>CM055648.1:24850948-26290115 GCA_029378325.1 Elaeagnus macrophylla | reverse complement strand
TTTTTACATTTAAATAAAATTGGACATAATCTAATGAATTTATAGCAATATATTAAATGAGAGGTTGAGAGTTCGACTCTCACTTTAATTTTTTAAAGTATTATTAATAATTTTTAATTAAATAATTAAATAAATATATAATAAAAATAAAATAAATAGGTCACAGGCCGGACACGGCACGGCACATTAAAGCCCACGGGCCAAGAATAGAGGCACGGCACGCTAACTAAAGGACCACGGGCCGGCACGACATGCAAATTTGACACCTCTAGGATCAAATAGTTAAGTAAGTCAAATGATTCAGTTCAATTTATATTTTTTCAAACTACTTCTCAAATTGTCCAATTCAATTTTTTTAATTTTATAACGATTCGAAACAGATCATACCATTATATATTATATATAAAAAAAATTAAAATATATTATATTATTATTTATTTTAAAAATTAAAAAATATATTATATTATTTATTGTTAAAATTAAATATTATATTTGAACTTTTTGTTTTTCATTTGAACTCTTTATTATACAGTTTGTATTTTTTAATTATATATAATTTATGGTAATTTTATTTTTTAAAAATTTTATCAATTTTATTGTTAATATGTGTGATATATTATAATATTTATATTTATAATATATTTAAAATAATAAAAATGTTTGAAGTTTTTTTTTTTAAGTTATATCTAAAGTAACGTATCTAAAGTACGTGATGTTGGTTAGATTAAAAAAAATGTTAATTTTAAGTTTTAATAAAATGATTTGAAGGGAAAAAATATTGAAAATTATTAGCTAAATTATATCATATTAAATTATTTAATTTTAATAATTTTATTAGCTAAAAATTATATCAGATTAAATTATTTAATTTTAATAATTTTATTAATCAAATAATCTAATTTAATTAAATTTAAGTTATATAAATAATCTCATTTAATTAGTTTAAAAAATTGGAATTAATTGAATTATAATACTTCTTATTCTGAATTATTGTTAGAGTATTTTATTATTATTATTATTATTATTATTATTATAAGAAGTTAGTTTTGTGGTTAAAAACAAAAACAGAGGACCTTTAGAGCTCTCTTCCATCTTCTGAAAAGGGTTTTCGAAGCTCCAAGAAACCAATCCACCTTCTTCACCAACACACCATGAGCCTGATAGCAGGCTCGTATGAGAGATTCATATGGGGATTCAAACTCAAACCTTTCAAATCCACCTCCTCTGAATCTCATCAAACCCTAACCCTAACCCCACTCTTCTCCTACCCATCCCACCTTTCCTCCATTACCTCCGCAGCCGCTTCCGGAACGGCAGCTGCCTCTGGTGGTTCCGACGACACCATCCAACTCTACGACGTCGCTTCAGCTTCCTCTATCGGTTCCCTGCACGACCACTCCGCTACAGTTACCTCACTCTCCTTCTTCACACCTCCAAATCTCTCCTTCCCTCGCAATCTCATCTCCGCTTCTTCTGATGGATCTGTTTGTATCTACGATTCCGACCCATTTGTTCTCCTCAAAACTCTAAAGCCACACAAGAAGGGCATCAATGATTTAGCCGTGCACCCCTCTGGGAAGTTGGCTCTGACTGTGGGTCGCGATGAGTGTTTGTCCATGATCAATTTGGTGAGAGGTAGGAGAAGCTTCTATTGTAGGTTGGGAAAAGAAGCCAGCTTGGTGAAGTTTGATTCTGGTTCTGGGGATAAGTTCTACATGGTTATGGATGACAAGGTTTCTGTGCATGAAGCTGAGGATGCCAAGATTGTGTGTGAATTTCAGAATCAGAAGAAGGTTCTTTGTGCTGCCCCTGGAGAGGTTAGTTTCTGATTGATTCTGGGTTTTGTTTGTTTTCTGAATATCGGAAATTTACTTTTTTTCTTGTTATGGCTTGTTTTTCTCTTTAAAAGTTGTCTTCATGATGTGTTCTTTTCTATCAAGTTTGAGGCTTGCAGGTGTTGTTTCCCAAGAAAAACGACATATGTGTTTTATAAATGTTGTATGGAGAATTCATATTTCAACGAGTATAATTTGGTTATATAGCATTTTAGTTTTTGATTGATTCTGGGTTCAGTTCGTTTTAAATTTTTAAACCGTTTTATTCTACTTTTCCTAGTTTAGTTCTTTTGTTATCTTATGGTTTTGACAGTAAAACTCGAGGCATTGTGTGCTTGTTTCTATGACAATTTTTTTCTTTGAATTTTTGGATCAAAGGTGTTGATAAATGGTACTTAATATTATAAATGCTCACTGTACCGTCCTTAATATAATTAGTTTTATTGGTAAGTGGACGCTTTTGCATTCATGTTAACAAAAGGCCTGTTTGTTTCTGACCCAAAAGTACTTTCTAATCCAAAGAGAAAAATATTTATTATAAATGCTCTCATACTCGGATAGCACATTTTTTCCCATAATGAAATCACTTTTGCTGAAGCACAAGCAAACATACCCTAAGCTCCACAAACAGAGTGGAGTTTTTTTTTTGGTGATGTTTATTCATTCCTATTTTCACAGCATTCAACTTTATTTTTCCAATATAAGTCATACGTAGTTCTTCCCTTTACATTCTGCTTATGTTCTTTTGGTTTTCTGTTTTTAACTATGATCTTTTAACTTCTGGCAGAATGGACTGCTATTTACCGGTGGTGAGGACCGGAATATTACAGCATGGGATACAAACAGTGGAAAGGCTGCATATTGCATCGAGGGTGCACATCCCGCCCGTTTGAAAGGAATTGTTGTGCTCACTAAAAATGCCGGTGCTGTTGCCACGGAGGATCCATATCTAATAGCTTCTGCATCATCAGATGGTATCATAAGAGTATGGGATGTTCGAATGGCTATGAAGGAGGAGAAGCCAAGTCCACTGGCCGAGGCTAATACAAAATCAAGACTAACTTGTCTTGCTGGATCTTCATTTAAATGTAAGTTATAGGTTGATATGATTTTCCTATACTTTTCCATTTGCTTCATCTTTTGGAGGCTTTTGAAGCAACTTACCCTTTTGTTCTTTACATTGTCTGAACTTGAGAATGGATCAAAAGAGAAGCTTGAGAGTTGAGATTTTGGCCATAGTATTCCGTATTCTATCTTATATTAACCTGCGATGGCTTGATCTTCTAGAAAAAATAGTCGAATGTTATAGACTTTTTACAATCTTCAATTCGTAGCTTATGAAAAAGATTTCATATCCTTGTTATCACTTTGCCTTTTGTTTAATTTTGTTTGGTTGTTTGTTGCCTATGAGAATGCTTAAAAAGGCTACATTATTTGTACTTTAATTAAAATGGGTCTCCTACGTTTAGAGTAGTCAATTTGGAAGGATTCTTCGTGTTATTCCAACACCTGTTTATGTAAAACTTCCCTGAGAATACAAGTGTTGGCGTCTGCTTATGCGTTAAGTGACATTTTTTTTTTCTTTTTCTTTTTAATTATTTTTCATTACTTATTGATTATACTCTCCACTAATTTTAATTATTATTTGAAGCTAATAGCATAATTTAGCCCCACACAAACAAAAAAAAAAAAAATTATCTAATGCTTATAAAGAAAGTAACTAATTTACAAATAGATTCTCAAATTTTTAAAATATAAAATTGTCTTCAAACTTTTAACACTTTATACATAGGTTTTTTAACTCTTAAATTAAACGATTTAATCTTCATATTTTTAAAATTTTACACACGTCTTAAAATTTTAATTCATAAATATATATTTTTGTTAGGTTTTATGTGCAAATTTTTAAAAATTAAGAGACTAAATTATAGAATTTAGGAATTTATATGTAAAAAATTTAAATGTTTGAGGATTAAATTATATCATTTAAAAATTTAGGCACTTATGTGTGAATTTGTTCTTCAAAGTTCGGGTTCGGGGACTAATGTAATAGTTAAGCATTGTTTTTTAAATAAAAATAATTACATTAATTTTATATTTTATTAATTTAAAATATTAAATTATTATTTATTTTGAGAGGTATAAATAATTCACATTCCCTGTTCTCAATTATTATTTGGTATATAAAAGTAAAACCAATTCAGCCCCAGTTTCAATTTCAAAATTTGGGAATTAAAAATTGGAATGAGTTATAACTTATCAACACATAAAAGCTAAAACGATTATCAAATGGTATTGTTGATCCTTCATTATCGTAGTACTAAATAGCCATTCATCAATCTAGTACATAACATTTTCAGAACTTGAAATGATATTGACTTATTTAGTTCATGTTAAAAAGGTGAAAAGAAAGCAAATGGAGCGAATTAAAAAGTGAGGGATTGAATTGTGACGTTTTAAATTGTTAGGAACCAAATGAAATAGAAAGCAAGGGGCATATATATATATATATATATATTTTATTATGGCTCAATAATGTGTAATTTACTTTGGTATATATAGAAAATCTATGGGATTGAATCCTAATTACGGTAAAAGTTGTGTAATTATTTTTAAAAAAAATGCAAATAGAGTGTTAATATTAAATCTATTTATTTTTTTTATAAAACATGATAGGTAAGTAGATCACTCCTACAATCACCAATCAGCTTCTAAATTTCTAATATTTATTCCATAAAAATATTAGGCTAAAAATTATATCATCGGTTCTTAAAATTTTTATTAAATTTACACTTAAATTTTTAAACTTTTAAATTCTATAATTTAATCCCTAAATTTTTAACATTTTACACATATGTCCTTAAATTTTTAAATTTTATAATTTAGTTCCTAAACTCATAAAAATTTATAGATAGGTTCTAAAATTTGGATAAAAAAACATATATTTACTATCAAGATAGAACCTATGTGAAATTTTTAAAAGTTAGGGGGGTTAAATTATAGAATTTAAAGTTTTAAGGACTTATGTATGAATTTTTAAAAATTTGAAGACTAAATTGTAGAATTTAAAAGTTTAAAAATTTATGTATAAATTTATATAAAATTTGGAGATTAATAAAATAGTTAAAGTGAAAATATTAATTCAATTACCCGCCCCAATTGCTTCTAAAATTTTCTTGCTCTGGACATCACTTACTTTTTACTTGTTTAGTAATTTAATAGACCTAGCTAATCGGTCCTAAATCAAAGCTATAATTTTATTGTTTTATTTTATTTCATTATCCTTGAAATTTATAATTCTTAACTTTTTTTTTTTTTTCAAATACATCTTTTCCATATAAAAAACGAAGGAACTTATAATTACGGAATGTTGCCAATTGTTTTGACAGCTTTTATTTTTAATGCTTCCTTTTTAAATATTATATTATACACTTATATTATTTTGATGCCCACTTAAAATATATGTTATTGTAATATAAAATAATTAAATTTTTCCTTTTTGACATCTCTTGAATTAATAATATTTGAATAGTGGCAGCATGTTAGTTACATAATGTGAGACAAATACAAGTGGTTAGCACAACATTAACATAGCTTGGATAGATAAACTATTTAAATATATTTTTTGTTAATTATTTTGTCACCTCGAATCAAATTTTAGTTGATAATAAGTGGTAAATAAGTATTATATTCTTTAATATATAATTTATATTTGTTTCATTTTTAAAAATATATTTGCATTATCATATATTCATGATACAATTGTTGGCGTGAATCCTATTTATAATCAAAATAAATGTGAAAGATTTTATTAATCATGTATTATTTAGAGATTTATTTTTCTTATTTAAAGATTTGATTATGTAATTATTTATAACCATAACTAAGAGATGTTTTCCTTTTCTAGCTATAGACTTTTATGGATAGTTTTTTAATTCGTTTCTTAATTAAGGTTGTATTGTATCACCATTTATACTTCCTTGTGAGAAGAATATAATGTACTAAATTATTCAAATATTAATTCTATTTGAGGTGGTATCAGAACAGTGATTATAGGATCCTGCCACCTTTACCTTATCGCTGCTATCTTACCCTACCTTTGTCTTACTATAACATTACCCTAAAATCGTTGTCGTGTCCTATTCCTCTAAATTACTCTACCCTATGACGACCAACGAGATTTTGATTGCTACTATTACTTCATCTATACTAGTTATGACAGTTGTGTCAGAACCAACATCTATCCCTTACGGTGTTAAATTTGATGGCACCAATTATACTTTTTGGTCCCAAGTTGTTTTCATGTTTGTTGCAGGGCTTGGAAAGATGGGATATCTTACTGGTACTATTCTGGAACCCGCTCCTACCATTGCTGCCTATGAGAAGTGGGTGATGAATAATGCTGTTGTGAAAAGTTGACTCACATGTGCCATGATACCTAGTGTGTTGAATTTGTTTATTCGTATTCCTAAGGCCAAAGGCGTTTGGGAGGTTGTAGCGGCAACTTACTATGAAGGTGCTGATCAATCAATTATATATGATTTATCATGCAAGGCTATGGAGACTAAGCAAGCAAGAAGATCGGTTGCAAATTATTTTTCTGACCTGAAGGCAATATAGCAGGAGCTTGATCATCGCAAGCCAATTACTTTTACCCAAGCAGATATGGCTAAGATGTTCCATAAAGAAATTGATGAGGAACGGGTTTATTTGTTTCTGACTGATCTTGATGATACCTTTGATTATATTCGAGGAGAAATCCTTCATGCTAAACCCTTTCCTAACCTGAAAGTGGCCTTTGCCACTGTGAGACGTGATGAACAACATCGTAGTACCATGCTAAACCATGGGAATACTTCCACCATGGCAATGGCTATTAAGAAGAATAGTACTCAACAGTTGACTCAACACTTGTCTCTGAGTTCTAATAATGGACGGTGCACACATTGTGGGAGCACTAAACATATGAAGAAAAATTGTTTCCAAAAGCATGGATATCCTGAGTGGTGGGATAGTTATTATAAGAAGAAGGCTCGTGAGGGACGTGACAATCGTCTTAGCCGTAAGAAAGGAAAGGCAGCGGTTTGTACCAGTGATGAAACACCTCTTACATCATCGATGCTACCTACTGCTACAAATGGGGATACTATTTCGTCTCACTCTGTGGTAGAAACTGCACTTCTCCAACAGTCAGGTAATATTGGACTAGCCTTACTTGCCACTGATTCAAAAAGGGAGCATGGTTGGATTCTTGACTCTAGTGCAACCGACCATATGACATTCGATGATTCTCTGCTTCACAGTCATAGTCCACCTAATTGCTCTACTATTGCTCATGTTAATGGTGTGCCATATCTGGTTACTTGTGCTGAAAGTGTCGATTTAACTCCCTCTCTGACCTTAGACCATACCTTATTAGTTCCTACTCTCTCAAATAATCTATTATCTATTCCGCAAGCAACAACACAATTAAATTGTTTAGTATTAATTTATCCTACTTTATGTATTCTTCAGGATCTCAGCAGTGGGGAAAATATTGGGCATGGTACTAAGAGTTGGGGGCTGTACTATGTAGATGATATGTGTGCGAGAAGATCTCTGTCAGTCAAGGGTTCGAACCGTGCATTCAAAGACAATCAAATTTGGTTATGGCATATTCGCTTGGGTCATGTGTCGTTTGGATATTTACAACACTTATTTTCTTCTTTATTTTTGGGTTGTAACCCCTCTGATTTTAAGTGTGATACTTGCATATTGGCCAAGATTCACCGTACTACTTATTCTCCTAATTTAAATAAAAGATTTGTCCCATTTGACTTAATTCATTCTGATGTTTGGGGCCCTATTTCGGTTACTACAGCTTCTAATTTTCCTTGGTTTATAATTTTTGTGGATAATTGTACTCATATGATATGGTTATATTTACTGAAAAAATAAGAGTGATGTGTCTGATTATTTTTGCATGTTTCACAAGATGATTCAAACACAATTTTCTACTACTCTAAAAGTGTTACGCTCAGATAATGAAGGTGAATATGTTAATCAAACACTGTAGAGTTATTTTTAGGATCATGGTATTATTCATGAGACTACATGTTTATACACACTACAGCAGAATGGCGTGGCTAAACGAAGAAATTGACAAATTCTTAAGATTACATATGCCTGTCTCATTGGTGCTCACATGCAACCACACTTCTGGGAGGAAGCTATCGCCTCTGCAATGTATCTCCTCAATCGTATTCCTACGAGTGTCTTACAATTTAAGACTCCTTTGAATAAACTGGCGATTTATGCTTCAATTCCATCACATCTTACTTTACCAACTAGAGTTTTTATGTGTGTTGTTTTTGTATACTTGCATAAATATTAACGTACCAAGTTAGATCCATGTGTTTTAAAGTGTGTTTTTGTTGGTTATCATCCTCATTAGAAGGGTTACTGGTGCTATCATCCACCGACTAGCCAGTTTTATGTTACTATAGATGTCACATTTCTCGAACATGAAATGTATTTTGCTCAACCTGTTGCCACTTCTCCTCTTCCGGAGGAGAGCATTATTGAAGAGTTGAATTGGATGAAGATGTTTTGGGATAACGTTGAGTTTAATGAGATGGTGAGTTTATCCACTACAAAACCAACTAGTAGTACCGAACCAGTCAGCACTGCAGAACCAATCTCTCTCTATATTACCCCTCTAGTACCTAGTTCCAATTCTCCTCATGTTGACATTCCTGAGGTAAGTATAAAACATTTGATTAATACTAATAATAATTGTGAACTTGTTGAGCATGATGTGTATCAGTTGCCACCAAGGAGTACTTGTGGAAAGCCACCGGATAGGTATTCACCAGAACCTTTGAAAAAACTGAAGTATCTAATTGCCAATTATGTGTCTATCTACAGGTTATCTGGAGCTTGTGAGACATTCATAAATCAAATGTTTATGGTGGCAATACTGACTAAAGTAGATGATGCATTGTCTGATTCAAATGGGCTAATGCTATGACTGAAGAAATGTGTGTCCTTGAGAAAAATCAAACATGGGAGTTAGTGTCGTTACCAGAAGGAAAGAAACTAGTTGGTTGCAGATGGGTTTATACCATTAAACATCATTTAGATTGTTTTATTGACAAGTATAAAGCTAGACTCGTGGCTAGAGGTTTTACTAAAGTGTATGGTATTGATTATCAGGGGATATTTGCACCTGTGGCCAAAATCAATACTATTTGAGTTTTACTATCTTTAGCTGCAAATTTTGATTGGCCATTACAACAGTATGATGTAAAAAATACTTTTTTTACATGGAGATTTACAAGAGGATGTTTATATGTCTTTACCACCTGGTTATAATGCTCCTAATAATTCTAATGTTGCGTGTAAACTGAAGAAGGCGTTGTATGGTCTCAAATAGTCTCCAAGAGCTTGGTTTGGGAAGTTTAGACTTTCCATGAAGAAGTATGGTTATAAACAGAGTAATGTCAATCATTCCTTGTTCCTTAAAAGACTAAGTGGTAAGCTAACAACTCTTATTATTTATGTGGACGATATGATTGTAACTGGGGATGATTTTGATGAGATTGGAAAATTGAAAGGCTATCTAGCTTCTGAATTTGATATGAAGGACCTTGGAAGTTTAAAGTATTTTTTGGGCATTAAAGTGAATCGCTCAGCACAAGAAATTTTTTTGTTATAGAGAAAATATGTTCTCGATTTACTGAAGGAAACTAGTATGCTTGGGTGTGATTATGGGTTAAAGGAGGAGAGTATAGATCATGTTCTAACTGATAAATGGCAATATCAAAGGATGGTTGGTCGTTTGATTTATCTATCTCATACTAAACTTGACATTGCCTATGCAGTAAGTGTCGTGAGCAGGTTTATGCATAATCCAAGTGTACGACATAAGGATGCTATAATGCGAGTTTTGAGGTATTTAAAGTCTGTGCTAGGGAAGGGTCTAGTGTTTTCCAAACATGGGCATGCTCAAGTTATAGGGTATACAGACTCATGTTGGGCAGCAAAGGGAGATAGGAAGAGATCTACCTCTGGTTATTGTACATTTGTAAGAGGTAACTTGGTCACTTGGAATAGCAAGAAGCAGAAAATTGTGTCCCTATCTAGTGCTAAAGTTGAGTATCGTGCCATGGTGAAAGGTATTTGTGAGTTGTTGTGGTTGAAAAGGCTTATGGGAGGTTTTCCGACAGAGGCTTCAATGAAATTGTATTGTGATAATCAGTCTGCAATTAAGATTGCTGAAAATCATGTTCAACACGATAGGACGAAACATGTGGAGATTGATAGGAATTTCACCTATGAGAAATTGGAGGAGAAAATTATTGAAGTGTTATATGTCAAGACTACTGAACAACTGGCAGATATGTTAACCAATGCCATTTAGAATCAAGCTTTTACTAATTCACTTGTCAAGATGGGCATATGTGATATCTATACACTATCTTGAGGGACATTGTTGGCTTAAATCTTGTTTATCATCAAAATAAATGTGGAAGATTTTGTTGGCCATGTATTATTTTGAGATTTATTTTCTTTATTAAAGATTTAATTCTGTAATTATTTCTAGTCATAACTAAAAGTTATTTTCCTTTTCTAACTATAGGCTTTTATGCATAGCTTTTTAATTTGTTTCCTAATTAAACTTATATTATATTACTATTTATACCTCTTCTTGAGAAAGACATAACACACTGAATTATTTAAATCTTAATTCTATTTGAGTACAATTACCATTAACACACCATTTAAGTATTAACAATAAAAAAAATTAATAAAATCAATTATGTAAAATTTTGGATTTTTATCTTTGCTCTCCAAATACTAAATCCTGTTTCTTTTTCCCTTGCTTACAATTCATAAAATAATTATTCATATATATATAATTTATAAATAATTCATTAGTTAATTGTCTTATAGTGCAATTGTTCTTAGTGAGCACGTTGTGAACATAAATGTGCGTGTGAATTTATTATATCAAAATTTTCATTAAATTATAAAGCAACCTAAAAAACTATATTTAACGATTTTTTTCTTTGAACTTCTAAAATATATATTTTAACAATAATAATTATTTTTCGACAATTAACACTATTATATAATTATAATCACTAACTCGTGCATACTCATGAGTTCAACAATAGTCTTTAAAAAGGTGGTTAAAATATATACAATTTTATTTTTCAAATGTTTAAGAAATTTTTGCAATTTTAACATACTTAAAGAAATCCATTTTGCTAAATTTTTATTTTTAAAAAATAATATATTATTAGACAAAAAAAGAAAAGAAAAAAGAATAATATATTTTATTACTTAATGGCTAAGAGTAAACTTTAAATGGCAACTAAATAATTTTATTACTCGTATTAAGAATGTATAAATGGAAATATGACAACCAAATAAATCATGAATTTAACCTAATATTATTTAGGGTTTGGGAGGCGGCGCATTTGTACATTGTATATTTCATCTATATAAACAACTCAAAGCAAAGCAAACTAAGTCAAACAAGATATGACCTTCTATTGAATAGAAAGCCAACCTCAAAAATGTCCTCATTCAACATTCTTCTTACAAATACTTTTGCCATGGAAGCAAAACATATCAACAAAAGGAAAAGAGACTGAAACGAAAAAGATAGAGAATGAAAGGAAAAACGTTGAAATAAAAATGTGAGAGAATGAAGATGATCGACACATCACGTTTTTCCATATAACACTTAGAATCCATGGCTATGGGTATGGGATGCTTTAGTCATGCAAAGCATATTTGGTGGAAAAAATGGATAGGGGGGGATTTCTAGTGAAGCAACTTAACTCAGAAGATCTTCAACAAATAAATTCTTCTTTTCAAGAGCTATATGATAATTTCGACAACCATTTTAATGGAGTAATTTTCCTACATTTAATTTTCATGTACTTAATAATTTAGTCCATTGTGAAATATGTTTGGTCTTTATTTTCAAAGATCTTAATTTGTATGTTTTCTACTTGTATTCAAGACGTATTAATAAGTAAGGTCGTGTAGCAATTTAAATTTACTAATTGCTCTTCAAATTAACACGATATTATTATTTAATTAGATTTTAAAAAAAAAAAAATCCTATTGCATTATATCTCATTGTTTTTATTGGTTCATTCATTCCAATTAAAATAGTATACCAATCATTTTATTTAATATTTTTTGTAATAGGAGAAATATTTTTGATCCAATTGATTGAAGTTAATATTTATTACCAATTTTTATTATTTTGGAGACTGTTGTTGAGGATCAGGTGATGCATAGAAAAACAAGCAATTGCGAGATCAGCAAACACAAAATAAATAAAATAGTGGCATTTGACATTGGAGATGACAAGAATGTCATTGAGAAGACCAATGTAACTAATGGTCAATAAAATATAGGTATAATACGAGTAAAATAAGAAGAAAAAAAAGGTACTAACTTGGCATAGTAGCAATAATTTAATACAAGTTATTTTAAGAAAAATTATTAAAATATTAGTAAAAAGGATAACAGTGAATTAATGAATATAAGAAATAAAATATATTACTTTTTTTTTTTTTTACTAGTTCTAATAATTGAAAGTAAAAAAAATCGAAATAAATTCTTGGAATATAATAAATTGGATTAGAAAATTTTAGGGTGTGATTAACAATGATTTTGATTTTGTTCAAGTGATTTTTTAATCATGTATGTTTGATAACAATTTTAATTTTAATTTTTACATTTATAAAAAAATTACTACTAAAATATAGAGTTCAATAAGATTTTTTAATCACATATTGGATTTCTTTCATTTTTATCAAACAATTTTTTAAAGAACAAATCAAGTTTTATGACTTATATATATATATATATATATATATATATACATCTTAAAATAATAATTAAAAACATAAAATTTATAAATAATAACTAAAACTTTTTTACTCCTTTAGATTTTTTAAACCAAAAAATCAGAAAATAAATAGCATTATAAAACAATTTGTAAGATTTTTTTTTCTTCTTGAAAATTATTGAGTAGATGTTGTTATCAAATATATTAATGATTTTTTTTTTTCAAAAGACATAAAATTAATTATTTAAATAGATATCATAAATAATAATTTTTATCAAAATAGCCTTAATAAACATTAGTGTCTAATAAAAAATAAGTGAAAATAAAATGATGTGGCCACGTGAGCTTGACTAGTTATTTGATTAAGAACTTGGTAGATAAGTAGATTAATCCAACAATCACCTAACACCTTCTAATATTTATCCCAAAAAAAAAAAAAAATCTTAATTCATTGCCCTCCCAAATTATCATTTAGTACCCAAAAAATTTACTCCTAAAATTTTCTTTCTCTACTCATCACTTATAATTTAGTAATTTAATAGACATAATATTGTTCATGCATGCCTAAATCAATCCTATAATTTTAAAGTTTTATGTTTATCTATGCTTATAAATTTTTTTTTATTTTATTTGTTTTCTTTTATTTCATTATCCTTCAAATTCATAATTTCTTTCGTATCTTTTGCAAATACATCTTCTAAAAAAGTTTCTAAAATACATACAATTGTAATTTCAAACATGCGGGGAATTTTAGAAATTTCAACAAATTTAAAGAAATGTATTTGCAATATTTTTAAATTTTTAAATAATAGGAGGTGAGGTATCCGACAAGTTTCGTAAATTAAATTGTGTTATTTGATCTTTTAGATTATAAATTATGTAAATTAGTTTCGTAGTTCTAAAAAAATTTGGTTAATGAAAGATAAATAATTTTTCTATTAAAATATTATTATTTCATATTAAGTGATTAAAAAGCGACTCTTTAATAAAAATAAAAGTAAAACTTAATATAAAATTGTTTAAGAAGGTGCATAAATGACCTAGTTATTTAACTAGTTTTATTTTTAACCACTCTTATAAAAATATGTTTATTTTCTTATAATTTTAAAAAACATGTGTTCATTTATGTTATTAAAAAAATAAATATTTCTTTCCTAAGTTTTAAAAATAAAACTTTATGTATAAAAGAAGATAATGCCATGTAATTAAACCTATCTAAACATAAAGTTATTTAAATGTATATTTTAATTTTAAATAAAAATTAAAACTCAATAAAATATTAAAAGAAAATAGTTGCAAGTAACAAATATTAAAACAAATATTTTGTTAATTTTTTTCATATTAATTGTCATTTTATCAATGTAAAAATTAGTGTTTTAATCATGTTTAATTACTTGATAAAAAAATATTTTAATTAAAAATTATTAAAATAATAAAATTTATTCTTATTTGGTCCCGTTTTTCATAACTAAAAAGTTAAATTACATCATTTCTAATTTAACAAATAGAAAGAAATAAAAGAATACTATGTTATAAACATAGGACAAGGAGATTCTAATGGTCCTTTCATTTATGAAAAGAGACAATTTAGTCCCTTATATTTTTGCATTTTTTTAATAAAAATGATATCATTAGTTTTTTTTCAATATGTAAGACTTTACAAATATTTATCAAGTATTTATAAGATTTTACAAAAATAAATTATTATTTATAACATTTTATTAGTTCAGTTATAAATTTTTTTTTAATTGTTGAATTCATTTTATGTATTTCATATTAATTCTTTGTGGTTTTTTTTTAAGTAGATTATTAATTTTATTAATTTTTCCTTACGATATTTTAGATAATTTACTTCTTAGGTTAAATAAATCTAATTTTAAAATTGATTTAATTTTCTTACTAGTTTTGATACCAAAATTTTTTGTAGTATTTTGATTTTAATAATTTTTAATATTTAACTAGATAAATTTTTTAAAATAATTTTTCATTTGTAAACTTGTATTGACATAAAATTTTTAATATGTACAAATAAACTTTTATAATTAATAGACAAAATTTAAAGGTATTAATATATTTAAATTTATAAAAAAAAAAAAAAAAAAAAGGACTTGTGTGATCTTTTTTATAAAAAGATGACTTAAATATTATAAAAATAAGTAAAAAATTAAATTATATCCTTTTAAAAAAGTAAAAGATCTTTGGGATTTTTTTTTTTAATATTGTATTACTTAATGGCTAAGGAGTAACTTAAAACGGCAATTAAATAATTTTATTACTGATATGATAAGAATGCATAAATGGAAATATGACAACCTAAAAATTACGAATTTAACCTAATATTATTTAGCGTTTGTGTATTTCTTCTATATAAACAACTTAAAACAAAGCAAATTAAGTCAAACAAGATATGACTTTCTTGTATAGAAAGCCAACCTTAAAAATGTCTTATTTTTCTTTCAACATTATTCTTACAAATTTTTGTTGAAAACTTTAGCCATGGAAGAAAAACATATGAACAAAAGGGAAAATATTGAAATGAAAAAGATAGAGAATGAAAGGGAACACGTTGAAATAAAAAATATATAGAACGAAGATGATCGTCACATTACGTTTTCCCATAAATACATTTAGAGTCCATGGTTGTGGGATGCTTTAGCCATGGAAAGCATATTTGAAGGGGAATATCGATAGTGGGAGTCTCTGTTGAAGAACTTTTTTTTTTTTTTTTTTAAAAGCAGCTCTAAAGGCTCCTTTTTTTTTATTAAAGAAGAAAAAAACACACTCACGCCTCTGGTGGGATTCGAATTTGGGTTCCTGGTGGAGGAATTAGGAGTCTTACCACCTAACCACAAGACTTGATTAAGAAGATCTTCAACAAATAAATTCTTCTTTTTAAGAGCTTTTTGACAATTTGGACAACATTTAAAGGTATATATATATATTACATTTAATTTTCATATATTTATTTCTATAAATAAAAAAAAAATCATATGCTTGTGTACTTAATTAGTCCATTATGAAATCTGTACTATTTACTATAAAAATTCTTTATCTTTTTTTTTTTTTTTTTACTTGTATTCAATATCCAATCACTTTACTATTGACGTATATATCAGTAAATAATATTGTGCAGTGGTTCAAAATGGTGACAATAAAATAACCGTACAATAATATTGAATTTGCTCCAATTAACCATAATTCGATATTAAATGAATTTAATTAATTAAAATTTAACTAAAACAACATCTCACGTAAAAACTTTGAGCTAAGGATTTTCTATGTTACAAAAATATATAAGCGACTTATATATGTTTTATTTTTATAATTACAAGTTTTAAAGAGTATTATAAATATTATATTTTCTAATTTTAATTTAATTCAATCATTAGTTAAAAATTGCTTAAAATACAACAAATTTGTCATATTTATAAGATTATATGATTTTTTGCTTACTCCTATAAATAATTATCTTTTATTCTTGCTCTACGTTTTTGCTATGAGCATCAACATCTTCTAGAAAACAAACCCTAATTAGGTTAATATTTTAGTCAAATCAACACTACGAGGCAAATAAATTATAGATGATATTGCATTGGATGACCTCTTTAAAGAGTACTTTGATTTTTAATCCCTTCATTATTTTTTGAACATATTCAAAATTTACTTTTTTGTCATGCATGCAAAAGCACAAAATTTAAAGAGACCTAGCAACTACTATGGTGAACAAACCTTATAATACTAATAAATCATGTTATGTCTCCAATAAAATTTTTGAACAATAATAACTTCTCATAAAGATATGTTTACATGAGATTCATTTTTGAACACATTTTTAATTTTGAATACTAGTGTCTAAAACGGAAATTACTCTAAATTATATGCATACTGGCAAATGGCCTCCCGTTGTAGGGAAAACAATGAAGTGCGATTGTAACAAAGAAAATTTATGTTTAAGTAAACCATGTCTACCAAAAATAAATGAATTATCTTACCATCCTAATTGCAAATTTTCCTTTGAGATGATTAGAATTACACATTCAGAGGTACTTAGAAATTTTGGGACAAATGAGTAATATAAACCAACTCAACTAACTATAAAAGAAATATATGTCAAGTTACCCTAGTTTCTCTTTTCATTTGGTAAGATAATCGAACTAGGGTTTTCATGGGATATTATGGAGCCATTGCCATTCTATTAAGGGGTGGCTGGCGTCAAGTTAACCAAGTTTGAGAATCCTGCAAGTGAAACTGTTAATTATAACACCCGTAGTCCTCACCTAATACATGATTCAGGCCAAACAATCAAATTGAAAAAAATTACAACAGGTTGGGTACGCTAATCGATCTTGAAAATAAACCATCTTATCGTTTAAGCACTTTGGTCCGTTTCACAGAAATGAAGTCGGAAAGTTCTCATAATATTTTTCTAATCAGCATCCATTTCTTCTAGGGCTGCTTTAGCTGCTGCCTTAGCCTCCTCTAAGAGTTCTTGGGGAACCTGAAAATAATTTTGAAAAAATAATGAAGAGGCATAATAAATGGAATAAACCATCTTATCCTAAGAGTATTTATAAAATTAGTGTTTAAGTAATTATTGCTTGTGAATATAACCATGGTTGAAATTAGGCAACAAAAGCAAACTGCCCCCATACTTATCTTACATGATAGACACCCGTAGATCGACGCTAAAAGCGTCTTAAAATGACACCAGATTATAAAATTCAATTGTATGGTTCAAAAGTAGATTTTGAACTACCGAATAATGTAAATTTACAGGGATGTCGATCCATTTTTTAAACATGTCAAGGCAATTTGTAACTTCACAAATCCTTAACGGGTATATTTTATTTATAACTTACCCAAAGTCTTAAAAACAAACAATTTTTTTCTCCGTTTTTTGGACCAAAGAAGAGACTAATAGTTTACTGATATTTATCCCTCAACAGGAGGGATCTTAGTTGAGAGCTGACATAACAGGAGGGCCATCTTCGCACACTCAGTTGTAAATGCACACAAAGAAAATTACATAGAGTTATATAGACACGTGCACGCACAACAAATGACTTGGTTTCCAAGACTAGTCATAATAGTGGAGGACAATTTAACTCTGTATTCTCCATCTTAGACCAATTTAGTTACCTTCTGATGCAGGCGGTTTGATTCCTCACAGACCCAACTCATTTCCAATTCAAACTCCTTGTCCTTAGCCTCATCATGTATTCCGTAAATGCTACATAACATTAATTATATATGTTAAATCTATTCAACAACTCAAATTAAGCATCACGAGAATATCATATAAATATGCTTGTTTTAGTAAACCAGAATTGCTGGCCAGAAAAATTTACTTAGTTTTTCGGTCTTAAAAGAGTATACTACGGAAAACCTTAAAAATTTACGTGCTCTTAAAGGCAACCAAAGTAACATAGCAAAAAGTCACAAACTTTAACGAAGCCTTCACACACTACCTAGTGAGGGAGAGATAAAAAAAACTACACAATCATAAACAAGATAGTAAAAGGTAGCCACATTTACACAGTCTGCATAACTCTTTATAACTGTGACCCCTTCAAATAAGTGAGACAGTAACAGTGAAACTCAATATAGCACTCAACATTTTCAATTACTCAAAAGTTCTTATAAACTGTTGCTCTTATCGTTTCTTGATATTTCTCATACTCCCTAATCTGAAAATCATATTAGCACAATAAAGCTTGTCCTGTAACCACATTTTCCTAATTATTTCCTGCCAATCTACAAATCATCCATTGATCCACATAGTAGAGTTTCTAGTCCTAATTATCTTTATAAACGGGTAGATGCTGAGACAAACAACAATCACCAAGTCAAAACTCCTAATGTCTCATCTGCTGAGCTACAACTAAACAACGTCATAGTAATTGAGAAATCAAAATACAAATAAAAGACACCACTCACATCTTAGCTACTTCAATAACTCCTTGCCGACAAGTCATTTCTGAGAGCTTCAATTTTTCAACCTCTCTGCCAATAAGTAAGAAAGGTATGTTACTACTTTAGTTCAAATATGTTGACTTAACATGAAAAGTAACTCTTGAAATAATGTTGACATAATAAAAAACCCAAATAGCAACATGATAAATTAAATCATATACGTCCAGTTCAGTAAGGTGTGTCCCCATCTTGGTATAGACAGCAAACAACCATGACAATGAAAGCTCATCAATGAATTTCACATGTTTAAGAATATATAGTGTTTCCAACACGTTAGTTCTCATAAAGTGATCAAGACATGTTAAATACACAAGTTTTATGGTTTCAACATATACCAACTAGTAAACAGGTATTCATGAACCTAACATCCACTTATTTAGCTTTGTTTGAGCACAACTTCATTTGAGAAGGACCCCATGGGCTTATTTATGAAAATGATAACTGTGCGGAAGTTACGCAATGAAATCTACAGAAATCATTTTGGAAAATAAATGATGAGCTATGCATCCAAATAATTGTCCAACATGGGTGGAGATACATGATTCCTCACTACATAGACATGGAAAATATTACAATTAAAAGGTGTGCCACAAATAAGTTGAGATCATTGGCACTTCTCTCAAAACCACTGTAACAAATCGATCAAGTGCAGCTGGTAGTTTAAAAATTTCAAAACCTGACTCACAAAAACATCTATTCAAGTTCCTAAGGAAGCACATTGCTGAATTCATGTGTTGATTTTGAAAAGGCTTGCTCATCTGTTTGGTCAAACACCCAAACATTGGTGCTGATTGCTTGATTATACATAAGCTCTGACTTTCTTACATTGCTGATTGCTCTGAAAAGTTCTTTTGTCAGTTTGCTAAACACTTATAATTGTGCTATGCAGTATTTCTACACTTAATTGGCAGTGCTAATGAAAACAAACCGCCACAAATTCATGCTAGTGTTAATTTTGGGTTTTTTGTCCTAGGTAACTTATAACTTATTCTTGTATTACATAAAGTATACACTAAAATTGGCAGTGCTAATGAAAATAAACCCCTGCTAATTCAAGCTAGTGTTAATTTTGGGTTTTTTGTCCTAGGTATCTTATTCTTGAATTACACACAGTTTTTCATAAATGGACACTTGTAAACAAATGTCAAATTTTGGCATCCTGAACTTTAGACTAGTGCTTCACCTTTTCCCCTTGAATTTCCCTATCTTCGTCTATCTGCTCCCTCTCTACATCACTCATTGATATGACTATTAAGGAACAAAATTAAAGAAATAGTATTATGCCTTCTAAGCCTCAAAACTCATATACCCATTTAAGACTCCTAAGCTTTTTAGCAAATATATCAATGGGCTTTTTACCAGGTCTAAATAGTAGAAAGAAAAGCAAAACCTTAAAAACTGTAGTCATCTAAGATATTTACTCTTCGACTCTGCTATCTTTGTGCAATAATAATTCCATACCAGCATTAATCAGAGTCATAAATCATAATACGGCCACAATTGTGCAGTCCATCCTTAGATTAACTTCTAAGAAAGACATGAGTGAAAGGCAGGCTGGACAACTTGCCAGTGAACATACCACAATAATAAGGTAAACAAGTGTTGGCACATAAAGATATATGGGGGCGTTGGTTAGGGTCAGAATACTGAAAAGTAAAATAGTAGGTTTATTCAAGCACACCTTAGAAACATTAGGAACTCAAGCATGAAATATTAAAAATGCCAAAATATTATTATCATATGTTAAGCAGAAAATATATTTACTTACGTCTTAGCTGCCTGTCTGCCCTTCCCAATTGCAGCACCAAAGTACCTCTAGAACAGATCCCAAAACCCATATCAGTACAAAGTAAATCAACTGATCAAGTTATGACGCAAGGATTCAGGAATTAGGATAAAAGACATTTTAAATCAACAACATAAAAAAGTAAACTACTTACATATGAAATTCCTGAAGGTTCAACCATGTATAATTGTGGCCCATCTCTGTCATAACCTCCAAGGATTACTCCACAGCCAAAAGGTCTGCAGCATTATTAACGATTCTCGTAATGAATAAGTGATGCATGAAACATACACAGACAAAAAAATATTTCATAAGTTCCCATCATACCTGAGCCACCAATATAATGTACATAAGTGCACATAACTAGCAACACGTTCAGCAAGTTCCTTAACAGGAATTGGTTCTCCGTACACACTGCAAAAGTTGTAGGAAATTAAGTAAACATAAAACAATGTTCCAAGGAAAAAAAGGCAATGATAGGTCAGGTAAAAAAATCATATGTGCACACGAAAGCATCCATATTAGATATCCAGAGAACAAAGAACACCTCTCATAGTTATTAGCTTCAGATTTTGTCCGAGCAACAATTTGCCTCCCATCAGCAGCTAAGCCAGCCACAGCCTGCAATTAAAAAAAAAAAAACTAGTTAACAAATACATTGAGAACTAAATTTAAGGACAAGGTCAATGAGGTTATGTTGGAGGAAGCTGATAAGTATGACACAATGCTTATGGCGTCATTCTTCACTCCCTAACAAATACAATGCAATACATAGTAACAATGTTTTACCTCAATAGGAAATTGAAGAAGAAACTCACATGAAACCATCGAATAATTACAAGAAAAAAGACAACATCTATATCCCATATTGACCGAGAACAGTAAACATTCATGGAAATAAACCTAAAAAATAACAAGCTTCTTTATCTCCAAGATAGATATTCTTAAAAATCCTTGTTTCTCACAGCAGTATGTGTTAAATATGCTCATAACTTTTCCCAGGAATATCCTGGGACATTACCTAATTATACAATCAAGCCTCTTCTCATAAGGAGGGGAAGTCTTATAAGGCCTTTTTGTATGTGCTTATATTAGAAAATGGAAGTGGTTTTGTCAAAATAGGTTTCAAAGAAAGTGGTTACAAGAGAATTTAGGTATTTGCTATAAAACTATTAGATGTAATTTTGAGTGACAATAATTATAAAATGAGAGCATGCATTTATCACTACTTCTTTCAAAATTACTTATGTTTCTTAAAAACATGTATACTTTAACAAATAGTACTTATAAAAGCATTTCTCTTCTTGGAGATATCCAAACATCCCTTTGATCCATTTGAACAAAACGGGCCCCATAGACACAAAGTTACTCTAGTCTAACATGAAATTCCATTGGGTTTTCAGAGCTTGTAATTTGGATCAGATTGCAAAAGAGCAACAACTCAACATACTACAGGCTTGGATATAAAAGGAAAACTAATGGAAGCAGAGTATAGGAAAATAAAAAAGGAAGATACCATTCCAGAGTGGCGATGAACAGAATGAATTCTACGATTTGAGCCAGGCAACATCATCTTGGATGCTATAAGCTTCTCCACACCCTAATTTCAAAAACAAATAAGAGAACACTACTAATAAAAAACACAGTAAGCAAAGGAATGAACTAAGAGACAGCGAGAAATTTTACCATAACGACACCATCCTTGCATTTGATTCCAATAACAGTCCTGCACAAAACGATTTACTAACATCACTTCTCTCTCGTTTTTCGCAAAAATAGTAAAACATAATAAAGGTTTTATGTTTACTCAAAAACCCAGATCGGAAAATTGGAAAGTGGAATGGATTCAGATAATGTTCTACACAAATTTCTTTCTTTTTTTTTTTTTTAGCTCTTCGGAGTCAAACGAGAACATGGTGCGAAGGAAGAGAAAGAACCCGCTGTTGTCGACAGCTTTGGCGGCGTATTCGATCTGGAAGACACGGCCGTCAGGAGAGAATGTGGTGACTGAGAGATCGTAGCCAGTACCTATGCTGCTCATCTTCTCTTCTGCTCTTCTATTGTCTCTCTTGGTTGAGTCAAGCTTCTACTCAAGCGAGAGCGCCACAAGCCCAGTAAATGGAATATAGAGACTAGTGAACAGCCTCACTATTTTTCGCACGAAAGGAAATGGGTTAGAGGGGCTCGAACGGTATAAAAAAAATGTACTTTAATTTTGTTATATTTTAATTAAGTACTATTAGTTTTATATATATATATATATATATATATATATATATATATTAATCACCGTTAATATTTTCATTGATAAAAAGAAAAGTGATTCACACACTAGGATTTAAACTTGATTTTTGGTGGAAGAGATGAAAATTTTGCCACCTGAATTATAATAAATTTTTAAAATATTATTTTGGTCGTGCTGAAGATTCAGCATAGCCTAATACAAAATCTTTAAATTTATTGTGACGTTTATCTCTAACGCACAAAAGAACTTAAGTGTTTAGCCCTTTCCTCGTTAAGGGTTTAACTGTAATTTGAACTAATTTAATATACAGATAATTAAACTATTCTTTATATAAATCTATTTTCTGTTTAGATAACAAAATAATATCTTTTGATTCTCCACTTGGTAATGGGAGAGAGAGAGAGTCCTCTACAATTTTTATAACATAATTTGATTTAAATTTAAAAATATTTTTATTATAAACCTGAGAGGTACCATATTTAGGTATATTCTAATTTTAGAGTTGTTGCTCTATATCTTCAACTTTTATATTTTTAGAAGTAGAAGGCCTTAAAGCCTTAGAATTGTTGCTAGAGGATGAAGAAGTTGTAGAAATATTTGAAAATTTCTTACTAGTCTTGCCATTAAAACAATATAGAGAATACTTAGAGATTAGACAAAGTCTCACGCAATTGCCTTTATTGCCTCACCTTGGGTCTTACAACGGCTTCAAGTTGCTCATTGAAGTATCCTTCTAGTATTTCTAAATTGATTTTCTTTTAAGACTAATAATAATTTTTCAATCTTTCTATACTTAATCTCCTATAGATATGCTCTGATACCAAATTATTTTTACATCAGGCACTTGGAAACCTTCTCAAAAGAAATATTATACCATTAAAAAGGAAATTTTAGCTATCGTCTTGTGTATTTTTAAGTTTCAAGACGATCTTCTCAACCAAAAATTCTTATTAAGAGTTGATTGTAAAAATGCTAAAGAAATACTACAAAAGAACGTAAAAAATCTAGCGTCAAAGCAGATATTTGCCAAGTGGCAAGCCATTCTTTCTATATTCGATTTCGATATCGAATATATCAGGGGGGAAGAGAACTCACTCCCAGATTTTCTCACTAGGGAATTCATACAAGGCCATGAAGAAGGCAAACTACCTTCAAGCAGTTCAAAAAGGAGCTCAAAGTAGCAAGCCAATATACACAAAGCTTCCACCAAAAAAGCATGACTGACAATCAATCAGAAGCAAGATTATTATCCCCATCAAAAATGATGATCTGGGAATGACACCTGACTAGGTAGTAAAAACTTATCTTAAAGATAATTTACCATCACATGTTATTCCTAAAACAAGAAAATACTGAACAGATCCTAAAAAAAACAAGATCAATAGATATTAATCATAATATGCGAAAAAGTGATGAATATATCTCTAGAAAAATTATGCTCTGAAGAGAGCCATACAGATTCTGAAGAGAAATTGGACCTAGATCTATCAGAAAGTGATCTAATGGCTAGCACCAGTGGATAATACACTCACAGCTTGCCGACACCAACAAAGAACCCACAAAAAGTCTGAACGAAATACTCCAAATTTATCTGGGACACTCTACTAGACAAGGGACTCATCTTCCACAACAAGAAGCATCTTTCATAAAAGACAAAACTGCCGACACCGACAAGGAACCCGCTTCGGACCTGCTCTCCACATGAAAAAGCATTTTCTTTTGTAAAAGCCTCATGAGGCTTATCTCTTTAATTATTTTCGTTTTGTTTGTTTATGAGCCTCGTATTCTATAAGAGGACTCAATTTTATTTGTAAAATATATCTAGTTTTTCTAAGTTTTTAATTTTCGAATTCTTAAGCTTCTAATTCTGTAATATATTTCTTTAGTTAATCAATAAAATTTTCAGTTTTACTACTCACATTTCTATGCTCTATCTCTATATTCACTTTTAATTCACCTATAGTAGATCCAGGCCAATTTGGTTTTTAGAGTTGAGTATGCCACTTTAGTTTATTTAGGATGCCATTGGGAATTTGTCTGAGAACTTATTTATTGGTCACATTGCAAAAGATCTATGGACTTTGTGCGTTTTATCCAAGGTATGAAAACATTATTTATCTAACAAAAGAAGTCTCCTTTTATGGCAATAATTATTAGTTGATTTTTAGAATACTACAGATATTTCATTATTTGTAACTCTTGTTTCTTAAATGCTATCAAATCCATGTTGCATGAGATTTATGTTTGCCACTTGGATAATTAAGTAGTTATAGAAGCTATAATGTGCTGTTGAATTTTGGATGAAAAAAAAAATTAGCAATAGCTCCTGCAAGCAAAACATCAAAGAAATAATTAACAATATCCTTGTCATTCCTCTATCTCTACCAACTTTGCCTGGGATATGTTTTACAAAGTAATAGTGAGTTTTCATGCAAAAGCCATAGTTAAACTCTTCTAACATTGGTTGACTTCAAAAGATTGATGATTATTTTTCACTTGCTATTTCTATTTTTGCCTTTTATTTTAGAGTTACATATTCTTTGCAATTGATATTTAACTTTAATTTTTTTGCGTAAAGGGTATGTGGTAGAAATTGCAGGTTCTCAGTGTTAATCTCATCTTGCGAGAGGGCTAGTTTTATGTCCAGTTTAGTTTTTGCTTGTTAATTTGTCTGTGTCTGTGTTTGATCTTTGGACATTGCTCTGAGAATGAGAAGTGAGATGTTGGAAATGAATTTGAATAAAAACCAAATGTTACTCTTCTCCCACATTGATTTTGAACTCTTCTTAAGAAGTGTTAATAAGAAGAAAAATATGCTAATGGGATTGGGCCCTAAGGGGCACCCACTTTTGTGGAAGGGGAGAGGACCTAGGCATTTGTGTGTCCACCACACACGCGCGCGCCGCCGCCGCCGTCCGTCCGACCGGCCGAGCGTGCGTGTGAGTGAGGTGGCAATTTATTTTTTATAAAAATATTTTTTGTGACCGTTATTTTTTTACCGTTGCCAAATCATTACTTAATATGACCGTTATTTATGTATTCGTTGGGATTGATTTTCAGCTATAAAAGAGAGACCTTCAGCTCTCATATTTTCACAACAAAAACAATCTCTTCTCTCAAATCTCAATTCTCTATCTCGCTCTAACAATTGAGCAATACAAATTTCCAGAAAATAATTTTATAGTTTCCGAGCAACAAAGTTATTTTACAGGTGTAGCATTCCGGAGTTCATCAGTGCAGTGTAACTCCGAGACAGATTCTTGCTGGGCTGTTTTATCCTGGGGACGACGAGGCTGTGTATGCTTGCACAATTTTGGGCAGAGCCGCGAAACGTCTTAAAGAGAGCGACCTAGTCCGCGACTCAACCCAAGCAGTGTGATTTCAGTATATTGGTAACATCGTTCCTATCTATATATTAAATTTGAAACAACAATTTTAAGACGTTTTCAATCTGCCATGTCTACTGAAATTTTAACTGCTGATCTCAACAAGCCTTTTCGTTTTGAAGGACTACACTTTAAAAGATGGAGACAAAAAATGTTGTTTTTTCTCACAATGAAAAAAGTGGCTTATGTACTTACTACCGAAAAACCTGTTTTACCAAATCCACCTACTGAAGCCTCAACTAAGGATTTAAATACATGGTTGGAAAATGATTTTCTATGTAAGAATTTTATTCTTAATGGTTTAGCTGATGATTTGTATGACTATTATAACTCTGATAAGTCA
Source organism: Elaeagnus macrophylla (assembly GCA_029378325.1). Lineage (NCBI taxonomy): Eukaryota > Viridiplantae > Streptophyta > Magnoliopsida > Rosales > Elaeagnaceae > Elaeagnus > Elaeagnus macrophylla. Next base: position 26,263,692 of record CM055648.1, on the reverse strand, counting down.
GCTAAGGAAACTTGGGATGCTCTTCAAAAGAAGTATGACACTGAGGAAGCTGGAACAAAGAAATATGCTGTCAGTAGATACATGAAGTATCAGATGACTGATGACAAGTCTGTGGAAGCTCAATCACATGAATTACAGAAAATAGCACATGAAATAACTTCTGAAGGTATGGCTTTAGATGAACAATTTCAAGTTGCTGTTATTATTGATAAATTGCCCCCTGCTTGGAAAGAATTCAAGAATGTTCTTAGGCATAAAACTAAAGAATTCTCCCTAGAAAGTTTAATTACCCGTCTAAGGATAGAAGAAGAAGCCCGAAAACAAGATCAAAAAGATGAAGTGCTAGTAGTCTCAAATAATACTACCTTTAAAAAACCTTCATCTGTAATTCTAAAACCTAAAGGAAGAAACATGAAATTTCATAATCGTAATAATAACCAGAACCGTAACAACCATAATAAAAATAGAAATCCTCCACGGAATGGACCTGGACCTGGAACTCAACCCCCCTTAGGAAATAACACATTTATGTGTTATAGTTGTAACAGGCCTGGCCATTTGGCCAGGAACTGCCGGAACAGGAATCGTCCTGCCCCGCAGGCGAACCTTACCGAAGAACAGCTTATAGCTATGATATCTGAAATTAATCTTGTTGGTGGATCCGAGGGGTGGTGGGTGGACACTGGTGCTTCTCGCCATGTTTGCTATGATCGTAATATGTTCAAGTCCTATTCTGTGTCTGAGGATAAGAAAGTGCTGTTGGGCGATTCTCACTCTACTAAAGTTGCTGGTACTGGTGAGGTAGAATTAAAGTTTACCTCTGGAAAGACTGTCATCTTGAAGGATGTCCTGCATACTCCAGAGATGAGAAAGAACTTAGTCTCAGGCTATCTTCTCAACAAGGCTGGGTTTATTCAAACTATAGGGGCTGATTTGTATACTATTACTAAGAACAATGTATTTGTTGGAAAAGGGTACGCCACTGATGGCATGTTTAAATTAAATATTGAAATTAATAAAGTATCTTCTTCTGCTTATATGTTGTGTTCTTTTAATGTTTGGCATGCTAGACTTTGTCATGTTAATACACGAATAATAAAGAACATGAGTATGTTAGAACTTATTCCAAAACTATCTGTAAATGATTTTGAAAAATGTGATTTTTGCAGTCAAGCTAAAATAACAAAAACTTCACATAAATCAGTAATTAGAGAATCTGAACCGTTAGATTTAATACACTCTGATATATGTGAACTTGATGGTACCTTAACAAGAAATGGAAAACGCTATTTTATAACTTTTATTGATGATTGTTCGGATTATACTTATGTATATTTAATGAAAAATAAAAGTGAAGCGTTTGACATGTTTAAAATATTTATGACTGAAGTTCAAAATCAACTTAATCGAAAAATAAAAAGATTTCGAAGTGATAGAGGCACTGAATATGATTCCAATATTTTCAATGACTTTTATAAAACACATGGAATCATACATGAAAAAACTGCACCTTATTCTCCTGAAATGAATGGCAAAGCTGAAAGAAAAAATAGAACTTTTACAGAATCAGTTGTTGCAATTTTATTAAACTCTGGTGCAGCTTCCCATTGGTGGGGAGAAATTTTATTAACTGTTTGCTATGTGCTAAACAGAGTGCCTAAATCTAATAGTCAAATTTCACCTTATGAAATTTTGAAAAATAAGAAACCTAACTTATCTTATTTTAGAACTTGGGGATGTTTAGCCTATGTTAGGATCCCTGATCCAAAAAGAGTTAAACTTGCTAGTAGAGCATATGAATGTGTATTCATAGGATATGCAGTGAATAGTAAAGCTTATAAATTCTATGACTTAAAAGATCATGTAGTTATAGAATCAAATGATGCAGATTTCTATGAACATAGGTTTCCCTTTAAACTGAAGAATAGTGGGGGCTCGTCTTCTAGTAGTTTACCCATAGCTACAACTAGTGAACAAAATGAGGAATTAGAAACTGAACTTAGGAGAAGTAAACGAGCTCGAACCTCTAAGGATTATGGGTCTGATTTCTATGTTTATACCTTAGAGGAAGATCCCCAAACCATTCAAGAAGCCTTATCTTCTTTAGATGCCAACTTATGGGAAGAAGCCATAAATGATGAAATGGACTCTCTTGAGTCTAATAGAACTTGGCATTTAGTTGACTTACCTCCTGGTTGCAAGACTATAGGTTGTAAATGGATACTAAAGAAGAAATTAAAACCCGACGGTACTATTGAAAAGTACAAGGCTCGCCTTGTAGCCAAAGGGTATAGGCAAAAGGAAAATGTGGACTTCTTTGACACTTATTCACCTGTCACTAGAATAACTTCCATACGTGTGCTTTTCTCCCTAGCTGCTTTACATGATTTAGTGGTACACCAAATGGATGTCAAAACTGCCTTCTTAAATGGTGAATTAGAAGAAGAGATTTATATGGACCAACCTGAGGGCTTTGTAATCCCAGGTCAAGAAAACAAAGTATGCAAACTAGATAAATCTCTTTATGGTCTAAAACAAGCACCTAAACAATGGCATGAAAAATTTGATAATCTAGTTATCTCACATGGATTCAAATTGAATGAAAGTGACAAATGTATTTATCATAAAACAGAAAATAACATTTGCACTATTATATGTTTATATGTGGATGATTTGCTAATTTTTGGGTCAAATATTCATGTAGTGAATAATGTGAAAAATTTGCTGTGTGCTAATTTTGACATGAAAGACTTAGGTGAAGCGAGTGTAATCCTAGGTATAAAGATTACTAGGTCTAAAGAGGGACTTTCTCTAGATCAATCTCATTATATTGAAAAGATCTTAAAGAAATATAATTACTCTAACTGCAAACCTGCATGTACCCCTTATGATCCTAGTGTAAAGTTGTTCAAGAACACCGGAGATAGTGTTAGACAAACTGAGTATGCGAGCATCATTGGTAGCTTACGTTATGCTACTGATTGTACTAGGCCTGACATAGCTTATGTTGTGGGATTACTATGTAGGTTTACCAGTAGACCTAGTATAGAGCATTGGAATGCTATTGAAAGGGTCATGAGGTACCTTAAGAGAACAATGAACCTTGGATTACACTATAAGAAGTTTCCCGCTGTTTTAGAAGGTTACAGCGATGCTGATTGGAACACTCTTTCAGAAGACTCCAAAGCAACTAGTGGCTATATATTTAGCATTGCTGGTGGAGCTGTTTCTTGGAAGTCTAAGAAACAGACAATTTTGGCTCAATCTACGATGGAGTCAGAAATGATAGCACTAGCTACTGCTAGTGAAGAAGCAGGCTGGTTAAGAAGTCTGTTAGCTGAGATCCCTTTATGGGAAAGACCGATACCAGCAGTCCTGATCCACTGCGATAGTACCGCGGCTATTGCAAAGATTCAGAACCGTTATTATAACGGCAAGAGACGACAGATACGTCGTAAGCACAGTACTGTTAGAGAATTTCTCTCTACTGGAGCTGTAAGAGTGGATCATGTACGTACTGACGACAATTTGGCTGATCCTTTGACGAAAGGTTTAGCAAGAGAGAAGGTTTTCAAAACCTCGAAAGGAATGGGACTAATGCCCTTAGAATGAAGAGTCACTTGTGATGGTAACCCGACTTATAGACTGGAGATCCCAAGAAATAAGTTCAATGGGTAATAACAAGTCATGAAGTGATATAAGATGAATCATGCTATTATAAGTCCCATCCTATATTGTTGGAAGCATGAATTCCTGAAGCGACAGAAGGATGAGTTAATTGTTAACTCTTAATGAGTTCTATACTCTATGTGGAGTGGAGTACATAGCTACAGGAGTACTCTTGATAGACTCACCTATGTGAATGTGGAAGTATGGCCGCTTCCTATGAAATTTTGGGCTAAATTTACTAGAGCATTCACTATACTGGGATAAACGTGCATGGCCTTAAAGCACGGGCTTATGGAACTACACCTTGGAAAGGTTGTGTGTATAATGTTGTTAGAGATAGAGTTCAAAACCACGAGTTACTCTAGTATATTCTAAAGCATCAATACTATGCAAAGGTTCAAGTCGATAGACACCTTTTGCTTATGCACAATCTTATATCTTTGATTGATCGGTTGCTCGATGAAAACAATTTTTTTTTTATATAAAATTCAAGTGGGGGATTGTTGGAAATGAATTTGAATAAAAACCAAATGTTACTCTTCTCCCACATTGATTTTGAACTCTTCTTAAGAAGTGTTAATAAGAAGAAAAATATGCTAATGGGATTGGGCCCTAAGGGGCACCCACTTTTGTGGAAGGGGAGAGGACCTAGGCATTTGTGTGTCCACCACACACGCGCGCGCCGCCGCCGCCGTCCGTCCGACCGGCCGGCCGTGCCGAGCCGAGCGTGCGTGTGAGTGAGGTGAGGTGGCAATTTATTTTTTATAAAAATATTTTTTAATCAATAATTATATTATTTCCAACAGTCAGAAACTTCAAATGTGAACGTTATTTTTGTGACCGTTATTTCTTATGACCGTTACCAAAAAATCATTATTTTTGTGACCGTTATTTTTTTATGACCGTTGCCAAATCATTACTTAATATGACCGTTATTTATGTATTCGTTGGGATTGATTTTCAGCTATAAAAGAGAGACCTTCAGCTCTCATATTTTCACAACAAAAACAATCTCTTCTCTCAAATCTCAATTCTCTATCTCGCTCTAACAATTGAGCAATACAAATTTCCAGAAAATAATTTTATAGTTTCCGAGCAACAAAGTTATTTTACAGGTGTAGCATTCCGGAGTTCATCAGTGCAGTGTAACTCCGAGACAGATTCTTGCTGGGCTGTTTTATCCTGGGGACGACGAGGCTGTGTATGCTTGCACAATTTTGGGCAGAGCCGCGAAACGTCTTAAAGAGAGCGACCTAGTCCGCGACTCAACCCAAGCAGTGTGATTTCAGTATATTGGTAACATCGTTCCTATCTATATATTAAATTTGAAACAACATGAGATTATGAGAACTAGCCAATATGGTGTCTAGATCTCTGTTAGTTCGGTCTTTTATTTCAATCAAAGTGACAACCACAGTATCAAAATTCATGACATTTATGTTTCTGTTTTGATCATTCACCTATTTTTAAACATATAATTAGCCAATATGATATGACACCACTTGATTGGTAGTACATGAAATGAGAGAAAAAAAAAAAAAAATTCTCTCCACTTCAAATAACTATCATTTGAAAGAATGTGTTTTCAGTTTGCTAGACTTTATATATTATTTCTTTATAGATCAAACAGTATTTGATATGTGGTTCGAACTTGTGTCACATGCTTTAGGGTTTTCGTCGTACGGCTCAGTCTCCCAGGCTCTCATACTTCTGCTGGGACTTGTGATTGTCATTCGACTCATTAGTAGTGCTATTGGGGTGCGTTCTTTGCGCAAATTTGTGGTGCTTGCATTGTATTATGCATTTTAGGAAAAAAGCTAATGTAAAGGAAAAAGTCTTAGTTCTTAAATCTTAATACGCTAATGTGTATGACTGTGCAGGCAACTGATGAGAAATATGGATTTAGCAACGAGATCAAAGAAAAGACGAAGATGTATCTGAAGGAACTAGACATGCAAGTATCTCGAAGCCGAACGCATGAGGATGAAGCATTATGCTTCGTTTTTTTATGCTAAGTATTAAGCTGTGCAACTTAGTTTTCAGATGGGCAATACAAAACGTTTGGCTCCCTCCACAATCAAACGGACGGCTGAATTATGATGTCTGTTTGTGGGTTTGTTACCTTAAAGGTAATATATTTAACGAAAGGTAGTTTTTTTAGTCACTTATTTAATTAAAGGTATTTAATTAGTATAATTTTAAACAGTGAAGACAATATTTTATTTATCTTTTTAAATATTTTGTATCGCATTTTTTATAGGTATCGTGGTTGGATAAAAAAATACAATACAGAAAAGTGTCAGAAAAATATAGAAAAATTCCATAAAATATTATATTTATAAAAATATATATATATATTTAGAGTTTAAAATTCAATTTTATACCGTCAAAATAAAATAATATTACAAGATTTTTTTTATTTTTTATTTTATTAATTATTTTTTGTAAATTTTATACTTTATGGGACTTTTTCTGTATTTTTTGACACTTTTTTATAATATGATACAAAATATCTATAAAAAAAATTAAATTAAATTTTGTTAAATTGTATTTATTATTTAAAATTTGACTAATTTTGTACTTTTAATAAAAATTAAATACGGGATTAAAAATGTTTCTCCTTGAAAATAAAAGTAAAAATAGTTACATTTTGTTAAATTGGAAAACAAAAAGTACCGAAGCCTCTTTTTGTTGGGTCTGCATCGCAAACTGCTCTTGTTTCTTTTATTTATGGTATATTAGTGTAATGTAATGATTTTTCTGCTGTATATTTAAGTACAATTAATATGAAATCTTGTGACAAAACTATGTGTATGAAATAATCGTTGTCTTGACACTTGAGCATGGCCTTCTTAAGGCCCCAAAGTAGTATAACAAAGCTTGGAATTATGGTTGTTCTTCCTTACTAAGTAAGGAAGGAATAAAGTGACAAATAGCCCCTTTCGGCAACATAATGCAGGCAACTTAAATCAAACTTTGCCTTTGCTTTCAAAGAGAAAAAAGCGCTAGTTCATTAAAACGCCTCTTCTAACTACTTTCCATTTGCTTTCCAAAAAGAAACGAAGAGAAGAAAGAGCTAACACTATTTAAAACCCCAACAATCTTTTTTCTGTCTTCTTCAATGAAACGGACTAAACTGAAATGAAATGAAAAATTGTACCAGATTAAATTAAACTATTTAATTATGTGAGTTAAATGGTTCGATCTTGTTTATATTTTTTCAATTTGTTTCTCAAACGATTTAATTTTATGAATTTTTTAATCATTCAAATCAAACCGAACCATTATATATTATATAGAAAAAAAAATCTTTTTTTTAAATATAATATATTAGTTTTTATTTTGAAAAACAAAAAATATTTTATATTATTATTAAAAATTAAACATTATATTTAAATTTTTTTTTTTCAATTTCAACTCTTTAACATACAATTTATAGTTTTTAGTTGCATATATATTATTTTTAAGAATTTTCTCACACTAAAAATCACTAGAATGACTTGTTATGGTTTGGATCCTCTTAACAATAAATCTAAATACATATATATAGACAAAAGGGGGTGGTACAGTTTTGTACAGTTGTCCCTTTTTAATAGGTATGCAGACTGGCGCTAAACATGTCAGATTCTATCGGAGGTCACGTCAATGATGGTGACCAGCTGAGAATGTGGGAGTACTCAAGTTGATGGCGTTCCGCTTCGTATATACGACATCGTAAAGTTAACTGCATGATTATGGACGACCTTATGAGTATGAGGCAGTTCGGAATACCAAGTGCGACGTCTTGTTGGTTCCTTTAGGCGGCGAGGACGATGCGGGATCACTTCGTAGGGATGGAATCTGTCATTAGGTAGGGGACCAGATAATTACTTCGTCCATACGAGGCCCTTAAACTACCTCGTCCATACGAAGCCCTTACACTACTTTGTCTGTACGAAGCCCTTACACTACTTCGTCCGTACGAAGCCCTTACACTACTTCGTCCATACGAGGCCCTTAAACTTTTGGATGACAATGCTAGGGTTTCTTTGCTCCATTTGAATGTTTTCTTTAAAGATACTAGGGACGACTTTGTATTCTAACATATATTATGATGATTATCTTTTACAAATTTTATCAATTTGATTTTTAGTTTACGTAGGATATTATATAATTTATATTTGTAACATATTTATAATAATTTAGTTAAATTTAAAATTTTTTTATTATATTAATTTTAAGTTTCAACAACATAATTTTGATTAAAAATAAAAATTATAAAAAATCTTTAATTAAATTGGCTTGAATTGGACAAGATTGTTTGATTTTAATAATTTTATAAATGAAATGTTCCGATCTGTTTTGATTAATTTTTTTTCTTCTAAATAGCTAAACATATCATAGATACCCTGCTTGAAATGATTCACTTGAACAAGATCGAAGAAAATGGCAACAACAACAACAAAAAAAAGTTGTTACTGTAATTTGCCGAAAGAATTCTTAAAATTGAAATGAATTGGTTTGTTGGGATGTTCAACGTGTCAAACGGATAAGTTTGGTTGGATTCCGATAAAATTGTGAACAAAACAACTCAAATATTGCCAAGATGAGCATGATTCATTTAATAAATTGGTTGAAATGGTTACAAACGAATTTCTTTACAACCGGAACTCATTTAAATTTAATCTGCAATAACAAAAACAATGAAAATAATTGACATTGGGGTGTTGAAAACACTCAGATGTCTTGAAGTTAACTTTCTACAATGAGAAAAATTGAAATTGTAAATGAGAGGATAAAAGAAGACGTACCTCATAATTGAAATATCTGATATTAAATATTAGAATTAATATTTTTTCAAAATATACTTTCCTTTCCTTTTTATGCTCATCCTTAAATATTAACTGGGCACTGACTGTGTGCATTTTCATTGCAATCTAATCATATCTCTTTGGATAAGGCAATGATGACTGAACCAATGGGAGGTCCCCACGGGTATAAGGTGAATTCCCCCAACAACATATTTATCACTTTTCACCCCTACTTGTTAATTTTAAAATTAAAAATAAAACTTAATCGTCTGAAATATATCGTGATATCTCACAAACGATAAATTATGCCCGTTTGTATTGTATAATAAGTAATAATGTAATATTATAAATTAATAAAATATTTAATAAATAATAAAAAAAATATAATATTATTAATTGAGTTATATTAACAACACCTTCAAACAAGATTAAAATATTAAGATTTAAATTTATAAATATGTTAAATATATTATTATTATTGATAAAAATATTATAAAAAAAATTTACAAATATTATAGATAAATTAAATTATAAAAATAAATTAAAATAATTCTTATATTATTTTTATTCTAATATGAACACCGCACTTGCACCGCTTTTTAAATACTAATTTTATCCATAAATGCCAATTCCATCAAAGGATTATGAATGCCAATTCCACCAGAGGAAGTCGAATAGAATCAGAAATTCAAGGACATATACTGGAGATTACTATTCACAACAAGTTTTAAAGAAACTATCTTCAGCTCCATCACCGGGCCAGTACCATTTTCAATTCCATCAGTATACATTTTCCCCGCCTAACTAGGAAAGAAGATGAGAACCATCATGAAAACTGAAAACTTACTAAACATACGGAGATGCATAAAAATGGAGCATTTAAAGTTTAAACTACCAATACCGATCGTGTGGTAGCCTAGCGGAAAGGCTCCATGCAGGTATGTTCCGGGGTCCCTGTCCTCACACGGCAGGGCGTGGGTTCGAGGCACGAGGAACGCAACGGTCCTGACTTAAATGCGCGGCAGTCAGTGGGACTTAAATGCGTTGCTCGCGGCGCATCTCGGACACGCGCTCTGTCGTGTCGGGCTCCAGTCCCCTCGGAACCGCTACCTGGCCTGCGGTCGGTATTGCTACCAAGCATTGGCGATGATGTCCGGTGGGTAAGAGTGATACTTACCCATTGAGTCGGAGCCTTTTTACGATCAAAAAAAAAAAAAAAAGTTTAAACTACCAATAGCTAATATAACCATATATGTCATGTCCCTAATTAAAGAGAAATATAGTTGAATTTTTAATTTTTTTCCGAAAATAAGTAAATAATTATATATTTGTATTGATATAGACTAATTTTTTAGAACTAATTTCAAGCTAGATTGGAATTAAAGTTAGAATTCTATAAGAAAATAATTCACTGTCCCAAACAAACAGTAATCTGATTGAGTTGCTAAATGCTAAGGATCAACTTGGTGTCGTGATCAATCAGACCTAAAGGTAATTTAGTGAGCGACAATTTACTTGGACAGTTGTCCGAGGTTGTTTTCAATTTAATTAAATAGATACCTAATTAAATTTCGAAAGTGATGTCTTCGATCTATCAAAATTAGCACAATTTGATATTATTTAATTCAATTATATATATATCCAACTCGATTTTAAAACATGAGATTGTTAATCGATCAAAATTTAATTAATTAGACATATATTTAACTTAATTTTGGTAAGTAAAATCGTCATTAATCAAATCTGACCAATTGAATAATCGTCTAAGGCAATCTAATTAAATATGTGTATAACTCAACTCTGATGAAGGGAGTCACCGATCAATTAAAATTTAATTAATTAAATAATTGTCTAATTTTAAGTACCTAGTTCAACATGAGTTAAAATGATCTTATAACTTTAAGTAAGTAACACAGTAGTTCTATAATTTTTAGGGTGGATTAATTTAATTTTATAATTTTAAAAAATGATCAATTAAATTTAAATTTTAAAAAGTTAAGATTTTTTAGAAATAAAATAAAAAATTATTAAAAAAATTAAAAACTAAAAATTATATATATATTCCTTCTTTCTTCTCTCATTTTATTGTGACTTTTTTTTTTTAGTGAGCTTTGTTTTAATTGAAAAAATTTGGATAATACATTTGTTTCTTGCCGGCTCTTATAACAAATTAATATTGAATTACATAAATAAATAATACATGAATTAATATTAAGGATTTAGATGGATAAGAAAAAAATAAACAAAAAAAATTAATATTATATTTAATTTATTTTAATTTTTAAAAGAATTAAAATACTATATTTTATTTATAAAATTGAAATAATAAATTATAAAATTTATTAAAAAAATAGATAATTAAAAATTTTGGAAAGAAAGATAGAGAGGTTTTTTTTTTTTTTTTTAATTCACTTTTTATTTTTATTTTTTAAAATATTTTCTATTTTACTCTTAAAAAATCTCAATTTTTTAAAATTTGAATTTAATTGATCTTTTTCTTAAATTACGGGATTAAACTAACCCACTTTAGAAATTATATGACCAATGTATCATTTATTTAACGTTACATGACCATTTAAACCCAAAACCCATTGGTCAATAAAATTAAGGATATTTTTGTCACAAATGTAAAAAAAAAAATTAAATGGAGGAGATCATATATGGTTAATAAATATAGGGTCATAACAACATATAACCCATAAAATTATAAAAACTTTAATAAATATTTAAAAATATCAAATTAATTAATTAATTAATTTTTAAATTAATTATTTTATTTAATAAATATAAATATAAATATAAATATAAATATGTTTCATATTTATTTTGACCAATAAATAAAAAACTTATACAATAAGTAGTTAAAATATTTAAAATAATTATTTAAACTAATAAATTTATGATTAATTTAATGGTAACTTATTTAAAAAAAATAAATGAAGTTAATAATAAATGATATTATTTCGATATTATTTGACATCTTGTTTATTAACAAATATTCTATCCATATTTTTTCAACATTGTTATTTTTAAAAATTATTGTAGATAATATATATAGATCTATAAAATATGAATATTATCGAGACATTATTGATAATATCTAAATATTTACATCCTTGTTTGTAGATACATGAATATGTGAAAATATCTAATAAAAATAATATATGAAAATAAGTTATAAGTGAAAAAATATGAATTTGTCAAATGAATATATAATATATAAAAAAACCTACAAATAAAATCGAGAGCTACTCCTACATCAATTATCTGCTTATTATTTTTTAACTAAGTTTCAACTCCAACCAGGAGTCTCCATTTTTCTTTAACCAATTTAACTATGACCATCTTTGGCATGTGAAAAAGAGTGCAGACATAATACTTTGGTGTCCAGTAAAGCCGACCAAATGTTGGATCACCCTAGCTATTTTCTTATAAATGAAAAGTTGAGGAATTTTAAAAACAAAAATTATATAAAATAACATTCAATAGTAACAAAAATAATATTTAATTATATTAAATAGTATTTAATTAATTAAAATTTAATATTAAATAAATTAATTAGATGGCACTTAATATAATTTTTTGAATTTAATATTTATTTAATAAAAATAAATAAATTAAATATAAATAATATTATTTTTGTTTAACGAACGTAACTATGTTACAACAACAAAGGCTACAAGAATGTTGTTGCAACTTCATTAAAATTTATACTTTTTATTTTAAGTAATATATTCAAATTATTTCAAATAAAATTTAATATGATTTGAACGAATAGTTCTAGTTATAAGATAGTATATCTTCTAAAATTTATCAATTTTTTTTTATTTATTTATTTTGATAACAAACAAAAACTTTCGATAAATATAAATATAGATCATAAATATAATTTAGACAACAATCACTCTAAATAATATATCATAATTTTAAATTTATAGTCAAGATAAACAAATAATTATATGCTCAATAAATTTGCGAGTAAAAATATATGAATTTTACCTACTAACTTTCTATTACAATTCAAATTAACGTTTGATTCAATAATTTGTAATAATGAAAGTTTTAAAATATTAAAAATTATACATCAAAAATAATCTCTCACTGCATCAATAAAAATACAAAAAATATCATATGCATATTTTAAAACACAATAGAAATAACAGAAAAAAAAAAAAAAAACATTAACACAAAACACTTAAAAAGCGAGTATGTCTAAAACATTTACCCTCCTTATTAGTCACAACGAGTCGCTGGAAGCAAACCATCACCGTCTCTAGGTAAGTCAACACCAACCAAGATCTGCAAATTAGAGAAACACCCAAGACCAAGAGAGAAGGAAGCTAAACAGCGTCAGCTCTTCAAGGAAACAGTTGGCACTCTTAACCACGAAAACTCCAGCACCGTTAGAGAAAAATACTTGAAAACTAAAAAATCAGTAAAAAAAAGAAAAATATATATACTAGGGGGAGTATGATGAAAGACAAGTGTGAAGTCATTTTTAAGAGGAATGGCTTAATTGATGGAATATTATTGCAATTTCAAAGGATGACCTAAGCGCTTGCATCATCAAAGTGATGAGCTAAGCGCTTACATCATCAAAGTGATGAGCTAAGCGCTTGCATCATCAAAATGATGACCTAAGCGCATGTGTCATCTCTCCAAATAGTAACATTTTTCTCTCTATAAATAGAGAGCTCATTTGCTCATTTCCATCATCCCAAAATCTCAAACATCCTAAGCATTCCAAGCTTCTCCACTTAGAAAAGTTCTTTCCTCATTGTGAGAGAGAGGTTAATTGTATTCTCCTAGTATAAGAGAGAGAGGTATCTTGTTCTCTCCTTGTATTTAGAGAGAGGTTGTAAATCTTTCAGTATAGTGAATTTCTTCTGGCCTTTGCCCGTGGAGTAGCCCGTAATCATTTTGGGTGAACCACGTAAATACTTGTGTTCGTTTTTATCTTCATTCTCTCAACTTTACTTTGATTGTGTGTTAGCTTCAATCCATAAATTTCCTAACAGTGGTATCAAAGCTTTGGTTGTGGGTACTGTTCACGGTTCACATATATAGTTACTATTCAAGTATACGATTATTGTTCACGTATACGGTTACTGTTCACGTATACGGTTACTGTTCACAAATACAATTATTGTTCACTTGTAATAGTGGGAGCCGGTTCAAGTAAGAAGCATATCAAAAATAACGACAACAACAAAGTTCGATGTTGAGAAGTTCAACGGAAGTAATTTTTCGTTGTGGAAAATGAAGATTAAAGCAATTTTGAGAAAGGATAATTGCTTGGAAGCAATTGGAGAAAGGCCAGCTGAGATCATTGATGATCAAAAATGGAATGAAAAGGATGGCAATGCAATTGCTGATCTACACTTAGCACTAGCCGATGGAGTTTTATCCAGTGTGGCAGAAAAGAAGACAGCAAAGGAGATTTGGGATACTCTAACAAGACTGTACGAGGCCAAGTCACTTCACAACAAGATCTTCTTAAAAAGAAGACTTTACACTCTTCGAATGGCAGAATCCACATCGGTAACTGACCATATCAACACCTTGAATACTCTATTTTCGCAACTTACATCAATGGGTTACAAAATAGAGACAGCTGAACGTGCGGAGCTTCTACTTCAAAGTCTACCTGACTCGTATGATCAACTCATCATCAACCTGACGAACAACATCCTTTCGGACTATCTGATCTTTGATGAAATTACAGCTGCTGTTTTGGAAGAAGAAACTCGGCGTAAAAACAAAGAAGATAGACAAGTAAGTTCGCAACAAGCAGAAGCTTTGACGGTGATGAGAGGAAGATCAACAGAACGTGGCTCTAGTGGGAGTCAAAATTATGGTAGATCAAAATCAAGAAGTAAGAAGAATTTCAAGTGCTATAATTGTGGCAAGAAAGGGCACGTCAAAAAGGATTGTTGGAGTAGAAGAAAGAATGAAGACCCTGAGCCATCAAATGCTCAAGGGAATGTAGCAAGTATCCCTGATGATGGTGAAGTCTTATACAGCGAGGCTACAGCAGCAGTTGAAGGTAGAAAGCAGTTTTCTGACGTCTGGTTAATAGACTCAGGAGCAACATGGCACATGACATCTCGAAAAGAATGGTTCCACAAATATGAACCAATCTCAGGAGGTTATGTACACATGGGGGATGATCATGCTTTGGAAATTGCTGGTATTGGTACTATCAAAATAAAAATGTTTGATGGTACAGTTCGCACTATTCAGGAGGTACGACATGTGAAGGGCTTAAAGAAGAATCTATTGTCTTTGGGGCAGATAGATAGTCTTGGATGCAAGACCCATGTTGAAAATGGGATTATGAAAATTGTCAGAGGTGCGCTTGTGGTTTTGAAAGCAGAAAAGATTGCAGCGAATCTATTCATGCTTAAGGGAGAAACACTACAGGAAGCTGATGCATGTGTCACATCAACCAGTAAGGGAGAAGATTCAACGATGATATGGCATCTCAAATTAGGCCATATGTCAGAACGAGGTTTGAAGATTCTCTCTGACAGAAAGTTGCTTCCAGGGCTCAAATCGGTAAATCTACCTTTTTGTGAGCATTGTGTTACAAGTAAGCAGCATAGATTGAAGTTTAGCAGATCTGATGCAATGAGTAAATACATTCTTGACTTGATTCATTCTGATGTATGGGAATCACCAGAGATGTCCCTAGGAGGTGCAAAGTACTTAGTGTCTTTCATTGATGACTACTCTAGGAAATGTTGGGTATATCCAATCAAGAAGAAGTCAGATGTGTTTCAAGTGTTCAAAGACTTCAAAGCGCAGGTGGAACTTGAATCTGGGAAGAAGATCAAGTGCTTGAGGACAGATAATGGAGGAGAGTATATAGATGGCGAGTTTCTTGCATTTTGTAAACAAGAAGGTATCAAAAGACAGTTCACAGTCGCATACACGCCTCAACAAAATGGAGTGGCAGAGCGGATGAATAGAACTCTTGCAGAAAAGATAAGAGCTATGTTGAGATCTGCAGGTCAATCCAACTCCTTTTGGGCAGAAGCAGCCAAAACTGCATGTTATGTGGTAAATCGGTCGCCATCAACGGCAATTGAGTTAAAGACACCGATGGAGATGTGGACTGGTAAGCCAGCAGATTACTCTACTTTACATTCATTTGGATGTCCTGTGTACGTAATGTACAACGCCCAAGAAAGATCGAAGTTGGATCCAAAATCTAGAAGGTGTATCTTCTTGGGATATGCTGATGGTGTCAAGGGGTATCGCTTGTGGGATCCCACTACCCGCAAGCTCATAATCAGCAGGGATGTGATCTTTGCAGAAGATCAATTACAAAGAAAAGATGGAGTCGATAGCACATCAAATGAGAATTCAGAGACTACAATAGTTCAGGTGGAAAATAATTCAATACAAGAAATTCAAGATTCTACTGAAGCAGCACCACAACACGATGTACAAGAACCAGTTGAGTCCGAGGCTCCAGAAGTTCGTCGGTCAACTCGTGAAAGAAGGCCGCCAACTTGGCACTCGGAGTATGTTACTGAAAGTAATGTTGCATACTGTCTTTTAACGGAGGATGGAGAGCCATCAACTTTCCATGAAGCTACAAGTAGTTCAGATGCATCTCTGTGGATGACAGCAATGCAAGAAGAAATTGAAGCTTTACATAAGAACACGACTTGGAAACTAGTACCATTACCACATGGAAGAAAAGCCATTGGTAACAAATGGGTCTACAAGATCAAGCGAGATAGCAATGATCAAGTGGAACGGTATCGTGCAAGATTGGTGGTAAAAGGATATGCTCAGAAAGAAGGTATTGATTTCAATGAAATATTTTCCCCAGTAGTACGACTTACAACAGTCAGAGTAGTCTTGGCAATGTGTGCAACGTTTGACTTACATCTAGAGCAGTTGGATGTAAAAACTGCATTTCTTCATGGAGAACTTGAAGAAGAAATTTATATGCTTCAACCAGAAGGTTTTGCTGAAACAGGCAAGGAGGACTTGGTTTGCAGGTTGAACAAATCTCTGTACGGTCTCAAACAGGCGCCGAGATGTTGGTATAAGAGATTTGATTCCTTCATTATTAGCCTTGGATACAACAGACTTAGTTCAGACCATTGTACATACTACAAAAGGTTTGATGGTGATAATGACTTTATTATCTTGTTGTTGTATGTGGACGACATGTTGGTAGCAGGACCCAACAAAGATCAAATCCAAGAATTAAAGGCTCAATTGGCTAGGGAGTTTGATATGAAGGACTTGGGACTAGCAAACAAGATTCTAGGGATGCAGATTCACCGAGACAGAAATAACAGGAAGATTTGGCTTTCTCAGAAGAACTACTTCAACAAGATCTTGCGACGCTTCAATATGCAAGATTGTAAGCCAATATCTACCCCACTTCCTGTTAATTTCAAGTTATCCTCAAGTATGTCTCCTAGCAATGAAGCAGAGAGGAGGGAGATGTCTCGAGTACCGTATGCATCAGCAGTGGGAAGTTTGATGTTCGCTATGATATGTACAAGACCAGACATTGCACAAGCAGTGGGAGCGGTTAGTCGATTTATGGCAAATCCTGGTGGAGAGCATTGGAACACTGTGAAGAGGATCCTTAGATACATCAAAGGAACCTCAAGTGCTGCATTATGTTATGGAGGATCAAATTTTACTGTCAAAGGATATGTTGATTCAGATTTTGCAGGAGATCTCGACAAAAGAAAATCCACTACTGGCTATGTGTTCACACTTGCAGGTGGAGCTGTAAGCTGGGTTTCAAAACTGCAAACAGTTGTAGCATTATCTACAACAGAAGCAGAATACATGGCAGCTACACAAGCTTGCAAGGAAGCAATCTGGATAAAAAGATTAATGGAGGAGCTCGGGCACAAACAAGAGAAGATTCTTGTGTATTGTGACAGTCAGAGTGCCTTGCACATTGCAAGGAATCCAGCATTTCATTCCAGAACTAAGCACATAGGAGTACAATATCATTTTGTTCGAGAAGTAGTGGAAGAAGGAAGTGTGGATATGTTAAAAATTCACACAAAAGAGAACCTAGCAGATGTAATGACAAAACCTATCAACACTGACAAGTTTGTATGGTGTCGATCCTCGTACGGCTTAGCAGAGACGTAAGCACCAGGTTTGAGCAAAGGCTAGTTGGAAGAGATAATCGTGAAAGATGACTTCAAGTGGGAGATTGAAAGACAAGTGTGAAGTCATTTTTAAGAGGAATGGCTTAATTGATGGAATATTATTGCAATTTCAAAGGATGACCTAAGCGCTTGCATCATCAAAGTGATGAGCTAAGCGCTTACATCATCAAAGTGATGAGCTAAGCGCTTGCATCATCAAAATGATGACCTAAGCGCATGTGTCATCTCTCCAAATAGTAACATTTTTCTCTCTATAAATAGAGAGCTCATTTGCTCATTTCCATCATCCCAAAATCTCAAACATCCTAAGCATTCCAAGCTTCTCCACTTAGAAAAGTTCTTTCCTCATTGTGAGAGAGAGGTTAATTGTATTCTCCTAGTATAAGAGAGAGAGGTATCTTGTTCTCTCCTTGTATTTAGAGAGAGGTTGTAAATCTTTCAGTATAGTGAATTTCTTCTGGCCTTTGCCCGTGGAGTAGCCCGTAATCATTTTGGGTGAACCACGTAAATACTTGTGTTCGTTTTTATCTTCATTCTCTCAACTTTACTTTGATTGTGTGTTAGCTTCAATCCCTAAATTTCCTAACATATGAAAGGACTAGCCACCCACCAAACAACTAAAGGCCCGCTGACAGCTACCAAATACTAATGAAAATTAGAAAATTTAAAGAGAGATACAAGAGAAAATTTTAAAGAGACAGAGGTATTTGAAATTATTTTAGTGTGTTTTGTTGCTGTAACATGGTTATCCCTGTGGTTTAGCAGTCACTATTCCAATTCTAAGGGTATATGTATGTGGTTAAATAAAAAATAGCATCAATTATGTTAATTTAAAATAACAAAAGTTATATAAGGATAAATTAATAAGCAAAATAGAAAAGAAAAAAACTAAAACAGAACGCGTAAAGAACTACTAAACGAGATTGTGAGTGTGACAGCACGTTTTGATAGATTGGTGAACCATGGGACGAACTCAAAATAAAATGGGTGATGGAAAAAGTAAAAAAATAACAAACAAAAAAAATGTGTGTTTTTTAGTTGTTAATTCAGCTAAACATGTATGAGATTACAGAGTGGCATTAAGAAAAAAACAATAATTGTACAAATAAAATAATAAAAAGAAAGAGACATGTTCATTATATGCGGAAAAGCCGCGAGAAATTGAAACATCCGCCCACAGTACTCATCATTGTCAGCATTTCAGAGAGAAACATTCTTTAAGGAAAAGAAAAAGAAAAAGAAAAGAAAAAAACAACTTTGACAATAAAAAATCCTTTGATCAAAAAAAGCGTAGAGAGAGAGAGAGTATTGTTGCTTGGGTATAATCCGTCTTGGAAAGACCCACATAGAGAAAGGAATTTGGTGAGCAGACAGAGACGCAGCTGGTTTTTGATTACATTACCAAATACCCTCCCTCTCTCCCTCTCGTTTTATCTGTATTTCTCTGTCTGCCCAGAGCTCATTCTCACATTGAAACGTTATAGAATTGAAATCCCAATTCGAAAGTTGGGATTTTGAGATTGTTTTGTTTGTGGGTTTTGAACGCTGTTGAAGGTTTTTGGTGTTATGGATTTTGTAGAAGTGGAAGAAGTGGAATTCTGAAAATTGGGTAAGAGAAATCAGAATCTGGGTTCTTCCTCTTCTTGAAGATGATGGCCCAGAACAAGCGTAATAGGCTCTACAAAGTTTGGAAGGGAAACAATGTGAGTTTCTTCTATTCACTCTCTCAATTGGGTTTACTCCACATGTTATGGAACTGTTGGATCGCGTGTTATATTAGGTGTTATGGATTGAATTTAATTGAACTGCCAAGCCTTGTTAATTTAATTCATTGTCTAGTTCATTATGCGTTTCGTTTTCCTTTCCTTCGTTGTATGTTGTGATGTGACAACTGGTTTGTGTTTCTCTTATTGTTTGTCTTTATTTAGATTTTTTTGCAGAGGCTAAAGTGCTAGAAATTATGATTCGTTTGGAATAGTAGATACTAACATTTCTTTACTAATCAGTTCGATGTATATGGAATTGGGTTTTTCCAGGAGTTTCAATCTTCTGAGTATGTTTCTATATTTTATCAGCATGAATTCTCTTGGCACTCTTGTGGTCTTAGCTATTTCACAGTCTTGCATGACTGTAGCCTAGACATTTGTTATCTCTGGTTGCTGTTCATCTTGAGTATAATACATATCAAGTTGAGATGCATCTCAAGTGAAATGTTAAAATTGTATTCGTTGTGATGTTTGGGTTGTGGAATGTTGATATGATTTTGGAAGCACTAACTAGCAGGGGCCAATATCATTTGGATATGTGATTGATGCGTTTCACAAGTTGAGACGAGAATGATTTTTCGTCCAGCTTCGCTACTAATTATAGTTCCTATTGTAATTCTATTTTCTTTCTTCCTGTCATGTTGTTATTGACTGCCGTGGCTATGCTCGTTGTGTAATTTGATGAATTATTTTATGTTTGTTTGTTAGAATGGGTTATTCTTTTGTATATTGAACGATCTGCATTTTATTGAGGCTGATTTATCAAGAGTCAAAAATTAGTAGTCAATTACAATATGTTTATTTAGACATGTGGGCAGACTGCAGAAGATTTAGAAATATCAAATTTGCAGTTCCTATGGTTTGGTACTAGATAAATTATTTAGGGAAGTCAAGATTCACATAGCAGATCATAAACTTCTTGGTAGTTGAAACCAGTGGTGGATCTATAGAGGGATTAGGAGGGGCACATGCCCCCCTCTCATTTCTTGACAAATAAAATTTTAGGTATATAGAATTGTAGACAAATTTATGCCTAAAATGGAATTGTGTCCCATAGTTTTTAAATTTTAGGCTTTTACAATTTAAAAACTCCCTACAAATTCAATAATTTGAACATATTTACACTCAAATAAGATACATAATGCATATTATTCAACAAAAAACAAGAAGTAATTGAGAAACAAATAGTACTATTTTGTTACTTTTTTTTGGCGCCCATATGAGTTTTAATTCTACATAATGCATTTTTATTCAACGAGAAGCAAGACGTAACCGAGAAACAAATAGTACTATTTTGTTACTTTTTTTAGTGCCCATATGAGTTTTAGTTCTAGATCAGCCACTGGTTGAAACATAGTATATTGAGTTGAAGAGTTCAAAAGGTGACATCTAACTTGTGCTAACAAGAATTTGTGTAGCATTATACTTGATACCCAGGTCACTTTTTATACTCTTGTAACCTTATTCTTTATTAGTTTTGTATTTTTTTAGATGCTATTCATAAAAATCCTTGGAGACTATCATATGCTGTTCCTTTATAAGTTTCTTATTTTAGGTCCTTTATGGTTAAGGACTCTTTAATGACCGATGATGCTTTGAGAATATTTTTGTTATCTTTGCTCTGTAGCACTGAGCTCTATTTTTTATTTCTTTCTACATCATCTTTAGCATTTGAAGCTATTGATTATTATTTTTAAATTAGGGAGCTAATCCTTCATGTTCTGATAGGTTAGAATTAACTTAGGTTCTTGTTAATGACTTTTTGCAATAATATGATTTTTATTGGTTTTGTTAGAAATTCCTCTGTGGTGGGAGATTTGTCTTTGGTCCCGATGCTGCATCTCTTTTCCTGTCCACATTACTTATTTCTGTCCCTGCCGTTGCCTTTTGTATAAACCTTTACATAAGGAACACAAATTCTCAGAACGAAAGTACCGGCAACCTTGTATTATTTGTGGGTGTGCTTCTTACCATCTTGGTAAGTGCTTTGTTCAGTCTCTTTACAATTTTCTACAGCTGTAGATAAATCTATTTTCTCGTATTTATTCGTATTACACTCTATATGACACTATGTGAAATGTTTTTGCAATGGCTAATTCTTCTTTTGCCGAAAAGTAAAGTTGATGATTCTGTAAACTTCTCTGCAGGATTTAGTATTTCTCTTCTTGACTTCCGTTAGAGACCCTGGTATTATTCCAAGAAACTCAAGGCCTCCGGAGCTTGATGAAGCATTTGATGGACCAACACCCTCAATGGAGTGGGTTCACGGTGCAACCCCTCATTTGAAACTACCCCGGATAAAAGATGTCATAGTGAATGGGCATACCGTAAAAGTGAAGTACTGTGACACATGTTTGCTTTATCGCCCTCCCCGTGTTTCTCATTGTTCCATTTGCAACAATTGTGTTCAGAGATTTGATCATCATTGTCCGTGGGTTGGCCAGTGCATTGGAATTGTAAGTTAAAACCAATATAAATGATGTTACTTACTCAAGATCTTAATGTTTAAATATTAAACGAAACGATATTAAATATAAAAGAAAATTCAAGCATCATCTTCATTTAAGAATAGGAAAAATGGATGGTTGAGTTTCATTTTCTCTTGATTTTCCTCATAAATCATTTAGTCCTAAAATCTAATCAGGAACTAACCTTGCCAACCAACCTATTGGCTTGTTTGCAGCGAAACTATCGATTCTTCTTCATGTTCATAACAACATCAACCATCTTGTGCATATTTGTGCTTGTGTTTTCTATAATCAACCTCCTTAAGCAACACAGAACCTTTCGGAAAGCTGTCTCAAGTGACATTGTATCAGATTTTCTCGTAGTATACTGCTCCATCGTTGTATGGTTCGTTGGTGGACTCACTGCTTTCCATTTCTACTTGATATGCACAAACCAGGTGACTCTTTTCCTCAAAATGTACAGAAACAGACATCATTTGCTTAGTCAATTTGATGAGTTGATTGAATATCACTTACATTTCTATCATATAAAAGTAATCTTTTTGTCTAAGTTATCAACTAACGTTGACTATTACAACTTCAATGGATTTTTTTTTTCTACTGTGCAATTTTGAGACATTTTTGGCCCAAATACCAAAAATGTTCGATTTAAGGCTTGAACTGCATTTTGTTTCCCATTTGTCCCTTTATATTTCAAGTGCTAGTATGAAAAGGAAAGTGAAAGGTCCCTTATATACGTTCTCAATTTTTTGCCGAAGTGCAGATGTGGATTCTAGGGGCTTATAAGTTCATGTGTATCGAAAAGTTGCTATTTATGCAATAGTGTAAATGATTTAAGCTGAAAAATATATCATAGCAGTTGATCACTCTATAACCAATACTAAATTTGTGTGTGTCTACTTCTATCTTATCTCGCAAACTCATACAGTTCTGTTTTATAATTCCATTCTGATTCCTGTTTTATTTGCAGACAACTTATGAGAACTTCAGGTACCGATATGATAAAAAGGAGAACCCGTATAATAAGGGAGCTTTAAGGAACTTAACAGAAATGTTTTTATCCAAAATCCCCCCTTCAATGAATAAATTCCGTTCATTTATTGAGGATGAAGAAAATATTATGGTCGGTCCTGCAACTCCAAATCCTGCAGAAGGTATTATGAGTTCAAAGGAGAAAATTGATATCGAAATGGGAACTGGTGTTCCGGAGGACATTAATTTCCCACTTCCAGATATTCTACGAAACCTGGATTATGAATATGACAATCTAGAAACCAGTTTCAAGCATATGGATGATGAACAAAGACATGGTTCAGACCCGTTCTTTTCAGTTGAACCTGAAGAAAAGGAATCTATGCAAAGCTTGACAACTGGATGCACAGAACCAGAACAAAGCTTGACCATTGATAGTGGAGTGAGAGAGACAGTTTATTCGTCTTCGAGAAATGGAGAGAGACAATCTATTCAGTACACTATTTGTGTGGATAAATCTTTTGGAAGAGAGACTTGTCAAAGCACCGAAAACGTTACTCAGACATAGAGGTATCATCAATCTTTCATATTACTTAGATAAATGCATACACAGACCCTTTTTACTTGCAAGCTCCATTTTTCAAACTTGGTGCCTTAGTTTCAAACCTTAACGGACTTCTAGTGTAATAATTCCTCGTAAGTTTGAAGTTGACCCATTTTTCAAATTTGATGGACCTCTACGGCTAAAGTATCCTTTTGCTAAACCTAATGGACCAAGTCTGCACCATGCCATACTTTTAGTAACTGATGTAGCAAGCGTATGTTTGACGATTGAAGATACATTTTCTCTTGACATCCCATTAGTGTCTTCACAAGCCGTCTCCTAGTAGATTTGTAAAGGCTTGGTACTTCTTCAGAAAATACTCTAGTTCAATTGCCCCCACCCCACTTAATCCAATAGCGTGTTCTTTCTTTTATATTTATTAAGCATTTTAATGCAATCAGTGCCGTTCCTAATCTATTTACCTTTTTTTTCCTTCCGAAAACAGGGTTTGGATGCAGCACATCTTTTGTACTATGTACATCATGAAGCAGATATTCAGTGTGATTTGTTTTTGTAGTTATATACTTGTAGTTGGTGGCTCAAAAACGACTGTTAGATTCATACAGATTAACTTTAGACTTTAATGTTGTGTACGCCGAGAAATCTGCGGAGATTGGTCATTTTCTTGTATGGTTCTTTTCAAAGCTTAGACTACTCATTCCTCATTATTTAGCAATATGCAAAGACACAAAGACATTCCTCATTTGGGTTCAGTTTCTTTCCTCACTCCACTTATGGTTTTGTCTCAGCTAATTGACGGAAACTATTTACAATTTTAGAATGCTCTTAATTTTTCAAAAAAGAAAATCAATTTTCAATGCAATAGCTCTTATTTTAGGAGTGTGCTTGATGGTTTCAATTCATATGCATTTGTTTTGAACAGATTAGATGTTACAAGTTATAAGTTAGAACACATAATAAGGCAATTCTTGAAAATGTAATAACCATGAATCTGAACACTGTCTACTTGAGGGCATATACTAGGAGAACCCTATAGAGCAACGTGACTCACCCATTTTATAACAAAGTAATACTACTACTCATGTTGGAATCATACGATTTGAGTAGGTGACAAATTATTAGAGACAAAACCAAATTTTTTTTTTATTTTTTGTTTTTGACGATCAAATGACTTGAAACGTGTAAGCCTTACTGATGTAATTGAAAATGGTTAAATCCAATTATCCTTTGTGAAAATACCTTCTCTACTGTATATGCCAAATGCGGTTGCCTTAAACAATCAAGTAATCAAGATAGGCCAATAATCACAAGCCACCGGGCAAATTCCCATTTCTACTTTAGTTTCACTGGATTGCATTCTCTCTCTCTCTCTCTCTCTCTCTCAACAAAATTACAATATCCACATGTCTAACTCATCCCTCTTAGTACTGACTTCTAAGTCACCAAGAGAGCTCGCTCTACTAAAGCTTTGGCTTAAAAAAAGGGCAGCAGAAATGGCGTTAATAAAACCCATATCAAAATTCAGCAATATATCTCATAATTTTAACAACCCAAGAAGCTTTTCTTACACCAAATTCACCACCATAAGAATGTCAGCTACTTCACTATCCACAACCACCACAAAACCTTCAAAGAAATCTGCGAAAACTGCTGTCAAAGAGACCCTTTTAACCCCGAGGTTTTATACTACAGATTTTGATGAAATGGAGACCCTTTTCAACACTGAAATCAACAAGAAATTGAACCAGCATGAGTATGAGGCTCTACTTCAGGAGTTTAAGACTGATTACAATCAGACACATTTTGTAAGGAACAAGGAGTTCAAGGAAGCTGCTGATAAAATGTAAGGTCCTTTGAGGCAGATTTTTGTGGAGTTCTTGGAAAGGTCTTGCACTGCTGAGTTCTCTGGTTTCCTTCTTTACAAAGAGTTGGGCAGGAGACTTAAGGTATTGGTTCTCAGTCTTCAATCTCTCTTTTAAATAACTATTCTATTGTGGCGGCTTTTACAGTTTTACTATACGTACTAGATTTCGTTGTTTTGCCTATTACCCATTTGATTAAATGATGAAGTGAAGGACCGAACTATGTTAATCCAGAGATAGAAAGAGAGTGAGAGCATTCAGTCTCATAGAGTCATAATTGGTCTACTAGGCATTCATACAATAGAATTATTATTTGCTTGTGTTTATGATAAAAATGATTCAAGAATCGCAAGAACAAAATGTGCTTTCTATGTTGTGCGGAACCCACTTGAATACCACTATTATAAGAAAGCTCCCAGGAAAGATTGGAGGGTCACACCGGAGCCACTTAAATTCCAATCTCCTTAGACAGAACTTTCCTAAATAGTAAGCACTCAATTGAGTAACAAACAACTACGGTAACCAAACGTAGAGAAATTAAATAACAAAGTGGACACACAAATTTTACGTGGTTCAGCGTAAGGCCTAATCCACGGGCAAAGACGAGGAGAATAATTCACTATTCAAATGGTGTTTACAAAGTGGGTACAAACTCTCAAATACCCCAAGATCCCTATATACCAAATTTAGAGATTTTTCTCTAACAAACAAAAGAGGAGCAACTACCAAATGTGTTACTTCCAACACTTTGAAGCTACCAAAATGAACTTCCAAATTTTGCTCTCTCTTTCTCTCAAATGCAACTCTTGTTATGAATTGCTAGGGATGATTTTATGGCTTGGTTTCCTTCTCTATTTATAGAAAAATTTGTGTGCAAATTTTCAAGGATTAGTTGCACCAACCATTGCCACCAACTCTTCACCAACCATTGCCACCAATTCTTCACCAACCATTGACTTCCTATGGTGTGCTATTAATTGTTCAACAATATTGGCTCAATTAGAGCCACATTTTCAACAATCTCCACCTTGGATCAAATTGAGCTAGTAACTTCAAATAATTATTCTCCAGATATTTGCCCCAATATCACAAACGTGGTTTGAATCGCCATCATCAACCACCATTTTTTTTTTATCATGCCGAAACACCAACCCAATTTTCTTTACAGCAACTCCAAATACATATGGCTGAGTCCTTACGATTTCCTCTTCCAAATCACAACGTAAAAACTTTGTTTTTACACCAACTTGAACTAAATTCAAATCCAAATTTCGTATCCAAGGCCAACAACACTCGAACAGTAGCATGCTTTACAATTGGAGAAAGCACAACTATAGTCAATGCCCCATTTTGAGCATAACTCTTTGCTACCAACAACACCTTGACACGAACAACACTATTTTTAGGAAATCTATATTTCTTCACAAATATTCATTTGCATCCAACTGCTCTGTTGCCTTTAGGAAGCTGAGCTAACTTCCATTCATTCCTTTGAAGAGATTGCATCTCCTCCTCCATTGCACATTTCTACTTTTGCATTCAACATTGCTAATGGCCTCTTCATAAGTGACCAAAATACCATAATGCATTTTGAAAGTGCATATGCTCCAAAATTACAACTACAAGAGCCAACCAAATTGACGAATTTGTCCTTTCATCTTTCCAATTACAAATGAATCTTATTGCTGTTGAGGTTCTTGGGTTAAAACCTCTCCATCATCTTGTGTTGTTAGAAAGCTATTGTCTTTCTCTACAACTTCAACTGGGTCAACTGACACTTTTTAACTCCACCTATTGCGAAGTACCATTGGCCTGCTTATTCTTTTAAGACCGTACCTCCAAAGGAATTTTGTCTTCGAGTTCAGTCGATGACAAACAACTAATGAAATGACATGCATATTTAATAACCTCAGCCCAAATTATCTTGCTCAACTCAGCATTGAACAACAAACACCAAATTTTCTCCAATATCATTTGGTTTATGCATTCTGCCATCCATTTCTATTGTGGAGTATTTTTCATCGTAAAGTGTCGAACAATTTCTTCACAATGACATACTTTCATCAGTATGTCCAACACATATGCCATAACCTTGTTGCTTCTGAATCTTCAATAGAAACAGTAGCTGCTCCACCAACAAGTGTACTTCCTTGTAGATAGTACAAGTTGTTTCTTCTTGTGCCTTTGATCATCACAAGTGCGCCTAATACAACCTTCAAGACTCCACCTCTCATAGTAACTGTGAGACCTTTTGATTCTAGGGCTCCCAATGATATGAGATTCTTCTTCAGACTCGGTACATACCGAACATTTGTCAAGATTTTGGTTGATCCATCATGAGTTTCCAAATGGATTGTACCTATCCCTGTTGTTTTACAGGTATTATCATTACCCATGTAAACAACTCCAACATCAAGCTCTTTGAAGCTTGAAAACCATTTCCTATTGGGACGCATATGGTAGGTGCAACCCGAATCCAAAATCCACTCATCAACGTGACATATCATAGACATGCCCACCAAGGAATAATCAGACTCATTATCTCCTTGATCAACTGCGCAAGCATTGAAAATTTCCTTGCCCTTATTTTTCTTTTGCAACTTAGGACAATTATTTTTCCAATGCCCCTTTTCACGACAAAAGGCACATTCATCTTTGGCAAGTCTTGCTTCTAACTGTGACTTGCCATTCTTTCCAGGTCCATGGCTTAAATAACGACTTCTTGCTGCCAATACTTCTGTCTTTGCATCTCTATGATCCATTTTATCATTCTTCATGGTTTCATAGCTATGCAACGCTGTGCAAATTTCATCAAATGAAACTTGCTCTTTCCCATGCAGCAAAGTAATACTGAGATGTTCATAATCATCCGGAAGCGAGTTCAACAGCATTAAGGCCTTATCTTCATCACCAAAATGCTCGTCCAAATTGAACAAATCAGCCAACAACTTATTGAATGAGTTAACATGATCATTCAATGACGTACCAGGTGTGTACGTAAACCTATAGAGTTTCTTCTTCAAGAAAAGACGATTAAGTGGTCTTTTCGACATATACTTATCCTCCAATGTCTTCCACAACTTCTTTGCTGACGTCTCCTTCATGACAAAATATTTTTGATCTTTGGCGAGACACAGCCTTATAGTACCACATGCCTGACGATTGAGTTTTGCCCAATCTTTCTCATCCATGTCTTCAGGTTTATCCTCAAGAGCATGATCCAACTCTTGTTGGTACAATACATCAAGTACCTCACATTGCCACATACCAAAATTATTGGTTCCATCAAATTTCTCTACCTCAAATTTTGCATTTGTCACCGTAGTTCTAACTGGTGCTGATGTTGGCGCCACAATATCTGAAAACTCCGACATGCTCATTTTTTACTCACAAATCCGCAACAACACAATTTGCCGAATATGGATCGAATCGGCTCTGATACCACTTGTTGTGCGGAACCCACTTGAATACCACTATTATAAGAAAGCTCCCAGGAAAGATTGGAGGGTCACACCGGAGCCACTTAAATTCCAATCTCCTTAGACAGAACTTTCCTAAATAGTAAGCACTCAATTGAGTAACAAACAACTACGGTAACCAAACGTAGAGAAATTAAATAACAAAGTGGACACACAAATTTTACGTGGTTCAGCGTAAGGCCTAATCCACGGGCAAAGACGAGGAGAATAATTCACTATTCAAATGGTGTTTACAAAGTGGGTACAAACTCTCAAATACCCCAAGATCCCTATATACCAAATTTAGAGATTTTTCTCTAACAAACAAAAGAGGAGCAACTACCAAATGTGTTACTTCCAACACTTTGAAGCTACCAAAATGAACTTCCAAATTTTGCTCTCTCTTTCTCTCAAATGCAACTCTTGTTATGAATTGCTAGGGATGATTTTATGGCTTGGTTTCCTTCTCTATTTATGGAAAAATTTGTGTGCAAATTTTCAAGGATTAGTTGCACCAACCATTGCCACCAACTCTTCACCAACCATTGCCACCAATTCTTCACCAACCATTGACTTCCTATGGTGTGCTATTAATTGTTCAACAATATTGGCTCAATTAGAGCCACATTTTCAACATTCTAAGCCTTGGAATGCAGAAGTGCTTTTTTGGTTATTAGAAGCGCTATTATAGGATCTCACTTCTCATAATCATAAGCAAACACCCTTAATTACTTTTATCAAGCAAATACCTTTTTGAAGGATCCTTGTCTTCTCGGATGTTCCCCCCACCCCTCTTTATTGGCACTTGATGTTCATTTCAATACTGGATACAATAGAAAGACACTAATCAATTTAATTATTTTCCCTCTATTTTTAATATGATTAATTTTTTTTGGATTGATTTTACAGAAAACCAACCCAATGGTAGCTGAGATTTTCTTTCTCATGTCAAGAGATGAAGCCAGACATGCTGGTATGATTATGAACACACATCAAAATCAACCCCTACCCTTCTCATCTTAAATGCACTATGATTTCAAGCAATGTTATTCTACTTAATTCAGAATTGTACAGATGAGCTCTGTTACAAGGACTCTTTAAGGACACCTAGAATCGTAAAAAAAATTATATGTAACCGAGTGTCAACGTGCCCATTTTTCTATTTTTTTTAAATTACACCAAATTAGGGTGTTTAAGTACCAAAAAAGTCCATGTTATAATGCTTGGACACATGTACTCCACGAGAAATGAAGAGTACAAGTACAGATGAGTAACACCGTCAGTTAATCTGTTGCAGGTTTCTGAACAAGGGTTTATTTGATTTCAATTTGGCACTGGACTTGGGATTTCTGACAAAGGATAGAAAATACACATTTTTTAAGCCAAAATTCATTTTCTATGCTACATATTTGTCTGAGAAGATTGGGTACTGGAGATAACCATATACAGACACCTCAAAGAAAATCCTGAGTACCAATGTTATCCCATATTCAAGTACTTTGAGAACTGGTGCCAGGATGAGAATAGACATGGTGATTTCTTCTCTGCCCTCATGAAGGCACAGCACCAGTTTCTTAATTTTTGTCTCCTTCCTCCACCTACAATAGAAAAGAAACAGTATTTTTTATTTTATCGACCAAATTTTTACTCTGTTCCCTCTCCTATAAAAAAACAGTATTTTTTCCACTAGCCAATTTTTTTTTGTCCCTTCACTCCCTATGATAAAAATAGTATATTTTAGCCATTTTTGGCATTTTCAGTAAATTTTTTGGTCTCTTCCCTCATTTACGTTTTTAAGTTATTTACGTACAAAAATTGACCAGTATTTACTTGATGCATTTTTACTTGATATATTCATATTATAAAAAAAATTAAATAATTTTATTTAATTATGAAAAAAAAAGATATTTACATTGAAAAATAAGCTAGATGTCGGAAATAATTGAGAGATTTTATCTAATTACGAATATAGGTGGTACTAATACCATACTTTTATTTTTGTTCGGCCCATTATATATTTTTTACTGGAGAATAAAACTGAAAGTTTTATTAATATTTTTGCAAAAAAATGTATTTTATAATTAAAATTTATTAGACAATAACGTATCAATTAAATATTAGCCTAATGCATCATTATGCAGTATAAATCAATTAAAAATATAATGAAAGGAAGAGACCAAAAAAATGGCTAAAAAAATAAAAAATGATTGAAAAAATATAACTTCTTTTGTAAAGAGGAAAAGAGACAAAAATGCAAAAAATACCTTTCATTAAAATTACATGTGCTAGTTACATGTGAAAATTGTACCAAATTGATACCATTTTTTAAATATAAGTATCACTAAAATATCAATTAATGATAAAGATATTAAAAATAAAATTAAGATACTATTAAGATAGCAAAGTCGTGCACTAGCATCCTAAATTTCTCATTTTAAAAGTAAGTACGTTTTTTTCCCCTAAAAACACTAATAATATATGCATAGATTTTTAATACACAAGCCGGTGAATAATTTTTTATACTCGTGCTAGTAAGTACGTTTAATTATTATTTTGATAACTAGATAATAAACTTTAATTTTTTTTTAGTAAATAAAAAGAATCATCAAAATCAGTTAAAACTAGAATATCAACCATCAAGTAAAGGTGCCTTTGCGGCTAGAGTTGTGTGTATTTGTATATGCGGTTAATCTTTGCTTTTAAAATAAGTTTAGTCCCACATCGTGCAAAATAAAAGGAATCATCTATAGACGTTAAATGGGATGCATAAATTAAATATGGGGTCACGTCCTTGCCTTTTTACGTGCTAGGCAAACATATTTTCGCTCTTTTTTGGCCAACTGCCAAAAACAATGCTCCTTTTTTTTTTTTTTATAAGTTCAAGCAAAAACTGATTTAAAATCGTGTGTGTTAATATTAGGGATGGGAGTAGGTTGGTCGGTTCAGTTTTTGACTCAAAAAACTAACCGAATCGATTTAGTCGGTTAGGCATTTTTATAAACCAAAACCGACCTACCTATCAAAGCTAACCGAACCGCAAACGAACCTATTTAATCGGTTTGTTCGGTTCGGTTGGTCGGTTTGGACCTACTATATTTATTAAAAAATATATATACACATAATAATATCAACTGTACTATAATATAATATTAATTGAATAAAATCACTAAAATTAAAGTCATGTAATAAGTTTTAAGCTTATATAAATATATCATAATGATAATATGTAAATATTATCATATATAAATGCTAATAGAAATAAAAAACACGTCATTTTACATTAAAAAAATATTATTTTAAATATGTAGGTTCGGTTTGGTTTAAATATGTTTTTTTTTCATCTAAACCTTAACCGAACCTATTTAATCGGTTTTTTAAAAAGTTAAACCGAACCGAACCTACTAAATCATTATAAACTGACCTAGAAGGTTCGGTTTAGGTCCGGTCTAGTCGATTTGGTCGATTTTTTTATTTTATGTCCATCCCTAGTTAATATTGTATGATATTATACATTACTCACGCACATAATATACCCACAATTTTGAGAATTTTTCCCCAAAATTTTAAAACATTATAATATTTTAAGTGTTTAATGCAAGTTTAAATATTTTAATACTTTTAATACGAATTTATTATCCAACACATATTTTTTGCGTTATTTTTTTACAAATATATTTTCGAAAGTATAAAATAAATGTGCACCATTGATGTCATACACCATATGTGCATAAACTGAAAATATTTTCCAACTAAACCAGCATGAATGACAATAATAACTAATAAGTGGTGAGAGCACCAAATTTTACAAAGTAATTGATAGTTATTGTTCTCGGTCAATGCTCTAAGTTCCGATGATCCACAAAATGAAAGAAACATTGCTTCTTAAACATGGCTTTGTTCTGCACATATTGCCACGTTCATTAGGTAAAAACAAGTCACGCGCGGTTCAAACCACATTAATTATTGTTTGATATTAAAAAAAAAAAAAATAGCTAAAGGGAAGAACATAACTGTGAATGCATGTACCTTAACTATGTAAAACCAGAGGCCTCATCTAAAGGTGGTCATCCCCAGCCATGGAAACTGGTTTCGAAAATTTCTGTACTTGACCAATAGGATACAAGAATGGAGTATATGGAACATTTTTATCTTCATCCTTTCTCTTCAAATTATTATCAAGACCATTGTTGTCCACACTCTTCTTCTTCATACTGTCGTCAATCCCGCTATAATCCAAATTCTGTAAAATATTTGGAAGTTTCATAACACCGTCTTTGCCAGGCCTATATCCCATTTCCATGTCAAATTTCCCTTTTGAAGTGGCTAACAAACCTTTCTCACTTGTGGATGCCTTAGATCTAATAGTTGTATTACTATCACCATCTATTGACACCTTTTCTCTAAAGTTAATCTTTGAAGGTGGAATTCTGGTGAAAAAAACATCTCTGAAGTTTCCAAAAACTCCCTTACTGTAAGGGTTTTCCTTCTTATCGTAACGGTATCGAAAATTCTCATAAGTTGTCTGTCAAAATTGCAATTACAAGATCAATTAAGAAGGGTTATAGCTAGCATATATAACAAGAAAAACATTTGAATATCAAATGTAGTACTTGGTTCATAAAGAGGAGTAAAAGATTTTACCTGGTTGGTGCATATTAGATAAAAATGGAAAACAGTAAGTCCACCAACAAACCAGACAACAATGAAGCAATAAATAATGAGAATAACTGATAAGATATCGCGTGCCATGACCCTCCATAAGTTGCCCCCTTCTCTAAGAATGTTGACCCATGAAAAAACAAACACGTATATACACAAGATGGTTGATGTCGATATAAACAATATGAAGTACGGATAATTACGCTGCAACCACAACATGGGAATTGGGAAACAAACTAAGGAGCTTATATTTTATCAAGGTCTTATGAAACCAATATGCAGATCACTATATATATATATATATACATGTTGCCATATAAAATCTCAGACTTTCACTAACCAACATTATAATATCAGCGATAATGCAAACAACTTACTAAGAAGCTATAATTCAAAATTAACTTACTTGTGCAATACATTGACCAACCCATGGACAGTGGTGATCAAACTTTTGGACACAATTATTGCAGATTGAACAATGAGATGCCCTTGGTGGACGATATAACAAACAAGTGTCACAAAACTTAACTTTTACTGTGTGCCCGTTTACCATTATGTCCTTGGTACGAGGTAATTTCAAAGTGACTTTACTGTTGACCCATTCCTTTGATGTATTAGAATGAAGTCCACCATCAGATTCAAGAGGATGTGAGTTCCTTGGAATAATACCTGGATCTCTACCAGATGTCAAGAACAAAAAACAAAAATCCTGCATAAACCATCATCAAGTTAAAGTTGACATTTTTTTTCAATCATTTCTAGCTCAGGTGGCTCAATTTTTCCATCGAAAAAATTCAAATTTTACCCGATTGTATATGAGTGTGTTTTCTTTTATTGATAAAAAAATAGGACCCTTTTTTAAAATAGAAAAAAAGAAAGTTAAAAGTTGATCGTTTCTTGTTTTCAACTTCTAGAAAAGATTTCCCTTTCACATTAGAAATAAAAGCTTCATTTACCAACCAAAACAGTGAGGACAAATCCCCCCGTCAGTACAGGATAGACAAAATGTGGGTTATCTCCATTGACCATCAAAAGCATTCTTACGCAGAATGTAATCGCAGGACCTCCAATTAGAAAAGCAGTAAGAAATAACGATGTAGCATCGTAACCAAATACTAGTCTTCCACCGCACAAAAATTTCTGTCACGAAAATAGATGTCAGTGTTCCTTGTGTGTATTACATAAATTCAACTATTAATTATTTAAGATTGTTAGTGATTATTGTGGCTTATCAGTTTCCTTGTCTTCTTGTTCGAAAGAGAAATATATGTAGAAAATATTCCTTATTAAAATGAGCAACAATTCGTGACTTTCTTCACCAAATGCACCAAGACCGTTATTTTGTATACTTCAATGCCTTAAATGAAAAATTACCAATGCGTCATTTATGACATAACTATTTCATAAATGAAACATATTACTTCGATTTAATTATATGACATAACTATTTCATTTATATGATTTTTTTTTCAACTATCGCGTAAAATATAACATATGTTCATTTTTTTTTTATATAAGTTAGTGAATATATATATTTTTTATTATTATTAAAAGAAAAAAATGAACATATATATATTTTTTATTATTGTTAGAAGAAAACGAACATATGTTTTTTCTATTAAAGAGTAAAATGAAATCAATTAAATAACCGAGCCATTTATTTTTCAAAAGTACTACTTTTTAGTTATTTTTTAACCGTGATAAACAATAACTTCATTTGCAAAATACTAAGACTTCTAAGGAGAAGCTAGTAGGGGAAAAAAGTTTTGTGCTAAAACAATCAACCTAATAATTTTTCTTTTGGATAACAAATCAACCTAATAATTATAACTATAGTTTTTAAGTTTTCTTATTAATAATTCAAAGAGAAATTGAATAATGCCTAGGAAGAATTGTACTATGTTTCTCAAGAACTTGTATTTTCATAACATAGACAGGAGTTGAAGAATATTCCCAACAACGGCAATCATCCCAACATATTACACTACAAAAATGAAAAAAATGTAAAATAAACTAAGCATACAATTCATTCCAAAGCATCAAAGGTTCTATTCTAATTGAAATCTTCTACCATACATATAACATAATTGCAACCTAATTTTTGTCCATATTGTTTTACCTACCTAGGCTCTTTAAATGCTATAATATATGTGTGTTATTTTTGTCACCAAGAAGGCCTATACAACAAGAATGACATTTCATATATGTCATTTAGACATGTATAGTAAAACATGAATAACTGCACACATATCATCGCAAATGTTAAACATAACTAAAGTCATGAAAAACGCCATAATTGGAGTCTATTTTTTTATTTATCAAACACACTTGTTTCCAATTCTAACTTACTAATTAAAAACATAAAGCATGAGAAAGAGAGGAAATGCACTTACATTATTACCCTGCCAAACTTGGTATTGCCTTTTTGTGGAGGCCTTGGGAGTAGACACAGCCATATTTGTGCTTCCATTAGAGGGACAATTCCAAACTTGACTCTTGTGTTTACTCATAAATTTTTTCTTTATAATATACCTCTATGTATATATATATATTTTCCCCTTAATTATCTCATTTTTCACAAATACCCAATTGAAATCTGATAAAAATGAATAGAATTCCACCAACCTTTGGAGTTCATATTAATGGGTTCTTTTCTGGGTATTGCAAATTCATGAGATTTGATGCTTTGATTTATGAGGGACGACTTTTTCAAATTTCTAGCTCGATTCCTTCCATTTTTGCGTCCCTCTTTGTATCGGCTATGCACCCCAACTCACAAATTGTCAACCCCAAAGATGAATCTAACAATCTTTCTTAACAAATTTGCTATAATGATTTCTAATTTAAGCGTATTTTTTGCGGCCTAAACCAACTACGAGAGGGTCTTCTTCCATTCTTCACAATTTGACTAAGCACTCTTAACTCTCTCTCTTTTAATACCGCATGTATTCATTATTAGGCAATCCTGAGTGTTCTATAATTATTTGAACCTTTTTACTGTGTATATATATTATCTAATTTACTTATATTAGTATATTAGATAATTTTATTTGAATACAATAGAATTTGAATTTGATTAATTTATTTGAATATTAATATACTAAAAATATAATAATATACAAACATTCAATTTTATTTCATAACATTAAATAAATTTTAATAAAAAATAAAATAATATTTTTAAAAAATAAAATAAATAATATAAAATTAATAAAAGCAAACAATAAAATATAAAAACGAAAATAGAGAAATTAAAAAAAATGGGTTCTTTTTTATGAGTTGAACCGTGGTAGAGTGAAATACGCTTTTTCAATTTTTTTTATTTCACATTCTTATTTAAAGATAAAAAATAAAATAGATGGAGAAAAATTGGCTATCTGGATCGAATCGATGATCATCGCATTTGTCCTTTGAGCTAATCGGGATTTTGTAACCTAAATTAAACACATATATGAATTTAGTAAACTACCAAGATATTGGCTATTCATTATAAAGAGTTAAATAAATGTCAAATTAAAATAAAAATGTTACACTCAGTTACTTGACAATGATACTACTATAATATTTAATCTTACTCATATTACTTGACAATGATACTACTATAATATTTACAGAACCCACATTGCTTGAATGCAAACTACAAGTCAATTAACAACTCTCTCTTCCTTCACTAAAATGATAAAACCAGATCTCTTCTACACTAAGATGCGACAGATGATAATTGAATGTGTTTTTCAATGTTCCTAAATGTCTACTAAAATTATTAGCTAGCAGCCTGCTCAGTGTTTATTTTCTTTAACGGAAGAATCCAACAATTATATTCTCTTTACTTAATAAAGATAAATAATGGAAGCTGTTGGGTTATGCTATAAACTTCAACTTCCTTTGTTTTCTGTCAAAAATTATACCGACATCCAATCTAGCACTTTCAATGAATAAATCCAATTGTAACTTCGAATATGCAAATTCAAAGGATTAAAATAGGAAATATTACTCTGAATCGTGGATGTAATATTTCAAAATTTTAAAATAATATTAATTATTAAAAAATAAGAGGTTATTTAAAGTAAATTATAATTTTAAAACATAATTCTATATGTAAATAAACTTTTTAAAGATAAAAGCAGAAAGTATATGTGAATTTTTTTTTTGTCAAGAAAGTATGTGTGGATTTGATATCCACAATATATTGTACACTTATTTAATTAAAAGATAATGATAATAATTATTAAAAGTTCTTAATTAAATTATGTTTATATATACATATAAACTCTTTATTAGAAAAACAAAAACTCTATGTCTATTCTTTTCATATACATCTCCTACAACAACAGTCACAAAAAAATAGAAGGTTACGAAGTAAGCTTGTTAATTACTCTTCCTCACTTTATTAATTATGGTTTAAAAATGTATGGTTAATATTTGGAGTTTTTTAAAAAAAAATTATGAGGTAAATGTTTGCAAAGTTTATACAAAATCGTGAAAATAAATTATTTTTTAACCCTTATTTTGCTAAATAAAATTTTAATTTTTTTTATATCAAACTAGACTTCTTGAAGAGTCCAACGAATATTTATTTGTTAAAAAAAATATATTAAATTTGTTATGAATTTTTGTAGTTTTTGCTTTGAATTTGTCAATTTTTGAACAATTCAAAATTTAGGGTTGTTTTATATAATTTTCGATTCAATTTAAAATGAAATTTTTACGTTTGAAAGTATGCACAATAAGAAAATGTTTGTCTTTAAAATCATTATAAAATTCTATGCATTTAATTTTCTATGATTTTGCAAATTCCAAATTTTTCCCCTAAAAATAGAAAACTTGATTGATTAGAATAAAACTATGAAACTAATTAGTGGTGTTATAAATGTTAAAAATATGTAAAACAAATTTAATATGTATTATCTATGTCTTATTTATGACTCCTTAAAATTTGGTAATTTTTAGACATATATAAATATTTTATGAATTTTTGATTTACAAGTGTTTACTGTTAAAAAAATTTATGAAAAATTTATATAACTAATTTCAAAACATGTTTTATCCATAAAAATATATTCCAAAGTATTTGAATTTTTTTAATGTATAATCATATTTAAGTTATAAAACTACTATAAAAATTTCAGTGTAACATGATTTACCAATATTTTTTTTTTAAAAAATTAAGTCCAATAATATTATTGGTTTTCTTATGCTAACAATTTAAAAGGTACGTAAATAAAAACTATTTTAGTAATTAATATGCATTCAGTTTTATTTGAAAAATTTACTAGACATTTAAATATACCTCTATAAAAATATGTAAGATTTCATAATTTTATAACACCAATTAAGTTCAAAATAAATTATATAATTTTTGCTTATCATGAAAATAATTAATAATCTTGTGAATGAAAATAAACTTATAAAATTTTACAGAAATCCTTTATACGTGCTAATTGCTATTTTGTGACTTATATAAGGCTCAATTATAATAAATTTAAGGAATAATTCATGAATTATGGTACTCCTAAAAAAAGAAATAAACTCTTTAAAAAGTGTTTTTAAAAAATAACAATATATTGCTAGCATTACTCTTTATATACATAAGTATGTTATAAAAAAAATATAAATTTTATGTTGCGTTGCATAATATTTCAATTATAATAAATTTACTTATTGAGTGATAGTACTCATTCAAATTTCATTCATAACTTTTCAAGAACTCAAAAAAAATTTGACAACATCATTAAAAATTATTGATCCGTTAGGTTAGTTTTGATCTTGCTTGCTAGATTTAAAAAATTTTGTTGCTAAATTATATTATTATTAAATTTGAAAATATTTATGTTTTAAATTGACAATATTTTTATTAGTAGATTATTTGAAAAATTTCAAGATATTACGGTGAAACTATAATGAAATATTCTATCAACCAACATTGTTTCGGGTATGGTAGAGCAGCTAGTTAAACTGCTGCTTATATTTTTGATTCTCTTTACTTCCACCCAGAATGCCACCTACTTACATGGAAAATTGTTGCAGTCCAACTACAACATTTACAGTGTGTGTCATTTGTGAAGAACACTTTTCCTTTGCCACGACTGGCTTCAAAGCTGGCCACATTTCTACAGTACGAAGACGAAATGTGTTTTCATCGCAGCAATGAAGGGCGACT
Source organism: Elaeagnus macrophylla (assembly GCA_029378325.1). NCBI lineage: Eukaryota > Viridiplantae > Streptophyta > Magnoliopsida > Rosales > Elaeagnaceae > Elaeagnus > Elaeagnus macrophylla. Next base: position 26,224,162 of record CM055648.1, on the reverse strand, counting down.
TCCAGAAAATGTCAAGAAAATATAGGTACAAACATACAATAAAATATAGGAGGAAGCTAAACTGAATAACACGAACTAGCGCCTCCCATAACAAGTTCAGAGTATAAGTACATACTGCATGGTCAAAAAAAGAGAGAGAAAAGGATCCTGCTTATAATACTAGAACCAGAAGCCACAAACTATCCTCAAAAAGCCAAAGGGTCGAGCAGTAAGCACGAGAACTTCCTCCCTGTTAAAAAAAACAGTTAGAAAAATAGTTATTAAAGCAACAAAACCGATGAAGACAACTTCATTTTCAAAAACAATTATTTTAAACAATGCTTTCTTGGTAATTGACCCTGCAGAGATAAACTAGATATGGAACAAAAGTCTTTAAATGCTAAAGAACGATGTAATTACTTTTCTTCAGATTTTACTTCACTACCTAGTTGTATATTTCAAAGTCAAGTTACTTTTAGGAGCCTTTTATCATTGACAAGGAATAAAGGGCAACAAAAAGTAGCTAAGCATAAGTCAGAAACTCAACGCCTCTAACCTTTTCAAAATTAATTTATCTTTTCCGTTCATGAGAGTCGTCTTAAGATGGTATGACGGTGGTATGAATACCAATAATAAAACTGCTTTTTCTTCTTTTGAGAAGCTAATATCAAAATTCTGAAGTTGGCAAATCATACCGTTAAATGTTGACAAATGTTGCATGAAGTCGCTATTTTCAGGCATCCGTAGTTGGTATAAATTTGCCCATATTATGAACTTATTTGACAAGTTCTTTGTCATGTATAGGCTATCCAACTTGTTCCAGATATCCAAAGCAGTTTTGCATCCTTTTACATTAATGTTCTGAAGAACATTATCATAAATATTTAGGCCAATTGTACTGGTAGCAATCTCGTTTATCTCGTCCCAATCTTCATCCTTCATTGCTTCTGGCTTTTTGGCTTTACCCAATAAATTCTTATGAACTTTTTGCTGAATAAGAACATCCTTCATTCTGCTCTGCCAGAGGGTAAAATTGTTGTTGCCGGTAAACTTCTCAATCTTTGTTTTACCACCAGACATTTTTATCGTTGCAAAATAATGCCACGTGAATAGTACCTTAAATAGTGCCTTCTGAATAGTACCTGTGAATAATATCCATGAATAGTACTTTCACTATTTAAACTGTCGGCATATGTGAATAGTAATGACTCTGATACCAGTTGTTGGGATATGTATCGCAGTGAAATGTTGGCAAGATTGAGAATACTGAATAATAAATTTGTAGGAGTAATTTAAAATGACACACAATATTTAACGTGGAAAAACCCACTCAATGTGGAGGGAAACAACCAGGGGACAACTCCGAAATACTTCCACTATGTAAAATGGGTACAACAATTCTCTCAAGTTTATGCCCAAACTTGAGGTATTACAATATTACACTTAGAAAGTGTATCTCTCACACATAAATGTGTGGTAAATCTCTCACTATTTTATCTCTGCAGATATTTATCATTCTCTACAGAAACACCTCACTTTTATCTCACAGCTTAATTTTACTGTGGTATTTTCTGAGCTGATTTTCTTATATGCTCTTCTCTCTAAATCTCAGTAGTGAATTCTGAGATTTCTTCATATTTTGAGCTCCCTACGCTTCTCTATTTATAGAGAAGTATAATTATATATATGCGTCATTGCATACATTTTTTGAGCAATTTTTATAGAAAAACTGCATCTCCAAATGTTTCTTCTTCTATGTCTGCACCGCCCCTTTGAAATTTTTCATCTTCTTCAACATTCAAAGTTTGCTGCTCCATCTAGAAGAAAGAAACCAGAGGCAGACCCATCAATATTCACATATGAAAGCACCTGCACAAATAGGGTCCATGGACCTCAGACCCCAACCTCTGTCCTTAGTTTTGAAGACCTCCAGATGTAATTTCAAGCCACTTTGGGACACTCGGTTACGACCATTTGGCGGGCATTTACAGGAAACACCACACCCTAATAGTAAAGACTTTTGCTTCACAAGAAGACCATTTGGAGCATACGGGAGAAGGCCTCCATTTTTTTGAATACAAAGGCAGTTAGAATGACCAGGTAGACATCCACCAGTGCAACTGCGTCTTGTGGCAGGTTCTGTTGAGTTGACTGGTTTTGAATACTTGAGACTAGAAATGTATGTGGAGTGTGCAGGACCTTTTTTGCCATCAACGTCATTTATATATTTTCAGAGCCTGAAGTAAGATCTGGCAATATAATTCTAACTCTTGATGTAACTCCTCCTCTCCATTGATCAATTGATTTCCATATTCTGAATGCTTCTGTCTGGCCAGGCAATCTAATCAATTTATACTTGAAAACAGTACAACCACTATTCCCTTTTTCCACCCATGATTCCTGGATTTTGTATAGACCGTCATAAACAAATATCTTATCGGTTGCATTTGCTACATCCCTGACACCCTGAATAACTCTTATTTCATTACCTCGACGTTAACTGTTGTCCAAAGCAAGATTACCCCTTTCGAGCTTCTGATCCTTCCTTACATTATCTCTCCTGTTAATACCACATTGGCCACTATAAATCAGCACGTCTGCATCATCCGTATCATCTTCATATCCCTTAGATGAAACAATACTCACTGCAAAGGGCTCTTCCTCTGTACTGTTCTTGACACCCAAGACATCAATTCCAACCATGGTTGGAGCATGCAATCCAACCGAGCACAATTCCATTCGAAAGAAGAAAATATCCCCAATTCCAACACCAGGCACAGTTCCGATCCTCTTTGTCAAATTTGTCCTGATTCCCTTATTCAGAAAGAGTGTAGCAGCCCTTAGGTCAGGGTGAAAACACAAAGGAAGCTACAATATTGAGAGTGCGAGTAAGGTCAAGAAATATAATATATTCTCATTGATTGTAATAGTTTTATATAAGTGAAAGTATGAGCTGTAAAAGTAAGTAAAAGACAAAATTGCAAAAAGGGAATAAAAAGAGCAGTAAGAAGGTGGGTGGTATAATTCTGTTATAACAACTTTAGCAGCTGCCAAAACCTTGCACGTTACTTTGTTTTTCATTTTAACATGCTCCCTTAAGCTCATGGTCTGCTAAGAACTGTGAGCTTAGACCTTAGCTCCTAAAAACGTTGTGAACTCAAAGCCTTAGTCATAATGTCTGCAAGTTATTCTTGAGATGGAGTATATTCTACTCCTATTTCTTCAGCTGATACCTTTTCTCTAATAAAATGAAAATCAATATCCACACGTTTTGTTCTTAAGTGTAGCACAAGATTTTTTGCAAGAAAACCAACACTTATATTATCACAAAAGATAACAAGAGCTCTAGACATATCAATTTGTAACTCTGCAAGCAATTTTTGTATCCATATGACTTCTGTTATAGCAGTTGCTAAGGCACGAAACTCAGCTTCTGTAGATGATCTAGATACAACACATTGTTTGCCTGATTTCCAAGAGACTAAAGAATGACCAAAGAAGACACAAAAACCTCATGTACTACGTCTGTCATCAGGGTTGGTAGCCCAATCAGCATCAGTGAAAGCCTCAAGTTCAAGATGTTGTGACTTATGAAGGAGTAGACCAAGGTGTTGAGTTCCACGTAAATACCTTAGCAATCTTTTAGTTGCACACCAATGAACAGTTGTAGGTTGATGTAGAAATTGGCACAACTTATTGACACTATATGCTATGTCAGGTCGTGTTAATGTACAATACTGTAATGCCCCAATAATTGTTCTAAACAAAGTTGCATCTTCTAAAAGCTCCCCATCATACTTAGATAGAATTTTTCCTAGCTACATTGGTATAGTGTGTGGCTTTGTATCATGCAGTTGAATCTTCTCAAGTAAGTCAGTAATGTATCTTGTTTGAGTCAAATGCAATGTGTCTGCTGCTCTTGTGACTTCTATACCTAAGAAGTAGCTGACTTTCCCTAAGTCTTTCAAAGCAAAATTAGAGTGTAATTTATCTATGATAGATTGAATAAGTGAGGAATTATTACCAGTGACAAGTATGTCATCCACGTAAATCAGAAAAATAATGAAATCACCATTCAAATGATAAATCATCATGGATGTATCAGAGTTGGAGGAATGAAAACCCATAAGTTGAAGACAAGTGCTGAGCTTGAAAAACCAAGCTCTAGGAGCTTGCTTTAAGCCATACAATGCTTTCTTGAGCTTGCATACATAAGTGGGAAAATCTGGATTAACAAAGCCTTGTGGTTGAGTCATGTAAACATCTTATTCCAAATCTCCATTAAGAAAGGCATTGTTCACATCCAATTGTCTTACACACAAATTTCTTGATAGTGCTAGAGTAAGAACTACTCTAATTATGGTAGGCTTGACAACAGGACTAAAAGTTTCCTTATAGTCTATATCTTTGGTCTGATCATATCCTTTGGCTACCAATCTTGATTTGTACTTATCAAGAGTTTTATCAGCTCTCAGTTTTACTCTATGAACCCATTTATTTCCAATCACTTTTTGATTATGTGAAGGTGGTACTAAAGTCCATGTGTTGTTTCTCTCCAAGGAGTTATACTCAGTAGTCATAGCATCTACCCACTCTTTGTGTTGAAAGGCTTCTATAAGAGAGGATGGCTCAGATAAAAAGGTGTTTGTCAAGTAAGCTTTGGGTTTGGAAATCTCATCTTTGGACCTAGTAACCATGGGATGAATGTTTGTGAGAGATGGGGGTTCAATTGAATCAGAAGGAAATTGAACAAATAATTCAATGCCATGAGGATCAAAAACTTGCTGTGTAGAATCTAGTGATAGAGTGTCACTGGAAGAAATGTGAGAATTGAAGGGTAAAGCTGATGAAGATGATGGTGAATTGATAGATAAAGTTTCAGAAGTCAAAGGTGAAAAGGAACTCACGGGTAAGTGTTCAGAACTTGTTGAAGTAGTAGCTGTATCAGTAAATGTTGTTGGTGATGGTGACATAACAGGTGAAGATGTGACAAAAGGTTCAGGAATAGACTTTGTAAAAAGCGTGTTAAAGACAGCTCGTGGTACATTTGTAGTAGTAGGCAGGTTCACAGTCCAAGAAGTGGACTTCTCAGAAGGTTCAAATGATTAGAACAGGAGGAGTTTTGAATTAAATAAGGGAAGACTGCTTCATTAAACTATACATGAGGAGTGATATAAAGTTTTTTGGTAACAGGGTCCATGCACCAATACCCTTTATATCTTGGTGGGTAACCCAAGATAACACAAGGAACATATCTTGGCTCTAATTTGTTTGGATTATAGGGGCGTACATAAGGAAAACAAAGACAACCCAATACCCTAAGCTGTGAATAGTCTGGATCAGTACCAAAAAGCAATTGATATGGTGACTTGTAATCCAAAGTTTTTTATGGCATTTTGTTTATCAAGAAAATAGCACTTAGAAAGCAATATTCCCAAAATTTCGTAGGTAAACCAACTCTTATCATCATGGCCAAACCAGTTTCAACATGTCTATTTTTCCTTTCAACTACTCCATTTTGGGAGGGATTATAAGGACAAGAAATTCGTCGAAGATAACCACCAGTAAACAAAAAAGTTTCAAGACTTTTGAACTCATTTCCTCCATCAGATTGTAGTTGTTTGATTTGGGTGTTAAACTGTCTTGAGACAAGTGCATCAAAATGTTGGAAAATTTGAGCCACCTGTGATTTGTGATGCATAACATACATCCACTGGTATCTAGTATAATCATCAACAAATAGTACGAAATATCTCATGCCATTGCTGCTGACAATAGGTGAATGACCCCAAATATCTACATCGACTATGTCAAAAGGATGCAATGATCTAGAATGAACATGAGAGGTATGTAACCTATGGGACTTGCCCATCTGGCAAGCACCACAAAGATCAGGACAACTATTTGTAGTAAGTGAAAGATTAATACCCTTGAGAATGTGATTCAGTACTCTCTGATGTGGATGCCCCAATCTATCATGCCATAAAGCACCATCTATTGTGGACTTGGGTTGAACCAAACTAGTGAAATTACAAGGTTGAATTGAAGTCAAAGCATTTGACACTGTAGTTGAAATGGGAGTGATGGAAGGTAGTTTGTAGAAACCATCCTCTAGGCCTCCTTGTAAAATTTGAGAACCACTGGTAAGATCTTTGACAGAGAATGAATTTGAAAAAAACTCAACAGAGACATTATTGTTAATGCAAAGTTTTCTAACTGAGATGAGGTTTTTGGCCAATTGAGGTACATGCAACAAATCTGTCAAATGAAGTGTATGACCATTGAGCTGGAAAACACCATTTCCATAGTGAGCAATAGGAACTGTATTACCATTCCCTAACATAACTTGTTCCTGCCAAGTGTAAGCTTGAGGATTAAGTAAGTGAACTTTATCAGTAGTCAAATGATGACTTGCACCTGTATCCATAAACTAGGTACCATCTGTAAGAATATCAGGGTGTGCAATAGTGTGAGGATTGTGAAACTGAGCTATCAATGCAGTAGGAGGAAAATTGGTAGATGGTGTATGAGTTGGAAGTAAAGATGGTGGAATAGAAGACGTAGGTTGATCTTGTGGTGTGATATCAGAGGCAGATGGAACTGGAGGAGAATGTGATATGTTATAAGAATCTGGTATCAAAGGATAAGAGACTTGTGGAGAAAATTGTGGCAATGGTGATGAAGGATAATATGATGAATAAGGATGCTGATGAAGAACAATGTTGGGATAAACCACATCAGTAAAATTTGCCTGAGGACGCTGAGAAAATAATGAATTAGGTGGCCTTGTATTAGTAGACTGCATGTAACGAAAATAACGTGCTGCAGTGTGTCCAACTTTTTTGCATATCCGACATTGAGACTTTTGTTGTTCATAATGTCCATTAGAGGGTGGCCTACCGAAATGAGGTACAATAGGACGTGGTTGAGAAGATGGTCCATAATATGGTGGTGGTGAGGGATAATGTGGTTGTTGATGAACACTATTTTGACCTACTTTTTGTTATGTTTTTAAGTGTTTATTTTGCATTTAATTTAGATATAATCTTGTTTTGGAGGGTATTTCATTGTTTTGTAGGTCAAAGAAGGTTTGAGAAGAAATGTGGAAAAATAGAGTAAAAATGAAGTAAAAAGTGTGAAAAGATGTAAGCTTTACATCGGGTGCCATTCAATGTGTAAGGAGGACAAACAAAGGCTTTACAACGTAAGCCCTTACATTGAGAATCATCCATTTATGTAAGGGCTCGTACAGGGCACTAATGGCAAGGCGCGCCGCGGCGAAGAAAATGTGTGCCGCGGCGAGAGGCTCTCGGGTTGCACCTGAGAAAACAAGACTAATTAAATAGAGTTCTAGTAAAACTAAAACTCTAAGTAACTAGAATTCTAAAGCAAGTAAAACTGTAAAAAGGTGTTTGATTTGTAACGGGAACAAAGTACGAGCAATTAAACGAAAATAAAATTACAATTTAACAATCAATTCAGATATATTTGAAGATCAATGGAGGATGTATGGACGTTTAGCTTGGTTGACCATGCTTGCATCGAAAAGGTATGGTGAAATAACATGAACGTCCTATATAAACTAAACTACCGGCTTTCCTTTTAATTACGAAACTCCTTTTGGCGGGGGTAGGTCTCTTTGTTGATTAACTAATTAACTGCCTTTAGCGGGGGTAAATTAAGTAGCAATCAAATTATGCGCAAGGAAAACATGCCAATCAAATTAATGCTATGACTAAGTCACTAACTTGAAGCTTTGATTAAGTGTTTCGGAATAAAGTTAAGGTGACGTTCCTATAACTAAATTCTCAGATTTTTCAATCTAACTACGAACATCAAATGGGCCCATGATTATTCATAATCAAATATCTAAACATGCTCTTAATCAAAAAGTAACTTGTTTATATTAAATCAATAAAACATACACCATACACAGTTCTAGCAAACATGGCAACACAAACTAAACATCCATAATAGAACTAGCCAGACATGTTCATATTAATATTCATAGACAAATAAAATATGAACATACACTCCAACGAAAGAAGAAGAAAAATAGAATTCTATAACACCAAAGAAAACCTAGATCTAAATACCGCTTATGGATGGGATAGCGTTCTTCTCCAAAAGCTTTATCTTCGATTGTCGACGGCTTCTTTGGATCCTTAGAATGGTTTCTCTTGCTTCGTTTTTGTGTAGCGAAACTCCCAAAGTTGATTGAATGTAGTGTTTGGTTGCGAAAATTGTAATGTGTAAAGTTATGTACAAGTTCGAGTTCTGGTTGTAAGGGGGGTCTAAGGGGGTATTTATAGATGTAAGGGATTCCTGTAAGGGGGTATTTATACCCGCCGCGGCGCAACACAAATTCTGAAAATAATGTAAAAACCAGAGAGCTCCCCGCCGCGACATGCATTTTCCCCGCCGCGGCGCGTGTTGCTTTCCTTTTCTTCACGTTTACCCCCTTACATATGTGATGGCACATTATGTAAGGCTTACATATTTGTCTCATTTAGCCTGTAACTCGTGATCCGAGCGCCGTAAGTGTTCCGTCTTTGCGTATTTGCATTATTTAACTCATTTGACGCTAAAAACACCTGAAATGCACTAAAATATACCCGTGACTTCGAATGGATAGATTTATGAAAATAATCAAATAAACAATCATAATAAATCTATATATCAAACAATTAAGCACAATTAATCATGAAATACTAGTACTTTTTGAGCACTCATCAGGTTGCACCTGGGAAAACAAGAAACCATTGCGCACCGCGGCATGAATATTGTGCGCCGCGGCGGGTATGGTTCTGTTTTGGTTCGAAGATTTGAAATACAATGCGCGCCGCGGCATGGAAAACGCGCGCCGCGGCCTGCGCGCGCTGATTGCAAACCCAGCCCTCTCAATCCACACACACACACACACTCATTTCTCCTCTCAAACCCTATCATATAAATACCAATTTATCACTCTACAAACAGAACCCATCCAAGACCAGCCTCCACCAATTTTCTCTCACATTTTGAGAGAGAAATTACTCCATTAATGCTCCTCCATTGAAGCTCCATCAACATTCTTGAAGAAGGTGACCACCCAACATCAAGAGCTAATCTCAAGAGTGGAAGGGGGGTAATTTAGTGTTTGTAATTTCTCTTCTCTTTAAGAATTCATATAATGTTGTTTGTAATGAAAAATATTGATTTGGATTTCATTATGAGCAGCTAAACCCTTTTTGTGTGGGATTTTAGCAATGTGACTTTGAATGGATAATATTTATGTGGTTTGATTTTATATTAAAGTGATTTATTTCATGCTCATTGTTCTTAGCACTTATGTTCATTAATTACTTTTGGCCAATTTAATTATTGAATGTATGGAATATTTTAGGGTTGAATTTTAGAAACACCATCTGAATTGAATTGGGCATTTTTTAGCATGAGCCTAATTTAAGTGCATTGACTTGTCTTAAATTAGGTGATTAAATTATTTTCCCAAGTTTAATGCTAATTAACTAATTAACGGTCCGGATCAAAGAAGTTAATTAGTTAATTAAGGGAAGGTTACCATTGATTTGGGATTTTCTAGGATTAGTGAAAACATTCATTAAATTCCACTTTTTTCATGCTTAATTGTGAAAACCACATAAATCAATCTATCCATGATTAGTTAACTAGCTAATTTCCCACACTCGTTCATCTCATCGTTTCAACAAAACTTTCTTGCACTTACTTTTATTCTTTCAGTATTTTTACGATTTTAGAAACCACTTTTCAAACCAACCTTCGATTAGAGTGTTTAGCATTTATTTTATTGTCACGTTTTGGATTACATTTAACTCTTTTGAAAACCACCGCAATTCCTTTGAGAGACGATCTTGGGAGTATACTTGTCGCTTACTACAAGTGACTCGTGCACTTGCGAGCTTTTACAAATACAAAATTTGGTTAACAAGTTTTTGTGCATCAAGTTTTTGGCGCCGCTGCCGGGGAATTGGCGTTTTTGAAATTGTTAATTGTTTTCTTTTTAGTTTACTACTTAATTTTTAGTTTTTGTCATTTTCTTTATTTTTTCTTGTTTTTGTGTTTTTGTTACTTGTTGGAGTCGTATAGTGTCTGGTGCTCTGATTTGTTGTTGTTTTTGATTGTGCATGCACGGTAGGAGATCTCTTGGAAATCCACTCGTGCCGTTCATAGATAACATCAACAGGAGGCGCGCACTTTTGAGACCATTCGACGCTAACATTCTGGAGGAAGAGCATCCACCAATAATGGGAGAAAATGCACCTCCACACAGAGAGATGACGATGAAGGAGTACGCAAGGCCAATCATTGGCACTGCAACTTCTTGCATCCAATTAGGGGAAGCAGCTAGAAACTATGAGATTAAAAATATACATTTTAATATGTTACCGTCTTTTTATGGGATTCCTAACGAAGATCCTCTAACTTTTATTCGTGATTTCTATGCCACTGTGCAGACATTTCCGGTACAGGGGCTAAATGAGGATCAGCTGAGGATGAGGTGTTTCCCATACACGCTCAAAGACAAAGCAAAGTCATGGCTTATGACTCTTCCACCTGGATCTCTTTCAACTTGGGACGCAGTGTTCAACAAGTTCATGGGAAAATTCTATTCTCACCAAAAGACTGCGGACCTAAGAACAAAAATTGCAACGTTCTCCCAAATGGATGGGATTTCATGAGGCGTGGGATCGCTTCAAATTGCTTCTGATACAGTGCCCGCACCATCACTTCCCTTTGCAACTCCAGAATCAATTATTTTATGACGGATTGACACAACAGTGTCAATTTACTGTGGATAATGCCGCAGGAGGGGCAATGGGAGAAAAGACCGCAAATGAGACGTATGACCTATATGAGATGTTGGGTGCTAATTCCCAATAAAAGAGCTCTAGAGGACGAAGGATGGGAGTTAATGAAGTAGCTCTGGGAAATGAGATGGCGACGCAAATTGCGGAGCTTACAAAACAGATCGCGCTCCTCACCTCAAAGAACACACCTACTCAAGAGGTATGCGGTGTTTGTAGTACCTACGGACACGGTGCTAATATTTGTCCTTTTGTTTGTGATGAAAATGTAGGTACAAGCTACGAGCAAGCTAATGCTATGGAGGGATACCAACCGAGGCCAAGGAATGATCCTTACTCGAACACATATAATTCCGGTTGGAGAAATCATCCCAATTTCTCTTGGAAAGGGGATAACAACCAAGGCTATGCTCAGAATAATTTCCAACACCATCCCAACAACAACAACCATCCACAGCTTACTCTTCCCAACAAACCAAGCTTGGAGGACAACTTGAACGCATTCATTCAAGTTAGTCGGGAAAATCAGATAAAGAATACTCAGAGAATGGACTCGTTGGAGGCTTCCATGAAAAAGGTAGAGATTCAAGTGGGCCAATTGACTGAGTACGTACACAAGCAAGATAAAGGGAAGATGCCTGAACAATTGAATGCTATCACAGTCATTGATAATGGTGAGGTTCTAAACGATAATTTTACTGAACATTCTGATGATCTGGTTATAGATGCAGGAGATACAGGAAGGAAACATGCAATTCCCAAGGAAAGTCAAGCTGAGGACATTGAAGTCCTAAGACCTTCTGTAAAGTGTACAGAGAGCCTTAAAGAGTTAACCAAACGTCCACTCCTTCACAAGTCACCTAATCCATACAGACCTCCGATTCCACTTCCACATCTCGTAAAGGCAACTGATCAGGATAAGCTATTTCATGAAACTTTTACTTCACTTTCTAAAGTTAATATTAACTTACCTTTGTTGAAATTCATTAGGGACATTCCATCTTATCCAAAATTTTTCAAAACCCTAATCTCCAACAAGAGGAAGTATAAGAATGATGAGAAAGTAATAGTTTTAGAATTAGCTAGTGTAGTGTTGCAAAAGAAACTACCCCCCAAACTTAAGGATCCAGGTAGTTTTAATATCAAAATCACCTTGGGAGATAAGATGGTTTCGAATGCTATGTTAGACTTAGGAGCAAGTATTAATGTCATGCCATATTCTGTGTACTTGCAACTAGGTTTGAGGGATCTTAAGCCCACAAATATGTCACTACACCTTGCTGATAAATCTATTAGATATCCAAAGGGAATAGTTGATGGTTTGTTGGTACAGGTGAAGAGCATAATTGTACCAGTTGATTTTGTTGTGATGGAAATGGAAGACAATAAACCTAAGGACAATGAACACACTATTATTCTTGGTAGACCATTCATGGCTACCACCAATACAATCATTGATGTCCAAATAGGGAAATTGACGATGAGAGTCTTAGGAGAGACTATCAACTTCAAAGTGTTTAACCCTTTACTTACTGCTCCTATTTCTTCTGCTAATAATTGTGTTGTTCTAGAATCTAATGATTTACCTATTTTTGACAATCATTTGCGGAAGGGTACATGCAATAAAACTATTGTTTCATCTACAGATAAGAGGGTGAAGGAAACACTTACAAACTCATTTCAGGATAATGCCTACAAAGACCATGTCAAGTGTTCACAAATTAAAAACCTGAATTGTGAGTTTTTCTATCCTGGAAAAGATTATTATGCATGTAACACTCGTTTTAAGTCTTTTTCAGGTGACATGAAGCCTTGTTTTGAGAAGGGCAAAGGAAAAGGAGGAAGCAAGTACTTCAAGGATGCATTGAGGCCTCCATGATAAAAATGAGCATCGTCTTGCTCAGACGTTAAACTAGGCGCTTGGTGGGAGGCAACCCACCGTTTTTGGTATTATCTATCATTTCTTTTAAATTAGTTAAGTTTAGTTAATATTTCTATTTGTTCCTTTCTAAATTCTTTTCTGAACTATTGTGTCATTGCAAACCTTGAGGACAATGTGTAGTTTAGGTTTGGGGGTGCATTTTGCATTTTTAGTTGGTAACTACATTTTCATGCTTTTGGTCAATTTTTGATGAATAACCGAGTATCTGATGTTCGAAATGTTAAGGTTTGTTGTAAGGATCAGTTTTTAATCTGCAATCTATTTTTCATGCTTTTGATGTTGAAACTGAGATGATCCCAAATCTTGTGTTTAGGAATTGAATAGTGGAGACTACCTTGTGAGAATTTTATTGAGCCTTTAACGTCTTATTCTGAGAGATAAATATTCTTCTACTCTTCTAAACACCTTTCATATCATTTCAAATTGTTAGATGATCTCTATAGGTTTTTGCATTAAATGTTAGGATTTTAAACATATAATGAAGGATCATGTGTTTAATTGAATTGCTTAGATTAAATAATTTGAGTAAAATTTAGAGTGTTTGCCTATCTCATCCATGTTTGACTTTAAAAGATATGAGGGAATTCCTTTATCCAACACAAAAAGAGATAAAAATTTTCCATTCACAAAATACATATGTATTTGGGTCTAAAAAAAAAAATAATAATAATAATAAAATAATAATAATCATGACCCTAAGTTCTTCAAGTTTGAATGGTAAAAAAAAAAAAAGAGATGGAAAATAAGGTTCCCTTAAAGTCAAAGCATTTTTCATTCTAGGGCACACTTTAAATTTTGCTTAAGGATTTTAATTGATGCATGAGATTAGTAATATGATTTCTTCATAAATCCTATCATTTAATTCTTTTCATGAGATCGATGTTATGCACTTTTGAGCCTTTCTTGTTTAATCATATGCGAACATATTAGCTCGTTTCTTTACATAACTTCTATTCGCATATACTTTGATGAGTGCTTGAACCCATAGGATCGGTGTGATTTAGAGAGTAAATCTTGTGAAGATTAGAGTTGAAACGAATTCACATTCTTGACACTAGGTTTGGGGGAGTCAATGTTGATACGTTTTTAGTATTGAGATTTAGATTTATGAAGCGAAATTGATCTAAATGGTGAACCTTGATATGTTAGAATGTTGGATAAATTTGTGTATAAATTTTTGGTTATGAATTGGAAAGAAACTAAAGCATGATAAGTTTTGTTAACAACAATTTTAGTTTTTTTTATTTGTCTATTCAATTTTAGTTTTGCTTGAGGACTAGCAAAATGTAGGTTTGGGGGTATTTGATGAACACTATTTTGACCTACTTTTTGTTATGTTTTTAAGTGTTTATTTTGCATTTAATTTAGATATAATCTTGTTTTGGAGGGTATTTTATTGTTTTGTAGGTCAAAGAAGGTTTGAGAAGAAATGTGGAAAAAGAGAGTAAAAATGAAGTAAAAAGTGTGAAAAGATGTAAGCTTTACATCGGGTGCCATTCAATGTGTAAGGGGGACAAACAAAGGCTTTACAACGTAAGCCCTTACATTGAGAATCATCCATTTATGTAAGGGTTCGTACAGGGCACTAATGGCAAGGCGCGCCGCGGCGAAGAAAATGTGTGCCGCGGCGAGAGGCTCTTGGGTTGCACCTGGGAAAACAAGAAAACATTGCGCGCCGCGGCATGAATATTGTGCGCCGCGGCGGGTATGGTTCTGTTTTGGCTCGAAGATTTGAAATACAATGCGCGCCGCGGCATGGAAAACGCACGCCGCGGCCCGCGCGCTGAATGCAAACCCAGCCCTCTCAATCCACACACACACTCATTTCTCCTCTCAAACCCTATCATATAAATACCAATTTATCACTCTACAAACAGAACCCATCCAAGACCAGCCTCCACCAATTTTCTCTCACATTTTGAGAGAGAAATTACTCCATTAATGCTCCTCCATTGAAGCTCCATCAACATTCTTGAAGAAGGTGACCATCCAACATCAAGAGCTAATCTCAAGAGTGGAAGGGGGGTAATTTAGTGTTTGTAATGAAAAATATTGATTTGGATTTCATTATGAGCAGCTAAACCCTTTTTGTGTGGGATTTTAGCAATGTGACTTTGAATGGATAATATTTATGTGGTTTGATTTTATATTAAAGTGATTTATTTCATGCTCATTGTTCTTAGCACTTATGTTCATTAATTACTTTTGGCCAATTTAATTATTGAATGTATGGAATATTTTAGGGTTGAATTTTAGAAACACCATCTGAATTCAATTGGGCATTTTTGAGCATGAGCCTAATTTAAGTGCATTGACTTGTCTTAAATTAGGTGATTAAATTATTTTCCCAAGTTTAATGCTAATTAACTAATTAACGGTCCGGATCAAAGAAGTTAATTAGTTAATTAAGGGAAGGTTACCATTGATTTGGGATTTTCTAGGATTAGTCAAAACATTCATTAAATTCCACTTTTTTCATGCTTAATTGTGAAAACCACATAAATCAATCTATCCATGATTAGTTAACTAGCTAATTTCCCACACTCGTTCATCTCATCGTTTCAACAAAACTTTCTTGCACTTACTTTTATTCTTTCAGTATTTTAACGATTTTAGAAACCACTTTTCAAACCAACCTTCGATTAGAGTGTTTAGCATTTATTTTATTGTCACGTTTTGGATTACATTTAACTCTTTTGAAAACCACCGCAATTCCTTTGAGAGACGATCTTGGGAGTATACTTGTCGCTTACTACAAGTGACTCGTGCACTTGCGAGCTTTTACAAATACAAAATTTGGTTAACAAGTTTTTGTGCATCAGTTGTATGGGTGAGTACTGAGATGGAAACTGATAGCCACAAGGAGGTGATGGTTGGAATGCTGATGTAGGTGATTTGGAAATTTCTGATGTTGGTGTTTGAAAAGGTAGAGGTGGTGTTTGATAAGTTTGAGAAGGTAGAGGTGGTGTTTGATAAGTTTGTGATATTGACTGAGAATAGGATTTTGTAAGATTAGCTTGGATTAATAAAGAATCTAGCGGGTTCATCCTTTCTAATTGTTTCTCATGAGTTCTCATCATTGAAAACAATTCATCCAAGCTAATATCACGCTTTTCATAGCTCACAATTGTGACTAATGATGAATAATTATGGTCTAAACCACCAATTACATACAACACTTGTTCCTTGAGACTGATGTTGTCTCCTATGGCAATTAAATGATTAATGAGATCTCTGCCATTGTTGATGTAAACTTCCATAGACTGTGCACCTTTACGCATGGTTTGAAGTTGCCATCTGAGTTGCATCAATGATGTGTTAAAATGTGTACTCGCAAGTGTACGAATCACTCCTAGTAAAGTGATAAGCAACTTTCAAGGTAGGTCTCTCAAGGAATTGCAGTGGTTTTAAATAACTAACTTTTAACTTAAACAGAGTTCTAATGAAAACAAAACACTAATTAAATAGAGTTCTAGTGAAACTAAAACTCTAAGTAACTAGAATCCTAACGCTAATAAAACTGTAAAAAGGTTGTTTGTTTTTGGTAAAGAGAATAATCATACGACACTCAAACGAAAACAAAATCGCAATCAAACAATCAATTCAATTAACTCAAATATCAATAGAGGATGTATGGACGTTTAACTTGGTTGACCATGCTTGCTTCGAAAAGGTATGGTGAGATAACATGAACGTCCTATATAAACAAAACTATCGGCTTTCCTTTTAATTACGAAACTCCTTTTGGCAGGGGTAGGTCTCTTTGTTGATTAACTAATTAATTGCCTTTGGTGGGGGTAAATTACGTAGCAATCAAATTATACGCAAAGAAAACATACCAATCAAATTAATGCTATGACTAAGTCACTAATTTGAAGCTTTGATTAAGTGTTTCGGAATAAAGTTAAGGTGACGTTCCTATAACTAAATTCTCAGATTTTTCAGTCTAACTACGAACATCAAATGGGCCCATTATTATTCATAATCAAATATCTAAACATGCTCTTAATCAAAAAGTAATTTATTTATAAATCAATAAGATACACCATACACAATTCTAGCAAACATGGCAACACAAACTAAACATCCGTAATTAAACTAGCCCCTCATGTTCATATTAATATTCATAAACAAATAAAAATATGATCATACACTTTAACAAATAGAGAAGAGGAATTAATTCTATAACAACAAGAAAATCCTAGATCTAAATACCGCTTATGGATTGGATGGCGTTCTTCTCCGTAAGCTTTATCTTCGATCGTCGTTGGCTTCCTTGAATCCTTAGAATATTATCTCTTGCTTCGTTAGAGTGTGGCAATGCTCTCAAAACTAATTGAATGTAGTGTTTGGGTCGCAAAATTGAGAAGAATAAGAGTTGTGTACGAATTGGTCAAGTTGTCTGTAAGGGGGACTCTAGAGGGGTATTTATAGATGTAAGGGTTTCTTGATAATCCTATGTGCCATAGGAATAGACGCGCCGCGGCATGCTCTTTTCCCGCCGCGGCGCAACACAAAAATTGGAAATAATGCTCAAACTCGAGAGCTCCCCGCCGCGGCATGCAATTCCCTCGCCACGGCGCGTGTTGCTTTGCTTTTCTTCACGTTACCCCCTTACATATGTGATGGCAACATTATGTAAGGCTTACATATTTGTCTCGTTTAGCACGTAACTCGTGATTCGAGCGCCGTAGGTGTCCCATCTTTGCGTGTTTTCATCATTTGACTCATTTGACGCTAAAAACACCTGAAATGCACTAAAATATACCCGTGACTCCGAATGGATAGATTTATGAAAATAATCGAAATAATAATCATAATAAATCTATATATCAATCAATTAAGCACAATTAATCACGAAATATTAGCGCTTTTCGAGCACTCATCACAACCCCCAACCAGCTTCTTGCTAGTCTCTAGCAAGTGAAGCGATCTAAAAACTAAAATCAAAACAAATAAAATAAACTAACCTAACCTAAATCACTTCCGTAGATTGTCACGGTTGCATTTAGCGTATGCAACAAGCCTTTAAACCCCTAGGTGGCCCTAGTGGACGAGTTGTAGTCTCGTGAGGGTTTCCAGTGATGATACCCGCAAACATCGTATGACTCTCAAAAATAAATAAAAGACTAAACATACTTGAATAAATCCATGCATATGTCTCAAAACTTGTTAACAACGAGTGGCACACAAAATAGTCAAACATCACCTAAGCTAAAAAACAGTCCAAACATCAAACTCATCATGGTAATCGAATTTTGAACAACCAATCAAACCACAAACCCGTTAGTTATACTATCTGACCGTGTCATGCATGATATTCATAGATTAAATTTCAATATCTCATAAATGTGCAAGTAAAATATGAATGTGAATTTTTGCACTTACAAACTCCATATGCTCATTTTTCAAACTCATCTCCACTAATATAGAAACTAAACTACCTAGAATCAATAGGACTTCATTAAGCTTGTAAAGTTGTGGCTAGGTGTGTGATCATCAAAGTACGAAAATGATGTTTTCATATGATAAGAGTACTTTTTATTTCACAAACATATTTTCAACTTTTTTCACCAAGTGTTCTTTTTCATCCTCCCTTAAATTCAAATGTCCTTTGGATCTTTTGCTTGATTTTTTTTTTATTCTTGCTTATTATTTCAATCATCATCATCATTTTTTTTAATGATGAACCAAGATAAACATAACATAATTGCTCATGAAAATCAAATATTACATTAAGTACTCTTATCACTAAGGGTAGTACAATGTATGTCAATGTTGAGTTCAAGGGTGTGCTATTGATAAAATATTGCGGGGAAGCATGAAAAGTTCAAACGGTCCAAAGATGGCCTAAATCATTTTCTAAGTGGCATTTGTTTCTATTATTTCGCTTCAACGTGTTTTCAAATGAGTTCTAGAGATTGTTGAGACTTAAAATATATCATGAACATACATACATTCCACAAATCAAAATAGTTATACTAACCATGCAAACTACCACATGTACCACAAAATTCTCAAATTAGATGAATCCAACATTTATGTGCTTTGTTGCTTAGGTAAAAATCTAACATCTCTCATATGTCATCGTCATTACAATCATGTTAATATCATAGATTTTTGGATTGAATCAAGTAGACACGACACTAACCAAAAACAATTCAAGTGACAAAAGTTAAAAATTGGTCATATTTCATGCTCATGGAATGTCTTTCCCACCCCCAACCTAATTTCTGCATTGTCCTCAATGTGAAAAAGAAAAACAAAAGAAATTAAGAAAAAGTGTGAGAAGTTACCCCCCTTTCGTAAGAGATTGTGTCGTTATTCGTTATGCTCCAGTTCACTGTTCCTCGCTTTTCTCATGAAGAATTTATGTGTATGAACATATATTGAACCTCAAAGTGTATGCAACACAATTCAAACTCAAATCCAATTTTTAATTATAACTAAAGCAAATGAAAACAGAAAAACATTAAACAAAGTTAAACAATCCAAAATAAAATAAAAATAAAAATAAAAATAAAGATAAAGGAAAATAAAAGGAAATAAATGAAAAAGAAAATTAGTTCAAAATAAAATAAAACAAAACCAAAGAAAAATTACAATTAGGAGGCTCAATCCTCCATATCTTCAGGTTGTTCATTATCCTCCTCGGGTTGGTTCGCTGGCGATATAAACGTGAAATCATGTCCGGGATATTGTGGAGGTGGTTGAAATTGGGTGAGATCTACTCCACTCTGTGTCAATTGGCAACTCATCATACTGTGGAGTAGGGCTTGGTAGTCATGTTGATACTTCATGTGATCACTGAGCCATGCTTGTTGTTGGATTTGGTATTGACGCATCTCGTGCTGATATTGATGCATCTCATTGAACTTTGCTTCTAGATTCAACATCCTATCTTTTGCGGAAGTGTTCCTTGAAGATTCACCTTTTCTGCTTCCTTGTCCAACCTTTGACCCGCTTGTAAGGTGTTGCGTGTAGGCAACAGTCAATGTTTCAGCCGGTTGCAATAGGACCTCGCCCGTGTCGTATTTGACTCCATGTTTGACACATAAGGCGGTTATGAGCTGGGGAAAGAAGTAACTAATGTTGTGATGCTCAGCTGAGTACACAACCCTTTGTTGTATCACCAATCCCACGTCAATTGACCGCTTGGTCTCTATAGCAAACTGTAGAATAGCCCTTTCTCGATCCACTATGCTGTAATGCCGAGTCGGCATTAGTCTTGAGCAAACAAAGTATTACCATATTGATGAACACATTTTTGACCTATATTTTGTTATGTTTTTAAGCATTCATTTTATGTTTTATTCTATTATTTTCGTGTTTTGGAAGGTATTTTTGTGTTTTGTAGGTTTGAGAAGAAATGTGGAAAAAGAGAGCAAAAGTAAAGCAAAAGTGTTTAAAAATGTAAGCCTTACATTGGATGTCATTCACTATGTAAAGGGGACAAACAAAAGCTTAGCAACGTAAGCCTTACATCGAGAATCAACATATAATGTAAGGGTATTTACAGCGCATTACAACAAGGCGCGCCGCGGCGGGCAAAACCTATGCCGCGTCGAGAGGCTCTCGGGTTGCATCCTGGGAAATCAAGAAAACAACACGTACCGCGGCGGGCAAAACCTGCGTCGCAGCGGGAAAGTTTCTGTTTTCAACCAACGAGCCAAAATTCAACACGCGCCGCGGCGAGTAAAACCTGCGCCGCGGTGGGGAGGTGCCAAAACTGCCCAGAAACCCTAAAACGCGTATTCCACTTCCTCCCCTCTATAAATACAACCTTATACCTCTCCCAAACACAAGTTTTTGCAGCCAATTTCTCTCCCACCCTAGCTGCTACTGCAGCAAGGATTTTCCACCCAAAAACCAACCCAAAATCAAGAGGAGACCCTCCATTGTTGAAGCTACTCCAAGGATTTGAGAAAGAGGATCAATCAAGTTCAAGGATTTGGAGCTAGAAGATTCATTGGGGTATTTTTAGTGTAATATCTTTTTCTTCTCTGATTTTGTGGTTTGCCTCCATGACTAAATTGATTGACACCAATTTTGTTATGGTTGGCTAATTTATGTATTTGGGATGTTAGTTTTGCTTCCAATGATTGGAAGAACAATCTTGTAATTTAATTATATATGATTTGGATTTATTTCTTGTTCATGTTCTTATTATTTTCTGATTGTGAATTAATGGTGGACCAAACCTTAGTTTGTGATTAGAAAGAATATTTTAGAATTAGGCATTAGAAACGCCATCTTTGCTTAATTGTGCATTATGAACAAGAGCCTAAATTGATTGCATTGATTTGTGTTAGTTTAGGTGGTTAGAATTATTTCCTTGAGCTAATTTCGATTGATTAGTTAATGATCCGGATCAAAGACGTTAATTAGTTTATCGTAGTGAAAATTTCCATTGATTTGGGATTTTCTAGGTTTAGCGGAAAAATCATTAAATCTAACTTTTGATTGAATGCTTAATTTGTTTTTGCCATGAATGGATAGCAAACTAATATTCCCATTTATATCCATCATCCTCCCCTTGGTTGTGATTACTTTTGTTTACATTTTATTTTAGCTTTTCATTTAATTCCGAATTTACAGTCTTTTCTGCAACGTGACAATTGTTAGAATGTTTAGGATTGTTAGTTCAACTAAATAAGAAAATAAATAACGTTTTAAAACCACCGCAATTCCTTGAGAGACGATCTTGGGAGTATACTTGTCGCTTACTATAAGTGACTCGTGCACTTGCGAGCTTTTTATAAATTACAAAATTTGACTATCAAGTTTTTGTGCATCACATATCCCCTTTATACTCCCACTCACCGTATCCATCGGTTAAGGTGCTAATCACTTCTTCGTAATCAACCTGCGTTAAGTAGGTTTCATACGCACTATTCTGAACATCCCTCAACCCATAGTACGAGTTGATCACCGACCTATTGAAAGGGACCTCAATGCCCCTCACCCAAACCATTCCTTCTCGTGTCTCCGGTACATTAGCATAAAATTCCCTAACAAGCGAACTCACACCCGCCTCCGGGGCATAAGCAAATTTCTTCCAACCTAGTCTCTCAACTATGTCGGATATTCCCATTACTCCTACTTGCCCAAAATCCATTCCCCTCTCATTTACAAAACCTTTGTTTCTTTTGGCGGCACCCTCGTACCGCTCTTGCGCTTCTCAGCTTACAAACCGAGAAGCATCATAAGTCCTATCTTCAACTACCTTTCCCTTCCCCAGCGGAGTCGCCACTACTACTTTCACCAACTTTCCTTTTTGGAGCCATTTCAGTCTTTAAACCCAATAAGTTCAATTAACAATCCTATAATCCAGAAATTTCAGAAAAATCCCAAAATTGATTCCCCTCTTCTCCAAAATTTTCACTTAATTCCAAAATTCAGACAAATTTTCACAATTTCTAGGAAATAAATACTGAATTGAAGAAGAAAGTGACGAATTTACCTTTGTAGAAAGCAATTGAAGTGTTGGAGCAAAGAGCCCTAAATTTGTTCTTGAAACCCTAGCCTTGAACTTGGAGAGGAATTTGATTTTTGATGCGATTCTGATGAAATTGAATGGAGAATAGGTGTTAGCAATGATGAAATGATGAAATGGTGAAGAAAAGTTTTGATTTTGGTGAAGATTTGGGCAAAAATTGAAGAGAGAAGTAGAGAGAAAATGAGAGAAAGTGAGGGAAAAATTTTGAAATTTTGAATTGATTTGAAATTTTGCTTCCCCGAGTGCCTTTTTTGCCCATTTTTCAGAGGCGCGCCGCGGCATGCATTTTCCCGCCGCGGCGCGGTTAAAATTTTTAAAATTGTGCGTGAAACAGAAAGTCCCTTGCCGCGGCACAAATTTTCCCCGCCGCGGCGCGCACATGTTTTCAAAATTTGGCTCGTAAGACAGAAAGTCCCTCGCCGCGGCACAAATTTGCCCCGCCGCGGCGCACACATTTTTTTTTGAAATTTTGAATTTTTTTTTTTGAAAAATTTGGAAACGTGCAACGCATCCACCCCAACCTAAACTTGGGAACGTCCTCATTGCATTAAAAAGATTAAAAATAAGATAGAATAAATAAAATAAATAAAAACAATGAAAGAGATACGATACCGAATGGGTGCCTCCCATTAAGGGCTTAGTTTAACGTCTTAGCAAGACGTGACTGATCTCATGTCAAGGGGGGTTAAATATGTAATTTTACTGTTTATCTCCTCCCTTATCTTTCTTGAAATGCGCTTTCGTCTTCCAAGTCGAGTTTTTGTAGTTAGAATGCTTAATGCGTTCTTTGTAGGCATCATCTCGACTTAAACTTATCAGTTTGTCCTTCCCTCTCCATCCAATGTTTTGAGCCTCAATTCTGTTACTTATGCTATCCTGCAATTGAATGTTAGAAGAAATAGGAGAGGGTTGAAAAATTCCAAATTTTACAGTCTCTCCACAAACTGTCATTGATAACTTCCTATTATGGACCTCAATAGTTGTCTTGGTCGTGGCCATGAATGCTCTACCAAGAATAATTGTATGTTCCTTGTCCTAAAGAAAATTTCTGTCCATCTCAAGCACCACAAAGTCCACTGGTACAATAAACTTGTCCACCTGTACCAACAAATTTTTCACTATTCCTTTTGGGTATTGAATAGAACCGTTTGCAAGTTGAAGGGTCATCCTTATTTCTTTAAACTTTCCTAATCCTAGTTGCAAGTACACTGAATATGGCATTACGTTTATACTTGCTCCTAAGTCTAGCATAGCTTCGAAAACCCTTTTATCTCCCATAGTGATGTTAATGTTGAAACTACCTGGATCTTTCATTTTGAGAGGTAAGTGCGGTTGGATCATTGGACTACCAATTTCTGACATTTCATTCTCTTTGCTTCTATTCTTTTTGATGATAAAGTTCCTGCAAATTGGATCATAAGTTGAATTGTTCTTAATAATATCTAAAAGAGGCAAATTACAATTAATCCCAGAAAATAAAGCAAGAGTGTCAGAGTATTGTGCATCCTGATTTTTCTCCTCAAACTGGTTCATAGGTGGTATTGGTGGTCGGTATGGATCCATTGACTTGTGCAATTGACAAATGCTGGATGTTTCTTTCTTGGGAAGTTCATTTGGATTGGTATTAGACTCATCATTTCCTTCGAGAGTTAAATTCTCACCTTCCAAGTTACCTGTACTAGACAACAAAATATTAGAATCATCAGGTAAATTTTTAGGTACCTCCTCATCAATTTGAAGGACTGTGATCGCCTTTGCTTGTTCAGGTTGACTAGGCAGCTTTCCTGTCTCTTGTTTGTACATTTGTTCTGCTAGCTGCCCAACCTGTATTTCCACTCTCTTCACTGAAGCTTCTATAGAGTCTATCCTTCCATTACAAGATTGTATGAAATTATTTAGGGTTTCCTCTATGGTCGGTTTATTTTGTGGAAATTGTCGGTTTATATTTTGGCATTGTGTTTGGTTTTGGACAAATGGTTGGCTATTGTTTTGTTTCCATCCGAAATTAGGGTGATTCCTCCATCCAGGGTTATAGGTGTTTGAATAAGGGTCGTTCCTAGGTCTAGGTTGGTACCCTTGCATTAAATTCGCCTCCTCAGTAGTACCTGTATAAGGATCACCTGCAAAAGAACAAACGTTAGCTCCATGTCCATATGAACCACAAACTCCACATACCTCGTGTTTTGGCATTTGATTAACATTTGAGGTTGTGAGAAGTTGCACTTGTTTTGTCAATTCAGCAAGTTGCATGGCCATTTCATTGTTGGAGCCTAATTCGTGGACTCCAGCTCTTCTTCCTCTAGCGCTCTTTTGTTGGGAGTTGGCTCCCAACATCTCAAATAGTTCGTAGGTTTCATCCGCTGTTTTCTCACCCATAGCTCCTCCTGCAGCGTTGTCAACTGTGAATTGACATTGTAGTGTCAATCCGTCGTAGAAAAACTGATTCTGTAGATGCAACGGGAAGTGGTGATGTGGACATTGTATCAACAACAATTTGAATCTGTCCCAAGCCTCGTGGAAAGGTTCTCCGTCCATCTGCGAAAAAGTAGCAATTTTCGTTCTTAGATCAGATGTCTTTTGATGGGAATAGAACTTACCCATAAATTTATTGTAAACATCATCCCATATGACCAAAGAACCGGGTGCCAATGTCATTAGCCAAGACTTAGCTCTATCCTTGAGAGTGTATGGAAAACACCTCATGCATAGTTGATCCTCACTAAGTCCCTGCAATGGAAAGGTTTGCACAGTAGCATACAATTCACGCATAAAATTTAAAGGATCTTCATTAGGGATACCGTAAAAGGAGGGAAGCATGGAATAATGAATATTTTTCAATTCATAATTCCTAGCTGCCTCTGTGAGTTGAATGCACGATGTCGCGGTCCCAATGATCGGTCTTGCAAACTCTTTGTTCATCATTTGCCTAGCTACGTTGTCACCCATTGTTGCTTGCAATTGTTGTTGGACTTCTTCTTCTTGAAGTTGATTATCCAGTTTCTTTGATCGGTGTTTGACTCTATGAATGTTGTCAATGAAAGGAGAGAGTTCCTTGTTAAGTGATCTCCTACCCTGCATGCACAAATAAAAAGCAAACAAAGATCAAGGTAGCAGTAAAATTGGAAATTAAGCACTATTTTTTTTTTATTTTTTTGATTTTTTGATTTTTTTTGGATTTTTTGAATAAAAATAAATAAATAAAATAAACAAATAAAAATAAATCAGAAACTCTAAAAAGTTAAAAAGAAAATTATTCAAAACGCCAATTCCCCGGCAACGGCGCAAAAAACTTGATGTGTTAAAATGTGTACTCGCAAGTGTACGAATCACTCGTAGTAAAGTGATAAGCAACTTTCAAGGTCGGTCTCTCAAGGAATTGCAGTGGTTTTAAATAACTAACTTTTAACTTAAACAGAGTTCTAATGAAAACAAAACACTAATTAAATAGAGTTCTAGTGAAACTAAAACTCTAAGTAACTAGAATCCTAATGCTAATAAAACTGTAAAAAGGTTGTTTGTTTTTGGTAACGAGAACAATGATACGACACTCAAACGAAAACAAAATCGCAATCAAACAATCAATTCAATTAACTCAAATATCAATAGAGGATGTATGGACGTTTAGCTTGGTTGACCATGCTTGCATCGAAAAGGTATGGTGAGATAACATGAACGTCCTATATAAACAAAACTATCGGCTTTCCTTTTAATTACGAAACTCCTTTTGGCAAGGGTAGGTCTCTTTGTTGATTAACTAATTAACTGCCTTTGGCGGGAGTAAATTAAGTAGCAATCAAATTATACTCAAGGAAAACATGCCAATCAAATTAATGCTATGACTAAGTCACTAATTTGAAGCTTTGATTAAGTGTTTCGGAATAAAGTTAAGGTGACGTTCCTATAACTAAATTCTCAGATTTTTCAATCTAACTACGAACATCAAATGGGCCCATGATTATTCATAATCAAATATCTAAACATGCTCTTAATCAAAAAGTAATTTATTTATAAATCAATAAGATACACCATACACAATTCTAGCAAAAATGGCAACACAAACTAAACATCCGTAATTAAACTAGCCGCTGATGAGTCTCGAAAAGCACTAATATTTCGTGATTAATTGTGCGTAATTGATTGATATATAGATTTATTATGATTATTATTTCGATTATTTTCATAAATCTATCCATTCGGAGTCACGGGTATATTTAGTGCATTTCAGGTATTTTTAGCGTCAAATGAGTCAAATGATGAAATCACGCAAAGACGGGACACCTACGGCTCGGATCACAAGTTACGGGCTAATCAAGACAAAATATGTAAGCCTTACATATAGTGCCATCACATATGTAAGGGGGGACGTGAACAGAAGGAAATCATTGCGGCGGAGAGAATTGCATGCGCGGCGTGAGGCTCTGGGTTGAATTCTGGAAAACAATGAAGCATCGCGCGCCGCGGCGAGAATTGCAATGCCCGGCGGAGCTCTCGGTTTTTGCATATTTTTCAGAAATTGTGTTGCGCCGCGGCGGGAAAATGCATGCCGCGGCGCGCCTATTCCTATGGCACATAGGATTCGTGTAAACCCTTACATCTATAAAAACCCCTTAGAGTCCCCCTTACATACAACTCGAAATAAGAACTCCAATTCATACACAACTCATTCTCTTCTCAATTTTGCGACCCAAACACGACATTCAATCAGCTTTGAGAGCGTTGCCACACTATAACGAAGCGAGAGATACCATTCTAAGGA
This sequence comes from Elaeagnus macrophylla, assembly GCA_029378325.1. Lineage (NCBI taxonomy): Eukaryota > Viridiplantae > Streptophyta > Magnoliopsida > Rosales > Elaeagnaceae > Elaeagnus > Elaeagnus macrophylla. Next base: position 26,197,160 of record CM055648.1, on the reverse strand, counting down.
TTCAAGGAAGCCAAAGACGATCGAAGATAAAGCTTACGAGGAGTAGATCAACCGATCCATAAGCGGTATTAAGATTTAGGTTTTCCTTGTTGTTATAGAATTACTTTATCTTCTCCATTTGTTAAAGTGTATGATCATATTTTATTTGTCTATGAATAACAATATGAACATGAGCGGCTAGTTTCACTATGGATGTTTAGTTTGTGTTGCCATGTTTGCTAGGATTGTGTATGGTGTATTAAATTGATTTATGAATGAAATACCTTTTTGATTAAGAGCATGTTTAGATGTTTTATTATGAATAATCATGGACCAATTTGATATTCGTAGATAGACTGAAAAATCTGAGAATTTAGTTAGAGGAACATCACCTTAACTCTTTTCCGAAACACTTAATCGAAGCTTCAAGTTAGTGACTTAGTCATAGCATTAATTTGATTGGCATATTCTCCTTGCGCATAATTTGATAGCTAGTTAATTTACCCTGACCAGAGGCGGTTAATTAGTTCATCAATAAAGAAACCTACCCCGACCAAAAGGAGTTTCTTAATTAAAAGGAAAGCCGGTAGTTTAATTCATATAGGACGTTCATGCATATCACCATACCTTTTCGATGCAAACATGGTTAACCAAGCTAAACGTCCATACATCCTCTTTTGATATTTTATTTGATTGAATCGATTGTCTGATTGCCATCTTGATTTCGTGTGATTCTCGTATGATTGTTCCCGTTACCAAAACCAAACAAACTCTTTTTACAGTTTTATTAGCATTAGGATTCTAGTTACTTAGAGTTTTAGTTTCACTAGAACTCTATTTAATTAGCGTTTTATTTTCATTAGAACTCTATTTTAATTAAAAGTTAGTTATTTAAAACCACTGCAATTCCTTGAGAGACCGACCTTGGAAGTTTGCTTGTCACTTTACTACGAGTGATTCGTACACTTGCGAGTACACATTTTAACACATCAGCCGCTCATGTTCATATTAATATTCATAGACAAATAAAAATATGATCATACACTTTAACAAATAGAGAAGAGGAATTAATTCTATAATAACAAGAAAATCCTAGATCTAAATACTGCTTATGGATTGGATGGCGTTCTTCTCCGTAAGCTTTATCTTTGATCGTCGTTGGCTTCCTTGAATCCTTAGAATATTGTCTCTTGCTTCGTTAGAGTGTGGCAACGCTCTCAAAACTGATTGAATGTAGTGTTTGGGTCGCAAAATTGAGAAGAATAAGAGTTGTGTACGAATTGGTCAAGTTGTCTGTAAGGGGGACTCTAGAGGGGTATTTATAGATGTAAGGGTTTCTTGCAAATCCTATGTGCCATAGGAATAGACGTGCCGCGGCATGCTCTTTTCCCGCCGCGGTGCAACACAAAAATTGGAAATAATGCTCAAACTCGAGAGCTCCCCGCCGCGGCATGCAATTCCCTCGCCACAGCGCGTGTTGCTTTGCTTTTCTTCACGTTACCCCCTTACATATGTGATGGCACATTATGTAAGGCTTACATATTTGTCTCGTTTAGCCCGTAACTCGTGATTCGAGCACCGTAGGTGTCCTATCTTTGCGTGTTTTCATCATTTGACTCATTTGACGCTAAAAACACCTGAAATGCACTAAAATATACCCGTGACTCCGAATGGATAGATTTATGAAAATAATCGAAATAATAATCATAATAAATCTATATATCAATCAATTAAGCACAATTAATCACGAAATATTAGTACTTTTCGAGCACTCATCAATCATTGGACCGAGCGTATCAAGTATCCAAGTGAAAATGGTCCACCAAATCATAGACAGCCCACTATGTAATTGATGTAATGATATTTTAACTATGAACGTTATGTAGTGAGAGAGTGGTTTTGTCACACGAAAATGCCAAAGGGGGAGATTGTAAGGTTTATTTTGTATTGGCAATTTTCGTGGACAAAATGTTTGATTGTAATTTAGATTAAGAATTCAACGTTTAATCAGACGATACATGATGAAGGAGTCACCAAGCTTGCAACGCTCATATGACAGGTATAAAATTCTATCATGCATACATCTTCACACAATTGTGCACTACACTTAGTATGGATCGTAACGAAAAATAAATTGTGCACATGTTGGTCGATCGATCGAGTATATGGTTCGATCGATCGAGTGTGGAACGACATCGATCTAGGTGCTCTCGGGTTGAGCTAGATCGATCGATCAATCTGGTCGATCGATCGAGCATTGGATCGATCAATCGAGCCAGTCATTAGATCGATCGAGCCAGTTTTTCACTTCTACTAGAACTCTTTTTTAATTCGACCCATGTGTTACTTTTACCAATTTGACTCATTTAATGAGAAAGCAGAATTCTAGTATGAGTAGAAGTGTTAAGAAAGTAGAATCCTTATGTGAATAAAAGTGTTGCGAAAATAGAGTCCTTATTTGAGTAGAATTGTTTTAAAAGTGAAATCCTTGTATGAGTAGAATTCTTGTGAGAAATAAATCATGATATGAATAGAATCATTGTATGAGTAGAATTCTTTTGAGAACTAAATCCTGATATGAGTAGAATTATAGTCTATTGCAAATCCTATTTGAAGTAAAATTGGACTCTATTTAAGGGAAGCTAGTTTGTGCATAAAATTCACCACATCGAAATAAGTTTTTCTAAATCTGACTTGTGCTTTTGACTTCTTCTCTTCATCTATCATTCTTAAGCATTCTCATGTTTTATTCATATGCCTAATTGATTTGCATGATATTGAGCTTTATATGATTGTTCTAGAGTTTGTTAGCTGATCCTGTTTTTACATCGCATGTTGTTAAATCTGCTAGTTAGGATATTTATTGTTTGAATCCGCTCTAGGACACACTTTGCACTTGTGTTATTGTGCTAACGTTTCAGATGAGGGGTTCGATATTTCGTGTGACTCGAAATTACCGAAGGTGACGGGTTCGATAGATCTTGTGTGACTCAAGTAGATCGGAACATTGGTCCGGATCTAGACATCTAGCTATTGGAGGCTGTGAAAGGAGCGACGGCTCGTAAGTAAATTACAGAAAGAGGATCTATTTGTGAAGGGTAGTTCTAGGACCTATGGTTGTAATTGAACATTGATTTTCATAGTGGATAGTTAGGTGGACCGGTGGTTTTCCTCTTAGGTCATTGGAATGGCCTAGGTTGTTTCCACCTAAAAATATCGTGTGTTGTTTTTATTCCGCATTTTATCTTTACACGCAATTGCATGTCTGGCCGCTGTGATTAGGTCACATAATTAATAATTGTTAAATTTGAAAATAACCTATTCACCCCCCTCTAAGATTATCTGATCCGTGATTAAAAAACTTTCATCCCAGAAGTAGGAACCGAGTCTTGGCCTAAACTTTGTTCCATTAAATACTTGCAGACAGTACAAACAGTTTTCCACAACAAGTTAGCTTTCTCTTCTACTTTTCTAAAGCAACAGCTGCAACATTATGCTACAAAGAGGAAAAAAAAAAAAAAGCTATAACACAACTCAACATACCCCAAAAGAACAGCAAAGAAGCTCTGACAAATACAAAGTTAAGGTGTGGGTGGAAACAAATTCCTACTACATTAAAATTGATAAGAAAGTTGGATCCAAAAAACCAAATAATTCAGCACAAGAATAACCATCGAGTATGCGACAAAGTAGAAATGGAGGATGGAGCAAAAAACAATTTGAGAATGATTTTTCAAACAGAAAATATGGTAAATGAGCTAGCACCTATTAAATGTGGTACGATAACTCATTCAAACCCAAAAAAAAAAATGAACTTCAATTTATGTTCGCAAACTTTCTCGACACCAAAACAAGGGTTCAAAGAATTAAACACGAGAAGAGAAGTTTTTTTTAGCCTTAGCACAAGATGCAAAGACAAAAATATGAGATCATAGAAGAACCATGTAACAAATGAAGGAAGAGAGCTAGGACCAAATTTAATACATATGACACCACAACTCATACAAACTCAAAAGGAAAACACACTAAACTTCAGTTTCATGTTCGTGAACTTTCTCAGCACCCAAACAATGTTACAAAGAGTTAAAGACAAACAAGATAAATTATTTACCTTAGCACAAGGTACAAAGACAAAAATAAGAGATCAGAGAAGAACCTAGGTAAGAAATGAAGAAAGATGAGCTAGGATCGAAGTAAGCAAATGTCGCACTACTACTCATTTATAAACTAAAATAAAAAATAAATAAAAATTTTGATCGTACATTCGCATACTTTCTCACAACCCAAACAAGGGTTCATAGAATTAAACACAACGACATAAATTTTTTTTACCTCATCATAATGTACACACTACTACTCATTTATAAACTAAAATTAAAAAACAAATAAAAACTTTGATCGTACATTCGCATACTTTCTCACAACCCAAACAAGGGTTCATAGAATTAAACACAACGACATAAATTTTTTTTACCTCATCATAATGTACAAAGACAAAAGGATTTAGTCAGAGAAAGAACCCATGTAAGAAATGAAGACTAATAATTCGCGGGATTCAGAAAAAAAAAAAAATTGCTTAGGAATACAATCTGCTATAACATGCATAATGAGCAACGATAGTCCCAGATGCTTCGGAACGAAGATAAAAAGAGATTGAATTTTTGCAAACAACTGTACCTGATGTGAAAATCTAAAGCATATTTAAGACTCTGAACTGAATCATCTTTCTGCATACTAATCACAAGTTACTTCTCCTTCTTTTATTACCTTTTTTTTTTTTTTCCAATTGCTTTTATTTTTTTATTTTTGTTTAATTACTTTGAGAAAAATAATGCTGGCTGGCATACTTCTTATAAAAATAATACTTAAATATTTTTTTTTTATTTTTATTGTAATATATAAATAATTTAATTATTTAATTATTTTTTTATTTAATATTAAAAATATATATTAATTTTTTTCTAATACTAAAAAATATATATTTATTTAAATGAACATATAATTTAATTAAAAAAAAATTTATCATAATTTCATATATACGTCAATTTATATGACATAATTTAATTAATCATTATTAATAAGGATTTCATAATTATTTATTCGTCTCTCATATCTATAATTTTATATCTAATTAATAAATAACACATTCATACAACATAACTCTTTTTTTAATAATTTATTTTTATTATTATTAAAAATTAACTGCATGATAAAATTAATTTTTTATTTTTATTGTTTTACTTTTTTAACGAATAGATATTATTTTAATTTTAATAAATTATAATAAAAATTGAATAAAAAATTAAATAAAAATAATAATTATTATTATTTATTACACTTTTTTAATAAAAATAATTAAGCTATAAAAAAATTAAAAAAAAAACTTAATTATTATTTATTAAATAATTATAATAAAAATGGTTGCAAAAGTTTCATATTTTTAAGTTATAAATGTTCAATTTAAAAATTATAAAACTAAAATATTCATTTATATATATTATTATTATATTAAAAAAATGACAAAATTTATAATATTTAATATAATAATTACAAAATTAAAATATTTAAATTAAATAATTACAAAATTTCAGTATTTTTTTTTTAATTTATAGTCACCTCTTTTTTTATTTTTTACTTTTTGTATTTTTTGAAACGAAAAATAAATGTGAAATACCTTTTCGGTTTGGTCAGACAGAGAAGATATTGTAGTCTCAGACCAGGAAACGGAGGTACACCACAAGCATGTGCAATTCTTTTTATTTATTTATTTATTTCCTCCTTCTGGTAAGAGTAAATTCATCTAATGTTTTATTTTTCTTAACCACATGAACCGTATCGGATTATAGTTATATTAAATCAAATTATATTATAACTAATTTATATAATAATTAATATCACGTTCAGATAAAATTAATAACAAATATTTAAGATACTAAGTTATTTGTTATGTGAAAATAATTTTATTATATACATTTATTTAATTTGATATTTAATTTCTTTTTTTATATTTTTCTTATCTTATATTTAAAAAATAATAATTTGAGATAAAACAAAAGTCATAATACTTAATTTTATATAGAAAATTTCAAAAAGTCCAAATTTCTATGGGTTTATTTAATAACAATTTTAATTTTTTAAGTAATTTTTCTGCATTTTTTTAACAATTTTTTATTTTAATTTTTATATTTTTAAAAAATTATTACTAAAATATAAAATAATTTATAGTTCTTTAAAAATAAAATTTTTTAATCAAATTTTTAATTTTTTTTTCATTTCGAGCATGCAATCCAACCGAGCACAATTTCATTCGAAAGAAGAAAATATCCCCAATTCCAACACCAGGCACAGTTCCGATCCTCTTTGTCAAATTTGTCCTGATTCCCTTATTCAGAAAGAGTGTAGCAGCCCTTAGATCAGGGCGCCTTATCATTCCTGGAGATGCTTCAACAATTTGGCAAATCCGTCTACGAAACAAGTTGTACACAACAAGTATACATCCAACTGTTTTCATATCACCATTAGCTCGTCGGTGTGTATCATTAAAAGATGCAAGAATTTTATCACATAACAAATCTATTTCAGCATCAGACGAGACAGCATTGATGTCCTGGTAGCCCCTAGCCCTCCTCCCAGATCTTCCGCTATGCTTTCCCCCGCTAGTTGAATCTTCTCCATCATTAACATAACTCTGATTTAGACTTTCACTGTACCCATCTTCCTCTGCAACTCCGCTTTGAGGGAATGATTATGTACGACTTTTAGTGGCCCGACTTTTAGACGGCCCAGCATCTCCATTTGAAGTATGTGGAGGAGTCCTAAATGAATTAAGAGGAACTGCATCTGATATTGGATTATTGTAGCGAGAAGCAGGGGCATTCCGACGAGGCTGTCCTTGATATTCTGATGACATAAAAAAGGGTAGAACGGAGCAACTCCATCGGGAAAAGGGCCAGATGGTGGAGCACAGACAAAAGGAGTAGCACCTTGGGGAGTTGAGGATAAATTATATGATGAAGTGAACACTGGAACAAGTGACCTCAAAGGTTTCACATTCAAAACCCTAGACTTGTCAATTGTCCCAGAAGGAGGAACCGAGTCTTGGCCTAAACTTTGTTCCATTAAATACTTTCAGAAAATACAAACAGTTTTCCACAACAAGTTAGCTTTCTCTTCTACTTTTCTAAAGCAACAAACAGCTGCAACATTATGCTACAAAGAGAAAATAAAAAAAAGCTATAACACAACACAACATACCCCATAAAGAACAGCAAAGAAGCTCTGATAAATACAAAGTTAAGGTGTGGGTGGAAACAATTTCCTGCTACATTAAAACTGATAAGAAAGTCAGATCCACAAAACCAAACACTTCAGCACAACAATAATCATCGAGTATGAGACAAAGTAGAAATGGAGGATGGAGCAAAACAAGCTGAGAATGATTATTCACACAGAAAATATAGTAGCTAGAAAACATTATTAAAAAAACCTGTACAAATGAGCTAGGACCTATTAAATGTGGTACGACAACTCATTCAAAACCAATAAAAAATGAACTTCAATTTATGTCCGCAAACTTTCTCGACACCAAAACAAGGGTTCAAAGAATTAAACACGAGAAGAGAAGGGTTTTTTATTTATTTATTATTTTACCTTAGCAAAAGATGCAAAGACAAAAATATGAGATCAGAGAAGAACCATGTAACAAATGAAGGAAGAGAGCTAGGACCAAAAGTTAATAAATGTGACACCACAACTCATACAAACTCAAAAGAAAAACCCACTAAACTTCAGTTTCATGATCGCGAACTTTCTCAGCACCCAAACAAGTGTACAGAGTTAAAGACAAACAAGATAAATTATTTACCTTCGCACAAGGTACAATAAGAGATCAGACAAGAACCTAGGTAAGAAATGAAGAAAGATGAGATAGGACCTCAGTTAGTAAATGTCACACTACTACTCATTTATAAACTAAAATAAAATAAAAAATAAAAACTTTGATTGTACATTCGCCTACTTTCTCAGTTCTCACAACCCAAACAAGGGTTCAAAGAATTAAACAAAACGACATAATTTTTTTTACCTCATCACAATGTATAAAGACAAAAGGATGGAGTCAGAGAAAGAACCCATGTAAGAAATGATGAGTAATAATTCGCGTCGATCAGAAAGAAAAAAATTGCTTAGGAATACAATCTGCTATAAAATGCATAATGAACAATGATAGTCCCAGATGCGTTGGAAACGAAGATAAAAAGGGTTTGAAATTTTGCAAACTACTGTACCTGATGTAAAAATCTAAAGCAGATTTGAGACTCTGAGCTGAACTATCTTTCTGACTTTTTTTTTTTTTCAAATGCTTTTGATTTTAATTTTTGTTTGATAATCTTGAGAAAAATAATGATAACCCGCGTACTTGTTATAAAAATAATATTTAAATCTTATAATTTTTTTTAACGATACAATTTTATATTATTAAAAATAATTGTATTATAAATTAACTTTTTATTTTATTTTTTTATTATTTTAGCCTTAATAAATTATAATTTAAAAAAATAAAAAGTAGTTATTTATTTTCATGTAAACACATTTTAATAAAAATAAAGTCAAGTTATCACAAAAATATAAACATAGAACTTAATTACTATTTATGAAATAAGCAGTATCCAAAAATATTTTTCTAGGAGGGCTAATATATATTAAAAAATATTTATAATTTTTTTTATTTATAATATCAAAATTTATAGCTAATATTCAAAAAATAATATAAACTTAAAAGGTAAACAAAAATAAAATAAACAAAAAAATTTATTTAAGTTGTGTCCGACGATGCTTTATAGCATAAAATTCATCAATTATTAAATCATATTCAATGTCTTCTGCAAACTCTCTTTCAATATAGACAATCATACAATCTTGAAGAAAATCCTCCTCTATTTTATTTCGAAGTGATGTTTTAATGAGTTTCATAGCTGAAAATGCACGTTCTGTAGTTACTGTAGAAACTGAAAGGGTCAACACCAAACGAATTAATCTATCAATCAGATAGTATATCTGTGACTTTCCTGTTCTAACTAGCTCTTCACACAATTTAGATAGAGAATGTATGTTTTGAAAATCTAAGTGCTGCACAACAGCCATCTTATAGAATTTCAACTGACGTTTTAAATCTTCAAGTTCTGTTTGTGTAAAATCTTAATGATAGAAATCTTTAGCAAGAATATAGATATCATCAGCATTAAATGATTTAAAGTTTTTTGCTGGATTTAGAGCTGAACTAAGAATAAGAAGTTTTATTGCTTCATTTGAAAATCTGCTGCCTATTTCCATTAGCTGAAAATCAATTACTGCATTAAATATGTCAACACGATAATAATGATCAAACGTAATGTGATTATCTTGTTGACATGAATGTCATGTATCTTCCATATACCGAGCATTCATATTCGGGGTGACAATATTATGTTTTTTACAAAATGACAAAACACATTGTAAAAAATCATCCCAACCCTCTTGCCTTAGATTCTCAAGAAGACCTTTTAAATAAGACATTAATTCAAGTGTATTTGGAATATCTTGAGCTTCATACTGCAATAATTGACATAAAATATCAATAATTCCTAAGATTTTATCCATCAAAATCAAAATAAATATAAATTCAAAGTTTTTCATTGCTTTTAGACATCCTTTTGCTTCTCCTCTTATATTACTATTAGGTCCATTTTGTATCATATTTTCAAGAACAGTATAAGTTGCACCAAACATATCTATCAACCTATTAACTGAAGCAAAATGTGAGCTCCATCTTGTCACTCCAGGTCGTTGTAAAGTACGAATTTGATTGGCTCATGTACCAGTCTCAAGTTCTCTTGAAGCTAACATAGATGTTATTTCAAATTCTCGAGCAGATTTTAATTCAGAGCAACGCTTAGTTGAAGAAATAACAAGATTTATTATTGAGTTCAACTTTGAAAAAAATAACCACACATCATGGACATCTTTGGATGCTGCAACCAAAGCTAACTGCAATCTATGAGCAAAACAATGAATATAATATGCAGATGGACAATCCATTTTAAATAATGCTTGCAATCCATTCCATGCTCCACGCATATTACTTGCACTATCATATCCTTGATCTCTTAAGTTCTCTATTTGAAGATCTTATCCAGTAAGAATTTTGCATATCTCGATTTTAAGATTTTTAGCTGTTGTGTCTTCAACTTGAGTAATATAAAAAAAAAGCTCTCTAATAAACCCACAATAATCAACAAATCTTAAAATGATTGTCATTTGTTCCTTGTTAGATTCATCAGTTGCCTCATCTACAAGAATACAAAATTTAGCATCTCCAACCTCCTTACGTATTCTTTTTCTCACATTATTAGCAAGAATATTTAAGATTTTCTTCTAAATTTTTGGAGAAATATATTTAGCATTTCCAGGAGCATTATCTAAGACAACTTTCGCAACACTTTCATTCATTAATTCCATCAATTTTATCATCTCAATGAAATTACTACGATTAGTTGAAGAACTAGATTCATCATTCCCTCTAAATGCACATGCTTGCTTTGCAAGCCACTTGACAGTCTCTATTGAAGTCTTGAGCCGTAACCGATTATCCAAAATTTGTTGTGAAGATTGTGCATTTATCACTTTATCAATTTGTTTTGATGGATTTTTCAAATTAGTCCATTTTTCCATAGCCATTTGATATGATTCCCCTTCATGATTCACAAAAGAACATTTTCCATCATTTACCCTTTTTCAATTTCCAAATCCATTAACTGTGAATGTTGGATGTTTTAGTGGATTAATATCAAAAAGAAAACACGAAAAACAAAAGGCTTTGTCTTTGTTTGAAGAGTATTCCATCCAAGGAAATCGAGAAAGCCAAGAATATTGGAATCGACATTGTTGGTTTCCAAATTGAGTATGTGGAAATTCACTCAACTTGGGTTGATATGGTCCCATGTTGATATATTCTCTTCGAATATCATCTTGTATATTAACATCATATGACCATATTGGATTACGTAAACCTAGATCACGTTCCAAAGATTGAACACCAATTTTTTGAAAATCAATTCTTTGGAACTTTGAAATATGTGTATTATCATCAAGTGGTTCTTGAGATCGTTTACTTTTTTGATTGGCAGCCTCAATAAAAGTGTTTTGGTTGATTGTTGATTATCTATTTTCTTAAAGAATGAATGAAGAGTTTTAAATGATTTAGAACTTTGGTGAGATTTATCCATTATAACCTACGATAAAAGTATTTAATGTAAATTAAAGTATATAAATTAAAAATTACAAACACCTAACAACAAACAAACAAAAAATTAAAATAACTAAAGAATTAAATAATCAATAAATAAGTTATATGCCTAATCATTTTTTTACCTATTAATAGTATTGATAAGTATAAAAATTTAAAATAAATTTCATGTTCTAATATAACAATGAGATAATGTATATTTTGAAATAAAGAACTCTAATTAATAATTTAAAGAATGAAAAAATAACATATTTAATGAGTTAATAGTGAATTATTATTAAAAAAAAGAGTGCCAAATACATATAAATTTATATTTAAATAAGCATTTAAATTATAATTATACAATATTTATAGATCAAAAGTTTAAAAGTTATAATTTTTAGGAATATATAATACATAATTATTAATATGAATATAAATTAAAATATAAATATTTTAAATATTTAATATTTTTGAAGGAAGATACATAATTATAATAATTTTATTTAAATAAAAAAAAAACAACAACAACAATGAACAGCGTACCAGATTTGTGGAGACAATAGAGTTGCAAGTATTTGCAAGTAGCAGTTGCAGTAGCAGTGCAGAGTTGCAGGTAGCAATGCAGAGTTGTAGCAGTTGCAGATTTGCAGAGTAATACGGAAAAGTTAATTTAGAATTAGGTTTTGAATTAATATTAACAGATTATATTTATATTTTAAAATTTATTAAATTTTTTTTTAAAAAAGCTGTCCGTGCTGAAGCTCGGTACAGCCCACATAATAGGCCCGTCTCTGGAAATAAGTACAATACTCTTAGAGGAGAAAATGATCATAGATATCCAATAATTTTTATCAAATAAGTATATTAATTTTATAAATATTGGTTAGGTATTAAAAATTTCATAATTTTTTAAAATTAATATTTTAGTCTTATAATTTATAAATTAAATACTATAAATATTGTTATTATAAAAAGTAAGGAATTAGACATTACAAGTCTTATTTTAATTAGTCATATAATTTTTTAAAAATATTAAAATTAAAAATGTATAGTGCTTAACTTTCATATATAATAAAATTATAGGTATTTAACTAAAAAAAATATAGGATTAAAATATTTATTTGTATAACAAAAATATTATAATATTTTCCAAATATAACAATTATGAGATTTTTATATTCACCTTTCTTCTATATTTTTACTTTTTGTATTTTTTGAAAAGAAAAATAAATGTGAAATCACCTTTCGCGTTTGTGCTACCATACCACGAAACGGAGGTATACCACAAGCACGTGCAATTATTTTTTTATTTTTTGAAAAATTATAAAAAATAAAACTTCAAAAATTTATAATAATAAAATAAGTACTCAAATAATATTAAACGTTTAATTTAAACATATAATATTAAACGTTCAATATTGAACGAGTCTAAATTATCGTTGTTGAATTCCAATTAAATGAATGTTCAAAGAAAAATAATATATTAATCTTTTTTTAATTGTGAAATATAAGTTGAACACAATGAGTACTATTTTTGTTATTATAAATTTTGAGGAGTGTTATTTTTATTATTTTTTCTTATTTTTTTTCCTCTTTACAGTAAGAGTAAATTCATCTAATGTCCTTATTTTATTTTACTTAATCGCATGCAGATTAGAGCTAGCAATTTTTGACACAATTCGTGAACTCAATACGACCTACCCACGAAATAATTAAATATGGATTGGATCGTAAACAGGTCGACCCGTTTAATCAATTTAAAAAATAGGTCTTAATGGGTTAATTGGATAACACGTATAAGTAACCCAATTAAATAACTAAAATTATTAAAATATGTAGGTAATTATTTCTTATTTAATTATTTTGTAGGTTTATACTTTAAAATATTATTGGAATGATGTTTAAATTTATTTCATATTTTATTATCTTATTTTTATCAATTTATAATAACATGTTATTTAGTTTAATTTTGTATGTTTTAATTATTGATTATTTATTTTAAACTTAAAACAATTTTTTACTTGCAAAGAATTTATGATATATATTTTTGTTAAACTTTTTGTTATTGTCTAAGACTTTAACACATTGACTTTGATATAACATAGTAGTACTTATGATTATTGATATTGTTTTTATTTTATATTAGTTAATATTTTTACATTTTTGTTTTGTTTAAATATGCTTGCATTAATTTAATTTTTAGAGTCTAATTAGAATTTATTATGTTATTGAGTTACATAAATATATGCTGATACTCGATATAATATCTCTGATTTTCTTACATTATAAAATATAATATATATTATTCTATATATTTAAATGGGTTAAGTAGGTCAATCCATTTATTAAACAGATTGGACCAGAGTTACACTTTCTGACCCGTTTAACAAATGGGTTGGTTTAAGGTCAAACTTACACAAATTAAATTGTAGACGGTCGACCTAAAACCAACACAAGCCACCCATTTAATAGCTCCAAATTACAAATTATTATAATATTGAATCAAATTCTATTATAATTAATTTATTCAATAATTAATATCATATTCAAATAAAATTAATATTTAATATTTAAGATAGTAAGTTATTTGTTCTGGTATAATAATTTTATTATAGATATTTATCTAACTTGATATTTAATTTATTTTTATATTTTTTTTATCTTACATTTAAAAAAAATTAATTTAAGATGAAAGAAAAAATCAAAATTTTTAATTTTATAATTGAAATTTTCCGATAAGTCCAAATTTTTACATAATCATACAATTTTATTATACATAATATCAAAAATTATATAATTAAGAGTCTTTAATATTGTTTAAGAAATGAAATTTTATAATTGTTTTTACTATTTAAATAGCAATTATGTTTGCTTGTTAATATGCTGGCAATGGTTCAAATTTTTGATTTATAGCAATGCTTCATATGTTAAAAAAACATGTTACTGAAAACAATATTTTTAGAGCTGAAAATACCAATGTCAAAGCAATAGTTTTATTTTTAGAAATAATAGAGTATTAAATTGTGAGACAAAATTTTAAATTTCTCTAGCATTAGTGTTTTTTACCCTAAAAATAACAACTCCTAAAATTTAGGTCTGAACCAAATATGAATTCAATGGATACAACAAGAGTTGATAACTTAGAAATCTTGTGCATCTCAATACTTGGATGAATGTGTATCAGTCTATACCTCTTCCTTTAACTACTACATGATTTGTTACAAGGAAAGCGTCCATGGCTATTTTCCGATCAAGCTGACTCCACCATGGACGATAACACTGTCCATCTCTTCAGTGATGATAATGCTCATGCTTATTGCATCATGTGAATCACTTCATAACATTTCAAAAACCATGCATCAAATTTTCGGCTAATACACTTTTTTTGTTGTTGCTAAAGAGGCTAATACACACTGAAATAGGCCGACTTAAAGAGGCTAATAAACACTTAAATAGGCCGACAAAGTTCTCGAAGTCTTATATGTTATGGAACCCCACACAAAAACTTCACTTCTTGACATAAAATTTACTTTTGTTACAAAGTATAACCGAATTTACACTGTTAAAAAGTATCACCTAAGTTATTGTATTACAAAAGTACCAAGATCGTAGCTCCACTATTGAAGCTAGAAAAAATAATAGTCGGATGACACTCATGTGCAGGGGCGGAACCAGGATTTATTTTGAGGGGGGGCTGTAAATGGAACCTCCTTAGCTTCTTTCACTGTGTTCTCCACCTTAGAAAGTCATATACTCGTCTCAGTTAGAACAAAAGCAACCTTAGAAAGGACCGTCTAAGTTCTCCATCAACGCACCAGAGTTCAGTTCCATAGTTAGTGGCAGATATGACTTCAGATTCTAAAGCACTAACCTTTAATGAAGTGGCGGAGCACAACCACAAGAAAGATTGCTGGATTATCATCTCCGTAAAGGTATATGATGTCACCTCATTTTTGGAAGAACACCCTGGTGGAGATGAAGTGTTGCTATTAGCAGTAGAGAAAGATGCCACCGATGATTTTGAAGACGTTGGGCACAGTGATGCTGCAAGGGAGATGATGCAAAAGTACTACGTGGGTGAAATTGATGTTACCACCCTGCCAGAGAAGCCAAATTACAAGCTCCCTCCTCAGTCAGCTCCTCAGCCTAATCAATCTTCTGGAATTTTATCAAAGATCCTGCAATTTCTGTTGCCATTGTTCATCTTGGGTTTAGCTTATGCCCTGCAGTACTACGGTAAACAGAAGAATTAGTTCAATCATGTCATTCTTACATAACAAGTGTGTAGCATTTAGTTTGAGGCATAATATATCATTAGGATGTAATAAATGAAATTTTAACTGATTATAGAAAATATATATATATAAAAAAAAAAAAAAAACTAGAAAATTGGCCGGGGCTCGAGACCCCCCCAGCTCCTGAGTAAGTCCGCCACTGCTCATGTGACAAATTTGAACACCCATAAATACCCTGGTCACAACTCTAACTATTTTCCGTTAAACTTCCGTGGAGTTAATGGAAACATTCCACCTGTGAGCTGTGTGCATGCGAGAAACAAATAATGGGCATATGATTAACATTCGTGCCTTTTATCGACTTAAATTATAAAGAAAGAGCAAATATGAAAAACGAATTGAAAAGGCCAACGATGATATGTAAACACCAATGCACCATTTATGTGATCCAAATATCGATCAAAATATGCCACCATTCTTTCAAGTTCTAACTTTGGCATGGAGAATCATACTCTTGAAGTAGTAGGAGCCAGCCGTTCAAACCAGAATGGAAATGGAATATGCAATGCTACTACAAATTCAGGACAGGAATCTTCAACATCATAAATATATGTTTTTCCTTCCATTTAGATTTTTTATTCATAAATATTTATTTTCCTTTGCTGACCAGAAGAAACAACGTATGTAGTTTCCTTCAAAAACTGTTTACTCAAAGTCTCAAATGCCGTAATGTAACTATCTCAAAGACTTTTCTATATGGAACAAAGAATTATGCTTTCAGTTTGATGCAGGTTTCTCTCCTCCCCCGTTTTCTTGAACTTTTAGTTATGCCTCCTATTTTGTTTATCCTTATTTCAGAAATTTGGTACATATAGTTAGGACTTCGGAGAGTGTCCTTCCCGTCTTCTCAGGAAAAATATATCTCAAAATGAGTTAATCCCACACACCTGTATTTACTCTAAGTTTATCCAAAATAACCAGGCTACCACAAGTTAAAATCTACAGATTTTTGCTCGGAAATCTCAACCCTACAATTATGCTTTCCATTGTGACGTTGTCTTTGGTGCATAAAAGATTAAAGTTTACAAATAAGTTCAAAATTTGATAAAAGATTACGAACAAATAAATTATGGGGTCCTAACATATGTCAGAGAAGCTGGAGTCTATATCGATGCATGATGAAGTCCTTTTCAGAACCAATGCAACAAAAAAAAAATCTTTTTGGAATATATTTATGTATACAGCTCAATGTACAACAAAATACATTAAACATGGTAAACAATTACTTATTCATAAAAAAGCAATTGATAACCGAATCAGGGAAACGAACAATGAAAGCACCATATACCGGAAAGTATTAAATAAATTATAAACAAATATTTCTCAATTACTATGTATTACACTTCTATGTGACTGAGAGTCGTGCATTTGTCAATCTGTTCAATCAATTTGTGGTTACCTGCCTACATGACCTGAAGTTTCAATGCATGATGAAGTCCTTTTCAGAACCAAAGCAACCAAAAAAATTTCCTTTTTGGAATATATTTATGTATACAGCTCAATGTAAAAGAATATACATTAAACATTGTAAACAATTACTTATTCATAAAAAACAATTCATACCCGAATCAGGGAAACGAAAAATGAAAGCAACATGTACAAAAAAGTAATAAATAAATTATAAACAAATATTTCTCAATTAATATGTTACATTTTTATTCGACTGAGACTCATGCATTTGTCAATTTGTACAATCATTTTGTTGTTACCTGCCAACACGACCTGAAGTTTCAAGTCGGAGATACCACATACAGCCACACAGGGAATCAATGAATGCCCTCTACGTCCCATCTTTTTGTCCTTTTGCTTTCTCAATAGACTCCATGGCTTCTTTATAGGATTTCTGATTGGGAAATGTTTAATGTGAAGCTTCTCAGTAAGAGAATAGCACTACTAGGCACCATTAAGAACTTAACATTAAAATAAGAACCACGACATCAACAATGGTCAAATACTATTGAATAATTTCTTTATAACTACATTATCCTAAAAGAAAAATGATTTGAATAAACCTAAAAAAAGTGAAATCCAAGCTGGATAAGAAAATACAGACCTACCCCAGAATTCTGTTTTCTCCATAAGGCCACACCACTCGTATCAATTATAACCATCCCACCTAATAAAGCACTGCATGAAGCCATGAAATTTCTCAATGACAAAATCCTTTTTAAACTTAAAAAGTACTCATATAGCACGTGAGAATGAATGAGCCACAAAAAGTTCACAAAACTCAGGGATCGATTTATGAATACCATTAATGTAGAGTTGGTATGTATGGACTAAATATTTCGAACAGGAAGTTTGAATGATCAGTTTACCATTTCTTTTCCTAATTAGATTCTTTGTTTCTAGGAAATCAATGCCTAGAAGTCTAGTAACATTTACATAAACAGAGAAGTAAAAGAAAATGGTGGAATTTGTAGATATGTACAGGTAAATGGAGGGTGTTTGATTAACTGATAACAAGTCTTTGCACAAAATAATGGCAATTAGAAATGTCTCAACCATATCAAACAGGAAGCTTCCATGATCAGTTTTCCATCTTCCCTTCTTAGATAGTTAGAACTTATGTTTCTAGGAAATCAATGCCTTGTACCATTACATGAATGCCAAAAAACAAACACATCACACAAATTCCACAACAAAATATTTTAATTACGAAAATTAGCTAAAAGTAAGCGGAAAAAAATACCTAGCAAAAGCGGCATTCAGAAGGAAAGCTCGAGTGGTAAGAAAACGAAGTATGTTCTCAAACCTAGAAACAAAGCCATTGAAAGCAGAGGTAGAGCGAGAGGTATATGAATATCCACCGCCACCATAACCAGTGTCGTGAAAACCATAACCGTAATTGGAGTACTGATGATGGTGATAATGATGATTAGGATTTGAATAACTGTTTTTACTGGATTGAGATCGAAAATTGTAATCGGCACGCTTACTATCATCGATTAGAACCCGATAAGCCTCGGAGACTTGCTTGAATCGGAGGGTTGCGGAGTCCCTCACAGTTTGGAGGAGTGAGAGTGCTTGTCAGGATGAAACTTCACTACTAATTTCCTGAAAGCTTCCTTGATTTCTTCTTTAATTGCGTTCTTGCTCAATCCCAATGCTGCGTAGTAATCCATATCTCTATCTCTTTTATGTCACTTCATTTTGTTTTGTTGGTTTCTTTAATTCGATCAGAAATGGGAGTTGGTGTGTTCATCAATTCAAGTTCGAGATATTGTCCGAGAGGAATGATACCGTAATATAAATTTTAAATTATTTTTACAACAATATCAATCATACGATACGCAATAAAATTACTTAAAAAAATAAATTATTTTTTTATTTTTTTAAAAAATTTATCACATTTTAAAACATAAATAATATATAAAAATAAATATAAATTTATATATTTTTAACTTTTTTATTGTTTGATATTAACTTTTAAAAATCCTTTTATATATATATATATATATAATAAATTATAAATAATTTAATGTAATATTATTAATAAATACAATCAAATCATAAAATTATATTTAATAAAAAATATTATATCAATTATAATTACAATAAAATTATGATATATATAAAAATATTTTTTATTATTTATTTAGACAAGATCAATAACACATATTTAATACCCATGTTAGTATGATTGGTGTTTATTGACATATCTGTTGACTGTTACTGTGTTACTTGAATTCATGCATATAGTGATACTATTTTAATAATATTTTTGATAAAAAAATATATTATATATAAATAATAATAAATTTTTTTCATTGATATAACATAAAAATATGCATATTATTATATGTATTTGGTGTAAGAACCATTGATTTCTTTTTGTTTCTCTTATGAATATAAACTTGCATAATTGATTAGTGTGTGTAGTTTTAAGGGAACAACTGTAGTGATTTTGTGAAAAGATTAGGTTATTAATATAGCATCAATATATTATATTTATAATACATAACTACATAGCTCTAAACTTAATTAGATGGATTAGACTTTAAATAAGGCGAGTCCTCACACATATTTAAAACATTTGGTCCATTCTAATATGTCCTCAATACAAATATATGCTTATTAATATGTCCTAACATGCTTTAACATATTACATGATATATGAAAGAGTTGCCAATGATTATGACAATTCATTTAAATAATTTCTACATTCTCCAACTTGGACAGCATAATCATGCATTAGATATTCATAAACACAATCATGTCATGTAATACATCATAATACATAACAGTCTAACTATTATGTACAATATCAGACTAATAAGATATAAATACTACACATAACCAGACATTTGAAGCATGGCGACAATAATTTATTTATGCACAAACACGAAAGGTGTCTTGTATCAAAATATGCATATATGAGACTCGAAAACACAATGTCTCATTTTCAAATTGAGTTATTGTTGTGCGCACAATTCATAAATACAAAGAAAGTAAATAAGAAAAGCATGCATTATATATATATATATATATATATATTTCAATATGAGCACAAAAAGCTCACCACATATAATACGAACTTCTACTAATTTAATATAGCTTTGGGCTCTACCACTCATGTGGGAAACATATTCTTGAAACACTTGTAATGCTAGACCTTTAATGAGTGGATCAACCAACATATTACTAATGGGCATGTATTTAACACAAATGCGGGATTCTGAACTTTCTCTCTTACAAACAAGTATTTAATATCAATATGCTTGGAGCGAGATGAGCTCTTGGTGTTTTGAGAGAAAGATACGGCTACGAAATTTTCACAGTACAACAACAATGATTTAGATATGGAGTTAACAACTCTTAAACCTGAAATAAAATTTCGCAGTTATATTGCTTGACAAGTAGCCTTATAGCACACCACATACTCTGCCTCCATAGTCGAGGATGTTGTAAGTGACTGTTTAACACTTTTCCATGAAACAACACATCCTGCCATCATAAAAATATATCCAGTCGTGAACTTTCTATCATCCATGCAGCCAGTATAATCAGTGTCACTGAAGCCAACTATATTCAGAGTGTCAGCTCGCCGATATATCAACATGAAATCTTTTGTACCCTGTAGATATCTTAGGACTTTCTTAATAACTTTCCAGTGACCAAATCCTAGATCACTCAAGTACTTACCCAGCACGCCCACAACAAATATTATATCTGGTCGTGTGCATACTTGAGCATATATAAGGCTGCCCATTATCGGTGCATAAGGGATGAATTTCATTTCATTTGATTTCTTTCATCATCATTTTGAGGACATTGAGCCTTAGAAAGTTTATCACCTTTTACAATCGGAACCTTTGTAGGGGAACAAGATCTAATGTTAAACCTTTTGAGAACACGATCTATGTATGTTCTTTATGGCAAGCCCAATACACCCTTGGATCTTTCACTAAAAATTTGTATACGTAGAACGTACGATGCTTTCCCAAGGTCTTTCATGTCAAAGTGATCAGACAACATCTATTTTGTTTCATGTAATAGGCCAGTATCATTAGATGCGAGCAATATATCATCCACATATAAGACAAGGAAAATGAAATTGCTCCTACTGACCCTTAAATATATGCACTGATCAACAACGTTCTCTTTGAAACCATTTGAAACAACAATCTTATCAAATTTGAGATACCACTGCCTTGATGTCTGCTTGAGTCCATAGATTGACTTCTTAAGTTTGCAAACCAAATTCTATTTTTCAGGTGCCTCAAAACCTTTATGTTGAGCCTTGAATACATCTTCATATAAGTTTCCATTAAGATATGTAGTTTTTACATCCATTTGATGCAGCTCCAAATCAAAATGAGCTACAATGGCCATTATGATATGAAAATAATCTTTGGTGGATACGGGAGAGAAGGTTTCTACATAATCAATACCTTCCTTTTGGTTATAACCTTGTACAACAAGGCTAGACTTATACTTTTCAATATCATCATTGGAATCACATTTGGTTTTATAAACACATCAACTTCCAATCACCATGCAACCTACGGGTAACTCCACCAATTCATTTCTTCAATCATGGCTTCCAACCATAATGAAGACTGTGTACTAGTCACGGCCTACTCAAAGATAACAGGATCTGAAGAGCTTCTTGCATTGTATTCATGTTCTTGTAAGTACACAACATAATCATATGGAATGACCTTCTTTTTAGTTCTTAGTGATTGTCTTTCATGAACATCTCCCATTGATGCATCATTAACCACAATATCTGCTGGAACAACATGATTATCATTTGTTTCTATTGGTTTATAATTAACAGAATGAACCAATATGGGAGTAGGTGTAACATGTATTGAAACCAATGGTTGTTTTTCTAGCAACGTTACTTCACATCGCACATTGTTACTACTACAACGCTCGCCCTCAAAGTAGATAGCTCGATTAGATTCAATTGCCTTGGTTGTATGAGATGGGTAATAGTACTCAAAGACGATTAAAATCTTGAACCTCTTGATCCAATATAATAACCTATGAAATGTTCACTAATCGTCTTTGGATCAAGTTTCTTAGATTGAGGATTATAAGGTCTTACCTCAGCCTTACAACCCCATACATGAAAATGGCACAAGATCAGCTTCTTTCCAAACCACAACTCATATGGTGTCTTAGAGACTGACTTACTAGGCACTTGATTCAAAATATATGCTGTAGTCCTAAGGCTTCCCCCAATAAAAATTCAGGTAGAGTGGAATCAACAAGCATACAGGAGTAAAAGATCCACTAATATCTGTATGTATCAAATCAAGAACACAACCACTTTTGTCACTTTTATTCTTTTTGGGTTTAGCAATGCCAAAATCTGAAAAATCTATTTCACATAGGACACCATCACTTACAAGTCTTTCCACTCTCTGTTTTGATATATGATAGCGTCTGCCATAGCATCGATGATCTTTCATCTAGTCTACCACGTTTTGATTTAACAATAGCATTTATGGAAGGAAAAATAACAGCGGAAGATATATCAAGTAAATCAACTTTATATAAACCAAAATCCAAAATTTCAAAACTAATCAAAACAGAGTTTAATAAAATATTAACTTTTCCTAAACCAAATGAAAAAGTAAAACCACAATTGTCCAAAATAGAAATAGAAATTAAATTTCTCCTAATAGAAGAAACATAAGCAACATCTTTAAGTTTCAAAAAATGTTCAGTCACAAAATACAACTTGACATCACTAAAACATTCAACTTCAAGTCTAGCTTCATTTTCAACAATAATGTGCTTCTCCAAATCACTTGGTTTCCTTCTGTTTTTGACTTCCTGCAACATATCTGTAACATGAATTGTTGCACTACTATCCAAACACTAAATTTGAGTTGGCACATCAATTAAATTTGATTAAAAACAAACTAGTATAGAAAGATTACCTCTCTTTTCTCTCTTTTCTAGGATTGTCTTCAATTTTCTACAATCATCCATTTTATGCCTATATTTGCGACAGAAGTTACATATACTTTTGAAAAACTCATTCTTAAACCTACTAGACGAAGCTACAGTACTTTGTAGAAAAAACTTAGGACTCTTCCTTTTAAAAAACCTGCCAGTAAGAGCAATTTTTGAGAAAGTTTTCTTCTTGACATTACTCTCATTTTGTAAATTATTAGTCACCATCAAAATAACACTTGACTTTCCACTCTTCATATCATCTACCTCTTTAGTAAAAATCTAATACAATCCTCTAAATTCCAATCTTTCTTTTGAGCATTAAAGCTAGACTTCAAAGCATTGAATTGAGAAGGAAGTGATCTCAAGTTTGATAAATCAGAACTTCTTCATCAAAGTTCATTTTAAGTGCCTTCAACTTATTGTAATAAGATGTGAGCTTGTTGATATGATCCCTTACTCCACCTACACCATTATAAGTAACAGAGAACAATATGTTCAGATAAGTTTGCTTATCATGTTTATCAAACTTGGTATATTTTTCAGTAATAGCATCTAAGAACTCTCTAGTAGTCTTGAATTCTTGAAAACTTTCCAACAAAGTTTCTTTCATATGGTTACCAATCACCATGATACAACATCTATTCGAGTGCTCTCATTCATCATAATGGGCTTTAATTTCAACAGAACTCAAGGTAGAGGGTTTAATAGGTTTATGAACTCTCAAGGCTAAATCGATACGCATAAGAGTGAGTTTCATCCTCAAAGATTTGTTTCACTGCTTATAGTTTGTCCCATTCAATATTGGCATAGCAGATAATTGTAGAGACATACCAGTGCTCATAGCTGAAGAAATAATAACAATCATAAGTTACATGTAAACTTAAGATCATACTTTTAATTATTTCTTCATTTTCATGCTAGAGCCCTATTTATTAATAAGCTCTTACGCAATTAAATATTACAATAAGATGCATTAATCTATCATCGAAAAGGTTAATTAAATTTTGCAATTCATGATATTTAACAATTTTTTTTATCTTCCTAAGCATACTTGCCGACTAATAAATGCCGAGAAGATATTTAAAAATCATAAGAATCTTAATAATTTGTGATCGCATACTACAAAAAAGGTACTCTTAATATCACAAATGTTATGCAAAAGGACATGCTTAGTTTACGAGAGGTAAGCACATTAGCATTCAATTGCTAAATTCAAATCGTTACATTTAAATTTCAATATGTATATATATATTCATTTGAAAATATCCAAAATAATAATTTATTGCATTGAATTCAAATTTTAACTTAACAAATATTGAGATAAAAATGTAAATTATAAATGAAAATGTACGTAAAATCACATTTTTTTTTCCAAATTTTTTTTTTATATATATTAATATAGAGTATGTCTTGAGTTAAAGACGAAATAGGAAAGCATCAGAAAAGTTTTTTTTTTTTTTAATTAATATCAAAAAACTTATTTAACAGAAAGCTAATAATAATCGTATTTTCTCATCTATATGCGTAAAACACGCGCTCTATTTACTAGCTCCAATTAGAAAATTATAGAACAGCGAATATATATAAAAAATTTGACTCGATCAATTTTATAGCATCCAATGACAAAAAAATTATCAAAATAAATAAATAAATAAATACAAGTAAAATAAATACAATATTTATTTGACGAAAGAAACGAGTTTTCAAAATGCCTAAAATTTTAAGTTTTGGCTTTTCGATACAATAAATTAAAAATCAGTCAAAACATTGAAAATTAAATATATCAATATGATCCTTTGATTGTGAACAATATTATTACAACATCATTTAATCTAATATATAGATAAGTTAATCAAGAAAAAATAATGATATATGAAAAAGAAAAATAATATTGTAATATGATTCAACAAAAGAAAAATTCAATATATTCATATGGTGAAAACAAGTGACTTTGATAGCAATTGATAAAAAATAAATTAAATATAAATAATGATAAACTTGTTTCATCGATACAACATAAAAATACATATACCATTAGACGTATTTTGTGTGAGAGTTATTTATCTCTTCTTGTATCTCTTACGAACATAAATTTGTATAGAGAGTTAGTGTGTGTAGCTCTATAGGAACGACCGCAATGACTCTATGAAAAGACTAGGTCATCAATTTAACATCAACATATTATATTTATAGTACATAACTACAAAATTCTAAACTTAATGAGTCGGTTTAAATTTTAAATGAGGTGAACTCATGGGTTTATAACACAAATTTAAATAGTCGATTTTATTATGGCTCCGATACAAATACATACTTAATAACATATAATAATATGCTTTAACATATTATATAATACATTAAAAAAAAAAGTTACCAATAATTATAATAATTTGTTTAAATAATTCCAGCAACTTTCACATATAATCTTGAGTGGACCGAGCTACCAACGTCCCACTTCAACTTGCTCATGAAATGATAAGAGTGATGACCTCTTCTCCACGATTTTTTTTTTTTTCTGAAAAAAATTAAATGCTTAACTTTTTTTATATTTTAGAATGCGTTCGGGAATATAAATCTTGCAAAGTTCCGGTAATCAATAGACGTATGGTTCGGCAAATAATTATAATAGCATACAATAAACTAAAGAATAAATATATAATCGATCGGTGCGTGTATACGTAATTTTTTATATAATTATATTTTAATGATTAAAATTTAGAGAAAATAAAAAAAATTAATTTTCTAAATCTCAACATAAAATAATTGGTCTTATCCCTTTAACCAAAATTACTATTGTTACATATATTTGAAAATTTACCTAAAACAACACTCTATAAAAATTTATAAGTACAAAAATAATAACCTACCTTGAATTAAGAGATATATAAATTAGTATTATTATATACTATTTTGTTATTATAAAGTATTCTTCTAAATCTCAATACTTAAAATCAAATGGTGTAATTGGTCCTATCCCTTTAACCATAATCACCAATGAAAAATATATTTGAAAAATTACCTAAAATAACACTACACTAAAATTTATAATAATAAAAATAATATCATATCTTCAATTAAAAGGAATATAAATTAATGTTAGTTTGTGTTATTTTTATTATTATAAAGTTTTCTCTTATATCTCAACAAATCAAAAGGTGTAGGTCCTATCTCTTTAACCATAATCACTATTGTTAAATATATTTGAAAAATTATTTAAAATAATACACCTTTAAAATTTATAACAATAAAAATAATATCCTATATTGAAGAGAGAAATATAAATTAGTATTAAAGTGTACTATTTTGTTATACAAAGTATTCTCCTAAATCTCAACACTTGAAATCAAATGGTGTAATTGGTCCTATCCCTTTTGTTATAATAAGGTATTCTCTTAAATATCAACACTTGAAATCAAAGAGTATAATTGGTCCTATTTCTTTAACTATAATCACTACTATTAAATATATTTAAAAAATTATCTAAAATAACACTCCTTAAAATTTATAATAAAAAAATAATATCTTATCTTGAATTGAGAGGAATATAAATTAGTGTTATGTGTGCTATTTTTGTTATTATAAAGTATTCTCCTAAATCTCAACACTTGAAATCAAAGGGTGTAATTGGTCCTATCCCTTTAACCACAATCCCTACTGTTAAATATATTTGAAAAATTACCTAAAATAATTCTCTTAAAATTTATAATAATAAAAATAGTACATTATTTCAAATTGAGAGATATAATTAGTGTTAGTAGATGCTGTTTTTATTATTATAAATTTTGGGTGTATTAACTTTGTAATTTTTTCGATATATTTTCATTTTTATTTTTTAAATTTTTTTAAAATTTGAAAATAAATCGAGTAAAACGTAAAAATAAAAACATTAGACGAGAGGGTCACATAGGTAAATTGCTGTTAAAGCTAATTGTGGTTGATGTAAGACAGACTGGTCTTACGCAGGGATGGACAAAAATATATGAAAACCGACCGAACCGACCGGTCTGAATGTAAACCGAACCTGTGAGGCGGTTTAAATAGGTTTAAGAGGTTTGGTTCGGTTAATTTTTTATTTAAACCGAATAAAACGGTCGGTTTCGGTTTTTATTATTAAAAACCTGTTATGAACCGAACCGACCGGTTCTTTATATATATATATATTAATTAATATTAATTATACTTATAATATATATAACTGAAACTTACTCTACCCTATCGCATCGTCTTTCCTTTGCCTTTTACTGTGTTTGCACTTCGCAGCGGCGCTGATCCTTTGCCTTTGCCTTTCCTTCGCCGCTTCAAGCTTCGCAGTTCGCACACCTGCTGGCTGCTATTAACTGTAAGTTACTTGGGATTTCTTGTTGCCTGCGTTTAAAGCCCCCTTTACAAACCTCATTCCCCTCACACACAGATAAAGAAGTCTGCAATTTTTATTTGCCCACATATTGATAAATTTGGAAAATTGTTTCTAGTTCTGATTCACTGGTCGCTGGGTATATGGGTATATATATATACTACTGCAATCTATTTGTTCTCTAATAGATCGGAGGGGTTTTGTTCTCTTCATTTCCATACTCGACTTACTCTGTTCTGCAATCTATTTTATAGGAATTGTTTTTGGTGTTTGAGAGTGTTAATTCTTTAGTATTAAAGCTTGTTGCGACTCTGCTTAGTGGCTATATATAATTTTGATTAGTGGGTATATTTTTTTTTATATATATATATATATATATATATATATATATCACGAGATAGTGTGTATATAACTATATATATATTTGATTAATGGGTATATAATTATATATATTCACGTTGGGTTAGACACTTAGACACTTAGACTGGTTAGTGAGTATATATTTAATATAAGTTATTTAAGGATTAATCTTTATTGTAATGTTTCAACATTTATGTTTTGGATTGTAAGTTAATTTTGCTTATTAGATAGGTTTATTGTTCAACTTTAAATTAAGTTAATTTTGAATGAAATATTTGTTTAGATTAAAGGTCCAAACCGATCTAACCGACCAAAACCGACCTACTAAGTAGGTTGGTCTATAGGTCGGTTATATTTTATACATAGGTTGGTTTTGGTTTATAATAATGTCTAACCGATTATGTAGGTTCGGTTAATTTTTTTAACTAAAAACCGACCTAACCGACCTATGTCCATCCCTGAATTTCACGCACTGGATCACACAAACTGGTTTGATTAAAAGTCTGTCCCAAAAAAAAAAAAAAAAACTGGTTTGATTAAAAACAAAATTTGAAGTTAATTTATGTTAAGTTATATAAGTTTCCTCAAATTATTATTAATTTCATGCATAAGTTTACTAACTATTAATTTTTATAATTTAGTCTAAAATTTTTAAAAATTCACATATAAATCTTTGAACTTTTAAAACGTATGATTTAATTTTTAAATTTTTAAAATTTCACACATAAATTTCCTCAAATTATTATTAATTTCATGCATAAGTTTACTAACTATTAATTTTTATAATTTAGTCTAAAATTTTTAAAAATTCACATATAGATCTTTGAACTTTTAAAACGTATGATTTAATTTTTAAATTTTTAAAATTTCACACATAAATTCAAAATTTTGAATTACAAATAAGTATTTTATTAGTAAAACTATGACATATATGTAAAGTTTTAAAAACTTGGGGACCAACTCGTACAATTTAACATTTTAGAAATATATGTATGAAGTTATAAATGTTTATGGATTAAATCATATTTTTTAAAATTTTGAAGACTTATACATAAATAAAGTAAAATTTTGGTATTGATGATAGCCTAACTAATATTACAAATATGTTTTAGAAAACTCTACTTATATGATAGGAGTGATGTGGTTGAGACTCCCTCCTGTTACCCGTCTTCGAGTATAAATATTCGTTATGTTCCTACTTAAAATTCTTATAAGGGAGAAGGATGGCAATTGACTCGACGGTTTTGGTACCCGCGGGTATTCGATTGGGGTAAAACGGTTCGAAAACGGATCGGAACATTATCCATTTTATTTAAAACAATTCAGTTTAGTTCAATTTGGGGCAAAAATTTGTTCGATTCGAGGCAAAAATCTGTTTGAGTACTCGCTTATATACTAAAAACTTTAATTACATAAAAGTTTATATGTTTTTTCAAAAAAATTTTAAAAAAATGGGTCAACGGTTTGTTTTTTTTAACCCCCGGATAATACCCCAAATCGAACCGAATTTATTTTGTTTGAAATAATTTAGTTCAATTTAAACCACATTCCAAATGGATAACGAGAAACCTTAGAAGGAGTATGGGATAAATGTAATATCTTGGATGATTTTTAATTTTTTTTTAATTCTAGTTTTAATTGTAAGGTAAAAGTCAACATTTAAATTAAGTTTAAAATTATTATTATCAATAAATTACGTAATATTTAGATTTTTTATATTATTATTTTAGCAGTTAATTTAAATAATTTTAGCATATAAAAATTACTTTTAAAACAATAAAAAAAAACATAGTGATAAATTTATAATGCTTTAATTTGAGAATTTCTTTATTCCACAATGACAACTAATAATTTTAATTTTATTAAAAAATATATGTACAAATATATTTTTAAAATATAATAAAGAGGTATAAAGTTTTGACGAAATGTATGAAGAATGCAATTTTCATTATTGCCTCGGCCTTTCACATTGAAATCTTTAATCTCCATTTTCCATTTTTTGGTCCTTATCCTTACTAGGGGTGTTAGTTCAAAATTTACTCTGTTCAAACTAACCCATTTAATATGGATCAATCAAACTCAAATTGTTTGAATTTTTTTTTTATTGGCTTGAATTGATTCCAAAAATCTCAAAATTAATTTAAAATGGATTGGATTGGTTATTAATATTGAAATTAGTAATATTATTATTTTTTTAATTTTATATTTTAGTTTTATTAAATAAAAAATAAAAGTATTGGTTTGTCTCATAATTAATATAGTTATTTTATTTAAATTGATCATTATTTAGATTATATTTGAAGATAATATATAAACATATGTAACTCATATTATTATTTATATAATCACATGACTGTTGTTTAAGTTAAGCATTTCATTATGCTTGTAATATGTGTTTAATTGATATAAAATTAAATAGTAAATTTTATTTTAGTCTATATTATTTAGAATTACAGTACATTTTTTTTTTATTATTTTGAAAAAAAATAAGATTCTTATATGTTATAAACTTAATTAATATTTAAACATAAAAATTATTGTTTTATGCAAAAAAAAAAAAATTTGTAATACAATATAAGTCATAAATCCGTTACTGAGATTCGAAATTCAAATTTTTAATATGTCCAAGTAGATTTTATGGGTTGAGTTACAAATTCTTTGACAATTCATTATTAAAAAATAAAACTAAATTAAAACCTGAAGATTGGAAAAAAAAATACAAAATTAATCTATCCATCCCAATCCATTCAGTTCAAGAAAACTATGATGACTGAAACTTTGATCATACCGATAAAAGATATACTACTTAATTAGAGGATCTTACACGATATTGTAAGTTTAAAATTTAGCAATAATTCATATATTGCTTGATGTCTTGAGCAATAATTTCTATTTGCAATATAGCTGATTGTGAATTTTGAATTATTTGCATTGTTGCTAAATAATCACTTTCAAGCACAAGATTTGAATATCCCTTCTCAATGGACAATTTTGCACATTTTCTTAAGACCAAAAGTTCAGCAACCTCAACATTTGAAACATTCTTCAATTTCACTGTTTTAGCAGCCAAAAACTCTTTATTCATGGATCAAGCCACCACACTCGACCCGAATACACACAAATTTGCATCCTAACTTGCATCAATATTGATCTTACAATAATCTAAAGGTGGGGGTTGTCATATGGAAGAACTACTTTATAAACTACTTTATTCAATTTCATACACCCCTAATCCTTACATCCAACCAAGTAATTCTCGCTAGGGTTTATCTTGTTTGGTAATAAATTACTTATTATAATAATTAAATAATTTATTATAAAATAAAATAATGATAATTTATTGAATTAAATTAATTTACAAATGTTAATTTCTTATAATTTATTTTCAATTTCTTAAATTAATTTAGTTTTTTTTTTTTTTTTTTAATTTTTCATTAATTTCACTGTTAGTGCTAAGATATTTTTTAATATTTTATTAAAAAATTATTAAATAATGTGTTCTTACATAAATTTTTTTTTAAAAATTAATAATAAAATGATACAATTTATAATTTAAAAGTTTAAATAATATCAATAATTTAATTTAAGGACTTTATTACATTTTCTCATTTAATTTAATACTTTAAAAGTCGGCCATCGCTCGCGTTCACTAGGAGAAAAATTCATCACGTTGATTTTTTCTTTTGTCATAACTCATAAGTAGGGGTGAACAAAAAAAATATAAAACCAACCTAATCCATTAAACCCAACTCAATCCAACCCAAAAAAATTACTTCTTAAATTTTATTGGTTTAGTTCGATTCTTCATAATAAAAAATTGATTAATATTGAATTGGTTTGGTTTTCATTTATTAAAATTTTTAAAAAATTGAACCAACCCATTTAATTTTTTCTTATTATTTTTATTTTTATATTGTTATTTATATTTTATATAATTATTTAAAAAAATTGTTTAATGTTTACAGTTTACTTTATACTTTATCGTTTATAGTTTATACCCCTTCGGCCTTTGAATCAATTTTCTCTCTTTCTCTCAGAACCTTAAAATAGGTCCTCTCACGACGCCAAACACCTCCAACCTCAGCCAAGTTTCATCATCGTCTAGCTCGAATTACATTCTCCCTTCAGCCACCATCTTCCAGGTACGCTTCAGTACCCCAATCAAGTCATCTCAATTACCTTCCAAATATGCTTCCTTTGGCTCTGTAAATCATAGTTACTATTAGAATAAATGAACACAATGAAAAGAAAACATTTAAAATGAGGAAAAAAATAATTTTTTATTGCTGGACCGTTGATATAGTTATTAATTTATTATCATTCTTATCTAACTTCTAACAGCCCATTTTTAATTTCAAGTTTCTTCAATACATCCAATTTCTTTGTTACCTATCATTATTATTATTGAAAAAATAGATGCATTCTGTGGTTTGTCTTAAATTATTATGTTGTTTATTATGCTGATGTTGAATAATATTTTTTCTTGATAAAATATATTATGGATTCTATTACTACCCCAATAAATATTGAGACCATATCTATATTTTTAAATTTAGGTATTATAATAAAAGTAACATTAAAAATGTTAGAAATTATATATAATACAAGTGTTTTAAAAAAATTAATAAAAAAAATTCATTACCAAAAAAAAAGAGAAAAATTTTCTTTAACTAACCCAAACTAAACTAAAAAATTAGTCCAGATTAGATTAATTTTTTAAAATTTTTGGTTCAATTTGATTCTCATTTTTTAAAATTCAATCATATTAAATTAATTATAATTTTAATTTAAATTCAAACTAACCCATACATGTTCACACTAACTCCGACAAATTTCATTATATCAACACTTTAATTTTTCTTTTTGAGAAAAAAAAAAAAAAAAAAAACACTTTGACTCTGCGTTTTTGTAAAGAAAAAAAATGTCACGCTACATCTCTATACGTCATAATACGTCAAATACCCTACACTCTCTTATTTCATCCACGTATTTCCACGTGTTTCTAATTTCTAATCCTTCGTTCCAAATATATAAAAACAGTGTCATACAGCATGCATAAAAATAATATATCAATTAAAAATACATAAAATATTTCAAATATAATTTCATTTCACGTGTGTGTATATATATATATATAAAAGTTTGAATCACGTCTAATAATTTTTTATCAAAATTATTCATACATTTTAAGATATTAACATTAATTACTATTTTATGATATATTATTATATTAAATAAAGACTCTAAACATAATATTGAAATAATAATTACATTTAAATAAAAATTATAAATATAATAATAAATTAATGATTATATTCAATAAAAATTTAATAATATGATGATTAGTTAATTACATATCCTTTAAATACTCTACATATAATTTTATTTTTATAATTAATTTAAAGTCATAAAAAATTAATTTTAAATTAATTTTAAATATGTTGTAAAAATTAATAAAAAATTTACACTAAAATAAATAAAATGTACTTATTTTTGATTAATTTAATTACACTATTCAATTAAATCACCTTTCAATTATGAGTTTACAATATTTGACCTTTACAATTTCTCTATTTTAAAAATAAAAAAGGAAAAGATATAAGAAAAGTTTCTTACAAGTCAAAGATGCACCATCGCATAATTTTGTATCCTTTGAATAAGGTTGCAAAACTTTATTAAAATATAGACATAAAGAATCTGGAAGGTTCTGTGCACTCTCTTCACCGATAGCTGATGGGAAAGTCAGTGGAGCTTATCGACGAGACCGGCGACAACATTGAGTTAAGAGTGTGTACTGGAACCGACCAAACAGGTCTCCTCAGGCCAGCAATAAAATTGAAAAATAATGGTACAATCAAGATTGATGGCCAGCAATTTGATAAACTCAGCTACTACACAAATAGGGAAATCGATATCAAAGCTTTCCGTAACGGAGTTCCAGTGTTGATTTTTGCTGCACATGAATTCAGTATTTATAAAAGTTTCACCTTTAAGAAGGATGAAAATGGGCGACCCATTGTTAAGGAAGGTCCTTGTCAAGACTCAACCTTTGGCTTGATGTTGAAAGTAAGTCATGGTTTTGTTTCCTCTCTTTTGTGTGTGTATATATATATTATTTATTTATTTTTGTTTGTTTGTTTGAATCTGGCGATAGGGTAGAGAATATTATAAAGAAGAAAGAGAGGGTAAGGTAAAGAAGATATAATTGAAACATCATATTAATAATTAATTTCTTTAGAGAGAGGATGTAGATTGGAAAAACGCTCCTTCTCTCTATTAGACGCTCCCGCCTCTCTCTATTATCGTCTAGGGTTTCAATTTTTTTTCTACCGTTTGGCCGACGGCGGGCCGTTTTTGGCCGTCGGCCAGGCGTTGGTTTGTCTTGCGCTGGTTTCTCCTCGATTTTTCTTTGTTTTATTTCGCAAATCTCACGTGGTGGTTGTGCTCTTGTGGGGGTTGTGCTCGCGTGGTGGTGGTTGGGTTTGCGTGGTGGTTGGGCTTCACTGCCACCGTGAGTGGCAAATCTTGCAGCAGCGGCGCAACTGGTTTTCGTTGCGGGGTTCCATATTCCCTCAGCGCACGGTCACCGGTTTTGAGGTTTGTTTCGTTGCCGGCAGAGATCGAGCTATTGCGGTCGTCCGTGGCGTTCCTCGGCGGCGACATCATCCTGCTCGGCGGTGGTTATCTCAGTCCCATACCTTTTCCTAAGGGTTATTTGGGCATTTTGGTTATTTATTTGTGATAAATAAATTGTCTTTTGTGTGTGTACTGTGTTATTTTCTGTGTATCTGACGTTATGTTGTGTGTTCTAAATTATGCAGATTTGTATCGTTGTAATTTTGTTAATGCAGTTTGAGATTATTTTCTTGTTACATTTTTTGATTCTAGGATTTACTCACCGTTTTTTTTTTCAGCCAGTCAGACACTAAAGTGAGTTGGAATATCGAGCTAATGTTCGCTCGTAATTATTCGCTCACGTTTCCGGTCGTTTTACTTTTATTTAGTTCTGACTATGATTATAAAATTGTGATGTAGTTCTTAGAATTGATGTGTCTTAAGATTGTATTTGGATCGTTATTTAATGAAATTTACTATTGATTATCAAAAAAAAAAAAAGAAACATCATATTAATAATTAGTTTTTTTTGTTAGTGTTAGAAATTATTATGATCAGATGATATTAGATAATTATTCTAATATTTAACTATTAATTTATGAGTCATATGTATAATTCTATTAAGATTAAGATTTTAGTTTATTATCTCTATACATATCAACGTAATCCTTAAGTATTATATATGAGAATTAAATTTTTTTTTAAACCAACCAAAAATAACGTAGCAGGAAGATACACTTTAACTTTCCTTCTTAAGTTGAAGCATAAATATCACACATGCTCAACTTGAATAGTAAAATATGGAAAATCTTTCAATAATAGAGAGCCTTATTATAGGGCATTAATTTTTTTTCCGTATTACTTGTGTCTGGTTTAATTGGTGAGTGTCATACGTGGTAGTCCTTGTTTCATTCATTTTTGCGTGTGTATTTTATAGCATATTTGATATGTTTCTCATTATATGAAGGCTGTTTTTTGTGTGGTACTTCTTTTCCTTTCCTTTTCTTTTTTTTTCAGGTTGAGATCCCTTGATATCTTATGATGATTTTAAAATTGGAAACATATAGGTGCAGTAACTAAAAGAAAGGCAATGTGATATCTATGTCCTAGGTTGTTAACCAGAAGCCTTTTTTTTTGGCCTCTCTCTATAATTTTTGTAATTGTTTGGCATGCCACACCTCTCTAGCAACCTTGGTAGTCTGAGTCTATGATTTGACTTTTTCCTGAATTGTATCTTCTCTTATTTTGCTACATTGTTTTACAGTATTCTTAAGTTAATGATCATAAATATTTAACTCTCTACTTTCTGTCTTCATGTTTGTTGTATCTGTTACCAGTGGTCTGCATAATGATTGATGGAAGCTGATCACATGTGTTGGGTTATCCATGTGTTGCTTATCACATATTTTAAAGTCTTAAAATATTTTATTGGTTTTGTTAAAAAAAAAAACCGTTACAAACCGTTAACCAAATCGAACCAAACCGGACCAAATTGTTTGGTTTTAAAATTTTATTAGTTAATCGGTTCGGTTTGGTTAAATAAATATGTTCGGTTCGGTTTGGTTATTTTTTTTTTTTATCAAAAACTGGACCGGATCGGACCGCGGACACCCCTAATTGAGAGGTAGCAATAAGAGACACTTTAACGGATATAGCTAGGAGAGAGAAAGAAATAATGTTAATTAGGGTTTTTTTAATTGATTTTAATTATACTATTATTAATTATTCTGTTTAGTTGGAACTGCAAATATATCTTGATATTTGTGTTTGCTTGCTACTTGTTTAGCGTTTATGAAGGGTCTTTGGTTATGAAGAATCACTTAAGCTTAAGCTGGACACTAATTTATTTTATTTTTTTGGTGCTAAAAAATAGAGAACTTTTATTAATCAGCATCCCAATGGCAAACACAAACAGACACAAAAAGAAATAACTAAAACCCTCAACAAGACACCCTAAAGACTCCAACATCAAGCCACTCCAATAGAAACTTGATCATAGATCATTAAGCAGGGATCGAGCTGGCCTCCAATGCAACAGCAACAAAGAAGAACAATACCCATATATACCACCACAGGTTTCCTCTTCATAAACATAACAAGGAAAGCAACCTGCACAAAAACCAGAGATAATCTTAAGTTGCACAATTTTGAACATGTCATTAATTTAATAGTTTATATAGTATTTTTGATATTTTGTATATGTAAATTGAAGGAGATAATAAGGGTGAAATTTTTCACAATACTATAGGTTGCTATCTGAAACTGCAAGTTTAGGAATTTGATTAAGTTTTGATCTATCCGTAACGAAAGTAAAAAAACTTTTCTTCATAAATGCGATGTTCAAGATTAAGCTTTGAGAAATATGTATTCCTAGTTTAATAGCTAACTACCTCAAGGGTTTTCTCATGCCTGAGTCTTGTACTTTTTTGATCAGTTTTCACTGGGATTAATTTGTACTAGTTGAAATTAATTACTTGTTTCTTATTTGGGAGGTCTTTGATTTGCACCATTGCCCTATTAATGCTGTTAGACGTTCTTGATTTGATTATTTTGTTTTTGTTTATGTACAAGTTCCACTTGCTATCTAATCCTTTATTATTCTCTGACACCATTCATTGTCCACTTGCCATCTAATCCTTTATTATTCTCTGACACCATTCATTCAGAAAATATTTATTACTCTTGGAAAGAATTTAGATTTTTAAGAAAATATTTGCTCTTTACTGTTCTGTCTAGAATATCACATTAGTAATTAATAATCTCTCTATAGCAACACTACAGCAGCAATTTTTTTATCAATTTTTTTTATTGTATCTGTTTAAGGTTGAAATATTAAACTTAATTTTTATAAGTTATTTAAATTTTTTAAATTGTCTTAAACTTTATTCTTATTAATAAATACTTAATAGTTTTAGAAGATTATTAAATAAAAGTAAGACTAATAAATATAATTAGATATGAGTTGTGATTTTGTAGGTGTGAGATTAATTAATGTAGATAATTGGGAAGTGATTTAATGAGATGGTTGGAAGATATAGAAAAGTGCTTTTGAAAATCTATAAATAGAGCTTCTCTAACTCCATTTGTATTCAAACTAAAAAAGAAGTCATCAAGCAAATTTATAAGCAAGTTTATAAGAAATAATTTGAGTAACTATTCTCTTAAATCTCTTCCTTTTATATATTTTTCTCTTAGAATCGTCTCTTGCAAAAGCCCACCATATAACACAATGATCACAGTCAATTTTTTGTGCTTTTTTGTTCATAGTTTTCTGGGTTTGTTTTAATTTTTTTCTGGGTCTATGCTGATAATTGCTTTCTCTCTCCGAATCGTGTGCAATTGTCATATGTTATATCTTCTCTTGAATTTATTCATGAATGATACTAATACTTATTAACTTGTTATATTTTTTTATTAATTTTCGTTATAATTTAATTATAATGTGTTAATTTTATATTTTTTGAGTTTTAATTCTATGTTTCTGTTATAATATGATATGAAAAATTCAGTATTGTATTGAATATAGTCTACTGTAATACTTGCTAATTTTTTGTTTTATATAAAAAAATTAAATTTCAGCCCATCCGAAAATTTTTTTCTCGCCTGACCAAGAGTTAAAGAAAGCCGTAATGTCGTGAACAACATGAAAGACCTTAGCCATGAAGACTACGCTAAGGTAGTGAAGAAGTTGACAGAAATACCTGACTATAGAATTGCTCTTTCGAAAATGCCTGAGCACAGGAGGCATAAGTTCATCAAATCTCTTTGACTTCATCAAAATCATTTGACTATTACAGAACATCTGGACATGCAATATATATTTTGTCTTTTTGATATGGTTGGTCTTGAATTTGTATCTCTTCGGATTTATCAATGATATTAAAAATAATAACTTGTAATTGATAAAAGTTTTCCTTTGAATATTGTTGGAATTATTTTCCGTAGATTAATATAATTATTAATAATTTAAAATTATATTAAATAATTTATAAAGTATATTAGATTCATGAGTTCGTTGCACTTATAATCTTAAATTAGTCCATTAAATTTAAGATTTTTATCGTAGAAGTTCTATATAAATAGAACAATTAAGGTTACAGTCAATAAATCGTTGTGTAAGTGTGAGTGCAACTGTTTTCATAAACTTATACATATTAAATATACTATTAAAACATCAATGTAAATCAATAACTTTTTACAATAAATCTAATAGTGTATTATTTTTTATATTATATTATTAAAATAAGATTATTATTCTAATTGATTATTTTAAATGAAAGTCAGGTTGTTTCATATTATAACTGTGATGATTTGTATTGAATATGGGTAATACGAGTTAGGGATGAGCAAACAATCTGACCAATTCAATTAAATTAAAAAATTTGATCCGATCTATAGGATTCGAACAGGATCGAATTGACATATTGTATAGTCGGATTTGATTCGGAATATAAAATATACAATCAATTCAGATTTGGATCGGATTCGGATTGATATATTTTACAATCCGCTGCAATTCGATCCGGATCGAATTACTATTAAAATTATAAATAAATGCATACTTTATTTTTAATATGTTATATTTAAATATTATACATACCAAGATTAAATTAAATTAAATTACTATTTTAGCTTAAAAATAAAAATAAATGTTAAATCTTCTATAATAATTTAATAATATTCAAGAACATATATTTTTTTATTTCGATTCTCTTATTTATAGTTATAAATAAATAAATTTACTTAATAATATACTAATTTAAAATTTAAATATTAACATATATTGTGCTTTATGTTTTACAATAATTTAAAAATAAGTTATAATTTCAATTCAACTTATCTGATCCGAAAAATTTGTTCTGCTTGGATTCGGATTACGTATATCACCGAATCAAATTTGGATTAGATATCTTTAAATCTGCTTTGAATTAGATTGATTCAGATTGATGAAAAACAAGCTGTTTTGATCCGTTGCTCAATCCTAATACAAGTCCACTAAAAAACTGATTCGTTTATTTTTCTTTCTACTTTTATGCAATATTGACCCTGCAAACAGACTTATTGATTTAAATTTATTCCCAGATTTGTGTAGTGTGTTATTTGTTTCTAATTTTCATCTTCGTAACGATCTATTGGAATTAGTGTTATTCAAAATCGTCTATGGCTTGTGATTGTATAAATGATCAGATTTTGTGCATTCAAAAAAAAAAAAAAGGACAATTTTTATTGGGAAAGATTAAAGCCATGAGTCTGTTATTCAAACTTGTATGATTATTTTTATATATTTATGGTTGTTTTTTGGTTTGTAAGTTTTGAGGTCATTTGGATATAAACCCGAAGAGCCCTAAGTTTTGGGTGATTTTCAAAATCGTTTTCAGCCAAAATAAATATAATGGATCTCTTATTCATAATTTTTGATGATTTTGATATATAATATGTCAATTTTTGACCACCGGATGTGTAAAAACAGATCGGGTTAAATTTAGATCCCGCAAAAATCGTGGTAAGGTGCGTATACACATGCCTCACGCGTGAAAAAATAAGAAAAAAATTATTAAAAATAACACCCCTAAAATTTATAATAATAAAACTAACACTTCAATAATATTGAACGTGAAATATTGAGCGTTCAATATTCAACGAGTCTAAACTGTCTTTGTTCAATTCTAATTGAATGGATGTTTAAAGAAAAATGATATATTAATCATTTCTTTAATTATGAAAATATAAGTTTGAATACAAGGGTGCTAGTTTTATTATTACAAGTTTTAAGGGGTGTTATTTTTGTTGTTTTAAAAAAAACAAAAAAAAAAAAGGAAAGTTTTTTGTTTTGTGCCCACTTGCAACAGATGATGATAATTAATTAATTTAAAAAATAAAAAAAGGTGAGAAAACGATACAGGCACTGTAAAAAACAAGGGTGGTGAATTTGAGTATATTTGATTAAAAAAAAAAAAAACATTTGTTTGGAATTTATTGCTGATACCCTTTAACGGTGATATCTTTTAGCTTATATAATCACCCTATTGAGTTTTAATGTATAATTTAATTATAAGAATTTTACGTGTATATGTTTATTTATGTTTATCAAACTAAATGCACATAATTTTTTGGGTTGATATTTCGTGCCGAATATTTGTGGTATATTATTAGCCGTGAGATTTTAAATATCAAATAAATTAAGATTTTAATTTCAAATTTATATCCAAATCTTTGTAATGTTTTGTTAATCCAAATAATTTTTTTTTAAAGGTGTGTAGAATTTGTACAGTAAATTATGTGTATACCTTTTACAAGTATAAAACACACACGAAATTTGAGTTTATTTTATTTAAAATTTGGACTTTGTCATTAAATGTAAAATTTAAATAGTAATTGAATGTTTAGTAAGTTTAAGTAGGTCAATATTTACTGTAAGTTTAAGTTTAAGTAGGTCAACAAGTTATTTTAACCACGAAATTTGCTTGTCTTTTGTAAGTTTAAATAGGTCAAGTTGCGTAATATGTTTTATAATTTTGAGAGTACTTGATGAACATGGTTAAAATAAAGTTCTAAATAAATAAATAAATAAAATCTCAATTTTACAATTTGATCAAAAAATTATTGAGATAACTTGTTAACCTAAATTAAAGTTTTTTATCACATATAAATTAATTATAAGTGTATCATGTGTAAAATGATTTGAGAAATAAGATGCACATTAAATTTTAGGTTGGTTATTTTGGATCCATAACTAATGGTAAAATTAAATAACAATTGACTACTTATGTACTTGTCTCTCGCAAGACTAACCATGTTAGATACTAACCATGTCAGATTGTGTAATTTATTTTGTGATTTATGGATAATCAAATATACTATCGATATTTTATTATTTAGATGCTTAAGTTGATAAATAAAATAGTTTAAGTCATGAATCATATAATCTAATTCACCCTCTCGATTATAGATTGACACATCTGGTTGTGATATTTAATTATTTTGCTTATAGTGCATAAGAGTCTACTTTTAAATGAGACTAGCATAAAATTGAAGAGATAAGTAAAAGAATGATCTTGATTTTACATACATCTGTTTATTGTTACTTTATATTAGTATAAATGAATTTAGCATGAAAAAAAATAAGAATAATTTATGATATACATGATCCTTGTTTGCTACATGCATGTAAGTTGTTAAAGTAAATTCTCTAATTGTGATTGTTATGAGATGTCTCTGCTTGTTTATGTCATCAATATTGTGAACAAATCTGATAAAATCTATAAGTTTGTTATACGACAACATGAAAAATAGAGTAATTAATATTCTATATAAGGACAATTATTTGACTACGACACATTAGTTGGTCCAAAAGTAATATGTACTCTACCAGTGTGTCATATGATTATCATACACATGACAATGTGTGAAATAGAGTGCATGATTTAGGGCTCCTTAAATACGGTGCTTTATTGGCTTATTAATAACATTTATAACCTATGTAGACTTATTCTATTAAAATAATAGAATTTATTTTTTTCAAAATTTAAGTGTATAAAAGTCCATAAAACACAAATACAATGATATTCTAAATGAGTTTTCCTTTTCCAAAATATCATTCTAAAAATTAATTTTTTGTTACTAAAATATTGTGGAGATGTTTTCATTTTTTAAATACTATATTTGATTCAAATATTATGAAAATAAATTATGATCTAATAAGTATAAAACTTTGTTATAGCTAGTACATTAGTATTCATCTTTAATAAAATATGTTAAATCAAATGGAAGCATTTTGTGCATTGATATTGTTGTTCATTATAATTTTAAATTTAGTAATCGTATGGTTTGGCAAT
The DNA here is from genome assembly GCA_029378325.1 of Elaeagnus macrophylla. Taxonomy (NCBI): domain Eukaryota; kingdom Viridiplantae; phylum Streptophyta; class Magnoliopsida; order Rosales; family Elaeagnaceae; genus Elaeagnus; species Elaeagnus macrophylla. The sequence continues at coordinate 26,155,043 of CM055648.1, read as the reverse complement.
TTTATGGTAAGTTTTGGCTTATTAATAATTTTTCTAGTCAAAGAAGAAAACTTTTATTTTTAAAGGTGATTAATATATATATTTTTTGAATTTGCTAGACATGTACACATTATTTGAAATATTTTTTCGTATACTATACCTTTTTCGTGGTGTTAGTTGAGTTGATAAAGTTGAATTTAAAACTATTATTTTCAGTATTTAGTCAAACTTAATTAGACAACATTTATATATCGTAATAGTATTCAGAGAAATGTCTAAAAATTATATTTTTAAAGTTTTAATCTAAAAATCAGATATTTAGTGTGCTTATCCATTTTTCACTCGAATTTACAAACACTAATTACACATATATTTTATGCCAACTACGAATTTAGCTATATCAATAGTTATATTTGACTTATTTATAAATGAAGGTATACATGATATATTTTTTTTTTAAAAAAAAGTTGAAATACATACGCAACAAATATTTTTTTTATTGTAATGTAGTCTCATTTTGGTTTTAGAGACCGATTTTGGATTAAAAATATACATGTTTCATTGGTTGCATATATTTACTATGATGTATATTTTTTTATAAATATAGAAATTTTGAATGAATGAAGATAAGATATTTAGTGTTTATTATTCATTGTTTTTCTATCAATGATGTTTACTTGTGATTATTGTTTGATAAACAATTATTGATATATAAGTTTCAAAATAAATATTTTTCCAATAACAATTTAAAATTGTGTGACCACCACAACCAACTAATGTATATATTTACGTATTTTAAAAGTATTCAATATTTGATTTTAAAATACCCATACAATGACAAATATTTGTTATTTACTTGGTTTAAAAAAAATGTGTTCATTAATCATTTAATGTGAATGCAAATGTGTATATAAAGATAAGTGAAAGTGAACAATCATTGAATAATTATATTTTATGTGTAATTATTTGTGTGCAAGCTTTAATTAGAGACAAGATAGTTTTGTTATTGGACAATTTTTTGAGATCTTGATGAAACCATAAAGATTTAGGGAATAAAGATATCAACATGTTTAAGCCTAACATGTGTCTCTTATCTAAATAAAAATTGCTTGCAACATTATTACATAATAAGACCAATGAATATGGAATATTTGTTAAAAAAATTGTCATGAAAACATAAATGTTAACTCAAGTGTGTTGTTCATATTTAGAAATTGCTGGTAAATATTATGTATTGTGATCTCATGTCAATATTAAGTAATTGAGACTATTTAATGTGATCTTGTGCCAATTTTGGGTAATCTAAGGTTGTTTTGGGTAATTTCACATTTTTTAATTGATTATTATGGTGCCAAATATGTCAAGCAATTCAAAATTGTCTGATATTAAAAATGAATTTTTTTTTTGCAAAGTGTTATTATACATTTCAAATTCCTTAAAAAAATAATAAAAAAAGACGACAGAAACATATTATGTTGTGTGGCTATAATAGCCGAATAGACGCAAAATCAAATTTTCTAGTACAAAGAATTTATCTCTGTAATAAGAAATCGCTGAAAAATTTATTGGTGATTATTATACAATAAGTGCTTTTACCATAACATGAAGAGTCATTTGTACTCATACTTATGTGTCATGTTTTGTTTATGAGAAGCATGTTACGAGCTCATTTATGTTATGGATATACTCACTATAAGTCAGCTCATATGTGAATATAGAGTGCACATTCCAAGTGAATGAGATACCTATTGATGTATTGAGTGAGTAGGAGCTCAATGATTTGCCATTTGACCATGTTATTGTGCACATGTTGGTCATTTGTGTTGTCATGTTTAATGTTGCGTGTACATGAGATGATAGTTTATAACATGACATTATACTCTGAGATGTTTATGTAAAGGACTTGAAAATAGAGCAAACAAAAAAAAGCGTTCTGGGTGGACGCACGGGCCTTGATGACTTAGGCATATTCGTTTTGTTTATATGCAATTTATTATGCCATACCCAACTAATACCTATGTCTTATAGTAGAGAGTTCTTATTTGCATAATAACATCCTTTCGATGTTTTACGTGATATGATATTTTCACGCTTATATTGTTGACTAGGTTATAATTATGCTTGCTCACATTTGACATTTCATATTTAATATTTCTTCTTACTGTCGTCCAAGTGGGAGAAAATTTACATTAATTACTAATTTTATATATGGACTAGCATAAATGTACTATGACAAATTGGATTAATAGAAAATGTCAAAATATTTATGTAGCATGTTACAAGTGTACCGATAAACCAACATCTCGTGAATATAGTTAGCTATAGTAACACCGATAATGGAGGCATAATAGTAGCATGTTATGAGAAAATTTGTTGTAAAATATGATATAATTATAGAATTATTTAAGGGTTATATTAAGTTGATAACATTGTTTTAAAAAACCCTTATAATATATTGTGGCCACTCTACAATTACCTTTCTTCAATGGTATTGATTACATGCTTATATGCGTGAAACATATTAGATTCACTCACTACAGTTTAGCTCGATTTTGTTTCAAGAACATGTTTCCCACTTGAAATTTGTTTGTAAAATACATTCATGTATTGGGTCAGTAAGAGTTTGACATGTGTAGTGTGTGATATAGAATTATGTTGTCATCATAACATGCTTTATAGTCACCACATGTTTTTTGGTTAAAGGATGACAAAATTTAGAGAAGTCATATTTCAGTCTCAAGTATGCATATTGTTGATACATAGGCACCTCTCATGTCCATACATAAGTGAATGATTGTTGTCATACTTTAAATCTCCAATGTCATGTCATTTGTAGTATATATACCATTTCGATGTATTATTGCATATATCAGTTTGGCTCAAAAATTTTAAGATGCATTATTTGATATGATTAGTTATTGAGTGTTTCATGCATGATTATATTGTCCAAGTGAAAGAATTATTGGAATTATTTTATTTAGACTAGCATAATCATTGACAACTATAAATTATATCAAATAATTTATAAAAAATATTAAGATAATATTGGATTAATGAGACAATTATTAAATAAGCATGTATTATACTTAAGTTCATAATAAGATAAACTATCATAATTAATATTGTGTGATAGGTCCATGGGCTCACCGCACTCATAAGCCTAAATTGGCCCATTAGGTTTAGGATTTCTATTTTGGAGGTTCTATATAAATAAAACAATTAAGGCTAGAGTCAATAAGTCGTTCAATTGCATAACATGAGTGCAGTTGTTCTCATAAACTCCTACACACTAAATCTGTAGGTATATTATTAAAGCATTAATGTAAATCAATAACTTTCTACAATAAATCCAATAAACAAATATGTATATTATTTTTTATATGTTATATTATTGAAACAAGATTGTTATTTTGTGTTGATGATTGATTATTTTAACAATGTAATCATATTATCTTATACTATTTTTATAAAAATACAATTATTTTGAAAGAAATTGTTAAAATTATTGATCAAATATGTAATTTGTAAGTTAAAAATACTCATATTCATTTATGACCAAGTTATTAACTTGGTTTATTTTTGACCCACCTTAAAAAAATATGTTTTTTACGTTATGAAAGAAAACATATGTCAAAAAATATTTTTTTTTTACATTATGCAAAAAAGAACATATGTTCATTGAGTGAAGTGAGATTAAAAATGAAATTAATTATTTCATGTAATTAAATAATTAAAAAACTATGGTTATGAAAAATTTAGAATTAATTATTAACAAATTAGCTGCATACTTTAATTTGGAATATTTGAAAGAAAAAAAAAATCTAACATATAATATTGTGTTTTTTGTTTATTTTGAAAATAGAACACATTTGTCAAACAAGATGGTGCAATTAATTTGTTTAGAAAACAGCACATAAAAAAGATGATACCCTTAACAAATGTGTATTATTTGTTCAAATTTATAACCAAAAAGGAAATTTAGTCGAGTAGAAGAGAGCTTTAAGCCTAAATAGCTTATATTTAACTTGTTGGTTAATATTTTTTAAAACTAGTAAAATATATACTCAAAATTATGAGTTTTAGATACATAAAAATATACAAATTATTAAAATGCTCTTTAAAGCTAACAAACAAATAACTGGAGCTCCGACGACTCTGCCGGTAAACTGACAGAAATTTCAGCAACTCGGCTGGCAACATTACCGTAGCTCCGACGATCTTATCGGAGCTCCGGCGACTTTGCCGGTAACGCTTATCACATACTTGTTACTCTGGTATGTAAACATGTTAAATACTCAAGATGAATATGTAACACAGTTTACATACATGATCTCTGGTATGTAAACTGTGTTACATGAATATTTACATATTCATAGTGAGTATGTAACACAGTTTACATACATGTTAAATATGTATGTAACTTGGTTACAAACTGAATGTAAATGTATGTAACACATGTTATATACATGCAATAAATATGTAAATGAGTATGTAACTTAGTTACATATTTAATGTATATGTATGTAATACGAAATTATATATGGTGATGAACTAAGATATTCTATTTTTGCTAAATTTTGCATACTGTATATTAGTATTGAAATACTAAGCTTAACAGAAAGCAAAAAAAGATATGACGATATAAAGAAAGTTATATACTTACTGGAAAGTATCTTAAGTGTATCATATCTGAGCATTCTTTCAAGATCTCCTTGAATTTAGCTAGCCACTTTTGGTAAAGGAAACTTCTTCATAAGTTCATCTTGAAAACCCAATTTAAGAAGAATTCCTTGGGTATAAAGATTATCAATATCAGAGAAACCATTAAAGTCATTGTTTTCACTAGAAACACTAGCTTTCAAGCCCAGTAGGTGTTTCGCTTGGTAAATATGGCTGCACAAATAAAAAAAAAAATACCAGAATAGATTAGGGAATAGAGAACAACGCTTAAACATTTTTTTCTCTTTGGAAAAAAAAAAAGAGCTTGAACATTTCCTACTTTAGGAAGATGACTCCTCTTACGTCGGCAAGAGTAAGAATTAAAGGAGAGTTTGGAGATGAAGGGTAAAATAGTAAACTTGTGTCCCTAAAACGACAACGTAAGGTGAGTTTAGGAAAAAGCTTTAAAATTTTTATTTTTCTTCTACTTCTGGTCATTAATTCAGTATAAGAAGATACGAACTTGTTAGTGGGCCTTAAAACTTCCATTGATGTACACTGTAACAAGAAATGGATTTTAGAACGGTTCTAAATTGAAAAGAAAAAAACACACTCAACCGTTCCCAAAGAGTGATATTGGGATGGTTTTGGGCGAAACTTTACGAAAATGTTTAGGGTCCCGAAAAGTTATTTTTTGAGAACAGTTTTTAACCGTCCATACTACAAAATTTATTCACTACATCAGGCTCCCATAAATTGATCTTGACCGTTCATTATATCAGGCTCCCATATCCTCCTCACATTTACCCCAACTCTCCCACACTTACGCAGCATCATAGCCAACCTCCAGCACCTCTCCTTGCATTACAGCCGCCGTCCAGCCACACGCTACGTTCCCAGCCTCTATTCCACCCTCACGCGGCGTGCCCATCTCCTATCCTCGCATCCAACAACTCCTCTGCGTAATAGGTAATGCAAAACCTCCATAACTAATCCTTCCAAGACATAGTTCCAATACAAGTAATGCTCCTCCTCGGCCTTTTAAAACCTTGCTATTTCTAGGCTACAATATAGGTAATGTTCCCTTGAGTTCCAATACAATATAGGCAATGATTTTTTATCCCAATACCTTGTTGTTCTTGATGAAATCGGGGGTACCTAATAACGACATTTTCAAATTTAAAATTGTATTATTATTATTATTATTATTATTATTATTAGTAGTAGTAGTAGTAGAAAAAATTTGAATTTTGTAACAATTATTGGTGTGGTTCAGATAAAAGAGATGATTTAGAGAGAGCAGATTCGGAGAAGTTCAATAGAATCTTCAGCAAAGTGGAGAAGTTACACAGGAAAGGTACCTTTAATTCAAAATTTTAATTTATACGATTTTTTCCTTTAGTTTACATGTATCTAGAGTATTTAATACTGAGAGTTTATTGGGACTGTTACTTGTTCTTGTTTTGGTTTTGGTTTTGGTTTTGGGAAGTGACTAGAAATAAAGAGTTTATGTAACGTCACGAGAATTTTTTATTTTAGTTTCAAAGCCAAGGGAACAAGTTGCAAATGCATTGGCATTATTGGACATACTAACACCTTGGTGAACTCTGTTAAATCTCATTCCAATGAAGGCATTCCACCCATCAGATTTTGTTTCTCGTTTGATTAGAGATTTTGATCAATCCAATGGAAGGATTGCCATTAATGATAATGCCAAGAATTTATTTTGCAGGAAAGATGCTGGGCTTGATGTTTCACCCATATTCAGAAAAGCTCATGGATACTGCACCATGTAAGTTTTTGTGGACATACTTTTCAATACTTAGCTTCTCTATTGATTTGCCGCCCTTTCCTTGGATTCTGCGAATTACTTGACTGATTTGTTTCCCCCCTCCAGGCTTGGACCTGTGAATGTTGAGTTGTAACCACACAACCCGAAGAGCTAAAATTTGTTCTCCATTTCAGTTCTAGCTTCCCTTGAGATTTCTAGGCTGTTTGTCTATGTATGTGAATATTGTTCTCCAAGGAATTGAAATAAAAGAAGACTGACTAAAATGTGCAACTTGAAGTACATAAGTGCTTACGGGACATAACTCTTAAATTTGCAGCATGTATTAAATTGTTTGTGTTTGTGGACTATGTTCATGAGTTGGTGATAGATATAGTTAATCCCTACTCCCTTGAAGTTTGGTATGTTCCTTAAATTTAAGCATATATGGTAGAGTTTTTAATGAACTTGTGCTATTTTGAAATTGAACCACAACAAATGTTCATAGTGCTAATTACATGCCACATGTTATATTTCATGATTGACCTATGTAGCCTTTAGTGTCAAACTTTGAAGTTTGTTTTTCGTATGTTTAAATATGCACTTACAGGACTTTGGTGAGCTTGCATCAGCCTGATGATACCCAAGTAGAAGAGAAATTATGGGAATGATGAATCAGCACCAAATGCCTGGTTTCATTGAAGGTTTATTTATAACATGAAGAAAACTCATGGGTTCTAATGGAGAAAACATCTTGCAGAAACTTTAAAAGCTTCAAATTGTAACATAATTTTATATGGAATTATTGTATAACAAACTTGTGTATATATAATTATCATCATTTCTTAGGTGAGAACCTCTAAGAGGTTAATGGGAATCACCATAGGAACTATGCTAAAAGAGATTCAAGGCCTACCCAACCATGTTTTTTTTTATCATTTTTTTCTTTTTGTTTGTAATTCCTTTAATTTCAGCATATATTTGGTTTTAATGGATATTTCTTTAATTTTATGATGCCTCGTACTCGTACTAGCAATATATAATATAAGCATTAATTTTTTTTTAAAATAAAAAACATTATTTGGAATGGTTATTAATTGCCCCAAAATTAAGTCTAACTTTCTCAAAATGTTTTTAGGGATAGTTGTTTAGATTTTTGGAATGGTTGTATTTTATGAATAACCGTCCCAAAATGTCGTACATTTTGAGATGCTTGCATACAGGACGATTTGTAGGAAAAAAAACAACCGTTCCTAAAGACTTTTTGAGATGGTTAATAACACAATTTTTGTAGTAGTATTGAAATTGTCAAAACTTAAAAACATTTGCAAGAAAGAGAGAATCTTGATTAGAATTGGATTGTTTCTGCAAAGACCTTTCATAACCTCCAAGCAAGCTATTTGGAGTATTGGTTGAGGGCCTAACTGTTGAAATATTAAACTTGATTTCGATAAGTCATTTAAATCTTCTATATTGTTTTAGACTTTAATCTTGTTGTATTAATAAATGCTTAGTAGTTGTAAGAGTGAGACTAATAAATGCAAGTAGGTATGAGTTGTGTAGGTGTGAGACTAATTAATGTAGGTAGTTGAGAAGTGATTTAAATAAGTTGGTTGGGAGGTATAGAGAAGTGCTTTTGGAAGCCTATAAATAGAGCTTCTCTAGCACCATTTGTATTCAAGCAAAAAAAAAAATAGAAATCATCAAGCAAGTTTAAGAAATAAACTTGGGTTACTCTTCTCCTAAATCTCTTCCTCTTAAATATTTTCCTCCTTAAATCCTCTCTTGCAAAAGCCTACCATTTACAACAAAGTGGTATCAGAGCTTAGGTAGCGAAGAGTCTAGTTCAAGAAGATGGCAAGCAATGGCATGACTTCCTTCCAAGTCCCACTTCTCACAAAAGAAAAATATGATAATTGGAGCATCAAGACGAAGGCATTACTAGGTGCCAATGATACTTGGGACATTGTGGAGAATGAGTATGTTGAATCACAAGATGAGACTACTCTTTCTCAAGCACAAAGAGATGTTCTCAAGGATTCGAGAAAGAAAGACAACAAGGCTCTCTTTCTCATTTTTCAAGTGTTGGATGATGATGGCTTTGAGAAGGTGTCTGAAGCAAAAACATCCAAGCAAGCATGGGATATGCTTTAAATTTCTTATAAGGGAGCGAAATTGGTAAAGAAGGTACGTCTTCAAACTCTAAGAGAAGAGTTTGAATCTTTGCACATTAAAGAATCCGAAACAATTTCGAAATATTTTTCTAGAGTTCTAACCGTTTCTAATCAACTAAAAAGAAATGGTGAAACTTTGGGTGATGTAAGAATTATGGAGAAAATTCTTCACTCTATAACTAAAATTTTTGAGCATATTGTTGTCACAATTGAAGAGACAAAGAATTTAGAAGAAATAACAATTGAGCAACTTTTGGGTTCTTTACAAGCATATGAAGAGAGGAATAAAAGAAAAGATGAGATCGTTGAGCAAGTTCTTCAGACAAGATTCACACTAAAGGAGGAACAAGAATGGTTTGGCAAAGAGAGAAGCCAAAATGGAAGAGGTCGAAGTTATGGTCGTGGCCATGGACGAGGACGAGGAAGAGGTGGTTTCAAGACTTTTAACAATGAAGAAAGGAGACAAGAGCCAAGTTCATCAAGAGGTCGTGGTAGAAGCAACCATGGGGTAAGAAATTATAACCCTCAAATTCAATGTTATAATTGTCAAAGATTTGGACATTATGCTTTCGAATGTAGAGCTCCAAAGAGGAATGAAGAAAGAGCCAATTTTGTGGAAGATAAAATTGAAGAAGATACCACCTTACTCCTAGCATACAAAAGAGAAGAAGGAAGAGAGAAGAGCACATGGTACCTTGATACCGGCGCAAGCAACCATATGTGTGGAAATAGAGATGTGTTCGTGGAGCTTGATGAAGTAGTAAATAGTACAATCACTTTTGGGGATAAATCCACAATTCCTATAAAAGGCAAAGGTAAAATCCGTATTCGCTTGAAGAATGGAGGATACTAATTTATCTCAAATGTTTATTATGTGCCAAAAATGAAGAGTAATATTTTGAGCTTGGGCCAACTCTTAAAAAAAAGTTATGATGTTCACATGAGAGATAATAACCTTTCTCTAAGAGATCATAATTTTAACTTGATAGCCAAAGTTTCAATGACCAAAAATAGAATTTTTTTGTTAAACATTCAAAATGATGTTGCACAATGTTTAATGGCTTGTTTCAAAGATATATCTTGGCTTTGGCATTTAAGATTTGGACACTTAAATGTTGATGGTCTAAAATTTCTTTCTTCCAAGAATATGGTGAAAGGATTACCTACCATCAATTTACCTAACCAACTTTGTGAAGGGTGTTTGCTTGGAAAACAGTTTAGAAAAAGTTTTCCTAAAGAATCAACTACAAGAGCAAGAAGACCGTTTGAACTAATCCATACCGATGTGTGTGGTCCAATCATTCCAAGTTCATTTAGTAAGAACAAATATTTTCTTCTCTTCATTGATTATTATTCAAGAAAAATTTGGGTATATTTTTTGAAGGAAAAATCTGAAGTTTTTGGAGTCTTCAAGAAATTCAAAGCACTTATTGAAAAAGAAAGTGAACGTGAAATTATGTCTATGAGATCCGATCGAGGAAGTGAACTTTTATCAAAATATTTCAAATAATTCTGCAAAAATAATGGAATTCGTCATCCTCTAACGGTTCCAAGAACTCCTCAACAAAATGGTGTAGCAGAAAGAAAGAATAGAACCATACTCAACATGGCTCGAAGCATGTTAAAGAGCAAGAAGATGCCCAAAGAACTTTGGGCCGAAGTTGTAGCAAGTGTCGTTTACTTATCAAACCGATCTCCTTCAAGAAGTGCTTGGGGCAAAACTCTTCAATAAGGTTGGAGTGGTAGAAAGCCAAGTGTTTCATATTTAAGAGTCTTTGGAAGCATCACCTACGCCCATGTTTCAGAAGAAAGAAGAACCAAGCTCGATGATAGGAGCAAGCAGCTTATCTTCATTGGCTATGGCACAAGTTCCAAAGGTTACAAGCTTTACAACCCAACAAATGGCAAGATCATCATTAGTCGAGATGTAGAGTTCGATGAAGAAGGCATGTGGGATTTGAATGCTCAAGATGAAGACTATGACACTATGTTTTTCTTTGAAGAAGAAGAAGATCCAAGAAGAGAAGTTAGAGATGAAGATGAAGAACTACATACCCCACTTCATCCACTATTGCCATTGAGAAGCTCATCTCCTTCAAGTGGAAGTTCAAGTACAAATGCAAATGGAGCATCAATTGAAGCAACAAGCCAAACTACAAATTCAAGTGAGAGGACTCCAAGAACAAGAGACTTAGAAGAGCTTTATGAGGTAACCCAACCTCTAAACAATTTGATGTAACTCTTTTTTGTCTTCTTGGCGAATGTGAACCAATAGGTTTTGAAGAAGCTATCCAAAACAAGAAGCAGAAAGATGCCATGGATGAAGAAATGAAGTCAAGCATAAAGAACGACACATGGAAACTTTCTTATCTTCCACAAGGACAAAAAACTATAGGAGTAAAGTAGGTGTACAAAGCAAAGAAGAATGTCCAAGGAGAGATAGAAAGATACAAGACAAGATTGGTTGCTAAACGTTATAGTCAAAGGTAAGGAATTGACTACGATGAGGTATTTGCTCCTGTCGCTCGCTTAGAAACTATAAGATTAATTATTTCTTTAGCAGCCCAAAATAAATTGTACATTTATCAAATGGATGTCAAGTCTGCATTCTTGAATTGATATCTTGAAGAAGAGGTTTATGTTGAACAACCTCTAGGTTATGTGGCAAAAGGACACGAAGATAAGGTCCTAAAATTGAAGAAGGCCCTTTATGGGTTAAAGCAAGCACCAAGGCATGAAATAGCAGAATCGATAAATGTTTTCAAGAAAATGATTTCAAAAAATGTCCTCATGAACATGCTCTCTATGTAAAAGTGAAAAATGATGATATTATGATTGTTTGTTTGTATGTAGATGATTTAATCTTCACAGGTAACAATCCAATATTGTTTGAAGAATTCAAGAGAACTATGACCAAAGAGTTCGAGATGACCGACATTGGGCTCATGTCATACTACCTTGGCATTGAAGTCAAGCAAGGAAAAAATGGAATTTTCATCTCTCAAGAAGCATATGCAAAAGAAGTGCTCAAGAAATTCAACATGAACAATTCTAAGCCCATAAGCACACCCATGGAGTGTGGAATCAAACTATCAAAGTTTGATGAAGAAGAAAGAGTAGATCCAACTCTTTTCAAGAGCCTAATTGGAAGTCTACGCTACCTAACATGCACTAGGCCATATATTCTCTATGCAGTTGGAATTGTTAGTCGTTACATGAAATCTCCAACAAATAATCACCTAAAGGCTGCAAAGAGAATCCTTAGATATATCAAAGGTACTATAAATCTTGGCCTATCTATTATTCTTCTAACAGTTCTGAACTTGTTGGTTATAGCGATAGCGACTGGGCTGGTGATTATGATGATAGAAAAAGTACAAGTGAATTTGTGTTTTTCATGGGAGATACCGCTTTCACTTGGATGTCAAAAAAGCAACCCATTGTGACATTGTCTACTTGTGAAGCAGAATATGTAGCTGCTACATCTTGTGTTTGTCATGCAATATGGCTTAGAAACTTACTGAAAGAATTGAAGATGCCACCACAAACAGCAACATAAATCTATGTTGATAACAAGTCTGCTATTGCATTGGCAAAGAATCCTGTGTTCCATGATAGAAGTAAGCACATAGACACACGCTACCACTTCATAAAAGAATACATCACAAAGAAGGAAGTTGTAGTCAAATATGTGAGCACTCATGACCAAGTTGCAGATATCTTCACGAAGCCACTCAAACAAGAAGTTTTTCTCAAGCTGCGAAGACTTCTTGGAGTTTCACCAAATCAAGTTTAAGGGGGAGTGTTGAAATATTAAACTTGATTTCGATAAGTCATTTAAATCTTCTAGATTATTTTAGACTTTAATTTTGTTGTATTAATAAACGCTAAGTAGTTGTAAGAGTGAGACTAATAAATGTAAGTAGGTATGAGTTGTGTAGGTGTGAGACTAATTAATGTAGGTAGTTGGGAAGTGATTTAAATAAGTTAGTTGGGAGGTATAGAGAAGTGCTTTTGGAAGCCTATAAATAGAGCTTCTCTAGCACCATTTGTATTCAAGCAAAAAAAAAGAAATCATCAAGCAAGTTTAAGAAATAAACTTGAGTTACTCTTCTCCTAAATCTCTTCCTCTTATGTATTTACCTCCTAAAATTCTCTATTGCAAAAGCCCACCATTTACAACACTAATTTCTCTCGTATTGACATGGGGAACATATTAATGTGGAAGATAACGTGGTCCAAGACATAATGAAGACATCAAACATCTAGCAAGAAACTTGGGAGGTGGATTAATGATCCATCAATTACTGGTCCTTCCAAGCCAGTGAGTTATTGATCCCTTCATATCATATAACTGAATGTTAAATAAATAATAAATAAAAATTTAATTTTTTAAATTTGACAAAATTTCAAAACTAATTAATTTTAAAATGTAAGAAATAAAAACTTGAAATGGTCCGTTATCAAGTGTTCTTAATTTAAAAAATTTTAAATAGAACTCTTAGATCTTATATAGCTATTAGACTGTGAATCACAGGGGACAATATATATAACCACAGTATGTCACAGTTATAGAGTTTCATATGCTTTATGGGATCAAAGCCTCACTTGTAAAAATGTGACACTATGCTTTATTAATTTTATTGGGCTGTTTTATAAAATAATAGGCTCAAGTTAATTATAATATTGTATTCGACTTTTGTTGTTTTGTATTTTATTGTGTGTAACCCAACTCACTTTTGCTATATTTCATGGAAGATCACGTGTGGGTCGGAATACATTGTTTTGGGATTATATATATATATATATATAATACACACGTGATTCAATCTTCTCTATATAATTTTATCACGTGTCATATTATGATTGATGTAGGTATAAATTTATGTGACTATAACATTCTTTATGTGTGTTTGTATATATATATATATATTGGTTGAAGACAGCCAGAGATGGATGGAATAAGGAAATAGTGGAGAAACGGCGGCAGAGGCTTGTAACCTCATGTTGAGTTCCTCCTTCCATAGGCGGAGAGGAAAATGAGAGACAGAAAAAGTGAGAGAGAGCTATATGGGGAAAGAAGGTTAGGGTTTATGGTGGTATGGATTCTTGGTTATCTATTCTTGTTTAAGCTTTGTCTAAACACTTTGCAAGTTTTCTCTGAACGAATGAATTGTAAGTGAGCTTTCATCATGGATGTAAGAGTTTCAAACTAGGTTAAAATTCTGTGTTGTTTTCTTTTGTGTTTTGAAAGCTTATTTATGTTCTTTAAATGAAAACTTGTGTGGATTTTATGTTTTTTGAATCAAAGTTACCAACATATATATAATAAAAGTATTTCATCATTTGAGGATTACCTGATTAGAATTTTAAATACTTGTCGGGTATAAAATAAATTAAGTATGCATGGTATTATTTGATAATTAGTAAAAAATATTCGATAAATTAACACACAGTAAATTCTTATTAAATAACAAATATATTTATATTATTATAATATTAATTAATACGATTTATTTATCAAAATACCATGCATAAACTCTTTTTCAAAAATACTAAAACTCGTCTATTGATTATTCTCTTAAGATTTTAACTTAAATAATCCTAGATGATATGAGCCTTCTAGATTTACTAGTGACATGTCACAAGAAGGATAAAATTATGATTCAACATCACTTTATGATCATCTCGTAGAAATTGGTGTAGTTCCTGATCGTGATCTCATTTTGTGTGCAATTCGATATTTTCACCCTACTATTCATAAGACGATCATAATAAGTCTCTTAATGAGACTTGGTTCGATCGGTCCTGGTTGAATAACAGAAAGGGATACAAAGTGGGTTCTGTTAATTAGTTATGTGCGCGTTGCATTGTATTGAATACATAGTTTAGTTGAATTAAATTGAGATATATTAAATTTTATAAATTAATTTATAAATATTTTAATAAAATAATTTAGATTTAAAATAATTTAGATTATAAAATTTATTTAAATTAATGTTTAATTTTTTTAATACTTTTATTGTATTTTAAATAAAAATATTGATGATAGAAAATGTCAAAATACATAAGTTTAGTATTGAAATTTTAGACGAATTAAATTAAATGTCTAATACAATTTAGACTTTTATTTTCTAGTCATACAAAGTTTCTAAATAATCTTAATATGCTTATATAGTATTGTGTAACAAACGTGTCATTATTGTACGTTTATGACATCGTATTATATAGATTAATTACAATAATATTAGACTAAATTGTATTAAATTATAATTAGTTTGTACAATACTTGTAGTTTATGTTCAAATAGTATGTAATTTATTTTATGTATTTGTTTACATCAATATTTTAATATAATATATTGTTATTTTTCAATATTTTGCTTCCCATTCTGCCCTTTGTTTTGTTTATTATTTCTTTTTTTAGCTTCAACTTTTTTTTATTTAAAATGTTCTTATACTAACATATTATATTTCAACGATAATATTTCAATGCATAGTTACATTTGGTAGTTTTATTATTTATTGCCTTTTCCATTTTGCTCTTTTTTTCACTTTTTTTATTATTTAATTATTGTTAGTTTTTTTTTTTTTTACATTCCTAAATATCAAAATATTTATATACTAATATATCATATTTTTATACATAGTTATATTTAATAATTTTATTATGTATTATGGTTCCCATTTTTCCCTTTAGTTTTTTTTTTCCTTCCATTTTTTGCTTTAACTTTTTTATTATTATTTAATCATTGTTAATTTTTTACACTACTTAATACTAAAATAATCCTACACTAATATACCATACTTTTTATGTATAGTTATATTTGTTAGTTTTATCATGTATTATCTTTTTCAATTTTTCCTTTATTTTTTTCTTTTTTCTTTTTTCAATTTTTAGTTTTGATTTTTTATTATTTAATTATGTTGGTATTTTTATGCTACTAAATACTAAAATACTCTTATATTAATATACCATATTTAATGCTTACACATCTAAAGAATTACTGTAATAATTATGCTTCTCGTTATTCTCCTCTCTATTTTTTTCTCCTTTTTGTTGTTTTTTTTACATCAATAATATTATTAAAACGTCTCTCTAATTAATACATTTTTTATTAATAGTTATTTTAATAATTTTATTCTGCAACTTTACATTATTACGTTTAAATAATTATTTAAATTACATTAAATATGTCAATTTATGTTGTTTATGCTTTCTCATTTAATGAATAGATTGAATACAATTAATTTATTTATATGTAGATAATATTTGCATCCAACTAATATACATTATTTTTAAGTATAAAATGTCCCTATAACAAATACTATTCCTATAAAAGATTGTAGCAAAATGTCCATGAACAATGTTTTATTTATTCTCCTCAACTTTTTTATTTATTATACACTAAAAATATTAAAATGATCATAAAATAAATGCACTTTTTTATGATTATTTATTTTGTTTACTTTATCGTGTACAATTTTGATTATTATTATTTTTTTAGTATAATAATAAATATCAAAATGTGCCTATAATAATTACAATTCTTTATTAGTTGATTTTTTTTTACATTAGTAAATACAAAATATTTTTATAATAAATACACTTCTTATAAATAATTATCTTTTTAATTTTTGTACATAAATAAATATCAAAATATTTATAAATAATTACAAATCTTATAAAAAGTTGTTTTGTTAGTTATATTGTCTACTCTTTTGTTATGCTCCACCTTTTTTTTTTTTATTACATCAATTAATAAATATAAAAAATGTCCCTATAATATATACATTTTTTATGAATTGGTTTATCTTGTACATCAATAAATATCAAAGTGTCCCAATAATTATCAAATTTAAAAAATCATATTTAAAGAATTTTTTTTCGAAATAAAGAAATATGAAACAATACTAATTATTGTTCTACAATTAACACTATTATATACTTATCAAATTTAAGTAAAAAAGCAATGTTCATGTATTTTAGAATTAATATTAGCATTTCAAATTAAGTGTTAAAATTGAAACATTAACACAAAAATGAGATAAAAAATAAATGTATTACCTAACGAATTATTTATAAATTATATACGTTAGAATTTAACCTTTTGGTGAAAACTATAACCAATGACAGATTTAGGAAAACATTCATTTGAGGTCATCAAGAATTATGACAATCCATAGCAATCAATTGATTTTGTAGCAACGTGACTTGTGATCTTCCTCAACCAAATCACCGTAGTTTCTTAATGGGACTGTCGTCTCTATTCCAGATGAAGAGAAAAAATTGTGCTATAATTTGGTATGTTGGGGATCAAACGAAAAGAATCTTTATATATTGTTTAATTAGGGTTCCCATAATTCCATAATTAAAAATTGGTATCTACTCAACAAGCTCATATCAAGTTTGAGCAGTCTGTGGACTTACCAAAATTAGACAAATTAATTTCAGCCTATTAAATTAAAAAGTTAATATAATTTAAAAATATATATATGTTGCCTACTTTGGTTGGAAACATGATTTCCTAACAATCTCCCACTTGGGCTACATATTATTCCTAAAATAATTATATCACAAAATTTCTTAGGCTTGCATCTGTATGCTATTTATCCTTAGATTTCTCCTTAAACAATCTGGTCTATCTCATATATTAGTAATGGAACCACCGCAGCTTTTATCACAATACAGTCGTGACTAAACCACGATGATCACCATACTAATACACTCAATGACATAGATCAAATATGGATGAGTAGCATGAAAATTACATGCAATGTGATCTCAAACATGCTTATTTCCAATTGGCCCTTCTTTAGTTTTTAATAAGGTCAATCCAAAGTCTTTAATACAATATAAACATTTAACGTAGAAAATATAAGTAAGCTCAAAAATAAAATCATAAACCATCAATTTTATTTTGCAAAAACTGAACAATCTAATTTCTAAAGTAAAACATATAGAAAAAAATTACTCCCACCAAACCAAGGTATTATCATAAATAACACCCATATGAGCAATTCGCTCATGAAAGATCTTAGGCATTAAACCCTTGGTTAATAGGTCCACTAGTATAGAATTTATTCCTATATGTTCAATATAAATCTGCCTATTTTGAATTTTTTCCTTAAAAACTAGAAACTTGATGTCAATAGCCCGATGACCTCTAAACTGTCTAATCTTTGATAAGTGAGTATGCAGTCTTTTGTTCTCCTCAAGTACCGCATCACGCGTTTGACTTTCTTCCAGTGCTGCATATTTAGATCACTCAAATATCTGCCTAAAACTCCCACGATAAATGCTATATTGGGACGAGTACAAACTTGAGCATACATTAGACTCCCTACCATTGACGCATAAGGAATCTTTTGCATCTCTTTCTTTTCAAGATCATTATTGGGGAACTATTTGAGACTAAACTTGTCTCCTTTATCTGCAAGCGTGTCTCTTAGTTTACTATCTTTCATGCTGAATCTACTTAAAATATTATCGATATAGCTCTTTTTTTGATAACCCAATGATACCTTGAGAACGATCTCTCAATATCTGAATATCTAATATAAAAGAGGCATTACCATGATCTTTCATCTCAAATTTTTGTCGTAAAAAAATTTCTTAGTTTTGTACAGTAAGTCTATATTGCTGCTAGCGAGCAAAATGTCATCGACATATAATACCAGGAAAATATGTTTACTCCTACTGAACTTGTGATATACATAGTCATCAATGACATTTGCCTCAAAACCATACGAGGTGATGACATGATGAAATTTATGATACCATTGACGGGAAGCCTATTTGAGACCATAGATGAATTTCTTCACCTTGAGACTATAGACTTTGGATTTACCGATACAAAGTTTTCTGGTTATACCATATAAATTGTCTTGTCAATGTCGTCTCCATTGAGAAACACAGTTTCTACATCCATCTAATGCAGCTCTAGATCAAAATGAGCCACAAATTCCATTGTAGTTCTGAAAGATTCTTTCGAAGATACCGAAGAGAAAGTCTATTTGTAGTCTATACCTTCCTTTTGAGTTAAGCCTTTGGAGACTAGAAGTGCCTTATATCTCTCGATATTACCCTTCAAATTCCTCTTGGTTTTAAATATCCATTTACAACCAACGAACTTCGTATCTTCCAGCAACTCAACGAGATCCCAAACATTATTTTCTTTTATAGACTTCATCTCATCCTTCATGGCATCAATCTACTTCTGAGAGTTAGAACTGTGCATGGCTTGACAGAAGTTGATCGGGTCATCCTCTATTAAACCAACGCCATGCACATGTTCTTGGAGAAAGACGATATAATCATCTAGAATCGTCCTTCTCCTCTCCCTAATGGATCTCCTTAATAACACTTCTTGTGGTTGTTGAGTTTTTTCTATGGATGGTGTTTGAAGTAGAATCTCATTCTTGCCTTGGTCAGGAACAATGTCAGGAATAAGAGCTTGAACATTATTATTTAGTGTCGGATCTTTGTCTTGAACAGTAATAAGTATAGAGACCTGATCATCGTCAATAAAATATTCTTCTTCAAAGACAAAATTCCTTATATTTTCTTCCCCCAGACTTAACATCCTTAAGGAATCTCGTATTTCCCATTTCAAAGAAGGATCTTGATGTAGGATTGCAAAATTTGTAGCCTCGAGGACGTTCATCATAACCAATGAAATAGCAACTAACCATCCTTGAATTCAGTTTTTTTTTCATATAACTTATAAGGTCGTGCCTCAGCTAGACAACCTCAAATGTGCAAGTGCCTAATGCTCAACTTTTTGCCTGTCCAAAGCTTAAAAAGAGTTTTGACAACTTCTTTGCTTAGTACCCTATTAATAATATACACTGCAGTATTTAAAGCTTCTTCCCAAAGTGACTCTGGCAAGGAGGAATGACTAATCATACTCCTTACCATATCCTTAAAAGTTCGATTTTGTCACTCTGCAACACCGTTCATGCTGGGTTTGCCTGGCATGGTGTATTGCGTAATAATTCCACACTCATAGAGGAGAATTATAAAGGGTTCTAGAAATTGTTCTTCTGATCTGTCATACCTTCCGTAGTGCTCACCACCACGGTCCGATAAAACAACCTTAATTTCTTTCCAAGTTGGAGTTCAACTTCAAATTTGAAATACTTGAAAATGTCAAGGGATTTTGACTTTTCATGTATCAAATATAGGTAACCAAACCTAGATTATTGTCTATGAACATAATCAAGTACTATTTACCATTATATGAAGCTGAAGGGAATGGACCAAATATATCGGTATGTATAAGTTCTAAGACGTCTGTAGCTTTCTCAGCACTTAATTTTGTGACATTTGTTTGTTTCCCCTTGATGCACTCAATACAAACTTGAAAGTTTGTCAAATCTAGAGGTTCAAGCATTTCATCTGACACAAGCCTTTGAATTCTCTTCTTAGAGATATGACCTAAACGCTTATGCCATAAGGTGACAGAATTCTCACTTAATTTTTGATTTGTACCACGTGAACTTGTTTGTAGTATTTTGTTATAGGAACTAACAATAAGCATATATAGATTATCAATTAAAGACCCAGAACCAATAAAATTTGAATTTTATAGAGACTAACTTTGTTATTTCCAAAAGAACCAAAAAATCTTGATTTGTCCAAACTAGAAATGCAAATTAAATTCCTTCTGAAAGATGGTGCAACAAAAGTCTCAAACAAATCCAAATAAAATTCAGTTTTTAATTGTAATCTAAAAGTCCTTATAGCCTTCACTATAACTTTATTGTCGTCATCCACAAATATGAATCTTTCAGCATCACTTGGCGATCGGTGTCACAGGCAACCCCTTCTTTACACACCAGAAGACATACTTAGAACACTCCTTCTTCATGTATCCAACCTTCTTGCAAAAATAGCACGTAAAATCATCATCCTTCTTCTTTTGTTTCTTTTGCTAAGAAGATTCTTCGGCAGCAACCATAGCTCTCTTTTTTTTCTTGTTATGAAAGGTTGAGGCCAAGTAAGCACTCTTAATCTTATCCCGCTGCTGTCTCTCTTTCTTTCACACAGTGAAGTATAAGCTCATTAAGGGACCATTTGCCCTTTTAAGTGTTATAGCTCACTTTGAATTGCCCAAAATGTGCAGGAAGAAAAATCAAAACTAAGTGCACGAGCAAATCCTTGCACATGGTAAGGAGTATGATTAGTCAACTGAATTAAGACATCTCCATGATGTACTCCCTTATGTTCCCTTTTCCCTTATACTTCATTGCAATGAGTTTAGCTAAATGGTTACTCGCCTTTGAATTTTTGTTCTTAGCAAAATATTGCTCAATTTCTTTCAGGAGCTTCTTGGCACTCTTGTTCTCAGTAATAGAGCCCTAAAATGCTTTTGAAATGGAGTGTTTTATGATCATCATGCACATATTTGGTTAGACCAATCCCACTTTTCAATTCTAAACTCATTATGGTTTTCTGGAGTAACAGTGGATCGATCCGACCAAAGTGCAAGATCCAAATCGATACAACCGAGGACAAACTCCACGGTTTCTTTCCAAACTTTAAAATTTGTCCCACTCAACATTGAGATGTTACTTGTTTGGGCAGAAATATTCATTGAAGTAGTAATAAAAACTGTATAGAGTACAAAATAAACAAGCATACTCACATTTAAACAAGCATGTCATAGAAATAAAACAAGACATAAATAAATAATCCAAATTGGGGACCTATCTAAAGATACCTAACACAACATTAATTTCTAGTCTTTGGACAGAGAAATTAACAGTATGTGGTACTCTCAATGCAATGATCAAATACTAACATTTAGTTTTGTCAAACAACGACCTTTCTTTGTACCGGCTGTTGTTCACATGAAGAAATAAAAGTCTTTATAATCAACATGCATTTACCATCGCATGCGGGTTGTTATTTAGTCAACTTGTGTCTTCCTTTGGGTCGAGCACAATTCTAATAAATAAGTTCGCACAAACATCTATGTATTTTTAGTTAAATTAATCTTCACAATAGAGATTACTTTGGCAATATGTAATTTCAATTAACTTAATTTAAAATGCTAGACTAACCGGATAAAACAACTACATAAAAAAAATGTTTGACATGGAATTTCAAGCAAATAGATCCGATTATGTAGTGTTTCCCTAATTAAATTTTTTTAAGGTCAAAATCAATACTAGTTAACTTCAAAATTGGTTGGGTTGAAAGCTTATTGGATCATAAAACCTTTATCCAAATATTGACCCATTAACCCTTATTATTTATGGGCTTTAAAAAAAAAAAAATTTGTACACGATCACCAAAAAAATGGAAATAAAAAACAACCGTATGAAATACCATGCGGCCACCGAAAACAGATTTGATAAATCACATAACATTATGTCATCAACCTTATCGGCTCCAATTCTTATTATTATGGTGTCTCAAACAAGTAACATAACCAATACTGGTTGTTCATGCTGCCACTATTTTTTTTAACAAAATTTTCAATATCACCTTCTTGCCGACAGTGAATCCTGAATCCTTTAACCAAAGTAATTCCGATCAATATAACATGATCGGCAAAAGCTCATTCATGCCACCACAAGAAATAATTTTGCCCAAAACTTGTTAGATATAATATCCAATTAACCACAATCAAAAAATGTTTCTTGAACCCAAAATTTAGAAACAAAAATTATTATTTTCAAATCTAATAATACCAAAAGTCAAAATTATTAGATCTGAAAACACCCAAAAAAAAATCATAGATTGTAAATAAATTAAATTCTTAATGATTCAACATGCAGAGGCTTGGATACCACTTGGTAGAATTTAACATTTTGTGAAAACAGAATTTAACATTTTGTGAAAACCATCACCAATAACAGATCTAGGAACATTCATGTGAGATTATCAAGGATTAAGCCAAATATGCAGAAGCGTACCTGGATCCATAGCAATCATTCAATTTTGTAGCTTGGTGGTATGTGATCTTCCTCAACAAAATTGCCTTAGTTCCTCAATGGGACCGTTATCTCTATTCCAGATGGAAAGAAAAGAAATTGTGTTATGCTTTGATATGTTGGGGACCATAACCAAAAAAATCTTTATGTATTGTTTAATTAGGCTTTACATAATTTCCTAATTAGAATAAAATTAGTATCTACTCAACAATGTCATATCAATTTTGAGCAATCTACAAGTTTATTAAAATTATACCACTTAATTTCAGTCCATTAAATTAAATAGATAATATAATTTAATAGAAAATATATGTTGTCAAATTTGATAGAAAACATGACTTCCTATCAATATAATAATTTAAATAATTTTTTGGGAGAATAACAAAACTAACACCCTTAAAATTTCTAATAACAAAACTAGCACCCCTTTATATTTTCATAATTAAAAAAATGACTAATATGTCATTTTTCTTTGAACATCCATCCAATTACAATTGAACGACGATAATTTAGACTTATTTAATATTGAACGTTCAATATTTTACGTTCAAATTGAATATTGAACGTTCAATTTGAATATTGAACGTTCAATTTGAATATTGAACGTTCAATATTATTGGGGTGTTAGTTTTGTTACTATAAGTTTTAAGGGTACTATTTTTGATAATTATCTTAATTTCAAATTGAACGTTCAATATTATTGGGGTGTTAGTTTTGTTACTATAAGTTTTAAGGGTACTATTTTTGATAATTATCTTAATTTTTTTTAAAATAAATAACTTTAATAATATAATTAAACTATATGTATTATGTACTAATCCGTGTCGGGGAAAAAAGCTTCATATTAGTGTGTGTGATGGGATATAAAGTATAGAATATGGTAACACAGCGTTGTCATATTTCAATATTTGCACGCAATAAAGTGTAGACATGTATGAAGTTTCATTTGATATTAAGCCCAGCACGAACATACATACCATGTTGCTAGCTACTTCATTAAAGGGAGAGTTTGACTGACCTCAAAATTGCAACCCGAAACATCACGAGTACAGAGTACTGCCAAAAAAAAAAACCAATTATATCACAAATTATTAAGGTCAGTTATATTAGGCATAATATATATTAATAAAGCAATGATGGTTTGGAATCGATTGTAAGTTTGTGACTCGTTTCTGGTTGAAGAGTTTGGAGCATTGTTGTGTAGTTTCCAACTTATTTCCAAAACCTTTAATAATATTAACGAACCGCTTGATGCAACCCCTTTTCTTATGGCTGTCTTCGGTAGAATCAAGTTCAAGTCAAACTACTGTCTACCAAGCAAAGCTTCCCTAGTTGTTTTTTTATGACAAATATTATAATGAATCTAAATGACATAGTAAGATGTGATTGATTCCTTAAATATATATGGTCTAAATGATTTTGATATAAAACATTTACATCTCATCACGTCATTTGTTATAAATGAAAGATACTTTAATCTTTTTAAATTTTATTGTTTTCTTTCCTCCCTTTTACCTTTCCTTCTTCTTCTCTCTCCTTTCCTGTCTTCACTTCTTTCTAATCTTCTATTTTGCATAAAATTCTTTCTTTTTATATCCTACACAATTTATTTATTTATCTGTATCTCGCATGAATACACTTGATAAAATTACTGGTCAATTTTTTCTATGCTTTGTGCAGAAGTTGGCAGTAGCTAGCTGATTTTTGCACTACAACAAAATATACCTATAGGTACGGTTGTTAAATTAAAAATTTGATAACAACAATACCTAAATAGCTATAGGTACGGTTGCCCGTGTATTGTAAAAGAATTACCTATGGGTACGGTTGTTAACCGTACCCGTAGGTGAACAAAAACGCGGAACTTTTTCGGAAAATTACGGAAACTTTTAGGTACAGTTGTTAACCGTACCTAAAAGTTGACCTACGGGTACGGTTGTTAACCGTACCTAAAAGTCTACGGCTACGGTTAACAACCGTACCCGTAGGTCAATTAAAAAACTTTTAGGTACGGTTGTTAACCGTACCTAAAAGTCTACGGGTACGGTTAACAACCGTACCTAAAAGTCTACGGGTACGGTTGTTAACCGTACCTAAAAGTCTACGGGTACGGTTAACAACCGTACCTAAAAGTTTTTTATTAACCTACGGGTACGGTTGTTAACCGTAGCCGTAGACTTTTAGGTACGGTTAACAACCGTACCCGTAGGTCAAATTATCCAATTAGGTCTCCACATCCACACGGGCTCCACACATTGTTCTTTTCTTCCCCACCCGAGCCCACCCTTTGTCCCACAATATCCAGCGCCGCCCCCCCTTCCCACACAAACTTGACCGGTTTCGCTTCCTTGTTTCGTTGCCGGCTGCTTTCCGACGGCGTTAGTGCTGCCGCCGCCGCCGTGTTGTACGGATTGGAACCATTGCCGCCTAGTTTTTCTCCCATTTCAGCCGAAAAAATCTATTTTTTTCCTCCACCATTTCAGCCACCAAAGGTGCCATTTGGACCTCCATTTCCGCCACCATCAACTTTTCTCCTTCAAAGTATGTATTTTTTGTGCTTTTTTGAGTAATGTACTTGATTTTTTTCTTAATTAGTTCATAATCTCTATTACCCATGCATGTTTGCTATATGCCTTGAATATATGTTTTGAGAATTTTTGCCTAAAAATAAATATTATCATTATTTATTTATAATTGCTATGATATTATAATTCATGCATATTTTATATTTGTTCATGAAAATTTTTAGATAAGCTAGTGCATATATATAGTTGCCGTTAATATATATATATATGTTTTAATTTTTTTATTTTATTTTGTTTATTATTATTAATTATTTATAATGTTATATATTATTGTATATTTATTCATGGAAAAAATTATATACATATGCATTGTGCGATTTATGTTGTATATAATGTTAGAACTTGTAGGTGAATTAATGTTGTATAACTTGTATATATTTTTATTTTTTTTTGACTTAAATTAATGTTGTTTGTATTTGTATATAGATATTATTTGATTCTTTTTTTTTTAATATTTTTGTCACTTGTTATTTCACAATATTATATATGTTCATTGACATAATGTATATATATATATATATATATATATATCTTTAATTAGGTTTTTAAATGGATAAGTCTTGGATGTCAATGGATAGAAGGTCAAATGAATTTAGTGAAGGGCTTGAAAATTTTCTTACTTTTGCTGCTGATAATGCAAGTAATCATGAAAAAATTAAGTGTCCTTGTCTGAAATGTGGGAACCGAAAAGGACATAATGTTATGGAAATTCGAAATCATGTATTCAAACATGGTATTGACAAAAGTTATAAGATATGGTTTTGGCATGGGGAAGAAATTATGAAGAATAGTAATGAGTTTCCCAATGCGTCCCCTACACAACAGAAGAGAAAGCGTGAAGAAGCTTTTGTTGATACTAATGAAATGTTAGATGCAGTGCAAGATAATTTGAATGCTGATATGTTGGGTGAAGAGTTTAATGAGATTTTAGAGGATGCTGAAAAACCGTTATGGAATGGGTGTAAGAAGTACACTAAGATTTCTGCATTAGTCACATTGTACAATATTAAAGCGAAGTGTGGAATACCTGATAAGTATTTTAAAGAACTTCTGACTGTAATAGGTGATATGTTGCCTGAGGATCATAAATTACCTCATTCTATGTATGATGTTAAAAAAACACTTAATGAGCTAGGTATGGGATATGAGAAAATACATGCATGTCGAA
The DNA here is from genome assembly GCA_029378325.1 of Elaeagnus macrophylla. NCBI lineage: Eukaryota > Viridiplantae > Streptophyta > Magnoliopsida > Rosales > Elaeagnaceae > Elaeagnus > Elaeagnus macrophylla. The sequence continues at coordinate 26,128,767 of CM055648.1, read as the reverse complement.
ATGACTGCATACTATATAGGAAAGAGTATACAGATGCACGTGAATGTCCTATATGTAAGGAATCAAGGTGGAAAGAGTCCAAATTTGGATTAGATGAAAAATCAAAAAAAATACCTGTAAAGGTGTTGTGGTATTTTCCACCTATTCCACGTATTCGAAGGATGTTTCGAAGCATTGATACATCCAAAAATTTATCATGGCATGCTGCTCAAGAGGTTGTTAATGGTAAAATAGAACATCCATCACATTCTCGTTCTTGGAACCTCATCAATGAAAAGTGGCCTGAATTTGCATCAGAGCCCAGAAATCTTAGACTTGCACTTGCAGCTGATGGTATCAATCCGTATAGCTCAATGAGTACTAAGTATAGTTGTTGGCCCGTTATGTTGGTCAATTATAATCTCCCACCGTGGCTATGCATGAGAAGGAAGTTCATGATGCTAACATTGTTGATATCAGGCCCTAAGCAACCAGGGAATGATATTGACGTGTTTTTAGAGCCATTAATAGATGATTTAAAAATTTTATGGAATAATGGCATTGAAGTATTTGATTCATATCATCAAGAGAAGTTCACCTTAAAGGCAATTCTAATGTGGACTATAAATGATTTTCCTGCATATGGTAACTTGTCTGGTCATGCTGTGAAGGGCTATTTTGCTTGTCCAGTTTGTAGCACAAACACATATGCGGATAAATTAGCCCATTCTCATAAAATGTGTTACAGAGGTCATCGCAAATTCCTTCCACTTGGGCATAAATATAGAAATCAAAGACGATGTTTTGATGGAACACAAGAATATAATGAAGCTCCATTACCACCAACTGGAGATGATATTCTAAAAGAAGTTGAAGGAATAACTTTTCCTCGTGGTAAATCAAAAGAACAACAAAAACTTTTAAATACTTCAATATGTTGGAGGAAGAGATCAATATTCTTTGAATTAGAGTACTGGCAACATTTGCCAATTAGACACCTTCTTGATGTTATGCATATTGAGAAAAATGTGTGTGATAGTATTCTTGGCACCTTGTTGAATATTCCTGGAAAAACAAAAGATGGATTAGGTGCTCGATTGGACTTAGCAGACATGAAGTTACGTCCAGAGTTGCATCCTCAATTTGAGGACCGTCGCACTTTTCTTCCTCCAGCGTGTTTTACTTTGTCTAAAGAGGAGAAAAAAAATTTTATGGAAGCACTATCCAATGTTAAAGTTCCTTCTGGATATTCCTCTAATATAAAGTCTTTGGTTAACACTTCAAATTGGAAATTGAATGGAATGAAGTCTCATGATTGTCACACTTTAATACAACAAATATTACCCGTTATAATACGTGGTATGTTGCCTAAGGATGTTAGGAGTGCAATCATAGATATGTGTACGTTTTTTAATGATATATGCAAAAAGTCTGTGGATGTTACAAGGCTTGAAGAAATTCAAAAAAGAGTTGTGCTCACATTATGTAAATTTGAAAAGTATTTTCCACCATCATTCTTTGACATAATGATACACTTAACAGTGCATCTCACAAAACAGTTGGAGTTATGTGGACCTGTGTACTTAACATGGATGTACCCTTTTGAAAGACATATGAGTGTACTTAAAGGTTATGTTCGTAATCGTAATCGTCCAGAAGGGTGCATGGCAGAGTGTTATGTGGCAGAGGAAGCAATAGAATTTTGTTCTGAATTTTTAATTGGAGTAAAACCAATTGGTCTTTCAGTTGACTTGATTAAGCACTTAAATTGTGAGAGCATCTCCGGAAAGCCAGATAAAGGTGGGTGGGTTGATTCTATTGATCGTGCACTTTGGGAACAAGCACATAGTAATGTTTTGAACAACTTGGAAGTAGTTCAACCTTATATCGAGTATGTGTACTCCTCATACTTTATTTTTTTTGTTCTAATCATTAAATGTTCATCTTACTTATTCTAAAATCAATTATTTTTGTAGGAAACATATGAAGCTTATTCGTCATACAAACCAAAATAAAAGAGAAAAATGGATATTAAATGAACATAATCGAACATTTATATATTGGTTGAAAGCTCAAGTAAGTGAATTATAAGTTGTATTTACTAGTCAATTATAGATTTAATTCATTATATTTATTACTAATTACTAATGAGTTAAATATGGTAATTTTGTGCTTTAGATTGCAAATGAATTGAATAGAACAAGTTGTAATATCTCTGAAGAATTGAGATGGATAGCACAAGGTCCGAAGTTTAATGTCATTAAGTATCATGGTTATACCATAAATGGGACCCATTATCAAACAAAAAATAGAAGTGACAATCGTGTTACCCAAAATTGTGGAGTTTCTATAATTGCAAAAACTATGCAATTTTCAAGTGCAAAAGATATGCAACCTATTGAAGGAGACATTCATTATTATGGAGTTATTGATGAAATATGGGATCTAGATTATGTAAAGTTTAGAATTCCTTTATTTAAGTGTAGTTGGGTGGATAGCAAACATGGAATAAAGAAGGATGCACTTGGTTTCACATTGGTTGATCTGAATAAGAAGTCACATGTTAATGACTCTTTCATTTTGGCCTCACAAGCTAAACAAGTTTTCTACATTCATGATTCTCAAGAGAAACAATGGTGAAATGTCTTAACTCCTCCTCGTCGGGATTATAATGACACTCTTAATATTGACGTATTAGGAGACATCGTAATGGAGCATGAGGAGGTTGTCACATTGTTAGATGAAAGTAACATGTTAGACCAACAAGAAGATGAGAATGTTGATTACTGTCGAATTGAGTGTGAAGGAACGTGGATTGTACATGACAAAGAAAAATAATGTAGTACTCATTATGTATTTGTAAGTTATACTTTAATTTAATTAATTTCTTAATATATTTTGATGTTAATTAAACATGATATTATATGTGTACTTATAAAAATGTGTGTGATATTGCAGGATGGATTTGTCTCAACATTCAAGTGGTAGTACGGTGAAGAAAACTAGAGGTCGTACCCAAATGAATAAGTTAGTGAAATTAAGAAGTGAAGGGATTAGGACATCCGTACTATTTAATTCAGAAAACATACCTATTGGACAAAATTCTAATGATTTCATTAGTTATTTGGGGGTATTAGCACGATCTTCAATTCCAATTAATTACAAAGTATGGACGGATGTGCCTCACGATTGCAAGGAACTTTTGTGGCAGGATGTGATAGTAAGTAATAATTTTTCTTTGCTTATTCTACTTGAATTCAATGATTATCATAATATATGCATGGTTATAAATATTGTGTACATGTTTTATGTAGACAACTTTTATATTTCCCAATATCGACTCAGACATAGCACGAGTATATACCATGAAGAAGTTGGGTGATATGTGGAGGAAATACAAGCATAAGTTATACAAAGAGCACGTGGTGCCTAATCTTGAGTTTCCAGATTTGTTGAGAACACCCCCCGAAAAGTATGATTTTATTACACAAGAACAATGGGATTGGTTTGTGGAGTGGACACAAAATGACACTTTTAAGGTAATGACATATAAATCAATTACATTGAATACATACTATATATATACATATATAAAGTGTTTTACTGATACAAGTACGTGTTTGTAGGATATAAGCAAAGAGTCCAAACAAAATAGAGAACAGTTAGTGTACGTAAATTATACTGGTCGAAGAAGTATTGCAAATACCGAAGAGTCATTGGTATTACAACTTGTATGAAGTGCCTGATTTCATGTGATTATATATAACATTTATCTATCTAACTTGATAATTGCTATTATTATAGAAAACCAATTTTCAGGATGGAATTATCCCAGGTAGACACATTACTTGGAAGCACACGCATTCTAGAGATGGAGTTCCAATTAATGAAGCTGCCCAAAAAGCAATAGAATTGATGGTAAATGAATTTGGTTTAACATAAAATATGTTGATTATAACTTAATTACATTCATATTATCATGTGTTAAGCTTATATAGTGATTACTTAATTTGCAGGAAGAATATGAAAGAAAGAGCCATTCGGGAGAATTTATACCCATTGGTCACAAGGATATATTGGATCAATCGTTACAAACAAAAGAACATCCTGGACGTGTTAGAGGTGCTAGTTATGGGGTTACCATACTTAAGAGATATCACACACCCACACGTGAGAAGAACCCAATAAAGCCAAACAAAGGTAAAGGGAAGGTTGACAAGGAAAAACAACTTTTAGAAGAGAATATCAGGTTAAGGGCTGAGAATGAAGCACTTAAGTTAAAAAGTCCAGGTATCACTCAAGAGAGCAACACTTTTATGCCTCCAACAATTTCAACATTTCCTATCAATGACTTAGAGGTATGCATCACATATAATTACAAGTATAACATATTTCATTGTAAGCAATGCTAATATGGTTTCATCTCAATTGTAGGGAAGTCCATGTTATTTAGCTTTGGATGAATTAGACAACATTGTGGCTAAGGGTAAAGTTTACCAAACTAGTGACCCATATGCTAAAGTGCATCATATGCTTCTTGGTAAGTATAATGCACGAGTTAGTATTGAGAAGTCACTTAAAAATGAAGAATTTTTGCCAATTCCAATTGGAGATGAGTTGATGTGTGTTGGACAAGCTGAAGGATGTATGGTAGCTTGGCCTAAAAATTGGATAATCACCCAAAATGATTCGGTTAGCATACATTAACATTATTTCATGTGCTGATATCTGCAATTTTAATTATATTATTTAACATAATTTGTTGTTAAGCGTAGGCCTCCAAAAAGCAAATGAAGCCAAAGAAAAAAGTCACTTCTCATGTTCAAAGAATTGAAGATATTCCATGTATAGGTGATGGAGGTGCCATTGAACGTATGACAATGTATGCATGCAATAATATGATAGCTAATGGTGAATCATTTCAAATTAATGTCATAGACGCATTGGGCATTGAGGAGCCCTTGGAAGTTAGGAGCGAAGACATAATGCCATTATGTATTGTTGGGTGGCTACAAGCAACAATTATTGCAGTATATGAGAGGTAACATTTATTTAAACTTTTTATATTATTTATAAGTTTTTTTTTTCAATATTACGAAATATAGTAATTAGATTTTTTTCTAAGTATAGGATTTTATTTGATCACTTAACAAGAAATGTAAAAAATCACAAATTATATCGCTTTCTGCATCCTGCACTTATATCAAATCAATGGAGCCCTACTCTTGATGATCAAATCGATGCTCTCATTGAACGAATGCTTGGAGTAGAAGAGAATGAAAGACTTATTGTTCCTTATTGGCTATCGTGAGTATTTTATATACATATACTTTTCTTATGTTCTAATTTTGTTAAGTCCTTATTATAACAATCATTTGCAATTAATTGTAGAAATCATTGGATGCTTGGGGTGATCCATCCATATAGTGGTGTTGTTGAGTGGTTTGATTCACTTGGAAACAGTCCACCACAAAGATTTCAAGATATGATCATTGGGTATTATTAACTTAATATATTTGATTAACATGATTTTAAATTATTTCTAATTAAGTAATCATGGATGATTGAATATGAATAATGTTTATTTATTATGTCGATATTATAGTGCTTTTTCTAGATGGTACCAAACTATAACACGTTCGTTTAAGCCACCACCTACTTTCCGGCCTATTAAGGTTAGTATATATTAATTTATCGTTTATTATATGTCTGTACATCTTTAATTACAAGTAATTATTTAGATAACCTATTCAAATTAATTAATTATGCAATTTATGTTTTATATATGTGTGTAGACACCTATTCAAAATAATAGCATTGAATGTGGTTTTTTTGTGATGAGATATATGAGAGATATTATATATCAACCAAGAAAGTCTCGATCACTACTAGTAAGTTAACAAAATATTTATGATTGTACATACAATTATTTAGCTAGTAATTTTTTTACACTATTGTATTCATAAATTTTTAAGTATCATGTATTTCCTAATTATTTATAACTATATATAGATCTAATTACCTTTTTTTTAGTTTGCAGAAAAGAAAACATACACCCGAGAAGAACTTGATGTTTGTCGAAGAGAAGTATGTCAATTCCTTATTGATAGTATTGAAAGCACAAGTTAGACAATTGTGATCTAAGCTCCATTTTGATATATATTAGTTAGATTTAACTTCTATGTATATATAGTTAATTTAATTAGATTAGTGACATTAGCTATGTATTTTAATTTACTGAAATGACGACGCATTAATATGCATAATTTTAATAGAATATTTGTATGCTTGTTGAGATATGTATATAAATGTCTGATTAAATTCTGATAATATAGTGAGCAGGGATAAAAACAGGTAAGAATATATTAACAGAAAAAAATTATTAAAAAAAAAAAATTTTAACCTATAGGTACGGTTGTTAACCGTACCTAAAACCATGTAATAAATCAGACAACCGTACCCGTAGGGTTTTAGGTACGGTTGTTAACCGTACCTAAAAGTCTACGGGTACGGTTACGAAACCGTACCTAAAATCCTACGGGTACGGTTGTTAACCGTACCTAAAACCCTACGGGTACGGTTGTTAACCGTACCAGTAGGGTTTTAGGTACGGTTACAAAAACCTACGGGTACGGTTGTTAACCGTACCTAAAACCCTACGGGTACGGTTGTTAACCGTACCCGTAGGGTTTTAGGTACGGTTACAAAACCCTACGGGTACGGTTGTTAACCGTACCTAAAACCCTACGGGTACGGTTGTTAACCGTACCCGTAGGGTTTTAGGTACGGTTACAAAACCCTACGGGTACGGTTGTTAACCGTACCTAAAACCCTACGGGTACGGTTAACAACCGTACCCGTAGGGTTTTAGGTACGGTTACAAAACCCTACGGGTACGGTTGTTAACCGTACCTAAAACCCTACGGGTACGGTTAACAACCGTACCCGTAGGTCAACCTATAGCGACACGGGCTACGGGTACGGTTACGCGCTAAACGACAACCGTACCTAAAAGTCTATAGGTACGGTTAACAACCGTACCCGAAAGCCTTTTTCCTTATAGTGTTGTGTGGAAATTATGTTTTTTTTTTTTTTTTTATTAAAAAAAAAACAGATTGAAATATCAACAAAATCAATTCTATTAAAATCAATTAAAAATAGTTTGCAACTGAGATCAGATGGTGGAAAAATTATGTTAATAAACTAAAAAAATGTTATTTTATTTTCAAAAAGAGGTATAAAAGGAGGTGAAAAAAATGAGAGTTTGTAGAAGAATATAGGTGAGAGGTGCAGCCACCATTGGTATAATATGGATTACCTAATTAGAATTATATATATACATGATTGGGATCCGTCGCACATTACATATCGAGCAACAACTACACAATCTTTTATAATCCTAAAATTTAAACATTAATCCTTAAATCTTAAGACCTAAACTATAAAATTTAAATCATAAATCTTAAAATATAGGCCATAAACTAAAAAAAAAATTAATTATTGTTTAACATATCATGAATGACACCACTCAACATATCATTCAATTTTCATATATATATATATATATATATATTAAATTTTTTTTGAAGTCTCAATGGTGGAATAATTATATAATACTGTCCAAAAAGACTGTAAAAATGAGTTAGTACATGAACAATTACCGTAAAAATACAATTTTTTTTTGTGTTCATGTGATCGTCATATTTTGTAACTTCTGTGTTTTAGTACTTTGTTCCTATTATCTGCATATATTTATATTATATATAAAAATTTAAATCATATTTTAATTAAATTTTGAATAAAAAATATACTTATTCTTTTAAATGATTTTTATATTTTATTTTAAATTTTGAAATAAAATCATTATTTATCATATCTATTTTTGATATATATGTATGCTTTAGTTACAGACTTTTTTACGATAATGAATCACTAATTTATTAAGAAACTTATGGCTAAATTTTTATTCTTTATTTAATTTTCATTATATCAAATAAATTTAAAATATATTGTTAAAGTTAAACTAAATAAAAAAATTAAACAAGTTAATAATTTACTTGCAAAATTAACTTGAAAAGCATAAGTTTTTATTTAATATGCACAAAAGTGGGTTGGTATTTTTGGACTATCCATATTCTTGTTTTGATATATTTTTTATCCATATTATCAACTGAAATACTTAAAATACCCCTATTAGACTAAATGGTATCCAATTTGGCAATATTGAACAGTTTTTTTCAATAATATATACATATTTTTAAGGACAAAACTGTCTCCACACTATTTGCAACAGTAAAAAAGAAAAGGAAAAAAGAAAAAAACCATTACAATCCTTACAATATTAACAATCAATCTACTGATTGATATTTCGTTTAAATAAAAAAAAAATGGCAAAACAGGTTGCAACATCCACCTAGCCCAAATCAAAGCAACATTGGAACATTGATGCATTTTATTTACATTTACTCTGTAAAATTGGAAGAAAAATACATGTAAATCCAAATTCAAATAGTTGCTAAAATAGTAACAAAAATTTTAAGCCATTTCTTCTCAGTTCCATTCTTTGAAACTTCTTGAATTTCTCGTTCTTCCACTTCATAAGCAAAATGTTCAGACAAATTGGAGATTTCTTTGACATTGCTACCTCCATTTAGAAGCACCATATGAGCTTGCTTCCTAGAATTGAAGCCAGTTTTACAAACCGGCATAATCAAGTTACCTGGTTGGTTTCCATTACCAATATCAACAGAATTAACATCCGCAGAAGCAGCAAGCAATAGCTTGACTGGGAATGGCCGAATAGGGTTTGTTGTTTGTTTCGGCATTTATTTTCTGGTTCTCTTTTTTCTTTTTTATTTAATGCATTTTTTTTAATAACCCATCGTTAGTTTTTAGATAATGGTTTTTTCCCCCTTTTTATTTTTTCTGTTGCAAATAGTTTGGAGAAAGTTTTGCCCTTAAAAATTTGACAGTGCATGGCACGTGTCAAAAAATCCTAATTATTTGTCTTTGTTGCTTGGGTACACATTTAATCTATTAGAAGATATTTAAGAAAATAACATTGATTACGATCATTTACTTAATTATTTGTCTTTGTTGTTTGGGTACACATTTAATCTATTAGAAGATATTCGAGAAAATAACATTGATTACGATCATTTACTTAATTATTTGTCTTTGGGTACACATTTAATCTATTGGAAGATATTCGAGAAAATAACATTGATTACGATCATTTACTTAATTATTTGTCTTTGCTTATATTTATAAAATTTAAGCCGTATATTTTTAATCTAAATATTAAATATTATTTTTTATTAATAATTTTAAATTTATTGTATGCATTAAATATAAAATTAAATCATTAAAATTTAAAAACAAGTATAAACAAGTAAATGATCTAAATACACATTTATCAAATCAACCACATTTTTATAATATGATTTTGAATTTGGTTTACTTAAGAAAAATAAAATGAAGAAAATGATAAGGTTAACATTATAAACAATTAAGATAAGAACAAAATTCATTAAACATGAAAAGAGGTTAACCGGGTAAGGGAAAGTGGGTGGGTGAAGCCCAAGGGATCGTGTGAGGAATTTTTTTTTCCCTCTTTCTTGTCTTGTCTTAGAGGCATATCACAAATGGCCATATACTCGTTTTTTTTTTTTTTTTCATTGAATTCAGTAGTTATTTGGAAAAATAACAAATATAAAACTCTCTAAAATTAAGGTTTTTTTCTTTTTGTCATTTACGTATAGGACTATGGGAAATTATAAATTTTATTTAAAAGGTTGGTGTGAGAAAAATCATTATTATTTAAAAGGTTGGTGGGAGAAAAATAATTCTGAATTTTAAATGAGTTGGAAATTAAACTCATATGTCTCCTTTGGGTGTACACGTATTACCAATTAATAATTACGTCCTTCCATTTATCTTAACATTATTGTTATTATTTTTTTCATGGGTTAAATAATTTTTAGTCCTTTTTTTTTTTTTTTTAAATGGCTCTAAAGGTCATTTTTTTTTATTAATAAAGAGAAAATAACTCACACAGGTGGGATTCGAACTTGGGTTCTTAGTAGGGAGAGGGGGAGTCTTACCACTGGACCACAAGAGATTTTCTAATAATTTTTAGTCCTATTCGTTTAGCCATAAAATAATTTAATTCCTATTTTTTTAAATGAAACAATTAGTCCTTATTCTTTAAGTCCTGTTAGTCCCTATTCTTTTAAATTTGCAACAATTTTAGTTCATATTCCTTTAAATTTGCAACAATCAAGAACAATATATAATATACATTTATGTTCTTAACAAATAATTAAGATTAGGATTAAGCTAAGTGTTAAATTGAAAGCTTTAGTGTTGTTACTTGATCTATCGATAATAATTACTAATTTTGAGAATAATAAAAATACCATTTGCGTGCATATTTTGCACTTAGACGTTATATATTACATTTGATTGTTACAATTTCAAAATAATAGGGACTAAGTTGTTTCATTTAAAAGAATATGTGCTAAATTGTCTAATTTAAAAAAAAAAATGGACTAAATTGTTCCATGGCTAAATAATAGGAACTAAATTGTTTCATTTAAAAGAATAATGACTAAATTGTTTGATGGCACAATTTAGTCATGGTGCCCCAGCCTCTGGTCTAGGTACTAAATAAGAGTATCCAACGTTCAAAGGATTGTGGAATCATGCCTCAATAGAGGCAAAATAATCTCCCTTCTCTCACATCTAAAATTAGTGCTTATCGTTTGATTAAAAAAAAATTGTTTCATGGCTAAAATAATAGGAACTAAAAATGAATTTAACCTTTTTTTTATTTAATAGTTGATATATCATTATATAATTAGTGGTACATAAATGAAATACCAAAATTAAAAAAGACGACATTAGTACGTCCATTTAAAATTTGGTCGCTTACTATATGTTAAGGACTCTTAAGTCCCACATCGACCAGGTGCGGTCCTTCCGCTGTGCTTATAAGCCTGGGCAAACCTCTTCCTAACAAGGCCTTATTGGGACTGAGTTAGGCTCAGGTGAACTAACATGGTATCAGAGCCAAAACCTTGGACGTGTGGGCACGCATCCCTTGCAGCTCATTGGTGGCTCGCCCAATCATAAGACCACCCCCACGCATCCCTCACCCTCGTCGATGTGGAGGGGGGCTGTTAAGGACTCTTAAGTCCCACATCGACCAGGTGCGGTCCTTCCGCTGTGCTTATAAGCCTGGGCAAACCTCTTCTTAACAAAGCCTTATTGGGACTGAGTTAGGCTCAGGTAAACTAACACTATATATGATTGAGGGATTGGGAGACTAATATCAGTAAAACATTAATGTGCATGTTAGTAAATGATAAGAAAAATTCAGATGATCTTTAAACAATATAAATATGAGAAAATATAACCCATGTAGGTAGGGACGGAGCCAAAAATTTATTATAGAAGTTGAAATTTAAATTTTTCGTAACATACTAATATGAATAAAAATTAAGTAAAATTATAACAAATTTTATAACTATCATATTTATTAATTGTAATAATAACATTACCATAAATTAAATTAACCAAAAAGTGTTTATGTATTGCTTGGAAATGATGTCACATTTATAAGTATGCAGACACTTGACAATAGAAAGAAAAACTATCTAAATTGAGCTCTGCAATGCTTCAATGCATAAAATTCATCTATAACTCGATTCGAATCAATATTTTCAACAAAGTCTCTTTCAATATAAAGAATCATACAATCTGCTAAAAATTCTTCCTCCATTTTGTTTTAAAAATATGTTTAATAAGCTTCATAGCTGAAAATGCACTTTTCGTAGTTACAGTAGATACATGAGTTAAATTATGAAGCGAAAATAATTGTTTAAACATAATCAAAATAGATAGAGAGGAGAATAAGAAAATTAAAGAGAGATATCTTATTCTCATTCAAATAAAATTGAAAGATTACAGTGATATTTATAGCGATAATAAACTAGAATCCTAATCCTAATATAACTCTAAATAAGACTCCTAAACTAATAGAGAAATATTATAATAATTATCTAATATCTAATAGATAATATTAAACTATTTCAACACTCCCCCTCAAGCTGAACATAATTTATGTTCAAATTGGATAAAATAAGTAAAAATAAGTAAAAACGTTGGCCGGTTGACCTTTCTAGAAAAGGACGACAGGTCGGTTGATCTTTCTAGAAAACGCGGCTACGATGACGACACATGACGGTAGTCCGGTTGACCATTCTAGAAAACGACGATACGTCAGTTGAACATTCTAGAAAATGCAGCTACGAAGTCATAAGGTTGACAAGAAGACAGTCTTTAACTCTTCCCCACAAATTGGAGCATCAGTATCCAACATGCCTAACTTGAATAGTGAGGTTAAATTGAGACTGATACCATCAATCGTGAATCCTTGAAGGCAATTGTGGTGAAAATAGGTCGATACTAACAGTCGTGAAATTGACAAACGACATTGTGACATAGAACAGCGTTGATGGGCCGTGGTTGAAGACGATTGCTGCTAAACTGAGATGGCAGACAATAGTGATGGAGATGACAGTGGGATATATGTATGACAGATGATGCTAGTGATAACCTCCCTGATGAAGCCCTTGATGATGAAACCCTTGATGAAGCCCCTGATGATGAAACCCTGAGAATGAAGCCACAGACACAAAACTATACCATATAAGAAGTCAATGTGCTCAATTGTAGATGACTATAAGAAAACTCCCCCTGCCGTCTACAATCGGTGTCAGGTAGAAAGTACAACTACCATATATCCATAGAAAATAAATCCACCGAGCCTAATGATATAAGCATAGCGGAAGGACCATTCCTGGCAGATGTGGGACTCCTCAACACTCCCCCTCACATTGGCAGACACCGATGTTGGACACACCGCTGAGGGCAGCCATGTTAGGCACACCGCTGAACCCAGGAACTTGTTCTAATTTTTTTTATGCTGACTGGACTGTTGGCTTGACTGTTGACTGATCTGTTGACTGGACTGCTGATTGGGCAAGTGAGTTTGGGCTGGATAGTGGGATAATTGGGCCTTGGGCTTCAATTAGTGAACTTAAGTGTGGGCTAATGGGTTTGGATGGGTGCAAATGGGCTAGGGTTTCATTTAATATGTGGGCTTGGACTTGGGCTTGATAGGCTAGTGTAAATGGATTAGGGTTGAGATTGGGCTTAGGTTTTTGGTCTTGGGTTAGGGTTTGATGTGTTTAGGCTAGGGTTTTGGTTAGTGTGGCCAAACAACAAAAAAGGATAGGCAGATGATTACAACTATGCTAATTCAATGTCTCTTGCACATTTAAGTTCTGAGCAACGTTTTGCTGAAGCTCCAACAACATTGACAACAAAGCTTATATTTGAAAAGAAATCCCACACATTAGGAACATCTTTAGCTGCTGCAACCAATGCTAATTAGAGACAACGTGCAAAGCAATGGATATGGTGCGCAAATGGAGAATCTTTAATAAATAAAGCTTGCAACCCATTCCATGCACCATGCATATTACTATCATCATTATATCCTTGACCCAAAATGTCTTTAATTTGAAGATTATATTCAGAAAGAGCTAAGCATATTTTCTCCTTCAGATTTAAAGTTGTAGTTTTTTGAACATGAATGGTATCAAAAAAGTTCTCGCGATTAATGCTAGCACAATCAAGATTAATATAATTGTTATATGCTCTTTAGTAGACTCATCAACAATAATGAAAAATTTTGCATCACCAACTTCTTGGTGTATTTTCTTCTAAATATTGTTTGCAATAATATTTAATATCTCTTTTTGAATCATTGGATAAGTATATTTTGCATTTATTGGAGTACAATCTAAGGTAACATTAGCAATATCTTTATCAATCAATCCAAATAATTTGACCATATTAATAAAGTTACCACGGTTAGATAATGTACTAGATTCATCATGACCTCTGAAAGCACATGCTTGCTTCGCAAGCCACTTCGCAATCTTTAATAAAGCCTTAAGTTGTAAACAGTTTTGCGTTACTTGTTGTGAAGATTTCCCATGAATCACTTTGTTAATGTGCAATGCTGGATTTTTCAAAGCATATCATTGTTGCATAGCACCATTATGTAATGAATTTGGCTCTCTTTCATGAGTAAAACGACAACATCTATTTTTATCATTGACTCTCTTCCAATCTTCATATCCTTTAATAATGAATGTTGGATGTTTTAGAGAATTACACTAAAAAAGAAAGCATGAAAAACAAAAGACTTTATCATTTTTTGGAGAGTACTTTAGTTGAGAAAATTTTATAAACCATGAATATTGAAAGCAACGTTATTCGTTTCCAAAAGAAGTGGGTAGATACAAATCTAATTTGGGTTAATATGGTTACATGTTAATATATTTCCTTCAAACATCATCTTGTTCATTAACATGATATAATCATATTGAACAACGTAAACTTGGATCTCATTGAAGAGAACTAGTATCATTTCTTCCAAGTTCATTTTTTTGAGATTTAGAATAATGAGATTCATCAACAATTGGAATATCAATAGATATACTTCATTTTGTTGAATTTGTTTCCATTTTCTTAAAAAAAAAATAATGAAGAGTTTTTATTAATTTCGAGCTTTTACGTTAATGTTTCATTATTAGTTAAAACCTAATAAAAATTTACAAATAAATTAATTATATATAAAGAATTTATTCTGATGCTTATTTGAAATAAATAATTTTGATTTAGCCTTGAGTTAGATTTACATTTATTTTAATTTATCAATATATATTACATTTATTTTAATTTATGAATATTAATTTTATCTTCTACTGTAAGTTGCCCCCCCCCCCCCCCCCCCCCCCCCCGGACAAAAAAATAAAATATTAAATTTAACATTTAACCATAACATTACCAAGTAATTTGATCTTAAGTTACTAACAACAAAATTCTAAAATAATATAATATTGTTATATTGCTATACAAAACATAAATCAAATTAATATTGGAAAATCACATTCATATAATATTGGAAAAATTGAAAAATTAGATTCAAAATTGTAAAAAGATATAATATTGGAAAAGGAAACATGCGTAGAAATGAGAAAACAAAAACAAAAATTTTTGAATTAAAAAACTGATAAATTGGTGAGTTGATTTGCAGAAGGGAGATATCCAGGCAGCACAGGAGAAGCAACGGCAACAGAACTAGGTAGAACTTAACAGCGGAGCAGCGGTGGTAGAACTAGGAGCTGAAGGTGACTCATACAGGCGCAGAAGGTAGCACAAGAGAAGTAGCAGCAGCGATAGCAGAACTCAAAAGCATAGCAGCAACGGCAAAACCAAAAGCTAGAGGTGACTCACGCAGAAGGCAAAGAGAGGTGGAGACAGGCAAGCAACGAAACTGAAAATGAAAGAGAACAGAAGAAGGGGTCGGGGAAAGCATATTAGGTTTTCAAAAATGGGTAAAATTATAATTTTACATTTAAACAAAACGTCGGGGATTTAGCCTCCCCAGCCCCTTAAATGCTCCACTCTAAAATATAGGAGCGTGCAACGTTAGTTAAGTTGATTTTAAATTAATCTCGAATAAATAATGGATCAACCTAATTTAATTAGTTTTTGAAACAAAAAAATTGAACCAATAAATTTGAATTGGTTGGGTTAATTATTCAGTGTGTTTTACAATATTTTTATTTAGATGTATTTAATATTTGACTTAATAAATTAAAATAGTAAAATTTTTCAAATAGCAGAAATTGTAAATCAAAAGTAGTCAGTCAGCACATCAACAAAAACACAAAAACATCACCTGTATATTTCAAAACATACCAAAAATATCAAGAACACAAAAAATACACATTAAAACAACAAAGTTAAACATCTGATACACCCAAAAATGGCACCTTCCCTACTTATAAAGGAAAGTTGCCAGAAATAGCAAACCAACACCGTTACCACCACTGCTATCACCACCAGCAAACCTGGAACAAACGTGTATTGTATCCCAAACAACTAGCCCAAACGAAGGAGATAGAGGTAGGGATTTTAGACATTGGAAAGCAAACAAAACTCTGAGTAGCCATAACTCATCGTCAGAGGACACAAAGTCGAGTAACCTATATTGGAATATTAGTTTCCTTAGTTGTTAAGTATCCTTACTTGTATATAAACACTTTTACTACTTGTATAATGTAAAGTTGGAATAATATAATTTAGAGTCTCATTTCAAGCTTCCACTCTCACTCTCTCAATTCTTTAATTTATCAATATGGTATCAAAGCCTTAATGATCCTTCAAGATCTGTGGAATGGTCTCTCGTTTGAAGCACAAACAAGATGGCTTCTCGAAGGTTGATAGAATCACTTTTTCGATCGTCAAGATCTCATCTCCATCACCACTCTATCGTTCATCAGCACTCCATCATTCATCGTTCTTCTGAATCTGTGATTGAACATCAGAAAACTCCTTACTCGCTTCTCTTTCTGTTGCAACAACTATTCAAGTGCTAGTGCTATAGCTGCAAGCTGTTCCTTTATAGTTCCAGAAGTCTTCTCAAGAACTTCAACAAACTGTTTTTCTCCAAAAGGAGATTGCACACTGGAAAGTTTAGCATTTGCATCGGATAGTGCCTGAAGAAGCTGTGCTCTTGATTTAGAGATTGTGAATTCTTGAGCTGAGAGTTTGATCGATCATATAGTTGAGCTTACAGGAACGCAGAGTTCACCAGAGTATTGACAATCATCAAAACTTCTGTTGCAGAAGAACTGAGGTTCACCTCCGGAAGCGGAGGAATTACAGCTGTCAATGGCGGTTGCAGCAGATAAATCAGTTGAGTTTCCAACAGCATTGTCGAAGAATCTGTCAACAATCATACGATCTTCGTTTGAGAAATCCAGTAAATCATCAACAGTTCGACAGGTTTTTTGATTCTGTGGTCCAAAATCAGAGTAAGAAGAGAGAGAGATTCTTTGATTTATTGGAACGTTCTAGATCCATCTCCATTTCTTTGGATCTTATCTCTCACCAAGCCTTTTAACGCCTCTAATCATCGGGGCCACATAGCTATTCACTTCTTAGAGATCATCGGAGCCATATAGCTATTCACTTCAAGATCTTTGACTTGTGCAAATTTTCTTTAGCTGCATTGCCTCTGATTACATTGTTAGCAACATTTCCATTTGAATTGGATTGCTAAGACTTCTTCAACTGAAGAGTGTTGCCATCGACAAATCGATACTGATGCAGATCTTTAGAAACTCGGGACTCAGAAGTAGATCGTCGAAGCTTGGCTTTATTAGCCAGTTCAGGATCTAACGGTTATGGCAACGGTTCGAGTCCCATCAAACGAGCGTTGACACTCGACTAACTATCGTCACCTTTCGATGAGTTCTCGTATCCATCAGCATTCATAATCGTAATGGTTGTTCTCGGCTTTATTTGCTCTAACTGCTATCTTTTGTTGATCTGTGATTTGTGTTCCTCTATCACAAGAATCATATGAAGGAAGAGAGGAGATGAAGCCTGAAAACAAAGAAGTTGTGAAAGATGTTGGAGGCCATGCAAATGTTAAGAATAATGTTGGAAGTGAATCTGGATTTGTGGAGCTTGGATGCTCTTGCAAAAATGATCTTGCTCTAGTTCATTATGCTTGTGCACTCAAGTGGTTTGTTAAATGTGGATCCACTATCTGTGAAATCTGTGGGTGCATTTAAAATCTATATATATATATATATATTAGAGTTGCAGACTTTAAAAAGGTTATAGGATCTTTGAAAGAGTATGAAGCATTGAGAGAAATGACTGCTAGTGGGGAACCCAATCCAGCCATTTCTCTGCTGCCTGTGTCAGCTACTGTCCCGCTATTCGTGTCAGTCTCATGCGCCCCAGCTGTCTCGTCTGCTTCTTTCCTGCACGCATCAGTTTGTGCAGATCTGCATGTTCCTCAGTTGGTGCAGATCTGCTTGTTCCCCATTTGGTGCATCTGCATATTCAGTACTTCTTTTCTGCACACATCAGTTTGTGCAGATCTACATGTTCCTCAGCTGGTGTAGATCTGCTTATTCCCAGCTGGTGCATCTGCATGTTCAGTTTCTGTGTTCCACCCTCACCGTTTTATCATTTTCATCTCTTAGTCCACTTGCCTTTTGACTCTTCTAATTTGTCTTTTTCTTGTGATAGTGACCTATGCCTGCTGCTCTTTTTGCTTCTCATTAACCTACTGTTCAAATAGTGCTACTACTATTCTCTATGCATTTTTTGGACTGTGTTCATGACATTCCACACTTCTTGTTCGGTTTACTTTTCTCTCCTTCAATCATTACCACTGTTGCTGGTTCTATCTCTACATAGAGAAGTGGAAGTTATTTTTTTCTCTCATTGAATCACTACCACTATTACTGGTAGTAGCAACATAGATCAACAATAGTGTTATCCTTCAGTGAGTACAGGAGGTCCACTTTTTCTTGGCAATCAGAATTTATAATGTACTTTTATGCAATTTTTAGCAATTCTCTCTCTGAAATTGCAATTGATTGTGCTTGGATTGCTTATAGCATCCATAGCTTCCTACAGAGACGTTTTGTCATCTTTGCTAATTGTTTCACCTTTCGGTAAATCAATTTTTCTTGTACCTGGTAATGGTGAGTTCACTGCGACATTTCAAGACAATTGAAGTGCTGTAAAATTTGATGTTGTTTTCATCTTTGGTAATCAAGAAATCTGTTCATGACTATGAATGGTCTGTGACGATGTTCACCGCTTGTTACTAATGCCTATTTTCAAGGCTTCGTTTTGCCTGCTGTTTTCACCTTCAGATAACACAGTATTTTCTGTGCCTGATAATGGTGAGTTCATTGTGACACTTCAAGACAATCGAAGTGCTGCAAAAGTTTACTTTCATGCAGTCTTTCTCTTCTCCATCTTTTTCCTTCTCAAGATGGAGGAAGTTTTATCTGGATTTGTTCTATTGCATCATTTTTGGTAGCGATAGCTTCCGGATTTTATTTATTTCGTTTGTTTTAGTTTGTTCTTGCATACTGGTCAAATTGATGGTTGTTTCACCACCCTCGATTTGAGGGGGGCTATTGGAATATTAATTTCCTTAGTTGTTAAGTATCCTTACTTGTATATAAACACTTTTACTACTTTTATAACGTAGAGTTGAAATAATACAATTTAGAGTCTCATTTCAAGCTTCCACTCTCACTCTCTCAATTCTTTAATTTATCAGTAACCTATGCCACCAGAATGTCACCAAAGAGACAAAAGAAGAAACAAAAAGGCCACAATCGGCCAAGGAAAAGGAGAATTGAATATGGAAAAGGAATAAACAACCAACTGTAAGCAAGATGGCCATTTAAAGAAAGTGGCGCACAAACTCTAGATGTGTAAAGAGATGAGAAAAAAAAATTGGGGTGAGAGAGAGATTATATTGCTTAAATATTGGAGTTTTAAACCTTAAATAACCTATGGTGTTATACTGTCATATACTAATTTGAATATTTTATCTATATTATACATATAACATAAAAGAGTTAGGATGAAATGTTAAGAATTATAATTTTTATTTTAAACAAAAGTATATGATGAATAGTGATAATATATATATATATGGGTTGGTGTAGTTTTGATTGGTTCTTAATATTTGAAAACTGAAACAACTTATATTTTATTCTTTTATTAAAAGTTAATAATTTTTTGAAAAAATAATAAAAATAAGACATTTTAAAATTTGTAATAACAAAAATAACACTCTTATGTTCAAATCATATATTTTTACAATTAAAAATAATAATTTTTACATTATTTTTCTTTGAACGTTCGTTCAATTGAATATCGTTCACATTGAACTGCAACAATTTAGACTTATTCAATGTTGAATATCATTTCAATTGGACATCATTCAATGTTATTGGGTGTTATTTTTATTATTACAAATTTTAGGGGTGTT
This sequence comes from Elaeagnus macrophylla, assembly GCA_029378325.1. Classification (NCBI taxonomy): domain Eukaryota; kingdom Viridiplantae; phylum Streptophyta; class Magnoliopsida; order Rosales; family Elaeagnaceae; genus Elaeagnus; species Elaeagnus macrophylla. The sequence continues at coordinate 26,108,828 of CM055648.1, read as the reverse complement.
ATTTTTGATAATTTTCCATAATTTTTTTTGAAACAAACAAAATTGGCTTGAATTGATTTTCATTGATCTGTTTAAATTAGTTTAGATATTTGTTACTCACCCCTAATATAGCACATGATTTTTTTATGATTAAAAAGTATTTGCTGTTATTCAAACATAATAATTGAAATAAAAAAATTGATAAATCTTATCCTCTAATAAATAATAAGAATAAGTTGATTTTAAAAATTCAAATATGAAATAATCATTGATATAATAAGTTAAAATGGTAGAGTGATCTACAGCTAGGGAAACAAGGAATTATTCAACTCTCTCTGATTAGTATTAATCAGGTCAGCTCTTTTTAATGAAACTTATTAAGTTGTAGATTATTCTTAAACATGAAGATAAAATTTTGAACGTCATGCATGTGGGTACTAAAAAATTGTAGACACATTAACATCAGTACAATTAAGGAGCTAGCTAATTGGAAGTTCTATTATTTCATAAAATAAAATAATTTAAAATAATTGGCTTTATGTATGTTTCGAAGCTGTCATCACTTAGCTAGGTTTTAAAAAAGAAAGATTATAAATTTATTAAGCGGTTACATTTGGATCCTTTTTATTACTCCAGATCAGCAAACTTACACACCTAAAAGGAATTAGTCAGACTTAAATTCACCAAACTTATAATAATTTTAAAAAAGTTAAATCAATTTTTTAAGATATTTTATTTATATTGCTTATTGGAGTTAAATTAATAGGTTAAACTATAAAACATAAAAAATTCACGATAAACCTCACTTGGGAAAGGAGGCTAGGATGACAGCTTTTCATCCCCAACATCATCAGCCATATAAAGCCAAAGCTATAATCTAGTCTTATAATATGGAGGTCAAATGATCTTAATCGTAATTACGTAACTTTTTGTCACTCGAGTATATTGATGATTGCAGCACTAACTCAAACACATACAACTAGTAGTTAAACTGTAAGTTTGAGGACTTACTTGAAAGGAATTTATTTGGTGTATACATGTGTGTGTGTGTGTGTGTATATATGGAGTTATAGCAACCAATAAAGTGATAATTAATTGGTTTAAGTGGGAAGCAACGAAGAGATCGACCCAAATTAATCCATGGATGATAACCGGAGCGATGATGAACTTAAAAAGGAAATAGAAAATCTAGAGAAAGAAATGAATGAGTTGAGAACGGTAATAAAAGAGCAATGTAGACGGCTTGACCATCTTCAATCTACTGCATTTCAATTAGCCAACTATTATTTTGTGTTTCAAGGTGTTATTTTAAATGTTATTAGTACTGGCTCTTCTACTTTCAGGTGTTCTTCAGGTCGTTGGTTACCAATCACTCTTTCTTTTATAGCTGCTTTCATTAATTTGACAGCACTTTCCGTTATTGCTTATCAGTACATCAATATACTCACTGCACATGACGACAATAGGCACGATCTTGACAATTCCAACAAAAAGCTAAAGAATACTGAACTAGTTTTGTTAAATCGAACTATCTCGTCATCATCACATCATGGTCAACATACAGAAGATAATAGTGCAGCAAGGAATGATTCTGCTAGGCAAAAGAATACTGCACTAGTTTTGTTAAATCGAACTATCTCGTCATCATCACATCATGGTCAACATACAGAAGATACTAGTGCAGCAAGGAATGATTCTGCTAGGCAAAAGAATACTGCACTAGTTTTGTCAAATCGAAATATCTCGTCATCACCACATCATGGTCAACATACAGAAGATACTAGTGCAGCAAGGAATGATTCTGCTAGGCAAAAGCTTATAGATCGAGAAAAGTGTGAGCGGTGGATTATACTTATAATATGCCTGGCTTTGTTTTTGAGTTTTGTAGTGGTTGTGATTGTGGGTTGCTTCAAAGTTCATTCAGGAAATGAATGTAAGCCTCTAGCTAATAGTGATAAGTGCATTAGACTCTGTAGTGCTGGTAAGTGTATCACTACGTGCACCGAGTTCTAACTTCTTCTTTTTTAACTTGTAATGTTGTTATTATTATTAATGTACGTTTTACTTTTTCATGCATGTACATGTGTTCATTTCACAACTAAGACATGTACTGTGTATGTTTATTGGTATTGTTTAATTTCCATGTGTGTTTGTGCTCATATATACGAAAGTATATATTAATTGCTCCAATTTATGTTTTTCATATACATGTAGTACCCGAGTAAGCTTTGAAACTTTGGGTTGTTGGATCTTTATGGAGTCTCTACGCATGAGATTAGATCTGTCAGTGAAAAAAGTCAGCGGGCGTCTCGTTTTGGAGCTCCTCATCATGGAAATGGAAGTGTCTTTTAATGAAACAACATTTACATTGGCTTATATCTTATGAACATACATTTGAAGAGTTACGATTTAGAATTATTATCTCATATTGCTTAATTTTGATAATAATGTTAATTTTATTAGTAAGTATTAGTACCACCATCCTTAAAGTCAAACTTTTGGGATTAAAAGGTATATGTCTCTTATAGACTTTGACATTACGGTTATTAAAAATTAAAAGACAAATAAAAAAGTATAATTGATACCCTTTCAAAGTCTAAAAATAAGAGTTCATTATATGGCCAAACAAAGATATAACATTTTAATTGAGACTTTGATCCAAAAGTTTTCTTTTTATTAATATTTGTACCACAATTTTATGCATATATTAATATACATGTCATAATTTAATTAGTTTGAGAGGAAATTATTAAAAAGAGCAAACAAGTCTCACGTTGATAAAATATTAATAGGGGCATGAGTTTATATGTGCATGCACTACAATAATATACGGATTTAGGGACGGTTGCTCATTGAAAAAACACGGCCAACCGTCCCTAAATGTGTGTTTTTGGGACGGTTTAGCCTAAAAATTCGTAAAAAAAATTCGGGACGGTTAACAAGGTAAACCTTTTAGGAACGATTAATAACCGTCCCAAAATGTTGTTTAATATATCACAAACGCCGGATACCTTCCCTCTCTAGTTTCCCAAATAACCCTAACCCAGCCCACTGCGCCGTGAGAGAGCCCTCGGACCCAGACCACCACCGTCGCCTCCCTCTACTCCGTCGGACGTCACCCAGCCCATCCCAGCCCAGCGCTGCCCTGTGTTGCCTTGCCGAGCAATCCCGCGCGCACGCCAGGTATGATTTCTTCCTTATTCGAGCGCTTCCAATCACTTGCAGCGGTTGCCTTTCCTTCGCTGGTGACTAGCTCCCCTCAGTCAGCCGCCTCCACCTCCTGCTGCACCACTTCCAACAGGTTCTTATTTAGTTAATTTTTGCTGCAATATGTTATGCATATGGGTATTATTCCATTTTTTTGTATTTTTTATTGTATTGGCATAATTGTTAAATATGTATTAAGTTATAATATTTATATAATTGCTATTTTTTTGTTAATTGATACTTAATAACGAATTTAAATTGAATTTAATATTGACATTATTATTTATATTTAAAATTAGGTATTGTGATGGATAAATCTTTGATATATATGGATAGGAAGTCTACTCAATTTAGCGAAGGCTTGAATTTTTTTGAAATTTGCTATTGAGAATGCCAAAAATTTAGAAAAAATTAGGTGCCCTTGTCATAAGTGTGGGAATATAAACAGATTCAATGTGAATGAAATTAGGAATCATGTATTTGAGAATGGTATAGACAAAAGCTATAAGAATTGGATTTGGCAAGATGAGGAGATTACAAATCGTAATGAACGATTATGTGCATCTCTTATCACAAAAAGAAAGCGTAGTAATGATGCTTTTGTTAACACCATAGAAATGGTAGATGTTGTGCACGAAGATGTTGTTGATGAAGAATTTGGTGAACAATTTAATAAGGTTTTAGAAGATGCCGAGAAACCATTATGGGAAGGTTGTACTAGGTTTACTAAGCTATCAGCATTAGTAACATTTTACAATATGAAAGCAAAATTTGGAATGTCTGATAAAAACTTTAAGGAATTTTTAAGTATACTTGGTGAAATGTTGCTTGATAACCATAGACTTCCTAATTCCATGTGCGAGGTTAAAAATATTCTAAATGAGCTTGGAATGGGATACGAAAAAATATATGCTTGCCCGAATGATTGCATACTTTATAGAAAAGAGCATGTGAATGCAAGTGTGTGTCCAACTTGTAAAGAATCAAGGTGGAAGGATTATAAGGTTGTTAATGAAGAGAAAAAGAAAAAAAATACCAGCAAAGATGTTGTGGTATTTTTCACCTATTCTACTATTTCGAAGGATGTATCGAAGCATTAAGACATCAAAGAACTTAACATGGCATGCTTCACAACAAATGGATGATGAAAATTTAGAACATCCATCACATGCTCGTTCTTGGAATGTAGTTAATGAAACTTGGTCAGAGTTTGCATCAGATCCAATAAATCTTAGACTAGCACTTGCAGCTGATGGCATTAATCCACATAGTTCATTGAGTAATAAGTATAGTTGTTGGTCGGTGTTATTGGTCAATTATAATCTTCTCCTATGGCTATGCATGAAAAGGAAGTTTATGATGTTAACTTTGTTGATATCAGGTCCTAAACAACCTGGAAATGACATTGATGTGTATTTGGAGCCATTGATTAATGATTTAAAAACTCTATGGAATGATGGTATTGAAGTATTTGATGCATATTGTCAGGAAAAATTCACAATAAAAGCAATTTTAATGTGGACTATAAACGATTTTCTAGCTTATGGAAATTTATCTGGCCATGCAGTCAAGGGAAAACTAGCTTGTCCAGTTTGTAGCAAGAATACATGTTCAAACTCACTAGTACATTCTCACAAAACATGTTATAAGGGTCATCACAAGTTTCTTCCTCTTGATCATCCTTATCGAAGACAATGGAGACATTTTGATGGAACAGTAGACCTTCACTCGTCTCCATTACCACCAATAGGTGATAAGATTTTAAAAGAAGTTGAAGGAATAACTTTTCCTCTTGGTAAGTCAAAAGAACAAAGAAAACTTCTTGATACCTCAATTTGCTGGAGAAAAAGATCAATATTTTTTTATTTGGACTATTGGAGTTCTTTACCAATAAGACATATTCTAGATGTCATGCATATTGAGAAAAATATTTGTAAAAGTATTTTGGGTACCTTGCTAATATTCCTGGAAAAATAAAAGATGGTTTAGGTGCACAATTAGATTTACAAGAAATTGGATTATGTCTAGAGTTACATCTTGTAGTTAGTGAACGGACCACTTTTCTTCCTCCTGCATGTTTCACTTTAAATAAGCAAGAAAAAAAGCAATTTTTGAAGACCTTATCCAATGTAAAAGTTCCTTCTAAATTTTCTTCTAATATTCGATCATTGGTTTCTGAAACATATGGAAAGTTAGGTGCAATGAAGTTTCATGATTGTCATACTCTAATACAACAAATATTGCCAGTAATATTATGTGGCATGTTGCCTAAAGATGTTATGATTGCTATCATAGATATATGCATCTTCTTCAATGATATGTTCAAAAAGTCTATCGATGTGAATAAACTAGAAGATATCCAAAGAAAAATTGTAATTACTTTATGTAATTTTGAAAAGTATTTTCCACCATATTTTTTGATATAATGATACACCTAACTGTACATCTCATAAGAGAGCTAGAGTTATGTGGGCCTGTGTATTTGAGGTGGATGTATCCATTTAAGAAGGATATGAAAGTTCTTAAAAGTTATGTTAGTAATCGTAATAATCCAGAAGGATGCATAGCAGAGTGTTTTGTTGCAGAAAAAGCAATAGAATTTTGTTCTTAATTTTTAATTGGTGTGAAACCGATTGGCCTTTCAGTTAATGATCACCATCAACAAAATATTGAAGATGTATCAGGTAAACCTGATAAAGGTGGATGGGTTGATACAATTGATCGTATCATGTGGCATCAAGCACATATGTATGTTTTAAACAACATAGAAGAAGTTCAACCTTATATTGAGTAAGTCATATTTCTTTCTTTTTAATTATTGACAATATTTAAAATATTAAAGTCAATATTATTATAAATTATATAATATATATATTGTTATTATATTGTGGAAAACATATGAAACATCTTCGTGATAACAATCTATCTAAGAGAAAAAAAATGAATCTTGAATGAGCATAATCGTACTTTCATCTATTAGCTCCGTATCCAAGTAAGTTATCATCAATATTTTATAATATTCAACTTTATCTTTGATATACATTGATATTATATATTAATCTATTTTACTATGTAGATTGCAAATGAATTGTATCAACCAAATTGTAAGGTCACAGAAGAAATGCGATGGATAGCACAATGTCCTAAGTTTAGTGTCATTAAGTATCATAGTTATACCATAAATGGAACTCACTTCCACACAAAAGAAAGAGACGATAATCGTATTAATCAAAATAGTGGAGTTTTAATTGTCGCAAAAATTGTACATTTTTATAGTTCAAAGGATATGCAGCCCATTGAAGGAGATGTTTCATACTATGGAGTTATAGATGAGATATGAAATCTTGATTATGTTAAATTTAGAGTTCCTTTGTTTAAGTGTCATTGGATAAATAGTAAAAATGGTGTCAATATACTGATGCCAATATAGAAGAGAAGTTGGTAAGTAAATTGTTAATTTCAAATAATAGCAAATATTGAATCAAGTTCATATTTAACCTTTTGCTATTGTAGAAGATAAATTATGAAGATGGAGTTATTTCTGGAAGACACGTTCCTTGAAAAAATGGTCATTTTAAAGATGGAGTTCCTTATAATGAGATGACAACATTGGTGTTGGAGCGAATGATAAACTTATTAATTAATACATATTGATATCATATTTATAATTCAACTAGAACAATTTAACAAATATATATATATATATATATGTCCTACTTTGTAGGAAGAGTTACAAAGGCAAGTGGATGCAGAACAATTGATAGTAGATGGTCACCATGATATTTTGGCTTTGGCATTAGGAAAGGAGGATCACCTCGGCCGTGTTAGAGGAGCTAGCTTTGGAGTAACATTACTCAAGCAATTTTTTACGAAAACAAAGTGATGGAAACAAGGAGAGACCAACATAAGAGATGATGATAATGCTAATAATGACATAGATGATGAAGAAGACATTAAAAAAAGAGAACTTAGAAAGCAAGTTGCTCAATTACTAGCAGAGAATCAATCTCCTAAGTTATTGGGAAGAGAAAGTCTCGGTATCACACAAGGGATCAACTCTTATATTCCTCCTTCTCTGATTTCAGATCCTTCAATTCACTTGTTAAAGGTATGTATATATAAACACATTCTTCTTTATGATTACAAATATCAATTGTTAGTACTAACAATTAATAAATGGATCTTGCTAGGATATTGGCTGTGATTTATCACTGGAATATGTGAATAATATTGTTGCTAAGGGTACAGTTTACCCAACAAGTAACCCAAGGTAGTACATCATATACCTCTTGGCAAATATAATGCACGAGTCAGTGTAGATGTGCCAATCATGCCGGATGATTTTTTTCGATTCCAGTTAAGGATGAGTACACATATGTGGGTGAAGCTAAAGGTTGTTTTATAGCTTGGTTGAAAACTTGGATTTTACATCAAATGAATTGGCTAGTCTAAATTTCATCATTTATTACTGATTGTTCTTTAATTTTAATGTATATTGACAATAAATATGTTACATGATTTTAGGCAAGCCAAAATAAGATTCCAACCAAGACAAAAATTGGTACAAGTATTGACTCAAGTATGACAAAAAATGCTTCTCGAGGGGTTAAGGTTAGCCAAAAAAATTATGTATCGAATGTTGGGTTGCATAACAATGGTAAGCAACAAGTTGATTCTTATAATCTAGATACATTGGAACCTATTCATGTCATGTCACAATATGCATACACTCAAATGCTAACAAATCAAGTTGAGTTCTCAATTGATGTTTCTGATGCGTTGGGTGTTGAGGCTCCTTTAGTTATTAAATATGAGGATGTTATTCCAATTTACACAATTAGTTAGATTCAATCTACTGCTATTGCTATTTATGAGAGGTAATAACTTTTTATTATTAAATTTTTTATTTAATTAGTTTTAAACTACAATAACATTGAATATTTATTAAATTTTTATTTCATTGATGTCGAATATTATATGATCACATGACCAGTTCTAGTATTAGAACTGTACACCATTTTGTGCATCCTACTCTGATATCTAATGCATAGAGTTCCAATTTAGATGAGCAAATTGATGCTCTTGCTCAACGAACGATTAATATTCGTGAGGATGAACGAGTTATAGTGCCTTATTGGATAGAGTAAGTAATTTACAATATGTTAGTTTAATTATGTTTATTAAGTGTTAAAGTTTATGACATGTGAAGTTATTTAATGATTTTGAATTCTTTGTAGGAATCATTGGATGCTTGGAATTGTACATCCATATAGTGGTGTAATTGAATGGCTAAACTCACTTGATAATAGTCCACCACAAAGATTTGTACAATTAGCATCTAGGTAAGAAAATACTTTTAAATTACATTTATTATATATTAACTTAAAATATATGATATATTCAAACATCAATATATGATTCTTGTAGTGCTATCTCTCAATGGTATACGATCATTACATGCTCATTTAAATCACCTCTCAATATCCAACCTATCAAAGTAAGTATTATTATAAATATGTTAATTAATTTCAATAATTTTTACTTTAATGTTACTTTTTAGGAACCTAATTAATAATCTATTCATAGGTCCCAATACAACCTAATGATGTTGAATGTGGATTTTATGTAATGCGATACATGAGGGACATTATATACAATCCGAGAGATCGTCAAGAGTTGGTAAGTATTAACTATAAAATATGTATTTAAATTTTTCTAATACTAAATAGCATGTCATTGTTACTATTATGCCAAATTTATCAAATAAAATTGTTATTTTTTCGGATGAATAATAACATTGATTATAAGAAGTATGTAATTTGATAAATATGTGTATTATATATATATATATATATATATATAACTTTAATGTTTATGGTTCTTATAATATTATGTAATTATTTTCTAACTTAAACATTATATATATATTCATATAATTTTCAGGAATAAAAACATACACAAGAAAGGATATTGACGTTTGTCGAAGAGAATGGTGTACATATATTATTAACAGAATTAGTAGAACTTTAATAATTAGGGTTAGAATTAGACCAAATTTTGTATTTAATTACTAATCATTAGTAATTAATTAGGTCTACTAACTATTTATGTAGATATTGGAGTCATTCATATATTAAGAATGACTCCAATAATTTTGTAATTAATTATTAATCATATTATAGTAATTCATTGTTAATGTTATGTAAATTGATATTATTATTGTTGATTTTGCATATATATATATATATATATATATATATTATAATGCTTTTATAATTAAAATTACATGTATAATTTTAAAATTCTCAATATATATATATATATATATTGAGAATTTTAAAATTATACAGGTAATTTTAATTATAAAAGCATTATAATAAAATTTAAAAAAAAAAAAAACATTTAGGGACCGTTATTAACCGTCCCAAAAAATTGTGTACAAAACTTTTAGGGACAGTTAATAAAGTGAAAATATAACCGTCCTAAAAAGCCTTTAGGGACGGTTACTGGAGTATATTTTGGGATGGTTAAAAGTGTAAATATAATCGTCCCGAAAGGCTTTTAGGGACGGTTGTTTGACCTTTAGGGACGATTACGTTTTACTTTTAGAGACGGTTAATAATCATCCCTAAAAGTGACACTTTTTAGAATGCCTGCATACGGGACGGTTACGCCCCAAAACGGAATCATTCCTAAAGCCAATTTTTGTACTAGTGATGAGTCTAACTCCACCTAATAAGTTAACATTCTGCCTGTAGAAGAAGATCCACCAAACTGTTGAACTTGATTTTTTTTTCCCATCAAGAATTGATGAAAATTCCATTGTGATGGTTTAGATTGCCCATTTGATTTACTACAAAAGCCCTTAGAAAATTTAGCAACATGTGCTGGAAACACAAATTCTTTAGTGGAACTTCAGAGGCAAGAAGCATTCGTTCAAAGTTTTCAAACTAATTATGCAAAACACTCGTAGAAGGTCTCATTCAGAAATTACCTCTCCAACAATTGTCAAATGATCGACCAACATTTTTGCAGAAAACATGAAATTTGCAATCGATATGCCATTCTTTGACAAAGTTAGTAATTTCTCACGCAACTCCATTACTCTAGACTAAGTAGTGTGACTATAACAATCCACAAGAGAAATCCATTAATCATCTGCAAACATATTGCCCACAAGAACTTCATTCGTCCCTTGCGAGATTAAGCTATAAACCCAGCTCTTCACCAATGAATCATACAGAACTCATGTACTAAACAATGGATAAGCAACTAAGCATTCAGAATAAAGAAATGGAGAGGGCTTAGGCAGAGTGCCATTAACGAACCTTTCATGTCGATATGCCATAAGGAAACATAACAATTGTTTGAAGTAGATAATTTCAATCTGTAGCATAAGTTGTCATCCCTAGGATATAGTATAGCCTAATATATTTCAAATTTTTATGATATGTTTAGTGCACCGTATTAGATATGTTAAATATAGTCATATTAAACTGAATCATATTAGATTGTATTATAATTATTTTGTACAGTATTTAGTAAAAACTTTATAATATAGTCATAAAATTAATTTAAATATTTTAATAAAATAATTTATATTTAAAATAGTTTTTTTATAAAATTTATTTAAACTAATATTTAATTCATTTTTATATTTTTATTAGAATTTTAAAAATAAAAAATATTATTTTTAATTTGAGATGAAATAAAAAGTTAAGACACATAATTTTAAAATTGAAAATTCAGGCAAATTAAGTTAAGTGTCCAATACAGTTTGACCCACCCATGATCATACAAAATTTTTACATAATAATATTATTTTTATTTTATATGATACAATTTAATTTTTAATCAAACGTATAATTATATAAAAAAAATATACAACTATACCGTCAGCATCTTTAACATCATGTAACGCAATTAGGTACCAAGGTATGTCATACAATGGCCAGCTTCTAGTGGAAAGTACATGAGTTTCCCAACAATCTGATGTACTAAGCCAGTTTGACTAATTAAGCCAATGATCACATTATTATCTTTTGTCAACAATGATCACATTATTTTGAGTATACAAATAAATTGTTAAAACAATATACTATTATGTTTAGGGGAAAAAATCTACTAATACAAAGTAAATCTGACTCAAAATTAATTCTTAAAATTTACCAAGTATAATTCAATTTTTCTGGCATGTTTGATTAATTAGTAGAAAGAAACTCAAGAATAAAACTCTTTTTATTCATATGTTCACTTGAACTTTTAAATCCAAAAATTACAATTTTTTCAAATACTTGTTCCTTAAAACAAGAAATATCAATTATTTACCGGATGATAAAATAATTATTCATTTTAATAAGATTCAATATATGTTTAATAAAAGAAAAGTCTCAAATACTAATAAATTAAATATATAAAAGTAATCTTCTCCTATTATGAAGAGTGTTAGGTATGCAAACAAATTTAATATTGAAAAAATATGAATAGTAAATTATATATATAGTTGTAATAGACTAGTCTTCCTAACATGTTAATATTTTGGGTTAGAAACTTAAGCCCAATAATAGGTATCTAGAGCCCAATTTGCATTGCGTGAGAGTGGACTTGTGCGTGTAGGTTGCATATGTAGCCTAAGTTTAAATGAATAATAGGTTCCTGTTAGATCGTAGTGACGATGGAGTATGGATATTCGTTTGAAAGTTGTGACTAAATAGATGGTTCTTGATATTTGGGCATATTTAGAGTCTAAGGGATAAATGTGTTCTTGTTCGAAGGAAAATTATTTTGCGTGTGAACAAGTTTCACATTAGAAAAACATGAATATCAAATTGAATATATAGTTAGAATATGCTACTATTTCTAATAAGTTAACATTTTGGGTTAGGTCACACAAAAAGTATTCAAGAAAATAAAACAAAATTAATTAATTCTTTTTTCTTATTTTGAGACAACGAGCATTAATTGGAATTATAATTTTTATTTGTAATTTTTTTCCTTCCTTAAAAACTGTAATTCATAATTGATTAAGAAATCTAATTCTCTAAACATAAATATATACTAAATATTCTAACATGCCTGCAGGTATAGAAGACCAAGTCTAGAGGTATTTTCTAGACTAAGTCTCTACATATATGCGATTTGCAAGACATCTCAGATATCCTTGTTGGTAATTGGTACATAGGAAACCAATTAATTATACATCTGACAGTCAATGTTAAGCAAAGTCTAATAATATATCAAGAAAATATAATTGTTTTGATTATATATTATTATATATGTTGTAATGTAATTTATTCGTATTAACTACACTTATTTTAATATTTCACATTTTTATTTCAACTTTGAAATACAAACAAGTAACAAGTAACAAGTAACAAGTAACGTAACAATATTCGTATATGATAAATTAAACAATCTGAAAATGATTATTATATTACACGTATCACTTGTCAAATGTAAATATCTCATAATTGTATACGTTCTGACTTCCTTAATAATACTATGTTACAATAAACGAAAGGCTAATATTTCACTTGACATAAGCCTCAATACGTGTAACATTATTCTAATAGTTTTCAAACTATTTTACATCAACGATAACGAATAAAAAAAAACGATTTTACATCTATGTAACTTGCAATAAACTAGACACAATATAAAAATACATGTCACAATCACTTATAACATTTCTGTTTCTTATAGGTCCTTTATTTTAGGTGAAGAGACACGTTGATTTTCTTATTTTTAAGATATTACAAATATTAGGACACTTAAATCTAATTAGTACAAGGTTATAAAATTGAAAAAAAAAATTATTTGACACGTACTCTATTTAAAAAAAATGAATTCAAAAACGAAGTATTATAACCCAAATAGGGTAGTCCATATGCTATGTGATATGGGTGCACTGTGAGGGGTAGTGGGCTTCGTTGGATAGCGGAGCGCATGGATTCGAAGCTCGGAGTATGCGCTCTGCAGTTGAGCCTTCCCCAACTAACCCTCGACAGGTACACTCTTCTTAAACGTCGGGTCTCCCCCGATGCAGATGATCCGTGGTATGTGGACGTGGTGTGCAGATGTATGACGGTTGTCATATCCCTTATCTACCTCCCTATCCCTGGTGAGGTATTTTTTGACCAAAAAAAAAATGAAGTATTATAAAGTTTTAATATTTTAAACTAGTGAGGGTGTGCCAAAAATATGGGATTTTCATCTATTTTTTAACAATGTTTTACAAATTAAATTTAAGTGTTCAATTTTTTGGAAAAAGAAAAAAAAGAAATAAGAAGACTAGATATATACATACAAAATAAGGGGATTGGGTCTTTACTAGTACATTTTTTCTTCTAATGGTATCTCTTGTCTTCTATAATATTTATTTCATTTAATTTAGTACTCTAATTAAAAAAAATTCTAATTTGAATTAAATTGAAAATTTAATCAAGTGCCATACATGTAAAAAAAAAAAATTGAACAATAATTTTATATTTTTAAATTAATATTTTCTTATTCATACATATGATTTTTATTTTTAACATAAAAAATATGTGTTATTTTTTTAAAATATAAAACAGCATACATTTTTTTATAAAAATATTTTTTTTACGTCGCAAAAAAAATGAGGTTTATTTTATTTTTCAATATTAAAAATAAAATCATTTAAGTAATTTATATAAACTGAATTTTGTTTTGTTTCTCTTCATTCTCTTCCACTTCTTTATCATCTCGTTCTCCTCATCTTTCCTAAGAAAGAGAAAGGACAAGTGAGAAAGAATTGAAAAAGAAAAAAAAAGTTTCGAAATTACTCTTTCACATGTATAGAGCAGGATTAAATTTTCAAATTAAATTATAAATTTGGATCAAATTAGAAACATTTATTGAATTAAGCTAGTACGTACGTAATAATTAAATTGAAAAATTAAGAAGAAGATATAAGAGGTATGATAACAAAAGTAAGAAGAGAGGAAAGGAAGAAATGTGAAACTATAATATTGAATTCATTAACAGTATACAGTACATATTACATGTCTATTTATAGTGGCTATGTATAGCCTTGCTAAGTCTGTTACAGTAACTGAATGATAACAAACTCACACTTTAACATCCCCACAAACTCATGGTCTACACATAACATAATATTGAGCTTGATTTTTAACTCAACAAATCTTTGACTAGATAAAAGTTTTGTTAATATATCAACAATTTGTTTTTGGCTAGGAGTGTACTCAATAACTAAGTCACCAACTACAACCTTTTCTCTGACAAAGTGAAAATCAATTTCAACATATTTAGTTCGTGAGTGCAAGATAGGATGCTTTGCTAGATAACCAGCACTAACATTGTCACAGAAAATTAATGAAGGATTGACTGATATATGGAGCTCCTTAAGAACATTTTGCATCCACATGATTTCAACCTCTAAATGAGCTAAAGCTCTAAATGAATGAGCTAAAGCTCTAAATTCAGCCTCAATGGAAGAACGTAAAACTACTTTATGTTTACTTGAACTCCATGAAATCAAAGAATTGCCTATGTAAATACAAAATCCACCGGTTGATCTTCTATCATCAGGACATGAGACCCAATCTACATTAGTATAACTTGTTATATCCAAAACAGCAGATTTATACAACATCAATCCATGATCTGTTGTACCCTTCAAATACTTCAACAAACATTTTGCTGCAACCCAGTGTACACTAGTTGGATTATGGAGGGATTGACAGAGTTTATTGACCAAAAAACTTATTTCAGGCTTACTGAGGGTACAATACTGTAATGCCCCAACCACAGTCCTGTATTGAGTTGCATCAGCTAGCTCAACACCATCATACTTAGACATAATCTTTCCTATTGTCATGGGTGTAGTGACATGTTTGGATTCATTCAACTATACTCGATTAAGTAAATCCTTAATGTATTTGGACTGACATAAATGCATACCATCTGATGTATAAGTCACTTCAACACCTAAGAAGTAACCAAGTTCACCTAACTCCTTAAGAGAGAACGCAGCACTAAGCTTGTTTATAACATTCTTAATAAGATCAAAATTGGTGTCAGTAATCAAAATATCATCAACATAAATTAAGAAGATCATTGTGTCACCATTTTGATTATACAACATCATAGAGGCATCTGAATTATAGCTTTTAAATCCCATGGTCTGCAAACACCCACTGAGTTTTAGGAACCAAGCTCTTGGAGCTTGTTTAAGACCATATATAGCCTTCTTTAACTTGCCCACGTGATGGGAAAACTGCTCACTTACAAAAACTTCAATTGTATCATATACACCTCCTCTTGATTATCACCATTCAAAAATGCAGTGTTTACATCCAGCTGTTGAAATCTCCAACCCTTGTGTTTGAATAGTAGTGGGCTTAACCACTGGACTGAAAGTCTCAGTGTAGTCAATACCTTCAATCTGCTGAAAACCTTTGACCACTACTCTAGACTTGTATTTATCAAGAGTCCTATCAGCTCTTAATTTTGTACAAAAAATCCACTTGTTTCTTATGACTTTACCATGAGAAGGAAGGGGAACTAACTCCCAAGTTCCATTTGTAAGCAAAGAATCAAACTCAAATTACATGGCAGCCTTCCACTCATGAATGGAAATAGCATCTTTAATTGACTTTGGTTCTGATAAAATAACATTAGAAACATACACCTTGGGCTTGAATATTTCTTGCTTACTTCTAATAATCATGGAATGAGTATTAGTAGAAGATGGATGTCTGTGAAGGCTAGAAGTGGAGTTCATAGGATTTTCAATTGGAAGATCAATATCTCCAGGATTAAAGATAGTAGTTGGGGTGTGTGAAACAGAAGAAATGTTATGAGAAGTGTCAAAATAGCCATTGAAAAATGAGGAAGGGCTGGACACAGCTGGATTAATAGGCTCATTATGAAATAAAGGAGATAAAATAGGGACAGAACTAAGTTCTGAATGGGATAAAGAGTTGGAGTGTTGTGGAGATAAAGTAGGGTCAAATGAACGAAAAGTAATAGGTGTAGTATGAGATGTGAGAGAGTTCGCGAATATAGTTGAAGGAATAGTTGTAGGATGTTGACTAGTCATTGAAGGAATAGTACTATTAGATAAAGTAGGTGCTGCCAAAGTTTTATTATCTAATAGATAAAAGAAAGGACTAGCATGGGTAGTTGTAGAATTACTTTGAGTTGTAGGAATCTGACCATGCATCAAAAAAGGGAAAGATGTTTCACTAAAGACAACATGAGGTGAAACAAACATTTTTTTAGAAGATAACTCAAAGCACCAAAAACCTTTATGATGCTCAGCATAGCCGAGAAAAGCACAAGGTAGTGATCTAGGTTCCAACTTGTCGTTATTGTATGGCCTCAAATAAGGTTAACACAAGCAACCATAGACCCTAAGATAGTTGTAATCTGGTTTCTTTTGTAACAAAACTTCATATGGATTGAGATTACCAAGTACCTTATTTGGCATCCTATTAATGAGATGTGTAGCCATTTTAAACCCATAATACCAAAAATGCATGGGTACACCAACTCTTAACATAATAGCCAAACTTGTCTCTACTACAGGACGATTTCGTCTTTCAACCACTCAATTTTGGGAAGGTGTATAACAACAAGAAATCCTTCTATTATATCCACCTTGAAACAAATAAGACTCCAAAGTTTTAAATTCAGTCCCACCATCACTATGAAGTGGTTTGATTTGAGTATTAAACTGTCTAGCCACAAATGCATCAAAATGCGGAAATATTTGTGCAGCCTGGGACTTATTTCTCAGCACATAAATCCACTGAAAACGTGTACAATCATCAACAAATAATAGAAAGTATTTCATTCCTTGAGTAGATATTACAGGTGAAGGCCCCCAAATATCCACATGAACAATCTCAAAGGGTGTAAATGATCTATTATGCACATGTTTTAGAGGCAAGCGATGTGACTTTCCTAGCTGACATGCATTACACACATTAAGAGTAATGGAGGATGATAGAGTTTTATTCATACTATTAGCTACTAATTGAACAATAGATATATGAGGATAGTCAAGCCTCTCATGTAGTAAAACAACACTTATTTCAGTACTATGACACTGAATAATTTTTCTTAAACTACCTGAACTTCCTTCCTTAGCATGCTTTACATCCTTGAAATTTTCAATTTTGTAAAGTCCATTTTCAACCGCCCCCGTTGAAATAGTCCTCCTGGTTAAGATATCCTTTACAATGAAAAAATTAGGATAAAATTTCACACAAACTTTATTATCTTCACAAAGTTTTCGTACTGAAATCAGATTTTTCTCTAATTGTGGTGCACAATGCAATTGTTTCAAACTGAGTGCATGTGAACCAGAAGATAGAGAAGTAGTTCCTAGATGAGTAATAGGTATTGTAGTACCATTACCTAGCATTACTGAGGCATCATCATTGTAGTCACTAACTCCTTGAAGATGAGCCAAATCTAATGTCAGATGGTATGTGGCACCTATGTCCATGTACCATTGAGAGTTTGAATAAGAAGTGGTTGAAACAGGTGTCAAGAAAGCCTGAATGTTCTATGGAAAGCTTTGAGAAGCAACTTGAGGCAAGTCTTGAGGAAAAGTAACACATTCACAAGGCAAATCTTACACATCATCATTTTTAACTTGAGAAAAATGTGTTTGATGATCCTTAGAAGATCCAGACTCTTTAGATTTTGAATGGTTACTATTATTAGCACTGGTATTAGGTGGATGAGGAGCACTATTTTTAGATTGAGAATAGCAAAAATAGCACCGAGAGGCACTATGTCCCCTTTCTTGCAAATATGGCATTGCATCTGATTATAATTTGTGCCTTTCCCTTTACTAGCTTTGTTTTTTACAGAAATTGATTGTGAATTGCCAGAATTCTGAACAGATTTATAGTTTTGGCTTTGCGAAGAAACTAAGTTAGAAGTTCTTGTATAATTTGCTTGAACTATCTGAGGATCAGAATAGTTCGTGCGATGTATCTATCTTTCATGAGTTCGCATTCTAGTGAACACTTCATCTAGTCCAAGAACACGCTTCTTGTTTGTAATATTTGTTACAAGTGAAGAAAAATCATAATCTAATCCTCCAGCAGCAAGAATTAAATCAATCAAGAATTAAATCAATCAAGTCTTTGCATTTACTAATGTACTGCTCCATTGAGAGTGATCCTCTCCTCAATGTTTGTAACTACCAACGTAACTCCATAAGACAGGCTTAAAAGTCATCGTTAAACGCTTTCTCTAAAGCAAGCCAATATTGTGCTGCTGTGTCTTTTCTAATCAAGTGTTTGAGAAAACTAACTGTAACATAGGAATAGATCCAATTTGTCACTGCTGAATCTTGCTTCAGCCAAGCATGATACTCAGGATTGTCTTCGTACACTTCGTGTTCTCGAGATTGACCAGTAGTTGAAGTCACAGTATATGTTTTCTTGAGAATCTTAGGAGGTATAGCGGCTGGACCATTAATGAAATTTTGTAATCCACAGACTATAATAACATGTTTTAATTATTCTTTCCATATTAGGTAGTCTGTGTCATCAAGCTTCACAGAGAAGCTAGGATTAATATGTAAAATAGGCAAAGAAGATTAAAACGCCATTAAAGTCGGCAAAGAAGCAACAGGAATAGAAATTGTTGAATAAACAACTAGAAATGGAGGAGAAACAAGAACTGCAGAAGCAGGTACAAGTGGTGATGCAGTGGATTGTTAGATTTTGTTCTAACTTATGTCTCAAATGAGAGGAATTGATAGAATTCTCATAAAAAAGTTCTAAGGCAATATTAGAAATTATTTTAAATTGGGTGATGCTGAGAACCTCAGTTTACAGGTATTCAAAATGAAAATTAAACAAGAAAAAAACAAAATAAAAACTTAATTCTTCAGCAAATCTCTCAAAGTCATTGTATATCTTTGGGTAGGTTTTTAGGTGAAGACTTTCTGTGCCAGCATTTATTATTTGCCTTAATTACATGCAATAATTATGGAACTAATTGCTACATCAATTCTCCCCTACTTTGAAAAAAACTCTTCCATGAGTTGACTATGGTAATGGTTCAAGTCCATGATACTCATGTAGATCTTGGATGTTGAATGTCTTGAAAATTGCAAAAGCATCAGGGAGATCGACCACATAGGCATTATCATTGATCTTTTGAAGAATGTGAAATGGTCCGATCTTCTTTTGTTTGAGTTTTCTATACTCTCCAACTGGAACTCGTTCTTTGCATAGATAGACCATCACGAGATCTCCTTCATTAAGTGACTTAAACTGCTTATGTTTATCAGCAGCAAGTTTGTACTATGTGGTAGACTCTTGTAATTTTCTCTTGACATTCCCGTGAATATCGATTATCTTATCTATCATGTGATCAGCAACGATGTTCATTCCTGGAAGTTTGGGCAAAGGAACCAGATCCAAAGTAAGCAATGGAGGACGTATATAGACAATTTTAAAAGGAGATTTGCCACTTGATCGATTTGGTACATTGTTGTAAGAAAACTCTGCTTGAGGTAAGACATTCTCCCACTGTCTTGGATTTTCTTGAACCAAACATCGAAGGATGTTACCTAAAGATCGATTTGTTATCTCTGTTTGACCATCTGTTTGTGGATGACATGTGCTACTATAATGCAATGATGTATCAAGTCTCTTCCATAAAGTTCACAAAAATTGGCTAAGAAATTTGCTGTCACGATTAGAGACAATTGTCTTGGGTAAACCATGTAAGTGAACAACTTCTCGAAAGAACAATTGAGCAATATGCATAGCATCAGATATCTTCTTGCAAGGAATAAAATGAGTCATTTTGGAAAAGCGATCAACCACAACAAAAATAGAATCTGAACCTCGTTGTGTTTTTGGCAATCCCAAAACAAATCCATGGATAAATCTTCTCAAGGAGTATCAGGAATTGGTAGAGGTGTGTAAAAGCCTATGTTCTGGACTTGTCCCTTTACAGTTAGGCAAGTATAACAACGTTTTACAGACTTCTCAACATCTCGTCTGAGATGTGGCCAAAAATATTGAGTCTCTACCAAGGAGATGGTTTTATCTCGACCCAAATGTCCTCCTAATCCTCCATCACGTAGATCCTTGATGATATGTTCCTTAAGCGAACCTCAAGGAATACACAAACAATTCTCATAAAATAGAAAACCATCATATATTTGATGTTTGTTTGTAACTCTATTGCTACAGTTGTGCCATTCTTCTTTGAAATCTTTTTCATCTGCATATAAATCTTTTAAGTAATCAAAACCAATTATTTCAACCCTAACAGAAGTTAGTATCATAACTCGATGACTCAAAGCATCAGCAACTTTATTCGACTGGCCTGACTTGTGTCGAAGTAAAAAGGTGAACTTTTGAATATAGGCAATCCATCAAGCATGCATACGATTCAATTTTGGGGAGTTGTTGAGGTACTTGACAGCTTGATGATCTGTATTAAGGATGAATTCCTTTTGTACTAAGTATGGCTTCCACTGTTGTAATGTTCAAATAACTGCATACAACTTTGTTCATAGGTTGACCATTTTTGTCTTGGTTCACTGAGTTTTTCACTAAAGAAAGCTATTGGTTTCATTTCTTGAGACAAAACAGCTCCAATTCCCACCCCAGAGGCATCACAATCAACTTCAAAGTTCTTCTCAAAATTTGGAAGTGCCAAGACTGGTGTGTTTGTCAATTTCTCTTTTAAGGTTGTGAAACTTTTCTCTGCTTGATCTGTCCAAACAAGTTATTTTTGCTTCAAACAGTCAGTAAGAGGTGCAGCAATAGTACTAAAGTTCTTCACAAATCGTCTATAAAATGTTGCTAGGCTATGAAAACTTCGCACTTCTGTAATTGTCTTTGGCGTTGACTAATCTTTAATGGCTTTCACTTTTTTCTGATCAACTTGGAGCTTATGAAAAAGCCCAAGAAAATAATAGAGCCAGCCATAAAGCTGCATTTCTTTAGATTTACATATAACTTGTTCACCCTCAGTATGTTGAAAACTTTATGAATATGTTGTAAGTGTTCTTCCTCACTTCGACTATAAATTAGAATGCCGTCAAAATAAACAACAACAAACTTTCCAATGAACGGTTCAAAGATCAATCTTGGAGAACACCGTAGATCCTGCCAACCTATCAAGCATATTGTCTAACCGAGGAATCAAAAAATGATAATGTATTATGATTTTGTTGATGGCTCAACTATCCACACACATTCTCCAACTTCCATCTTTCTTCGGTGTCAAAAGAACCGGTACAGCACAAGGGCTCATGCTTTCCTGAAGAAGTTCTTCAACTTGAGACTGCAAAATCTCATATTTTTTAGGGCTCATGCAATAATGAGACAAATTTGGCAGACTAGCACCTAAAACAAGGTCAATATGATGCTGAATGTCTCGAATGGGTGGCAAGCCTGTAGGTAATTCTTATGGGACAACATCTTTAAATTCAAATAAGAGGTGTTGAATCTGATCAGGCAGTTGTTACGGAACAACTTTTTCTTTTGGAACCAAAGGAGGGTTTTTGTCTCCAAGCTTGTTGGGTAGAGTTGTTGTTTCATTGGTGAAAGGTGAATTTTACTTCATCTTTATAAAAGGTGTAATAGTTCTTCCTACCATCATGCATTGTTTTTCGGTCAAACTGCCATGGTCTTTCGAGTAGCATGTGACAGGCATCCATGTTAACAACATCACACAAAACCTCATCCTTATATTTGCCAATTGAAAAAGGAATAAGGCATTGTTCTGTTACCCTTGTTTCCCCAACATCTTTAATCCATCCAATACGGTATGGAGATGGATGTTTGTGTGACTTCAATTGTAGCTTGTCAACCATGGTTTTGGAAATAATGTTCTCACTGCTACCGCTATCAATGATGAGATCACACACTCGTTGATTAATCGTACACCTTGTTTTAAAGATGTTGTGTCATTGTGGGTCTTCTTTTTTCTTCGGGGTATACATTAACCTTATTATTACTAAAGATACTCCTTCATCCTCATGAAGTGCCTTTTGGGTCTTCTTCTTCTTGTTTTGCAAAGTCTTCTTCTTCATGGTAATCTTCGTCTCCCTCAAAGTCATCATCATGAATGGCTAAGTTGACTGGCCTATTTTGACGGCATTCGTGAGAGTTGTGCCCTATTTGCCCACATCGACAACACTTATTTCCCCTAGGTACCACATAAGGGTTGCTAGAAAAAGCTTGGTTAGCAGTTGGTTCTCGTTGTGGACGTGTAGCTAGTTGACCAGTGGATGGTTTAGGCCTTGGTACATCATCACGTGCTCCTTCTACTATCTTTCCCTTATTTGGTAAGGATCTTGGTACAAATGCTAAATACTGTGAAGATATAGGGCCACGTATTACTCTTCTATTGACTTGTGCCTTTATTTTCAAGGCAAGTTGAATAGCGTTTATAGACCTCATCTTGTATGTTGGCATGTGATGAGTGCTCGAAAAGCACTAATATTTTGTGATTAATTATGCTTAATTGATTGATATATATATTTATTATGACTATTATTTCGATTATTTTCATAAATCTATCCATTCGGAGTCACGGGTATATTTTAGTGCATTTCAGGTGTTTTTAGCGTCAAAAGAGTCAAATGATGAAAACACGCAAAAGACGGGACACCTACGGCGCTCGGATCACGAGTTACGGGCTAATCAAGACAAATATGTAAGCCTTACATATAGTGCCATCACATATGTAAGGGGGGACGTGAAAAGAAGGAAAGCATTGCGCGCCGCGGCGAGAGAATTGCATGCCGCGACGTGAGGCTCTCGGGTTTGATCCTGAAAAACATAGAAGCATTGCGCGCCGCGGCGAGAGAATTGTATGCTGCGGCGGGGAGCTCTCGAGTTTTTGCATATTTTCCAAATTTTGTGTTGCGCCGCTGCGGGGAAAATGCATGCCGCGGCGCGCCTATTCCTATTGCAATCAGGAATCCCTTACATCTATAAATACCCCCTTAGACCCCCTTTACAAACACAACTCGAAATAACTTGACCAATTCATACACAACTCTTCCTCTTCTCAATTTTGCGACCCAAACACGACATTCAATCAGTTTTGAGAGCGTTGCCACACTATAATGAAGCGAGAGACAATATTCTAAGGATTCAAGGAAGCCAACGATGATCGAAGATAAAGCTTACGGAGAAGTACGTCAACCAATCCATAAGCAGTATTTAGATCTAGGTTTTCCTTGTTGTTATAGAATTAATTCATCTTCTTTATTTGTTAAAGTGTATGATCATATTTTATTTGTCTATGAATAATAATATGAACATGTCTGGCTAATTTAATTATGGATGTTTAGTTTGTGTTGCCATGTTTGCTAGAATTGTGTATGGTGTATCTTTTTGACTTATGAATAAAATACTTTTTGATTAAGAGCATGTTTAAATGTTTGATTATGAATAATCATGGGCCCATTTGATGTCTGTAGTTAGATTGAAAAACCTAAGAATTTAGTTAGAGGAACGTCACCTTAACTCTATTCCGAAACACTTAATCAAAGATTCAAGTTAGTGACTTAGTCATAGCATTAATTTGATTGGCATGTTTTCCTTGCGCATAATTTGATTGCTATTTAATTTACCCCCGCCAAAGGCAGTTAATTAGTTAATCAACAAAGAGACCTACCCCCGCCAAATGGAGTTTCGTAATTAAAAGGAAAGCTGGTAGTTTTGTTCATATAGGACGTTAATGTTATATCACCATACCTTTTCGATGCAAGCATGGCCAACCAAGCTAAACGTCCATACATCCTCTATTGATATTTAATTTAATTGAATTGATTGTTTGATTGCGATAATTGTTTAAGTTTAATTGTCGTATGATTGTTCCCGTTACCGAAAACAAACAACCTTTCTACAGTTTTATTAGCGTTAGGATTCTAGTTACTTAGAGTTTTAGTTTCATTAGAACTCTATTTAATTAGTCTTTTATTTTCATTAGAACTCTGATTAGATTAAAAGTTAGTTATTTAAAACAACTCTGATTGGCATGTTATCACTTTACTACGAGTGATTCGTACACTTGCGAGTACACATTTTAACACATCAAGTTTTTGGCGCCGTTGCCGGGGAATTGGCGTTTTAAATAATTTTCTTTTTAATTTTTTTTTAGAGTTTCTGATTTATTTTTATTTGTTTATTTGTTTATTTTTATTTGTTTATTTTATTTATTTATTTTTATTCGAAAAATCCAAAAAAAATCAAAAAAATTAAAAAATCAAAAAATAGTGCTTAATTTTCAATTTCACTGCTACCTTGATCTTTGTTTGATCTTTATTTGTGCATGCAGGGTAGGAGATCACTTAACAAGGAACTCTCTCCTTTCATTGACAACATCCATAGAGTCAAACACCGATCACAGAAACTGGATAATCAACTTCAAGAAGAAGAAGTCCAACAACAACCGCAAGCAACAATGGGTGACAACGGAGCTAGACAAATGATGAACAAAGAATTTGCAAGACCGATCATTGGGACCACGACATCGTGCATTCAACTCACAGAGGCGGCTAGGAACTATGAATTGAAAAATATTCATTATTCCATGCTTCCCTCCTTTTACGGTATCCCTAATGAAGATCCTTTAAATTTTATGCGTGAATTGTATGCTACTGTGCAAACTTTTCCTTTGCAGGGACTTAGTGAGGATCAACTACGCATGAGGTGTTTTCCATACACTCTCAAGGATAGAGCTAAGTCTTGGCTAATGACGTTGGCACCCGGTTCTTTGGTCACATGGGACGATGTTTACAATAAATTCATGGGTAAGTTCTATTCCCATCAAAAGACATCTGATCTAAGAACAAAAATTGCTACTTTTTCGCAGATGGACGGAGAACCCTTCCATGAGGCTTGGGACAGATTCAAATTGCTATTGATACAATGTCCACATCACCACTTCCCGTTGCAGTTACAGAATCAGTTTTTCTACGATGGATTGACACTACAATGTCAATTCACAGTTGACAACGCTGCAGGAGGAGCTATGGGTGAGAAAACAGCGGATGAAACATACGAGCTATTCGAGATGTTGGGAGTTGGGCGCTAGAGGAAGAAGAGCTGGAGTCCACGAATTAGGCTCCAACAATGAAATGGCCATGCCCATTAGCCCGAACTAAAATTAAATTAAATTAAATTTTAAATAAAAAATAAAAAATATTATATTAAAATTAAAATAATCTTTCATGTATTTCAGTATTTCTCTTTTATGATATATTAGTAATTTTTCTTTCTTTTTTTTTGAAAAAAAAGCTAATAATGAATAAATGTTATAATTTATTCATTTTGTCATAATATTATGCTATATTCTTTGATGTTAATTTATTTAGCATTTAAATTTACTAACTCTTTAAACAAAAATAATAATAATATTTATATTTAATTTAAATTAGTATTATGAAGTTTTTATTTTTAAATTGATATTTGTGTTATGCTATTCTCTTTTCTACTTGTTCATTATCTTGAGACTTATATATTATGTAATAGTCAAAGTTTTATTCTTGTGTATATAAAAAAAGTTATATTATCGTGTAACATTTTAATTTACTTTAACTGTTCAATTTTTAATAAGTATGTTTATTTAATCTACTTATCTCTATTTATTTTGTTTAATAGCTATAAGAAATTTGATTTGGATTTGAGAACTCTTTATTCTAAATATGAGTTTTCATAAGGGCATGACGATTTATAACTTTTACATGAGTAGGGTTTAATGCATTTACTCATTACCTAATTAATTTAGTAATTGACTTTTTGCTTTAATAATTAATGTTTTATTATATATATATATATATATATATATATATATATATATATATATATATATATATATATATATATATATATATATATTATTTTATGTAATTTTGTTTGAGCTTTAATTATTAAACATATTTTTTTAATAAAAAAAGTCATATTAACTAAAATATATATATATATATATTAATTAACAATTCGGGCTAGTTTGAGCCAGTTTGTTTATGTTTAGTTTGGATTCGAGCTCACATTTGATAGCTCGAATTAAATTTGAATTGAGATACGGTTGAATCAATTTGAGCTGGGCTAGTTTGGGCCAACTCGAACTAGCCCAGCTCGCACGAATTGACACCCTTACAAAGAAGATAGGATATGAAAACACTCTTGAATATTATTGTAAATTTGAAATATTTGTGATGAAAATTTCTTGTGTGATGGTAGCAACCTCTCAATGTGATGGAGCACTTACTGTGAGGATTTTTTTTTTTTTGTGGGTGTTTGGTACATCTGTTCGTGGTAATATGGTCTTAATGATTTCTGGATTTTTTTTTTTTTTTTAAATAAGTTTGATTGAAGATGGAGATAGGATGATTTGGATGATGCAGGGATGGTGTTTATAGATGATGATAATCAGGAAAGCTCCGCCTGATACAGAGAAAGGCTTTGATACCACTTGACTCAACGGGTTGCTGGATTTCGTTCTAACTTACGTCTCAAATGAGAGAAATTAATAGAATTCTTAGAGAAAAGTTCTAAAGTAATATTGGAATTGATTTTAAATTGAGTGATGCGGAGAACCTCAGCTTACATGTATTTATAATAAAAATTAAACAAGAAAAAAACAAAATAAAAATTTAAATCTTCAGTAAATCTCTCAAAGTCATTGTATATCTTTGAGTAGGCTTTTAGGTAAAGATTTTCTATCTCACCATTTATTATTTGCCTTAATTACATGCAATAATTATGGCACTAATTGCTACATCAAGTGGTGATTGATCATGAAAATGATCTAAAAGATCACCTTCCATGGAAGAGAACTAAGTTGCGGAAGTGGTGTTTATTGTCAAGAACCAAGGTTCTGATATCATGATAAAAGTAAGAAGAGAGGAAAGAAAGAAATGTGAAACTGAATATTGAATTCATTAACAGTATACAGTACATATTACATGTATATTTACAGTGGCTATGTCTGTTACAATGATAACAAACTCACACTTTAACAAGGTAACAGAAGAAAAATATAGAGCGAGATATATATTACCCAAAATAATGGTAGCTAGTAACTGCTATATTGATTGCTGATTCTGAATGGACCAACAATGATATAAGACCAGAAGCGTTGGGAAAAGAAGAAGGCACATCACAATCGTTCCATAGGCATAGCGTTGATAAGCTTGAACAGCATCAAGTTGAATTGGCTTATTATGCTCCTTTCGGCTTCGATCTAATAAATCAGTGGCCAGGTTGCTGAGTTTTTCAGGATCTCGAGCTATTAATCTGAGGGACTCTATCTGATGGTGAATCGAATTTGCCTCAATAAAGATATGGTCAAACTCAACCTGACACCTTGACCAAGTTGTGACAATGATTTTGAAGGTAATAAAAAATAATACAGCAACTGATAACGTTAAGTTGAAAGGTATCCACCATTTTTCTCTTTCAGAAACAAGTAAGATAAGTGTGAGAAAGAAGGAGTAAGATATAGAGATATACGTTGCCCTTGTTTCATGGTAGTGAAGCCTCTTTTCTAGAGATGATATAATACGTTTTAATTCACTCAACTTTTCTTTAAGGCTGTTCAGATTGTCATCCATAGCTGATATTTTGTAGTACCTGTAGATATATACGTCAATCACAAGGCATGCGGCTTAATTTTACTCTCCTTGCCGTATTTAGATACCTGTTTTCCGAACTTTGAGTTTATATAAAAAAAAAAATTTAAAGAAAACGCGTTTAAATAAAACTCCCAGGCTCCGAGTCGGTGAGAAAAATTTTATATGCAACAATTATATATGTAATGTAATTAAATAAATAAACTTTGACCGTCCATCTTTTTAAAATAATAATTAATATTAGATATGTAAATAAAATTAATTGTCCAAGTTCATAAACAACATTAACATGTAACAAGAATTTCTTCCGGTATAGAAAAGGCTAGAACAGCTTCCTTCTTTTAATAGCACTAGACTAGCCAAGTTCGACTTTTGACCGTAAAAAATACAAGTCACTTTAGACATCAATTGAATTTTTTATATAAAAAAAACTCATTTGACATAGGGAGAGTTGCCGACTATATTGAAAGTATCTCATCTAGTTTAGTTTCATAGTATTTACTACAAGTTTCTCTAATCAAATCTTAGGAGCTATTAATTTGAGAGTCGTTTATAAGTTAGGTTTTTCTCCCTTTTCCTCTTTTTCTTCTTCTCCCTCTCTGCTGCCTCCCTCTTTTCACACTTTCCTCTCACCTCCTTCATCTTTTCTCATATTTTTCCTCTTTTTCATCTCAATACTTTTACTGCAAGTTTCTCTAATCCAATAAATCTCCACAACTCCAACCCCTTTTTTGTTTGTTTATCATTACTGTGCTTACACCCCAAATCCAGTTTTTCAAAGTTCATACATCTTATTCATTCTCTTCCTCCGTTTTTCCTCTTTTGAGTTTAGTATCTGCCTCTTTGGTTTGAGGATTGCAAGCTTTGTAATCTCTCAGTAGTTTGTGGTTTGTTCAGAGCACCTGAGGCTTTTTTGTTGTGGATTTGAATGTGTTTTCTTGCCTTTTGGGTTGTTCAATATTGCTAACCTTGTGGATTTATGGCCTGACTTGTGGGATATTACAAGTTGGAATCAGTGTCTTATATTCTCAAAAGGATTGTCATGGTATCTATTGCATCATTCAACATTAAAGTAAAGAGTAATTCAAAGCAAAATTGGATATATGATTTTGTTGGTTTTTAGCAGCTTTGTTAGATTTGTTTGTGCAAATTTGATATATGATGTTTTTAGAGATGTAACTTTTGATTCTACGTGTAATTTTTTCCCTCTTTAAATGAAAATTTTCTTTCTTATCAAAAAATTAAATAAATTACGGCACTAATTTTACAACAGACAACTTACATATTATTTTGTCATTTAAACCTACGACTTTAAACATATCAATCATTGCAACACTAATTTGACTACAAACTGTTGATATACATCAATTGAAATTTGAAATCAAAACTTTACAATTATGTACAACTTTCTAATTAAAAAATCATTGTGCCTCACATCAATTTTAATTTTGTAGGTGCGGTAATAATAAGATCCTTAAATTTATATTTTAGTCTTTAAATTTTTAACTAGTATATAAATCCTACTAAAAAAATATACATTATTCTAAATTTTATGAATTAAAGTGTCTTATCTTAATAAAATTTAAGTATTAAAGTGTCCAAAAACAACATAGACCTATTTTTGTACATGATATTTTAAACTATTAAAATTTAGGAACTAAAATATATAAATTAAAAGTTTAATGACTAAAATGTTTTAGACATAAGTTTAAGAACCGTGTACTTTTTCTTTTGATTTGTAATTTTGTACAATAAACTTTAGCCATCAGGGGAAAATTATGTTTCAAAACACGATTTCCTCATCCATTAATATCAACAGATCTAGAAAATAAGCAATTAATTTATGCTGAATTTTTTAAAGGGTGAGATTATGTCAACATCTCTAAATTTATGTTCTGTGATACTTTAGTCTATACATTTTTAATTAATACACTTATGTTTTATTTTTAGAAAAAATGTACACCTTGTCCAAATTTTAGGAATTTAAGCGTCTTATTTTAGTAATGTTATCTATTTTTGTACATGACGTCTTAAACTATTAAAGTTTAAGAACTAAAGTATATAAGTTGAAAATTTATAAACTAAAGTATCTAAAATACATAAATTTAAGGTCTACATGAGTACTTTTTTTTTTTTTTTTAATATACGGTCTTTATCTACATGCAATGAATATGATTTAATCAATTTTATCTATATTTAATTTAATTAAAAAATATTTTTATAAATTTGTGATAAGCATGAAATAATGTGGTGTTAACTAGAAGTAATTTTTAGATCCAATTGCATATAAAAATCACGATTACGAGCTAACATATTATTAATAATTATCACAAATATATAACGAAATCCACTGAAAGTTCTACCTTGTTGCTTGCACTTACTTTACATTGATAACATTCATATAATTAATTATTTAATATTATTGTTTGGTAGAAATTCAACTAAGCATGACACTTTTAATTAGCTCACATTAGTTAAAGAAAAGTCAAATGATACGGTCTATAAATCAATTGACACATCAACTAACAATTACATAATGTCAAGTTGGCACGCTCCATTTTATTTATACTTTTTGTCTTCACAAATTGTCAGCAGCATTCCTCTCATCTTTTCATATTAGTTACTAATAACACGAATTAATGATTGAGTTAAGGCTTTATTATTATTATTGCGATACTTCTTCATTGTGAATAATGTGTTCAGTAAAGTGAATTTTGGATACGAGCCCATGCTTTAGAAAATCTTTTCAAAATGATGAATTATCTAACCTTAATTAGAAGCTAGCCAGTTTTTAATTTGCATTTGTATACATTATTGTTGTTATTTTTATTTGGTTAAACTACAAAAATGATTTTTTAAAATTTTCTAAATTTTATACTTTGGTTTCCTCTTTTTATGATTAGCCTTTACTTTTTAAATTTTACACTTTAATCTACTCTTTTTTTTTTCCTGAAATATATCACCGGAGATAGGGAAGTGGATAGAGGATAGGACAACCGTTACACACGCACACACTATAGATCATTGGCATCGAGGGAGACCCGACGTCGAAGAGGGGTGTACCCATATAGGGTCAATGAAAGGCAATGGGAGAAGGCTTGACTGCATAGCATATGCTCCAAGCTTCGAATCCATATACTCTGCTATCCAGCAAAGCCCACTACTCTAACACAATATATCTAGATGGCGTACCATCTAGACTACTTTTTTTTCTTAACGATTTAGTTTCTTTATTTTTTAATTTTTACTTTGTCACCTTTACGTTTTTTATACTTACTAAATTTAAAGTAAATTAAGTCTTAAGTTTTGAAATGAATTCTTAAATTTAAAAAAATAAATGGATCAAATTAAAAAAAAAAAAAAGTAAGGCGATAAATTAAAGTGTGAAATTAGAAAATAAATTATCAAATCTTATATATATATATATATATATATATAAATAAAGTGTAGAATGTGAAAAAGTATAGGATTTATTCGTGGAGTTGAGCCCTTTTATTTTTGTTGTATTAACTTGGATTTTGCATTACATCATTTATTTATATCAAGAAATCTCTCGTTTTTTTTTATTTTTTATTTTTGTTATGTTTAAAAAAAATTCCAAACAATTAGGGCTCGTTTGTTATGCCGTATTGTATACCATGACTGTATAATTTTTATACAGGGTTTGGTTGTGAAATCATACTGTATAGTACAGTATAAAAATAGTACAATTATGTAAAAATTTTGTAAAATTTTGTACAGCCAGGGAGGGTGGGTCTAAACCGTACTGGATAATTAACTTAGTCTGTCTGAATTTTCATTTATAAAATAATATGTCTTAACTTTTTTTTATCTTAAATTAAAAATGATATTTTTTTATTTTAAAAAATATAATAAAAATATAAAAATGAATTAAATATTAATTTAAATAAATTTTATAATAAAAAATTATTTTAAATATAAATTATTTTAATAAAATATATATAATCAATTTAATCCGACTATATTATACAGCTTTTCACCAAACACTGTACTGACTAATTATAATACAATTCAATACAGTTCAATCCAATACAATTGTATTTAACTTATCCAATACGATGCACCAAACGAACCCTTAGGGTATATTTACTAACAAGAAAATGAAATGAGGAAAAAATGAGTCATTTTAAATTATATGTTTACTTCTTAAAAATATGATAGAAATGGAATAAGGATTCCACAAATGTGAATCTCATTGATTGTTTCTTTATTCCCTTCTTGATATTGATTTTATAAAAATATTCCTTATTTTAATATTTTATTTATATATGTATATTTTTGTTATTATTTTTAAAAGGTTATTTAAATAAATTAATATTTTTATTCTAATTCATTGTAAATTTTAGTAAGCAAAAAGAAATGAAATGAATTTTATAGTCTTTTTCACCCAATTTTGATTCATATTTATTTTTATTTCGATTAATTCTCAATTAATAAACATACTATAATTTCTTGATATTATGTAAGTTATAATTTTTTGCTATTTTTTATCATTTCACATTATAAATATCATACATGTACTACTTCCTATAAATGTACATGATTAATGGAAATCATAGCAAACGTAAAAGTTGTTTTCAGTGCGTTTTTTTTTTTCCTTGTTTTTCAGAACAGTGAAAACAAGGTGAATACATTTTCAGTTTTTTTTTTTAGTTCACATTATTTTTTAAAATTATTACTTAAAAACATAACCAAACAATTAGATTTATATCATCTCTAGGTATTAGACGTCGGACCGGTTAATGTTGTATAGTCCGGTCAGATTCTAGCGTCAGAATGTATGTATATTGTATCTTCATCACATATATTAGTTAAAGACTAAAATGCTTAAAAAATGGTGGTAGAGCAAGTGGTAGACGCTGACTTTATTGGTAGTATATGGCAAATGAGTAGTTATATGTAAATTTTTATAATTCAAAATATATCAAACGGTCTGACCGATCTTGTTTGATTTATATGGTGTCTCATAGTATAAAATCGAATCATACCATTATATTATAAAAATTGTCTGAGTTGATTTGATTTAAATTAATTGTTAAGTGAATAGGAAGCAAGGGACAAATTAAGCTCGAATAGGTTCAAACACAAGCACATGGCTGACGAAGTTCGAATAGAATTTACTTTTTTAAATACCTAAACTAACAATCATGTTACATAAAAAACATCGATATAGATATAAATATGTTATTTATAAAATATTTGCCTTGTTGAATTATAATTCTTAAGTTGATTATAGTCACGACCTTCAACTACAATAAAAAAAATATATATATAAAATGAAATACGAAATAAGATATTTATATAGGACAATGACAGACTAATAGTTGTTATATTGAGAGCTGAAGTATTAAATAAAATATTATGCTAGTCGGTATAAAAAAAAATTCTTTTTAAATTTTTTTTTTCTTTTAAAGCATTTTCCTATTAATTTAGAGAAAATTCGCGGACCATGCTTTCTAGTAGAAACAAAAAGTCAAGTTTACCTAAATTTGCGATCTTGTATTGTGGCCGGACCTCCATGTGTTCTGCATGCGTGTTTTTTTTTTGGGTTCTGTAGACGTGTTGAATGATGTGAAGATGGGACAAGTAAAGATAATTAAGAAATGCTTGACTTGTAGACTTTTAGTTTGTATACTTATTTTAATTTTTATTTATTCTCCTGATTTGAATATTCATATTCCCGAAACTATTACTCAAAGAAAAGGTCTTCTTTGAAATAAGATTATAATAATTCCAATATTACGGGAAAATATATGTTTTGGTCCCGTAATTCATGTATTTTTAGGTATGTTATTTATAAAATTAAAAATTTTAATATATATATATATAATTACGAGATTTTAAATTCTCATTTTTAATAATTATAAAACTAAATATACTTATTTTTTCATAATAGCAAAATGTTTTATCTAATAATTACAATATTTTTGTGCAACTTTTTTAAAAAATAGTATCATTTGTGCCGAGTTTGGTAACTTAATGATACTCATATTATTATTTTAATACCCATTCTTATTTATAATATTAAACATGTCATTTTAGTACTCAAATTCTTTCTTTAGTATCTATTTTGTTAAATACTGTGATAACTTTACTTTTTAGTCTTGTGTTTATCACATGACCTTGGTAAAGAGGAATAATTTTTTGTTTTTTCTTTTTGCTAACAATTTTTTTTTATTTTCTTAAAAATCTGTTGAGTGATTTTTTTTAATTCTTAACTTAGTGAGTTAAATTATGTTGTTAGTTTCCAAACTATTACTATAATTATATACGGGCTTTTAAACTTTTAAAATATATAATTTAGTCATTAAATTTTTAAAAATTTAAATACAAATCTCTAAATTTTTTAATTGTATGATTTAGTCTCAAACTCTTAAAACTTCAAAACTTTATCCTATCTTTACTAATAAAATATTCATTTTTTTAATCAAAATTTTGGAATTATTTTGTAAAATTTTAAAATTTTTGATTAGATTATACAATTTAAAAGTTTAGAATTTATGCGTAAAATAAAAAAAAAATAAAAAAAAATCTTCATTATGAAAGTAATGTGTTGAACCAAAAAGTAAAGTTATTAAAGCATTTGGTACCAAAGAAAAATACTTGTATACTAAAATGATACTCTTTAATAAAATGAGTATAAAAATAATAATATGAGTTCAATACCCTACCCATTTGTGACCCCCCTTCTTCTTTTTTTTACCTGACAATTTTGTCATCGTCTAGTCACTCGTCTTGCATTGGGTTGTTCTTGTGTCTTAAAGATTGATCATGCAAATTCTAGAAAGCAACGGTTTCTTATTGACAAATCAAGCATACATTTAAGATCACAAAAATACAAATGTGTTTACATAACTTGCACTATACCATACAGCCTTTTCACACTTACACACTAATCTTGCTTTACAACACACACACACTAGCTCTCTCCAACTTCTCTATTCTGTTCACAAAGAAATTGCCTTCTAAAAATCGATTAATACTAAAGTAACTACTTTGTACATTTATACTAACATGAGTATATTAGATGGTACATGCGTCAATATCTAACTTGTTGACAGTTTAGTTAGTTATCCTATGTGTCATTCCATCCTTGAAAGACATATCACAAATTCTCCACCTTAGCTCCAAGAGTATCCATCACCTACTTAAAACTGTTTGTTTCCCTGCCCTTCTGCACCTCCAAGCTTCCTGACTATCCTTACCAGCGTTTTACAGCGCTCCAACGTTGTACCATATATTCACACTCTTCTTCGCTAGATGGTGCATTTTGGACTGACAACTTGAAATGTTGTCCCAAAGGCATCAACATAGATTTTGCATTTGACATGTTGAATTTGTCTAATAGTTTCTCCATGTAAGGACCCTATGACAGGAACAACTTCCTTCCAGCCCTGTCCCTTTGTATCTCCATCTCCAAAATTTTCCTTGCAACTCCAAATCCTTCAAGTCAAACTCCACCTTCAAAAAGTCTTTCAGCCTCTTTAGTTTAGTCTTGCACTTACATACTATAAGCATGTCATCCACATAGAGAATTAACAGTGTAGCTTCTAAACTCCCTTCATCTTTCATATCAACACATGGGTCATATTCACTTCTTTTGAATCCTAAGCTCAGCACATAATCATCAAACCTTCTATACCAGCACTTTGGTGATTGCTTCAATCCATATAAAAAAAAAATTAGTAAGCACACCATTTTCTCCTTGCCAGGCTGTATGAAGCCCATTGGTTGCTCCATATAGATTTGTTCATTCAATTTCCTATGTAGAAATGCACTCTTAACATCTAGTTGCTCAAGTTCCCAGTCATATTGAGCAACCAGTAACAAAAACACCTTGATTGATGTGTGTTTCATCGCTGGTGAAAATATCTCTGTATAATCCACCCCAGTTCTCTGTATGAAACCTCTTGCCTCCAGCACCAAGTATTCCTTCTTTCCTTTTATAAAATCACCTACATTGTACAGTTTGCACACCTTCAGGCTTAGTCACCATCACCCAGGTACCATTCTTCACGAGTGAAGCCATTTCATCCTCCATAGACTCCCACCTCTTGACTGCATCCTTACTGTGTATTGCCTCTTCAAAATTCTAAGGTTCATCAATGCTCAAAAATTGAGCTACATTAAACACAAAAGCAATTAAGTTTGAGTCATTGCCTGGTGTGTCATCATCCTTATCTCCTTGTGTGTACCTGGCTGGTTTACTTGTGATTCTCCTGGGCCTATCTTTAGTCAATTGGTAGTCTCTGAGTAGTTCTAATTCTGAAGCTACCTGTGAACCAACTATTTGGGAACTAGCTTTCACTATGACATCTCACCATTCCTACCCTCCTCAAGCTTAGACTCTATCTGAAACCTAATGTTTCTCCTATCGATGTCAGTACTTCCTTCACTAGTATCACCTACCTTTGTTATATACATGTCACTTTTTCTGATTGTGACATCCCTGCTTATCAAACACTTCAAATTCACTGGATCCCATAGCTTGTAACCCTTACCTCCTTCTACTTGTGTGTTCTTGCTCCCAGTTTATCTCCTCTTGTGTGCACATATCCTACACACCAAAAAACCTTCAATATCTCATAATTTGTTAGTTTGCCACTCCATCTCTCTTTAGGTGTTATAAAACCAAGTGCAGTAGATGGACTTCTATTTATTAAGTAATAAGCTGTGCTAAGTGCCTCAGCCCAAAACTTCTTGGGAAAGCCATAGATTAACAACATGCACCTTACCCTTTCTAAGAGGGTCCTGTTCATCCACTCAGCCAACCCATTTTTGCTTTGGGGTGTATGACACAGTGTTGTGCCTGGTTATACCATGGTTATTGCAAAATTGGTTGAATGCATCAAGTCAGAATAACTGATGAAATTCTTATTTGAATTCATACATGTATATTACAATGAGTATTCTATAAATACAGTTCTAGGAATCTACTTTTAGAAAAGAAAAAACTTTACACTTTGATATTAGTTGTATACAACTAATATCACCTAACACACTAACACTCCCCCTCAAGTTGGCGCATAGATATCGATCATGCCCAACTTGCTTATTGAGTCATATAATGCCTTCTTGGAAACTCCTTTGGTAAGTATATCTGCAAGTTGCTCTTTAGTGGGAACAAAAGGAAAGCTAATAAGCTTGGCATCTAGCTTTTCTTTTATAAAGTGACGATCAACCTCTACATGCTTAGTGCGATCATGTTGTACTGGATTTTGTGATATATCAATGGCTGCCCGACTGTCGCAATATAATTGCATAGTATTTTTGAGTTCGAAACCCAAATCAAATAACAAATTTTTTATCCACAGCAATTCACAAACCCCATGAGCCATACCTCTATATTCAGCCTCAGCACTAGATCGTGCCACCACTTTCTGCTTCTTACTTTTCCATGTAACCAAATTACCTCCCACAAAGGTGAAATAACCCGATGTTGACTTTCTATCTGTAATACTTCCTGCCCAATCTGCATCTGTGAAGCCACTAACTTCAAGAGGATTGCTGTGTTTAGAGAACATTACTCCTCTTCCTGGAGTCGACTTCAAATACCTTAAAATTCTCAAAACAGCATTCATGTGCTTCTCACTCGGATTATGCATGAACTGACTCACCACACTTACTGCATATGCAACATCTGGCCTAGTATGAGCCAAATAAATCAAACGTCCAACCAATCTTTGATAGCGAGCTCGATCAGTTGGTACTTGATCTGGATACTCTGCTAAACAATGGTTTTGCTCAATAGGAGTGTCAATAGGTTTGCAATCCAACATGCCTGTCTCTGTCAGCAGATCAAGAATGTACTTTCTCTGACACAGATGAATTCCTTCTCTCCCCCTGGCTACCTCAATTCCTAAAAAGTACTTTAGTTCACCTAAGTCCTTCATCTCAAATTCAGAGGCTAGTTGTCTTTGTAATTTATCCATCTCAACAGTATCATCGCCAGTGATTACCATATCATCAACATAAATAATTAAGGCTGTTACCTTCCCTCGTTGATGTTTGAGAAACAAAGTGTGGTCTGAATTACTCTGACTGTAACCAACCTTTTGCATGAATTGTGAAAATCTTCCAAACCAGGCTCGAGGGGATTGTTTGAGACCATACAGAGACTTCCTCAATTTGCATACAAAATTACCAGGAGAATCAGCTACATACCCTGGTGGAAGACTCATGTACACCTCCTCGGCTAATTCTCCATGAAGAAAAGCATTCTTGACATCAAACTGTCGAAGTGGCCAGTTTAAGTTAGCGGCAAGCGAGAGTAGAACCCGAATAGTATTCATTTTGGCAACAGGAGCAAAAGTCTCATCGTAGTCTACACCATACGTCTGAGTAAACCCTTTTGCTACAAGACGGGCTTTGTATCGATTTATAGATCCATCACCATTATATTTTACAGTAAACACCCATCGACAACCAACTGCCCTTTTTTCTTGTGGTGGAGGTACAAGTTGCCAAGTATCATTTTTCTGCAACGCCTCCATCTCTTCATCCATTGCCTTTCTCCACTTTGGATCTCCCAACGCATCCTGCACTTTGTTAGGTACAGATACATCAGATATTTGATTTACAAATGATTTATATGACTTAGACAATCTTTTAGTGGACATGTAATTGGCTACTGGATACTTTGATTTTGCATGAATATCTGGTTCATACCTTTTGACTGGTTGACCCCGAGTAGACCTATTTGGTAACACATACTGTCCAACATTAGACTCTATGCTATTAGTATCAGTGGGTGTACATACCTCAAATGAGTGACCTTCATTACTAGGGAGTTGTTGATCAAGGGTAGGAGAGGGAACAATTGTGTCTTCATTTTGATTTTCATTGACAAGATCTGGTGTTTGGATACTTGAAGCATCTGCTTCTTCTACTATTTAATTCAATGGGCCCATCGAAATATCTCCTGATTGTGTTACTTCCACAGTTCTTTCCAATTCCTCCCCCTCACTATGATACAGCTCTTCAAAATATAAATTCTCCCCCTTAAGAGCAGTATCAGATGAGGAAAAATAGCTCATATCTTCAAAGAAAGTGACATCTATAGTAACATAATACTTTCTTGTAGGTGGGTGGTAGCACTTGTAACCTTTTTGATATCCTCCATAACCGACAAACACACACTTGATTGCACGGGCATCTAATTTAGACCTTTGATTTTTAGGAACATGGATAAAAGCAACACAACCAAATACACGAGCAGGAAGATTATGAAATGATGACAGAGGTACATGAGATGCAAGAACTTGAAATGGGATTTGTCCGTGAAGAACACTAGATGGGAGACGATTGATGAGATGGGCAGAGGCTTGTACAGCATCGCCCCAAAGATACTTGGGCATATTAGCACTAAATAGGAGTGCACGAGCCATTTCAAGTAAGTGACGATTTTTTCTTTCGGACACCCCATTTTGTTCTGGTGTTTGTGGGCAAGTAGTTTGGTGAATAATCCCATGTGTTTTGAAGAAGTCTTGAAAAACATGATTAACATATTCGCCCCCATTGTCAGATCGGAGGA
Organism: Elaeagnus macrophylla; assembly: GCA_029378325.1. Taxonomy (NCBI): domain Eukaryota; kingdom Viridiplantae; phylum Streptophyta; class Magnoliopsida; order Rosales; family Elaeagnaceae; genus Elaeagnus; species Elaeagnus macrophylla. Next base: position 26,069,463 of record CM055648.1, on the reverse strand, counting down.
TCCGAATGATGCCATTATATTGTGTTTGAACAAGGGTATGAAAAGCTTAAAAAGCTGAAAAAACTTCATCTTTTGTTCTAATGAGGGAAATAAATGACAACCGTGTACAGTCGTCAATAAACGAAACAAAATATCTCATACCCGATACAGTTGGCTCTTTAGATGGTCCCCAAACATCAGAATGAATTAATGCAAAAGGAATAGTACTGTTAGTAGAAATACTAGGAGAATAAGTAATACAATGACTCTTGGCCAAAACACATGTCTCACAATGTAAAACAGACTCATTAACACCAATAAATAAAGTGGGCATGGATTTTTTCATAAGACTAAAAGAGGAATGCCCTAAGCGGCGATGCCATAACCAAATTTCACTTATCTTGTCAGAACTAGAAGCCAATGCAGTGCATGTCTGTGCTCCTGGTTTCTCCACTACGTAATGCTGATCCAAACGAAACAATCTTCCCCTCAGATACCCTCGACCAATTATTCTCCTAGTAAGAAGATCCTGAAAAATCACATACATAGGATAAAAAGTTACCAAACATTTGGATTCAAGAGTCAACTGTGGGACATATATTAAGTGATGAGATAAATCTGGTACGTATAAAACATTTGTGAGTTGTAAGGTTGGGGTAATATGAATTGATCCCATCCTTAACACGGGAAAAGCTTCACCATTAGCATTGGTAACATAAGATACTGGTGGAAAAGACATGTCAGTAAAATAAGATTTATCATAAGTCATATGATCAGATGCACCAGAATCAATAATCCAAGTATCAGATCCAACAGAGTGAGAAACGTTTGAAGCCATACCAATCTTACCACGACCAGCTATAGAAGCAGTAGGGTTACCTCCATATGACGTATAATGATTTTGTCCAGGTACTCCATAAAAATTCGGTATTGATGACCTTGAAATAGCTAGGTTAAATATTTCATTGTTTTTGAAATCTTGATTTTCTTTCGAATCTGCCATTGAAACAAGAAGCAAAAGTAATAATTGCAGTAGTTTTTTTTTTTTTAAATGGGTGTAAGGATGGGTTTGTGGGCTTGTGGACTTGGAATTTGTGGTCTTATGAACTTGTGGGCTTATGAGCAAAAGGGAAAATTGAAGAAACAAACCAGTGTGCTCGTGGGCTTATATCTATTATATGGTAGCTAGGGTTTATATTATGATATAATGAAAAATGAAGAAACAAACAGAGCAAGAAAACTGGACTGGCGGCAGCTGGAGATTTTGGTGCTCGCGAAACACACGGCTGGCGACGGCAGCTGGCGGCACGGCAAGGCACGGACTGGGCTGAGGACGACGGCAAGTAGAGCGGTTGGAGGAGCGGCGTGCGGACGGCACGCGGAACTGGGTTGCGCGGACGGCACAGCACAGACAGGCGCTCGGACGGTTGGAGGAGCGGCGTGCAGACGGCACGCGGAACTGGGCTGCGCGGACGGCACAGCAGATGGTACGCGGAACTGGGCTGCGCGGATGGTGCGCAGACGGTGCGGACTGGGCTGGCGGACGGCGCTCTGGACGGCGCACTTGACGGCGCTCTGGACGGCGCACTTGATGGCGCTCTTGACGGCGCACTTGACGGCGCTCTGGACGGCGCACTTGACGGCGCTCTGGACGGCGCTCTGGACGGCGCACTTGACGGCGCTCTGGACGGCGCTCTGGACACCACGGCGGCGGCAGCGGCTGATAAGGTAAATATATATTCTGCTCTGATACCAAGTCAGAATAACTGATGAAATTCTTATTTGAATTCATACATGTATATTACAATGAGTATTCTATAAATACAGTTCTAGGAATCTACTTTTAGAAAAGAAAAAACTTTACACTTTGATATTAGTTGTATACAACTAATATCACCTAACACACTAACACATCATTACAAAACTCAAGCCCATTGTCTGTCTTGAGATACCTCACCTTGTTCAAAGTCTGTATCTCCACCTTCTATGTTTTAAACATGTCAAAGGTTTGGTCCTTTATCTTCAATGGATACACCATATTTTTCTTGAAAAATCATATATGAATGACACAAAATACTTGGAACCACTGAGTGAAGGGTGTCTTGCCGCCCCCCACAAGTCAACATACACATAAGTCAGCCTTTCCTTAGTGATACTCTCACTCCTAGCAAACTTTACCCTTTTGGCCTTTCCCATCACACTGTGTTCACAGAATTGCAGTTTCTCATGCTTCAAATCACCCAGCAACCCTTGCTTGTTCAGTTCATAGATTCCTTTTTCACTGATGTGAGTCTCTTGTGCCATAATTCTATTAATGATTCACCTCCTCCTATAGCCACTGACATGCACTACAGGTTGTTTACAACTCCCTTCAAATAATACAATCCATTCCTTCTCTTACCCTTAAAGAACACCATAGACCCTCTAGTGACCTTTAACACATCACCTTGCCCCTGTTAGAACACCTTATGAGATCAAGTTTCTCTTCAAGGCTGGAACATGCCTAACTCCTTGCAAGACCCTGCATGAACCATCCATCAACTGAATCTTAACTGTACCTACACCATTCACTCTACAAGATTGATCATTTCCCATATACACTATGCCATTACTTACAGTCTGATATGATTCAAACCAATTCTTGCAGGGTGTCATATGGTATGAACACTTTAGACAAGAATCCAGTGCTCATAAGAATGTCTTTCACTGACAGTCAATGCATCTGCACTGTCATACCCTTCTTAAACCACTAATGCTACAGCATTTGAGGCTTATTTATCTTTTTCTCTAGGTTTCCTCCTTTTATCTTGGCAGTCACACTTAAAATGCCCCTCCTTGTGGCATATAAAGCATTTAAGGTTTTTCTTTCCTCTAGATTTTGAACTAGAGTAACTTCTATTGTTCTTAACATCCCTTTTATCACTTCTTTCTCTGGCCACTAGTGCATCCCCAAGCCCAAACATGGTCTTGCTCCCATACATCATTTCCAATTCCTTGGTTCTTAACGCTGAAATTGCCACATCATGAGACAAACTGTCTCTGCCAAACTCAATGGTTGCCCTGATTGTGTCGAATGATTCAAGTAAAGAATTCAATAGGATAACTGCCTGGTTTTCATCATTGATTTGCTCCTCTATATTTGCCAATTCAATAGTGACTTTCTTGAAATCATCAAGATTCACTTCTAGAGATTTGGACGAGTCCATTTTAAAACCAAAGAGTTTTTCCTTTAAAAAAAATTTCGAGAAAGTCTTTCTAAGATATAAACGTTCCAACTTTATCCAGAGACCATATGTTTTTGTTTCATCATTTACCTGCCTTATGATTGAATCTACAAGGTTGAGGATGATACTAGTGAAGGCTGTTTCCAACACTTCATTCTTCTTATGGGCAGTTGTATTCTCAAGAAAGGTAGGTTCTTGTGCCAATGCATGTGCCACTTTCTGTAGAACCAAAACTGATAGCATTTATTGCACCATATTTCGAAGTCTCCAGTGTCATGGAACTTCTTAATCTCCAGTCTCATCGAACTCATGATTGATTATAACGATCTTATCACACCAGTTCTCCTTGATCGACAATATTGGCTCTGATATCAATTTGTTAAAGATTGATCACGCAAATTCCAGAAAACAACAGTTTCTTATTGACAAATTAAGCAGACATCCAAAAGATCACAACAATATAAATGTGTTTACATAACCTACACTAAACCATACAGCCTTTTCACACTTGCACACTAATCTTGCTTTACAACACATTGTGTTTTTCTCCTTGAATAATTTTCCAAACTCCAAAGTCTCATATCATCTTTCATTCAATTTTATCATAGATGCAGATTCAAATTACTTATGCAGAAGCAATATGAGAGTTGAGACCCTTTACAATCACATAAACAAATTTGTGATTCTTTATCTTTATTTTTTGTTGCTAAAGCCCATGCTTGAAGGCAGTAGGCCAGACATTACTGTTATATTTATGTTATATTCTAAAACCTGCGAATTTGTGTGGACTGTACTTGATTTGGGTCTGTCATGTCATGTGTAAATATTTTACTATGGGAATGAAAATGAGTTTTTGGGATCTGAACGAGATCTTTCTCTCTGAATCTCTGATATATTCAAAGTATGATACTTACTGCTACCACTTTTCCTAATTCAAACTTGCAGGAGATGGGCCAACATTAAATTTTATGTTGACACTTTGCATAAGAATTTATGTATTAATTTTTTGCTTATTTATTTCAGGGGGAACCCACAAAGGATAGACAATGCATCATCTAATAAGAGAATTATATTCACGTTCGAGCAGGTAGAAGCAACTATAAAGTACATTTCTTTTTTTTAGTCTATCAATTTATGCCTTCTGTTCTTCACAATTTGGTTCACTTGTATATACATATATATCATGCTTGTATTTTATGGATTCTTTCATCTAAATATTGAACTGTATATCTTCATGATGCACGTCTGAAGTGAGGAGACTGATATATTTTTTGGAATTTTATGATCTTGCCAAAATAGAGAAAATATATAAGTTGTCTTCCTAAATTTACAAAAGCCTCCAAGGGTAGATTTGATCATGCTAATTAGACAGTCCAAGTTGCTCTATTTTTTCCTGTCTTTATGAAATGAAGTTCTAAGAATCTGCTCAATACTTGATATGGTACCAGAAGGAGAAAATTTACATTATTATTATATTATTATAATATACTTATTTTCTTTTTGGATCAATTATTGCACTTCTTGTTGATGGTTATTAAATTTTGTCTAACTCATTTCAATCTGTTGGCGCCCAGTGTTTAATGTATCTATACCACTATCCTGATATATGGTACGAGTATGCTACATGGCATGCCAAAAGTGGCTCCATAGATGCTGCAATTAAAGTATTTCAAAGGGCTCTGAAAGCACTTCCTGGTACTTATTTGTACTAACTCGGTACTTTATCAAAGAAATTCTCAAGTGACCCTTTCTACTTGTTTTTTTAATCTTGCCACTTTGGCATGATTCATCTATAAACTGCTGCTTTGTGGTAGTGTTTTGACTATAGAAGATTTCATCTTTTGCCTATTGCATGGCGTAAAGCATCTCTTGCTTCTCTCCTTTTCTTTTGTGAAATTTGTTATGCAATCAACACTGAAACAACTTGAGAATATAAGAATTACACAGATCAACACAAGTTTTAAAGTGGTTCAGCCATTACAGCCTACTCCACTAACCAACCCAGCAACTGACTTCTTTATTAATCCAACAAGAATGGCAAATGATCACGTTACACACTAAGCACACCTCTGTTTGATCACCAGAGGCTGCAAGACTACTCACTTTCTACAATCAGCCTCACTTCTTGAGTTCTTGGTTCTCACAGGACTACAACTACAACAAGTGATTCTCTCCACTTTCAGTTTCCCTGCTCTGCGATCAGTCTCTGTTTTTAGTGCTTAATGGTTTTCTATATATGTACATAAGCCTCTTATCCTTTATATACATATCAGATACAAATGCCTATATTAACACACGCACCCAATGACACACCCATTGGTCCACGTGTACAAGTTGTTAGTTGTTAGTTCTTGGCGCCACACTAACAACTCTCCACCTTGGTGCCAAGCTTACACACAGTTTGCTGAGGTTGTCTTCTATACACTGTTTACCTTCCAGTGTCTCCTGTCAAATTCACCATCCTCATACAATGAGTGAGTTTAGTGAAAGTGACAGCCTTGGTCATCATGTTTGCAGGATTGTCATCTGTATGTACTTTATCTAGCACCACCAACCCTTCTTCTGTTGTGTTTCTGATAAAATGATACTTCACGTCCACATGCTTTGTTCTTTCATGATGCTGTGGATTCTTGGAAAGATGAATTGCACTTTGATTATCACACTTCACTATCATTGAACCTTGCTCATATCCCAGCTCTCCAACTATACCTCTCAGCCATAGTGCCTCTTTTACAGCTTCTGTTGCAGCAATATATTCTGCTTCAGTAGATGAGAGTGCAATCACTTTCTGCAGGTTTGCTGTCCAGCTGACTAAACCACCCCCAAACATAAATAAATAACCTGTCAGGGATCTCCTTTTATCCAAGTCTCCAGCATAGTCAGAGTCTACATACCCGCGTACTTTTGGTGTTGCAATATTCCCTTCAAACACTATACCAGTGCTGCTTGATCCTTTTAAGTATCTCAATACCCATTTGACAACTTCCCAATGCATCTTCCCAGGCTTACTCATGTACCTGCTCACTAGACTAGCACTGTGAGCCAGGTCTGGTCTTGTGCATACCATCAAATACATCAAGCATCCCACTGCATTTGAATAGGGGACTCTCAGCATATACTCTTTTTCTTGCTCAGTTGAAGGTGAGTCTGTGCTGGACAACTTAAAATGCTGAGCTAATGGAGTTGTCACAGGCTTTGCAGCCCCCATACCAAACCTTTCAATTAATTTTTGCACATATGAGGTTTGTGTCAAAGAGATCTTATTTCTCTTCCTTTCCCTTGTGATCTCCATTCCCAGTATTCTACTTGCTTCCCCTAACTCTTTCATATCAAACTCAGAGTTCAAGAGTGTAATCTTTGCAATCTCCACCTTACTCCTACTTGCTACCAATATATCATCCACATACAGTAAGAGATACACTGCACTACTTGAGTTTACATTCATCAGATACACACAGTGGTCATACTCACTCCTCTCAAAACCAGCTTTGATCATATGTTCATCAAACCGCTTATACCAGCATCTAGGGGATTGTTTCAATCCATAGAGAGATTTTTGTAGAAGACACACATAATCCTCTTTCCCTTCTTCTTCATACCCCAAAGGTTGGTCCATATAGATTACCTCATCCAACTTTCCATGGAGGAATGCTGTTTTAACATCTAGCTGTTCCAATTCCATGTCTTCATTAGCCACCATCGACAACAGTATCCTAATTGAGATGTGTTTCACAACTGGGGAGAAAACTTCCTGATAATCTATGCCTTCCTTTTGGGTGAACCCCCTAGCTACCAATCTAGACTTGTATTTGGGTTCCTCTACCTGTGGTATACCCTCTTTTAACTTGTACAGCCACTTACATGCAACTGTTTTTATGTCCTGTGGCTTAGGTACGAGGACCCAAGTCTGGTTCTTCCTTAGAGAGTACATCTCCTCATCCATAGATCTTTTCCATTTGTTTCTGTCCCATCTGCTCATAGCTTCATTGTATGTCTTGGGGTCATTATCATGAATCATGTCTCCCATGGTAAAAGCAAAGGCAATCAAATTTGCCTCACTTGTGTCTACATCACCTGAAGTATCTTTAAACCTTGTAGGTATTTTAATTTTTCTTCTTTGCCTATCTCTTGTAAGTTGGTAGTCATCCAACTCACTTCTTCTTATAGGTTCTTGTCTGGTGTGAGTGTCCTCAGGTTCTACTTCATCGTCAATATGGCTGGTCTCCACCTCAGTGTGGAAATGGTTGTTTATAGTATCACCATTTGACTGATTTCTCTCTCCATGATTGTGCATATACATTTCATTTTCTCTAAACACAACATCTCTGCTTGTAACACACTTCTTGCTTTCTGGATCCCACAGTTTATACCCTTTGACTCCATCAGAGTACCCCAAGAAGAAACATTTCACTGACCTGGGGTCCAGCTTGCCCACCTTCTTGTGCATATAAGCCACACATCCAAACACCCTTAGTGAGTCATAAGATGCTGGTTTACCTGTCCACAATTCTTCTGGTGCTTTAAAGTTCAGTGCAGTAGATGGGCATTTATTTATGCAATGGCAAGCTGTATGTAATGCCTCTGCCCAATACCTTTTAGGTAATCCTGCATTAATTAATAAGCATCTCACTCTCTCTAGAAGGGTTCTGTTCATCCTCTCAGCAAGCCCATTCTGTTGAGGAGTATAGGTTACTGTTCTGTGCCTGGTGATTCCACAGTCCATGCAGAATTTGTTGAAACTTTTATTGCAAAACTCAAGGCCATTATCAGTCCTTAAGTATTTTATTTTCTTTCCAGATTGTAATTCTACTTGTGATTTCCATGCTTTGAACTTTTCTAGTGTCTCATCCTTGGTCTTTAAGGGGTACACCCAAGTTTTCCTAGAATAGTCATCTATAAAAATCACAAAGTATCTAGATTCACTTAGTGAGGGGATCTGTGTTGGCCCCCATACATTTGAGTGTACATAATTCAGTTTGTCACCAGTCCCCATGTTGCCTCTATTGAACTTTACTCTCTTTGCCTTGCCATAGATACAAAATTCACAGAAGGGCAATCTGTCTAATTTCAAGCTTCCCAATAATCCTTGTTTGTTCAACTCAAACAACCCTCTTTCACTTATATGAGCCAGCCTCTTATGCCAAAGTTCCACCTGAGACACACTCTCTGATTCTCCAACTGCCACAGTTGACATTTCAGTTCCACCTTTGAGTAAATATATGCCATTCTTTACCTCTCCTCTGAAGTACACCATGGAGCCTTTTAAGACTTTCAAGTCTGTGCCACCACCCTTGAATGTCAGTCCCTCCTTTACCAGTTCAGCTAGTGAAATTAAATTCCTCTTTAGTGCAGGTACATGTCTAACTTCCTTCAGTGTCCTCTCAGTGCCATCACTTATATTTAATATCACAGTACCCATCCCAATTATACCACAAGATTGGTTATTTCCCATATACACAGTGCCATTTGTGATAGGTTTGTAATCAGTAAACCACTCCCTACAGGGTGTCATATGATATGTGCACCCAGAGTCTATGATCCAATCTTTTTGACAGTAATTGTCGAGTACTGTAAGAGCCTCTGCACTTTCATATCCTTCCTGAGCCACTGAAGCCTCTGCATTGTTAGATTCCCTGTCTTCCTTATATCTTTTCTTCTTATCAGGACAGTTCCTTTTGAAGTGTCCTTCCTTATGGCAAATGTAACATTTCAGCGTTTTCTTTCCTCTGGACTTGGATCTTGAAGAATGTTTATAGTTCTTGAATTCCCTTCTTTCACTCCTTCCTCTAACAGTCAATGCATCCCCATTACCACTAACAAACATAGTCTTGTTCAGAGATTTCATATCCAGTTCTTTTGATCTAAGTGCAGAGACTACTACACCTAGAGTCAATTCCTCCCTACCATACTCTATTGCTGCCCTTATAGCTTCGAAGGTTTCTGGTAAGGAATTTAACAGTATGACTGCCTGGTTTTCATCACTTATTTGTTCTCCTATGTTTGATAATTCAACGGTGATCTTCTTGAATTCATCCAAGTTGGCCTCTAGAGTCTTAGAAGTATCCATCTTGTACCCAAAGAGTTTCTTCTTGAGGTATATCTTATTTGACAGGGTCTTTCTTAAGAATAAATCCTCTAGTTTTCCCCATAGTCCAAATGCTGTTGTTTCATCGTTCACTTGCCTAAGAACTGAGTCAGAAAGATTAAGAATTATACTAGCAAAAGCAGTGTCCATTACCTCTTGTTTCTTTTGCGCAGTGGTGTTCTCAGCAAACTGTGGTGTCTCATTCAAAGCAACTGAAACTTTCTGTTGGATCAGGACTGCTTTCATCTTCTTCCTCCATATACCAAAATCACCCGTGCCATCAAACTTCTCACTCTCCAATTTCAACGATCCCATATCAGATGCTTTCTTGAACTTGTTGCTGGTTCAAGATTCTGTCAAGAATGAGTGTTGAAATTCACCAGTTCTCTTCTCGCTCTGATACCAAAATTTGTTATGCAATCAACACTGAAACAACTTGAGAATATAAGAATTACACAGATCAACACAAGTTTTAAAGTGGTTCAGCCATTACAGCCTACTCCACTAACCAACCCAGCAACTGACTTCTTTATTAATCCAACAAGAATGGCAAATGATCACGTTACACACTAAGCACACCTCTGTTTGATCACCAGAGGTTGCAAGACTACTCACTTTCTACAATCAGCCTCACTTCTTGAGTTCTTGGTTCTCACAGGACTACAACTACAACAAGTGATTCTCTCCACTTTCAGTTTCCCTGCTCTGCGATCAGTCTCTGTTTTTAGTGCTTAATGGTTTTCTATATATGTACATAAGCCTCTTATCCTTTATATACATATCAGATACAAATGCCTATATTAACACACGCACCCAATGACACACCCATTGGTCCACGTGTACAAGTTGTTAGTTGTTAGTTCTTGGCGCCACACTAACAACTGTCCACCTTTGTGCCAAGCTTACACACAGTTTGCTGAGGTTGTCTTCTATACACTGTTTACCTTCCAGTGTCTCCTGTCAAAATTCTTACATTTATTTCCCTCTGGCATCTTCCTTTTCTCTCAATGTCATTATTTACCATCAGACTCAGAGATGCTCAGATATGCTTTTGCGGAACTAGAGGAATCCCGTGGTGCAATTCAGGTAATGAAGTTTGACCTCCTCGTCTCTACTTGTTTACCTTTGGTTCAAAAGTCTTTGTTAAGTTTCAATGCAGCTAAATTATTTGGTTTCTTGTCCTTTAATTGTATTTTCTGCTGCTTTTTTGGCAGCCTGCTAAGAAAATATACGAGAGCCTTCTTGAGGATGGTGTTAACACATCGGCACTTGCACATATACAAGTAAATATTTTTTTTTTCTGAATTGATTACTGGTCAGTTCTATCTTTTTACTTTCCATGGGCACAGATTACTGGGATCTTCATATTTAACAAGACAAGCATGCTTTTTAGTTTTTACGATTTGGTGACAAATATTTGGTAGCATAGTATAATTCTGTGCTGTTCTTTAGAAAGATTTAAAGAACATAAAGTTGGTCTTTTATGCTGCAGTTTATTCGCTTTCTTAGGAGAAGTGAAGGAGTTGAAGCATCTCGGAAGTACTTTCTAGATGCGCGGAAGTCCCCGAGCTGTACATACCATGTTTATGTTGCTTATGCAATGATGGCCTTTTGCCTTGACAAGGATCCGAAGGTTCTTGTTTCTTTCTTTAAATAAAATTTGGATTTTCGTGATTTATGCAGTGTATAGAATGCATTCCTATTGTTGATCTTACATTACTATTTACCAATTTCTCACTCCTAGTTTTAAAATAAAAGGCTACTTTAGCCTCACTGATTGTAATTTCAAGTTATGTTTGACTTTTATTTGACATGGTTCTAGTATGCACTTGTGGAGGATAGGATAAATTTTTTTAAACTAGCAATTGGTTTGGTTCACTCTTTCCCTCTCTTCAACTATTACAAATAGTTTTAGTGCTTATGTTTCTAAAGAATATATTTTTATTTAATGAATTATAGTCAGCCACAGTTGAGTTGTATACTCGTATTACATCTGGGACATATATCAAAGTCACCATTACTAATGTTTATGTACACTCGTGCAGATGGCACATAATGTTTTTGAAGCTGGATTAAAGCGGTTCATGCAGCCTGCCTATATTCTTAAGTGTGTTTCATCAACTCTCTTCTGAGAAATTATAAGTATTATTTTTAGTGCATTCAAAATTTTCTGAAATGCGAAACCCTTTGTTATTTCGGAGTTCTCTTCATTTCGTGTTCATGCAGTTGGGTATATGTTTAACTAGGGACTTGTGTCTTTGGAACATTCTCATCCTCCTTAAACTTTGGATTTATTAAATTTTTGGTACAAGATTAATTTAGTCATATAATGCTTATGCTAAACTTTAATCCATCTCTTAGAATCGGGTCAAATTCTAAAGTTTAAAAAAAGTGTTATCAATTGTGATTCTAAAGTACAGCGAGCTCATTTGCTGCAAGGTGGTTGATAGAGTGGTGATATTAATTTTTTATACGAAACATTATATTATATTAACTAAGTAATAATTACAAGGGTACAAAGGGGATCAGTTAGAGTGGTGATATTAATTCAAAACCTATGGCTTCTCAGCTTGGTCATTTATGCAGTGTCCAATGTGTATTCATTGGCCTAGGAACTTGAAACCATAATGTCATCTGTCTTCACTGTAAACATAGAAACTTTACATTTAGCAAAGGAAAAAAAACATAGAAACGATTAAAACATAGAAACTTTACATCTGGTGCTCGGATAAGAAAGTATGAATATGAATCTACTGTTACTCTCTGCTGGAGAAAAAAAAACATGTAGCATCTGCTATGCTATATCTTGTATTGACAGTTATTGTGTTATGACTTTGCAGATATGCCGATTTCTTGACCCGTTTGAATGATGATAGAAATATCAGGGCTTTGTTTGAGAGGGCCCTGAGCTTACTACCACCAGAGGAAAGTGCTGAGATAGATACCAATCCTAGATATAAGTGACGGTACAATCTTCATGATTTTAATATTAAAGTTCTGGAAAATATGCATCTGGACAGCCGTTGGGGTGTCAATGATTGTTAGAAGATTTAAGCTACTGTTTGTCCCAAAGGTTATGCTATTAAGTGATGAACTAACAAATCTTCTTATTTTTCTCTGACTCTCCCCTCACATACATTTAAATGCTTGATCTATTACTCTTATTTTACTGTAGATCTATGTGTTTGTGAATACTTCGATTGTCTTCCATAAAATAAAATATTTTCAAGGTCATAACTCTCTTCATTTCTTGAATTGGATTATTAACATGTAACTGAAATACCTTTTTTTTTTTTGCAGATCTGGAAACAGTTCACGCATTTTGAACACACTTATGGAGATCTAGCAAGTATGCTGAAGGTTTGTGAATAAGTTTCTCCCCCCCCCCCCCGCCCGGTCTGTCTCTTGCAGGGACTAACTTTCTATTGTGAATTAATGAAGTAATACAAATACTAACCTGCTCCTCTACTCATAATATATACTAGAAGTGTCTGGTTAAACGCTGTATGTTTCCTATGTCAGTTCGGTTAATGCATAAAATGAGCATGGTCTGCATAAGGTGGTATAAGAGTGCACTCCAGTTGACACAGCTAAAGCTTGCCTGCTTACTTTCCTCAAGTACTATGTCCTAGTTTTTTCCCCTCTAAGATGTATGTTTCCCCATAGACGACTAACCCATCCCTACCCCAACCTGTTAACCACAGTTATATCCCTTGAGTGCCTCCTCCTGTACACCTTGACACATCTTCCTACTAGTAGAAACTACATAGATTCCATGAGAACATTATTTGCACTTCCAATTGTAGTATTTTGGTTGGAAACAGTACTTCCAGTATCCGAATATGTACAATGCTGCAAAATGAGAAAATAAGGGATGCAACAAATGCGAACATTTAACCAAAACAATAACGCTCCCTAGCTTCATGCAGCTTATGCATATAGTATCTCTCTTCCTTTTATTTTTTGTTGGATTGTTGTTTACTCTCATGTCTTTATTCTTTACTTAAAGCGAAGTTTATAAAATGATCTGAGCCTTGACGATATTGGCTCAATTTAGGTTGAACAAAGGAGGAAAGAAGCACTTTCTGGAACAGGCAAAGAGGGTTCACCAACCTTGGGGAGTTCTTTGCAAGATGTTGTCTCACGTTACAGTTTCATGGATCTCTGGCCATGCTCTAAAAACGATATGGATTATTTGGCACGTGTTGCTCACAATGGTGTATATGATTTAACGCAAGTGCACGTGTCGCAAACAAGTAATATAATGATAAGAAAGATCGTTCCCACGAAGATTGGAATACTAGAAAATATCGTAAAAATTAACTATTAAAATCAATATTTTGTGTTTTTGTTTATTAAAATAAAATAAATAATACGAGACGAAAAGAGTGAAAACACTGAAACAACAATCAACAAGAAGGATATCAAGAATCGCAAATAGATAAATCAGTTAGGATTGCAAATATGACAAGTAATGTAGACAAATTGCTTTGCTGCAGCTTTGCTGTAGCAATGCTGCAGCAAAGTATACCAGTAACTAGAATTGCAAAAATTCACAAAGGATTCTTCCGAATCTGCAATGTTTATATATTCTATGACTCAATAAAACATATTCCTATGCAAAACTGAATCTAAGAACAACGTTTATGCACAAATTCTTTTGAGTTATGTGAGATAATTATATATTCCTATATCAATTTCTTCACACTATTCTAGCTTTATCCAACTTAAAATTAACCTTTCCAGATTCAATTTCAGTCTAATATCCTATCAATTGTTAATCAAGCAATCAATAAGAATAAATCATCCAATCAAGCATAGAATAACTAGCACATCTTGTCAAGCAAAGCACAATTTTATAAAATTAAAGCACAAGGTCTACATACACTTGCATATCCACAACCCTAACTGAATGAGAATTTAGCCAAGCATATTTATAAAATTAAATATCAAATTATATATGCTCAAAATCAGATCCATATGGTTTAGAGAATTTAGAAGAATCAAATAATAAAGAAATAATGAAATAAATAAATAAACCCCTTAAATCAACCCTAAACCAATTGGATTATGATCCTTTGTTTCGTTCTTGTTTTCTCTTCAATGAAAGTTCTTGCAAATCAAGCTTCAATTGGTCTCTTTCCAGAATCAAATTGATGCTCTGTTTTGCCTCTCCTTCCTTGCACCTAGGGCTGAGCATCGGTTCGAAATTGCTGGTTTTTAGGCAATCCGAATCCGATCCGATCCGAAGCGGATTTGAAACTTGTCAATCCGAATCCGATCCGAAGTGAACATCAATCCGAATCCGAATCCGAATCCGAAGCTAATTAATAATCCGAATCCGAATCCGAATCCGATAAATAATCCAACATACATCTCGTCAACCAACTCATCTCGTGCACTATCTTTATCTTTCTTGAGATTATCACTGATTTTGTCTGAAGATTTCATATCTTCCATTGTTTCTATCTGATCCTTGTTCTTAACAGATTACTTTATCTAAATAAATGCCTACAACACATCTAGCAGCACAATCAAGAAGAGAAACATAGATCATAATTTTTGACAAGAAATTCATAAGAATTTTTTTTCTAAAAACATGAAACTCATTTCATTACTGAGGAAGCAAAGAAGTCTCGGGAAAACAAAAACCCCTTTTGAACATAAGATTATTAATTCCCTAGACAAGATTTTATTGAATCCTACCTCTTCTGTTTACTCAACTAACAATGAAACAAGGACTACCATGTATGACACTCACCAATTAAACCAGACACAAGTAATAGGGTTCGCGATGGCGCTGGCGAGACTGCAGAACCGCAGGATGGCGTAGCGCTGGCGATGGCTTCGGCAGGCGGCGAGACACTAGGGTTCGCAGCTTGGCGCGAGTCTGGGCTTCGACAGACTGTATTTATTTGCTATATCTATATATATATATATATATATATATATATTAATAATAACAGAAAATAATCTTTCGGCCATCTCGACCCTATTTCTCTTACCGTTTTCAATGATCATCCAAACCCTTTTTATCTCAGTATCCGGTTGTCAGCTCGCATTTTCCGAACTCTGTAAAATATAATTAATACAAACAAATTGAAAAAAACTCAAAGAAATTGCTAGGCAGCTAATCATAAAAGATCTCATGATTTATTTTTGACTAATCTACTTTCATAAATCACACCTAACCCTTTCCCTTCAATCGAAAAATGCTCTAACTTACATCATGCAATAGTGACTAGAGAACCCCAACTTTCCAGTCAAAGGTTTTTTAACCTTTTCACATTAGATATATTCACAGCAAGTAAGTATCTAATGCGGCGCAAGTTATAACATGACACGGCATTTATAACAGAAAATAATTATTATTAATATATATAATATTATCGGATCGGATCGGATTTACACGGATTTGAAAATTTTTAATCCGAATCCGAAACCGAAACCGATCGAATTAGTTATAATCCGATCCGAATCCGATCCGAATCGGATTCGAAACCAATCCACAATTTCGGATCGGATCGGATTTTTCGGTTTTTTCGGATTGATCGGATATTTTGCTTAGCCCTACTTGCACCAAATCTGTCCAGAAATTGGGGCTGCTGCTGATGATTCGTTCTCTGTTTGCTGCTGTGAATTAACGTGTGTTTTTCCTCCCTTTGTATCGCCTCCTGCTGCCCAGATTAGTTCCTGATCAGTTCTCAATTTTCTGCCGCAGAATCACGCCCAAATCAGTCCCTGTTTTTGCTCTTTTATATTAGGTTTAATTAGAGACAAATTTTGGTGTGTTAATTTCCAATATTATCCCTCAAAAGGTGAGTTAATGGAAGCACAAAATCGTCCTTTTCCTTTAGTGTCCAAATCAGCCCTTGAATTCTTGATTCCACATCAGCTCTGTTTTGGCGTTGATTTCCTGGTATGGTTTTGCTGCAGCAATGCTGTAGCAAAGCTGCAGCAAAGTTGTATTTTTGCATTTTCTTTGTTGTTTTCTTTATTTCCTGCAAGGGCAATGAAAATATAATGAGTGCACATCAAAATATAATTCTTTTTGACACATTTCATAATTATTTTGAGTTTATTATCAAAGAATTCATTTAAATCACAAAACCCACAAATAGTGTATAAATGATTAAAATGTGTGGATATTCTCAAATTAACAAACAAGTATTTATGAATAAGAGCTAATAATACTCTAATAAATTAGAGTTATCAGCACGACTAGAGGTAATCTTATCCTTCTTTTCCTTTTCTAAAGAAGTAAATGGTAATGCAATGACACGAAGAAACCCCTTTTGACTTAAAAGTTAAAACAGTAGAGCACAATCCTTCTATACACAAAAAGAAATCAAAGTTGAAGAATAAAAGTATAAAACTTTTCTTTTTCAATCATAAGAATTAAATTTCTTGGACTCAATTAGAGTAATGGGCATTATCAATTTTGGAAATTTGGACCGAAACTATTAAATTTATAGATCAGAGACAAAGTTGACTAGAACCCAAAAGGTAAGGACTAAATTGACCTTTTACTAAAAAAAATGAAGATTTGGAGTTATGTATGTACCCCACCATGACACTCAGTAATAATGATGTCTTCGGCTATCCCTCCATTTTAGATGGAACAGAGTGTAATTATTTGCCTGGAATCTCAAGTTTAAAAAATGTGCTGAAGGATTTAGGTTTTGCAAGAGCATATTTAATGGTTCAGCTTTGTACAGAATTAGTTTGCATTAAAGACTTGAGATTCTTGAAGTGCTTACGCATTTGACTTACAATAATCAAGAAAAGCTGCTATTAGGTTTAATTATTTTTTTGTGTAAACATTCATATTTTTTGAATTCAATGTCGACCCAAAAAGCTATAATACTTGTTTGTAAAGTGTTCAGAATTTGATGGTGGCAGCTACTGATTTGATTTTGTTGAAATGCTAAACCCTCTTTTCACTTCCGCAGTGGCTTGCTAAAACTATTGATAAGAAAGTTGAGAGGCCAGCCATGCCAAATGGATCTGGTTTCATAGGTGCTCTTATTATGCTTATCCTTGTATCTCTGATCTCTGATCTCTGATACTCATTGTTTCTTACTTGAAAATGTGTCTTTTTATGCAGATAAAAGTAACATGGGATCAATAAGTAGTGGAATTACAACTTCGAAGGTTATTTACCCTGATATTACTAAAATGGTGCTTTATGATCGAAGGCAAAATCCGGGTAAGCAATCCATGTGTGTGTGTGTGTGTTCACTATACCAAAAATTGGCTTTAAAGACGGTTATTAACCATCATTGTAAAGTTACGATGATGCTTCAAAAAAAACACAGCGACTATCGTCTATCCAGGCGTCATCATAAATAAGTCTTTTTAATGGCAGTCGCTACCGTCATGGAAAACAAAAAACGACTGTTATTAAAAATCGTAGAAAAACAAGCGACCTTCGTGAAAAACATATTCTATGACTGTTGTTATTTTATGACCATCATTGTAAACTGACAATGACTGTCACAGAAAATATCAAATAATTATTAAAAATAAAAGCTAATACATTATTCGAGGAGGTTGTTTTGATTTTGGAGGCAGAAGTTACTGTCCTTGGAGTTTCTAAATAAAAGCATATGATTTAAAACATTTGTTAAATTTATTGTGTTAGATTTATAAATATCAATTGTTTAAACACGAACATAGTACAATGTCAAGCCCTATAGGCTCTTTTTATCGTGGCATAGTACTTATTACATTTGCTTACAAGATAAACAAAGAAATGCTTAATTGATACTACACAACAACAGAATAGCCAAAGGTTTTCTCAATGCTATAACACATGTACAGAAATCCATCCTTGTCTTGTTAAGTTTCATACACATGATCGAAATGACTAGCTATAGTTAAAGACATAAATAACATCATTTAGCATAAAATTCTAAACATGAGTCTTGAGTACTATATTCATTATATTTAAAAATAAAGTAATATTCTTCTCACCTGTTGGAGGTAATGTGTTACTCACAAATAAAAACAGGGCTTTTCTGGAGTCAAATTTAGCCTGCTGCTTAACATATGTATAAATTATCCAACTGACATGTCTCTAGGAAGTATGTATCTATTACAAATACAAACAAATAAAATTTGACGTTATTCTTTTCATAGGGATAAAATGGAATAAAAATTAAGCCTTTGTTATTTCTTTTCAAAAAAAGAATAAGAAATAAACATACTTTTTTCTTTTCCATTTCAGGCAGATTTGTCTTTTGAATATCTTTGTATTATCACCTGCAAAAAGATTATGAAGAAAAAGATCAAAAGCTTGCACTTTTTATAACAATATAAATTTATATGCAGAAAAATTTAACGAAAATGACAAGTAGATTGGTGCATCAATCTTTTAAATTTATATGTTAAACTTTTGACCAGTTTAACTTTCTTACTAAAATGTTTCTTATTAAAAGAGGTGAAAACATGCTTCATTGGATTTGAAGTGTTACTAAAACTTTTTCCCACTTTTGTTCGAATAAGGCACTTTCATTTTAGTTTGCATATTACTTCTATTGGGTATCAATGCTAGCACATGGGATTGGTGATGAGCATATGTCTATGCTTCCTGCAGGAATGTGAGTCTATGCAAAATTTGTCTTTCGAACTCTTCAGATATATTTAATGATTTTTTATTTTTTTAGTTTTTGAAAACTTCATTCATGTAAGCCACATATTAGACCTTAGCAATGATATGTTGAATACTATGTCTATGAGAATAATATTAACATCATCTCTCTCTTGGGTAACTTAGTTGGTATTTCATGTTATGTGCTTTTACTTGTTTCTCTCTCAAAGATCTTTGGGGTAATTTGAATTACTACAAATTAGCCTAGATATATGATTTATGATTGTAGTTTAGCTTTAGCCTAAGATAATTTGCGAGGGAAACTTGAGAGATACAAATGAAATCTTAAACCTTTTTGTCTCTTCAGTACTATATTTATTGATCTTTAACAGAGAAGGAAAAATAGATTTTTTATAGCAATGTAAAACATACCAGCACAGCAGACGAAATGGAAAATATTCTTTAAATGGAATTAATTAACAAAAATAGAGAAGAAAAATAGATTTATAGCAATGTAAAAAATACCAGTACAGCAAACGAATCGTGAATGATAATGACAATGGCCAAACGGATGTAGAACGGTAGCTAACAGTTATGAGAGTATTATGCAGGTATCTCACAAATGTATTAAGCCGTTATTTCAAATGTATTTGTTTCCCTAATTAGTTTTGGGGTACTGTATTATATGTTTTCGTCTACCAGCAAATGAATTTTGAAGCTTTGATGATATTATACGAGGTATATATATATATATATATTTCGAAAAGAGGGGTTGTGAATTTGGAATGTGTAAAAGTTACGTTGAATCCTATACTTCTATTAATAATTATAATAAATTTAAATGTAAAAAATAAAGTATTATTATTATAATATTTATTTAAACAATATAATTAACATAAATAATAATATTTAAAAAAATTATAAAATTATAAATAAAATAAAATTAAAAAATAATTTTTTTTATTACTAAAAAAATAGAATGAGAAAAATTATAAATGATTATACATATTTAGAAAAAAATAAAATATTATAGCTTATTTTTAAGGATCGTAGGCGTAATGATTGTTGAATTTTTTTATATTTTATTATAGAATATAATCAAAACGAACATAGTAATATTTTAAATAATTTTTATTATGATTATGATTACTGTTTATCAAATATGCCATTAATATTTTTGATCCTTAAGTCAAAATTATAAGCATTATTGTAAAATAAAAGATCTGCAGCAGCTCCGGAGACGTAAGCATAATTGGCCGAACTCCGTTATCAAATTGTGTGTATTATTATTTCGTTTTTCGCATTCTCACAAATCTGGTTATAGGGAAATTTGTCTAATTTCCTAACAACTGGTATCAGAGCTTTGGTGGTGAATTCTGTCAGTTTTTTCTGCGAGATTACTATTCACGTGAATAGTGAATAGTGAAATTTGGTCAGCGGTACCGGTTTGTCCACGGAGGTGTTCTAATACATGGTGGTTCGCAGGAATTGTCAAAAACTATCCAGGAAGTCAGATTTGAGTGGGAGCGATGGCTGCAGATGAAGGAAATGTGAAAATTGAAAAGTTCGATGGTGCGGACTTCGGCTTTTGGAAGATGCAGATTGAAGATTATCTGTACCAGAAAAAGCTATATCAACCTCTCTTAGGAAAGCAACCAGAGGGCATGAAGGATGAAGACTGGGCTCTTCTCGACAGACAAGCCCTCGGAGTTATTCGTTTGACGTTATCCCGCAATGTTGCTTTCAACATAGCAAAGGAAAAGACCACGGCAGGTCTTATGGTAGCTCTCTCTAGTATGTATGAGAAGCCATCGGCCTCAAACAAAGTTCACTTGATGAGGCGGTTATTCAATTTGTGGATGGCGGAAGGGACATCAGTGGCCCAACATCTAAATGAACTCAACACAATCACAACCCAGTTGAGTTCCGTGAAAATTGAATTCGATGATGAAGTTCGAGCTTTGATTCTCTTATCATCTCTACCAGATAGTTGGAATGCTACAGTTACAGCAGTCAGCAGTTCGTCAGGAAACAATAAATTGAAATTCGATGATGTTCGGGATTTGGTATTGAGTGAAGAAATTCGGCGGAGATAATCGGGTGAAGCATCAAACTCATCAGCTTTGCACACAGAGTCTAGAGGGAGAACTTCAGAAAGAAATTCAAATCGTAGCAGATCAAAATCTAGAAGGGGCAAATCTAGATTGGGAAAGAAAGATTTTAACTGTTATAATTGCGGCAAGAAGGGTCACTTTAAGAGGGATTGTCGAGCACCGAAGAAAGATACAGGTGCACAGGAATCTGCCAACGTGACAGAGGAAGCAGGTGATACTATGATTCTAAGCGTCAACAGTCCGATTGAATCATGAATCTTGGATTCAGGGGCATCTTTTCACGCCACCCCATGCCGAGAAATCATGGAGAACTACATTAGTGGTGATTTCGGGAAGGTTCATCTAGCTGATGATGAAACCTTGAATATCGTGGGTAAAGGAGACATTCGGTTAAAGTTGCCAAACCGGACAACCTGGAAGCTGCAAGGAGAGACATATTCCTGGTCTTAAAAGGAATTTGATCTCTGTGGGACAACTTGATGAAGATGGTTATTGTACAACCTTCACAGGTTGTGAATGGAAGATTACCAAAGAAGCACTCGTCATTGCTCGTGGTAAGAAGACTGGTACTCTCTATGTAACCTCAAACTTAGAGAATATCATTGCAATAGCAGATGCTGATGGAAAATCAAATCTATGGCACCAAAGGCTTGGCCATATGAGCCAGAAAGGGATGAAGACACTTCTATCAAAAGGGAAGTTGCCGGATCTGAAAAATGTAGATGTCGGCCTATGTGAGGATTGCATCTTTGGGAAACAGAAGAAGGTGAGTTTTACAAAGATTGGCAAGACACCTAAGGCAGAAAAGTTAGAGTTGGTTCATACCGATGTGTGGGGACCATCTCCAGTTCCATCTCTGGCTGACTCGTTATATTATGTCACCTTCATCGATGATTCTACAAGGAAGGTGTGGGTTTATTTTTTGAAGAAAAAATCAGAAGTCTTTGATACCTTCAGAAAATGGAAGGCCATGGTGGAAAATAAAACTGGTTTGAAAGTCCAGCGTTTGAGGTCTGACAATGGAGGAGAGTACAGAGATAGTAGATTCAGAGAATTTTGCGCAAACAACGGGATCAAGATGGAGAAAACAGTTCCCATGACACCACAGCAGAATGGCGTGGCGGAGCACATGAATAGAACTCTGAATGAACGTGCCAGAAGTATGAGGATACATGCCAGCTTACCCAATATGCTATGGGCTGAAGCCGTCAACACCGCGGCCTACCTGATCAACCGTGGGCCCTCAGTTCCCTTGGATGGTGGAATACCAGAAGAAGTTTGGAGCGGAAAAGAGATAAAGCTTTCACACTTAAGAGTGTTTGGTTGTAATTCTTATATACACATAGATTCTGCTAAAAGAAGTAAACTTGATGCTAAGTCTAACAAATGTGTCTTTGTTGGATATGGTGGTGATGAGTTCGGTTACCGTTTTTGGGATTATGAAAATCGAAAGATCATCAGAAGTCGGGATGTCATATTCAATGAGAATGTGATGTACAAAGACAGGTCAACTGCAGAATCAAGCAGCTCCAATACTGATATTGAAACAAAGGAATTCGTTGAGTTCGAGGAGATTTCTGGAAATGATGTTTAGATTAGTCCTGAAACAGTTCAAGAAGAACCAGGCACGCCAGAATTGAGACGCTCCTCCAGACTTCCAAAACCAACCCAACGTTATTCGCCTTCTTTGCACTACTTGTTGTTGACTGACAGTGGAGAACCAGAGTGTTATGATGAAGCTATGCAAGTGGAGGATTCAGTCCAGTGGGAGTCTGCCATGAAAGATAAGATGGACTCACTCATGTCAAATCAGACGTGGGAATTAGCTGAACTACCACCGGGCAAGAAAGCTCTCCATAACAAGTGGGTTTACAGAATCAAAGAAGAGCATGATGGCAACAAGCGCTACAAAGCAAGATTGGTTATCAAAGGGTTTCAGCAAAAAGAAGGTGTTGACTACAATGAAATTTTTTCTCCGGTCGTGAAGTTGACTACAATCAGACTGGTGTTAAAAATTGTAGCTGCAGAAAATTTACATCTTGAGCAATTAGATGTAAAAACAGCTTTTCTTCATGGAGATTTGGAAGAAAAGATCTATATGAGGCAGCCCAGAAGGCTTCATAAAGACAGGCAAAAAAAACCTGGTATGCAGGTTAAAGAAAAGCTTGTATGGTTTAAAACAAGCTCCTAGGCAGTGGTACAAGAAGTTTGATAGCTTTATGAGTAGCAGCGGTTTCACAAGATGCCAAGCAGATCATTGTTGCTACATCAAGAAGTTCGACAACAGCTTCATTATTCTATTGTTGTACGTTGATGACATGCTCGTTGCAGGTTCAGATATACAAGAGATCAAAAATTTGAAGCAGAATTTGTCGAAGCATTTTGCAATGAAAGATCTAGGTGCTGCAAAGCAGATTATTGGAATGAGGATCAAAAGAGACATGAAGTCAGAGACTTTGGTGTTATCACAGGCTGAGTACATCAACAAAGTACTCTCTAGGTTCAACATGCAAGATGCCAAACCAGTGAGTACACCTTTGGGTGTTCATTTCAGACTATCCAAAGAGCAGTCACCTAAAACTGCAGAAGAACGCGCTCGAATGGAAAATGTTCCATATGCTTCAGCTATTGGAAGTTTGATGTATGCCATGGTTTGTACCATACCAGACATTGCACATGCAGTGAGAGCTGTAAGTAAGTACATGAACAATCCAGGCAAGACACATTGGGAAGCTGTCAAGTGGATTCTTAGATATGGCACTATGCTTTAAAAGTGGAGATATGGCTCTTGAAGGCTATGTAGATGCTGACTTAGCCGGAAATGTTGATAATAGAAAGAGCACTACAGGGTATGTTTATACTCTTGGCGGTACATCAGTGAGTTGGGTTTCTCAACTGCAGAAGATTGTTGCTCTCTCCACCACTGAAGCTGAATATGTTGCAATCACGGAAGCCAGCAAAGAAATGATTTGGTTGCAAGGTTTCTTGGAAGAACTAGGCAAGAAACAGGAACGCAATGTGTTATATTGCGATAGTCAGAGTGCCATCCATCTTGCTAAAAATCCGTCTTTTCATTCCAGAACAAAACACATACAACTACGATATCATTTCATCAGGTCACTTCTAGAAGAAGATGTTCTCAAGCTTGAGAAGATACAAGGAAATGATAACCCAGCTGATATGTTTACAAAGACGGTGACAATTGATAAATTGAAGTTGTGTTCAACTTCAATTGGCTTGCGGACATAACAAACCCAGAAAGAGTTGCTGCAGTGATCATGTGTGGAAACATGATTAAAATCAGTTTCCAAGTGGGAGATTGTCAGAATTGGTGTGGTCAGATTTGGTGGCTGCCTAATTCAGTCAAAGAATGCAGCCACCAGCTGCCAAAGAAGAAGAAGAAAGAAGAAGATTCATGTGAGGTCATTGCTTACCTCATAGTAGCTCTATTTTCTTTTATAAATAGAGGAAGAATTCTCAGCAGATCAATCCATCCCAAATAAGCTTTCTTGTAGAGAGAAAAGAGAGAAGAGAAGAGAAAGATAAGAAAAATAGAGTTTTCTTATTTTTTCTTTTGAGAGAATTTTGTGAAGAAAATTCTTGGGAATATTTGGGTGTGAGTTGTGAGTGTTGTAAACACTGTGTAAATTTTCTCCTTAGTAAAAGATCTGCAGCAGCTCCGGAGACGTAAGCATAATTGGCCGAACTCCGTTATCAAATTGTGTGTATTATTATTCCGTTTTTCGCATTCTCACAAATCTGGTTATAGGGAAATTTGTCTAATTTCCCAACAACTTCAGAGCGCAAACACTTTACACACATGTTGGCAGCATTTGGTGCCATCGGAACTCCACATTTGCAGCACAAAACGCTGCCAACTGTTGAATGAACCATAAACATACCTGCTTCTCCGGCCATGGCTAATAACTGAAAAAGCAAAGTCATACATAGTTAAGAAAAAATAACATATGTAATTTATGCACAAATTGATAATAACAATTTTGACAGAACAAACAGAAGTTACAAACATTAGTTCTATTTAATCTTTGGAGAATCTTAATCTCCCCATCTCATTTTCTTTATGACTTTATCTCGTATTATTATATTGAACAAAGAACAGGGAGAAGATAGAAAGAAATGATGCTTAGCTCAATTAATAATTAAATGAGTGCAATATATGTTTGTTTCTATTGTTTACTTTGTTAATGAATCTTGACATGGCATAAAACAAATCCATTCAAATCTCTAGGTGATCATGCATACAGGTTTTATACACTTCAAAGTTGAAATAAACCCTTTATATTGCTATTTACTTGTACTGTATTTGACCTTTCAATTCCAAGTTTTTTACAATAAATTTTTTCAACTAAAAAGAAGGAAATTAAGGTGAGAAACTACATGTTTTCAAGTTCAATATCAAAAAAAGAATTAAAAAGCTTGAAATGTATTAAAAAGTTCACAATAACATTTTTGAATGATTCAAGGTATATAAAGCATCATCATATCAGATCACTTACCGAACTAATATGAATCCTACAAGGTCGGAAATTCTAAGTACAAACTATAAAGGATACAGCTGAAACCATTAAACTTAAAAGGAAAAAAGAAAAAGAAAAAAAAATCACGATAGGACAAAGTCCAGTTACACAGATGAACTATTACTAAAAGCCAACAAAGCAGAAAATCAATATAAATCAATGACACAAATATAACAATTATCTAAATCTTTAAAGAACCATATAATCAAAGGAAGAAGAAATGGAAAATGGATTGGGGTTCAACGCTTGGATCTCTTTTGATTTGGTAATTTTGTTTCTGTAGTTTTAAGAATTTTATTTTGATACAAATTAAAAAAGAAAGGGTATGAAAATAAAGAAGATCATATAGAAATTTTAGGAAATAACTAAATGACAAAAACAAGTCAATATCACAATGGGTTTTCTTCAAAGAACCATGAAATCCAAAGAAGAAGAAATCAAATGGATTGGGTTCAACTCTTTGTCCCTTTTGATTTGGTAAATTTGTTTCTGCATTTTTAACAATTTTATTTTGTTATAAATTAAAAACGAAAGAGTATAAAAATAAAGAAGATCATAAAGAAAAAATAACAACAAATTGGGAAAGAATTACAGAGCTTTAGCAGAGGCGGTTCAAGAGTTTTTGTGAGAACCTGAGGCCCTTGAAACGTATGGAAAAGTTGAGAATAACCCATTTGAATGATTGAAAAGGTCATAAATCATCATAACAGATCACTAAATTGGCTAATATCACAGTACCATACATACAAGGTCGGCAATTCTAAGCATAAAGAATAAAACTGAAACCAATAAATCAAAATAAGGAGGAGAGATTACCTATTCCAAACTAAAACCCAACCAAGTTGAATACTTCACAGGATTGGCCGGCGGCAATAGAGTTAGAGGATACTTGACGGCCAGCGTTGGTGGGAAAAAAGGGAGAGAACGACATTAGGGTATGTGGAATCGAATATATCCACTTGGGCTTTTCCGGTTTTGATTTTCATGTTGAATCTCGCACTTTTTTTTTAATAATAAAATAAAATAAAAAAGACACTTTTTTTTCTTCTTCCAAGTTTTCCCTAATTGTTCCTTTTTCTCCCCCTACTTTTGCAGTTTTGCACCCTTTTTTTCGATTTTTTTTTTCACCTTTTTTTCCAAATTTTTATTTTACTAGTTTTTTCTTTTCTTTTTATATTATTTTTAGTTTATTATAACTTATTTTTATACATATTTCATAATATAATAAAAATGAATAATTATTCAAAATTTCTTAATTCTTAATTCATCAAGCGTTACCAATAATATATGTAAATTGTAAGAGATATAAATATGTATTTTGGAAATATATTGTTTATTGGGTGGGGTGAGAATTATTTTTTAAAAGAGTTAAATAGGTTTATCATTTAAAAAACAAATAGTTAAATAGTTTTTTTTTTAACTATTAAATCTCATATGTATATTAAGTTCAAGCAATTTTTTTGCAAATTTAATATTTTTATAGTAATAAACATTATGGTTATAGCAATTAAAATTTAGCGTCTCATATAACATTTATTATTATTTTTCTATAAAATATACATTTTGCTTGTGTTCATTGTTATAGGGTTGCCCAATTTTTTTCTTCAAAATTTACCTTATTAAATTACAATTGTTTCACAATAAATAATTATGATAATATTGTAATATTTTATTTTATAAATTTAAATATAATATAAAATTAAAGTTATATCATAAATTAGTTGTGATTTTCCTATACAATGTGATACAAACATGAAGATTCCATTTTAGAGAAAGAAAAAAAAATTGCATTCATTATACCAAATGAAATTGAGCATAAAAAAATGAATGAAGTAAGATTTTAACAAATTTGATTTGAAAATTAGTTCAAACAACTAAAACATGAATTATACAAATAAAAAAAGAAGAGACTAAAAATATAAGGGTATGACTTTCCTATACAAGCTTGCTACGCAAAACTACCTTTTCTCTACAAGTAAGCCACGATAAGGTAATGCAAGAATGTGAGACTCATGCTGGAAATCTTATTGAAGCAATGATAGTAAGTCGTATAGCTCTCGTAACACTACCCAGTCATGATACATATGATTATCCTTCATGAACAACCTTTGAAATGCCTGTCTTATTTAAATTGGTAGCTATTTATCATATTGTGTCGCCAATATATTAATAAAACATCAATGAGTAAAGGTTTGTGGATTAGGATGAAATCAATAAGATGAATTAACATTTGTTGATGTTGTTGTACAAGTGGAACAATTTCTCCTAACCCAGTTGTAAGCACTTTTGACAAGATTCTTTTGCTATTGAAATTGATAAATATAAATTTGAGGTTAAAATAGTTTAGATTTAGAGTAAAACTTTAAATTTAAGTTAAGAGTGAGCAATATATGTTAAATATAATTTAACTTTTATAAAAGTTGTTAAAATTTAGTTATAAAATTATAATTTTGATCAAGTGAAAGATATGTATCATTTTATATGATGTAATACCTTTTGAACTTTTAAATGGTATGTTTTGACCTTCAGCTTTTAAAACTTATTCTTTAATTTTCAAAATTTTGAATTATAAATATATAATTTATTGGTAATTTAAATTTAAAAATTTGAGTACTAAATCAAATAATTTATAAATTTAATAACAAAAGTTTGAAATCAAATTATAAATTTTAAAAATTTAAAAATTTATATAAAAATTGCTTGAAGTTTGAAACATAATGAAGGAGTTAAGCCAATTCATTATATTAATTGATCAAGTTATGAATTTCAACCATACTAAATATAATTTTATTTTAAAAATTAAAAATAAGATAAACAGCTTGTAATGTGTTTTTTTTTCTTTTCCTTTTCAACTAGTACAACGAGAATAAAATGCTTACTAAAATTAAAACCTCATATTGGATTGAAAGAAAAGTTTTTCTTTCTAAACAAGTCACATGTTCATGTTAGGTGTATGTATGGTTTAATTTAGTCCAATTTTTAGTAAAAAAAATTAATTAAATTAAATTATTTATATAAATTTAATTAAATTGGATTGAAATATTTGGTTTATAAAATTATTGAATTTAGGTGGTTTGATCTAATTTGATTAATAATTTTTCATAGTTTTTTATTTAAATTTTTTTCCTTTAAATTATGTTGTTAAAACTTGAAATTAATATTTAAAAAAAATTTGAATCTAATCAAATTACTTTAAATATGCTACAAATATAATTCATATAAAATCTCACATAAATTAAAAATTAAGTTGATAAAATTATAAAAATAAAATCATCATATACATGCAACTAAAAATTGTAAATTGCATGATAAAGAGTTGAAACTGTAAAGAATAATTTACATGTAATATTTAATTTTTAATAATAATATAAACTAATTTTAATTTTTCAAAATAACTAATATATTATATTTTTTTAAAAAATTATATATAATATATAATGGTCCGGTCCGATTTTGATAGTTAAAAAAATCATAAAATCAAACCCAATTATATGAGAAACAGTTTGAAAAAAAATATAAACCGAATCAAACTATTTGACTCACATAATTATACAATCTAATTTAGTTTGATCCAATTTTTTTGGTTTAATTTGATTTGATCAAATTTTTGGACACCCTTAATTCATGTAGCTAATTTTAAAGGTTGTAATTTTTTGCATCAGAAAAATTTATATTTTATTAAATGTTAAAATTATTTTAAAAATTAAAAAAAAAATATTGAGTATTGATATATATGTCACAACAAAATTAAAATAAATGTAAATTTATAAGTTTACTTGTTATTAGTATTCAACTTATTACAAAACGTGTTTGACCTCGTGTAGTAATGATGTCATCCCACTAATACTAACACGCATAATTGAAAATTGTTCACATTCCCATTCAACATTCTCTGAACTATTGTCTGTATAATCTAAACATTTTCAATATTATATAATTCAAAGTTTAGCAAAAAAATAAATAAATTATTAACTTAATAAAAACAAGTGAATATAGTTGAAAATAAATATTTTATAAAATGTAAAAAAAAAAAAAAAAACAATAATCATGTGCATACATGTGATAGCGTATCATTTTTTTCTCAAAAAAAATAGTGCCTTTTTTTTAATATTAAAAAATAGTAAGACAGGTGGAATTGCAAAAGTTGAAAGATAGAAAATAGCAGGAAGATAGAAAAGAATGAACAGAAAAAAAAAAAAAAAAAAAAAAGATAGAAAATAAAATGGCAGGTGGAATTATGTAATGTTCAGTATTTTTTGGTGTGTCGAGACTAAATATTGTTGTTGGAATTATGGAAAAGTATATATAATTATTTTTTAGAGTTTGATCGAATATATAATTAATTGCATAAAATAATAATAAATCAATATTTTTTATATTTGTATGATTATGATATACTCTTGGCCATCAATATATATATATATTACATTTAACACTTCCACCAAGAGGCAAGAGTCGTCTTTACACAACATGTTGGTCCAACATTAAGTTTCAACAATTAATCAAAGTTTGCATGATATAGGTTTAAATAGGAAAACTAACTCTAATTCCATATCATGTTATAAGTTCACTAATTTTAAAAAAAATATTTGATAAAATAATATTTATTCACTTAAAACTTAAAAAACTAAAATTTTATTTTAACTCGTATATTTTTATTACAAACAATATTCACCCAAGAAATTTAAATTGAATGTCATTACGTTAAAAAAAATTCAAATTAAATTATAAAAAATTAGGCTCATTTAATATTAATCTTTTTAAATTGGTTGTTACTTTGTGTAGATGTTTGTATTGAGTCTATTTATGTAATGCTGTTTTGCTACGAGTGTTTATAATGGTGTTTTTCATCGATGAAGTCCACCATCAGATTCAAGAGGATGTGAGTTCCTTGGAATAATAACTGGATCTCTACCAGATGTCAAGAACAAAAAACAAAAATCCTGCATAAACCATCATCAAGTTAAAGTTGACATTTTTGGTAATCACTTCTAGCTCAGGTGGCTAAATTTTTCCACCGAAAAAATTCAAATTTTATGTGTGAGTATGTTTTCTTTTATTGATAAAAGAATAGGACCCTTTTTCAAAATAGAAAAAAAGAAAGTTAAAGTTGACGTTTCTTGTTTTCAACTTCTAGAAAAGATTTCCCTTTCACATTAGAAATAAAAGCTTCATTTACCAACCAAAACAGTGAGGACAAATCCCCCCGTCAGTACA
Organism: Elaeagnus macrophylla; assembly: GCA_029378325.1. Lineage (NCBI taxonomy): Eukaryota > Viridiplantae > Streptophyta > Magnoliopsida > Rosales > Elaeagnaceae > Elaeagnus > Elaeagnus macrophylla. The sequence continues at coordinate 26,038,714 of CM055648.1, read as the reverse complement.
GGATAGACAAAATGTGGGTTATCTCCATTGACCATCAAAAGCATTCTTACGCAGAATGTAATCGCAGGACCTCCAATTAGAAAAGCAGTAAGAAATAACGATGTAGCATCGTAACCAAATACTAGTCTTCCACCGCACAAAAATTTCTGTCAGGAAAATAGATGTCAGTGTTCCTTGTGTGTATTACATAAATTCAACTATTAATTATTTAAGATTGTTAGTGATTATTGTGGCTTATCAGTTTCCTTGTCTTCTTGTTCGAAAGAGAAATATATGTAGAAACTAGAAAGTATTCCTGAGTAAAATGAGCAACAATTCATGACTTTCTTCACCAAATGCACAAGACCGATATTTTGTATACTTCAATGCCTTAAATGAAAAATTATCAAGACATACTTTGGTTTAACTGTATTACATGACTATTTTATTTATAAAATTTTATTTTTAACTATCATATAAAAATAACATGTGTTTATTTTTTTTATATAACTTCCATGAATATATATATATATATATATAAATGAACATATGTTTTTTCTTTTATAGGAAGATATGTTTCTTCTACTAAAGAGTAAAATGAAATCAATTAAATAACTGAATCATTTATTTACAGAAAGATATTACTTTTTAGTTATGTCTTAACTGAGATAAATAATAAGGATCCGTTTGGTTGAATGTATTAGAGTGGGTAATGTAATAGAATGAGTCCATTACGATGTTTCATTAGATTAAACAGTGGGAATGTAATATTACATTAAACGGTGGAATTGGGATTACAAACCTGAGAACAAGGAATTGGAATTCCTTTACGTAACCTAAACTACTCATCCTCGTCGAGCAGAGGCACCCCCGAGAAATTGGGGATTTTGTCTAAAATGGGCAAATCCCATAAGATAGTTTAGAAATAGGCTGATTTGGTTTAAACTTTAGAAATAGGCATTTTTTAACTGTCCACCTGTTTTATTGGTTTGTAGCCGGTATTTTATTAAAAAAAAAAAAACAAAAATTCGCGTGCTTCAAAACATTTGAATTAAATCCAACAGTTTCCAGTCTATTGAACTAAACTCTCCTACTCTCCCAATCTCCCACTTACCTGAGGAACGAAACGACGCAGACTCATCTCGCGAGGAAGACGATTTAGGAACATTTCCAGTCTATTACCGAGGACGAAGACGACGCAGGAAACAAGAATTTCACGGAACTTCATTTGTGAGCTCTGCAACTTTTGGTAAGTTTTGTTGAATCAATGTCTTCTCCGTCCCTTCACGAAAACTTCTTGGGAATGGTTTTTTATTGGGTTTTTGTGGAATATTGGTATTTCTGTATTTGGGCTTTTGTGTTTTTATCAGTCTTGCTGGCTGGGTTACTAGTAGCCATTGCCATTGAGATTGAAGGTTCGAGATATGGTACCAGAAAATGGAATTATTCATTGTTACCCTTTCATGTATGATTTATTAAAAAAAAAAATCTGATTTCTGGTCTTTCTGCGGTGTGGTATATCTCGATATACCTAGATATACCTAGATAGATCTTAGGTATATCGATGGTATATCTCGATATACCATCGATATACCTAAGATATACCTAGGTATATCGAGATATACCATCGATATACCTAAGATCTATCTAGGTATATCTCTGTTTTATCGAGATATACCTAGGTATATCGATGGTATATCGAGATATACCTATGTATATCTGTGGTATATCTCGATATACCTAGGTATATCTCGATAAAACAGAGATATATCTAAGGTATATCTCGATATACCTAGGTATATCTAAGGTATATCTAAGGTATATCGAGATATACCTAGGTATATCTCGAGGTATATCTCGATATACCTAGGTATATCTAAGGTATATCGAGATATACCTAGGTATATCTCGAGGTATATCTCGATATACCTAGGTATATCTAAGGTATATCGAGATATACCTAGGTATATCTAAGGTATATCGAGATATACCTAGGTATATCTCGAGGTATATCTCGATATACCTAGGTATATCTAAGGTATATCTCGAGGTATACCTAGGTATATCTAAGGTATATCTAAGGTATATCTCGATATACCTAGGTCTATCTAAGGTATATCGAGATATACCTAGGTATATCTAAGGTATATCTCGATATACCTAGGTATATCTAAGGTATATCGAGATATACCTAGGTATATCTCGAGGTATATCTCGATATACCTAGGTATATCTAAGGTATATCGAGATATACCTAGGTATATCTCTGGTATATCGATATATACCTAGGTATATCTGTAGTATATCGAGATATACCTAGTTATATCGAGATATACCTAGGTATATCTAACATATATCTCTATATACCTAGTTAAATCTCGATATACCTAGGTATATCTCTATATACCACAGATTTACATAGGTATATTTGTGGTATATCTTGGTATATCTTAGATATATGTTGGTATATCGAGATATATCTGAGTGTATTGAATTGTATTGATGTTATTTTGAATGTTATTTTCAACAACTTGTTCATAAGTATTAATTATTTTTCTTTTCTTACATTGCAGGAAATGGCAGCTGAATCAAGCTATAGTCCTGCAGTCTCCCCCTCTGGATATTATGTTGCTAAAATTACCAACATATCACGCCGCGACACTTTTAGCACATTGAAGACGACCCTTGAGCGATTTGGGTTACTTCAGAGGTATGAAGAATTATGTTTTGGTTTCATCACAAGGATGAACCATATTGAGTTCACAGAGGGATTGTTGCATCACTTATTGATGATGCAAGACAAAGATCATTCGGGAAAAGAGCTCCGAGTGATTATCAATGGCACACCCCATATTTTTGGATATGGAGAATTTAGTTTAATAACCGGTTTGATGTTTACCGGTTCGGAAGAGTGCCCAGCTCGAAATAATCGGTTACGGAAGACATACTTTAAGACCGACGGTCTCATCAAGAAAGGCGACCTGGAGAAGGTTTTCACAAAGCTTCCTATCTCCACTGACTTGGATGATGTATTGAGGTTGGGTCTTATTTATACCCTGGAAATTATTCTTCTGTCCGATAATAGTCTAAGGTCCATTACTGAAGACTATTTAGAACTGGTTGAAGATTTTGACAAATTTAATAAGTACCCATGGGGTAAAATAGTTTATGACTATTTAATAAGAAGGTTGAAGAGTGTCATTATGCATATTAATGACAGAAAATCTAAAGGCCACACGGAGGTCGCGTCTGAAGATTCAAACAAACACGCGATCACTTACAGTGTCTACGGATTTTGTTGGGCACTGCAAGTCTGGGCTTATGAGGCCTTACAGGTGGACATTTCTGATTTAGCCACCCAAGTATTCCCCGATCAAATCCCAAGGATACTACGTTGGGAAAATCTAAGAAAGGGACAGACTATTAAATTCTGGGAGTTGAACCAGAATATCTTCAAACGAGAGGATGTAAGTGTTTAGCATATATAATTTGTCTTTAATTATTCTGATATACCTGAAGTTGTTAAAAATAAATAATTAATATTTTTGGTTATTGTACAGTTTAATATGTTGAAGAGACTCGCTCCAAATGAAACTGAGAGACAGAGTCCTTCCTACGTTTCAGCACAACAATGTGCCAAGGATACAAGCTTCGGTGTGCCGAATGTGTCCATAAACGTTGGTACAATTGATGAATCATTGCCTTCAAAAGGCGATGATATGCACCATCAATCTGGTCACTTTGAACATATTAGTGACCGAATCCCAGAAGTCCAAACTCATCATACCTCAGCTCATTCATCAACTTCCATTATGGAGGTAATGGAACTATCAAGGATAAAATTTCCCCATTCAATGATATATATGATTCTATAGATAACGTATATAATTTCATTGTACCTTAGGTTTTGCAGGAGATTAGGGAGTTGAAAAAAGAGGTGGCCACAATAAAAGATAACCAAATGTGGATTATGGATGCTTTGAAGAAGGTTTTAAGATCAGGAAAAACTTCTTCACGACCACGGGACGAATCAATGAAAGCTTCAGGTTCAGTCAAACCGTCCAGGGTTAAATCTATCCCAACTTTCGACCGACGTAAGGTTGGGGATGAGAATTTATCTGAGGACGAATAAATTGTGATACCTACAAATGAAGAGCCATTACTGCCACATAATGGTTGCAAAGAAATAGTTGTCTTCGCAGAACAAGTTGCTGAGGAAACAACCTCAGCTACTACATATAAGGAAGATACATTTGTGGGTGTCAGTGAAACTTGTCCCCCTGAAGTAAACATTGAGAAACAGCCAACTGATGTCTTCCAGGAGGAACAGAACTTGTCCAACATTAATTTATCTACTCTGGAAGAGATTTTGGAGGCTGCCCCTATTATAAGTGGTTCATCGTCAATGCGATTAGGATCGCTAGCATCCATGGGCGTAGGATCAATTGGAACGTCCGCACCATCTGCTACGACATACAGTCGTAGGAAGAGAAAGCTTGGTCCCTCGCTCAAATCTCCCTATGTTCATCCAAGGAAGAAATCTGGTATATCAATAAGATCTGAACAATCGGAGGAACATCAAGTGCCAACCCTTTATGACCCAATGAGGATGTTCAGTGAAGATAGATACAGATACTTCTTGGAGTGGCTATATACAAATTACTCAAACAACCAGTACGTATATTCTTTTATATATATTTATTTACATCTTAGATATATTTCTATTAAAATCTCTTATCAATATTAATAGGTTTACCGTATTAATCATATTTTATATTGTTTACCTTTTAGGGAAAACATTAATGTTTGTTGCCCAAGCAAGGGTATGGCAAATTCTTCCTGGTTTCATCGTATTTTCAAACCACATTCATCCTTACTGAACGAGGTATATTTATGTTATGAATTTTAGCTTTTGCTCTCTTATAATGAAATATGATATGAAAAAATGGTATTCTAAGGATAACTGTCATTATTTGAAATGCCTGTGACTCTTGAGAACTAATGTATGCAAATTTTTCTGGTGTTATATCCTGAATTAAATTTATGCAGCACATTGATTGTGGACTATGGTTGTTGAGGAAAAAGGAGGAAATTCACCCGGACTTGTTCCCTAACAATCTCTGGACTACAGTTGACTCAACGTTTTTGGTAAGGACCAATAATATTATACAATATTATTGAAAAATAAATTCTTAACTTATTTTAAATGTATTTGGCCATTATGGAATATTAAAATGTAGGCTTACGTTGAGTCAAGTGCGGCTGAATGGAAGAAACTTAAGAAGAATGACCAAACAAAATTTTGGTCGCTCAACAAAAAGTGGTTGGATTATGTAACAGGTTAATTCTCTAGTTATTGTGATTGTTGCATAATTTGTTTAATTTTATTGTCTGATTAACATGGTATATCTATTGTTATACATTTTAACATAACCAGGTGCACGTCCTAAACATGCTAAGCCATGGAATTATGTGCACATTATTTATGGAGTTGTATTGGAGAAGGGCCATTGGATTGCTATCGGAATTGACATAAGACAGCAACATATTGATGTCTACGATTCACTTCCGAAACACATAAGGGATGGAAGTCTTAAGAAAAGACTTCATAACTTATGTGTAATGATCCCAAGCTTAATTAAAAGCTTGGGATTATTTGAATATGAAATCAAAGAACGGTGGCCCTTTTATCGTAATGCCATATCTGTTCCTGAACAGGTTGAAGCGTAAGTATCTATATGTACTTTGGTACATTATTTTTTTGTGTTTAATAGAACATCGTATACCATGGATTACCTACAAATTAAGTCTAATATTTTCAAATTGTTTTCATTTCACAGGGGAGACTGTGGCATTTACGCTTTGAAGTTCATCGAGTACTTAGTTAATGAGAAGGCCTTAATTGAAATTAAGGACGAGTCCATTAGTTTTTTTAGGAAGAAACTATGTTTAGAACTTTTCTTTGCTGAAGACGATTACATTATTGTATAAGTTAATTGGCACATTGATTTTGGTGTATATCTTCTTTAACATAACCAAAAGTCCGTGTTTAAGTTTATGTTCGGATTGCACCTGTTCTATTATTTATATTGCTAACTATGGTATATTGTGTTATATGTACTTATGTCTCTCGTTAATAAAAGATTATCCTCACATACAATTATTAAAATAAAACTTATATCAACATATTCGTGCATAAAGGTTTATAAAAAAAACATTACCTAGAAAAACATCAATTGTATCGAAAGAACATATTGTGCACATCATGTTCGATCGATCGAGGGTATGGTCGATCGATCGAGACATGTTCGATCGATCGAGACTGGATCAACTTCGATCTACCTCCTCTCTGTTTGGATTAGATCGATCGAGAAAATTTGATCGATCGATCGAATCATATTCGATCGATCGAGACTGGATCAACTTCGATCTACCTCCTCTCTGTTTGGATTAGATCGATCGAGAAAATTTGATCGATCGATCGAATCATATTCGATCGATCGAGACTGGATCAACTTCGATCTACCTCCTCTCTGTTTGAGTCAGATCGATCGAGAAAATTTGATCGATCGATCGAGTAGGTCTCGATATACCTTCGATATACCTAGGTATATCTAAGGTATATCGAGATATACCTTAGATATATCTAAGGTATATCTCGATATACCTAGGTATATCTAAGGTATATCTCGATATACCTAGGTATATCTAAGGTATATCGAGATATACCTTAGATATACCTAGGTATATCTCGATATACCTTAGATATACCTAGGTATATCGAGATATACCTTAGATATACCTAGGTATATCGAGATATACCTTAGATATACCTAGGTATATCTCGATATACCTTAGATATACCTAGGTATATCGAGATATACCTTAGATATACCTAGGTATATCTCGATATACCTTAGATATACCTAGGTATATCGAGATATACCTTAGATATACCTAGGTATATCGAGATATACCTTAGATATATCTAAGGTATATCTCGATATACCTTAGATATACCTAGGTATATCTAAGGTATATCGAGACCTACTCGATCGATCGATCAAATTTTCTCGATCGATTTGACTCAAACAGAGAGGAGGTAGATCGAAGTTGATCCAGTCTCGATCGATCGAACATGGTTCGATCTATCGATCAAATTTTCTCGATCGATCTAATCCAAACAGAGAGGAGGTAGATCGAAGTTGATCCAGTCTCGATAGATCGAACATGGTTCGATCGATCGATCAAATTTTCTAAGGTATATCGAGGTATATCTAAGGTATATCTCGATATACCTAGGTATATCTAAGGTATATCGAGACCTACTCGATCGATCGATCAAATTTTCTCGATCGATCTGACTCAAACAGAGAGGAGGTAGATCGAAGTTGATCCAGTCTCGATCGATCGAACATGGTTCGATCGATCGAGAAAATTTTCTCGATCGATCTAATCCAAACAGAGAGGAGGTAGATCGAAGTTGATCCAGTCTCGATCGATCGAATATGGTTCGATCGATCGATCAAATTTTCTAAGGTATATCGAGGTATATCTAAGGTATATCTCGATATACCTAGGTATATCTAAGGTATATCGAGATATACCTTAGATATATCTACATATACCTTAGTTATACCTAGGTATATCTTGAGGTATATCTCGATATACCTAGGTATATCTAAGGTATATCTCGATATACCTAGGTATATCTAAGGTATATCTCGATATACCTAGGTATATCTAAGGTATATCGAGATATACCTAGGTATATCTAAGGTATATCTAGGTATATCTAAGGTAAACCTAGGTATATCTAAGGTATAACTAGGTATATATCCATATACCTAGGTATATCTAAGGTATATCTACGTATATTTCGATATTTTTTATTATATCTAAGGTATACCTAGGTATATCTAAGGTATATCTCGATATACCTAGGTATATATAAGGTAAACCTAGGTATACCTAAGATATACCTAGGTATATATAGTTATATCTAAGGTATATCTCGATATAACTAAGGTATATCTAGTTATACCTAGGTATATCTAAGGAATATCTCTTGGTATACCTCGATATTTTTGATTATTTTAGTCAATATATACCTACATATATGTAGGTAACCCTACCCTACAAATAATGATTTTGATATGTATGCTAAGTCATATGTGTAGTTAAGTGCAAATATTTGGGAGTGTATATGGTAAACATGAAAGTCCAAATTAAAAGTTATATCTATTAAAAGATATGTGGATACATCTCTAGTATGACCTGCCATGAATTAACCATATTTGCATTTATAATTAATTAATACAAATCGAAAAATACATAAATAATACATTAAACTCTTAAGGATGACATGGTGCCAACCGTCAATTTAACAACAAATGTTTATCATACAGAAGGTAGGGAAGGTTCTACAATCATCTGACGGAATACATTACAAGTCCTCATATTATGACCACTATTTCCACACCTACTGCATAGTATGACCTTTTTTATTACTTCCCCGCGTGAACGTATGCGTCGCTTTCGCGGTCGCCCACATTTTTTCTTCGTGTTGGGAGGGAGTTCAACTAAATCTATGATCTCTGGTGGAATGTCCCATTCACCAGTATCAGTAGCCGGAAAAATGGACTCTGCATATGCAATGATGTAACAATCTACTGTATATAATTTGTCCACAAGTGTATGAACATCAACATTTTGAAAACGGGCCGCTGCAATGGCATGACAACATGGGATTTTGTGAATATCAAACTCCCTGCAACTACAACTTCTGTTCAGTAGATCAACATCGTGACTAGTGTCACCATGTACAACCTGATTTTGGTAACAATAAACTTGTTACATTAGACAATAAATAAAAATATATAAACATATAATAAACAATCAGATAGTTGTACGAATGGCATACCTGGAAGACATGTGCATTAATTCTAAAAACCCTGTACCTTGTGGACTTATTGTGATTTGCACGCATAATTGATTCCACCACATCGGTTAGATGGCGAGTTCCCCATTTCAACCCAACTTCCCTACGTTCGACAAACCAAGCTTGTATCTTGCTACGGTAGTACTCAGCAAGCATGGTTATGGGTAATTCACGAGCAGATTTCATGACATTATTAAAGGATTCTGAACTATTTGTAGTCATTATACCGTATCTCATACCTGGGAAATGATATCTTGACCACTTCTCAATGCCTGCTTCAACTAAGTACTTTTCTATCTCAGGATCGATCAATCTCAAATCCCCCATGTACTTGTCAAATTCACGCTTTGTATATGCCCTTGAGCAACATCTAAACAAAGGTGTAATATCTGGATTCTTAAACTTGTGGTTTAAATTCATCTCCATGTGAAATGCACAATAACCATGCAATGCATTGGGTAATGCTTTCGGAACAGCTTGAATAATACTTTGGTGCCTATCAGAAACAATTACAAGGTCGTCGATGTGCCCGACTAATTCTGATACTTTTAGCAAAAACCATTCCCAAGCTTCATTATTCTCAGAATCTCCAACCCCAATGGCCAGTGGATATATGTTGTTATTTCCATCAGAAGCATTTGCAACGAATAATGTCCCACAAACCTACCTGATAAGAATGCACCATCAACTGTAATTACATGTCTTATACAAGATAAGAATCCTCTGATACATGGACCTAATGCCATGAAGAAATACTTAAATCTTTCGGATAATTGGTCAACTTCAATATGTGTGACGCTATCGGGATTCCTTTCCTTCAGGACGTGACAGTAGGAAGGAAGCTTGAGGAAAGATTCCTCTTCACTTCCACGTAGCAACCTCAGAGCCTTCTCTTTAGACCTGTATGCTGTGGTGTAACCAATTTCAATCCCAAACTCATTCTGACAATCATCAATAATATCTTTCGGCTTATAAATTCTTCCGGGTCGCACCAACTTCATTTTTATGGCATTACCTATGACTCTTGAGGTCGCAGTCCTATTCTTCCTCATGTAATGGTTAGGATCACAAGTATGTTCTGATTGAAAATGCTTTACCTTGAACCTATCTGAGCCCTTGATCCGATTACATCTAATCTTCCAAATACAACTACATTGAATGCAACTTATCACAACACGGTCTTTCCTACTTGTCAGTGTCCTTGTCTCAAATCTATTTCTTATGGCATAAATGCCGACATGTGTGGTGAAATCTATCTTACTGTCAAACACTTGATCAACTTTCAAATCAACCTCAACATGTGCCATAGAAGAGGAAACGTTACCATTAGAAATAATCTCTGTGGCTGTATTTGATGGACCAAAATGTATTTCATTATTGCCCACAACAACATTTCGTCCTTCAGACTCAGTTAAACCATTTAACAATTCATCTCTTAAAATCAGTCTTTCTTGTTCATCTGATGTCATTTCATTATGATTGCCTTGTAAAGTACCAATTCCGCCCATGTCATTATCAATGTTTTCGTTGACAGTAACAACTTCTAATTGACACTCTCTATTCATATCAACAAACTCATCATCACCCATATGCGGTATATCTAAATAGTTATCTAAATCATCACCAATACCATGAGGTATATTATCGCAATTTCTTATGGGATTTTGAGTTCCTTCCTGCGGATGTGTATCGCTCAAGTCATTTACATGACGCCCTATAGTATTAACAAGTTCTTCACGGCAAATGGAATGACTTGTACCTACTGATCTTATCTCATTTTTTATTACATATAGAACAACCTTTCTTTCATTGTCTTGAACATGAAGGTCAAAAAACTCATCCAAATCTTCATCATCGCCAATTAAAACAGAAGGTAATGTCAAATCATTCTTATAGAAGTATCTTACTGAAATTTCATACTTTAACTTATCTATTTTCAACTTCATAAACAACTTTTCTTTAAGTTCATTATACTTATATCCCTTTTTAATCTTCATCACCCAACCTTCACCTCCTCGATATATTTCTTTATCATCTTTCAATAACCACTTACCATTATGAATTATTAGAATACTAAGCCAATCCATTCTGTAAAATGTTTTCAAATAATTAACCAATATTAATTCAAAATTACATTTAATTAAATTGATATATGAAATTATATACCGCAATATACCAGAGATATACCTAAGATATACCTAAGATATACCTAGGTATATCGAGCTATACCTAAGATATACCTAGGATATACCTAAGATATACCTAGGTATATCTTAGGTATATCTTAGGCATATCCTAGGTATATCTGTGGTATATCTCGATATACCTAGGTATATTGTTGCTCACAATAGTGTATATGATTTTACGCAAGTGCACGTATCGCAAACAAGTAATATAATGATAAGAAATATCGTTCCCACGGAGATTGGAATACTAGAAAATATTGTAAAAATTAACTATTAAAATCAATGTTTTGTGTTTTTGTTTATTAAAATAAAATAAATAAATAAAATAAAATAAATAATACGAGAGAACAAGAGTGAAAACACTGAAACAACGTTCAACAAGAAGAATATCACAAATCACAGATAGATAAATCAGTTAGGATTGCAAATATGACAAGTGATGTAGACAAACTGCTTTGCTGCAGCTTTGCTGTAGCAATGCTGTAGCAAAGTATACCAGTAACTAGAATTGCAAAAATTCACAAAGGATTCTTCCGAATCTGCAATGTTTATAAATTCTATGATTCAATGAAACATATTCCTATGCAAAACTGAATCTAAGAACAACGTTCATGCACAAATTCTTTTGAGTTATGTGAGATAATTATATATTCCTATATCAATTTCTTCACACTATTCTAGCTTTATCCAACTTAAAATTAACCTTTCCAGATTCAATTTCAGTCTAATATCCTATCAATTGTTGATCAAGCAATCAATAAGAATGAATCAATAAATCAAGCGTAGAATAACTAGCATTCCTTGCCAAGCAAAGCACAATTTTATGAAATTAAAGCACAAGGTCTACATACACTTGCATATCCACAACCCTAACTGAATGAGAATTTAGCCAAGCATGTTTATAAAATTAAACATCAAATTATATATGCTCAAAATCAGATCCATATGGTTTAGAGAATTTAGAAGAATCAAATAATAAAGAAATAATGAAATAAATAAATAAATCCCTTAAATCCACCCTAAACCAATTGGATTATGATCCTTTGTCTCGTTCTTGCTTTCTCTTCAATGAAAGTCCTTGCAAATCAAGCCTCAATTGGTCTCTTTCCAAAGTCAAATTGATGCTCTGTTTTGCCTCTCCTTCCTTGCACCAAATCTGTCCAGAATTTGGGGCTGCTATCTGCTGTGTTTTTCCTCCTTGCTGCTGCTGATTTATTCTCTGTTTTCTATCGCAATTCTGGTTGTTCCTCACTGTCCTCCTGCTGCCCAGATTCTGCTGTGTATGTATGTTCTTTTCTGCCGCAGTTCCTCTCCCAAATCAGCCCCTATTTTTGCTCTTTTATATTAGGTTTAATTGGAGACAAATTTTGGTGTGTGAATTTCCAATATTATCCCTAAAAAGGTGAGTTAATGAAAGCCCAAAATTGTCCTTTTGTTGAGAGTCCAAATCAGCCTTTAAATTTTAACTCCAAGTCAGCCTCTGTTTTCTGCGTTGATTTCCTGATATGATTTTTGCTGCAGCAATGCTGTAGCAAAGCTGCAGCAAAGTTGTCCTGTTTTCTGCGTTGATTTCCTGATATAATTTTTGCTGCAGCAAAGTTGTATTTTTGAATTTTCTTTGTTGTTTTCTTTATTTCCTGCAAGAGCAATGAAAATATAATGAGTGCACATCAAAATATAATTCTTTTTGACACATTTCATAATTATTTTGAATTTATTATCAAAGAATTCGTTTAAATCACAAAATCCACAAATAGTGTATAAATGATTATAATGTGTGGATATTTCCAAATTAATAAGCAAGTATTTATGACTAAGAGTTAATAATACTCTAATAAATTAGAGTTATCAACTCCCCCAAACTTAGCATCTTGCTTGTCCTCAAGCACTAAATTATATGATGATTGGCAAGTGGCAATTTAAAACAAAGGTTTCAACTCACGCTAAAAACATAGTTGTCAACTAATAAATAAACTAAACTTGTTTCAAAATTAGAAAGAAGAAATCTCAAATTCATGATCCAAATTAATTTTTCTCAAATGTTAGTTTCAATATCTCAAACTCATTCCAAAACAACCCCATGTGTGTGTGTGATGTTTCATAATTTGTTATTTGATACTTCCCCCCAAACTTAGGTAATTTATGTTCATTAAGCTTAAAATCATGCCTCCATATGTTGGTCTTTTGAATCCCTCTCCACTAATGTAGATATTCACTAATCAAAGATCAAAAGGACTTAAATAAGCTTGAAATGTAAGGCTAGGGTAAAGGTAAGGTGAAAGTCATATTTAGGTATCATACCCCACAAGCACAAACACTATTCAAGAATACTTTTGGACTCTTTATTTACATTGCTACCCCCAAACTTCTCTTCTTTCATTTTTTTTTTGTTGTTGTGAATCTGTTTTGCTGCAGCAATGCTGTAGCAAAGCTGCAGCAAAGTTGTTTCAAGATTTCTCTCTCTTTTTTTTTTTTTTTTGAATGAAGGATCGATCTCAATATAATCAAACAAGAGTGATTTTCATCATAATCAAAATCATTTTCAACACCATAAATTTCTTTCTTCCAAGAGGCATAAACCTTTCTAACAACAATTCATAAAGATAGTAATGCACTTGTGAGGTAAAGGTCAAAGGATATGCAAATAAGGAAATGCTAAGTTTTTATGTGGGTGTTGACAAAAAGAATTTTTGATCATTCATGGCTCAAATCAGGTGTGCAAATGAAATATATTTTTAACCAAGGTTAGCATGAAAAGCACAATCGAATCCAAAGAAGGCCTAGATCATTTCATTGAGTAATGAACTTTCTAGAATTTCGCTTTGAGAAATTCTCCAAACCAATTCTAGAGGCTCAAACTCTCCTATAAACTACCCTTATTCAAAGTTTATATCAAACAAACAAACAAGTAGACAGTGCAGTTAGAGTTGTTGGTGTATATTTCAAAATAAGTTTTCAACATTTTCCAACTAACACTTAATCAAATCAATTTTTCTCAATAAGCAAGATTTCTCTTCTAATAAAGTGACAAATTAGTTTCTTTTTCAAAACAAAGATGACAACCTGAAATTTTTGACAACCTTAGATCAAGCAATTCATCATAAAATCACAGCAGATTTCGCATCATAAATTAAAATTCAGCATAGAAATTTCATCAATTCCACAGTTCAACAGTAGACAGATTAGACAGTAAACCACAGTAAACAGATCAGATAGTAAACAGCAGATTCCTTCCCCCCAAACTTAAAATAAGCACTGTCCTCAGTGCGCACCATTAAACAAATCAGATAGCAAACAAAAAGGCAGAAAAAGAAAATGACAAAGTAAAGTAACTGCCCTGATGGGTGACTGGGAGTGAAAGGCAAACCAAATTGAAGCACTGAAAAATAAGCCCAACCAACATAGAACTTTGCTCAAAGAAGAACAGTGTAGAACTTTGCTATAGCGTTGCTGCAGCAAAGCTGCAGCAAAATTTTCCAATTTTTTTACACTGTGAGAAAATTTTCCTCTCCATTGGTGTGCTTTGCTTTTCTCTTGCTCACACTCCCTGGGATGACCTGAAAATGCAGAAAATAAACTTCTAAGTAAAAGAACTCACACAATTAAATTGAATTAAAAATCATAAACTAAAAATTAAGAAAAACTAAGAAAAATGAAGAAACATGGGTTGCCTCCCATGAGCGCTTGTGTTAGAGTCGACAGCCCGACTTTGCTTGTAGTCATGGGTCTAGGAGTGGAATGGAGGTATGCTCCCTGTTAAGAATTTCTCTCCAATAATGTCTAATGTGTTGGCCATTAGCTTGAAATTTTTTTTTTTTGGACCAACATTTCCAATATTTTTGACTTAGACCAACATTGTTCTTTAGGATCCTCTTAATTTCTCGATAGGACTGACATTGTTGCAAAATATTCACCATCTCATCTTCGGGAATACATCTTCTAATCTTTCGGTTTGTATATCGCTTGAACAAGAATGACCTATCCCAATAGTAGAACTTCAAATTATGGAAAAATTTCTTCTTTTGATAGGAATTTGAACCTGGTGGCACATCAACTGAAGACTTAGGAAGATTGAAGTCCGGAGATAAAAAGTCTGGAAATTGAACTTTATTTTCCGTTTTATATGTATTAGAACCTGCTTCCAACCAAGGTAATTTCTCCTCAATTTCCTCTTCACAATCGGAATCATATTGCGATAAAATTTGTAGGGAATCATTATAGCCACATTTTTCAGGTTCTTTAGATATCAGAGAATCCACAACTGAAATGGATGAGCACTCTTCAACATTATTGGGAGATTTCATGGTTTTAAACACGTTGAAAGTGACTTGTTCATCTTGAACTCTCATAGTTAATTCTCCTTTTTGAACGTCAATCAAAGTTTGGCCTGTAGCTAAGAATGGTCTTCCCAAAATAATAGGCACTTCTCTGTCTTCTTCATAGTCAAGTACAATAAAATCTGCTGGGAAGATGAATTTGTCCACTTTCACCAAGACATCTTCAATTTTTCCTTCAGGATGAGCAATGGATCGATCTGCTAGTTGTAAAGAGACTGTAGTAGGCCATGCTTCACCAATCCCCAACTTCTTAAAAATTGACAAAGGCATCAAATTAATGCTTGCTCCCAAATCACATAAAGCCTTGCCAAAATATTGATTACCTATAGAGCATGGAATTGTGAAACTCCCAGGATCCTTGAGCTTAGGAGGAAGTTTGTTCTGTAACATAGCACTACTTTCACTTGTTAAGGCAACTGTCTCAAATTCGCCAAATCGTCTCTTTTTGGTCAGGATGTCTTTCATGAATTTGACATAATTTGGCATTTGTTCCAAGGCTTCCACCAATGGAATGTTGATATGAAGTTGCTTAAGAATATCTAAAAATTTCCTGAATTGAAGGTCTTGTTGCTGTTTCTGAAATCTTTGAGGGAATGGTGGAGGTGGTCTATGTTGCTGCGAACTTTGCTGCAGCAATGCTGTAGCATTTTGGGTACAAGAATTTTCTGAGTTTTTCAGAATTGCTTCAGATTTTTCCAAATCTTTTTCCTCCTTTTCTTGGGTTGAAATGTTCCATTTTTGACTTATTTTCTGTCCACTTGGTCCCTCTAATTCTTTTTCACTCCTTAGAGTAATAGCTTTGCAAAATTCCTTTCTTTCTCTTATTGGAGTTTCGGTATCACTTGGAAGTGCACCTTGTGGACGGTTCCTAAGTTCATTAGCTAGCTGTCCCACTTGATTTTCTAGATTCCTCATTGAAGCAGCTTGACTTTGAAGGATTGCATCATTCTTAGCCATGTATTCTTTGAGTAAAGATTCCAACGAGCTAGATGGTTCATTCGGTTGATTTCTCTGTGGCTGTTGCTGAAATCCTGGTGGGAATGTAGGTCGGTTAGGCATGGTATGGTTAGCTTGACCACCACTTTGGTTGTTCCAAGAGAAATTTGGGTGTTGCCTCCACCCTGAGTTATATGTGTTGGAGTACGGATTATGGTTCCTGTTTACATCACTCACAAAACAAATTGATTCAGGATTTGAAGGGCAATTATCAAATACATGAGGTCCCGAACAATAGACGCATGAAATTCCTGAATCTTGAATTGAATTCACATTTGCCGACACATGTTGGTTCTTCAGCAAATTAACCAAGGATGACACTTGAGCTGTAAGTGCTGTAACATCATTAACCTCATGCACACCAGCTACTTTTTTTGCAGTTGCTACTCTATCCATTGGCCATTGGTAATTATTGCTAGCCATCCTCTCAAGTAGATCATAGGCTTCATTGTAAGACTTGGCTAAAAGAGCTCCATTAGCAGATGCATCAACAATTGTTCTCGTTTGAGCATTGAGACCATTGTAGAAAGTCTCCATTTGGATCCAATGAGGTATACCATGGTGAGGACATTTCCTTAACAATTCTTTAAATCTTTCCCAAGCTTCATATAGAGATTCTCCATCCAATTGTTGATAGGAGGTGATGTCATTCCTCAATTTAGCATTCTTTGTTGGTGGGAAGTATTTCATCAAGAATTTCTCAGCTAAATCGTTCCAAGTTGCAATAGAATCAGGTGACAAGGAGTTAAGCCATGCTCTAGCGCGATCTCTTAAGGAATAAGGGAATAGTTTGAGCCTAAATGCTTCCTCGGTTACCCCTGTCCATTTAAATGAGTCACTGACTTCAATAAATAACCTGAGATGCAGATGAGGATCTTCTGTAGGTAACCCACTGAATTGCCCGACTGTTTGTAGCATCTGAAACATCACCGGTTTTAACTCAAAGTGAGTTGCTTGAATGTCTGGTCTTGTGATGCTTGGATTTAACCCTTCTAGCATGGGCAGTGCATATTCATTCAAAGCTCTCTCCCTATCATCCATTGGAGGTATCACATTGATTGCATTGTTTACATTCTGTTCATGGCCATTGTTTCCGTTCCCCGCTTGTGCCATATCTTCAATCTGAGCGAAACCTTGTTGTTCTCTTCTTCTTAGTCTGAAAGTACGTTCAATCTCGGGATCGAAGGGTAGGATATCCTTGTCACGAAATCTGCTCATACAAAAGACACAGAAGAGATATTAGATAACAAAAATTAAATAAAAACAAAAGTCGATTTCTACGAATAATTTCTAACGTTGCCAATCCCCGGCAACGGCGCCAAAAACTTGTTGCTCACAATAGTGTATATGATTTTACGCAAGTGCACGTGTCGCAAACAAGTAATATAATGATAAGAAATATCGTTCCCACGGAGATTGGAATACTAGAAAATATTGTAAAAATTAACTATTAAAATCAATGTTTTGTGTTTTTGTTTATTAAAATAAAATAAATAAATAATACGAGAGAACAAGAGTGAAAACACTGAAACAACGTTCAACAAGAAGAATATCACAAATCACAGATAGATAAATCAGTTAGGATTGCAAATATGACAAGTGATGTAGACAAACTGCTTTGCTGCAGCTTTGCTGTAGCAATGCTGTAGCAAAGTATACCAGTAACTAGAATTGCAAAAATTCACAAAGGATTCTTCCGAATCTGCAATGTTTATAAATTCTATGATTCAATGAAACATATTCCTATGCAAAACTGAATCTAAGAACAACGTTCATGCACAAATTCTTTTGAGTTATGTGAGATAATTATATATTCCTATATCAATTTCTTCACACTATTCTAGCTTTATCCAACTTAAAATTAACCTTTCCAGATTCAATTTCAGTCTAATATCCTATCAATTGTTGATCAAGCAATCAATAAGAATGAATCAATAAATCAAGCGTAGAATAACTAGCATTCCTTGCCAAGCAAAGCACAATTTTATGAAATTAAAGCACAAGGTCTACATACACTTGCATATCCACAACCCTAACTGAATGAGAATTTAGCCAAGCATGTTTATAAAATTAAACATCAAATTATATATGCTCAAAATCAGATCCATATGGTTTAGAGAATTTAGAAGAATCAAATAATAAAGAAATAATGAAATAAATAAATAAATCCCTTAAATCCACCCTAAACCAATTGGATTATGATCCTTTGTCTCGTTCTTGCTTTCTCTTCAATGAAAGTCCTTGCAAATCAAGCCTCAATTGGTCTCTTTCCAAAGTCAAATTGATGCTCTGTTTTGCCTCTCCTTCCTTGCACCAAATCTGTCCAGAATTTGGGGCTGCTATCTGCTGTGTTTTTCCTCCTTGCTGCTGCTGATTTATTCTCTGTTTTCTATCGCAATTCTGGTTGTTCCTCACTGTCCTCCTGCTGCCCAGATTCTGCTGTGTATGTATGTTCTTTTCTGCCGCAGTTCCTCTCCCAAATCAGCCCCTATTTTTGCTCTTTTATATTAGGTTTAATTGGAGACAAATTTTGGTGTGTGAATTTCCAATATTATCCCTAAAAAGGTGAGTTAATGAAAGCCCAAAATTGTCCTTTTGTTGAGAGTCCAAATCAGCCTTTAAATTTTAACTCCAAGTCAGCCTCTGTTTTCTGCGTTGATTTCCTGATATGATTTTTGCTGCAGCAATGCTGTAGCAAAGCTGCAGCAAAGTTGTCCTGTTTTCTGCGTTGATTTCCTGATATAATTTTTGCTGCAGCAATGCTGTAGCAAAGCTGCAGCAAAGTTGTATTTTTGAATTTTCTTTGTTGTTTTCTTTATTTCCTGCAAGAGCAATGAAAATATAATGAGTGCACATCAAAATATAATTCTTTTTGACACATTTCATAATTATTTTGAATTTATTATCAAAGAATTCATTTAAATCACAAAATCCACAAATAGTGTATAAATGATTATAATGTGTGGATATTTCCAAATTAATAAGCAAGTATTTATGACTAAGAGTTAATAATACTCTAATAAATTAGAGTTATCATATATCTTAGGTATATCTCGATATACCTAGGTATATCTTAAGTATATCTCTGGTATATCGAGATATACCTAGGTATATCTTAGGTATATCTCTGGTATATCTCGATATACCTAGGTATATCTTAGGTATATCGAGATATACCTAGGTATATCTCTGGTATATCTCGATATACCTAAGATATACCTAGGTATATCTCGATATACCTAAGATATACCTAGGTATATCTCGATATACCAGAGATATACCTAAGATATACCTAGGTATATCTAAGGTATATCGAGATATACCAGAGATATACCTAAGATATACCTAGGTATATCGAGATATACCACAGATATACCTAAGATATACCTAGGTATATGGAGATATACCTTAGATATACCTAGGTATATCTAGTTATATCTAAGGTATATCTAGGTATATCGAGATATACCACAGATATACCTAAGATATACCTAGGTATATCGAGATATACCTTAGATATACCTAGGTATATCTAGTTATATCTAAGGTATATCTAGGTATATCTAGGTATATCTAAGGTATATCTAGGTATATCTAAGGTATACCAGAGATTTACTCAACGAGCTAACGGATAAACCCAAGACAAAAGGGAAAGAAAATAGCAGATTAAAAATGGGGGATAACACGCGAAATACATTAGTTCAAATTGAACACTGAAAATGGCAGATTCATACAACAAATTAAACGGCAAAATAACACCCAAATCACTTTCCAACCAACCAATCACCCAAATGGTTGGCAAATTTTCAAAAAAAAACATTGACCCAAAACGATAAACTGTAAAAATTGTTGGTACAAATGCCGCGGCAAATTTCACCATTTACATGCTATTTAAAACTGAGAAATTTCTACCCAACCAAAATATTTAATATCACTAACCTCAAATTTCAAAGTTTGTAAGGATGAGATGAAAAAATGGAGGGGAGAGTGCGTAGAGAAGGAGAGAGAGGAAGTAAGAAAACTTTGGTGGGAAGGGAGAGTGCGTAGAGAAGGAGAGAGAAGAAGTAAGAAAACTTTGGTGGGAAATAAGGGGTGGAACCGGCAACTGGAAGAGCCAATTTCAATTTGCCTATTTCTAAAGTTTAAACCAAATCAGCCTATTTCTAAACTATCTTATGGGATTTGCCCATTTTAGACAAAATCCCGAGAAATTGCTCACCAGTTCTCCTCCGAGCTTTCCATCGCCGTCCAGAAATTCGAAGCCACCAGTTCTCCTCCGGCGCCATTCGCTCTCCTATCCGTGTCCAACTCTCATTTCGCCCCCTTCCAGCTCTCCTCTAGCCGCCGTTCAGCACTCCTCTCGCTGTCCAACGCGAGTCCTCGCACCAGCTCTCCTCCTCGGGTGCTCTCCTCCTCGCACCAGCTCTCCTCCTCGCACCACCATAGGTGTGTATTTTTGATTCCTTGGGGTGTTAATTATTATTCGGAGATATACAATTTTTTGGATATGTTGAATTCTGTTATGCACCATTTCTCCATTCCTCATGTTTGTTGAACTCCCAAAATGTTCTGAAATTGTTTTCATGCTATCATTTTGAGTATTGGTTTGGCTTTGGTCTCCTTCTACGTTTATTATGGAATATGGTTTACTTATTTTTGTTTCATTCTGGATAACGCTGGTGAGATATGAATTTTTTTATGTACACTGTCTACTAGCTTTATTGCTAGAAATTCTAAATGGTCTCCTTAGCTTTACTGCTAGAAATTCTAAATTCTAAATTCTAAATTGTTACCTGGTTGAAATTTTTGCTATCTGAAACGAAATGTGTGCTGCTATTGTTGGTCCATATGTTTTGTGTGTTATTTATAGGTGTTATTACAATATAATATTCATGTTGGTGTGTATGTGGTTTGGTTTATGAAGGAATTGAAATTCGGAAATTTTTTTATCTTAGAAATGCTTCTGTTTTTCAAATTTACAAAAAAGTAAATCAATCTCTTTTGCTAATACTTGAGAAGCTACAGGCAAGCCATCCTTGGCTACAGAACAAGGTTCTTCATACTCATGTAGGACTTTTCTTCCCCTTTTTCATTCTAATTATAGTAATCAATTCACCTTTTCTTTATAGAGAAATGTCACTTGTATTTATAACAAGTGTCATCCCACTTGAAACCCATATGTTTTTCTTGTCTTTTCAGTTTTCAACAGTTAACAATCACAATATATATATCCTTAATGGATAAGCATCCATCCATGCCGATACATGGCATGAAATCTTTCTTTCTTTCTTTGGACTTTGCCACTTCCGTAAAGCTGTTTTATATTATTTTGTTTGCTATTTAAGAGAGCTATTTTCTTCTCATCCTATTTATTGTGGGGGTAGTATTAGGGTACCATATAACCGCTGTGAATGAGCTGAAAACAAAGCTTGAGCATGTAACAGTGATGCTGCTTGTAATTGGATTCTTTTTAAAAAGTAAGATAGCAGCCATGCTGTTTCTAATAAACATGAGTTGTGTGCTGATCTATTAATTGCATTGATTAAGTACTTTTAGTCTAAATTCAATCTGTATATATGTGATCTCAAATAGATTAGATGATGATATGATATGCATGATAGTGAATTAGTACTTGGGGATGTCTGATATTCATGTTGTATTTCATTGTGGTTGGCTAATGGGGTTTCATGTGGAAGTAGTGAATCTGCTTGCAAATACAGTTCATTTACTAAATAAAACTACCCTGAAGTTTGCTCAGGATCAATCCTTTAGCTGCGGGAAACTTAGAAGCCTATTTTTAACTGCTTCTGTTTAATTCATAGCTTCTGTTTTAGGATGAAATTAACATATTGCCCTTGCTTCAATTACGTTTTCTGGAAAAAAAACATGGTCATAATGTGAAAATTAACATATATATTTTATAATGTTGTGCATTTATTTTTATGTAATGAAATTATCTTTTTGTTTGTTTAGGAAGGTAAAATGGATGCACATAATGTGAGAGACAAAGAGTTTGCTGCTATTGTTGTGTACCTCATACATATAATAGCTATTGTGAAATTTTTTATTGAGGTGATAGTGAATAAAGATATGACAGTGACTTTAATGAGACAATTGTATGAGCTAGATTTTTTTGAAAATAGGAAAATTGTGCATAGGTTGTGCTATCACAGCGATATTACTAGTATTAATCAACTTAGGATGAGTAGGAGTGCTTTTACAAAACTGTGTGAAATGCTTGAAACCCGAGGAGGATTAAAACAATCAAAGTATTTGTTAGTAAATGAGCAGGTAGCTATGTTTCTTCATGTAATTGCACATCATGTGATCTTAAGTATATCTCTGGTATATCGAGATATACCTAGGTATATCTTAGGTATATCTCTGGTATATCTCGATATACCTAGGTATATCTTAGGTATATCGAGATATACCTAGGTATATCTCTGGTATATCTCGATATACCTAAGATATACCTAGGTATATCTCGATATACCTAAGATATACCTAGGTATATCTCGATATACCAGAGATATACCTAAGATATACCTAGGTATATCTAAGGTATATCGAGATATACCAGAGATATACCTAAGATATACCTAGGTATATCTAAGGTATATCGAGATATACCTAGGTATATCGAGATATACCTAAGATATACCTAGGTATATCGAGATATACCACAGATATACCTAAGATATACCTAGGTATATGGAGATATACCTTAGATATACCTAGGTATATCTAGTTATATCTAAGGTATATCTAGGTATATCGAGATATACCACAGATATACCTAAGATATACCTAGGTATATCGAGATATACCTTAGATATACCTAGGTATATCTAGTTATATCTAAGGTATATCTAGGTATATCTAGGTATATCTAAGGTATATCTAGGTATATCTAAGGTATACCAGAGATTTACTCAACGAGCTAACGGATAAACCCAAGACAAAAGGGAAAGAAAATAGCAGATTAAAAATGGGGGATAACACGCGAAATACATTAGTTCAAATTGAACACTGAAAATGGCAGATTCATACAACAAATTAAACGGCAAAATAACACCCAAATCACTTTCCAACCAACCAATCACCCAAATGGTTGGCAAATTTTCAAAAAAAAACATTGACCCAAAACGATAAACTGCAAAAATTGTTGGTACAAATGCCGCGGCAAATTTCACCATTTACATGCTATTTAAAACTGAGAAATTTCTACCCAACCAAAATATTTAATATCACTAACCTCAAATTTCAAAGTTTGTAAGGATGAGATGAAAAAATGGAGGGGAGAGTGCGTAGAGAAGGAGAGAGAGGAAGTAAGAAAACTTTGGTGGGAAGGGAGAGTGCGTAGAGAAGGAGAGAGAAGAAGTAAGAAAACTTTGGTGGGAAATAAGGGGTGGAACCGGCAACTGGAAGAGCCAATTTCAATTTGCCTATTTCTAAAGTTTAAACCAAATCAGCCTATTTCTAAACTATCTTATGGGATTTGCCCATTTTAGACAAAATCCCGAGAAATTGCTCACCAGTTCTCCTCCGAGCTTTCCATCGCCGTCCAGAAATTCGAAGCCACCAGTTCTCCTCCGGCGCCATTCGCTCTCCTATCCGTGTCCAACTCTCATTTCGCCCCCTTCCAGCTCTCCTCTAGCCGCCGTTCAGCACTCCTCTCGCTGTCCAACGCGAGTCCTCGCACCAGCTCTCCTCCTCGGGTGCTCTCCTCCTCGCACCAGCTCTCCTCCTCGCACCACCATAGGTGTGTATTTTTGATTCCTTGGGGTGTTAATTATTATTCGGAGATATACAATTTTTTGGATATGTTGAATTCTGTTATGCACCATTTCTCCATTCCTCATGTTTGTTGAACTCCCAAAATGTTCTGAAATTGTTTTCATGCTATCATTTTGAGTATTGGTTTGGCTTTGGTCTCCTTCTACGTTTATTATGGAATATGGTTTACTTATTTTTGTTTCATTCTGGATAACGCTGGTGAGATATGAATTTTTTTATGTACACTGTCTACTAGCTTTATTGCTAGAAATTCTAAATGGTCTCCTTAGCTTTACTGCTAGAAATTCTAAATTCTAAATTCTAAATTGTTACCTGGTTGAAATTTTTGCTATCTGAAACGAAATGTGTGCTGCTATTGTTGGTCCATATGTTTTGTGTGTTATTTATAGGTGTTATTACAATATAATATTCATGTTGGTGTGTATGTGGTTTGGTTTATGAAGGAATTGAAATTCGGAAATTTTTTTATCTTAGAAATGCTTCTGTTTTTCAAATTTACAAAAAAGTAAATCAATCTCTTTTGCTAATACTTGAGAAGCTACAGGCAAGCCATCCTTGGCTACAGAACAAGGTTCTTCATACTCATGTAGGACTTTTCTTCCCCTTTTTCATTCTAATTATAGTAATCAATTCACCTTTTCTTTATAGAGAAATGTCACTTGTATTTATAACAAGTGTCATCCCACTTGAAACCCATATGTTTTTCTTGTCTTTTCAGTTTTCAACAGTTAACAATCACAATATATATATCCTTAATGGATAAGCATCCATCCATGCCGATACATGGCATGAAATCTTTCTTTCTTTCTTTGGACTTTGCCACTTCCGTAAAGCTGTTTTATATTATTTTGTTTGCTATTTAAGAGAGCTATTTTCTTCTCATCCTATTTATTGTGGGGGTAGTATTAGGGTACCATATAACCGCTGTGAATGAGCTGAAAACAAAGCTTGAGCATGTAACAGTGATGCTGCTTGTAATTGGATTCTTTTTAAAAAGTAAGATAGCAGCCATGCTGTTTCTAATAAACATGAGTTGTGTGCTGATCTATTAATTGCATTGATTAAGTACTTTTAGTCTAAATTCAATCTGTATATATGTGATCTCAAATAGATTAGATGATGATATGATATGCATGATAGTGAATTAGTACTTGGGGATGTCTGATATTCATGTTGTATTTCATTGTGGTTGGCTAATGGGGTTTCATGTGGAAGTAGTGAATCTGCTTGCAAATACAGTTCATTTACTAAATAAAACTACCCTGAAGTTTGCTCAGGATCAATCCTTTAGCTGCGGGAAACTTAGAAGCCTATTTTTAACTGCTTCTGTTTAATTCATAGCTTCTGTTTTAGGATGAAATTAACATATTGCCCTTGCTTCAATTACGTTTTCTGGAAAAAAAACATGGTCATAATGTGAAAATTAACATATATATTTTATAATGTTGTGCATTTATTTTTATGTAATGAAATTATCTTTTTGTTTGTTTAGGAAGGTAAAATGGATGCACATAATGTGAGAGACAAAGAGTTTGCTGCTATTGTTGTGTACCTCATACATATAATAGCTATTGTGAAATTTTTTATTGAGGTGATAGTGAATAAAGATATGACAGTGACTTTAATGAGACAATTGTATGAGCTAGATTTTTTTGAAAATAGGAAAATTGTGCATAGGTTGTGCTATCACAGCGATATTACTAGTATTAATCAACTTAGGATGAGTAGGAGTGCTTTTACAAAACTGTGTGAAATGCTTGAAACCCGAGGAGGATTAAAACAATCAAAGTATTTGTTAGTAAATGAGCAGGTAGCTATGTTTCTTCATGTAATTGCACATCATGTGAAAAATAGAGTTATAACTGATCGATTTAGAAGATCTGGAGAGACAGTTAGTAAGTACTTCAACAATGTCTTGCATTCCATCATACGATTGCATAAGGAGTTTTTGAAAAAACCTGAGCCTATTACAGAGGATTGTAACGACGATAGATGGAAATGTTTCAAGGTAAATATATAGTGTCAACAATTTTGTCTTTGTCGGTTTGTTTTTGTCACTTAAAACTTTATAAATTTAATATTCTGTATTGTTTGTTCGTTTTAGGGTTGCTTAGGAGCACTTGATGGTACTCATATTAGGGTACGAGTACCTATAGTTGATAAGGCTAGGTATCGAAACCGAAAAGGTGAGATTACCACAAATGTTTTGTGAGTCTGTTATCCAGATATGCAATTTATTTATGTTTTACCTGGTTGGGAGGGTTCAGCAGCTGATAGTAGAATCTTACGTGAGGCGTTACGTAGAAGGGATGCATTTAAAGTCCCACATGGTAAGTATTTTGTGAATTGGAATATTTTTACGTAGATTTTTTTAATTTATAATATATGAAATTAAGCATATTTTTTTAAAAAAAAATATAGGACATTATTATCTTGTGGATGCTGGATATGCAAACTCAAATGGATTTCTTGCTCCATATCGTGGTCAACGTTATCATTTGAGTGAATGGAGAGATGGCCCACAACCGCGCAACTCATGTGAATTTTTTAACATGAAGCACTCACAGGCTAGGAATGTAATTGAGAGATATTTTGGTGTGTTAAAGAATCGGTGGGCTATTCTTAGAAGTCCAACTTTTTATCCTATTAAGACCCAAAATCGAATAATTATTGCTTGTTGTTTACTACACAATTATATAAGAAGAGAGATGTCATATGATCCATTTGAGGATAATATAGAGCTCAATGAAGAAGAAGAGGAAATGGATAATGAGGACACAATTACTATTATAGACTCTACACATGAATGGGGTTTGTTTAGAGAAAATACAGCCTCAAACATGTACAATGAGTGGAGAGCAAGAAGAGAGGGATAATTATTGTGTACTTATTGTTGCCAGTTTATTTTATTTGTAATGCTATCTGAACACTTGTGTTTTGTAATAAATATACTATTTGATCGGTGACTGTGTTCTTCTTATATCCTCTGCATTGATTAATTGATGTACTTGTTAATATTTGGTGTATTGTTTAATTTGATGTTCTTTTTATCTGAATGTCTTTTTCGGCGTACCTGATGAAAAAAAGGATGGTTGGATTAGAAATCTCCTTAGGCGTGAAGGTGGTGTCTAAATAATTATGAAAAAATGGACCTAATATATTTATATGGATTTGTATTTCCTATCCAGGATTAAGTATGCTATTGTTATGTATTTTGACACAATTACTTGATGCTTATTTTTAAGTTATTGAATACATACTATATTTGTCATATGAATTTTTAGTTTATGAAAGTATTTTGGTTTTAATATTGATGTGTATTTTTAGGTTAGTGAATATTTCTTATATTTGTTTATTTTTTATTTTGTTTATTTTTTAATTATATTTTTTATATGAAATTGTATTTTTTTTTAAATTGTATTATTTTTTATTAATTATTGATATAAAATTGTGAATTTTCTGAATGTAATTTTTTTTTACATGTAATTTTTTTTTAAATTGTATTTTTAATTAATTATTGTTATAAAATTGTATTTTTTCTGAATGTAATTTTTTTTAAATTTAATTTACATTAAATTGTATTTTTTATTAATTGTATTTTTTTTTTCCTAAAATTATATTTTTTTATTAATTGTTGTTATGAAATTGTATTATTTCTAAAATTTTATTTTTTTAAATTGTATTTTTAAAATAATTATATAATTTTTTTTTGTATTCCATTACATTACAGTTGTCAAACTAAACACTGTAATATTGATTCCTTTTTTTATTACAGTGACTAAACCAAACACTGTAATCGTAATACTGATTCCTTTACGTTACATTCCATTACGATTACGATTACATTCCAGCGAACCAAACGCCCCTAACTTCATATGCAAAATACTAAGAGTTCTAAGGAGAAGCTAGTAGAGGAAAAAAAGTTTTGTGCTAAAACAATCAACCTAATAATTTTTTTTTTTTGATAACAAATCAACCTAATAATTATAACTATAGTTTTTAAGTTTTCTTATTAATAATTCAAAGAGAAATTGAATATTGCCTAGGAAGAATTGTACTACGTTTCTCAAGAACTTGTATTTTCTTAACATAGACAGGGGTTGAAGAATATTCCGAACAACGGCAATCATCCCAACATATTACACTACAAAAATGAAAAAAATGTAAAATAAACTAAGCATACAATTCATTCCAAAGCATCAAAGGTTCTATTCTAATTGAAATCTTCTACTATACATATAACATAATTGCAACCTAATTTTTGTCCATATTGTTTTACCTACCTAGGCTCTTTAAATGCTATAACATATGTGTGTTATTTTTGTCACCAAGAAGGCCTATACAACAAGAATGACATTTCATATATGTCATTTAGACATGTATAGTAAAACTTGAATAACTGCACACATATCATCGCAAATGCTAAACATAACTAAATTCATGAAAAACGCCATAATTGGAGTCTATTTTTTTATTTATCAAACACACTTGTTTCCAATTCTAACTTATTAATTAAAAACATAAAGCATGAGAAAGAGAGGAAATGCACTTACATTATTACCCTTCCAAACTTGGTATTGCCTTTTTGTGGAGGCCTTGGGAGTAGACACAGCCATATTTGTGCTTCCATTAGAGGGACAATTCCAAACTTGACTCTTGTGTTTACTCATAAATTTTTTTCTTTATAATATCCCTCTATGTATATATATATATATATATATTCCCCTTAATTATCTCATTTTTCACAAATACCCAATTGAAATCTGATAAAAATGATTAGAATTCCACCAACCTTTGGAGTTCATATCAATGGGTTCTTTTCTGGGTATTGCAAATTCATGAGACTTGATGCTTTGATTTATGAGGGACGACTTTTTCAAATTTCTAGCTCGATTCCTTCCATTTTTGCGTCCCTCTTTGTATCGGCTATGCACCCCAACTCACAAATTGTCAACCCCAAAGATGAATCTAACAATCTTTCTTAACAAATTTGCTATAATGATTTCTAATTTAAGCGTATTTTTTGCGGGCTAAACCAACTATGAGAGGGTCTTCTTCCATTCTTCTCAATTTGACTAAGCACTCTTAACTTTCTCTCTTTTAATACCGCATGTATTTCATTATTAGGCAATCCTGAGTGTTCTATAATTATTTGAACCTTTTTATTGTGTATATATATTATCTAATTTACTTATATTAGTATATTAGATAATTTTATTTGAATACAGTGAAAGATAGAATTTGAATTTGATTAATTTATTTGAATATTAATATACTATAAATATAATAAAAAAAATATTTTATAACATTAAATGAATTTTAATAAAAAACAAAATAATATTTTTTAAAAATAAAATAAATAAGATAAAATTATTAAAAGCAAACAATAAAATATAAAAACAAAAATAGAGAAACTAAAAAAATGAGTTTTTTTTTATGAGTTGAACTGTGGTAAACTAAAATACGCTTTTTCAAAAAAAATTTTATTTTACATTCTCATTTAAAGATAAAAAATAAAATAGATGAAAAAAAATTGACTATTTGAATCGAATAGATGACCATCGCATTTGTTCTTTGAGCTAATCAGAATTTTGTAACATAAATTATACACATATATGAATTTAGTAAACTACCAAGATATTGGCTATTCATTACAAAAAGGTAAATAAATGTCAAATTTAAATAACAATGTTACAGTCAAATTACCTATACTTTAAAATTAAAATTAAAAAATGTCCAACGTTACTTGACAATGATACTACTATAATATTTAATCTTACTCATATTACTCTAAAATATTTACAGAACCCGCATTGCTTGAATGCAAACTACAAGTCAATTGACAACTCTCTCTTCCTTAACTAAAATGATAAAACCAGATCTCTTCTACACTAAGATGCGACAGATGATAATTGAATGTGTTTTTCAATGTTCCTAAATGTCTACTAAAATTATTAGCTAGCAGCCTGCTCAGTGTTTATTTTCGTTAACGGAAGAATCCAACAATTATATTCTCTTTACTTAATAAAGATAAATAATGGAAGCTGTTGGGTTATGCTATAAACTTCAACTTCCTTTGTTTTCTGTCAAAAATTATACCGACATCCAATATAGCACTTTCAATGAAAATCCAATTGTAACTTCGAATATGCAAATTCAAAGGATCAAAATAGGAAATATTACTCTGAATCGTGGATGTAATATTTCAAAATTTTAAAATAATATTAATTATTAAAATATAAGGGGTTATTTAAAAGTAAATTATAATTTTAAAATATAATTCTAAGTGTAAATAAACTTTTTAAAGATAAAGCAAAAAGTATGTGTGAATTTTTATTTTTTTTTGTCAAGAAAGTATGTGTGGATTTGATATTTACAATATATCGTACTCTTATTTAATTAAAAAATAATGAAAATAATTATTAAAAGCTCTTAATTAAATTATGTTTATATATACATATAAACTCTTTATTAGAAAAACAAAAATTATATGTCTATTCTTTTCATATACGTCTCCCACAACAATAGTCATAAAGAAATAGAAGTTTACGTAGTAAGCTTGTTAATTACTCTCCCTCACTTTATTAGTTATGGTTTAAAAATTTATGGTTAATGTTTAGAGTTTTTAAAAAAAAATATGAGGTAATTGTTTGCAAAGTTTATACAAAATCGTGAAAATAAATTATTTTTTAACCCTTATTTTGCTAAATAAAATTTTAATTTTTTTGTATCAAACTAGACTTATTGAAGAGTTCAACGAATATTTATTTGTTAAAAACAAAGATATATTAAATTTGTTATAAATTTTTGTAGTTTTCGTTTTGAATTTGTCAATTTTTTTCTCCTGAAAATAAAAAAGTTGATTGATTAGAATAAAACTATGAAGCTAATTAGTGGTGTTATAAATGTTAAAAATATGTAAAAACAAATTTAATATGTATTATTAATATCTTATTTATGGCTCCTTAAAATTTTGTAATTTTTACTGCATATATAAATATTTTATGAATTTTTGATTTACAAGTATTCACTGCTAAAAACATTTATGGCATATTTATATAACTAATTTCAAAACCTGTTTTATCCATAAAAATAGATTCCAAAATATTTGAATTTTTTTCAATGTATAATTATATTTAAGTTATAAAACTACTATAAAAATTTCAGTGTAATATGATTTACCAATATTTTTTTTTTTAAAAAATTAAGTCCAATAATATTGTTAGTTTTCTTATGCTAACAATTTAAAAAGGTTAGTAAATAAAAATTATTTTAGTAATTAATATGCATTCAATTTTATTTGAAAATTTTATTAGACATTTAAATATACCTCTATAAAAATATGTAAGATTTCGTAATTTTATAACACCAATTAAATTCAAAATAAATTATATAGTTTTTACTTATCATGAAAATAATTAATTGATACAAAAAAATAAACTTATAAAATTTTATACATGTCTTTTACACGTGCTAATTGCCAATTATATAAACTTCAACTTCCTTTGTTGCTAAATTATATTATTATTGAATTTTATAAATATTAAATTTGAAAATATTAATGTTTTAAATTGGTAATATTTTTATTAGTAGATTATTTAAAAACTTTATTTCCTATTAATAACCTCTTTTTATTTATTACGGTGAAACTTTATTTACGTATTGAAAATTTCAAGATATTACGGTGAAACTGTAATGAAATATTCTATCAACCATCATTGTTTCGGGTATGGTAGAGCAGCTAGTTAAACTGCTGCTTATATTTTTGATTCTCTTTACTTCCACCCAGAATGCCACCAACTTACATGGAAAATTGTTGCAGTCCAACTACAACATTTACAATGTGTGTCATTTGTGAAGAACACTTTTCCTTTGCCACGACTGGCTTCAAAGCTGGTACCATTTCAACAGTACGAAGACGAAATGTGTTTTCATCGCAGCAATGAAGGGCGACTTCCAGAAAATGTCAAGAAATAGGTACAAACATACAATAAAATATAGGAGGAAGCTAAACCGAATAACACGAACTAGCGCCTCCCATAACAAGTTCAGAGTATAAGTACATACTGCATGGTCAAAAAAAGAGAGAGAAAAGGATCCTGCTTATAATACTAGAACCAGAAGCCACAAACCATCCTCAAAAAGCCAAAGGGTCAAGCACTACCTGAGTAAGCACGAGAACTTCCTCCCTGTTAAAAAAAAAAACAGTTAGAAAAATAGTTATTAAAGCAACAAAACCGATGAAGACAACTTCATTTTCAAAAACAATTATTTTAAACAATGCTTTCTTGGTAATTGACCCTGCAGAGATAAACTAGATATGGAACAAAAGTCTTTAAATGCTACAGACACAACGATGTAATTACTTTTCTTCAGATTTTACTTCACTACCTAGTTGTATATTTCAAAGTCAAGTTACTTTTAGGAGCCTTTTATCATTGACAAGGAATAAAGGGCAACAAAAAGTAGCTAAGCATAAGTCAGAAACTCAACGCCTCTAACCTTTTCAAAATTAATTTATCTTTTCCGTTCATGAGAGTCGTCTTAAGATGGTATGACGGTGGTATGAATACCAATAATAAAACTGCTTTTTCTTCTTTTGAGAAGCTAATATCAAAATTCTGAAGTTGGCAAATCATACCGTTAAATGTTGACAAATGTTGCATGAAGTCGCTATTTTCAGGCATCCGTAGTTGGTATAAATTTGCCCATATTATGAACTTATTTGACAAGTTCTTTGTCATGTATAGGCTATCCAACTTGTTCCAGATATCCAAAGCAGTTTTGCATCCTTTTACATTAATGTTCTGAAGAACATTATCATAAATATTTAGGCCAATTGTACTGGTAGCAATCTCGTTTATCTCGTCCCAATCTTCATCCTTCATTGCTTCTGGCTTTTTGGCTTTACCCAATAAATTCTTATGAACTTTTTGCTGAATAAGAACATCCTTCATTCTGCTCTGCCAGAGGGTAAAATTGTTGTTGCCGGTAAACTTCTCAATCTTTGTTTTACCACCAGACATTTTTATCGTTGCAAAATAATGCCACGTGAATAGTACCTTAAATAGTGCCTTCTGAATAGTACCTGTGAATAATATCCATGAATAGTACTTTCACTATTTAAACTGTCGGCATATGTGAATAGTAATGACTCTGATACCAGTTGTTGGGATATGTATCGCAGTGAAATGTTGGCAAGATTGAGAATACTGAATAATAAATTTGTAGGAGTAATTTAAAATGACACACAATATTTAACGTGGAAAAACCCACTCAATGTGGAGGGAAACAACCAGGGGACAACTCCGAAATACTTCCACTATGTAAAATGGGTACAACAATTCTCTCAAGTTTATGCCCAAACTTGAGGTATTACAATATTACACTTAGAAAGTGTATCTCTCACACATAAATGTGTGGTAAATCTCTCACTATTTTATCTCTGCAGATATTTATCATTCTCTACAGAAACACCTCACTTTTATCTCACAGCTTAATTTTACTGTGGTATTTTCTGAGCTGATTTTCTTATATGCTCTTCTCTCTAAATCTCAGTAGTGAATTCTGAGATTTCTTCATATTTTGAGCTCCCTACGCTTCTCTATTTATAGAGAAGTATAATTATATATATGCGTCATTGCATACATTTTTTGAGCAATTTTTATAGAAAAACTGCATCTCCAAATGTTTCTTCTTCTATGTCTGCACCGCCCCTTTGAAATTTTTCATCTTCTTCAACATTCAAAGTTTGCTGCTCCATCTAGAAGAAAGAAACCAGAGGCAGACCCATCAATATTCACATATGAAAGCACCTGCACAAATAGGGTCCAAGGACCTCAGACCCCAACCTCTGTCCTTAGTTTTGAAGACCTCCAGATGTAATTTCAAGCCACCTTGGGACACTCGGTTACGACAATTTGGCGGGCATTTACAGGAAACACCACACCCTAATAGTAAAGACTTTTGCTTCACAAGAAGACCATTTGGAGCATACGGGAGAAGGCCTCCATTTTTTTTAATACAAGGGCAGTTAGAATGACCAGGTAGACATCCACCAGTGCAACTGCATCCTGTGGCAGGTTCTATTGAGTTGACTGGTTTTGAATACTTGAGACTAGAAATGTATGTGAAGTGTGCAGGACCTTTTTCACCATCAACGTCATTTATCAGAGTAACAGGTATATTTTCAGAGCCTGAAGTAAGATCTGGCAGTATAATTCCAACTCTTGAAGTAACTCCTCCTCTCCATTGATCAATTGATTTCCATATTCTGAATGCTTCTGTCTGGCCAGGCAATCTAATCAATTTATACTTGAAAACAGTACAACCACTCTTCCCTTTTTCCACCCATGATTCCTGGATTTTGTATAGACCGTCATAAACAAATATCTTACCGGTTGCATTTGCTACATCCCTGACACCCCGAATAACTCTTATTTCATTACCTCGACGCGAACTGTTGTCCAAAGCAAGATTACCTCTTTTGAGCTTCTGATCCTTCATTACATTATCTCTCCTGTTAATACCACCTTGGCCACTATAAATTAGCACGTCTGCATCATCCGCATCATCTTCATATCCCCCAGATGAAACAATGCTCGCTGCTAAGGGCTCTTCCCCTGTACTGTTCTTGACACCCAAGACATCAATTCCAGCCATGGTTGGAGCATGCAATCCAACCAAGCACAATTCCATTCGAAAGAAGAAAATATCCCCAATTCCAACACCAGGCACAGTTCCGATCCTCTTTGTAAAATTTGTCCTGATTCCCTTATTCACAAAGAGTGTAGCAGCCCTTAGATCAGGGCGTCTTATCATTCCTGGAGATGCTTCAACAATTTGGCAAATTCTTCTACGAAACAAGTTGTACACAACAAGTATATATCCAACTGTTTCCATATCACCATCAGCTCGTCGGTGTGTATCATTAAAAGATGCAAGAATTTTATCACATAACAAATCTATTTCAGCATCAGATGAGACAGCATTGATGTCCTGGTAGCCCCTAGCCTTCCTCCCAGATCTTCCACTACGCTTTCCCCCGCTAGTTGAATCTTCTCCATCATTAACATAACTCTGATTTAGACTTTCACTGTACCCATCTTCCTCTGCAACCCTGCTCTGAGGGAATGATTTGGCACGACTTTTAGTGGCCCATACTTTAGACGGTCCAGCATCTCCATTTGAAGTATGTGGAGGGGTCCTAAATGAATTAAGAGGAACTGCATCTGATATTGGATTATTGCAGCGAGAAGCAGGGGCATTCCGACGAGGCTGTCCTTGAGATTCTGATGGCATAAAAAATGGGTAGAACGGAGCAACTCCATCGGGAAAAGGGCCAGATGGTGGAGTACAGACAAAAGGAGTAGCACCTTGGGGAGTTGAGGATAAATTATATGATGAAGTGAACACTGGAACAAGTGACCTCAAAGGTTTCACATTCAAAACCCTAGACTTATCAATTGTCCCAGAAGTAGGAACCGAGTCTTGGCCTAAACTTTGTTCCATTAAATACTTTCAGACAGTACAAACAGTTTTCCACAAGAAGTTAGCTTTCTCTTCTACTTTTCTAAAGCAACAGCTGCAACATTATGCTACAAAGAGAAAATAAAAAAAAAAGAAGCTATAACACAACTCAACATACCCCATAAAGAACAGCAAAGAAGCTCTGACAAATACAAAGTTAAGGTGTGGGTGGAAACAAATTCCTGCTACATTAAAATTGATAAGAAAGTCGGATCCAAAAAACCAAACAATTCAGCACAAGAATAACCATCGAGTATGAGACAAAGTAGAAATGGAGGATGGAGCAAAAAACAATCTGAGAATGATTATTCACACAGAAAATATAGTAAATGAGCTAGGACCTATTAAATGTGGTACGACAACTCATTCAAACCCAAAAAAAAAAAAAAAAAATGAACTTCAATTTATGTTCGCAAACGTTCTCGACACCAAAACAAGGGTTCAAAGAATTAAACACGAGAAGATAAGTTTTTTTTAGCCTTAGCACAAGATGCAAAGACAAAAATATGAGATCATAGAAGAACCATGTAACAAATGAAGGAAGAGAGCTAGGACCAAATTTAATACATATGACACCACAACTCATACAAACTCAAAAGAAAAACACACTAAACTTCAGTTTCATGTTCGCGAACTTTCTCAGCACCCAAACAATGTTACAAAGAGTTAAAGACAAACAAGATAAATTATTTACCTTAGCACAAGGTACAAAGACAAAAATAAGAGATCAGAGAAGAACTAGGTAAGAAATGAAGAAAGATGAGCTAGGACCGAAGTAAGCAAATGTCACACTACTACTCATTTATAAACTAAAATAAAAAAACAAATAAAAACTTTGATTGTACATTCGCATACTTTCTCACAACCCAAACAAGGGTTCATAGAATTAAACACAACGACACAAATTTTTTTACCTCATCACAATGTACACACTACTACTCATTTATAAACTAAAATAAAAAAACAAATAAAAACTTTGATTGTACATTCGCATACTTTCTCACAACCCAAACAAGGGTTCAGAGAATTAAACACAACGACATAAATTTTTTTACCTCATCACAATGTACAAAGACAACAGGATGGAGTCAGAGAAAGAACCCATGTAAGAAATGAAGACTAATAATTCGCGTGGTTCAGAAAGAAAAAAAATTGCTTAGGAATACAATCTGCTATAACATGCATAATGAGCAACGATAGTCCCAGAACGAAGATAAAAAGGGATTGAATTTTTGCAAACAACTGTACCTGATGTGAAAATCTAAAGCATTTATAAGACTCTGAACTGAATCATCTTTCTGCATACTAATCACAAGTTACTTCTCCTTCTTTTTTTACCTTTTTTTGTTTTTTCTTTTCCCAATTGCTTTTAGTTTTGATTTTTATTTAATTACTTCGAGAAAAATAATGCTGGCCGGCATACTTCTTATAAAAATAATACTAAAATATTTTTTTTATTCTAATACATAAACAATTTAATTATTTAATTATTTTTTATTTAATATTAAAAACATATATTAATTTTATCCTAACACTAAAAAATATATATTTATTTAAATAAACATATAATTTAATTAAGTTTTTTTTTATCATAACTTTATGTATACGTCAATTTATATGACATAATTTAATTAGTCATTATTAATAAAAGATCCCATAATTATTTGTTCATCTTATATCTATAATTTTATATCTAATTAATAATTAACACGTGTATACATAAATATTCATATAATCTAACTCTTTTTTTTTAATAATTTATTTTTATTATTATTAAAAATTAACTGCATGATAAATTTTTTTTTTATTGTTTTACTTTTTTAACGAATATATATTATTTTAATTTTAATAAATTATAATAAAAAAAATTGAATAAAAAATTAAATAAAAATAAAAATTATTTATTACACTTTTTTAATAAAAATAATCAAGCTATAAAAAAATTAAAAATAAAACCTAATTATTATTTATGAAATAATTATAATAAAAATGGTTGCAAATGTTTCGTATTTTTAAGTTATAAATAAAATTATAAAACTAAAATACTCATTTATATATAATAATAATAATTATTATTATTATTATGATATTTAAAAAAATTATAAATTTATAATATTTAATATAATAATTATAAAATTAAAATATTTAAATTACAAAATTACAAAATTTCAGTATTTTTTTTTTAATTTATAGTCACGTCTATTTTTTATTTTTACTTTTCGTATTTTTTGAAACGAAAAATAAATGTGAAACACCTTTTCGGTTTGGTCAGAGAGAGAAGATATTGTGGTCTCAGACCAGGAAACGGAGGTACACCACAAGCATGTGCAATTCTTTTTATTTATTTATTTATTTCCTCCTACTGGTAAGAGTAAATTCATCTAATGTTTTATTTTACTTAACCACATGCTATATTAAATTAAATTATATTATAACTAGATAAAATTAATAACAAATATTTTAGATAATAAGTTATTTATTCTGTGAAAATAATTTTATTAAATACATTTATTTAACTTGATATTTAATATTTTTTTTATATTCTTCTTATCTTATATTTAAAAAATAATAATTTGAGATAAAACAAAAGTTAAAATACTTAATTTAACAATTGAAAATTTTCAAAAAGTCCAAATTTTTATGGGCTTGTTTAATAATAATTTTAATTTTTTTAAGTGATTTTTCAATCATGTATATTTGTTAACAATTTTTTATTTTAATTTTTATATTTTTAAGAAATTACTAATTTTCAATCATAAGTGATTCATAAATCTTTAAAAAAAAAGATTTTTTAATCAGATTTTTAATTTTTAATTTTTTTCATTTTGACCAAATATTTTTTCTAGAAAGTAAATTAAATATTATAGCTTTTGTATGATTAAGTATTGTAAAAAAATGATTAATAACTTAGAATTTATAAAAAGTAATCACAAAATTAATTATTTAATCATAAATCAAAATCGTTATCAAGCATGCTCTACATAATCATATAACTTTACCATACACAATATCAAAAGTTATACATTTAAGAGACTTTAATATTTATCTTAATAAAGAAATTTGTTAATTGTGTTTACTATTTAAATAGCAATTACGTTTGCTTGTTAATATGCTGGCAATGTTCAAGTGTTTTATTTATAGCAATGCTTCATATTTCACAAAAACATGTTGCTGAAAAATTTAGGACAGCCCTAGTTAGCTGAAAACAGTAATCCAAAGCAATATTAATATTTCTAATTGTAATACAAAAATTTAAATTTCTCTAGTAAATATGAATTCAATGGATACAAGAGTTGATAGCTTAGAAAATAGACATGGATAAGCAAAAAGTAACTGACTGGATATTTTGAACAAAAACAAGTCAATTGATAAGCAATATTAATATTTCTAATTGTGAGACGAAAATTTAAATTTCTCTAGCAATAGTGTTTTTTACTCTAAAAATAGCAACTCTCAACATTCAAGTCAGAACCAAATATGAGTTCAATGGATAAGCAAAACGCAACTGACTGGATATTTTGAACAAAAGAAATCCTAATGATATTGAGATCAACCGGAAGTAAGGCAAAGTTTTGGCCATTTCCATATGACAGTGACTACCATCCTCATGCATCTCAATACTTGGATGAATGTCTATACCTCATCTTATAACTACTACATGCATGGTCACAAGGAAAGCATCCATGGCTATTTTCCGATCAAGCTTACTCCACTGTGGACGATAACACTGTCCATCTCTTCAGTGATACTGTTCATGCTTATTGCATCATTATGTGAATCACTTCATAACATTTCAAAAACCATGCGTCAAAATTTCGGCTAATACGCACTTAAATAGGCCGACAAAGTTCTCAGTCATATATGTTATGGAACCCGACACAATGTACAAGAGTAAACTTCACTTCTTGACATTAGATTCACTTTTGTTACAAAGTATAACCGAATTTAGACTGTTAAAAAGTATCACCTAAGTTATTGTGTTACAAAAGTACCAAGATCGTAGCTCCACTATGGAAGCTAGCAAAAAACTAGTCAGATGACGCTCACATGACAAATTTGAACACCCATAAATACCCTGGTCACAACTATGTAACTCTTTTCCGTTAACTTCCGTGATGGAGTTGATAGAAACATTCCACCTGTGAGCTGTGTGTACGCGAGAAACAAATAGATTAAGGGCATATTTTTAACTTTGCCTTTTATCGATTTAAATTATAAAGAAAGAGCCAATATGAAAAAGGAATTGAAAAGGCTAACGTTGATACGTAAACACCAATGCACCATTTATGTGATCCAAAGATCGATCAAAATACGCCACATTTTCCCAAGTTCCAACTTTTGCATGGAGAATCCTGTTCTCTTGAAGCAATTGGAGCCAGCTGCTCGAATCAGAATGGAAATAGAATATGCAAATGCTACAAAAAATTCGGAAACAGAAATCTTCAAAAATCATAATTTTTTTTTTCCTTTCATTAAGATATCATTTCTTTTTCCTGACCAGTACAATCAGTATATGTAGTTTCCTATAAAAACTGTTTATTCAAAGTCTTAAATGCCAGTCATGTAACTATCTCAAAGAGTTTTCAGTATGGAATAAAGAATTAAGCTTTGAGTTTTGATGCAGGTTTCTCTTCTCTCCTTTTTTCTTGAACTTTTGGTTATGCCTCCTATTTTGTTTATTCTTATTTCAGGAATATGGAACATCAACTTGGGAGTTGGATGTGGGGCCAGTGTTATGCTTTCATTGTGACATTGTCTTTGGTGCGTAAAGGATTAAAGTTTTACTTTTAAGTTTGATACAAAATTACAAACAGGTAAATTATGGGGTCCTAACATATCACAGAGAAGCTGGAGTCGATATCTATGGATGATGAAGTCCTTTTCAGAACCATATGGAATATATTATTATTCATGTATACAGTTACAGTTTAATGTAAAACAAAATACAATAAACATGGTAAGCTAGAGGTGTCAAAAAGGACGGCCGGCCAGCACGGCCCGTGATCCCTTTATTTCATTTTTTTTTATATATTTATTTAATTATTTAGTTAAAAATTATTAATAATACTTTAAAAATTAAAAGTAAGAGTCGAACTCTTAACCTCTCATGTTATAGATTGTTAAAAATTCATTAGATTATGTCCAATTTTATTTAAATGTAAAAAAAATTATTTATTTATTGATACTTTTTTAAAATTAATTTTTAAAATAATAAAATTTTGCGTGCCGGGCCGGTAGCCCGTTAAGGGTCGAGGGCCATGGGTCGTGCTATTCATTTTGGCTAATGGGCCGTGCCGTGCCGGCCCGTTTGACACCCCTATGGTAAGCAATTATTATTCATGGAATATTATTAAGAAATTACCAAAAATAGCACCCCTAAAACATATAGAACAAAACTAACACCCCAATAATATTGAACGTTCAATATTTTACGTTCAAATTGAACGTTCAATATTGAATGTTCAATATTAAACAAGTCTAAATTATCGTCGTTCAATTTTAATTGGATGGATGTTTAAAGAAAAAAGACATATTAGTCATTTTTTTAATTGTGAAAATATAAATTTGAACACAAAGGGTGCTAGTTTTGTTATTAGAAGATTTGAGGGGTGTTAGTTTTGTTATTCTCCCTTATTATTCCATATTCCTGAAATAAGAATAAACAAAATAGGAGGCATAACCAAAAGTTCAAGAAAAAAGGAGAGAAGAGTAACCTGCATCAAAACTCAAAGCTTAATTCTTTATTCCATACTGAAAACTCTTTGAGATAGTTGCATGACGGCATTTAAGACTTTTTCATAAAGAAATGTACAAAGAAATGTACAAACGAATCAGGGAAACAAACAATGAAAGTACCATGTGCAGAAAACTTATAAAAAGTTCATTATACAAACATTTCTCATTTAATATGTATTACGCTTCTATGCTACTGAGACTTGTGTATTTATCAATCTGTACATTTGTTATGTGGTTACCTGCCTGCATGAGCTGAAGTTTCAAGTAGGAGATATCACATACAAGGAAATCAATGAATGTCCCCTTACGTCCCATCTTTTTTTCCTTTTGCTTTCTCAACAGACTCCATGGCTTCTTCGAATGATTTCTGATTGGGAAATGTTACAATGTGAAGCTTCTCAGTAAGAGAAAACCAATATTAGGCTTGATTAAGAGCTTAACATTAGAATAAGGACACGACCATCATTAACAGTGATCAAAGACTACTGAATGATTTTTCTATAGCTGCATTACCCAAATGGAAGAAAGATTTGAAAAAAAACATAACAAAATGTGGAATCCAAGCTGGATAAAAAATACAGACATATCACATACCCCTGAATTTTGCTTTCTCCATAAGGCCTCACCACTTGTATCAATTATAACTATCCCACTTAATAAAGCACTGCATGAAGCCATGAAATTTCTCAATCAGCAAATCATTTTCAAACTTAAAAAAATTCTCATATATCTTCCGTGAATGAATGAGCCACAAAAAGTTCACAAAACACAGGGATCGATTACAAGATATGAATACCATTAATGTAGAGTAGGTATGTATTCAAATTGATGAAGACTGTATAAAAAAGGAAGCTTGCATGATCAGTTTTCCCTTTATTTTTCTACTTAGATTTTTTGTTTCTAGGAAATCAATTACTAGTAGTCTATTACCATTTACATAAACAGATAGTTATAGAAAATGGTGGAATTTGTAGATCAATACAGATAAGTGGAGGGTGTTTCATAAACTGATTAACGAGTCTTTGCACAAAATCATGCTAATCAATGCCTTATAAGTTGTAACATTATGGGACAAATTCCATAAAAATATATTTTAATTAAGGAAATTAGCTAAAATTAAGCACAAAAAACAAAATAAATACCTAGCAAAAGCGGCATTGAGAAGGAAAGCTCGAGTGGTAAGAAAACGAAGTGCGTTTTCAAACCTAGAAACAAACCCATTGAAAGCAGAAGTAGAGCGAGAGTTATATGAATATCCACCGCCACCGTAACCAGTATTGTGAAAGCCATAACCGTAATTGGAGTACTGATGATGATGATGATGATTAGGGTTTGAATTACTGTTATTGGTTGAGCGAGATCGAAAATTATAATCGGCGCGCTTACGATCATCGATAAGAACCTGATAAGCTTCTGAGACTTGCTTGAATCGGAGGGTTGCGGAGTCCCTCACATATTTGGGGGAGTGAGAGTGCTTGTCTGGATGAAACTTCACGGCCAATCTCCTGAACGCTTCTTTGATTTCATTTTTTGTTGCGCTCTTGCTTAATCCTAATACCTTGTAGTGATCCATTTCTCTAATCTTTATACTTCATTTGTTTTCTTTCTTTCTTCAATAGTAATTTAAAGCACGAATAATGAAGTTTTGGATGAATGACATGAGTCCGTTGTTGCATTGCTTAGATATGGAACATTCAGTCGTCAACTTTTCTCGCATATCACAAAAATATATCAAGTGGCAGAGAAAAGTGTGATAGCCTCTTGCTTTTAATTATTTACTCTTTTAAATTATAAATAATATTATTTATAAATAAAAAATATTATTTTAATAATTTTATATTAAAATATTATTTTTTTAAAGTTAAAAAATTTAATTTTTTAATTTTTTATATTAAAATATTTTTTTATAAAATAATATTTTAAATAAAAATTATATATTTTATCTTTAATTAATTTCTTCTTTTTAAATTATAATAAAGATATAAGCAATTACACTACCTAAATTGTACAGTAAGTAGTCGGCAGTCGTGTAGCATTGGCAGCTTGGAATTTCGCGAGTAGCAATTGAAGTCATTACGTTGGCAATTTGGATCTTTACAAGTGCAACAACTTGGGTGCATTGAATATGACTATTTAAGTCATAAATCTAGATCTTTATGAGCTTCTCAAAACTCTTTTTTTAATTTTACAAGGGTTGTACAAATGTAGTGTATTTTATTCATATAATTTTATGAAATTTAAATTAATAATAAAAATAGATAATGTTGGTGAGAAAAGTAATAAGATAATTGAATATGAAAGGTAATGCAATAAAAATTCTCATAAATTCTTATAAATTTTTGGGTTGAGATTTGTAAAAATTTTATTATGTATAATTTTAACTAAAAAGTTTATTAAAGGACATAAAAATTTATAAATTTTTTAAAAAAGTTTAACATCATTGACTTTTAAATATATTTAGATTTTTAAAGACTTGTATAAAATCTTATTTAAGTGCACTTAAATTTTTATAAAAATTTTAAAAATCTTAATTAATACTTTTGAATTTAAAAAAAAAATTAGTGTACTTTTAATTCTTTTCATTTTTTAATAAGAAAAAGTAAAAAAATATATTTTATTAAGAAGTAAGAACTACTTCAATCTAGGGGTAGTTGGTTAAATGGATAAAAGTGGTAGAAAATATTACTTAAAATTTATAGATAATTTTTTATTAAAAAAATTATTATTGTAAAATTATTTATTAAAATATTGATCAATTATAAACTTTTTATTAAGAAAGTTGTTATTTTTAGAAGAAAAAACACTAATGTTGAAATATTTAAAAATTTTATCTTATAAATTAATGTTTTATTGTTATTGAAAATAGAAATATTACTTCAATATTAATATTTTATGTTATGAATATAAAACTATCATTTATTAACCATCATTTAATTTTGGAAAAATATGTTAACTCAACATCTTTTTACTACTGTCCTTTGTATATAAAAATTATAAATGAGATGTTTATCTTATAATAAAATTAATTATATTATATTATTTTTATTTAATGATGTTAAATGAATTATTTAGCTTAGATAAGGTCATTTAATTAAACTCATAAACTATAAAAGCCTAACTTACTTAATAACTTATATGAATAGCTCACTAACTTATTATTTGATAATTTTTTTTATTAGCTTAACACATATTATGTTATATTATATATATTTTTTACCGAATATATTTAGTTAAACATATTAATTTTTATAGAATCTCGAAAAATAATTGATATTATCACATCAATTGTTTTGGATTATAATCGTTGTCAATAACTCGTCTATACTAATAAAAAAAATTACTCTTCTAGGTTTCTTAGCTTGCAGCAAGAACTCTCTGCAAGATGAATATTAAATTGGAACTTCTTCCCAATTTCCTTTATCAGCTTTAAAGACAAA
The DNA here is from genome assembly GCA_029378325.1 of Elaeagnus macrophylla. Lineage (NCBI taxonomy): Eukaryota > Viridiplantae > Streptophyta > Magnoliopsida > Rosales > Elaeagnaceae > Elaeagnus > Elaeagnus macrophylla. The sequence goes on along the minus strand of CM055648.1, from coordinate 25,993,773 downwards.
ATTTCAGTTTTTATACAATTCACTTTGCATATTTTATGAAATTGAATAAGAAAGAATGAAGATTAAAAAAAAAAAAAAGGGAAGGAAGGAAGGACTGCCTCACATGTTCTTCATTTTCTTTATAACCAAACCTTATAGGAAAAAAAGATAAATAGATGATATGTTAATTTGATTAGAATACTTTTTTATGTAAATAATTTTTTATTCAATTTATGTAAATAAGTTAAAAAGAAAAGAAAAGAAATCTTATTCATCCCATATCCAATCATTTAATTCAATAGTGCAGATGAGAATTTGTACCTTACAACAAAATGTAGGTAAATTAGCTGAATTTAGCTCATTGAGATGAGTTGAGTTCCGGTTCGCTTGAGATAAGTTGCACAACACCTCTATTATTATTACTATTTTTTTTTTCCTCTCCCGTCTCTTCCCTCAGTCAGTTAGTCAGTCCCAATCCCAAAGGACCCAAAGCCCTACTACACCTTGCTCCAGTCTCCACTACTGCCACAGTTCCTGGAGACGGAGTCACATTAATCCTGTGACTGAGCTGGACCAATAATCCCATTTTTTCAAATCATAACTTCTTCAAGTTTATGAATATAATATTATATTTGTTTTTTATCTAAAAAATAGTCTTTTGATTTATACCCAAAATGGATTCTGCTCAGGATCGTCTTGAACCCGAGTCAAAGGTACCATTTTTATTGAAACACTTTTAATATTCCCTCATCTTCTTCAATATATTAATTTTTTTAAATTTTACTATGAATTAAATATCAGGAGCAGAAATTGGATTATAATAAAGCCATGGATGACAAATACAATGTTGAAGCTGCTGAAATTCGAGCAAACGAGGCCCTGGTTCGTGTTTTCCTTTAATTTATTTCATTTGCATCAATGAATTTTCTTTAATTTGTTGTACAAGACTTCAATTTACCTATTTATTTATTTATTTATTTATTTTGTTACTACTTATGCTTCTTTTCAGCGTTTGCCTATCACGGAGGCGGCACCAATATACGAGCAGCTTTTGGCAGTATTTCCGACAGCTGTAAGCTCTTTTTAATTCACTTTTAAGGTTCGCATTTTGTGTATATGGGTCCTAAAAGGATGTTCTTTTGTTAGAGGTGGTTTCCAGAGATGTGGATTGAAATGAATTAGTTTGGTTTAAAGTGGTTTTCAGAGAAGAAGTTTTGACGGGCAGTCATAAGACTACCTCTCTCAAAACCAAGCATTCCTTGTTTTCCAATTCTCTTTGAGATTGCCAACACCCTTTAGTAGTGCTTTGGTTCATTTGGAACCACTTTGGTCCATAATCACATGTATAAATCTCTCTCTATGTATCAGCCAAAATTCTGGAAGCAATATGTGGAGGCACATATGGCTGTAAACAATGATGATGCCATAAAGCAGATATTTAGCCGATGTTTATTGAATTGTCTTCAAGTTCCACTTTGGTATGTTGTTTTCTAGTTATGTATGTGGATGGGGTGAATGAACCATAATTGCTTTGATATTGGACTAGGTTGAGTTATTTGCGAATTTCCATTGTAAAACATGTGCTACATGTTAATTGTCTTATTTGTATTTTCATGAATTTACACTCTAGCATTTTCTGTCTAGAAGGACTCTGTTGTCACTGTATCATCAGTTTATTCCATAGAGGTGAGGGAAGGAGAAGGTTTTATTTTCTCAAATTTGTACGTTATTACATTCTATAATGTACAGCACTTTGAGTTTACAAAGGCATAGCTTTTCACGAGACAAGGCATGCCATTTTTTTTTTTCTTTTATCCTTTTTTTCTTCTGTCAAATAGTTGGAATTGAGCAGCTCATTAGTGTTTATTATGTAGTGCAGATGTGCTTGTTTTTCTTTCCCCATGTTAAAGCATAGAGAGCTCTTATAAATTAGAAATGTTTGTAATGCAAATAAATAGTACAAAACTGATGCACATGGTTGTGATTATATAAAACATGTAATCAGATTAGAAATTCCAAGTGTGTGATGTGATGTATGCCATTCATCTGTAAAGTTTCTAATGTTATTACTCCAATTCCCTCTGTAGATTTATTGGTTAGCTCATTTTGTTTTTCAATAACAAATATCTTCCTCTGTCGTAACCTTCTTTAGGATCCTTTTACTGATTTGATATATATATGTTTTCTTTGAATTGGCTTTGTAGGCATTGCTATATTCGGTTCATCAGAAAGGTCAATGACAAGAAGGGAGTAGAGGGTCAAGAAGAAACCAGAAAAGCTTTTGATTTTATGCTCAGCTATGTTGGTGTGTCCCATCACTTAAGCTTCAGGATGTTCATTCATGTTAATCCTTTTTTTTTCCTCTTATTTTTTGTTGTTTTCTTTTCTTGTTTTTTGGGTCCTGCCTTATTCTTTCTCCAGTTTAAATTAAATCAATTAGCTTACTAATTTTCACTTCATATGATATAAAAATGTTTGTAATTGGAGGAATATAATTAGCAGAGTGACATACTTGTATTGTGGTCTTACATTGTTGATTGAAGATATTCTTCTTTAGCTATGAATTCCACAATTGTGCTTTTGACTATATTGTGACAAATATACTGGTGAGGATGCATGGAAGAAATTGTGATTGAGGTTGCTAGCAGAGATCTTCACGACCTATAATGAGTGTGCCAAAGTTAACATCTATTCCGTGATTCTAGTGTTGGCATTTTATTTTCCAGACCCTCATTATTGTGATAATTAATTTCAAATTCTTTTTTTCTTTCTCCTTATGTGAGTAGGCTGTTGTACTTAATTTATACTGCTTTTAACTTTTTGCACTATTTTATATTGCTAAAAAATATACTCCTAGATTCTGACAAAAAAAAAAAAACTCCTGTGTTGTGGGAGGTAAAAAAAAAAAAATTTATTCAGAACAACTGAGCATTGGTACTGTAGATCCTGAAATGAAATTGAAAAAGAAATGGATCTATATAAATGAATTTAGTATTGTGGCTAAGAAAAAGAAAATACTTGATAACATAACTTGATGCTTAAATGCGTTCGCAGTTTAAATTAATGAAAACTGGCTTAGTGTTGTGAATAATTATGGTAGTTATTATATATTATTAATTAATATCTTATATAATGTATCTTTCTTATAATTTTGAATCAAAGAATTAACACAAATAATATGTTGGTGGGCGGTTGTCATGAATTTTGTGGTACTAAGTGCTGGTTGTGTCAAGGTGACTGCAGTAGCAGTAAATAGCAATAACGGTTCTGATAATGGTTGCAGTTACGAAGGTAGTGGATGCAGTGTTGGCAGCTGTAGTTGTTTTGTTGAGGGGTAAAGAATGATAACAACAGTTGGTGCAGTGGTTGGTAGTGATGTCAGGATATTGTGAATTAGAATAAAGCTATTAAGGCCATCTAGAGTCCTTTGAAATTTCTTTTAAATGAAGCATTTCAATAGAATCTGGTTTTCAAAAGCAAACAAGGTACTCCCTTGAGGAGCATATTATGGAAAAATTAATTTGCTGAAGTTCTTCAGGCATCAATTTTATGAACTTGAAAAGCAATGCCATAGACTGTATGGATACTTGGTAAATTTCAATTCAGCATTTTGCCTCCACCAAAATGAAGAAGTGTTTAGCATTTGGCAAAGAAGGTCTTCTAAATCAAAATGATGACAAAATCATCAATTTTAGTTATGTTCCTAGTATTTCCGCCTGTTGTTTCATTTTGGAAAGGTATATTACCACATGAGGTATCTCACTCGTTTTTTATGGGGATAGGATTTGACGATAGTTGGAGTTCGTGAAATGTTTATTTTGTACATGATGAGCTTCAGGGCAAAATCTGTCAAGTCACAATGTCCATAAGTAGAAATTTATAGAACCAATGAAAGATTAGATGGACTAGAATATCTATTTATGTTCATAGTATTTCCTTCTAATGGTGTTTTTGTCCCACTGAACTTATAACCAGGATCAGATATAGCATCTGGGCCTGTGTGGATGGAGTACATTGCTTTTTTGAAGTCACTGCCGGTTTGTTCTTTCTTCCTTGGTCTTCTAATTTTTCCTATTTTTCTAAAAGGTTGCTTTTGTAAACAAAAAAAAGGATCTTTATGGTTTTAGTGGAACATAACCTTAGTTGCTTTCACCAAGTCTTTTTTTAATGTTCTGAGATAATGCTGCAGGCATTCAATACACAGGAAGAGTCACAACGGATGACTTCTGTGCGGAAAGCATATCAAAAGGCCATCATTACTCCTATGCATCACATTGAACAACTATGGAAAGACTATGAAAATTTTGAAAATTCTGTCAGCCGTCAATTGGTAACTTTTCATTTGTATTGCATTTGTGATCTGGAAAGTCTATTAGTCCTCAAGAAATGTTATTTTTTCTATCACTTTGTTTGTATTTCTTTTTGTTTTCGAATGAAATGGTTTGATACTATGGCATTAATGAGCAGGCAAAAGGGTTGATATCTGAATATCAACCGAAATTTAATACTGCAAGGGCTGTCTACAGGGAGCGCAAGAAGTATGTTGATGAAATTGACTGGAATATGCTGACTGTACCACCAACTGGCTCGTTCAAGGCAAGTTTCTTCCTTTTTACTGTTTTAGTTTCCACTCTGCAAATGATGCAATTTCTGTTATGAAATGTGCAATCATCTGCATATGGAAATTGATGAACCTAAATCTGGCAAAGCAGTAAAAAAGTTACAGCATACAAGTTTTTTCTTTCTATGCTAGGCAGGCAACAAAGGTAACAACAAGTGCTCTAAGGATGAGTCTGAAAAATATGTGGAGACTCTATCTGGTGTAGATACAAGTCTACTCTCTTACAGAACACCAGGGCTTAAGTCCATAACATTCTTTGTTTGTTTGCACTGGCGAGCATGTAATAAAAGATGCCTGAATGAGATGCATCCTTTATCTGTGGATGGCTATTCTAAATTTTTTGTATTACCATAATTTTTTATTTTTTGGAAAAGTGAAGGTGGAGTTGAAAGAAAGGGAGATTTGCATTATATTTATTATGCTATTGAGAGAATACACAGCTTATTTGTCGATTCAAGAATTCCAGATTTCTGAATCTAATAGGACACTAAAAGGAAACTCTAGCTGGAAATCAAACTTGCAATCTAGAAATATGAAATAACTTATGGAAATAATTTTAGCCTAATTTTATTTTCAACATTGTTGTTATTGCAGGAGGAAATGCAATGGATGGCATGGAAAAAGTTGTTAGCTTTTGAAAAGTATGTACAAGTGCCTTTCTGAACATGTTTCAAACATGTTGGACTGTAAATGTATGAGTTGGATATGCTTTCATTTTTAAAGCCTTAATTTTATTTTTTTTTGGTAATCAAAGGTTCAATATGTGATGTTTACTTGATTGATAAAATCTTAAAAGGTCTTTATTGGCAATGTTATAAGTTAATCATTTTTTACCTTTTTCCATAAGAAATTGGAGATCTTTTTAATTGCAATAATTCCTTTGGAAAATATTATTTGGTAATGATATGTTTGAGTACCTGTATTATTCTGTCACTACAGTTAGATTTCAAGAAAATAAATGGCCTTAAAAGTACGTATTAAAAGTTGATCTTACTGTTCTCATAATGGTTCTGCCAAATAGTAGGAGTCAAGTCATTTGATAATGCATGGGTCATTTGATGCAATTGAAGTGGCTTCAACAATCACTGTAGTTGGGATTTAGTATCGTGGTTCATTTCTTGGGAGCTTCATATTTCACATGTCATGTCATTCCCCTTTTATGTTAATTATGATTTTTTTTTCCTTGTCTAAACGCCCATGCTTGAAGGTAGAGGCCATACTCTATAGTTATATTTACGTTGTTGTATTCTAAGACCTGCCTACGTTTAGGGACTGTACTTGATTTAGGTCTATCATGTAGTATTATTTTAATACAAGGATGAGAAGGGATTTTTGGGGATTTGAACTCAGATCTTCCCTCTGAATCCCTGATATATTCAAAGTATGATGACTCACTGCTACCACTTTTGTAAGTCAAATTAACTTGCAGGAGATGGGCCAATGTTAAATTTTGTGCTCTTTTTTTTTGTATTTACATTAATATTCTGACATTGGATGATAACAATTTATGTATTATTTTTTTGCTGCTTATTTATTTCAGGGGGAACCCACAAAGGATAGACAACACATCATCTAATAAGCGAGTTATATTCACATACGAGCAGGTATAAGCAACTCCTAAGTACATTTCTTCTTTTTAGTCTATAAATTTATGATTTCTGTTCTACATAGTTTGTTTTTCACTTGTAATTGTGTGTTTATATTCTATGGATTTTTTCAAGTGTTGGAACTATTGAGTTGTATATGTTCTTGGTGCATGTTAGAAGTGTCTGGACTTTGATATTTTTGAAATTTTATGATCTTTCCAAAATAGATAAAATATAAAAGTTCTCCCTAAATTTACGAAACCCTCCAGGGGTAGATCTTTGATCATGCTAACTAGGCAGTCCAAGCTGCTTGATTTCATCCTTTCTTTTTCAAAAGGAAGTTCAAAGAATCTCCTCATTACTTGATATGGTCTCAGAAAGAGCAGATTTACTTTATTATTCTAATTTTTTTTTTTTGGGGATTAATTATTGCAATTCTTGTGGATGGTCTTCAAATTTTGTCTGACTCATTTCATTTTGTTGGTGTCCAGTGTCTAATGTATCTATACCACTATCCTGATATATGGTACGAGTATGCTACATGGCATGCCAAAAGTGGCTCCATAGATGCTGCAATTAAAGTATTTCAAAGGGCTCTGAAAGCACTTCCTGGTATTTATTTGTACTAACTCGGTACTTTCTGTTAATTTTTGTTTGTTGATAAAATAAATTCTCAAGAGACACTTTCTACTTGTCTTATCTTGCCACTCTGACACAACTCTTCTATAAACTGCTGCTTTGTGGTAGTGTTTTGGCTATAGAAGGGTGTCATTTTTTGTCTCTTGCATAGCTTAAAGCTTCTCTTGCTTTTCCCTTCTTTTCTTTTGTGAAATCCTTATATTTACTTCCCTCTGGCATCCTTCCTTGTCTCTCAATCTCAATCTCATTATTTACCATCAGACTCAGAGATGCTCAGATATGCTTTTGCTGAACTAGAGGAATCCCGTGGTGCAATTCAGGTAACAAAGTTTGACCTCCTAATCTGTACTTATTGAGCTTTTGGTTCAAAAGTCTTAGTTAAGTTTCAATACTGCTAAATTATTTGGTTTCTTGGCCTTTGATTGTATTTTCTGCCTCTCTGTTTCTTTTGGCAGTCTGCTAAGAAAATATACGAGAGCCTCCTTGAGGATGGTGATAACACAACGGCACTTGCACATATACAAGTAATTTTTTTAATTGATTAGTAGTCAGTTCTATCTGTTTACTTTCTATAGGCACAGATAACTGGGGTCTTCAGATGAACAAGACGAGCATACTTTTTAGTTTTTAGAATTTGTTGACAAATAATCGGTAGCATATAATAATAGAGCTCTGTGCTGTTCTTTAGAAAGATTAAAGAACATAACGTTGGTCTTTTATGCTGCAGTTTATTCGCTTTCTTAGGAGAAATGAAGGAGTTGAAGCATCTCGGAAGTACTTTCTAGATGCGCGGAAGTCCCCAAGCTGTACATACCATGTTTATGTTGCTTATGCAATGATGGCCTTTTGCCTTGACAAGGATCCGAAGGTTCTTGTTACTTTAAATAAAATTTGGATTTTTGTGATTTATGCAGTATGCATAGAATGCATTCCTATATGTTGATTATACATTACTATCTACCACTTTCTCTCATTCCTATATTTAAAATAAAAGACTACTTTATCTTCACTGATAGTAGTTTCAAGTTATGTCTGACTTTTGTTTGACTTGGTTCTAGTATGCACTTGTGGAGGATAGGATAAAATTGTTTAAACTAGCAATTACTTTGTTTCACTCTTTCCCTTTCTTCAACTATTACATTTAGTTTCATTGCTTATGTTCCTAAAGAACATGTTTTTATCTAATGAATTATGATGAGCCACTGTTGATTTGTATTACATCTCGGACATATATCAAAGTTACCATTGCTAATGTTTATGTATACTCATGCAGATGGCACACAATATTTTTGAAGCTGGATTAAAGCGGTTTATGCAGCCTGCCTATATTCTTGAGTGTGTTTTGTCAACTCTCTTATGAGATTATAAGTATTATTTTTAGTGCATTCAAAATTTTCTTAAATGTGGAACCCTTCGCTTGTTATTTTGTTCTCTTCATTTCATGTTCATGCAGTTGGGCATATGTTTGACTAGGGACTTCGGTCTTTGGAACATTCTCATCCTTCTTAATCATATCATACTTATGCCAAATTTTTAATCCATTTCTTAGAATCAGGTCAATTTCTAAATTTTAAAAAAGGTGTTACCAAGTTTGATCCTAAAGTACTGTGAGCTCATTTTGCTGCAAGGTTATTGATAGAGTGGTGAAATTAATTCGAAACCTATGGCTTCTCAGATAGGCCATTTATACAATGTCCAATGTGTATTCATTGGCCTAGGAACTGGAAACCAGAATGTCATCTGTCTTCACTGTAAACATAGAAACTTAACGTTTAACAAAGGGAAAAAATAAAGAAACAAATAAAACAGAAACTTTACATCTGGTGCTCAGATAAGAAAGTATGAATATGAGTGTACTGTAACTCTCTGCTGGAGAAAAAACTTCCTGTAGCATCTGTTATATCTTGTCATTGACAGTTATTGTGTTACGACTTTGCAGATATGCTGATTTCTTGACCCGTTTGAATGATGATAGAAATATTCGGGCTTTATTTGAGAGGGCCTTGAGCTTACTACCACCAGAGGAATCTACTGAGGTAGATACCAATCCTAGATTTATCCGAGGGTAAATTTGGCCAATTCCATGATTTAATATAATGTTAATTGGATTCTAAAGTTCTGAAAAGTATGCATCTGGAGGCCTATTGGGGTGTCAATGATTGTTAGAAGAATATTAGCTACTTCTTGTCCCAAAGGTTAAACTATTAAGTGATGAACTAACAAATCTTCTTATTTTTCTCCAACTCTCCCCTCACATACATTTAAGCGTTTGATGCTATGACTCTTCACTGTAGATTTATGTGTTTGTGGATACTTCCATTATCTTCCATAAAATAAAATGTTTTCCAATTCATATCTCATTTCATTTCTTGCATTGGATAATTAACATGTAATTGAAATACTTTCTTCGCAGATCTGGAAACGATTCACACATTTTGAACGAACTTATGGAGATCTAGCAAGTATGCTGAAGGTTTGTGAATAGGTTTCTCCACCTTCCCTCCCCGGTCTTTTTCTTGCAGGGACTAACATCCTATTGTGAATGAATGAAGTAATACTAGTGTTGTATACTAACTGCTCCTCTATTCATAATAGTGCTTTATACTAGAAATGCATACAGAACTGTCTGTGGTTAAATGCTGCAGGTTCCTCGATCAGTTTGGTGACTACATAAAACGAGCATGGGCTGCATAAGGTGGTATTAGATTGCACTCCAGCTGACACACCTAAACCCCAACTGCTCACCATTTTCACGTACTATGTCCTAGTCTTTTGCAATATATAGTGATGTATGTTTGCCCCATAGACGAGCAACCCATCCCTACCCAGACCTGTCAACCAGTCATATCCGTTGGTGCCTCTTACCGTATTGACACTTCTTCCTACTGTAGAAACTACATAGATTCCATGAGAATTGCACTTCCAATTGTTGCATTTTGGTTGGAAACAGTACTTCCAATATGTACCGGATGTCCATTTGAGAATGCTGCATGCAAAATAAGAAAATATGCTAAACAAAAAGGATACAACAACCGATGACATTTAACCAAAACAAGAATGCTCCCCCATGCAGTTTATGCGTATCGTATCTCTCTTCATATTATTTATTGTTGGATTGTTGTTTTCTCTCATATCTTTATTCTTTACTCAAGCGAAGTTTATAATATGATCTGAGCCTTGATGTTATTGGCTCTATTTAGGTTGAACAAAGGAGGAAAGAAGCACTTTCTGGAACAGGCGAAGAGGGTTCATCAACCTTAGGGAGTTCTTTGCAAGATGTTGTCTCACGTTACAGTTTTATGGATCTCTGGCCATGCTCGAAAAATGACATGGATTATTTGGCACGGCAAGAGGTAATCTTATCCTCTCGTTTTTTTCCTTTTCTGAAGAAGTAAATGGTAATGCAATGAAATAAGAAACACCTTTGACTTAAAAACAGTAGAGCATAATCCTTCTATACACATAAAAAGAAACCAAAGTTACAATAGAAGTATAAAACTGTTTCCTTTTCACTCATTAGAATTAAATTCCTTGGACTCAATTAGATTAACGGCCACAATCGATTTGGGAGTTTTGGACCAAAAAAATTAAATTTAAAGGTTGAAGACCAAGTTGACTAGGAGCAAAAATGTTAGGACTAAATTGACCTTTTACTCAAAAAATGAAGATTTGGAGTTATGTATATTGGAACCCATCATGATACTCAGAATCATCGTCAATTCTATAGGAGGTTATCTACAATGAATAACAGCTGCTTAGGCTATCTCTCCATTTTGATGGAACAGTGTAATTATTTGCCTGGAATAACAAGGTTAAAAATAATGCTGAAGGATTTAGGTTTAGCAGAGCATATTTAATGGGTCAGCTTTGTGCAGAAAGAGTTTGCATTAAAGACCGAGATTCTTGAAGTGCTTATGCATTTCACTTGCAATAATCAAGAAAAAGCTGTTATTAGGTTTGATTGTTTCTTTATGTAAACATTCATATTTTGTGAATTCAATGTCGACCAAAAAACTAGAAAATTGGTTTGTGAAGTGTCTTCAGAATTTGATGGTGACAGCTACTGATTAGATTTTGTTGAAATGCTAAACTCTTTTCACTTCTGCAGTGGCTTGCTAAAAATATTGATAAGAAAGTTGAGAGGCCAGCTCTGCCAAATGGATCTGGTTTCTTAGGTGCTCTTATTATACTTATCTTTGTATCTCTGATCTCTGATACCCATTGTTTCTTACTTGAAAATGTGTATTTTTATGCAGATAAAAGTAATATGGGATCAATAAGTGGTGGAATTACAACCACGAATGTTATTTACCCTGATATTACTAAAATGGTGGTTTATGATCCAAGGCAAAATCCAGGTGAGCAATCCTCTACCTCCGTCCATCTGTGTGTGTGTTTTACTCATATTTCAATAATTATTTGCTCTGCAAATAGATTTTTAGTCCTAGTTACTGTAACTGCTTGGGCATTGCAGAACTCTGAATTGGGGTCTTTTGATGTACTAACAATATGCAAGTGCTATTAGCGCACACAGATTATGCGTTATCCTACCATATTTACTTTTACATTTCATATTTTAAAGCAAAACTTAATAACTGATAGCTCTGATTATCAAAATCGTATATTATATTTTTTAAACATCCATTTATTATTAATAATGGTCCTGGTTTTATTTGCCCCATATGAGCAAGCAACTAAGGTTAACTGATTGTAGAAATGATATTCATCCCTTTCCATGTACTGAAATTTAACTCCCAGGATGTATATGTTATTCAATTTTGTTGCTTATGCTCCATGGACTATTTCATTTTGTCGTAGGAACTGGAACTTTCCCAGTCACAACATTACCTAGTGTTTCCAACACATCCGGCCCCATGTCAAATTCCACTGTTCCAGCAGTGAGTGGTCGAACGACGAATGCGTTAGATGAAATACTGAAAGCCACACCACATGCTTTGGTAGCCTTTTTATCAAATTTACCTGTTGTTGATGGTAATTTTCAAACTTCTCGTTCTTGCTAGCTGTCATGTGATTCCTTTTGTAGTCAGTCAAGTACCGTCATTTTATTTCCCATTACTGATTTAGTCTTCAGCTAGAGTAAAATAATTATAATCTGGAGGAAGACATATCTTTAAATGTTCATGAGATGGAATTTTTTTAGTTTGTAGAACAGGAGTTCTACAACATTCATTTTCCAAATTTTGCATCCTCTTCCAACATTGAATAATATCGATATAAGAACTTCTCGAACTTACTTTCTATTCCTCAATTAAATGATATAAGCATCAGTTATGTGAAAATTTGTACTTTGCAGGTCCTGTACCGGATGTGGATGTTGTGTTATCAATTTGCTTGCAAAGTGACATACCCATGGTGCAGCCTTTGAAATCGGGAACAACCACAACCCATCGACCATCTGGTTCAGCTCCTTGTACGAGTGAAGTCTCTGGTTCAAGCAAGACTCATCCTGCCCCAAGCAGTTCATCTTTCAAGTCAATGAGGGGAAAAAGGAAAGATCTAGAGAGTATGTGTTTCCTACCATTTTGATAACTCCCGTTTATATGACATGTTCAAATAATCTTACATAAGTCTATGTCAGACGTTAGTTGATGAAACTTGTTGCATCTATTAAGATACATATCATCATTGAAAATATTAATCACGAAATAGTTGCATGATTGAATTCCATTTTGAAAATTCACTAAATGCAATTTAACCATGATTCTCTTTCTAGTGTTGTGGCAATGTTAGATTGTGCTTCTGCCAACATTACATTTATACATTTTAACACTTCTGTTTGGGATTGTTGGAGTTCGAACACATTCAATCAGCATTTGATGTTTTATTTGATCCCCGTTTCACAGATTTTTATCCCTCATGTTTGATTATTATATATTACCCACATCAAAACATTCCTTTTTTAGATAATGAATTTTTCTACATAAATAAGTAGAGGTTGTATGATTGACAGGGAAAGAGGATGATGAAACTACGACTGTTCAGAGCCAGCCACTACCAAGGGATGCTTTCAGGATACGACAATTCCAGAAATCTCGAGCTACTGCTTCACAAACAGGATCAGCCTCGTATGGAAGTGCCCTCTCTGGAGGGACGAGTATGTTATCTGGAGATCTCTCTGGTAGTACAAGTTAATGTACATTTTCTTGTGTTATTTCCATTTACTATGAGAGTATTATGCAGGTATATCACAAATGTATTAAGTACTTAAGCCGTTATTTCAAATGTATTTTATGCTGTCAAATTAATTTCCCTAATTAGTTTTGTGGTACTGTATTATATGTTGTCGTTTACCAGCAAATGAATTTTGAAGCTTTGGTGATATTGTACGAGGTGTTATAAATCTTTTTTTTTTTTATGAATTTTGAATGTGGGTAAAACTTACCTTGAATCCTATATTTATTTTTATTGTTGTTCGGCATTCCACATCTATCATATTCTGCAAACAAAAGCGTCAAAAAGGAAAGGTCACTATGACACTATTACAGTATGTACCCTTTGAAGTCTCGTATCTTTTACGAGAGGTGCGCTCTATAAATTTTAATTAGAGAGCTTTAGTCTTTTAACTGTAAAAAAAAGATTATTTTAGTCCTAAATACCAAAGCAATAGGACTATTGTTATACTTAAGTATCCTTTTTGGGACTAAAGTTTCTTTCTATAAATTTTAACTATAATGCTTTATTCTTTTAACTTTGAAAAAAGAGAGTATTCTAGTCCTAAATACCAAAGCAGTAGGACTATTGTGGTACTTAAGTGTGTCTTAAAAAAGACTAGTACATTTTTTTCAAAGTTATGAAACAAAGAGCTCCAATAGAAATCAACTCTCTCTCTAACATTTTTGCTCCCGCCTCTCTCTAACATTTTTGCTAGGGTTCGCCGGTGTGCTTCGAGGGTTTGGCCGACGGCTGGCTGTTTTGGCCGTCGGCCAGGCGTTGTCTTGTGGGTCTCGTCTTGCGCGTGACTCTCTCTTTTGGTTTTCTCTGTTTTCATTCGCGAATCTTCGTGAATCTGTGTGGTGGTCTTGTTCGTGAGCTGGTAGATCTCGTGTGGGTCGTGGTGGCTGGTAGATCTCGCGTGGGTTCGTGGTGGCTGGTAGATCTCGCGTGGGTTTGGCGTGGCTGGTAGATCTCGCGTGGGTTTGTCTGTTCGTGGATTTGGCCGCAGGTCTCGCGTCCTGTGGGTGTGCTGCAGTGTGGTTGGGGTGGCTGGTCGCGTGAGTGGTCAAGGTTGGCTCCGGCACCGCTGTTTCCACTGGGGGCGTTGTTTGTTGTGGACGGTTTTTTTTGGCGTCGTTGTGCGTCCCTGTTGACGCGTGTGTTGCCGGAGAAGGGAGGATCGCCGCCTTCGTTCAGAGGTTCTGGGTATTTCCTTTCCTTTTCTGGCTTGTGTTAGGGTGTTGCCGGCTCCTGGTTGACGGGGGCTGCGCTCGTTGGTGACGGTGAGGGAAGTGGTGGTTGTGTTCGAATACAGGTGCTTCACTGCCGCCGTTTGTCGGTGGTTCTTGTATTTCGTTTCGTGGTCCACTACTTTCGTATTACTGTTTTGTTTAATAAGACTGCTGTGTGTTTTTAGTGTCTTACGGTTCTAATTTTGATTAGGGCCTGTAAGTGTGTTAGTGTCTTACAGTTCTGATTTGATTAGGACTTGTAAGTGGTGTTTTATTGTCGGCTGTGGTTTACAGCTGGTATCGTGTTGTAAATCATCTGGTAAATCGGGTGATATTATGGTCATGTTGAACAATCTTTTTTTGAAGATTCTTAACAGTCGGTTAGGTGTTATTTTTGGGTATGTATTTTTGGATCTTTCGGGTAAATCCTTGACAGTGTTGAGAGCTGGTCGACAAAATGAGCTACCTTGCGAAGCTTCGTGTATGTCACCTGTTAGTAACTCAGATTCACTTTTACTCTCTTTAGGACGTATTTTAGGACGTGTTTTTAGTTTGAGGTACCCCTTAGATACTTTTATGTGTACTTGGAAATGGGTCTTACTCTGTGATGTAATCTTTAAATTTTGATTATCAATATACTATAATTATGATAAAAAAAAAAAAAGAGAGCTCCAATAGAAATCTACGCAATTAAATTGCTTATTTGACTAAAGCTACGGCCGTGCCCTTCTCCCTCTATAAGTGTACTCAATATCTATTTCCCTTTTTACTTTGATGAATCATCGTGTACAGCAATGCCTATTGTTCCACAACATCAAGGTTTATTTTAACGAAATAAAGGAAAAAAAAAATTTAATGACTTCAAATGTCATGTAATTGTGTTATTGTATATGTTTGTTGTATATTAGATAGTGAATGTGAACTGAATTCTCTGATATCCATGATTGATATTTTTAAGTGGCATTTTGTTGTTGTTGTTGATAAAAGTGGTATTTGTTATTTAAGCAAGCAAATTCTATTTTTTCACGGTATAGAAAACCAAAACCAGTAGCAAAAAAAAAAACTACCTAATTAGCATCACACCTCTGTCGCAGTTGCATGTATTTTATGTTAGGCTGCGTTTATTAAACCATAATAGAAATTATTTCTGAGTCAGAATAAAAATGAATCGAAACGAAGAGAAAATGAAAAAAAAAAAATCAATTATTTGCTGTGTGTTACTAAAAATTGTAATAAATCGGAATAAAAATATTAATTTATTTAAATATTATTTTTTAAAAGTGACACTAAAAATAAAAATCTAATAAAATATTAAAAGTAAATAATTTTAGAATTACAAATTATAAATTTGAAAAAAGAAAAAATATCAAGAAAATAAGAGAATCATTCTAAAATTTGTGGGCCGTAATTTCCTTTCCTTCGTATTTTTAAAAAGTAAATAAGGAAATAAAAATGACTACATTTTCATTGATTCCCTTTCCTATGAACACACTCTTACGGGACGTTGGCTGTACCGTACTAAATATTTTAATTATATAATTTATATATAGTTATGTTTTTTTTTTGTTGTAAAATCAGGCCGTATTATATAGTATAAAAATAATACGATTATGTAGAAATTTTATATGACCAGAGGGTGTGGATCTAAATTGTATTGAACAATCAACTTAATCTGTTTAAATTTTTAATTATAAAATTATATGTCTTAATTTTTTTTTATCTTAAATTAAAAATAATATTAAATCTAATAAAAATATAAAAATAAATTAAATATTAATTTAAATAAACTTTATAATAAAAACTATTTTAAAATATAAATTATTTTAATAAAATATATATATATATATATAATTAATTTAATTCAATTATATTATACAATTTTTTATTAAATATTGTATAAATTAATTATAATATAATTCAATATCAATTAGTATAAATTAATTATAATATAATTTATGAGATATGGAGATACTTTTAAGAGCTTTAGTTTTTGGTGGAGAGATGTATGATGAACTAAGAAGGTATAGACACTTGTATTCTGGATGATAAAATCGCTTCTTTTTTTATTCCTCCAGCATTTCTCTATTTATAGCCTTTACTCAGTTTTTGGAACATTTTTTTACATCTATTGAAATATGACAGTGAATTAAGATATGGACAGTAGACCGAGTCACCGAGTAATTGGTTCAGACCCTTTCTTACCTTTAAATGATAATTGTATGAAATGTTTTTACAACCGAGACGATGAAGAGAATAAGATGACATAGTTTCTTATATTTTTATGAAAGCACAAAAATTTAATTGTTGAAAAAATACATAAAATTGAAGTGAACTACAGAAACAAATTAGCAAGAATCTGACCACAATAATAAGACAACGAACTAAAAGAAGACTTCAGGTTGTCAACAATCAATCGACAGATTAAAAACAGATAATAATTGAATGAAAATAGAAATGACAAATTAATCTGCAATGATTATCTCCGCAAATTCGATAATCCAAACAGATTAAAATGCAAAATGAGCCACCCATAACAAACAAAAATGCAAAACAAGCCATGAGGTCCCTATAATTACTATTAAATACTTTGCAATTGCAGCATGCAAACTATGCTATTAAGTTCCTTATCTAACTACTAGAATCGACAAAACTACAGTATCGGTAAGACACCATAGTTTTGCATCTCAACCGTAGTTGCTAGCTCGTGTTGATGCCCAAGGGACCAAGTCTGGAACCAAAACTCTTTCAAGTTTAACACAAATTGCAAATACTCTGTAAACCAGAACAGGAAAGGCGGGAAAGCATTCATGACAACTACCTTCATTCATTCATCTTAGCATCTCCATCTTCACTTAAATCAAGATCAGCAAGCAGCTCATCCAATGGAATTGATGGTAACTCCTCCCCATCAGTCATGTACGACGTTTCTGAAGGCTGGTATTCCCTATTGCGGTAGAGTGATACATTGAACCTCAATTCAGGGTCTTCCTCCAGATCTCTCAAGAACTGTTCATATTCCGAGTTCTTCTTTTCTTCATCAATTTTAGCCCTCTCATCTATTTCCATGTCAAGAGATTTAAGCTTCCATGCACGAGGCTTCCCACGCTTTCTCTGACGCTTTTCTTCATAGCTTTTCTTTATCAGAACTACATCAGGAAGGATAAGACCCTTGTACTTCTCTAGCTCAACATCATTATGGTTAGCCCCGTACAAGTCATAACCAAGAGCATAGTCCCCAGGGCTTAAAAGATGGCCAAGGTGTGTTTTTATAGAGAAAATTGTATCATTTTTGCCAAAATCTGATACACGTGCAACCTGCGCATCAGCTAAGACATACCTTGTGCCACCAACAGTGACTTCATGTGAATGAGTTTCCACATCTAGGACAATGTATTCAACTAGTTGCCTGCTAGTGAGTAGAGACTTAAAAGTCAATCTCCAATATTGATCAGCATCCAAGTAACATAGTCTCAAGGTAAATGGATCAAGTAAAGCAATGTTGTTGGTCACTTTAGTGCAAATCACCAAAGGGCCAAGATTTCCTAGACTTAAAGAGACCTTAGGAGGTAGACAGAGCAAATCTTCACGGCATATAGGGCATATTTCCACAGAGAAGGTATACTTGTAATTGTAGTTATTGCTCTTTACATCGTGGGATACAAGCTGTTTGTCATGACGACTTTTAACAGGAGCAACTTTACCAACAAATTCTACAAATTTCACACCATGACTCCTGTTAGCAAAGAAAAAGTCAATGCCTTGATCCATCTGCTTGATCTTTATAGCACTGGCGGCAGCACCATGCTTCAAAATTGCCTGCTCCAAATAAAAAAATGTGCGTCTGTGAGTAACATGTTGGCGGAGTTGCACAGCTGCGACCCACTGATCAGGGTTGGCCTGAACCCTTGTACAAGATTCGCACATTTGTTCTTGCTGAACGTACTCTACTTCGTAAGATTGCTCAAGAACTGCTCCATTAAGAACTTCTTTCTGAACTTTCAACTTGACCTTGATCCTTTTGGAATGGGGTTCAGTCCAAATAAAGTTAGCATCCACCAACCTAACTTTATTTAAGTTCTTCAGTCTCTTGACACAAAAGGTTAAGAGCTCCTTTGATTCCAACTGAGCTTTAACCCAAGTTCTTGGTGGCTGCAAGTAGGTATCACACTCGGGACAGTGGACAATTGTAACATGCTTTTGCAACCCTTCTGTGATATCAACTTCAGAGCGCAAACACTTTACACACATGTTGGCAGCATTTGGTGCCATTGGAACTCCACATTTGCAGCACAAAACACTGCCAACTGTTGAATGAACCATAAACATACCTGCTTCTCCGGCCATGGCTAATAACTGAAAAAAGCAAAGTCGTACATAGTTATGAAAAAATAACATACATAATTTATGCACGAATTGATAATAACAATTTTGACAGAACAAACAAAAGTTACAAACATTAGTTCTATTTAATCTTTGGAGAATCTTAGTACTAGTAGTCATGACAAGTAAACTAATGGTGTCATACGTCAAAAAATAATAATATTAAAGAAACATCTCATAGTTTAATAATCTCTCCATCTCATTTTCTTTATGACTTTATCTCGTATTATTATATTGAACAAAGAACAGGGAGAAGATAGAAAGAAATGATGCTTAGCTCAATTAATAATTAAAGGAGTGTAATATATGTTTCTATTGTTTACTTTGTTAATGAATCTTGACATGGCATAAAACAAATCCATTCAAATCTCTAGGTGATCATGCATACAGGTTTTATACACTTCAAAGTTGAAATAAACCCTTTATATTGTTATTTACTTGTACTGTATTTGACCTTTCAATTCCAAGTTTTAGACAATAAATTTTTTCAATAAAAAAGAAGGAAATTAAGGTGAGAAACTACATGTTTTCAAGTTCAATATCAAAAAAAAGAATTAAAAAGCTTGAAATGTATGAAAAAGTTCACAATAACATTTTTGAATGATTCAAGGTATATAAAGCATCATCATATCAGATCACTTACCGAACTAATATGAATCCTACAAGGTCGGAAATTCTAAGTATAACAATTATCTAAATCTTTAAAGAACCATAAAATCAAAGGAAGAAGAAATGGAAAATGGATTGGGGTTCAACGCTTGGATCTCTTTTGATTTGGTAATTTTGTTTCTGTAGTTTTAAGAATTTTATTTTGATACTGGGAATTTCTTGTGGTTCAGGTGGTAAGACTCCCAATTCCCCCACCAGGAACCCAAGTTCGAATCCCACCAGAGGCGTGAGTGTGTTTTTCTCTTCTTTAATAAAAAAAAAAGGAGCCTTTAGAGCTCCTTTTTAAAAAAAAAAAAAAAAAAAGAATTTTATTTTGATACAAATTAAAAAAGAAAGGGTATGAAAATAAAGATCATATAGAAATTTTAGGAAATAACTAAATGACAAAAACAAGTCAATGACACAATGGGTTTTCTTCAAAGAACCATGAAATCCAAAGAAGAAGAAATCAAATGGATTGGGTTCAACTCTTTGTCTCTTTTGATTTGGTAAATTTGTTTCTGCATTTTTAACAAGTTTATTTTGTTATAAATTAAAAACGAAAGAGTATAAAAATAAAGAAGATCATAAAGAAAAATTAACAACAAATTGGGAAAGAATTACAGAGCTTTAGCAGTGCGGTTCAAGAGTTTTTGTGAGAACCTGAGGCCCTTGAAACGTATGGAAAAGTTGAGAATAACCCATTTGAATGATTGAAAAGGTCATAAATCATCATAACAGATCAATAAACTGGCTAATATCACAGTACCATATATACAAGGTCGGCAATTCTAAGCATAAAGAATAAAACTGAAACCAATAAATCAAAATAAGGAGGAGAGATTACCTATTCCAAACTAAAACCCAACCAAGTTGAATACTTCACGGGATTGGCCGGCGGCTATAGAGTTAGAGGATACTTGACGGCCAGCGTTGGTATGAAAAAAGGGAGAGAACGAAATTAGGGTATGTGGAATCGAATATATCCACTTGGGCTTTTCCGGTTTTGTTTTTCATTGATTTTCATGTTGAACCTCACACTTTTTTTTTAATAAAAAAATAAAATAAAAAAATCACTTTTTTTTTTCTTCTTCCCAGTTTGCCCTAATTGTTCCTTTTTCTCCCCCTACTTTTGCACCTTTTTTTCGAATTTTTTTTACCTTTTTTTCCAAAATTTTATTTTACTAGTTTTTTTCTTTTATTTTATATTATTTTTAGTTTATTATAACTTATTTTTATACATATTTCATAATATAATAAAAATGAATAATTATTCAAATTTCATTAATTCTTAATTCATCAAGCGTTACCAATAATATATGTAAATTATAAGTGATATAAATATGTATTTTGGAAATATATTGTTTATTGGGTGGGGTGAGAATTATTTTTTTAAAAGAGTTAAATAGGTTTATCATTTAAAAAACAAATAGTTAATGATTTTAGTTTTTTCTTTAACTATTAAATCTCATATGTATATTATGTTAAAGCAATTTTTTTGCAAATTTAATATTTTTATAATAATAAACATTATGGTTATAGCAATTAAAATTTAGCCTCTCGTATAGCATTTATTATTATTTTTTTTTCTAAAAAAATATACATTTTGCTTGTGTTCATTGTTATAGGGTTGCCAATTTTTTTCTTCAAAATTTACTTTATTAAATTACAATTTTTTCACAAAAAATAATTATGATAATATTGCAATATTTTATTTTATAAATTTAAATATAAAAAATATAATATAAAATTAAAGTTATATCATAAATTAGTTGTGATTTTCCTATACAATATGATATGAAGATTCCATTTTAGAGAAAGAAAAAAAAAATTGTATTCATTATACCAAATGAAATTGAACATAAAAAAATAAATAAAGTAAGATTTTAACAAATTTGATTTGAAAAATTAGTTCAAACAACTAAAACATGAATTATACAAATAAAAAAAGAAGAGACTAAAAATATAGGTATGACTTTCCTATATAAGCCTGCTACGCAAAACTATTTTTTCTCTACAAGTAAGCCACGATAAGTTAATGCAAGAATGTGAGACTCATATATGCTGGAAATCTTATTGAAGCAATGATAGTTAGTCGCATAGCTCTCGTAACACTACCCAGTCATGATACATATGATTATCCTTCATGAACAACCTTTGAAATGCCTGTCTTATTTAAATTGGTAGCTATTTATCATCTTTTGTCGCCAATATATTAATAAAACACCAATGTGTAAAGGTTTGTGGATTAGGATGAAATCAATAAGATGAATTAACATTTGTTGATGTTGTTGTACAAGTGGAACAATTTCTCCTAACCCAGGTGTTATTAGAACGAATAAGCACTTTTGACAAGATTCTTTTGCTATTGAAGTTGATAAATTTGCTTGGATGTTTCAGTAATGCAAATATTTTACTCATTTTACCAAAATTAGATTCGAATCTATGCTTATTCGTTTACCCATAAATTTGAGGTTAAAATAGTTTAGAATTAGAGTAAGAGTTTAAATTTAAGTTAAGAGTGAGCTATGTTAAATATAATTTAACTTTTATAAAAGTTGTTAAAATTTAATTATAAAATTATAATTTTGATAAGTGAGGAGGTATGTATCATTTTATATGATGTAATACCTTTTGAACTTTTAAATGGTATGTTTTGACCCTCAGTTTTTTAAAATTAATCCATAATTTTCAAAATTTTGAATTATAAATATATAATTTATTGGTAACTTAAATTTAAAAATTTGAGGACTAAATCAAATAATTTATAAATTTAAGAACAAAAGTTTGAAATCAAATTATAAATTTTAAAAATTTAAGAATTTATATATAAAATTGCTTGAAATTTGAAACATAATGAAGTAGTTAAGCTAATTCATTATATCAATTGATCAAGTTATAAACTTCAAGCATATTGAATATAATTTTATTTTAAAAAATAAAAATGAGATAAACAGCTTGTAATGTGTTTTTTTTTTTTTTTTTCCTTTTCAACTAGTACAACGAGAATAAAATGCTTACTAAAATTCAAACCTCATATTAGATTGAAAGAAAAGTTTTTCTTTTCAAACAAGTCACATGTTCATGTTAGGTGTATGCATGATTTAATTTAGTCTAATTTTTAGTAAAAAAATTAATTAAATTAAATTATTTATATAAATTTAATTAAATTAGATCGACACATTTAGTTTATAAAATTATTGAATTTAAGTGGTTTGATCCAATTAATAATTTTTCATAATTTTTTATTTAAAAATTTTTTTTCTTGAAATTATGTTGTTAAAACTTGAAATTAATATTAAAAAAACTTTGAATCTAACCAAATTACTTTAAATATGCTACAAATATAATTCATATAATATCTCACATAAATTAAAAAATAAGTTAATAAATTTATAAAAATAAAATCATTATATATATGCCACTAAAAATTGTAAATTGCATGTTAAAAAATTGAAACTGTAAAAAATAGTTACATGTAATATTTAATTTTTAATAATAATATAAACTAGTTTTAATTTTTCAAAATAACTACTATATTATATATAATATATAATAGTCTGGTTCGGTTTGGATAGTTAAAAAAATTATAAAATCGAACCCAATCGTATGAGAAACAGTTTGAAAAAAAATATAAACTGAATCAAATCATTTGACTCGCATAATTATACGATCTAATTTAATCTGATCTAATTTTTTTGGTTTAATTTGATTTGATCAAATTCTTGGACACCCCTAATTTATGTAGCTAATTTTAAAAGTTGTAATTTTTGCATCCAAAATTTTTATATTTTATTAAATGTCAAAATTATTTTAAAAATTAAAAAAAATTAATATTGAGTATTGATATATATGTCATAATAGAATTAAAATAAATGTAAATTTATAAGTTTACTTGTTATTAGTATTCAACTTAGCACAAAACGTGTTTGACCTCGTGTAGTAATGATATCATCCCACTAATACTAACACGCATAATTGGAAATTGTTCACATTTCCATTCAACATTCTCTGAAGTCTGTATAATCTAAACATTTTCAATATTATATAATTCAAAGTTTAGCAAAAAATAAATAAATTATTAACTTAATAAAAACAAGTGAATATGGTTGTAAATAAATATATTATAAAATGTAAAAAAAAAAAAAAAAAAAAACCAAAAGCAATAATCATGTGCATACATGTGATAGCGTAGCATTTTTTTCTCAAAAAAAAAAATAGTGCCTTTTTTTTTAATAGTAAAAAATAGTAAGACAGGTGGAATTGCAAAAGTTGAAAGATAGAAAATTGAAGGAAGATAGAAAAGAATGAACAGAAAAAAATAAAATAAAATAAAACAAAATAAAAAGATAGAAAATAAAATGGCAGGTGGAATTATGTAATGTTCAGTAATTTTTGGTGTGTCGAGACTAAATATTGTTGTTGGAATTATGGAAAAGTATATATAATTATTTTTTAGAGTTTGATCGGATATATAATTAATTGCATAAAATAATAATAAATCAATATTTTTGATATTTGTATGACTATGATATACATTGGCCATCAAAATATATATATATATATATATTACATTTAACACTTCCACCAAGAGGCAAGAGGCAAGAGGCAAGAGGCAAGAGGCAAGAGTCGTATTTACACAACTTGTTGGTCCAACATTAAGTTTCAAAAATTAATCAAAGTTTGCATGATATAAGTTTAAATACGACAACTAACTCTAATTCCATATCATGTTATAAGTTCACTAATTTTAAAAAAATATTTGATAAAATAATATTTATTCACTTAAAACTTAAAAAACTAAAAATTCTATTTTAACTCGTATATTTTTATTACAAACAATATTCACCCAAAAAATTTTAAATTGAATGTCATTATGTTAAAAAAAAATTTCAAATTAAATTATGAAAAATTAAACTCATTTAATATTAATCCTTTTAAATTGGTTGTTACTTTGTGTAGATGTTTGTATGTAATGTTGTTTTGCTACGAGTGTTTGTAAGGGTGCTTTTCATCGATGGAAATTCTTTTTTGTCAAAAAAAAAAGAAAAACTAAAAATATAACATTTATAATGAAATTGCCTTAAAAAAATAAACATAATTTATTTTAACTTTTTAAGGCAAATTACACCAAAACAAGAAGAAAAAAAATCTCATAATTACCCCCTTGGAAAAAACAAAAGCATAGACTTATTTGATGTTCTTCATTGAACTTTTTAACAAAAATTTAAAAATAAGATTAGTTTTGGTTTTTTTATTTATAAATTATAAAATTTGAGATATTTAACCCATATATCTATATATTAAAAGTGTCTTATTTATAGTCATCATTTTTTTCTTTTTTTCTTTTGCTTCCTTTTTCCTTTTCCTTTTAATTTTTTTGTCCTTTCTTTGATTTTTATTTTATTTTTTATATAATAAAAATGTCTTATCTATTGCTATCATTTTTTCCTTTTGATTCTTGTTTTTCCTATTACTTTTAATATTTTTCTTTTTTTCCCTTTCTTTGGTTTTTTATTTTATTTTTGTTTGAAATTTTTTGACATCTTATTCACACAATTTTAAAACCCTTAAATATTATATGTCATTTTTTTTTTTCAATTAAAGTGTTTTATTTATATCCATCATTTTTTTCTTTTGCTTCTTTTTTTCTTTTAATTTTTTCGTTTTACATTTTTTTCTTTAATTTTTTATTTTATTTTTATATATTAAAATTGTTTTATTTATAGCCATCATTTTTTTCTTTTGCATTTTTTTTTCTTTTTCTTTTAATTTTTTCAGTTTTACATTTTTTTCTTTAATTTTTATATATTAAAAATGATTTTATTTATAGCCATCATTTTTTTCTTTTACTTCTTTTTTTTTTCTTTTTCTTTTCCATGTACATTTTTTTCCCTTTATTTGGTTTTTTATTTGAATTTTTTTTTATATATTATTTACATAATTTTAGAACCCTCAAACACTATATATCATTTTTTTTATTCAATCGATACAATCTATTTTTGGATTCATACTCATTAAATATTTTAAACTACGGGAAGAGAATTTTAACCAATTTCTAGAAAGATACAGAATATCATCTTTATCAGAAAAAAATTAACAAATATTTTTATATTCTATATATAAGAGCATCCATTATTTTATATCATATAATTATTCATTTATCAATTATAAATTAACATATTGTAAAATTTGTTACAGAAAAATAACTAAAACCATACACATAATAATAAATAAATTAAATATAGAATCATTTATACATTTAAATATTATTAATTATATATGCAATAACATATTAAGTGAAACAGATGCAGTTAATATACAATTTATTATTTTTTAAATAAATCAAATTTTTATATAATATACATATCTTTATTTTGAAAATACATATAATTATATACTAAAATTTTTATTCATTTTTATGTTTATAATTTTTTAATTTTTTTTTCACCTTTAATTAACAGATGTATTTTTTTTTTATTTTAGCAAATTATTTATTAAATTAAATTATATTAAATTAAAAAGATAAAATATTAATTTATATAATTAGAATTTATTTAAAATTATATATTAAAATTATTTTAAATATTATTTGATAATAAAAATATAATGAGTGTGTTTACACACTAACAAATTTAATAATTATAAAATATAGTGCATCCAATTATTTTTTAATATTTTTCATCCAACTTTCTTGCCGATAGTACTCGATAGTGTCGACCATTACGTCTTGCATTGATAATATATACACAAAATGTAGAGCACAGCGTAGCTGCAAAGTGCAAGGACCCAAAAAAAGGTACCGAGAAAATAAAATGGACAGATCAAATCAAGTTGAGAAAATATTAATGTGAAATAGTATAGCCTTCATTTTCTTTATCTTAATAGAAAATTGTAATCATACTTTTCAATCGAAGCATCAAAATCCTTAACTTTGCTGTCAATTTTCCATCTCGCCGTTGTCTGTCATCTATGTTCTGTATCAATTTGTAAACCCCACAAGATGATAAATTAATGTATGTAACAACTCTTTGGTTGAGTAGCAGATGAGTTCAGATCGAAACTAGCTAGGAATGGACACTCTATAATCGCTTAATCGCGTAATGGGATTTTAAGCTACAAGAGAACGGTGATCTCTCTTCTCTACTACTCGATTTTTCGCTTTGTTTCCTCTTCCCTTGCTGTGATTGCATTTGTGTTGATGGGTTTTTTTTTTTTTTTTTCCTTTTTTCTTTTTTGAGCTATAGATGTTTCAATTAGAGTTCATTAGTTTATCTGAAATACTGGTTTTTTTTTTTTTTTAGCTTTTGGTGTGTGATCTTGATCTGAGCTTATAGTTCTGTCTGAATTATAAACGGGGTGATTTTCTTTTCTTCACTATTCCTCTCTAAATTACTGGCTAAATTAAAAAATGGGTTGTCTGAGACTTTTGAGTTTTGCTTTCAGAGGTAGGTTTTGTATTTTCCCGAAATGGATTCAAAATTTGATGGGTTTAATAGATACCATTTATGATTTATTCTATCTTTGATAGAGCCCTACTTTGTTTTTTGTTAGAACAAGACTAATGGATCAGTGGCAGATCTAAGATTCTTAAGTTAGGATCAGCATACAATCCGGGAAAAAAACTACTTGCTTTTACATCCCTATTTGTTTCTAATTGAAAAACATGTCATATTTATGTCATTTAGTAGAAATATGTTCAAATTATTGATAATTTTAGTTTATAGTGAGTTCTTGAGTGTTGTAGGCCTAAAATTTAAAATTTAGGGCACATTTTTATTTTATACATGTAATTTGTTTACATTTTCATAAATATTGCCCTCAATTTTTTTCCCGAGAGGCTGGTTCCCCTTCTGTGCTCTACATACATCCACCTCTGAATTAATATAACTGCTTTGTGCTTCCTATCTTGTTACATGATTTATTTCTCATTGCTTTTCCAGATTGAGGATTGTATTTCGTATCTGTAGTATGTCTAATATGTCACTAACTTTATATCTTTGCTTAACTTTTTATGTTGATTGAAAGTGCATCGATCTGGGTTTCAACTCTTGGCAAATTTCTTTAACCTGCATGAAAAGTGAAATTTTGGTTTTCTGGAAATGAAATTAGTTTAAGTGTATTTTTATTGTCTTTCTATGTTGTACCTTCTTTCTTTTTCTTTTGTAATTTTTCCCAACATGTTCTATTTTCCAGTCCAAGCTCTTTTAAGCAGGGAAATTTGTATATTACCCATCAATCAGTTGATCTTAGTTCTAGTTTTCCACTCCTTTGATTGATTTAATTTTAATAATTTTTAGAATTTTCTTACAAGAGTTTCATTTCATGAATGATGGATCTATTTGGTACATGTTTGTTTCTTTACTAATTCATATTATATTAAACAGGTAGCACTCTGAAGAAACATCTGTATATAGATATGGGATCCGTATCAGAAATGGGAATTAAAGTGAGGAAATTGACTATTGTTTCAATAAGGATGTGCTATAAATCAATTTGCAATCATCCATTTCTTTTGGGTATGGTGCTTCTGATGTTATTTCTGTACAGATCATTTCCTATTCTGTTTTCTTTGCTGGTCTCTGCTTCACCTGTTTTGATAAGTACTGCACTTCTGCTTGGTACCCTTTTGAGTTTCGGGCAATCCAACATACCTGAAATAGAACTTGAGGATGAACTTACTAGTGATGCTGCATCTCTAAAATCGGGGATTTCTGCAAATAACTGTGCTTTTATTGTTGAGGAAGATGAGACTTTTGTCATGGAAAGATATGTTGCCAAGAAGTCCATTGGGAAAACAAGTTCTGAGGATAATAAGGCTAGCAATGAGGAGGACCTTGATGTTCCTGTTGGTTATATGCCTCTTTTCAATGATGATTCACTGGAAGTTCAAACTCAGAAGAAAGTTATTGAGGTGGTGGGGAGAGAGAGCCATAATATGGAATTGGAAAAGGATAAGGATAAGGAAAACCACGAGGAGAAACTTAGGAGTGAAAGTGTTCCAAATAATGGGGAAGCTGTTGAGAACCGTTATGGTTATGATCAAGAAACGAGGGATAAGATTCTTCCCATTAGACTTGGTGAATCCCTTGAAGAATCTGTTGAAGATTGCAAGAAAGATCACTTTGATTATTCTTTAATGGGTGGAGGGGACAATGACGATGTTGAGGACGATCCTGATGAGTCTTTGGATTCTGGGTCTGATAGAGCAGAGAGTTCGTCACCTGATGCTTCAATGTCTGACATAATTCCAATGCTAGATGAGCTGCACCCACTTTTAGATGAAGAAGCTCCACAAACTACTCGACTGCTCCCTGATTCTGATGTTGCTTCGGAGCAGTCTCATAGAAGCAGTGATGGAAGCGGAGAGTTGGATGAGAATATGGAGAATCAAAGGGAAGCAGGTGTTGATAATGATGATGATGATGAAGAAGAAGCACAGGGAGGCAAGGAGGATGAAAGTAAATCTGCAATCAAGTGGACAGAGGATGATGAAAAGAATCTGATGGATTTGGGGACGTTGGAGCTAGAAAGGAACCAACGCTTGGAGATTCTCATTGCGAGGAGACGGGCACGGAAAAGCTTCAAGTTGATGGCTGAGAGGAACCTAATTGATTTAGAAAGCTCTGAAATTCCTTTCAATGTTCCACCAATTTCAGTAAAACGACAGAACCCATTTGATCTCCCATTTGATTCTTATGACAATATGGGCTTACCTCCAATTCCTGGGTCTGCTCCATCTGTCTTGTTGCCAAGAAGAAATCCCTTTGATCTTCCATATGAACCTAATGAAGAAAAACCTGATCTCAAGGGAGATGCTTTTGAGCAAGAATTTTCAACAGTTCATCAGAGAGACATGGTTCCTCGAAGGTATGAAAGTTTCAGCATAGGACCTTCAAGCTTAGGAGGTCCCAGGCAAGAGAGGCAAGATCTTAAGTGGAGGCCAGTTTTTGTACCAGACGGATTTGCTTCAGAAGGAACTAGTTATTCCTCATTCCAAAGACAATCAAGTGAAGTTAGTGATTCAAAGTTGAGTTCTGTTCCGGACACTGGTTCTGTGAGTTCAGTTTCAGATTTGGATGAGAAGATGCTCAATGAGCCAGATCATTCTAAAGAAAATGATTCATTCTCCAATGTTTCTTCTCATGGAAGTCAATCCTCTCAGGATTTAGATTCTTTGGAGCTGGTACAAGCTGAAAAAGGCAATGTTCAAAATGATGAGGCTGAAATAATATTAGGAGTGGAAAATCACTCTGAGATGCAATTTAACTTTTCCAAGACAGGAGAGGTAGCTACAGCTACTCATGTGGAACTTAACTCAAGAGAGGTCCATTATATGGCTGGGCCAGCTGGAGGTGAAGAATGTACTGGGTCGAGGTTGTCAGACATCGATGAAAAAATTAATGATGTGCAAAAAAGAGATACATCTACAAATGTAGAGGTGAAGGTCGATGATATCGATCAATCAAGCCTTTCAGTACAACCTTTCTGTGAGGAGTCACAGGTCCAATCTATAAGTGAAGTGGTGGATGACAGTCAACATAAGGAACCTGTTTATGATTCAAGCCCCCCATCAGCTGAAAAAGAGAAGCCACTCTCATTATCATCTATTTCTTCTACTAAAGCAGAGTCCAGTGCAATAGTTACAACTATTGCATCAGAAGAATTGACTGTTAAGGTTGATAAACAAGAGTCTGAACCATACAGTGTGAGTGCAGAGCAGAATAGTTTTGTACATCAGGAGATCTCTACAAAGGCACAAGAAACTGGTGGATTTGTTTTAGGTTCGATGGAAGATAGTGAGGTTAGCGTGATAGACAGTCTGAAGGCTGATAAACCTACAGTTGAACCGTGTTTTGATGACCATGGGATATTGCATGTAAGTTTTACGGTTAAGCTTTTTCACCTCTTTATATTTATTTTTGTATAGTTTTTATAGTTTTAAGTACTTTGGATTTTTCTTTGTCTATGCACTTATCTGAAAATTATCATAGTAGTTTCATCATTTCCTGTGGTGGTCACCTCTTATGCCTTCTCTTTCCCCCCACAAGGTAGTTTCAAATTATTAAATGATAGTTATAGTTGCATTATCAAGTTCAAGAAATGTAATTCCTAGCAAAAAAAACAAAAATGAAATAATAATAATGAATAAATAAATAAATAATCACGAAATGTAAAATTTATAAATTATGATATATATCATGTGTCCCTGCCCCAGCAAAATTTTAAACTTTTAACGAGTATTTAACAGATTTTGTTGATTGTTATTAAAAAAAAAAAATTGTTGATTATAGAAGAGGACATTAATGATGTTTGTCTAATTTTTCCAGGAACAAGCTGTTATTATGGTAGATTCTAAAGGGGATTTGAGCAATGCTACTGATGCTCATGTGCTTGAGACTAAATCATCATCAAGCATTTCGGGTTTCCCCACGATTCCATCTGAAGGTTTCAAAAGTGAGTCACCTGCTGTTGAACTTGATTTAAAAGATGGCTTCCTTGATGCAATTGTAAAAGAGAACAAAAGTCAGGTGTCCAAGCCTAATCACCCTGAACCAAAATATGTTCTAGAAAGTGTCAATGAAGAGATCAATGAATTAAATGAGATTGATGAAGGGTGGTTGTCAGAATTAGATACTGTTGGAGACTTCAGTTTGAAAGAAGTTGTTGGTGAAGCACTTGGCTCTGGAGTAACAGTAGAGAAAGCCAATGTTGGGAGTTTAAAGATGGAGTTGTCGACCAATGATTCAAACCCAACAGACAAAATCCTGGTTCTACCAGTGCTTGAAGCAAGATCAATGGAGGATATTGATCTGGCATTTAAGCAACTTGGTGACGGAACAGATGTTAACGAAGTCATCCTTCCCAGTTTGATTAAAGATCAGATATTTAAGGAAGAATCTAAACATGCCCAAAATGCTACGTCAAATCTGCAAGAATTTGAAGCTAGGTCTTTGGAAGATATTCAAAAGGCTTTGCATCAAGTCTCAAATGATCATGTTAGTGATCTAGCAGTTCTTGAAGGAAGATCAGCTGAAGATATTGAGGTGGCACTTAAGCAGCTTGATGAGGGAACAAATGTCAATGATGTCATCCTTCCCAGTTTGATTAAAGATCAGCTACTTAAGGAAGAATCTGAACATGCCCAAATTGCTACATCAAATCTGCAAGAAGTTGAAGCTAGGTCTTTGGAAGATATTCAAAAGGCTTTGCACCACGTCTCAAATGATCATATTAGTGGTCTACCAGTTCTTGAAGCAAGATCAGTTGGAGATATTGACGTGGCATTTAAGCAACTTGACGAGGGAACAGAGGTCAAGGAAGTTGTTCTTCCCAGTTTGATTAAAGATCCGCTTTTTAAGGAAGAACTGAAAGATACTTGTATTGCTGCATCAAATCTGCCAGAAGTTGAAGCTAGGTCTTTGGAACAAGTCACCAATGATCATGTTCGTGACCTACCAGTACTCGAAGCAAGATCAGTTGAAGATATTGATATGGTATTTAATCAACTTGATAAGGGAACAGATGTCAATGAAGTCATTCTTCCCAGTTTGATTAAAGATCAGCTTCTTAAGGAAGAACTGAAAGATACTAGCATTGCCACATCAAATCTGCCAGAAGTTGAAGCTAGGTCTTCAGAAGATATTCACAAGGCTTTGCAACAAGTCTCAAATGATCATGTTAGTGATCTGCCAGTTCTTGAAGCTAGATCTATTGAAGATATTGAGGTGGCACTTAAGCAGCTTGATGAGGGAACAGATGTCAATGATGTCATCCTTCCCAGTTTGATCAAAGATCAGCTACTTACGGAAGGATCCAAAGATACTCATATCGCCACATCAAATCTGCCAGAAGTTGAAGCTAGGTCTTTGGAAGATATTCAAAAGGCTTTGAAGCTAGTCTCAAATGATCATATTAGTGATTGGCCAGTTCTTGAAGCAAGATCAAGTGAAGATATTGATGTGGCATTCAAGCAACTTCATGAGGGAAAAGATCCCAATAAAGTCGTCCTTCCCAATTCAGTTGAGGATCAGCTACTCAAGATAGAATCCAAAGATGATCATACTGCTAATTCAGATATGCAAGAAGTTGAAGCTAGGTCCATGGAAGATATTCATATTGCTTTGAAGCAAGTTCCAAATGACAACGAAGTTAGTGAGCCGTCAGAACCATTACACTGTAAGAACGAAGAACCATCAGAAGTAAAGTAAAGAAAGAACCATCAATAGTAGGAGCAAGTGCAGTGAAGAGTATCTCTGGTAGTATCATATCTGTTGAAGAGTGTAGGAAAACTCCTTCTAATGAACTGAAACAAGGAGTCCTAGAAACATCTGGAATTTCGGGATTGAGCATTTTAAATTCCACTGATAAAGAGGTAAATGCTCACAGATCAAATTGTGATTCGTGCGACATTAACTCCAGCTCAATGATTCTCGGTAAAATTGAGATTTTTCAAGACAATAAGTTGAAGAGTGAGTGTTTTTTATTTGGCTTTTGAGATTTCTTTCACGGGATTTATTGGTTTGTAGTATCATGTTTGTTTATTTTTAAGTATTTTTGATTGATTGATATCTTCAAAAATGATTTTTGGTTTGATTTCTTGATGTTTGAGTGAGGGGTAAAGCTTTTCATTTTTGTGAGGAGAAATATTTATTTGTAGTAGATATTGTAAATTTACATTTGAAATGTAGATGGTGAGAATATGATATTTTCAGAAAGTTTTTTCTATTTTTATTTTTTTTATCAAGAAAAGGAGATGATATTTTCAGAAATTGAAGAATGTTGTTTGATAGATTGCTCTACTTTTTACTTTAAATCATCTGCCTTTTTATGCAAGGCAATCGCTTATACAAGTTTAGCTGCATGTGGCTCTTGTTAGCTCTCCTTTGTTAGCAAATTCTTTAAGAAAGTGAGATATTTCATTAAAACTCTGGATCTGAAAAATAAAAAAGAAAATTATTTATCTAAATGAAATTTATTAATACATATTTAAAAAATAAAGCACATGCAATAGTTCTTATTTAAAAACTAAAAAATAAAGCACATGCAATAAATCTTCACCAAATTATAAGTTTTTTCATCTTGCTAATTTTAGGTGAACTTATCGTTCGCCTTCCTATTGGGTCTTAGTCTTTAAATGCGTTTTATAAAACAAAAAAGGCACTTATAAATAGTTGGCTTCAATTAGATACAACAACGGTTAATTTCGGGTCAGATTTAATCCGATATGTTTTGACCAGATATTCAAATTGAATTGAACTATTTCAAACAAAATAAGTTCGGTCCAGATAATATCTGAGGTCAAAAAACAGAGCAATTGACCCATTTTATTTTATTTTTCAAATGAAAAAAATTTACTTTTTTTAATGTAATTAAAGTTTGTAGTAAATAAGCAAATATCTGAATGGTGTCTTGAATCGAACAGATTTTTGATCCGAACCGAATTAAATCAAATTGTTTTAAATTAAATGGATAATGTCTCGACCTGTTTTCGAACTGTTTCGTTCCGAACTGATTTGACACGAATAGGTCGGATCAAATTGTCACCCCTAGTTTCAACCTCTAACTAATTTGTTTTAGGATAAACTTACAAAAATATCACTATATTATTATCTCGTTCTAAACTTACACCGAAAAAAAGTTTTAAAGCGCTATTTTATTACATTTTTATTCATGACATTAAAAAAAATTATATTGTTTAAATAATTTTAAATACAATTGGAGTCAAACTCCAATCATATCATGTCGAGTCTTGTTTGTGTTGGCATGACATATTTTGCTTTTCAAGTAATATTGAACGTGTGTTTGTGTGTAAATTAAGACATGAAAAAGTTCTCAATTTTTTTTTGAGAAACGGATATAGGATTTCGGAATTCCTAAAACAGCGTCAATGTCAAATTTGTTAGCAACAAGCAAATTTATTACTTAATGACATTAGATAAAACACAAACTAAAGCAGACAAGCCATATGTTGCTAAGAAACTCATGTCATGCTCATGGCGTTATTCCGACAATAGCTCCGTTTTAGCCAGGTGGCCAAAGCCAATTCATTTGCCTCCCACCTAACAGATGGACGTGAATCTGATAAATTGATTGACCTGCAAACACGATTCCAACTTGTTTATAAGTTTGAAGTAATGTTTAATGAGAATCATTGAGGTGCACAATACTTGTGTGCACTAGTACAAAGATTATTTAGACAAAGAAGAAAACCAATGCATAATAAAACTATATTTAGACAAAGAACTATTAACACCCTTATAACTGACTACCTCCTACTATTTGCAGGAATGGGTTTGGATACCCGCGGGTATCTGACCCGACAGTCTGATTAATACTGATAATTTTTTAGGAGGCAATATTTCAAGGACGAGATGGGAACAATGTCCTTACCCGAAATTTTTATACATATTTACATTTTATTTATATGTAATTAATAATTAAATTTAAACAATAAACGGGGACTATAAAACTCCCTCAGTTCGGGTACCCAAGTTAATAATCGGATATCCCAAATATTCCATATTTTTAAAAAAGTTTTATTTTAATATCCAATTTAAATATTATGAACATTTTTATCCTTTTTAAATATTAACTAAATTTTTTTCTTTCTAAAATACTCTTTTCACCTTTTAAGTTTTTCTTCTTCTTTTATATAACATAATTTAATTAATTCTAATTAATAAAAAATTTCATAATTAGTACACGATTCTAACTTTAATTCGAACAGGCAATACTCATTTATTTATTATTTATAGTAATTTTTTATTATACTAGGCTACTATCTCAATTACCAAATACAAAGAGGCGAGCCCAATCCAAGGACCCAACCCATTCGATTCCACTTAACCTAATTTTATTTTCTCCCAGTCCAATCGCTGGCCGAGAATCCTCCATGTTCCTGTTCGCTTAGCTCCCTTGCCGCCATTTGCTAAGCTAGTAGTCTCCTCAGTCCACATTCGCTGTTCTCCAAAGTCCATCTCCCTGTTCTATGATATGTAAGAGAACCATTTCGTCATGATCAAATTTGAGTTAATTAGCTGGTCGTTCACCAAGATTTAATTTTGACATTGATATTGTTAGTTCTATCTGAGCCACTCGATAATTGTAGAGACTATATTTAATTTTGACATTGATATAGTTCTATCTGGTCGTTCACCAAGATTTAATTTTGACATTGATATTGTTAGTTCTCTGATTATCAAAGTGAATTTTTGTTTATTCGGAAATTTTGGAGGATCTTTTTTATTACTATGTGTATCAGTCGTCGCTTCAGTTTCTTTTCTATCATTTATTCTTATGCTTATATTGGTTTTGTATGGTTTCCGTTCTTTTGAAACTGACTCTATTGGTTTGGTTTCAGCTTTGAACCAAAAGCAAAACTAGCCCATGGTATGCACGCTCCTAAAAACTGTATTTGTTGGTTCATTTTCAGTTTTGGTTCAACACTCAATTTTATTTTGTTGTCAACGTATTGGTGGTATGAGATCTAAGATTAATCTAGTTTTTCGTTCATTAATGAAAGATTTAGAGAAAGTTTGTACTTTAGAGTAAGTTTGAATTGCTTTCTAAATTGAGCATTGGTGTTTTTGAAGTACTTTATCCCTAAAGGTAGACTGTGCATACACTGTAGTTTGGAACTTTTGGAGCTGAACTTGTGCTCCAAATCTAATTGTTACTTGTGATGTTTAGTACTTCTGCTTCTCTGATGGTTGCATTGATTCGAATCAGATTACTTCTTGATATGTTGGCCTACTACTTAGTTAACCTTCCCCCTATGCAGATTCTGACATGTTTGTGATTCATTTTGCTTTGTTCTCTGAGATAAATCAATTGCAAGTGAGCAAGAACTAAAACTACAGTGTAGGAAAATTTAACAGAAACACGCATTCACTCACATACAGAGAGATGTCGCCTCCACTCCATGCCATTGTCATACAGAAGTTGTTGAGGACCAAAGCTCACCTGGGTCGTCGGGTGGTTGTCGACCACTTTAAGACGTTCACTTATGGTACCCGCAATTCCATGGCCATAATTGACTCAGACAAAACCCTCATCTGTCTCCGCAGTGCTGCAGAATTCATTGCTGTGCTGGCCCAGCAGAGAGCTCGTTTCATGTTTGTCAATACCAATCCCCTCTTTGATGATATTGTGGAGCTGATGACAAAGAAAATTGGGTGTTATAGCCCCTATATGAACACTCTTTGGCGCACTGGTGGCTTTCTTACCAACAGCTGCAGCCCTAAGAAATTTCGCTCCCGCAACAAAAAGGTTTGCTTTGGCCCCACCCAGCCCCCTGACTGCCTTGTTGTTTTTGACACTGAGAGGAAATCCTCCGTAATCCTTGAGGCTGATAAATTGCAAATACCCATTGTCTCCCTCGTTGACTCGGCCATGCCTTTGGAATTCTACAAAAGGATCACCTACCCAATCCCTGCCAATGATTCTGTCCAGTTTGTTTACCTGTTCTGTAATCTAGTTACAAAGATCTTCTTACTTAAGCAGAAGGAATCTTGTTCGGGTGCTATTGCCTCCACCAATTCAGAATGACATACATGGTATGCATATTCCGACTGAGATTTTCCTTTTATTTATTAATCTTTAGCTGCGCAAAATGGTTGATTGGTTGAAATTTGAATTGGGTTGTTAGAAGCCATGAAGAGGAAGTGTGATGCACGGTATATCAAGAGCTAGATCAACTTCGAGGGTGAAATGCTGGTTGCTAATATGAGAATTAGGAAGTAAGTTGCGGCTATTTCATTGTTCTTTGAGTTAGACTAAAATAACCAACGTGGAACGTTGTAAACTGAATTGTGACTTCTGTCTTCTTTGGTCTGTTAATAGGAGAGGAGTGCCTTGAATGGCTGACATATAATTATTCACTGCTAAGGCAAATAAAGTTCCTGCATATTTCAATGCTATTAAACACTTGTTATTGTGCACTTTTGTTTACTATGGTAATGTTAAGCACTCATTCTTAATGACGTAAAGTGTGTATTCATTGTTTTTCAATTGGTTTAATTTTGAAGAAATTTTATTTATCATTGCAATGAATTTGAAAATTCCTCATTTGTCTGGTAATTAGAAATAATTTTATATTTGGTATCTATCATCTTTTATCGTATTCATTTTGATTATGCACATATAGTGGAAGGGGATGGACCAAAAGTTTGTCATAGAGTTGTTCTATTTATAGTTTTTATGCTTCCAGGTGATTTCTGAATTCTATAGTATATGAAATGAAAGGTTAATTTTGTTACGTATATATCGTCTACTAGACTACTATGGTTAATTTCATGCCATTTGTAAACCAAACTACCATTTAACATTTTATAAATGTCGTATTAATTTGTTTTTGTTTTTTCCCAACAATTGTCAGATAAGAGAAGAAGCTTGACTTCATTTAATTCACTGTCTCAATTTTTTTTTCTTTTTTATATACAACTAAACGAAATGGTTCAAACCCATCACTTCAAATTGGGAAAAGGAATTTAATTACTGTTCTACATAGTTACCCACTAATAGTACTAATGGTACGTTTGGTGCTTTGTATCCAACATGGTAAATGTAGTTTATACGGTATAATGTTTAGTTATATTTCGCCTAGGACAATTTTGGTTAGGATAATATTTTATAATAAAAATTGCATTTATTTTATTCACTAAATATCAAAAGTAAAGAGTCTTTAATTACATTAAATTTATTTATTTGTTTTTTTTTCCTTAAATATCAAAAACAATATAAAATAACCCATATTTATTTATATTTAAATTTTAATCAATTTATTTTACTCTTAATTTTTTTAGTATAAAAAATATATCTCAAAAAGTGGGAAAAGAATGTTCAATGTACCGTGTGTCAGCTTTTAAAAAAATTTGTCTCACAGTGATGCATGGGTTGAATGTTAAATTAAAATTTTAGGATTAAGAAACGATGATTATCAATTAAATTGCATGATGTGGTTTGATGTAAAAGAGTTTATAAAAAATATGAATATATTTGTTCATTAGGTTAATTTTTGATATTAAAATACTAATGATTTTTATAGACTTTTACATGGTATCAGAGTTTCAGTCGATCAATAGATTAAATACTTTGGGCTTTGCCTAAAAAAAAAAAGAATGGACCTTGTGAAGGAAAAAAAAACAAGTGACTCAAATATAATATGATATAATAAATAGATTAAAAATACAAAGCGGTGGATTTTGCAAGAGACAAAGATCCACTCTTAGAAAGAGATGTTAAAAGAATTATCCTATTGATAAAAGGTTATACTATAAAAGAGTTTATAAAAAATATGAGTATCTCTATTCATTAAGTTAATATTTTGATATTAGAATGCTCATTTTTATTATAGACTTTTACATGTATGTATTAAGTTATGGTAAAAAGTATTTTTGTTCGTCTTTAGACCCATATCTCCCCCCACCGGCTTGAACAAATTTAAGAATCGAGATTATAATAATTCCTGTTACGCTTGTCAAATTTCATATCCTACCCACTTCTCTTTATATGACACAACAAACGAGCCGTAAGCGTGGTTGGAATCTTCATATACAAAATTAAAAATGGTTAGTCTACTCTATCCTTGTTTTTCTTGGTTAACTAGAGGCCACTAGAGGCCTTTTAACAGCAAACAAACAAAAATGTATCGATCATTGAGATCTGAAGAATGAACTAAACATACTTTTAAATTCTTTTTCTTGTAGCCTCTCTCTGGTGGCATATAATATTGGATGAAGAACAAAATTTGTCATGCCCATTAATCTCATTATATACATACGATAAGAATTTGAAACTTGTATCATCATAAGGTTGCATTTGGCATATCCGTATAGGCAGCACGACGTTTGTTTTCACCAAACTATTCTTTATGACTTACCTTGATTATCTCTTTACATGATTTTGTCTTCATTTTAATTGGAAATAAATAGAATCAAATACTTGCTTTTCATAGATGGTGGAGTTATGTTTAGTGTTCATGTTATGTTCTTGTTTACTTGTCTTTTTTTTAATTCAAAATAGACTCAAAAGATTTATATTGTTGATATATTAGTCAACCGTACAAAGAAATATAGTTAAAGATGCCACAAATTTCTCATTGGAAATAAAACAAACATCATCAGAGGCAATCACAAGTTTCCAACCCATAAATACGGCACTTCTAATTCAAGACTCAGAATTGAATGGAGAAAAGCTACTGCTAAAACAAAACTGAACAGGCATTGAATATTTCAACTTGACTCCAAATCTTGGCTATTCTCTTTGCCATCCTCTTCAGATTCACCATTTTCATTAGCGTCCTGTTCCTCCGATGTTACTACTTCCTCAGGCTTCGAAGGCCCCGGACCAGCTGATACCTTTACCATAGAAGGACGCAAAAGTCTGTCCCTGAGCTTAAAACCCTTGCCGAATTCTTCAATAATGATTCCTTCTTCGAAATCAGCAGACTCCTCTCTCATAATGGCTTCATGAAGCTTTTACAAGGGGAAAAAATATTGAATATAAGCAAATGCAGAACTGTTTGGTAAAACATACGATGGAACACAAATTCATATCCGGTAAAACATTTTGGCCTACTAGAGTTTTCGATAAGTGGTTAAAGGTACAGGCAGAAATCAGGTCACATTAGTTTCACGCATGTAAACTCACTAAGTTGGCTCGAATCAATCAAGAATAGATCTGTATTAAAACCGTATCCAGAACTTCGTCAATCCTGAACGGATTTGATTAACCATTTGTTTAAGTTCAAAAAGTACACGATTGATTGTCAAGCCAACTGGGAAGCTTACCTGCATAAATCAATCATCATTCACCATTGTCATAAAGGAAACCAAAGGAAAATTTTCAAACATTCATATTTATTGATTATCAGACCTATAGTTCCAGAATTTCATTGTACGGGATTTAACAATCTCATGATGAAAACTCTCCTCATTAAGCATCCTATTAGTACAATAATTATATTGTCAAAAATGCTCTATTCATATTGTTGCTAAAATGCTATACACAAGTCAATCACATTTCTTTATCATTTTCCTAAAAAAGAATATATTATGTACTTCATAAAATAGTAAGCAGTTTTTCTATAAAACTGTTGTCAAGATCCAGAGACTCACCATGGGATCAAAGGGTTGTCCAACTGGTTCAACAGGAACTACACCAAGTGAGCTCAAAATCTCCCTGAACTGTTTAAATATGCTCTGATAGCTATTGTTAATCTTCTGCTCTCCCTCTGTCTCTAATTTGATCTGTGTTTTAGCCCTTTCAAAATTATCCAACACAGGCAATAAATTCTCAACAAGTTCCCCCTGAGCATTTGTTACCAGTGAAATGCGTTCTCTATCTGTCCTCTTCCTGAAATTGTCAAAATCTGCACTAACTCTCAGAACCCGTTCCTTTGCTATCAACAACTCTTCTGATAATGATGCCACTCTCCTTTCAAGACCTATTTTCTCCTCTTCTATCGATTTGAAAAAAGATTCTATCTCGGCTAGTTTAGATTCATCATTACTGGCTAATGCTTCTTTGTATGACTGCAATGATGCTACAATGGCCGAAATGGTTTTCTCCTCAGTATCACCTTCCACATCATCACTACTGTCACTTTCTGTCTCATCACTAGTGCTATCTTCCACAGTAACTGTGCCATCGGGATAGTCCTGTCAAACCAATATGTTAACAAAAAACAAAGACAAGAATCTGATTACTGTTCTGGCTAGAATTATTTTTACATAAATACTATTTGTAATAGCAAACATAAAAACAAAATATTAGAATAGTATTCAATCGATTAGGCAAGGTGATCTTATATTATTATTGAATATTTCATATTCTAACAACAGTTACTCTTTTTGGTCCCAATTCTAAAGTGAAATCTTGTATTCTATTCCACACAATTCTAAAGTGAAATCCATTTGTTTGTTTCTTCTCCACTCAATTACACGTATTGTTTGGCTCCTTGAAACTCCGAAGTTGGAGGCTTACAACTCCTCCATAATTGAGTAATCCCAAAAAGTTCCATCAACATTCCACCTTATTCCTCAAACAACGTAAATTTTCATTTCTAATCCAAATCAAACAATAGAATCAACATCCCATTGTTAACTCTTCTAATACTTCGCTGGTTCTAATTCATAGAAGCCTTTGAGCAATCAATTAGCCTTCAGAACAGAACTCGGATAGAGATGACTTGATTTATTGTACAAACTAAACAAGAAGTCCCCAAAATCTTTTTTTGTTTCCCATAGCAATATAGTAACTTCCATATTTCATTCCACCTTTTGTATTAGTAAGTAGTAACATGGATCAAAATATTGATAATATAATCGATATATCCACGACATTTTCTCTTTGGGAAAGTATTGATCTGGAAAACCAAGAAAATATATTTATTTTTTTGGGTGAAAACATCTCCAAAATATTGAAATGTTGTTACAAAATATTCAAAAATTGTTGTCTAAAGTGTAATACATTTTGTTTACTCAATATCATAAGTTTGTATCATGAATTTTTTAGTTTTAAAAAAATTCCAAAGGATATTTATAATATTTTTGATATTTTCGTAAAATGAAAGCCTCCTTATCGTTATAAATATGATATTTTAATCCTTGGTACTTGGTAGTATGTGGTAACTATTTACTTTTATCTATAACCCTCAAATCTTTCCCTTTTGTGTTCAATCAAATTTTACACAACAATACAAACACGTGTATAATCATTGATATGCAAATTCCTACAGTAATCATTTCCCAATAAGTAGCTGATAACACAAATCCAAACACCATATTTAGGGTTGTGAAAAAATGAAGAAAAATCTGAAATTTTAAATTAAAGTCACACCCACTTCGTAATTTCCAGAAGAACAAGAAAAACATAACACTTGGAATACAGAGTTGTCATTTCAAAAGCAATACCTCAACTTGTGGTTCTTGAATCTCTTCAGTTACAGTAGATTCGGCTTCACCTTGTGAAGCAAAAGTCACGAACTTCACCAACCTTAAGGAAAATAAAGGAGAGAACCGTACAGTACTGAGCGTAGAGCGAGAGGGCTTTTGGGTGCTATTATTTTTTCTGAAAGAGACGCAAAAGGGCTTCGAAGATTCGGAAGAAGCACAAGGTTGAAGTGGTCTAATAGGTGCTCGCAGAACTGGGGTTCTGAGGACAGAAGCCATTAGAAGGAGAAGCTCTAGTCAAACAGAGAAACTAGTAAGATAAAGAAAGAGCGCCCAATATTTGATAGAACGATAAAATTGAGAAATTAAATTGGGTACGAGTTGGCAAATACCCATTAACATATAGGTTGATCATTTTATTTAATTTATATTTTAAATTATTTTATCTTATTTTATAATTATTATTTAAATATAAAATTAGTATTGTAAGATAATTAATTGGATTACTTTTTAATATGATGGGTTGGATTGGAGTTAAAAATTAATTAAATTATATTATATATATTGAATTATAAAAAAAAAAATTTATTTTTGAAAATATTTTCTTAAAAAAATTATATTTAAAATAAAAAAAATACTGCTCAGATAATTAATACAATCCTCATAATTAATAATTAAAAACCATAAACATTACAATTATGAAAATAACATCAAATTAGCTATATTACTCGGCATGTTAAGTCAAAGTCATAATGACATATATATATATATATATATATATATATATATATATATATATATATATATATAATTTTTTAATCTTATTCATATAAAAAATATTTTTACTTTTTTATAATACTAAAAAAAAAATTTATATTATAAAAAAATAAATAATATATATATTTTTCTTGAATGATTAAAAATAAAATTAAATATATATATTAGCACCTTAAAATAAACTTTGTAAAATTACAACTTTACCACCCTTCAAATACAACACAAAAAATAGTACTTTTATCATTTAATCTAACACTAATTCATATTTTTTCAGATTTAAACAAAATAAATTATTTTTATTATTATAAATTTTGGGTGGTATAACTCAATTTTCCAATAAAGTTTAAAAATGAAGAAAGTTATTTTATAAATTTCCGGTTGCCAACTTCTCGTTATCCTCTCTGAAACTTGAATACTTTTATACTTTCTTATCCATTGAGTTACAATCAATTTAAAATTTAGTTTTGAAAAAGAATAAACTTTGTTACACGCTGGTGTAACACGTATAATTCAGTTAGTTTGTTATTACAATCAAAATGACATTATTATTATTATTATTATTTTATTGTGGATGCTTTAGCAATGGCGATTGACCCTATAACATGTGTACGAGCGCTTACAAGTTACAAATGCTTAAAACCTAAAACTTGATATGTTTTTTCTTTGAAATAATAATTTATGTTGATTAAAAGTAGATATAATAATATAATAGTCAATTCGTATTGTGACAATAATAAAAATTATTGTAACAATTACTTTATTCTATAAAAAAAAAAAAAAAACTCTATAGTAGACTATATATTTTGCTCATTAAAATAGAAAAATTGTGGCTTAAATCTTTTTAAGATATCCAAACTATAAACAATGTTCATTTAGGCCTCAAACTTATTCGCATATCTGTTGGTCATTTAGGTCTCATACTTATTTGCAAATATTTTGTCAAAAATATTATATAACCTTTTAAAATGATCGTTTTAATTTAAGCACTGAAATTAGTAATAATTTAGATGAAATTTCGCTACCTAATTTAAATGTAATGGTACTGGAGACTACATCACACAGAAGGAGCTTCAAGACTTTGCACTTAGGCCCTCAGAGTGATAATACATTAACCGTCTTTTATTTTGAAAGACAATGTATAAACTGATAAACACACTGCCATAAATTTTTCCTTGAAATATAGACAGGCTATCAATGAAAGCTATGTAAAATCCTACTCTCATTTCAAACCATAGAATTACCTTCTCCAGCATGATCCTATGCAAAAGGATTTCCTCCAAAAGATGCGACCGGACCCGGCACTGCTACATTACTGCAAAAAGAAAAAACTTTGTCGTTAATTGTGGTGAAGCGTCAACATAATATCCAGAAAATAATGGAATAATTCTGGCTTAAAACTTTTGAAATCTCATTTCAGCAATTCCATTGCTTGACATAAGAGCTTTAAACATTTCTTGACGGATAGTAAATACTATGTGGAACACGACTCAGATGTTCTGCCCCACTACTCCATCTTAACCTTTAAAATTAAGTGAGAAAATAAAAAGTAAAATAGAGAACGATATCAAAGCTCTGCATATAATAATGGTACTGAACACTTAGTGTTACATAGCATCTGTTCCTTGTCATATGAGACAGAATATAATCCCTTTGCTAAAAAGTATTAAATAGCATTTGTTACCAATTGGTTGCTTAAATTTTGTTATCCCCCACTTCCAGCCAATTTTTCCCCATTGGCAGAAAACTTATTTTGTTCGCTGTTTTTCCTTCATATTAAATAAAACCATAGCACCCATCTTCATCATATCAAAATAGAAAGATGCAAAGTCACTTGATTACTCTAACATCACAGACACTAATATAACAGGGAATAGAGATGATAACCAGGACCAGAGATCTATATAGGGATAACTTACGTTATCTGAGAGCTTGGCACTTGACCTGCCATGTACGTTAACCCACCTACTAAATCAAACGATGAACAGTTAAAACATCATTTTTTTAAATGCCTCTGAAA
Source organism: Elaeagnus macrophylla (assembly GCA_029378325.1). NCBI lineage: Eukaryota > Viridiplantae > Streptophyta > Magnoliopsida > Rosales > Elaeagnaceae > Elaeagnus > Elaeagnus macrophylla. Next base: position 25,948,825 of record CM055648.1, on the reverse strand, counting down.
TTTATCATTAAACATCCAACTAATGATTCAAACTATACCTAATCATCAAACATACAGCTCAAAGTAACCATGACAGAATGACATCAGAAAAATGTACCTTCATCTCCTACAGGAATACAAGTTGATGGTGGACAATGTGCGAACCATGGTTGAGATACACTGCCAAGAAAGCTGGATGAAACCCCAGCATCTGGGAGAGCAGCCTGTAGGGAGCTCATGTCCGGAAACTGGAACATAAAAAAAAACAACATTAGAGATAGATATATGAAACAATTAGAATGCTTTTCATAGCATTCCGTCCTCCCTCCACTTTGTAGGTCCCGACTGTCAGCAAAAACTGGAATTTTTTTACACCTACAATGATGCTTGAGTTACAAAGTTTAAAGGAATTGTTGGAACAGAAACTTAAGTCCTGATTAACATACAAAGGGTGCTTGAGATGTTACAAAGTTTAAAGGAATGGTTGGAATAAAAACTTTTGCCCTGATTAACATACAAAGGATAGAAATCTAATTAGCTGCCATCTTCATAGAATTCAAGATCATTTATTAAGGTAGGAAAGTAGCACAACAAAAGAGTTGTATGCTAAGGATTAATTTATAGTATTCAAAGTTTTGGTTGGTATGAGGTTTCCTAACTGTAATAGTGGAATTTAATCTAAGCAGCATATTATTGTAATAGTCTCTGCATTTGTTTAAGGTCTTTAGATATGTGAGTTATATAATGTCAACCCAATGGAGGCTGAAAACAAGTACTGTACTTTTTTTTTTTTGGTGGAGAGGATGAAACTTGCATGGGGACTGATTTTTTTTATCATTGAATGTTTAATATGTTTCCTTCTCTTCCTACTGCTACTTTCTCAGATCGTCATTCTCAATCCTGCATTCCCTTGTTCCATAGCTCACTTCCCTCCCAACTGCCCCCCCCCCCCCCCCCCAACCCACCCCAAAAAAAAAGAAAAACACTAGTATATATCTTCTCCCCATACTACACATCAAGTACAGATGCAAGAATGGAACCAATGACCACTACATTTGAAATTGACAAAAAGCTTTTTGCACAGCCTGCTCCACTTCATTAGTACCCAACGACTGACGAGTCGTCGTTAAATCAAATGTGACCAATTTCAATTGACTTGCATTTGGCACAGATTATTTGAAATTTTAACTAATGACAAGTGTTTGGCACCATCATTTTGTGTAGTTTTGAATATCATGTGCCAAACACGAGCCAATCAAAGGTTAATGATTGGATGGAAATCCTGTTTAGGAAGCAAATGTCATCAGATCTAGAATCAATGGAAGTATATCGTATAAGAATTATTAGTGAAGAGCAAACTGGATAAACTTAACAGGGAATCAGTGTGATTAATCCTGAAAGATAACTTATCAAAATTACTACTACATAAAATGGAACAGCATGAAATCTGATACAAAGTTTCCTTAATTTGTGCATTGAATTTTGGTTTTCAAATACATTGATTCCTTATTTATTTTTAGTGTATAGGAAAAAATTATAATTTTTTAAGACCCAAAAAAAAGATTGTTAGACCACCTTATACTAAAAGCTTTTAAGAGAATTTGTTACTTACAATCCTAGTTTAAACCTCTCCAACACCAATGTTATCACTTGCATGTGATTTATGTCAAATCTTTTGGCCTTTTTTTTCTTTCCTTTGTACCCACTTTATGTTATTACACATCTACTCAGTATAATCAGTTTATCTCCAATTGATGGGCTTCAAACTATATGCTCAACCTACCAATGAAATCATATCTACTCAATCCATAAGTGATCCCATAAGCTCAAGGGGAATGTCAACATGCCACGTGGGTGAGCATATGCAGAATTAGGTATTATAACACCCAAAAATAAAATATAAAATTGTTAGCCCACTAACCAGCCCCAGGTTTGAAAAGAACAATCAGATCCAACAAGGTGATGTTTGTAGGATATGTCACTGATGTTCCAATAATAACTCGAGGACAAAATGGAAACTATGGGGATATGGCCGATTGTTTTTCAAATTTGTAATTGCATTTTCAAAAACCATTAGACGATGTCATTGTGTCCTTAAAAAATTGAAATCATGTTACTCCTTTTCATAAATGTGGAACTTATATAAATGCATTCTGTAAGTTAAAAATTCTAAGTGAAGAGGAGAAAGGCAAAGGTTGAGTTAAGCAGAGAAAGGCAAAGGTTGTGTGGGCAGGTAGAAAGATAAGACAAACTGACATAAATTCACTTGAGAAACTTAGCAAAATAAGGAGTCAATGATTTACCATATTGTTCTGCTCCAGATTTGAATCATAAGGAACATCAAAGGGATTGCTTGGTTTGTGATCAGTGGTATGTGCTTGTACTTCCCCCTGTTAACAGCAACAAATCTTTCATTTGCTATAGAGGTAAAGTGTAACTAGTAAAAGTCCTCTGGCCAAACTCCTGAAAGAAAGGCGGACATAACAAGAGCGTACAAACCTGAGGAAGCTCCAATGCAGTAAACATTGGCTGGATGAAAACATTGGATTGAATGAACGAAATGGTACGTTCACCATCAGAAGCTGTCTTTTCAACCCAATCTTCCCCGGAGGCCTACAAAGAACCACCCCTTAGAATAAACTCAAGAAAACCAAAAGGAAAGGGGGGATTAAAACAGAAGGATAAATAATTTGAAAGCAATGTATTTTGGAGCAACCTCAGAAGTACTGATCACCAGAGGATGAAAGATTGTTGAACTCTACCTTAAGTACACCAGATTCGCCAGGCTGAACTCCCCCCAAAGGCCATTTCTTGTCAGTGTCTTCAAAAGCATTCCAGCCCTGTTTCAAATAACAGATGCATGATTATTAAAATCCCTTCCTTTATTGCTTGTCATCCAGATTTTGAAATAAAATTCAGTATATATACTCCACAGAGTAAAACACTAGATGCATTTACTCCCGCAACAAATTATAAATAAATTGAAGGTATAGATCAATTCACAGAAAAGCATACTGGAGTGCTCTGTGTTGCAGGTACATCAGCATGCAAATTATCATGCCATGGACTAGAAGTGCTTGAAAAAGGTGCATGGAAACTGGATTCTTCAAATGATGGCCATTGCATGCTTGCCCCTGAGGGTGAGAATGGATTTAACTTTCCTAAAGACCTCTCATTATTGGAAAGCTTGTTGGAAGGGTCAATACTTCCATTGCCTGTGGTAGATGCCAATGGTTGAGGTGAATCAAAAGTTGCCCATCCTTCATTATTAGGCACAGAAAACTCTATTGATTTAACATCCACAGTTGACTTTGACTGAGCAGCAGTAGAGATGTCTAAGGAAGAAGCTGCAAGAGTTTCTGAAAATTTATATGCATCAACGGATGAAGTTGAAGACACAGCTGATGGCTGAAATAAATCTAGAGTTAAGCTTGATGCCACCACTGGAGACTGAAACAAATCAATTGATGAAGATCCAGAAGAGACTGTTGCAGAAACAGGTGCAACTTTGAAAAGATCTAAGCTATCGGAACTTCCTTGATGAGATGATCTTGGAAAATGCATGTTATCCTGGATGGTTTTGTCAGCTGGTTCATATGCTGTGCCAGTATGTGCCAATCCTTCAGAATCAATGGACTCAGCAAACATAAACTTGCTGTCTATTGACCCAAAACTTCCAGATGAATTACTTCTCTGAAGAAATAAACAAATAATGTGAAACAATGAAGAATTGCAAAAACAGAGACATAATATAATATGTTAAAGAAAAAAGGGAAATTCAGGATGACAGTATCAGCAAACAAATAATCAATGTATTTGCAACAACAAATACAAGAACAAAAAAAATGACAAAATGAAGAGAATTTTGCTAATACTCTGTCTAAATTCCTAATTAACCTAATGAAAAAGATAAGAGAAGAATAAGGAAAATATTTCTCAAGAAGGGGGAAAATGAGCACACGAAGAGAAGATAACAAAAAGAATCTAATTGGTTTTGCCAAATAAATTTTATATGTGCAAACTATAGTAAACTACCACCTGCTTATGCGGCAGTGCATCTTCATGTTTCTTGATAGTTGATTCTGTAAATGTATTTAGAACTATGCGTCTACCATCTTCATTTGAAACATCCCTTGAAGGCTGGAAAGGTGGGCTACCAAATCCAAAATCCTTTCGAAAATTAGGTGACTGTGTACCTGATCGGAACGGATCACCTGCACTTGACGTGGAATAATCTGAAATTACAGAGCCTTCATCAGCAGATCTGTCCCCATATGTATGCTCACTGTAGCAACCTGGACTATAAATAAAACTAGACATCTTCCCATCATATCGGCCCTTATCTGAACCAGTTTTTCTCATCAGCATAGCTGCTTGTTTTCCATACCGCCGATCTTCGTATTGATAATCATAAGGCGGACTCTGAGAATAAGAATGATAAGAACTGGCACGTCTAATCTCATCTTCACCAACCATATGGCCCTATAACATTGAATGATGAGATAAAATGGATCAGCAGGGCTCAATTAAAACAAAATTGACTCTAACATTGGTGATTTTGTGTATTCTCTTGATGATTTGTGGATCTCCCCAACAATAAATGACGGTCAGGGTACAGTTCACATTGTATAAACAAATAAATAATGTAACAATAGTGCAATGGGTCTGGGTACAGTTCTCTGACACTCAGGAAAAGCTTCAAAACAAGACGGTCATTTTCTTTGGTTTCACAAGAAAAAACAGTTTTTTCATTTAGTTCAGAAAAACTTTTTGGGTCCACTGGAGTATTATTAAAACTATAAGAACGCTACTAAAAAAATATATAGCCTGAGAGTATCTCTTGCCTGCATGTCTTTTGGAGGCTTTTCAGAAGCTTTTTCTCCTGCATATCTTTTATCTACATATACATCCTTTATGAATTTACGGATTTTATCAACATTGCTGCAAGAGATCTATGAATAAGATACTTGATATTTGGTAGTATACACAATAACATATATAATTCACCCAATGAAGCACCTGCTACTAGGCAGTCGCTGAGATTGAAAGTCCCAAGCTTTCAAATATATTTCCCTTGCACGCTGAAAAAAATTTTGGTATTAATAACTAATATAGCATGATAATGCATAAAACATAACAACATGACTTATATAGCAAGAATTAGTATCAAAACACATAGTTTTATTCGATAATTAAAAGTGACTTTAGAAAAGTATTATTGCTTCACTAACACTTGTACAAGCTATTTTTGGAAAAATGCATTTGGGACTTAACTCCCCTCTATTTTAAGTCATTAACTCAAAAAGGTTAAGCCTAATCAGCACAACAAGGGTGATTCCAAACTTCAAAAAAAAGAGGAATACAGCATGTACCTGATTCCCACCATTTTGGAGTGCCTGAACCTCTTGGGAAGTAAAATTGGCCATAGATACAGACTTCACACGATGCGTAAATTCACGACTATGTAATAAGATAAAATACAAATACCATCATTAAAAAAATTATAGGGAACATTTACAAGAAAGATGAAACGAACATTAGCAAGGTCTTTTTAAAACATGAAAACATTGTATAGAGACACAGTACACAGAAAATAAAATAAAAAAGTCACTAGGTTTGTGAAGGACCTCACTGAATAAAAGGGGACAATCCACGTATAAAACTATCATTTTAAATTTTTTAAGAAATTAGTTCCAAGTGTTAACCACCATTCAATATTGAGAAACTAAAAACTTTACCACAAAGCACCCATTCAGGTTGTGTCATGTTCGTGTTATGCAGCCCAAATACACATTTTTTTATACCCAAAACCCACCCCGACCAAAATCCTTTGGACCAGACCTGGCATAGCTAACTGGGGGTATCCATTGGGCGCCCCAAACCCAGGACCCGGGAGAGAGCACGGAACTTGCTCAGCTCAGGAATAGAACCCAGGACCTTTGGTCCCTATGGAGTTGCTCTTGCCAACTAAGCTAGCCAGCAAGGGCAAGCCCAAATTCCCATATTCTTTAACACTTTGAAAAATTTTAAATATTTTTTATTCAAGTAAATATTTATAATAGTAAACTAATCAATATGTTCACCTAAAAAAATAGTGATCAATTCGTATCGTGTTCATGTTCTGTGGCGGGACCCAAATTTCCATCCCTACCACCTATATGGAATTTTTCCATTTCGCAAATGACACTCAATTCCACACTTCATGTGAAAAATACAAACACCTGGAAGAAAAGCACATTTCCATGATTAAAATTAACCTAAATGCATCAAAAGAAGAAGACTCACTGTATTCCACTACAAGTCATACAAACGAAGCTCCAAAAATTCGTACAAACATATTGAGGACCCTGTAGAAAATCAAATGTCAATGTCGCATGAAGCAAGGAATAAATCCATAAATTTCATTGCACAGTTTTTTTAAACTCAAACAACATCAAAAAAATTTATTTCTCCAGCTATGTTACAAATAAGAAAAATTGGTCCACGATAATAAAGAAAAGAAAGTGAATGCAACGTTGAAATTTACCAGGCTGTTACAGTTAATACATTTTCGATTAGGAGGGAGCTTCATAAGCCCCCTTATAATCTTCTCGTTTCGCTCTTCCTCTCTTTTGCTTCCCATTCCTCCCAACATTTCAAGACCTACCCAAAACCTGAAAAGTATAAGATGTCAAGAAAATTCCAAATCCCAAATAATCAGCGGGGAAAAGTTGCGATTTCTCGCCGGAAAATTTGAATTAGCCGGGATGGAATCGTACGAATGTCAGCTGAAAATTTTAGAGTGGAATGCTGATAATGATGGCTTTTGGGATCCGGAATCTAGGGTTTGTGGGGAGGGTTTTGAATTTCGGGAGGAACGATGAAACAAAATCTAATCAGCTCGAATGGGACAACAAAAATTATTTTCCTTTTTAAAGAAATCACTTAATTAATGTAACTCCTTGTTATTTATTTATTTTTATTGTAACTCCTCTTTATTTATGGACTTTACAATATGAATTTACAACTTAAGTCACTATATTAAAGAAAATTGTCATAATATGCACATAAGAAAAAAATATATATATATAAATATTGAGCAAATTTTCCTTTAATTTTCTATTTAAGTTGATACAGTGTAACTAAGGTTGTCAACGGGCTGGGTGTCAGGGTGGGGCCGGAACCCCTCTTTGCCCCCAATGATTGATAGGATTTGTCCTTATTTTTCTTTTAAATCATGGCGAAAAATATTCAAAGATTATATCATCATAAACGAAACCTACGATTTATATTTGATTTTAAAAAACATTTTCTTGTAAATAAAATAACCAAAATAAACATCCAACATAATTAATCATAATTAATTTTAATCATATTTTATCATTTATAATAATATATTTACGATATTACTTGTCAAATTTTATCTTAACATATCATTATATTAAAATTTAATCAATATATTTATAATAAATTAATTATATCTATTAAAATAAAATTACAATTAATATATTCTAAATTAACCATAATCTAAATATCACAAATAAAAAGAAATTAAAAAAAAAAAAAACTAAGCTACTATTCATGAGTTTTTATTCCTCACTAAATTTTTTCTAATTAAATTTAATTTAATTTTGAAGATGAATGTAGTTTAAAGGATCTAAAAAAATATAAATAAAAATAAAAATATATATTTTTTTAAATTGAATATAATAAGTATTAATAACTATAAAATATTTTATATGCACAAATTATAATATAAAATATAATATTTTTAAAACTTAATCGTATAGTATTTTAATTGAAGTAGATTTTTATATGTGTGCAGATAATATTTAATTTAAATAATAATTTTATTTATTTCAAGTGTAATTATTTTATTTATATTCAAGCGTTACAAGAAATGTAGCTTCTTAAATCATTTGAGAGTATATTATTTAATAATACAGCAATAATATCCTTTGATATTTTTCATCAAGCATTTAATATATTCACAGTGTCCTTTGCTTTAATTAATTTTCTATTAATATAACAGTATATATTACATGAACCTTTGCTTTAATTAATTTTCTATTAATATAACAGTATATATTACATGATTCAAGTAATGAAATTTCTGACACGCAAACTAAGACCAAGTATATCTTACCTATCATCACCGGTTTTAACTGGTGTTTGTGGTTTAAGTGATTAAATTTAACAAAACAAAAAAAAGTATATCTTACCTATCAATAAAAGGATAATGAATTCATGAAATTTTTCGACTTAAAAAAAAAAAGTAGAATGATTTGAAATTTTTACAAAAAATTTAACAGTGAATTTTAGAAAGAGATGGAGATAGAAGAAAGCATCGAAAGTTTGTCTTCTTTAATCTTTGGCTTTAAATTTTGATTTTTTTTTTATTATGTAAGACATTAAAAAAAAAAAAAGACTTTAAGTTATTTTTAAACTTTACATAAAAAAAAAGATTTAAAATTTTTAGTTTTGTCATTTTATTTATGTTTTTATTTGATTTGATGCGTTTTAAAAATATTTAAATAAAAATTAAAATAAAAGTAACACAAAGCAAGTAATAATATAGTAATTTGTTGGTGTGAATTTAAGTTAAAGTTGTTTGATGATTGTTAAATATTGTAAATAATATTTTTTTAAATAAATATATTTATAATTAAAATAAAATTTAATTTAATGAATATATGTTTTTGAATAACAGGATCTGAATTAATAATATTATCCACATATTAGATTTGTCAAATTAAACAGAAAGTCTTCATCCATAATATCGTCCTCAAATTGGTTCCTTTGCCTTTGCATCCAATTGGAAAATATCCACAAGAATCTACACCATTGGATAAAATTTACTAAAGGTATCTTAGTAAACTTAGTAGAATGGGGTAAACTTCACCCATTCTTGTTTTAAGTTATACATTTAAATTACACTAATCAAATCTTATCGCAAAAAAAAAAAAAATTTGAATATAAATCTGAATTCAAATTGGTTGGATTGCTTGAAAGTTTGAGTATGTTATTATTTTCAGCAACAAAAAAAAAACATTTATTTTCCTGATAAATGAAAACCTAATGTTTGGTCTTAAAAAAAAAATACTTGATTATAATCTGCCTTTGAACTTTGTCAAGACATATCTTTTATTATTATTATTATTTAAGTAAAACATTTATATTAGACTATTAATTTAAATATGTACTTAATTTTATTTTTTTTTATGAATTTAAATTTAGTTTCAAATGATAAAATTGTAAGATGATCACACAAAAAATGTTAAATGTATATATACTTTTTAAATTAAAATTTTAATTAAACGTTTAAGTTAAGATTGAAACAGGTTTATAGTTCAAATATTTAGTTTTAAGTTTAATCCTAAAAATTTTGGGCTTTTTAAGTCTAAATAAACTTTAAATTAAATCAAATTTAATTTAATTTGAATTTTAAAAAGGCTCGGCTAAATTCCCAAACCTACTTGCCACTAACTAAAAGCAATTGTTGCTACTTGTGGTTTTCAATTATAGGTACCATATATCATGCAAGAGATGGCATTTTTTTACTCTAGGAATAAGTTGATAGTGTTTACTTTTGGCCATTAGCATATCTTCCATATACAACAGTTGTTTGAAATAAAAATTATTTATTGGTCATGGATTAACACTGGTTTGATGACTCAAATCAATAAAAAAAAATAGTACATAAAATTTTATAATAAAAAAAATGAATAATTGGGATCACTTTTATGTCTCTACATTATCTTCTTTTTATGATAATAACTCGCTATTAGTCTATATTATTGATCTAAGACCAATAAATAACTTCTCTATTTTAAAATTGTTGTTTCTTATTGGTCAAGAATAAACATATAACTGATTATATAGGCAATTAGTGTATGCTTAAAGTAGCTAGATATTGCATTACATAGTTGTAGAAGAAGAAAAAGAACTACCACATGAAATTACTAAAAATCAAAAATCATTCAAATAATAATAGTATTGATATGCTAATGGCTTAGTAGCTCAATGTCTTAAGTTATTTGTAGCAAACTAAATATAACATGTTCAAGTTTTACTCAAAATAAAAAGGTCTTCCTAGTAGGAAAAAAAAATAGTATTGAGATTGTAATTTATTCACAAAGAGGATTGATTGTGCAAATTAGTATGATAACAGCCACACACAACTAATAAAAAAAAAAGGATTGATTGTGCAAATTACATGTCTGTATAGAAAATTTTCACACTCGCCAACTCCATCTCCTTGTATGATGACTTTCTTACAAGTGAGTTTCTACCTTTTATACGCGTACGTATTTGATGCTTTGTACAAAAAAATGGATATATATATATGTTATTAATGTATGTTAAGGAGCCTGACTCTAAAAAAATCCCTACATGAACAATATTTTGAATTAGATTAAAAGTCCCTTGAATTAACGGACCAAACTGTGTCTAGTAAAATGATATTAGCGGGTTTAAAGGAGTTCCTAAGTTCGTTTCTATTAGTTATTTTCAATAATCAAGTAATGGTCAATTTTATATAATAAAAATTAAAAATAGTGTCGATTCAGTCATTGAATCATATATAAATGAAGGTGATTGAAGATATACAAATGAATAATTACCAGAAAAAAATCGTTGAACCCAGATCAATCCATGATCAAAATCATAGAAATCAAATCATGTAAAAGAGAAGGAAAAATAAAATTGGTGACACCAAAGTTTATATACGACATCCCATCTAAACATACCAGCTACTTGATTCTAATTTATTACTTGATTTCCATAATGATAAATAAATAAAAAAACTTATATAATATGCTCAAAATTATTGAGTTTAAAATTCAGGGTCACAGCTATATTTTATGTTGGGGCAGAGTTAGGGAGGGATTAATACGCGCTATGGCCCCTTTTAGCTTGATAAATATTTCTTATCACTATATGACTTTTGATATTTTTTAAATAAAATATTAAATTTGACTACTTTTATTATAATAAAATTATTATAAACAAGTAAATAAATGAATAAAAAAAAAAACGTTAGCATTTTTTTTAGCTCATCTCACTTTTATTTATCATATAAATTTAAGTATGTACAAAATCTTAAATTTTTGTATCTTATAAAAATTAAACTTTATTTACAGCGTAGTTTATAAGACAAACACAATACTCTAGCTATTATTATAATTATATTCAAATAACTTTAAGTTTTTTTTTTTTTTTTTTTTTTCAATTTTAAATCACCTCAAATCATATATTAATTGATAATAGTAAATATAATTAAAACTTTAATCTTTTAAAAGAATTTAGTTTGTTTCATTTTTAAATAAATGTTAGCACACTAACAAACTTTTTTTTGATCTTAAGTATAGTATATTGATAATCAAATTTCAAAGATTACATCACAGAATAAGACTCATTTCCAAGTACACATAAAAGTATCTAAAGAGTACCTCAAACTAAAATTACAATTACGTCCTAAGAAGAGCAAAAGTGAATCTGAATCACTAACAGGTGACATATACGAAGCTTCGCAAGGTTGCTCATTTTGTCGACCAGCTGTCAAAACTGTCAAGGATAAATTACCCAAAAGATCCAGAAATACATACCCAAAAATAAAACCTAACCGACTGTTAAGAATCATCAAAAGAAGATTGTCCAACATAACCATACTATCAACTGATTTACCAGATGATCGCAACACAATACAAGTTGTATAACAGCTGACAATAACATACACAAATAAAACTTACAAGCCCTAATCGAAATCAGAACTGTAAAACAGATAAACCACACAGCAGGCTTATTAAACAAAGCAGTAACGGAAAAGGAGCTGAACACTAAACGAAGTACCGAAATACCAACACAACCACTACCCTCGACCAACCACCACAACCAGCACACTAACAAACTTGAATTAACACAAATTAAATATTCACAAACAGCAAATTACTAATAAACCGAAGCAACAACAAGCAGAGTGTCTGAAGGAAATGCATGAAGCCTTAGAATAGTCAAGAACAAAATGAGCTAAGTTGGTGCTCATAATTACAAAGAAAAATGAAACATTCTCCAACTTATTCATTTACAGAAAATTGCTGTAGTAATTGAATATATATCACGAAAGTTTCAAAACAATCTTCTCAACCAGCGCAACAACCAAGCAAATAAGCAACTGATGGCATTTATTTCTCAAGCTATTCACCCCCAATTGCAGAAGTTCACATGTTGATACGAGGCATTTTTTCAAACAGCTGTCATGCATTCTAATTAGATATATGGAGTAATGAGAAATACCAAATTAAAGTGGCATAAAAATATATATCAAATTAAAACGAAGAAGTTTTAAGAATTGCTTTAGAGAATAATGAAGTGTCAAAAATTGAAGATTAATATTATCACAAACATACCATCTCAACACCAAAAAAACTCAAAAACATACCATAGAATAATTATTAACAAAAAAAAAAATTAAGTTGATTAAATCATAAAAGTAATAAATTGAAGATAAAATTGAACCTCAGAATCAAAATTAAGAACATTGAAGTATGGACTCCATTGTTGATTGCTTACCATTCTAGGAAGTGGACAATTAATATTGCTGATCGCTAGTCAATTATTATTATGGTCGTCCACTTAAACAGAATTAAAGAATCTGATTTTCTATGAAAGATGAATGTCAGGAAAACTAAAGAGCATGGTCGATATCTATGCTAGTGCTAGAGTTCTAGGCCCAATTGTAGTTAAGTCTCACCAATCCTCGTCTCAAATCACAATGTAAATGTTATTTGATCTAAAACAACAAATTTTCATCTCTATTATCTTAATTTCAAACATGAGGAAAAGCATTTCCTCCCAAATTATTTTTCCCCTCTCATCGAAGTAAAACCTAGAATCTAAACTAAAATTTATAAAACTATTTCAGGTGATAAATAAATATACTTTATATTTAAATAATCGTATAATCAAATTTTAATAGAGGCAATAAACCTCCTCCCCACTTTCAAAATGGATGTTTGTAGATCGATAAAAAAATTACTTATAAAATTATTCCATACCACACCATGTAATATATATATTTACACAATAGGTGCTTTTTCTATTTTATTATATTATCTTTTACCCATTACAAAATTGGTGATATGACAAATTAAGTAGCAAGATGTGATGAACATTGATTTATCAAGGATTGCATAAGTTTTATTTTGTACAATAAAATCATGCTATCTTATTTGTATTTATCAAAATCAAATTTTGTTTTTGATAGACATGATTAGAAATTGTTGCAGAATCATCCGGTTTTATGTCTCATACATTCAATAAATTTTAATTTCAAGCATTGTAGAATACTTAGAGATTGATACTTCTTCTTCTTACACTCTTCTTCAGCAAATCCGTAGCAAGTAAACTTATCTTTAGTGAGTAATGATTTTTTTTGTTTATGGCCTGTCATACATTCAATGTATCTTAACTTCAAACAAACAAGAATATTTAGAGATCGATACTTCTTCTTGTTGCACTCGTGTTCAGCATATCCAAAACAAACAAGATTTTTTTTAGTGAGTAATGGAAACAACTTCCTCTTTCCAACTTTAGTCTCAACACCATGACTAATATGAGTGGTATGATCATGATCTTGAACAATAGAGGATGAAAACATATTAACATTAGCTTTTGCTATATAATCATCCAAGATTAGTATAATGATAATACTTATTAAGATCTGCATTTTGGCACATCTTTCTCTCATTTCTATCATCCCACTTAATCTGCTATATCTATATACATAACTTAGTTTCTATTTTTTTTTTGCTTCAATGGATTATAAGCACCCTTTGGGTTTGGTGTGGGGTGAGGTAAAATTGGAAGACTTCAATTTTATTTCATTTGATTTGATTTGAGAGCATAGATTTAACTAATTAGTGATCCCATTTAGTATAGAATTTAAAAATTAAGAAAACCATTAGAAACATTCATGATAGCCTTTTAAGAATATTTCAGAAGGCCAACAAAACATTATAGCCACTCACAATCACGGATTAATCATTACAATGGTTGTTTTGGACCTATATGTCTTTACTCTTTGGATTGTATGAAAGGTTTTAGACCTCCCCTTTTTCCATTGGCCACATTTCAATGGAACAACTTGACATATATAATAGGAGATCTTCCAAACCTAATCACAATTAGTATAAAGAATAATACTATATATTCACGTAAATTTTGATAAAATTATTTAAAAAATTAAATTATTTTTTTATTAATTAATATGAATATGAATATAAATTTATATATTTTTAATATCTCTCAGTACTATAATTTTATAAATTTAAATATACTTTTCTACTAAAATAAATTTATTGGTTTTGTTCCTTTTTGAATTTCCAAAACAAAAATAGCAAACCAAAAGAGACCCAACCCAAGGCCCAATCCGTTCGATTTTACTGGCTGCCCTTACCCTAATTTAATTTTTTCCCTCCTCCACGCCATTGCAATTCGCAATATTCTCTACTGTTTACAGTCTGCTAAGCTTCTTTGCCGCCATTAACTAAGCCAATAGCCTCCACAGTACACTCTCCACCCTCTTGCAATTCGCGTACTCCAGTCTATTTCCCTCTTCTGTAATATGTAAGATACCTCTCTCATTTTTTGATCATCATATCTGTGATATTAGTTGATTGTTTGAACTGGTTTCTTCGTCGTGCGCTGAAGTGAGGTTTTTTGGAAATCAAAAGAAAGCTCTCCCATTGTAATTTAAATTAAGGTTACATTTGGGTATTGGGTTGTCGTTTTCGATGTTCTGCTTGGTTGGTTTTTAGTGTTAGTGTAATGTATGTAACTTGGGCCTGTCGTATTATGAAGGTTTTGAACAAGCCACTTTGTGAACACTGAAAAACCTGCTCTCAGTTCTACAGTTTCACTTGTATATTCTGGAGGTATTCTAACACATTATTTTATTAATCTTCTAACTTATTGCAATGATACTGATTTTTGATTGATGAATGATACAAACTACAAACATTATTCTTCTTCTTATTTTATTTTATTTTTGTCGAAAAGATGCTTTCTTTGGATTGTGCTGCTTCCAAAATTTACTTGGTGAAGACAGCACCTTTTTGTAAGCAGCAGAGTACCCATATCTCGCTTCTCTTTCCTAGCAATCCAAAAGCTACTCTTTTGTTTTCTAGGAACGCCATTGCTAAGTACCGTCACCTATACTCGCTACCTTCAAGTTGTTGCTCAGTTAAAGCCATGGCCACGAAGGAAGCTGCAGCATCACTGAGCTCTATTAACTCTCCCTCCCCTTCCTCTGGTATGCTTCTGTTTCTTGCTTTCTATCTTTCGTCTTAGAATTTTTTGTTATAATTAATAATATGCTTTTTTTCTTTAAGTTTTCATTTCCGTATTTCCTGGAAATACCTTTTTTTCGTTTTCACTTCTCAAGTTTGTAACTGAGTTGGGGCACTTGTTTCATTTGTGCGTGTTTGTGTTGGTGTTTTTCTTCCTAATCCTGGGCCTACAAGAGCTTTTGTGGCTCTCATGTTTCCTATGGCTTAGTTATTTTGCTCTGATTAGGACGATGCCAAGTCAAAACTCAATTTTAGTGCATCTCTTACACTATATTAATACAAAAGGTGTACTATTTTTTTTTTTTTAATCTATTATTTTAAATATCACACCACACCAAAAATCATATTTTTTACAAAAATAAAATAAAATATTATTTTTATTTTATTAATTAATTACTAATAATTATTATATTAAAAGAATTAATTAATTATTTCTTCATATTTTAGAAGATTTTAATGTTTAAATATTAATGGTTGTACAGTTTTTTTTTATACTAATTTTGCATAGCATACTTAATATTGATTTATTTAATTAAAAAATAAATAATATTAGTAATTAATAAAAATAATATAACTTTTTGGATTAAAGAATAATATAATTTAAACAAATTTTAGTTAAAGATATATAATTAGAATAAAATAGAAATTAAAACAATATTTTTATATTTTAAATATTTTATTAATATTTAAAAACGAAAAAAAATGTGAAAATTATCGTGAATAGTATTGTATTAAATACATAATATGTCGCTATATTTAACACGATATTGTTTATTTAGTGCAAAGTTATAAAATAATATTAGAATAATTTTTAGTGCAAAAATTATATTAAAATAAAAAATATAAAGCTTCATTGGAGATGCACTCAGTCGTTCCTATCCAATGGTTTCTGTCCTTTTTTTTTTTTTTTTTCCTAGGCAACAACTTGCATAACCATGTACCTCTCTAAATTATCAGCAGGAGAAGTGCCATTTGTTTTATGGGTCGGTGGAACTTGGAAGTAAACACTTCATTTTGTATCTTTTTGTACCTGGGTTTTATATAGTATTGAAATAAATTTTACATGGAGCACCTATATGTACAAACGTTATCAGCTGTTATTGAGGGACAATTCTGATTGATTTTACTCAACAAGCAGGGGCCCACTATTTGTGAAATTAGTTTTTTCTTCTTCTTTTTTTTTTTTTTTTTTGTAATTTCTAACTTACACCATTTTACCTAAAAACTGTTACCCGTAAAAGTGTTTTCTCGTGTTTATAGATGTTATGCTTATTTTGTCACGGTTTTTCTTTGTTTAATTTTTATTATTATTTTTTTTTAGAAAAGACTCATAATTTTTTCTTTATTATCAAAAACATAAAAAATTTCCAGGTAGGAAGCAAGCATTAATATCATTGTCTGACAAAAAGGATCTTACTTTCTTGGGAAAGGGGCTTCAGGATCTAGGGTGAGCTCAGAGGCTCAGTTTTTTTGCATTGGAATATTAATTTCTAAAAAATAAAAAATATTTTTTATTACAACAATAAATATATTATTTTACATTACACAATTTAATTAATCTCTATTAATAAATAATCTCATAATTACTCTTCAAACCCACCCTCACTTTTTATATATAACATTATTTTAATAACCATTGTAAAGATTTCCTTCAGTTCCACGCAAAGAATTATTTCCGTTTTATTTTTTTCATACATGGAAGCTTGTCTGACATGCAAATTCTTAGTTTCCATTTGAACTACTGCAAGTTAATTGGTTATCTGATGATAAAGTAAGATTGACCTATTAGTTTTCTTTTGTGTAATGATCATTATTCTGAAATTCAGTTGCCACTATTGGATGATAACTTCTGCTCACTCTAGGTATACAATTGTTTCGACTGGAGGAACAGCATCTACCTTAGAAGATGCTGGGGTGTCTGTTACTAAAGTGGAACAACTTGCTTGCTTTCCTGAAATGGTAAGCCATTTATGTTCTACGTACTTCTGGTTGTGCATTGGCTAGTTTTCTGATGTAGTCTGAGTGAAATTCAGTCACTGCACTTTAGAACTTTCGATGAAATTCCTTTCAGCTAGAAGAGTTTGTGCAGATTGAGACCTTCCTCTTATAATATCGCTCATTGTTTCCATTAACTTTGAAAACAGAAATCGTTTCTACTGATTCTGGAGTGTTTCCGTTCTTTGTCTTATGAGGTTTCTGTTTTATTCTATTTATCAGCACATTAAGGCTCTGGTTTGCTCATATAATCTTTTTTTATTTGCTATTTGATGCCTCAGTTGAATCTGATTAATTCTGAAATGCCTAAGCTTTCCAAGAGATGGATCATATACTTATGATCAGGGGCGGAGGCAGGAATTTTTTGCTGAGGGGCTGATTTTTCAGGCTGGAGGCAGAGGCAGTCGACTGGCTTGTCGCATCTCGCGTTAAGTTTTTCCTGGATGCAGAGGCAGGCCATAGGCGTAATTGATCAAGCGTCGTTGTCAGCGCATGGCGTGGAGCAATGGGCACTAGGAGGGAGCGGCTGGCGGGTTGCGCGACTCGAAGCGAGGCGAGGGAGATCTCAGTTTTGGAGTGAAAAACGAGTGGGGGTGGGGTGGGTATATTAGGTTAGCTTTGAAGTAAAAATGTCTGATAATGAAATTAGGTTTTAGGTAAGTATAATTGAATAGTAGTTTTGTTTTTCATTGGATGTATTTTTATTATTATTTTCAAATAACATATTATTCTCTAAAATTTATCTTATCAAATTATAATTATTTTACAATTAAAAGTTATAAAATATATTTTTAAGTATATTAGCATATTTTTATAATATATCAAAAAATTGTATTAATTAAAATTTATTTGCTATAAATAATTGATTTTCACAAAATATGTGTTAAAATTTTAAAATATTTTTGTAGTGTGTAATAAAAATGATGAGTTTCTTTGTCCAATATAATTAATAATGTCAATATTAAAGGATGATATTAAATAAATAAAAGGGAAGAACATATATAACCATTAATTTATAGTACAAAATTAATACTAATTTCTTTGATCATCACTATTAATTTATAGTATAAAATCAAAACTAATTTCTTCCATTTGTGTTATTATTTTGCTCAGTTAAAAAATCATTTTCATGACTTGGATCTTTTAATCGATTGTTTAACATAGTTGCTTACCTCTTTTAAATACAATTCATTCTACAATGTAAATATATAATTAATTAATTGAATAAAAATAATTTCAGCCCATAAACAAGTAAACAACTAATCATTTATTATTAATATATAATTATATATAACAATGTAAATATATAATTATTTATTGAATTAAAAATTTTTAGTTTAATAAACTATTAGTATATATAATATATTATTAATAATTAATATTATTATGTATGAAATTACGAAAGGCGGAGAATTACAAAAAAAAAAAAAAAAAAATCAAAACAAAACCTGTGGTGTGGTGGCCGATGGGCTGGTGGTTGGCTGGTGGTTGCTGGTGGCGTTACTGGCGTGCACCACATGGTCGGTGGTCGCTGGAGGTTAGAGGCGTTGAGGGCTGGGCTGCTGGAGATTGGAGTTGTCGCCTGTCGGCTCGCGTTCGCATAAGGGCTGGACGGCGGGACGTCAGTGCGCAGTTGGAAAGCTGCAGGCGAGGGAATGTCGGACACCAAGGAGTGGCTGGGCAGTGGGCAACGGCGCAACCCGAGGCAGTTGGCGGCAGCATAAGGGAGGGTGTTAGGGTGAAATATGAAACTGAAACGCCAAATGTGAGGGGACAAAGGGTTCGGGTATTAGGTTATATCTCTCCTGAGGGTAAAATGGCAATTTCATATTTATAAAAAAAAACCAAAATCTGGCCGGGGCTTCAGCCCCTTCATAGCTCCGCCCCTGTATCTAGGGATGTATCCCTTTCTTCATTTTCCAGCTATCAACAATCAAAGCATCAAATTTTGACATGCAAGAAAAGAAAAAAAAAATTTATTTCCCAAATAATTAATTAAAAAATAAAATAAAATCAAAAGCACCGTAGCTTCTTCCAGAAAAAAGAAAAAACCTCGTTCACATGGAACTTTGATCGAACAGTTAGTATTCAATTGTACGCTCCTCAGTGAGCTGAGATTAAATAGCATGAAAACACACATATATGTGGACTTTTTAAAAACTAAAAGCTAAATCTTGAACCACGTTTTTTGACACAAAGTAGTTGTACGATCTTATCAACAATCGAAGTCATATTATTATGAAGCGCATTAGAAAAAGAACAGTTAGGTCGGAGAAACAGAAATAGATAGAGAAGCTTAAAGAAATGAGTTGTGGAAGACAAAATCTTACGAAAATTGAAGCAAAAAACAATAGAATGAATGAGTTCGCCTCTTCCTGAATCTTGACTTTTGCTTTAAGACGCCCAATGTATATACAATGAGCGAACCAGAATAGCGTCTTTGTTCCCGCCGGCTATTTGTGAAGGTTTGGGTTAGACTCATGGGCATAAGCCCTTCATTTTAACTACATTCTTGGGCTTTACAATTTAGTTTCTGTAGGTTTTATAATTTTACACCTCTCTTTTTGAATTAATACGCTATAAATATGCAGTTAAAAAATAATCGAAGAAAATATCATTGTTACATAAAAATTGAATATCATGAAAATAAATTGTAGGCATTGTCGTATGGATAATTATTGTTTCATATTCAATGAAAATGCCAAGTCTGTGCCTTTTTCATTTTATGTGCATGCAACCTAGCTTAGTTTATTCTCTTTCTTGTATTTTTTTAATCCAATAAAAAAAAGATAAAAAAATATAGAAACAAAGGCTTTCAAATGAGCACCTGTTTCCACATCTTCCACAATTGAAAGGGTTAATATTACTGTCAATGCAAATGCCACGACAACATTGAAATGTAAATGGACATCTAATTCCACAAAAGCCACAATTATTGACATCAGTCATAACATCAACACAATGGTTTCTGCAGCATCGCCTTTTTGGCAGTCTTTCACCCTGATTACATATCCATGGCCGATCCCAGCATCCAGGGGCTCTTGGGTTTATTACTTTCTTTAGCCATGGTGATAATGGCAAGCCAACCATGGTAGCATTTTGTTGCACGCTATCTAGTGTTGAATCGACTTCCATCATCACAAGTAATATTAGTGGTAAAAGTAACGACAAGGCAAGGTTAATATTAGCCATCATTGTCATCCTGGTATTCATATAGTGTCCACTGTCCAAAAGACATTGTATGATATATAAGGGTAAAGTATAAGATTGTTAGTTTTCTTGTTGCCCAAAAGCTTTATGCAGTTCATGCTTTCCTTACATGGCTATAATTAAAGAATCTAGAAGTAACTTCTAATACAGGATGGGCTTTACTATAGTGTCCACTGTCCATTAAGACATTGTATGATATATAACGGCAAGTAAAGTATAGCAGATTGTTAGTTTTAACTTGTTGCCCATAACATGCGTTTTGCTTAGCAGTTCATGCTTTCCTTACGGTAGGCTATAATGTAAAGAATCCTAGAAGTAACTTCTAATACAGGATGGGCTTGCAGTAATGCCTCAAGTGATTAAAATGTGAAGTTACGGCAAGAAAATTAGCAGCTATTTTAGGTTTAGGGATAAGCATGCGTTTTGCTTAGCAGTTATGCCCCATAAGATAGGCCTTGTAGTCCTCAATCTTTATAAACCTTGAAAGACTACTTTCTTATTGAAGTTCAAAAAAAGATCACATGGTTGAGCAATGCATCTGATTCAAACAGTGATGAAGTCAAGGACAACGAATGACAAAGAAATTGAAAGACTGAACTGCATAATTCATTAAAGATCACATGGATAGAGCAATGTCATGATTGATCAGTGAAACAAAAATGGATGACATAATGAGATGAAATTAACAAGAACCATGAAAAAAAATGAAAGCTCAAGAGCACCTAACGATCATAACCAAACGATCATAACCAGAACAAGTTAATATAATATTAGCAGCAGAGGTAAAACGAGTAGCACATCTTGAACAACAGTCACAAACAGAGCACATAAAATGGCATTTGGCATGCAAATACTAGTCAAAGGTCAAAAATAAACAGCTTAAACTCACATGTTTTTTCATGAATGCAAGTCACGTATGCATTAAATTCAATGTAGAAGTAAAATTAAAGTGTCATAACAAAGAGATCCAAATAGAAACTTGTCTTAAGTGAACTCAACATGTTGACAATTATTTGAAAAGTATACTTCAACATGAAGTCAAAAATGCCATTTGGATTCAATTTTCAGGTTTCTCAGTAATCCCCTTCTCGTAACGTTGCCTAAATTTGGCAATCTGCCCAACACTTTCAGCCATTTGGTGCTTAGCTTTCAAGTGGTATACTTTACCAACATGGTGTATTTTGGTCATCATAACGTGCATCAATCTACCACTCTGTGTTACATATGATATCCATTGCATCTGGGGATGTATCCCTTTCTTCATTTTCCAGCTATCAACAACCAAAGCATCAAATTTTGACATGCAAGAAAAGAAAAAAAAAAATTTCCTAAATCATTAATTAAAAAATAAAATAAAATCAAAAGCACCGTAGCTTCTTTCAAAAAAAAAAAAAAAAAAAAACCTTGTTCACATGGAACTTTGATCGAACAGTTAGTATTCAATTGTACGCTCCTCAGTGAGCCAAGATTAAATAGCATGAAAACACACATATATGTGGACTTTTTACACCTTTAAAACTAAAAGCTAAATCTTGAACCACGTTTTTTGACACAAAGTAGTTGTACGATCTTATCAACAATCGAAGTCATATTATTATGAAGCGCATTAGAAAAAGAACAGTTAGGTCAGAGAAACAGAAATAGATAGAGAAGCTTAAAGAAATGAGTTGTGGAAGACAAAATCTTACGAAAATTGAAGCAAAAAACAATAGAATGAATGAATTCGCCTCTTCCTAAATCTTGACTTCTGCTTGAAGATGCCCAGTGTATATACAATGAGCGAACCAGAATAGCGTCTTTGTTCCCGCCGGCTATTTGTGAAGGTTTGGGTTAGACTCATGGGCATAAGCCCTTCATTTTAACTACATTCTTGGGCTTCACAATTTAGTTTCTGTAGGTTTTATAATTTTATACCTCTCTTTTTGAATTAATACGCTATAAATATGCAATTAAAAAGTAATCGAAGAAAATATCATTATTACATAAAAATTGAATATCATGAAGATAAATTGTAGGCATTGTCGTATGGATAATTATTGTTTCATATTCAATGAAAATGCCAAGTCTGTACCTTTTTCATTTTATGTGCATGCAACCTAGCTTAGTTTCTTCACTTTCTTATATTTTTTTAATCCAATAAAAAAAACGATAAAAAATATAGAAACAAAGGCTTCCAAATGAGCACCTGTTTCCACATCTTCCACAATTGAAAGGGTTAATATTACTGTCAATGCAAATGCCACGACAACATTGAAATGTAAATGGACATCTACTTCCACAAAAACCACAATTATTGACATCAGTCATAACATCAACACAATGGTTTCTGCAGCATCGCCTTTTAGGCAGTCTTTCACCCTGATTACATATCCATGGCCGATCCCAGCATCTAGGGGCTCTTGGGTTCATTACTTTCTTTAGCCATGGTGATAATGGCAACTTGCGGGGGCGGAGGCTGGATTAAAATTTTGGAGGGGCTGGCTTTTTTGGACAACTTATCATCATCTTTTAATTCTCAATTTTAATTTTAAAATTAGAGATATATTTTAATTCTTCATTCTTGATTTTTAAAATTAAGTTTTGAATTTTGTTCAATTTTTAAAATTCAAGAAAATTAAGTTTTAAAATTAAATTTTTATTTTATTTTTTTATTTTATGACACTAAAAATTAATAATTGAATTATATTCAATCATGCTCAACCTTATACAAATAATTAAAGAGTCAAAATTTAATAAAAATGTATCAAAAAATTTAATTTTAGAGCTAAAAAAGTAGAAAATTAAAAATTGATTATCAAACAAGCAAATGCAATTTTTAATTTCTACTTTTTAAAATTAAAATTATAAAATAGTTACCAAATTGGACAACGTAAACTTGGATCTCGTTGAAGAGAAGTAATATCATTTCTTCCAAGTTCACTTCTTTAAGATTTAGAACAATGAGTTTCATCGACACTTGGAGAATCAATTGACACACTTAATTTTGTTGAATTTATTTCAATTTTCTTAAAAAACAAATGAAGAATTTTGGTCAACTTTGAGCTTTCACGTTCATGTTCCATTATAACTTATCACCTAATAAAAATTTACAAATATTAAAGTATTGTTTAATCTTTAGTTTATCAAAGTTTATTAAAATAGATTTTTAAATATTAAAAAAAATATTCACTCTTTCAAATATTAAATTTATGTCATTATATTATTTATAGTTATACTTAAACTTATTTTTTATTTTATTAACCTAATTAATTGATTATTACCACAATGTAATAACAAAAATTTAAAATTTAAAATTTTATAAATCAATTAAACAGTTGTGTCACAATATATTTTTATTATTATTAACATATAACTATATAATTAAATAAAAATTATTCCAATCAATTAGCCCATTTCCATATATAAAATGAACATTATATATACAATAATATTATTAATATTAAGCATATATAAAATTATTCTAGCCAATCAGCCCTGCTCATTCCTATATATAAAATGCACATTATTTATACAATAATATTATTAATATTAAGTATATATAAAATTATTCCAGCCAATCAGCCCTGCCTATCCCCATATATAAAATACATATTACATATACAATAACATTATTAATATTAAGCATATATAAAATTATTCCAGCTAATTAGCCCTGTCCATTCCCATATATAAAATGCACATTATTTACACAATAACATTATTAATATTAAACATATATAAAATTATTTCAGTCAATCAATCCTACTCATCCCTTATAAATCAGTTCAACAATTGTATTATAATATGTTATTATTATTAACATGTAAATATATAATTAAATAAAAATTATTTTTTAGTCGATCAGCAGATTCAATACATATATAAAATACACATTAATTATCCAATAATATTATTAATATTAGCATATTAATCAGGATTCAGGAAAAAAAATAACATATTTAATAAATTATAAGTTACCGTGCACCGCGTGAGCCGTGAGGGGCTGAGCTGCTGAGGGAGTCGCGTCGCAACTCGCACGGACTGAAAACGCGAGGGCCGAGGACAGGGGCGGACGGACTGAAAACGAGACTGGAACCTGTGGCGTGAAACGTTGAACCGTCAACGGAGGCAGCGAGCCGCGAGCTGGATCTCGTTGGAGAGGAGACGCGAACGGCGAACGCGAGGCGGCTGGAAAATGGTTTGAGTTTCGAGCATCTGGGGTGAGGCCGTGAGGTAATATATTAATATCAGTCAGGGGTAAAATGGTAATTTCACATTAAAAAAAAAAAACCAGAAAATCGACTAAGTCCGCATGATGAACTATATTTGCTTTGATTTGTGTTTGAAATTGAACCCATGGGTGGAATATGATGAAACTCTATCCGGTTAAATAAGCTCTACATCTTGCATGGCATATTTAGCATGTAGTTGTCTTCCCCCAATGTGAAACCGTGAAAATATCATGAATTTTTTCCCATGGTTTTTAATTCTTCAAGTCAGAAATCGTACTGTTTTTCCCTTTATAATGATAGTGGTTTTATTCATTGAAGTGTTCTATTACTTTACTTTATACAGTATTTGAGAAGTTCTAGTTTTCTTTCCCATTCTTGTACATAATTGTGAGTTTAAGTATAGCTCATAGGAAGGGAAAACCAAAGTTAGCCTCAATTATGTAAATGGTTAAGTAGTTCGTGTTTTTTTTTTTTTTTGTGTGTTTTTCTAGTAAAGGTTTTGGTGCTTTTCCTCTGAATGGTCTTCGTACAAGTAAACATATTTAGTAGAAAACACTAAGAAGCCAAGATCAGAACTGAGAAGTGTTCACTGTTTCAGATATCTGCCCCACCCAAAAAAAAAATCAGAACAATTAAGAGGGAAAGCTATTTTTTCCCTGAGATTTCTAATTATTAATACATTTTAAATTTAAATTTATTACTAAATGACAAAAAAGAGTTTTCAACTGCAGCTTGATGGTCGTGTAAAAACTTTACATCCGAATATACATGGGGTATTCTGGCTAGAAGAGACCAAGTGCATCACATGGAAGCCCTTGATACGCATGGAATTGGTGAGTTCCTGTCATGAACTTTTCTCTTATGCTTGCATGAGCCTGATGCTTGTAGATATCAATCTTATATGATTTTATAATATGTAAACTTGTTCTCATTGTATTCAGATGGTTCTCTCAGGTACATTTGATGTAGTAGAGGTGAACTTGTACCCCTTTTACAATAAAGTTACTTCAATCAGAGGAATTGAGTTTGAAGATGGAATGGAGAACATTGATATTGGTGGTCCTGCCATGATAAGGGCTGCAGCAAAGGTACTTATTCTAACAATAATGCTGTCATATCATATGATGGTCAAGTACTTCTATTTGCAATGAAACTAATTATTTCCAAGTTTTGGCTTAAAGTGTGCCTGCGTTTCTCCTGTTCCCCACTATTTGGAAAATATTGGCACTTTCAGCCTGCTCAATAGCTTTCTTTTTGCACCTTACTCTATAACACTCATAATCATCAGATGTCATAACTACAATATGCTTGTAAACAGAACCACAAGGATGTTCTCGTGGTTGTAGATTCAGAAGACTATCCTGCACTTGTAGATTTTCTTAAAGGGAACCAGGAGGATTCAACAATTTCGTAAAAAGCTTGCATGGAAGGCTTTTTCAACATGTTGCTTCTTATGATTCTGCAGTTTCAGAGTGGTTGTGGAAGCAGACAACTGGTGGTATTATTTCTTTGCTTGTCCTTGTAGATCAAAACTAAAGGTTGCAAATTGTTTGTGGCAATATGTTTTGGGGTTTGGACAAAACTAATTTCTGTGAACTCATTTATAGCATATGTGTGCAGTTTAGTTTTGAATTGGGATTCTCATTTTTTTTTTAATTGGGCCCCTTTGGTTGACAGTTGTGTTTATTTAACAATAGATAAATTCCCTCCTAGCTTTACTTTGCCTGTCTCACTCCAAAGTTCACTTCGCTATGGTGAAAATCCTCATCAAAAGGCTGCATTTTATGTTGATAAAAGTCTTGCCGAATTTAATGGTGGTGGCATTGCAACTGCTATTCAGCACCATGGGAAGGTCAGTGTTGATTACAATTATTGGTGTTATTTTGTTTGTGATTCCTCTGCTCTAGCAGATTGTAAATAAAGATTGTGACCTTTAATATTATTTACACTTCACACTTTCAAAAATCAAGCAATTTGTGTTGTAAAATCTTTATTTCGAATTTTTGGTTGGGGGTGAATTGAAATGATACATTTCTACCTGTTTATAAAGTATAGCTTTTATCCTTTGATTGAGGAGAATATTATTTTTCCTTTGATTATTGATTACATGATGTACCAACAAATTTTTTATTCTCCTGCATATACGTAAATTTCAGCCGCTCTGGAAGTTGTGTGAGCATGGTTAATATCCTGGGAATCCTAGATTAGTGGGAGACAAATATCCGATGATCATGTCATTCTTCTATTAAATTAATGTGTGTATTTCCTTGTACATTTTGGGTGCAGGAGATGTCATACAATAACTATTTAGATGCAGATGCAGCTTGGAATTGTGTGTCAGAATTTGCAGAACCTACTTGTGCGGTTGTAAAACTCACAAACCCCTGTGGTGCAGCTTCACGGAATGATATACTAGAAGCATATAGGCTTGCAGTTAAGGCAGATCCAGTTAGCGCATTTGGTGGCATTATTGCCTTCAATGTCGAGATTGATGAGGTCAGTTGAATGTCCAGTACAGTTCACATCTAATATAGGTTCAATGATGTATTTATGTTACAATGAAATAAAAAAATAAATTTTTGTGTATATACTATTTCAGTATGTCTAATGAAAACCATAATTCTAGGGAAGATTGAGAAAATTATTATTTACGATTTCCATTAACCAATAATATTTAACTAAATTAAGCCTCTAAGTGTGCTACACCAAGACTATATTCTTGAGAGCTGAAACATGCCCATCCATTTCATGCACTACGGAGATCGAAGCATTAAAAATTTAAGCAAAAGACTAAACAAGTTTTGAATTTATTTTGGAATTTCAAAGCATGACTAACTTGAAAAATATTGTCCAACGTTACTTTCTCAATTGGAAATTTAGGAGTTACATAATTACTTTGATCTAAACTGAACCGAATCCAGGGGAAAAAGTGCATCCTAGATCCACTTCTCTACTTGAAAAATATTAACAGCTTTGGCTCAAGTGAGTCTCATAGTGTCACTCGACTAATTTTATAAACTACCACTATGATCTTGTTATGGACATATTTTCAGTTGCTTTTCTCTGTTTTTCCGATAGGCTCTTGCTAAGGAGATCCGAGAGTTCAGAAGCCCAACAGATGGTGAAACATGGATGTCTTTGAGATTGTAGTTGCACCCAAGTACACCGAGAAAGGGCTTGAGATCCTTCGTGGAAAATCTAAAACTTTAAGGGTCCTTCAGCCTAAAAGAAGTGAGAAAGGAAGACTTTCTCTTAGACAAGTTGGTGGTGGGTGGTTAGCTCAGGATTAAGATGATGTTACCCCTGAAGATATCAACTTCAATGTTGTTTCCGAGAAGGTTCCTTCAGAAAGTGGACTTTCTGATGCTAAATTTGCATGGCTGTGTGTCAAGCATGTCAAGAGCAATGCTATCGTGATTGCAAATGTACCTTTTTATTTTTTGCTTTTCTTTGAGGACTTTTATTACCTATCAACATTCTGACTGAAGTAATTGGAACACCCGGGCTAATATCTGATTTTTGTTACTTGATCAGAACAACTGCATGTTGGGTACGGGTAGTGGGCAGCCAAACCGTTTGGAAAGTTTACGAATAGCCTTGAGGAAAGCAGGAGATGAGGTCAATGGAGCTGCTCTTGCCAGTGATGCCTTCTTCCCATTTGGTTAGTAACGCTATAAGACCTCAATTACATTTTCATTGGTGCAGAACAATGATGTGTTTGCTTATGCTTTTGAAAGCGTGTAGTACACATTTGATGGAAAACTATCATTTTTCAACCAAACAGAAACTAGAGTTCTTTCAGTTTCAGAAAGCACAAATAATGTGTTTCCTTAAAGCTCTTTTTTCTAAAAATACTTGTAACAAAACACAAGCAAACACACAAGTCCAAGTGAAAATCAAAAAACTCTTTCACGTGGTAGGAAATGATAAGTGCAAAAATCTTGATATAACAAAATGAAATGGATATGTAGTTTGTTAAACCCTTCATATCAATTAATTATACCTTTTCCTTTTTCAACCATCAGCGTGGAAAGATGCGATGGAAAAAGCATGTGAGCGTGGGATTGGTGTCATTGCAGAGCCTGGAGGGAGAATTCGAGATAAGGATGCCGTAGATTGCTGCAATAAGTATGCAGTATCACTTCTCTTCACGAATGTGAGGCACTTCCGGCATTAGTCAAAGTTTTGTTTTTTTGTTTTTCTTATATTAAAATCATTGCTTAGAGATGGTTCTAAACTTCTAATAGATGAGTTGATATTTTCTTTTGCTGTTAAAATCTGACCAATGCATCAGAATTTGGTCTTGTAACAGAAGATGAGCAACTATATCTACCCATTGAGATATTTTCTTGTAATAATTCAATGGTAGAAAACAATAAGATTTTGATATTTATTTATAAATTATCATTTTCAAGAAAATGCATGCATACTAATGATGAATCTCATTGGCACGGTGTAGGAATTTTTGTGGAAAAAATAAGGTTTATTTATATGGCAAAATATGATTAATATTTTAAAGTAAAAATATAAATTTAAAAATTGTTTCGCAATACTTTTATTTTTACTTTGATCCACTATTACAAATATTTTAATTTTAAAGAATTTCTATCAATTTAATATTTTTATATTTGGGATAACAACAAAAATAGTACATTCAAAACTTATAATAATAAAAATAGCGCATTTTATATGCAAATTATATATTTTTACATCATTTTTTTGAATGTCATTTAAATTAAAATATAGTAATTTAGACTTATTTAATATTATTGGAATACTTATTATATTATTATAAATTTTTAAGAGTGATATTTTTGATAATTTTCCTTTATATTTTTCACCTTCTACTAGTTAAGTCCTAAACATTTTAATTTGATTAATTTTCATAAATTGTTTAATTTTTTTTTTTGTTTGATCATTTTAATTGAGTTAAGACTTTTATAAATATTATTGGGGTATACTTTAATCTTGTGTCTTTTAAAATATA
Source organism: Elaeagnus macrophylla (assembly GCA_029378325.1). Taxonomy (NCBI): domain Eukaryota; kingdom Viridiplantae; phylum Streptophyta; class Magnoliopsida; order Rosales; family Elaeagnaceae; genus Elaeagnus; species Elaeagnus macrophylla. The sequence continues at coordinate 25,919,117 of CM055648.1, read as the reverse complement.
TTCTTAAGGTAATGTAATTCTTTAAAATGCATATTTTAGTCATTTATCTTTTATAGTATACCATTAGGGTCTAATTATTCTTTAAAAGTTTCAATCAAATCTAAATATTTTTTTAAGAGTAAATTTAGAATTTCAAAGAGAAAATATAAAACTAATGTTTTTTTAATGAATATTAAAATTTTAATTTTTAAAAGAACATAAGTAAATAAAAAAAAAATTACTTTGAAATGGATTTAAAAAATGGAGAAGATTAAAGAATTAAATTTTCAATTTTTTTATATTATTTTTTTAAATTTTGAATTTATCTTTAAAAAAATGAACTATTTGCACTTGGTTAAGACTTTTGATGGATGACAAGATCATATGAGTATAACTTAAAAGATAAAGTACTAAAATATATCTTTTGAAGAATTATATAATTTTAAAGATATATTTTAAAAAATACAAGACTAAAAATATACTTTTTAAAAATATTATAGTATTTGTATAGGCCTTGATCCAATTTAATTCATAAATTTAATTTTTAATTTTTTATGGTTTAGACTATTTTGGATGGATTTAAATCAAGTGAGTGTAGAAATCCAAGTCTAACTAAAACCAATAAGACCTCATTGAATTAAGGGTTGTCCAGACTTATATCTAGCTCTTCACTGAGGTCCCTTGATAATGTGGGACTCCTCAACACCCCCTCACATCGGCACCAACACTGATAAACATAAATGAGGTTAACCGGGGTTGACCGTGTTGGGCACAATCGAGAACAGGGACTCGCTTTGATACCATGTAGAAATCCAAGCCTAACTAAACCCAATAAAGCTTCATTGAATTAAGGGTTGTTCAGACTTATATCTAGCTCTTCACTGAACTCCCTGGTAGATGTGAGACTCCTCAACAGTGACAAATACTGCAAAAGTTTCCAAAATAAGGTAGAAGAATAATAAGTGTAGCAATAAGCTTACCTGAACTTACAATTGTTAAATTCACACAAAACACTGTTTCACAAAAGGAGAAAACCGGTTCACAAGAAGGAAGAAATTAATATTACTTTGTTGTGTACATCTAAGTGCTGTGGCACGTGAACCCAAAGGAAAATTGAGACAGATATATAGAAAATTAGTCAACTCTCCCTCTGACTTTTTATTATTTATTGACTCCAATAAAGTTACAATGACTTTAAGGTATGTATCCTCCGGCTTAGCAAGTGGCATTTAGACTAGTTGGCATATGGCTTCTTATTGTAAGAAAAAGGTCACAGGTTGTAAATCTGTTGAAGTATGTGGACTCCAATCCACTTAGCAAAGAAAAAAAATAAAAATAAAAAATGATAATATCCGCTAGGTTAGTGTATGGCAAAAAATCGTTTTTAAAAATGGAAAATAGGTCCCTTATTTAAAAAAAGAGAGTATATTTTAATCCTTTATTTATTAAAAAATATATTATAAGTTACTTATTTATCTTTAAGATGCATATAAGTTTATTTTATATTAATTATTTTAATTTGACTATAATTTAAATATATATAAAATAAAAAATACTATAAATAACAGGTAAATTTATAATAGATAAAAATAATTAATATTTTTTGGTTTTTTGAGGAAAAATAAATATTTTTTTATCAACAAATTTACCATTATTTAATTAAAATAATTAATTTAAAATAAATTTATGTACAACTTTACAAAAAATTAGGAATTTATAATGTATTTTTAAAAAAATTAGAAATTCAAGTACACCTTTTAAAAAATAAAGAGACCCCATATGTATTAAGGTTAGCAGTTTGAAAATTGATACCCTACATGTATTTCATAATCATACATGAAATAATAAAATTTTATAAATCCAATTATAATATTTAATTATGGCATCATCCATAATTCTTTTATAATGTTTGCGTAAATTTTTTTCGATGTTAATAATATCTTCAAATTTTTTTTTTTTTTTTGTAACTTCGTGAAATTGAGTTATTCTTGTATCTAATAAAACAATGTCATGTCTAATATAATGGTATTTCTGAAAAAATAAAATAAAAAAGTATCACTTTATTGTGATATGAAGAGTTTTTACAAGGGTAGATGACGCATCAAAGGTAGATAGATCAATGGGTGTGAAAATTGAACCCTCCAAATAAGTACTCAGAGTTTTGTCAAAAAAAAAAAAAAAGGTAACCAAAGTATATAACCTTGTACATATAGGCATTCACATGCTCATGACACTATTTAATTGACAGAGGTCCATTCTATACTGAGAAACAGAGAGATAAAAGTGTCTGTTTGTTTCTTAGGAAAACAAACAAAAAGGTGGGAAAATCCAAGTATGGGGAGACCTCCTTGCTGTGATAAGGTTGGTATCAAGAAAGGTCCTTGGACTCCAGAGGAAGATATCATTCTTGTTTCTTACATTCAAGAACATGGCCCTGGAAATTGGAGATCAGTGCCTACTAATACTGGTAATTTAACTTCAACAAATGAATTTAGTTTAGATCCAACTTTATGATTATTATTTAATATTTCATGTTTTTTTCTTTAATAATAATTTTTGCAATCTTAAGAGTATATGAATCAAATCCCATTTGGATTTTTCTACAATTTAGCTTAATTTGTATAATATATATATATATATATATATATTTGGAAATCTTAAGGAAATATAAATCAAATTCCACTTGGGTTTTTAATTTCTATTATTTTTCTTTGTATAAGATTTTTTTGTTTGTTTTTTAGAGGACATTTGAATCAAATCTTACATGGGTTTTTCCTATAATTTACCTTTGGATAAGTTTTATTTATTATTATTTTTTTTTGGGATGATCATAAAATTATCAAAAGGGTTGATGAGGTGTAGCAAGAGTTGTAGACTCAGATGGACAAATTATCTGAGGCCAGGAATCAAAAGAGGAAACTTCACACCTCATGAAGAAGGAATGATAATTCATTTGCAAGCTTTACTGGGTAACAAGTAATCTTCAAATATTAACTTCTTCATTTTAATTTAATTTTATACATATGTAACCAATTAACGAAAGTATGATCACAAGCATATAACTAGATAAGTACTTTTGTGGCTGAAAATAAATTCTATTTTATTTTGAATAATATTAATTGTGACAGCATATTTTTTTTTTTAATTGAGCAGATGGGCAGCTATAGCTTCTTACCTCCCACAAAGGACAGATAATGATATTAAGAATTATTGGAATACCCATCTGAAAAAGAAGCTCAAGAAATTTCAATCAGCTTTGGAACCTCAAAATATGGGATCAAATGATTCAACAATCAATGTTCAATTATTACCAAGAAGTCCTTTTAGTGATCAAAGGAGCTTAGATTTTAGTAATAACCAGTTAGGCTCAACAAGGGCAAATCAGCCTAACAATTCTACCACTTATGCTTCAAGTACTGAAAATATTTCAAGACTTCTAGAAGGTTGGATGAGATCTTCAACTAATTCTAAGAATATTACTAATCTCAAAGGAGTAGCACAATTTCATGATCATGAAGAAGAAGAACATAAACCTCAAGAAATTGGAAATTCTTCGGCTATGGATTCGCTTCGATTTTTTGAACCGAAAACCGAAATAGAAGGTGGAGATTTAGTGTCACATGAAGAGTTTGACTCAATTTTGTCATTTCAGATTATGAACAATAATAATAATGTGACATCTTGGGAGAGGTCAAGTGGTGATTCTTCTACTCAAAATTATAAAAAGGTTACTTCTCATGAAAATAGCGTTGATCATGAAATTAATTATGAGATTAATGATGATCATAACAAGATTGATGATCAAGTTGTGGAAATAGAGAAGAATAATATTAATGTTAGTACTCCTCCTTTGTCATTTCTTGAGAAGTGGCTTTTGGATGAAAGTACTAGTGCTAATCATGTAGAAGAAATGATGGAATTGTCATCAATGTTCTAGTTCTAACACTAGTATGTAGTATTGTGATTTGATATTTCATTTTCTTAGGTTTGAGCAATCTTTCAAAGTTTTTTTTTTTTTTTTATCATGCTTTTGAAATTTGGGAAAATTAAAAAAAACCCAAAAATTTAAAAGAAGTGTTTGATTTCTTAAGCATGGTTTTAAATTAATCTTTTTTTTTTTTTTTTTAATTAGGGTTTCAAAAATTTGGGATCAACTCTTGCTCATTGTAACCTTCTCTTGATTAATTAATGAATGAATGAATTATTTCTTGCAAATGAATTTACTGTTTAATTGTAGTTTTTTTTATAATATCTATCTATACTAAAACTAAATTTGTTGGTCCATTAAAGAATATTGATAATCAATTATTATTTTTAACCAAGAAATTTCCAATTACACACAATTGAACCTATTCCATAAAAGGGAAAGAAAAAAAAAAAAAGTACACAGAATTGAATAAAGAGCCAATTGTTGGTAAAGCACTAATATCTAATTATGTAGCCTGGTGTTCAATTTTCCTTATCTAAAATAGTTATTACATATTAAAAATATTGAACAAAATTGAATATAATCTTTCTTATTTTTGAAAAGAAATGTTTCTTGTTAAGGAAAATGTCTAATTTTAGAAAGCAAACAAAGAAAAAAGAAGAAGAAAATATTGTTATATGAAGAAGTGTGTAACAAAAAGTGCATGAAATAGTGTATTTTGTATCAATAAAGTAATAGAAAACACTAAGCAAGCATACATTTCTTAGAGAGCTATAATTTATACTAAATATATGCTATAGAAAGAATAAAGTAACAAGTAACAAGTTAATGATATATAAAACTTTTGGGCAAGTACCTCATATATGTAATATTTATTCTTTGTTAATAATTAAGCGTGCTCTAATAAAACATTAACATGGTCTAATTCATTTATTCATGGACCTAATTAATTAAATACACTTATTTAAAGAAAAATGATTAAAGTATATACTCTTGATAAAAGTTATGGGAATTTTGAAATGTTTGTCTCTAATTAATATAATATATTATAGACTATATTTTAGTAAAAGGTTTTTTTTTTTTCATCTTCTTATAATTGTTCGTATTTTAATTGCTTGAAGCTAGTACGATTTTCATGGCTTAAGTACACAATTTTTTTTAAATAACATTACACAACTCACAAACAGTTACAGCCTACAAATGAGTTATAACTAGTTGGGCAACTAACTACACAGTTGGTCTCTAAATTTTGTCAAATTTTACACTTTCGTCTATCAACTTTTTTTTTTTTTACATTATGTACGTCACTTAAGTTTAAAATTTTAACATGTTCGGTATATAATCTTTAAATTTAGATTAAATATGTTAATTTTTTTTTATAAATAGCTAACATGTATAATATTTAAAAAAAAAAAAAAAAGGTTAAGAAACGAAGTGTATAAAGTAAAAAACTATAAGGAGAAGTTTTGCAGATAACCCAAAGCAAGAACATAATAATGTAAAGGGATTTTTAGTAAAAGGGTAAAAAAGGAAGAATAAGTGGTGACAAAGATAACATTAGTAAAATGAGGATAGCTTCACGAAAGTCTTGCACCTAAATGAAGTAAATAGTTATTAAGTTTTTGCTCACAAAAGCCTGCCTTTTCCTTTCCTTTTATGTTTTGGGGTAGTCTTTGAACTCTTCGAGAGGAAAAAGAATGTGATCATATTAATTTTAACTTTCGGTGTTAGAAGAAAAGAGAAAGAGAGCTTTCATTTCATTAATTATATAATGTGTGACTCTCATGGGGCTTATATTGGCTAGTGGCTATTATGCAAAACCCCTCCCCTTTCACAATCTACGTACATAATTTGGGTTTGACTCTTCATAGTCTCTTTGAGATGGAAATTTTTATTTTTCTCAAATTTAATACATATTTTAATCGCGTGACAAAATACTATTAGTGAGTATCATCATACCTATAAAATTATGTATATTTAAAAAATTATTACGTCATTTAAAATTATATAGTAAATTTCTAAAATATAATAATACCCTTTACAGATATACTTTATACCAACAATTAATCTAATGTCATGTGCGGTCCCCTATTGTTTAATTAATCATGTAATAAAATATTTTTTTTATTGAAAATAGTTTGTATGATTTGAAGGTATGAAGATTAAAATATAATAATTGAGAACTAAATGATTACTTAAAGTCAGAAAAATGAATTTTATCCACCATACTACGATAGAATGTGACTTAAATAAAAATAATAATATAAAGCTAATAGGCAAATTATATAATATTATTATGGAACAAAAAACTAGTTATATATAAATTGATGAGAGAGAGAGAGTATAACGACTCATTTGTTAGACAAGCATATCAGTGCTATTTGGGGACCAAATGAAGACAGATCAATAGTTTGTCAGATTCTTAAAATAAGAAATAAATAAGTAGAAAATAAACTCTCAAATCAATAAATAGGAGTGAAAATGGTGGAGAGACCTCATTTTATTGAGCTTTATTATAAGTTTAGAGAAGAATGAATGCAGTGTCAGCTTTGCCCTCATAAATAAGCAAAGCTGTGATCTGCAGATGACAACCTAACAGGAGTTGCATCATTTATAATATTACATAATTTTTTTTATTTAAACACTAGTCAAAATCTTTCTTTTTTTTTTTTAATATTTTTTTATAAAACAAATGAGACTATATTTATGAGCTTCAATTAGGATAATTATTACCAAAGCTACATTAGATGTTATCTTTATTTTGTCCCAACTTACCTATACGTCCTTCACTATTCAATGTTAAATTTTTAACGCGTTTTGGTCTGTATAAACTTTCCCCACATGGTAAAATACATTTGGATATATACTTTTTTTTTTTAATAAACACAAATATATAAAAAGAAGAAGAAGATAATTGTATACCTTTTTTCAATCTTAATTGAATAAATTTTGTTTTTACATTTTTAGGTTATTCTCAAATTTACAATTTTGTAAATCTTTTTCATTTTTTTTTAATTGCAAGTTTTTTTTTAAAAAAATTTTTGTTTTTTTCCTTCAAATTTTTAGATTTATCTTTAAAAAAAGACTAATTAGAGTTTATTGAAATTTCACATATATAATTTAAAAATAAAACTAAAATGTATCTTTTATTAAATTACATGATGTGTGTAGAGACCTTAACCCATATTTTAAGTCAAAAGTTAATTAACAACCGTTTTATCTATAAATTTCTTAATAAATTGAGAATTTATTAAAAATAACACTCATAAAATTGATAGTAACAAAATTAACACTCTTAATAATATTGAACGTTTAATTTGAACGTGAAATATTGAACGTTTAATATTTAACGGGTCTAAATTGTAGTTGTTTAATTCTAATTGAATGGATGTTCAAAGAAAAATGACATATTAATCATTTTTTTTAATTGTAAAAATATAAGTTTAAATACAAAAAGTGCTAATTTTATTATTATAAGTTTAAAGGGTGTTAGTTTTGTTGTTTTTCTTAATAAATTTTAGTGCTTAATATTTTAAAAAAAAAATTCAATAAAATACAACTTTTTTGAATAAAATAAAACAAAAAATGCAGAAGGATATAAGAAAAAAGTAAATTCATTTTCTGACTTTAAATAAATATTCTGACGCAGGTATAAGATAACAGATCGTCCAGGCTAAAAGATTAAACTATAAGCTTATATCACTGAGTCTCTGCCAGTTTTGGCTTCATCAATTAAACAACCAATTAATTCAATTACTACACTTTATATGTGGAACCCGTTAAACTGTCATTTTTCAGCGCATGTATTGTAAAGTTTCTAGTTATTATTCATCATTAGTCAGTTCAATCAATTATAGATTTACTATATATAAAAAAAATCAATTATAGATATATAATACCCGAATTTTATTTTTTTTTAAGTTGTAAATAAATTGAGAAGTACAAACAATGATTTATAGGGCTTGTTTATGTGTGCTTTTCTTTAAGAGTGATTTCATCAGAAGTAGTTTAAATAAATGGTTTAATTCATTAGAAGTAGAGTCCGTTTGGAAGTGCTTCTTTTGTTTGTTGAAGGTGCTTTCAAGAATGTTTCACAATCTTTATAAGAAGTGTTTTTAAAAGTTTGAAAAATACTATTTGTATTTTTAAGAGAAGTAAGTAATATTTATTTTTTAGAGAATTAATTTTGAATACTTGCTTCTATCCTAAAACTAATACTAAGTGTCATTTAAAACAATTTTTAATATTTTCATTGCAAAAATCTAAATGCTTATCTTCAAATAATTTTAACTAAATTACTTCATTTTAATCACTTCTAAAAAAAAAGCACACTTAAAAGGTCCCCTAATTTAAAAACATATATTTAAGTATTTAGATCGAAAATATTAGAATTGCAATGATACTTTCATAATTTATAACCTTAACTAATGAAATATATAAATGATTATCCTAATAGTTAGGATTAATAATTTATAACAATTGTAGTTTTTTTTTTATTGTACCAAACAATGTGGAAATTTAAAAATAACAAAGTTGAGGAAAAAAAAAAAGTATGATTATTTTACCACATATTGAACCCAATAGCTAGCTTGAAAACTCTACATTATTTTTTTAAAGGTTATTTCCAAGTAAAACCAAAACATATAATTACATAAATAATATATGAGAAGATTTTTACATAAACCTTTGAGTCTCTGTCGATTAGAGTGTTCTTTATGGTATTGGTACCCTGTAGCCTACTGTCATATTAATTTTTGCTAATGTCATAACAAATGTTTTATTATATTTTTAGAAATATTTAAATATTAAATTGTAAGGATAACTTTTTATATAAGTTATAAAGATAAATTTTTTAATTGATCTGGAATTAATATTTTATAATTTGAAAATAGCAATTATCTATTCTTCTTTTTTAAATAAAGAATTTCTATTTGTAAGTAGCTTGATTTTATGAACTTTAATGGAGTCTTAATGGTGATGCTACAAACGGACTACACTGTAGTGTTTTATGGTTCATATGTGCTAAACATTATCTTGATATAAATTTTTTTTTTTTTATTTTGTCAGACGCTTGATATGATTTTATGATTATTTAAATTGTTAGGTTTATTTAATTTACTCTCTTTTGTGCGTATTAATGGATCACTCTCTCAAATGTACTTGTGTAGACTGTAGAGTGTATGTTCACATGTGATAGGTATAAGAAATGTAATATATATAACGCCATTTCGTTTTTAAGTACAACAAAATAAATATACGAAATAATTTGACATGAATAAACAATATAGAGCATTTGGCGTATATGGGATGTTGCTTATTGTTTTCTAAGTGAAAAACTGCTAAATATGTTCCCATTTTTCAAAATTTTCATATATTTTTTATTCGGCTGGAAGACAAAATGAATTTAATATAATAGAAGTAGATAAATATTTAAAGTTAAAAATTTACAGCTTTAGATGCTTAAAAAAAAATTACATCGTTAGATAGGTTGATACTATTATTTTTGTTGAAATATAAAAAATAAAATAATCAGAATTTTTGGTTAAATATTAATGATAAATTATAAATAAAAATAAAAATAAAACATGAATAATAAAGATGCGATTGAAATTTGTTATAAACTAATATCATGAGCAAATTCAATAAACAAACTTGTAGTTTACTTTTGAGCATTTATAATTTATGTGAGACTTTGAAGTAAAATTAAAAAATTTAAAATTGTTTGTATGTTTATTTTTAAATAAAAATAATATATATATATAGATTTTTTTTTAACAATAAATATTATTACTTATTTTTCAATCTCAATTAATTAAAAAAGATGACAATATTAAGAAATAACTAAAGAAAACAAAAAATTTCATGAAATTTATTACATAAAATTTCAAATTGTTCCAAATATAATATTCTATTTTTCCTCACCTAAAAGAACTACAAATAAGTAAAATGTAACACCTAATGTTTGTTTTTAATTAGTTAACAAATGTAAAATAACATAAAATTAAATACATAATTTTTAAAAAAAATTTGTTGTAATATTGTATTTAATAGATGTTGACAAAATAATAAAGCTTCTTATCTAATCGGAGCCTAAAACGATTATATCATTTGTCAAAAAGACTAGTCGTTTCCAATAAGTTAGACGATGTCATAGCACATTTTTATGTTTTTTTGGCTGACTTTTTCAGAGAATGACAGTTTTGTGATTTTAGCTATAAATGATTTGTTTATGTCCAGGATCCAAAATTATGAAATATTCAGTATAGAAAGACATTGCATTCTTTTCAAAAAAATAAAAAAAAAATGCACAATGTAATCACAAAATATGAAAAAAATTCATAATGTAGTTTTAATTATACAAAATTTTCCCCTACTTTTTATAACTGCATAATTCAAACTTTTTTTCTTCTCACAAATATATAATTCAAATTTTATTGTGAATTCTTGATATATTTAGTAATTAACTCTATTATGCTATTAAAACCTTAAATTCTAAATCTATAACTTTTTAGGGATGAAACATTTTGTGAGTATTTTTATAATTATTTAAAAAAAAATATCAATATAAAAAAGAAAGCTATAGTAAATTGAAACAAATCACATCACTATCAAGCCTAACTAATAATACAGGGTTGGCATGTGAGATACGGAGCCAGCCTTCTTTTTTGTTATGATCTTCATGAATAATAAGATCCTTCTTTCTATTTTCTATATTTCTATATATTACCAAATATAAACATTAATTGGTGTTTATGGGACCAGAACACCTGTAAACTTAATAACAATATCTCATTACCAGTGTAAAAACTCTCTTTCAATTTCAAACCACAACAGTTTGCGGTTTCTTATTTGGCCACAAAGCTTACTTTGCTCCTAGCGATTGGCTAGCTAATAAGAAATAGAGTAAACTCTACAAACGGAGACTTTTAGAGCCACAAAAGCCTACAAAAACTAGATGGACCTATAAAAAAAATCCTAGTTATTGCCCAATAACTTACTGATCCCACTACTTTTAATGCAATTTAATCTCTGTCCTTTCCACAAAAACGCAAATATGTAGCCTTAATCTCCATAGGCTCTATTGTTGTACCGGTTGGGCTTGCATGCTGGCCCAGTCCGTGGCCCATAACGTGTTGCTCTTTTAGACTCACTTGTCGTGTCGTGTCATGCCATGCTGGCTCCGTGAGCTAATGGGCTAACCAATCCAGGCTAGCCCATTTGACATCCCTATCGTGACATGGCTAAGCAACATGGCTTGCTTATTGTAACTCCGGTGCATTTAATTGAGATCCTTAATGGCCTTCAAATTAGGCCAGCATATAAGAAGTTTCAACATAGGCATGCCATCACATCATTGTTGCATCAAAACAAAATAAGATCACATCAATACACTCTCTCTCTCACTAAAATAACTAGCTTTGAACAAATATCACTTTCAACAACAATAATAATGCAGACCCTAATTAATTGGCTTATTCTTAATAATTTTGATAGAACTCCTTCAAAAGTTGAAAACAATTTGCTTTGACGTTCATTCTTATCCTAGTTAGTGACATATGACTTGAGGTTCTTCTAAGAAAATCTACTTAACATATAGATGATGATATTTAACTTTAGTGTTGCAGAGATCTGCATAATGAGTTCAGTCTAAAAAATAACACCCAAAACCGCATGTTTGTTGTACAACATTAAATATTATAACCATATTTTTTTACAGTCATGTGTTTGATCGTAAAATCGACTAATATGTTACAAATAAATTAAAAAAAAAACTATATTACACCAAAGCAGGACACAATTAGCCACAGGTTGTTCAAATACATAAACTACATACCATACCAAATGGCATGGTCTAAGGTCCCAAAATTGAAACTCATGTGGCGATGGTACATGTCGCATTAATGGGTTACAAAATTGAAACTCATGTGGCGATGGTACATGTCGCATTAATTTACATAAGTGCTAAACTACAAAGAACGGAAGGAATCAAGACCTTTTTCACAATTCAGTTTAAAGGATTTGTCCCAACTTGCATCAAAATTTTCCCAAACTCCCTTCAACTGTATAGTGTTGAAGGACCAAAAAAACTCATTTGGCATATGAAAAATTATTGTTACAAGAAAATGTTACAATTCTGTGATACTTCAGCTCTATATCTATGGGGATGCAGTGTTCAGATGTATGATATGGATGAGTGATGTAAACCGAAACACAACTGCTGCTCCTGCAACGGCATGAAGAGGTTCAGAAACTGTTTCTAAAAGGAAAACTTTGTTATTAACTAATGTGGCAGAATGCAATTAAATAAAATAGTTGGGTCAACTTTAAACATTCAGTCACACTTTGCCACCTAATAAGTTGAGATGAATAGAAGTAGTCGTTTATAAGTCACGGATTGATGAAAGACATAGTTGTAAGTTTGTTTACCTTAACAAATGTATTTGAGGCCAATGTATAAATTGATAACGCGAGGGCAACTCAACATTGTGATGATTTGACTGACTAGAATGTTTACTGAAACTATTTCGGCTGCATCTTTTGAGAATCCTCATAAATGGAATGGAAAAGAACAGTTGAAAGGTACCTCTCACCAAAGCTTGGAAATACAACCTTTGACAAGATCAAGTGTTCATGAAAGTAAACTATTATCAAGCCGTATTTGGTGACAAAAAATAAAGCTTGCAAAAAAACTTGAGTTAATAATTCATTATGAAATAACCACGAGCATGGTAAAATTGCAATAATCAGAAAAATCGAAAATTTGTGTTCTTGTCAAACACATTTGCGTCAACTTGCACATACCATTTGTCCTCACCAACATCAATAAAGCTTAACAAAATGATTGAGGTGCAAAATCATTTTGATACTCTTCTGGAAGGTAAAAATAAAATAGCAATAACAATGGTCGAAGGGAATCTATGTGTGTATTAAAGAAAAGTCTGCAGATACCAGTGAACTAAATGCCTGCATTATAGAAAAAGGAACCAAAGTGCAGGACAGAAGCTGAAGGTTGTCACTGCATTTGCTGTAAATATTAAGTGCAGGAAACTTACCCCTATAAGTTTTCCAGCATTTTCGGACCTTCTTGCGATACTTAGTGCAGCAGCAGCAGCAGCTCCTGAGGAAATACCGACCTATAAATGAGTGCCACATGACCAATTATTAGGACCAGCCACTTGGCATATGTAGCAAAGGTTTATGAAATGAGAATTGAGATGATTATAACAAACAACAAAATTGAAATGAGTGCATAACTTTAATAAGAATATTCACATTACCAGTAAACCGTCTTCTAAAGCTAACCTCCTTGCCATTTCTACAGCTTCATCGTTGGTTACCTGCATTTTTATTCGACCCATCATAACAGAGTTGACTGTTTATTCAACTAATTAAAGGTTATATTCGTAGTTTGGAAACCATTTCAATTTCTAAATTCTAATTTTCATTTTTTCAAATTTTAAATTAATCAGTTTGATAACAAATTCTATTTCTTCTATTAAATTTAGGAAATTCCATTTTAAAATTGGGAAAAAACTTTAGAAAAGCCCATTTCATAATTGTAATTGGATAAGCATGTAAAGTAACAAAAAGTATTACATTAGTTTTAAAACAAGTTTGCAATTTTTGTTTCAAAAGAACAGAAAATAAAGAACCTAATTACAATTGAGAAATTATAAAATTGAAATTGAAATTTCTATCAATCACACATAGAAAAAAGCTGATGGGAATAAAAATAAAACAAGCATAAAGCATAGGATAAATTACCATAAATTGTTGGTAAAAGGTAATCACATACCCTAAATTATTTTTTCTTACAATAACCTAATTTTTTTTATATAAACAATAACCTAAATTAAATCGTTGCGTTTTTGCAAACATCTACACTCAAAAAGTAGATAAATTTTCTCTTAAAAGGGATTTGGCTGATATTTTTAAAAAAAATCGGTGGATGTTTAATTACCTTGATAACCTCATCAAGCAAATCAACATCCAAAATACTTGGGACATAACCTGCATGACATGCTTGCATAAGGTGAGCAACATAGGCACAAGTTTTAGCGGCAGAAGCTACACAAGAATTTGATAGAAAAGAAATGGAGACCAGCATGCTGCTCTTGCCTGTATTTTCTCCTAATATGACACCTCTTTCTGCAGGTTCAACACCTATTACCTACACAAGGAATTGCAAAACTCTGCACTAAAATGAAACACCAAAGAAAAAAAAATTCTGCAAAAGAAAATAGTAGCAGAATTTCAGTCCTTCAAATTTAAAATCTAATCTTGTGAAGTATGGATTACTTTACAAGCTTAAATTTTCTTGAACCACCACAAACCTTAAAGTACAAGTTTCTATGGGGCATTAGATTTAGTTTCACTTATCTTTCCCCATTCTTCTCGTCTCACTCCAACAAACATCATATGACTACCAGAACAAATTCCTAGAAACAGAAACCAATAGCATTTAAAAGATGCTCACTTCTAAGACATGCCACTCCATGAAGCACTAGAGGTCAAGTGTATCCATTGTTGCAACAAATTTTATGTTTTCAAATAAATGCACACTTCATTGACAATCAATGAGTTTAATACAAACCAAGGGGTTCCAGATTTTCAAACGAACCAACTCACCACCAACCAAAGTGATCAAATCCAATTCGATTTTGAAATTTGGATGTAGCAGGGTGCAACTTTATACATTTGTATCAATGTAAATTATAGGTCTACAGAAAACATGCAAACCAAAGGGCAATAAATATTGCTTGAAATTCTAATACCACTTAATAAATCCTTCCAGAAATTCATTTCAAAATTGGCCATCACACTTTTCTCAGCATTTTATATTTCAAATATTATTATAAAATAAATAGTACATTACACTATTTGCGTGGAAATTAGGAACATATTAAAAGAATTGTTTGAAACCTTTATTTCTTTGTTCATTATTTTCAGGTAACGCCCAGTGCCTGTAATAGTACCACCAGTTCCAATTGCAGCAACTAATATGTCAAGACTGCCCATGGTATCCTCCCAAATCTCAGGCCCTGTAGTTTCGAAATGGACCTGTAATTCATGGATTCTATCATCAATAAAGTGTTTGCATGATGCCATAATTTAATCATAGATATCAATAACAAAAATTCTGTTTAATAAATTCATGTTGAAGATAATATAAATAACCTGAGCGTTAGCAATATTATCAAACTGTTTCAGCATATATGAGTTCGGTGTTGTGAGGGCAATTTCTTCAGCTTTATCCACAGCCCCTTTTAGACCTTTTTCTGGGTCCGTTAAAACAATATCTGCTCCAAATGCGCGTAAAAGAATCCTCCTCTCAAGATTTATGGAAGCAGGCATTGTGACAATGAGTTTGTACCCTTTAGTTGCTGCAACAAAAGCAATACCAAGACCAGTATTCCCAGTAGTCGGTTCAACTAATATGCTCTGCACAATCAACAAAGAGGAGGTGGTTCTGCATAAAATTTAGTATTCCACTAGATGGCATAGCCTGCAAAAGATAAAAGGGAGATATATTTGGCATCTAAATTTCTTATATTAAGGCAACAACAGTACCTCACCTTTCCAGGAGATATTGCACCACTTTCTTCAGCCATAGAAATCATGCTATAACCAATCCTGAGAAGTCGGCAATTAACAGTAGATCAAATTCAATTGCTGTGCATATATCCTTTTAGCACAAGGTGGGCTTTTAAAGACATAAATTATAATATGATGGTTAGCAGAGTTCCAATAAAAAATTTTGAGCAAGCAGATGTTCTTCTGTGGCTTAAAGATGAGAACAAAACCTATGATTGGTAATATACAATTGGATAAGACAATAAAAAAGATCATAGTATGGAATGTCAATGACAGTGTAGTTTGCCACTTTGTTTCAGTAAAGATGTTACCTGTCTTTGACACTTCGGCAAGGCTCCATAGATTCAAGTTTTGCGGCAACATTTGCCACGCAGCCTTCTGTAACTTTGTTGAGATATACCATTGGTGTTCTACCAATCAACTATATCAATTTGTGAGTATCATTTACATCAGTATATGCACAAATATCAGATAAGTTGTTGAGAACACAAACTATGATAAAGAAAATAACTTTTTATTACATCCCTGAGTTGCGTAGACCTTCGCAAACTGATGATAGCTACAAGATCAACCCCTCAGAAAGAAAAACAATTTATAGTATTTATCTTTTATTAGTTAAATCATCAGTTTGACTAGAGGAATATTCCATGTTTAACTAACTTTTTTTCTTCTTCCCGTTTACTTATTTGCATTTTGCTGTTACAGCTCACTAAAACGTTTTAAAAGCCTAAAAATGTTACCCAAAGAAAAATAATGAAAATTTAGCTAATGAATGCCCAACAAAAGTTAACTCCTGAGAAGATTCAGCATTCTTGTAAGCAATTAGCAAATACAGAGACGCGTAATTGTGCGAGAAGTTTTCAAAAACAGTATAATCAGAAATCAAAAAAAGGTATTTTTAGTGATATTAGTTGACGGAGCCCATTCACTCACTTATAAATGTCGAACCTTGAACAGAAAAATAAAAGCAAATTGTAAAGGAAAAAATAAACTCAGTCGAATTTCCCATAAATTAACGAATTAGAGGGGAAAAACCAAGTAAACACGAAGAAGATAACCTGAGTTACATCTTCGGCGATGTTGACAGAATCAAAGTCGAGAGCTTCTCTGGTAGCGGAGATGATAAGATGACGTTTTCTGAATTTCTTCGCGGCCAAAGCGCCATTTGAAAGTGACACAGAATTGGGTGCTCTAAATGATATTAAATGGCGTCTTTTTGAAGAAACATAGATGGGATGAGGAAGAGGAAGTAGAGGCCGAACCGATAATAGCTCCATTTCGATGGTAATGGTTTTGGAGAGGTTTTAGATGAAGTAACACAGAGAACGAGCTTTTAAGATAGTGTTTTTTTTTAAATAATTGCATAACATGCTTAAGTTATATTCCAGTGACTCGGTTGTTAAATTAATTTTATTTTTAATTCTTTAATAATATATATATATATATATATATGATATTAAAATAGATATGTTTATTTATACAGTAATAAAAATAAACATGTAGTTTTTTTTGTTAAGTGGGTGTTGAAAATGAAATTTTGTATTAAAAAAAAAAATTATGAGATATAATTAAATTAAATTAATTTTATTTAATTATTTTTTTAAGATTAAAAATAAAATTAATTAAATAATTAAATTATATAATTTTTTTTATAATTTTTATAATGTTAAGTTGGTATCTCAATTTTCTCTTATTTTCAAAAGTGCCTTTATTATTAATTTTTTTTTAATTAAAACATAATTTGTCATTTTCTTGTTCTTTGAGTTATAGAAGATTTTTGTTCGCCTGGTCTTCATAACTTAGTTGGTAAAGTTATAGTGGTGACCTTTATCAAATGTATCCAAGGTCTAAATCCAAACCTAGTTCTTATGTCATATTTCTTGATTTATGCAATTTTACATTATCAAACTTGTAATGAGTGTGTTTTTTATTGTTTTTTCGAGCACCTTATTTAATCGTATAATTTTCTAATCAATAGTTTAATTATCACAAATGTTAATATATATTAGTTTAAAATATAAAATATAAATTATTCATTATTATTGTTTTTTTTTTTTTACTTTCATAAGTTTCCATCTCATTTTGTTATTTGTCGTCATAAAGAATTGCCTCTAGTTCAACCTCACCAAAAGCATGTATAACAATTTTCAAGATTTTCAAGAAAACCATGAATTTTGAAAAAATCAATGTAAAAAACAAAATAAAATGATATTTATTAGGTTGCATTGTAATTATGTTATCCACGTATTTTCTAAACTTCAAAAATTAACGAGAATTTGAAGACCCAAAATAACACGTCAGTTTTATTAGATAACATCCCTACGTGTACTCTACCTTTCAAAACTCATAATTCTTTTATATTCATCAAAATCCTAATATTCCTTTTCTTCGTTGTTTAGGATCCTTTAATCCATTCATCATTGTAGACTATTTTGTCTTCTTTATCTTTCATCAGAGTAATATTTGAAGTGCTAGGAAAAAACTAAACAATGAGAAGAGCTATTTAAAAAAAAAAAGATGCCACAAGTCATCAAAAGTCACTTAGTTGAAAGGAAACGTTTGCAGCCTCTTATCCTTCACCATAGCGACAGGAGTATGTGAGAATCGTCTAGCCTTGTGTAGTTTCATTCGTATAGCAGGAACCTTACGAGCAACAGCTTGCCATATCATTTGGACAGCATCACCTTCCTTTGATGGGTACTGAAAGTCGAACAAATTTTGAACCTCTTGC
Organism: Elaeagnus macrophylla; assembly: GCA_029378325.1. Lineage (NCBI taxonomy): Eukaryota > Viridiplantae > Streptophyta > Magnoliopsida > Rosales > Elaeagnaceae > Elaeagnus > Elaeagnus macrophylla. The sequence continues at coordinate 25,900,884 of CM055648.1, read as the reverse complement.
AATCTCTTCCACATTGATGTCCACTCATCTTTTCCAATACTTCTGATGAGATTTATGAGAAACTTTCCTGTAATAGCATCTCTAGAACGAAGAAATATGCAAAATTGCGAATAGTCAAGCACATCTTCATATGGAAGCTCTATTTCGTCACTTATGATAACTGGCACACAGTGGCTAGCAATGGCATCAAACAAGCGATTTGATGAGGGGGTGTCACCAGCTATGTTGAGGCAAAATTTTGAGGACTGCATTCCTTGCGTAGCTTGGCGGATTCCATTCTTTTGAACACTACCAAATGCAAAATGCACATCCTTTTCGTCCTTTAGAAGATAAAATAACTCTTGGCGAATGTAACCACCCTGCATTCATACTGAACAATATAAGACTTCAATGAACAGTAAGCAGTTTTAAAGAAGAGCAATTAATGATTGAGGTTATTTTAAAAGTCAAAGTTTAAGCCTGCTCATTGAAAAGTAAGGTCATGGTGAGGGGAGGCAATTAGGGAAGAAAAAACATAAGATAGTTATTATGCTCTGCATAAAAAATTCCCAAAAATCACACAAAAATTTAGAACTTGTATGCATTGAGGTCAATGATATTCACACTTTATGAGTTTGGCACGAAGGAATGCTTGAACAACCCATCACAAGTAATTATTGGATATATAAAATGATTGTTGATCAGTCTCTCAACAACTTAAACTTTTGAAAGAATTGGTGATCAACACACTAACAAAATATCATAATAGGAGGTTTTGTGTTCGAACCCTTGCACAATTTGAGGGAAAAGTATTAGATGTATAAAATGATCGTTAGCCTATCTCTTAACAGCTTAAATTTTTTTAATCTAATTGATTACCAACTTATAGATTAGAAGAATATCATTCATCACCAAGTGTGGGACATAATGCTGTCTAAAATGATATAATTGAACATATGTCCCTCAAAAAACAATTTTGTTTTTTAAAAGATGGATCAAAAGCATAATCTTTAGCTTTAAGTCCTAATAAGCTGAGCCATAATAAGCAACAAATATAGCAAGATCATCAAACTCATAAGTGTTCGTAAAGGAAGAAAATAAAATGTATATGGAAAACTTTCACCGCATCCTAACCAAATATCTAATTTGCCATTCATATTTGTCCAATTTGAGACTCATTCACACACTCAACACCTACTAACTGGGATATGAGCCAAGAATCAGTAATGGGTGTTCTTGGCTGTGTAGGGAAAGTAAAAGAAAAAGTGCATAGAGATCTTGACATAATATTGCAGCTCTCGGCTAGTTAGGACAGAGGACTTGAACTTTGAAAATTGAAATTCCTCACGAGTATGTTTGTAGAGATCTTAGTTTCAACAACAATGCATGTCTGAAGCATGGACTTACAAAACTACAATATACTTTCTGAAAATAACCATTCAGAGAGTAAAGGCTGATTGATGGCAGCTTGAAACCAGATAAGAAAACAAAATTTAGAAGTAGATAAAAGAGAAAGAGAACACATACATCTTTTCTGTATATGGCGCCTTGAAAGTACATCAAAATGGGACGGCTATCAAAATCAGTTGAGTCATTAACAAAAGGCTTGACAACATGTTTATAAGGAGCAATAACATCTTTCTCCACATTTGCTACATTTGGAGGATACCTGCCAAAATCAGAAAGTATAAAAGTTGCAGGCCATAGTTGCATCCTTGCATTTAACATGCTATTTGGATGATGAGCCATAATCAAATGATCCCTTCCACCCCATCTCTTCCATTCCTCTTGAGAAGCCAAATACTTTACCAATTTATCTTGTAGCAACTTGTCACTGCCCTTCCTTCGGTGAGGACTTGTCTTGGCATATCTATTATAGCTCAGTGAGGAAAAGAATGGTAACAAATATAATGTCAGCTTCACTAGAGTTGCGAACTCTTATCGCAGAAAGCGCATTTGGAGGATTTGGAAGTTCAGAAGCAAGAAGATCTAATGTAAGCCAAAACTCTATACTATGCTGCGAATTCAATCCACCAGGGTAATGAGGTATTTTGGTTTGAATATCAGGCCAGACACTATTACCTTGAGGTTGCCAATCTAAGAGTCCGAAATGAAACTCGGGGGGCAAATCATACATGAAAACCTTTAGAACAACTTTTTCATAGTTATGACACATAACACCATTGTTATTAACTTGGGATGATGCTTCTTTATTTTGGGATGATGAGCTTTCTTCTTCTTTGTTCCCAAGTATTGATCGATTCCCAATTGAATTGTCTGCATCATTTTGATTCTCTGTTGCAGATTGACTTTCTATGACAGCATGAGGCTTGGAATCCGATAACAAATTATGGTCAATTAAAGGAGTTTGGATTGTTGAACGCAACACAAAGAACCAAGATAGTATGAAGAATATTGATGTAAACACAAATAAAAAAAACAAAGATTTTCTAACAATAATCCCTAAGGATATGGCATGCTTCTCAGCCATTGCAACGTTAATTCCAAAGCTTAATTAGTTGCACCAAAAATCATAACTTGAACTTCCCCACAAATGAAATTATCAACAAAAACAGAGGAATACGATTCCAAAATAATGAAATATGAAACAGAAACAATCTAAATATGGTTCATGGACAACTAACAAAGATTTATAACCCACCATATTAGCACAAGTCGTGAGAACGTGCTATAATGCAACATCTCAATGCCCAAGAGGCCCAAAAAAAGAATCAAGACTGATTTTCGTTGACCCAAATTGATTCAAACAAATGAGAACATCAGTGGAAACCTAGTATCAGAAGAACCCATTAAGGTAACCTAATAATCAGCTCCAGAAGAAGCGACGACGTAAAAGGAAGGAAACCCAGATGAGATTTTAACAAAATTGGCCAAACCCACCATTAAAAATACATCCAAAAGGTAAAATCTACCCAGAAAACAAATGGGTCAAATTCGGGTTATATTTTGAATTAGGCTTTGATCTATTATTTGAATTTCATATTTACCTTTTTTAGTTTTGGATTATATTTTAATAATGAGTTTATAGTTATTTACATCATATTCTACATCATACCGTAGAGTGGAAAACAGAATAAGTTTGTGGTTGCTGAGTAGTAGTAGATTTAGTTGTTGTCTCTTTGTCAATAGCCTACCAGCTTCTTCTCTAATCCTTCGATCTTAGGCTCTTTTTTTTTTTTGGTAAAGAAAGGAGTTAGAAGATGCGAGGAAATTGGATCTATCGGTGGAAGCGGGCTATTTTAAATTTTTAGTTTTTTGAGCTCAAACGTGCTTTTAAGACATGTACTTTAGTTCGTGCATCTCAAGTAACTTCTTCTGGCTATTCTTGTTCTTTGTTCTTATTGGAGCGGCCTTAATTAACTCTTTTTACTTGGTGATAAACTCAATGGTGTCAGAGAAAATGAATATTTTAGAATTATAAAAAATAATAAATAAATAAATTTATATAAATTATATATGTTTTTATTTATTGAATTAATTTTTTAAAAGTTATGCTCATAATAAGTGACTAGGGGTGTCAAACGGGCCGGCACGGCACGTTAAACATTTGGCCTGTTGGCCCACCGGGCTGGCACGGCAAGGCCCACTGAAAATTTGGCACGGCACGGCACGGCCCGTTAGCCAAAATGAGTAGCACAGTACGGCCCATGGCCCTTGGCCCTTAACGAGCTGGGCCGGACCTGCACGGCACGGCACGCGAAATTTTATTATTTTAAAAATTAATTTTAAAAAAGTACCAATAAATAAATAATTTTTTTTACATTTAAATAAAATTAGATATAATTTAATGAATTTCTAACGATCTATAAAATGAGAGGTTAAGAGTTCGACTCTTACTTTTAATTTTTTAAAGCATTATTAATAAATTTTAACTAAATAATTAAATAAATATATAAAAAAAAAATAATAAAGGAGTCATGGGCCGTGCCGGCCCGTTAAGAACAGCCTGCCTGGCACGGCACGTTAAGGCCCACGGGCCAAGAACTGAGGCACGGTACGGCCCATATAAGGGCCAAGGGCCGGCACGGCACGCTAATTTGACGGGCTGAGCCGTGCCGGGCCGGGCCGACCCGTCCTTTTTGACACCTCTATAAGTGACTAAGCCAAGGAAGACTAAGGTAGGCCGTAGCTTTCCTTAGCCCGATAAATATTTCTTAATAATATATAATTTTTAATATATTTAAAGATAAAATAAAATATTTAACTCCTTTTATTAAAATATATTATTATTATAAATAAATAAAAAATAAAAAAATTAATATAATTTTTTTATATTTGAAAATATCCTACACTTATTAACAATATAAATTTAAATATACACATAATTTTAAATACATATAAATTATAAAATATAACTTTATTTATCACAAAATTAATTTATAACACAAAAATAATATTTTAACTACTATTATAATTATATTTACATGACTTTAAGTTTTTTATGTTATCTTAAACTATATATATTAACATAATAATGTTCATTATATATATATACATATGTGTGTGTGTGAGACTTAGATCCTTTAAAAAATTACTTTTTTTACTTTATTTTTAAATAAATATACATTTTACAGCTCATGTATATATTTACTATTAATGAATTCAAATTTACCTGATGTAAGTATTTACGAGCAATATATTACTAATATAGTTTTTACAGGCTTTGATATAGCATAAAGCTATTGGTACCAAAAAAAAAACAAGAGATCTATTGGTAATCATGAATATCAATAGGGTTTAAACATTTGTAATTAGAATGCTCATAAATTTTTATAAAATTTTGACAATTTGTAGCTAAATAATATATAATTTATTTAAATATTTAAAAAAAATAGTATCTTAATTACGAATATACAAATAATATAATTATTTAAGAAAAAAAAACTCAATTTTTGAAAAATGCTATTGATTTCAAATTCTAATGAATGTTTTCACGTTGGCATGTTGGTGTATGTTAGGGAGATAATATAATGAGTAAAAAGATATTTTTTTAATTACTATTTTTAATTTTAATTAATCTAAATCAACAATACAACTTATTCATAACTAATTAATTTTTTGAAAAATACATTAAATTTGTAATATTGTATTTAATAATAATTTGTTAAATATAGAAAAGAACCGACTATATCTGAAAAGAAAAAGAAAAAAAATAAAAATAAAGGTCCATAACCTTAATAACGAATCAATTGCGGGATAATTGAGGTGAAAACATATCGCTACAAGACCCTGACCTTTTTGAACAATGAGATACATGCTTCGAAACTCGACAATCACGTACTCAGAGTTGATGCTGAGTTAGCTCTCAACCACGTACTCAGAGTTGATTCTGAGTTAGCTCTCCGTTGCTGACAAGCGGGTAATAATTTCTGACACGATACGATAGTACGATTCGAATATAATATGAATTTTTTTTTAGTAAAAATTGATTAATAATTTTTTTATGTTCTTAAAGGTTTTGTTATTTCTTACTATTATAAATAAAAAACACAAAAAAAATTCAAGTAAATTTTTTAATGTGTCAACAAACATGAAAACACGACACAAATAATACGAATAAACACGACACGATTGACACTCCTAATGCTAACATCATAAAACTGTGATGAATCAAGCGGAACTTGGCACGATGAACATTTTCTAAAATGAAAATACATAGCGTTTGATTAAAATGTTGCAATAGTTGTTAAGTATTTTTGGGTAAAAGACATTAAACAGTTACAATTTTTGAAAGTGAAATTTTATGTTAAAATATTGTGACTTAAGTAAAAGAACGTAACTTTTTGATAAGTTATAATTGTTATGAATAATTACATGTGCTCTAAAAGACATGACTTTTAGAAAGAGTGTATGAAATTCTATAAATAGGCCATTAAGAGAATAATAAAATGGATAATAAATATTCTTTAATATTTTTCACTACACTTATGTACAAATAAAGTTAATATTCTAAATAGTGCAGATTTAGAACATTAATTATTTTGAGTGTTCTTGAGTTGTCTTCGTGAATGCACACTGCAGACAACAAGAGACTTCATTGTATCTTAGAGGCGTATTTGCTGAACCCTAATGCTTCATCCAATTGGTGGGAGTAAATAGTATCTTAAGGACAACAACTTAAAGTTATGCCTTGAAGTCAAATTTAAATGTAGTGTTTTAAGAATTTTCTCACACTAAAAATCACTAGAATAACTTGTTCTGGTTTAGATCCCCTTAATAATAAATCTAAATACATATATATAGACAAAAAGGGGGTTTACAGTTGTCCCCCTTTAACAGGTATGCAGACTGGCGCTAAACATGTCAGATTCTGTCAGAGGTCGCGTCAATGATGGTGACTAGCTGAGAATGTGGGAGTACTTAAGTTGATGGTGTTCCACTTCGTACATACGACGTCGTAAAGTTAACTGCATGATGATGGACGACCTCATGAGTATGAGGCAGTTCGGAATACCAAGTGCGACGTCTTGTTTATTCCTTTAGGCGGCGAGGACGATGCTGGATCACTTCGTAAGGATGGAACCTGTCATTAGATAGGAGGCCAGATAATTACTTCGTCCATACGAGGTCCTTACACTACTTCGTCCATACGAGGTCCTTACACTACTTCGTCCATACGAGGTCCTTACACTACTTCGTCCATACGAAGTCCTTACACTTTGAATGACAATGCTAGGGTTTCTTTGCTCCATTTGAATGTTGTCTTCAAAGATACTAGGGACGACTTTGTATTCTAACATCAAGTCCCCCATTCTTGAACTTCGAGACGAAGTGAAAGAATGTTCTTCAGAGATACTTTATTTCCATAATCTTCCTGTAATCATATTTATTATTACATTTAAAGAATTTATTGGTGGTAAATGTTCTCTTAAAACATTTTTATTTAAAATTTCACTATTGGTCTCTTCCACTTCCCGAGGTAGCAACGTTCCGAATTGTAGGTTATAAGAAGGGGTTTCCAACTTTGAGGAAAGTACCTTAAATCATTTTTGTAAGTTTTTCGAGAAATTAAAAACAGAGAAAACATGATCGTATCCGTGGAGAACAACGTCGTGAGTGTGTCCGAAAGGAAAATCAGTTCGAGATATATTGGAGAACAAGGTCGTCTTTCTTGGCGAACTAGTCCTTTTTTCCAGCCAGGAGCTTTTTCACTTTGGAATTTTACAGGTAAAATTTTGTTCGATCTCGATTTTGCTTTGTCGTTTCTAGTATTAGGTTTTCTACTTTGAGTATGACTTCGAACGAAGAAATAGTGTCATCCGAAGTAAACCCCCCAAAAGAGGTCGTAACTTCGGAGCGTTCAGAAGAGGCTGGGCCATCTCCCAAGGTATCCGAACCGGAAAGATCGAGGAAAATTACTTTTAAGATTAGTACAGATCAATCAGGGAAACATGCAGAAGTATTTTTCCTTCAGGTCGTGCATCGTTGGCATCGAAGGACCAAAATACAGAAGAGAGGGGTACTTCGTCGGTAGGGAAGGAAGTTCTAGAGCAAGCGGTCCTAAGAAAGGAAAGGGTCCTAGCTCTTCCAGTTACCGGTGAATATGCGTCCATCTCGGCACATGTTGGGTCGTCTTCATTGGGTCCTCCACCAAAGATTAACCTCCCCAATGTAAAAGCTAAAGAGCCGAGAAGGAAAAAATCTGGTACGAAGCTACCAGAAAAGAAACGGGGGCCACCCAAGAGTCGTAGGGATACGATCTCAAAGCTTCCAAGTAAACTGGCGGTATCCGACCTGGGGAGGATAAGGTCGGTATATCATATTCCTCCTGAGATCGATCTACAGTTAGTTCCTTCTCATTTGCGTGATAATGACAATCCTCCAGAGGGATGGTATGTGCTTCACGAAGAGGCTTTGAAGATAGGACTTCGGTTTCCAGCACCTCGTATCGTCACCAGGTTCCTTGGTATGTACGACATTTGCCCTGCTCAACTTAATCCTAATGGCTGGAGGATTCTGTTGTGTCTTGCAGTTCTTAGTGGGGAGCTGAATTTGGAGATTGAGGAAAAATTAATTCGTTCGATGTACACCGTGAAGAAGAACGGAAAAGACATAGGGAGATCGTACATATCTCCTATTCAACAAAAGGGGCTGATCTTGAACCTTCTTGATAGTCAACATTCCTGGAAGGATAAGTACTTCCTCATACGAGGTGTTTTATGGGAGTTGGATAGGGGCCGCACTGTCTGAGCTAACTGGAACCATAATTTTGTGAACGATCTTCCAAAGGGGGACGAGGTCCTTTATAGACTGACGTCCGAAGAGAGAGACAAACTTCGAAGGATCAAATTAAAGAACTCCGAGTACCACTCATTCAGGAGTATACTGACACCGAAAAAATTGATGGAGTCAGGTGTCTGGAGCAGTGTAGTCATACGACGAAAAGGTCGTATGTTTTGTGAACGCCGAGGTACCTTTTACAATCTTAAAATCAATTGTACTAATTTTGAATATTGTTTGTTGCAGGTATGGACTACTCTGGAGTTGACTGCTCGGACTTGTTGGTTGATGTCGAGGTGGAGAAAAGTACTCAGGCTCGTGAGGTACGAGCTGGAATTGAGAGCGACCTTGGGCTTTCCACCGAGGTAGATAAATCTCTCTTTCAGGCCAGTTCGTCACAGACGAAGTCCGATCCCCAACCCTCCAGAAAAAGAAAAATGAAGGCAATACAAACCGAAGAAGTGTCTTCTCCAGTTCGTGTCTTGAATCCTGAGTCAGTGGAACTCAGCGATGTCTTTTTGAAAAACATCAAGTACGTGAACACCCCAGTAACCTACTTCGACGAGGGGATTTTTGGGAAAAAAGACTTACAGCTCGACCTCTACCAGCATTTTGGTAGTGCTAGAGAAAGAGCTCGTGTCCAATCAGCTTGCAAAGAAGAAGAAGGGCTGACCCATGGGGAGATGGTTGCTCAAAGATTGATGGAGGTAATATCTTCGTACGATGTGTTTTGTTTTGGAAATGTTCAAAATAGATTGTAACAAATGTTTCTGTGCTTGTAGGCTTTATCGATCGTGCGCGAGGGGGAGATCGCAAACCAGGCTTATCGCCAGAGGACGCAAGAGGCGGAGTCTCTACTGTCTGAGTACGAACAGGCTATCAACCAGAAGGATAATACAATAGGTCGTCTTCGTCTGAAGATAAACGACCTAGGGACTGAGCTTTTAGATCAGGTAGAGAAATTAAAAATAGCCGGGAACGCAGCAATGGATCAAACAGCCCGAGCTGACAATGCTGAGGAGGAACTGAAAGCTTCGAGGGAAGAAACGGCGAAGCTTCGAGACGAGGTGAACTTACTTCGTACCGAGGTGAATTCTCTTCGTGACTTGGTGGTCAAACTGAAAGAAGATTGTACTCGAGGCTATCGTGAAGGGGTGTCGTGGCTGATGTCAAATTTAAAAATTCAAGCGTCAAAGTTAGGTTTGACTAGTGCCTTTTCAAATCTAGTACGAGCTATGCAAACAGGTGGAAGCTCGTCTCAGCCAAAGGAAAAGAGTAACTCTCCTATTCAGAGCGTGGCTGGGGCACAAGATGTTCACGATGATACAACCTCGTCTCCTCAGAAGTAGAGTTCGAGGGTTACAGTGTTTTGAGTTCTTGTCTCCCTTGGGAGATTAATTTTTGTAACCTCGTCTGTTCTAACCATGATGTAAACATTTTATGAAAGATGGAATAGAAAAGGTTTTTAACTTTAGATTGTTGTGGTTGGAGTTGTGTATAAATTTTTGGAGTTTATTTATACATTTATTGTTATTTTAAGTATACATATGTATTTATATATACACATATACACTTATTTACATATATAATGTTTTTTTTTTTTTTTTATATTTTTTTTTTTTTTATTTTATTATTATTATTATTATTATTATTATTATATATATATATATATATATATATATATATATATATATATATTTTTTTTTTTTTTTTTTGGGTAGGGTTGTGTATATATATATACAGAACGATAGGTTTAACCTATGACACTTGTTTTTTGTTTTGCGAGTATATTTTAGAGAATTTTAGTTCTGAAGTGAGAAAAGTAGATCTTATTTTAGAGTGTTTTAAGATCGTATGGATTTCTCTCAGGTTGATGTCAGGGACATCCTTAGGTCCTTTGACAATGATAGTTTGGGCGACGTGGAAGGAAATCTTGTACGAAGTCAAGCTTACCCACCTGAGGGTTCTGATCTCAAGGATGAGGCGATTAAAGATCGCTCGATTTATGTAATGTCCTCGGAATCAGATGATGGAGTCCCTTGTCCAGTTTGTAGGGATACGCATCTCCCACAGCTTTTTGAGACTGGATTATTTGGAAATAGGTCGGCACAGGATGACCTGTACCACCATTTGGGTCATGAAGAAGATCGTATTGCCATTGCTGAAAGCAAGAGAAAGGAGAAGGGGCCTCTTTGGCAGATGGCAAGTCGTCGTATGCTCGAGGTGAAATTTTAGCTCGCATCACTTGTCTATACATCGTTCACACGTTACCTGTATTGCTTTTGTACATCACTTTACCTCGTCTTTACTTCACATTTGATATCCTATTTTACATCGTACATGTATCCCTTATCAGTATTATTCACATCATACATGCATCACTTAGCGTTTTCACTTCACGTCGTGTCTTTTACTTCACATTCGACATCCTATTTTACATCGTACATGCATTACTTAACGTTTTCACTTCACCTCGTTTTTTTTTTTTTTTTTTTTTTTTTTAGGCTATCTCACTGACATTTGATAGTGAGAGGGAAGCGTCCGACCTGTATGATTCAGCTTTAGCGTTGAAAAAAGATTATGACAAGAAAATGCAGTTGTACTATGAGACTGCTAAAGAGTTTGATGAAGTGGTTGAGGATGTGGAGAAACTTCGTCAACTTAAGGATATGACGTTTGCAGAAAATCGAGACCTGATTGCGTCAAAGGATCAAATCTTGGTGGAGTATAATGTTTTGAAGCAAAAGAATGCTATTCTTGAGGAAGACAAGAAAAAATTATCTCAGGAGGTGGAACATTGGAAATTTTTGTATTATCAGTCGTTACCTTCTGCAAACAATCCAAACTTGTAATTTGTACGGCAAGATATGTTTTAACGTGTATGCATCCTTTATATTTAAGTTACTTCGAGTATATTTATGAGCTTGATTTACGCTGATCTTAATGCCCGACTCTTTGCGATGTAATTTGAAACATTTATTTTATTCGTGATGAGGGAAAAATAACCGATCTGAGTCTGTTGTCATTATGTTGATCCTCTAGGAATAGGTTCTTCATTTGGGAACTCTTCGCGATGTAATTCGCGATATCACGTTATTTTATTCGTGATGAGGGACAAATGACCGATCTGAGTCTGTCGTCATTATGTTGATCCTCTAGAAATAGGTTCTCCATTTGGGAACTCTTCGCGATGTAATTCGCGATATCACGTTATTTTATTCGTGATGAGGGACAAATGACTGATCTGAGTCTGTCGTCATTATGTTGATCCTCTAGAAATAGGTTCTCCATTTGGGAACTCTTCGCGATGTAATTCGCGATATCACGTTATTTTATTCGTGATGAGGGACAAATGACCGATCTGAGTCTGTCGTCATTATGTTGATCCTCTAGAAATAGGTTCTCCATTTGGGAACTCTTCGCGATGTAATTCGCGATATCACGTTATTTTATTCGTGATGAGGGACAAATGACCGATCTGAGTCTGTCGTCATTATGTTGATCCTCTAGAAATAGGTTCTCCATTTGGGAACTCTTCGCGATGTAATTCGCGATATCACGTTATTTTATTCGTGATGAGGGACAAATGACCGATCTGAGTCTGTCGTCATTATGTTGATCCTCTAGAAATAGGTTCTCCATTTGGGAACTCTTTGCAATGTAATTTGCGATACCATCTGGTAAGGGTAATAAAATAAACTTCTTGTATTTTGGTAATTTATAAACAAACAAACAAACAGAACAAAAGGGGAAAATAAAATAAAAAAAAACAAATTTACAAAATTTTTAACGCATAAGGTACCTTGTTCAAAAGTTATATAATTTAAGCTGCTCAGCATTCCAGCTTAAAGGTTCTGGCTCGCCCCCCCTCGATTGGATGTTGTAGGCTCCCCCTGGAGTGACATTGATGATTTCGTAGGGTCCTTCCCAAGTGGCTGCGAACTTGCCATGTTCAGCTTGTACTTTGTTTCCGACTACTTTACGTAACACCCATTGTCCGATACTAAAAATTTTGGTTTTGACATTTTTATTGTAAGTTCTCTGGATCAATCTCTTCTGAGCTTCAATTCTAACCAACGCTGATTCTCTCAATTCTTCCGATAGTGTAAGGTCCACCTTTCTCAGATCATCATGCTCTTCGTATGACAACTTCAACCGTAAGGTTGGTTCTTGTAATTCGGACGGTATAACAGCTTCAGTGCCATATACCAAAGAGAAGGGGGTTTGTCCTGTGGCTGATCTTGGTGTTGTTCGTGTCGCCCATAATACACCAGGCAATTCGTCAATCCACTTTCCTTTCGCTCCTTCCAGTCTTTTCTTTAAGATGTTGATCAAAATTTTATTTGAGGATTCGGCTTGGCCATTTGCTTGTGGTCGATACGGAGTGGAATGAGAGAGCTTGTTGTGTAAATCGTTACAAAAGGTGATGACCTTCTGACCTGTGAATTGTTTCCCATTATCTGTCACCAACTCTCTTGGTAGACCAAAACGGCACACAATGTTCTTCCAAACAAAACCCAGGACGTCCCTTTCTTGAATTCTTGCCAGTGGTTCGGCTTCAACCCATTTCGAGAAGTAATCCGTGGCTACAATCAGAAACCTTTTTTGAGCCAAAGCGACCGGCAGGGGACCTACAATGTCCAGTCCCCATTTTTGAAAAGGCCATGGACTAACAATTGACTTTAATTCGCTAGTTGGCTTGTGTGTCAAACTAGCGTACTTTTGGCAACGATCACATTGTTGGGAATAAACCATACAATCCTTTCTTAAAGTTGGCCAGTAGTAACCTTGTCGTATGATTCGTTGGGCTAAAGTTGTTCCGCCCGAGTGGGCCCCGCAATGTCCTTCATGTAACTCAGCAATAACTAACTGGGCATTAGCACCGTCTAGGCATTTCAACCAGGGACCTCCATTATTCTTTCTATACAAAGAATCCTCATATAATACGTAACTTTGAGACTTAGTCCTCAGTTTGCGTGCTCCTTCTTTGTCTTGAGGTAGAATCCCTTGTTTCAAATAACGCTCATAAGGAGTGATCCATGTTTCTTCCACATTATTTCCAATCGCCAAACTGTCTTGCACTTTTTTCTCGAAGGATATGCTCGGCAGAGTAAGACATGTGACAAGGATTGTTCTCTTCGTATTGGCCACCACTGCCGAGGCCAAACTGGCTAGAGAGTCGGCGTGATTGTTATTACTGCGTGGTACTTGGATCAAAACAAAATCTTCTATTTTAGAGATTTCTTCTTGAACTAATTTTAAATATCGCACCATTCGTTCTTCTTTAGCATCAAAAACATTGTTAACTTGGTTCACAATTAACCGAGAATCACTGCTCATAATCACCTTTCTTGCTCCCAAATTATTCAACTGTCGTACTGCCAAAAGGACTGCTTCATATTCAGCAACGTTGTTGGTTACTTGAAAATTTAATCGAATACATTGTTCGATCATATCCCCAGTTGGTGTAAAAATGACAATTCCAACACCTGCTCCTTTAGAATTACTTGATCCGTCAACATGCACCTTCCATAATGGGGGTAGAGTTCCTTCGATTGTGGCAACTTCCACTTGCGGCATTTCCATCCATTCAGCTACAAATTCGGCGACAGCTTGGCCTTTAATCGCTGTGGGTGATTGATATTGGATTTCGAATTCACTTAATTCGATCGCAATTTGTGACAATCTTCCAGATGTTTCGGGCTTGCCTAGCACTTTTTTCAGGGGATATGAAGTGATAACAACGATGGTGTGTCCACTAAAGTAATGGCGCAATTTTCTGGCCGCCATCCTCAGAGTGAAAGCAGCTTTGTCTAAATCAGGGTATCGCTGTTGAGCTCCCGTCAATGATTGACTAACATAGTAAATGGGTTTCTGAATGGAATTTCGATTGACCATCAGAACGGCACTTACCGCCGTTGTCGTAACAGCCATGTATAAATATAGGGTTTCTTGAGTGGAAGGGCTGACTAAGACAGGAGGTTGTCCCAGGTATTGTTTAACACTTTGAAAAGCGTCTTCACAGTTTCTGTCCCATTTATACTCTGTGTTTTTCTTTAAGAGTTGAAAAAATGGAAGACATTTTTCCGTGCTTTTGGATATAAATCGATTAAGAGCCGCGATTCGACCATTCAACTGCTGAACTTCTTTAACACTCTGTGGGGATCGCATGTCGACTAATGCTTTGATCTTGTCAGGGTTAGCTTCGATGCCCCGAACCGACACTAGATACCCTAGAAATTTTCCTGAGGACACCCCAAAAACACATTTCTTAGGGTTTAACTTCATATTATGGAGACGGATAATTGAAAAAACTTCTTGGAGGTCTATGATATGATTCCCCATGACCCTAGTTTTGACCACCATGTCGTCGACATAAGCCTCCACACTTTTGCCAAGTTGTTTCTCAAACATCTTATTAACCATTCTCTGATATGTAGCGCCAGCATTTTTCAAGCCAAACGGCATACGCGTGTAACAAAAAGTCCCCTCTTCCGTGATGAAAGCAGTTTTTTCTTCATCTTGGGGTGCCATTTGAATCTGATGATAGCCTGAGTATGCATCCATGAAACTCATAATCTCGTAACCGGCAGTTGCGTCTACCAGTTGATCAATACTGGGCAAAGGGAAACAATCTTTAGGAGTAGCTGTATTGACGTCTGTGAAATCCACACACATACGGGGTTCCCCTCCTGCTTTTTTCACCAGAACTACATTCGATAACCAAGTAGGGTAGTTTACTTCTCGAACCCAACCGACTCGTTTAAGGGAATCGACTTGTTTTTTGATGATTATGTTCTTTTCTCGTGCAAACTTTCTTTTCTTTTGTTGTATTGGAGTTCTGGTATGATCAATATTGAGCTTATGTTGGCTGACTTCGGGGCTTATACCTGGCATATCTTCTGGTTTCCAAGCAAAGACATCGGTATTTGCCTTGAGGAAAATAATTATGGTATTTCGCACTTCATCAGGGAGCGAGGCGTTGACTCTTAAGAATTTCGCTTCCTCTTCATTCCCTATGGGTATGAATTCGTAGTCATCCAACGAAGCTGTCAAGACTTGTTTAGGAATCCTTGGGCAGTCTAACCCCTTATGAAGTGACCTAAACTTTGATTGCTATTGTGTCTCAGCATTCTTCATAGTCGAGTGATAACAGCTTCTAGCCCGCTCTTGTTCTCCTCGGATTTCTTTAATCCCTTCTTGTGTGGGGTACTTCAGCAATTGATGGTAAGTAGAGGGGACTGCTCTCATTTTGTGTAACCAACTTCGTCCTAGTATAACATTGTAAGATGTTGGAGTATTTAGTACGACAAAATTTGTAAAAATGATAAAACCAACGACCGAGACGGGTAGTCTTATTGTTCCAATGGACATGGTGGTGCTGCCATTGAATCCTACCAGCGGCATTTCTTTCCGAGTGATCTCATTGGGATCAATTCCCATGTCCAACAATGTGGTTAGATACATCAAGTCGGAGGAACTACCATTATCAACTAAGGCCCTTCTAACTTCACAATGAGCGATCTTTACAGTTATCAACAACGGATCGTCATGAAGTGGAGGTGCTTCACTTTCCTCAAAGCTTATCGAGTAACTCGGGTCCACTTCTCTTACTGAATAAGCTGGTCTGTTTGCGTCACGAGCTTCTCTAGCATATCTTTTCCTGGAATTATGTGAGAAACCGGACATGGTTGGGCCTCCATGGATAGTATGGATTATTCTTACATGAGACGACTGTCCTTGCTTGGGAGGATCGCCTCTAGGGGGAATGTTTTGCGCAGATTCTGAAGTGAAATTCTTTTGCTCTCTATGGGGTTTCGATGTGTTGTCATCAACCAATTCCCGCAACAAACCTTTAGATAAGAGTTGCTCAATTTCCCACTTCAGGTGTCGACAATCATGCGTCCAATGTCCCGTATCCTTATGGAAAGCACAATATTTGTTGGGGTTACGTTGAACAGCCCTCATTTGGGCGGGCCAACGAACCTGTTGGGTTTTCTCCATGTGCCGGACTGCCTCACTTACTGAAACGCGAAGTGGTGGTCCTCTAAAGGGAGATAAAGATCTTCCCCAAGTTTGAGTATGTTGATGTGAAGCATGGTTCGGTTGGAATTTTGAAGAATATGGTTTAATGCCTTGATACGGTCTCTTTGTGTTGAGCTTTCTGTCGTATGAAAGTTTTCCTCCATCATTTCCAGCCTTTATGTTTCCGGCCTTTGTAGATGATGACTTAGCTGAGGTCATTTCCCTTTCAACGTTTATAAATTTATGAGCTTCATCATATACTGCTTCTAATGACCTCGGAGTGATTTTTGTTAGTTCAATGAAAAGAGCTGAACTTCTTTTGATTCCCATTCGAAAGGCCTCAATTGCCAAGGATTCAGGACAATCCATAATCTCAAGTTTTTCAATTTTAAAGCGTTTGAGATATGCTTCGATAGTTTCTGATGGCTCTTGTACTATTGTGAAAAGGTGATGAGCTTCTTTTCTTATTGGTTTGTTGCTCGCATAATTGGTAATGAAGATCTTCACGAATTCCCCAAAACAAGTCACGCTCCTTGGAGTCAACCCGTTGAACCATTTTTGAGCAGAATCCTGCAAAGTGGAAGCAAAAATCTTGCACATCATTGCGTCTTTTTTCTCTATCGGAAGGCAGACTGGAGACATTATGGTCTTAAACTGCATGACATGGGAGACCGGATCTCTGGTTCCCCTATAGGCGGGACATCTAGGGGAAGAAAACTTTTGAGGAGGTATGGTAAATTCAACTTGATCGGAGAATGGTGATACATTCAACTGATCACAAACTTTGTCAATATCATACTGAGTACTTCCCACTCCTTGTTGTTTAATCTGCTATTCCATTTTCTTCATTCTTCCCTCCCATTCTCTCTCTATTTGAGGTTCGGGTTCACGAAGAGCTATGGGAAGAGAAATCTCCGGGGTCAGAGTATGATGAAGAGGCGAATTATGTGCTCCGTGTGAACTCTCAGCATCATGATGGAGATATTCTTGAGGATTCGATCTAAAGTTGCTGGTATTAGCCAAGTGATTCCTCAGTTCAAGGTTATCTTTTTGACTTTGCAAGAAAGCTCGTTGTAACTCCGACAGTTGTTGTAGGAGGAGTGATATAGTATTGTTCCCTTGAGGGGGATTCGAATGTTCTGAAGAGTCAGAGCGTTCTGATGAAGGTCAAGTGGTCTGATCATGGGTTGGGGCTGATTCTCTAACGAGGCCTAAGTCCTCATTCACCGCACTGGGTGCATGATTTGGTATTGGTAAATCATTGAGATCAATTTGCGACATAGTGTAATGAACTAGATTCTCTATAGTGTGATCTAATTCTCTTAGTTATGAACTAGTTTTAAGGTCTCAAACGAAAATAGCAAGAGCTAAAAAGCTTGAAACCCCACGGTGGGCGCCAATTGTTTTAAGAATTTTCTCACACTAAAAATCACTAGAATAACTTGTTCTGGTTTAGATCCCCTTAATAATAAATCTAAATACATATATATAGACAAAAAGGGGGTTTACAGTTGTCCCCCTTTAACAGGTATGCAGACTGGCGCTAAACATGTCAGATTCTGTCAGAGGTCGCGTCAATGATGGTGACTAGCTGAGAATGTGGGAGTACTTAAGTTGATGGTGTTCCACTTCGTACATACGACGTCGTAAAGTTAACTGCATGATGATGGACGACCTCATGAGTATGAGGCAGTTCGGAATACCAAGTGCGACGTCTTGTTTATTCCTTTAGGCGGCGAGGACGATGCTGGATCACTTCGTAAGGATGGAACCTGTCATTAGATAGGAGGCCAGATAATTACTTCGTCCATACGAGGTCCTTACACTACTTCGTCCTTACACTACTTCGTCCATACGAGGTCCTTACACTACTTCGTCCATACGAAGTCCTTACACTTTGAATGACAATGCTAGGGTTTCTTTGCTCCATTTGAATGTTGTCTTCAAAGATACTAGGGACGACTTTGTATTCTAACATGTAGTATTATTTATAATAATTTTATAGTATCATAATTAAATTTTATAAAGATTTAATTTAAAAATTATGAAGATGAATATTTAATAAATTTAAGAAATTTCTCCAACAATAACCACTCGATTTTGATTAAGTACTTGTACGAAGAAAAAATAAAAAACTTGATAATGAAAATAACATGATACATAATAACTTTTAAGTACAGCTGGTTACATAAACTTATACGTGTAACTTTTGTTGGGATTTTAATGCTTTTAAAAATACATTAACATATATTTTTTATATAGTAATACGATGAATTTAACTTAAAATAAGATAATGGAATTAAAGTATAATTTCTGGGAACATTACAAGACTTTTATTAATGTAAGGTTTTTGTATTTTGTTGTTGTTAGAGTAGTATTAAATAGATAATAAATATGATAGTACAAATAAGATTACATGATAAAATTGATTATTGAGTTAACCGGAGTACAGGACCCAAATAACTTTTGTTCGAAGTAATAAAATCTTCATCATAAATTCTTTTTCGATAAAATTTTTTTTTTGTGGTTTAGTCAAATTGGAAGAATTATATTGCGCTTTTATTTTTTAACAATGGAGTACGATTTTGAGTCGAGTTGCAAATTATGAGAACCGTAAAGGATAAAATATTTGAGACTAGATTTTTCTCTAGTATATATATATTTATTTATTCACATAATTTAATTTTTAATTAATATATATAGTAATAAAAATAATATATATTTTTTTCAAAAATTATTTAAAAATAAAATTTTATGTATGAATAAAAATTATATGATATAATTAAATATTTAGATTCGACTTAGGATTTAAGGTGGTGTTTGGTTCGCTAAACTTAAAAATAATATAAATAATAATTGTAATAGATTTGAATTTAAGAAAAAAATATTATTATTACAAAGTTTGTTTAAACAATGTAATTAAAATAAATAATAATATTAAAATAAAGATTATAAAATTATAAATGAAGTAAAATTAAAAATAATTTTTTTATTATTAAAAGAGATCAAATGAGTAAAAAAATCATAAATAATTATACAATTTGTGAGAAAAATAAAGTATTACAACGTATTCTTAAGAACTGTAGGCGTAATAAAAATTATCTACTCTAATTTATTTATATTTTATTATAGAGTATAATCAAATTAAATACAATAATATTTTAAATAATTTTTATTATAATTATAATTATTATCAATTAAACATGCCACGAGATTTATGAACCCATGATAGAGTTTTCTTTAGAAAATATCAACAGATTAATTGAAGCATCTAAGAATATATGGTGTTAATTATGTTACACTTGAAACTCGGGCATAGAGTTTAGAACTTCTTTCTTTGAGATGACCTTCGGTGCTTCATATTTTTAACTTTTCAGGACAACTTGTTCCATTTAAAAATAAAACTTTGCATCTTCCTAAATTCACAGAATTTTAACACTTTTTTTATTTAATGTAAAATCACGAGTTTAAAGACCATATTAGGGATGTTATCTTGCCGTTGAAATTTGTGAAATTTTTTTGACTTTGGTACTAAAGAGAAATTCTCTCGTGGGAGTAACTACTCTTAATAGTGACTGCACTTTGTTATATAATATTGATTATAAATCTATCAATATTCTCATATAACTAATTAAAAGTTTATAATAACACAATAATTTACATATATGTCGCCGACATTATTATTGATACGTAGTACTTGTACAAGCCTCCAAACAAAGAAGCTTGCATCGTAGAAATTACATAACAGTCTATACACGTTTAACCACCATTTGATTTAAAAAAGAATCTATACACATTTGTTTATTAGGTAAATTTTATATTGATATTTACGAAGCCCTCTGTTCTAAGAGTTCATTGTTTGGCATATGGGAAAATGTACAAATTTTCTTGTCAAATCCTTCTATAGATTCCTATATAACTTTGATGTCTTTTTGGATGCTTGTTATTTTGAATTCGTTAGCTATTTTCTAGATAAATATTCGAAAGCTGATTTGATGAGAAAAACTATGTACCAATTTTTTTTTTTTAAAAACCAGCATCTTTTGATTGTTTTCTTAGACTACTTATATTTAGTTATGAGTGAAGTTTGTCCCTTCATTTATGTTTTTAATTAGGTGTATAAATATTTTAATTATTTAATTAATTTTTTTAAAAAAATTAAATATATGTTTATTTTTTTTCTAATATTAAACAAGATATATTTATTTATGTTATAAAAAAATAAATATATGTTTTTTTTTTTTAAATATTAAAAATAAAATTTTATAAATAAATTATGATATAAAATTAAACTTTGTGCTATTTTTCATTTTCTAATTAGATATATTAAAAATTACTTTTATTGATTTATTTCCTTATTTTCAAATCATTCCGTGTGACATCAGTATTCTTCTACTCCATTAAGATAAAATTGTTAAAGCTCCGAGTTTTCTTCATTTTTATATTTTAGTTAAATAAATCCACGTTTTGTGTTTTTTATTTTTATTTTTATTATCTAGATCTAAATATATGATGATTTTTTTTTTAATATAGGATTTTGTCTAGTATACTTTTATGGCATAATTTTGTTATGGTGTGGGTACTTATTTTTATTTAAATATAATTTTAAATATAAATCTACTATTCTATTCATAGAAGATAATGATATTTTGGAGTTTTAGAATATAAAATTAATAATTAGTTTAAGATATTATATATTATATATTATATTTGTTGCAATCAAGATAACTAAAAAATTATTAAATGAGACGAATATTATAATGCTAACACTAAAATAATTCAAAAATGTGTTCATGTAAAATTGATAATGTAATTAAATTTTTTTTGTATCTATCAATTCAATTGATGAATTTTTTATTTAAAAAAAAAAAAAAAAAGGGTCACTAGTACTTATTTATCAATAATGTTTTCCTTTTATTTTATTTACATCTAATTTTTCGATTTATATTTTTTTTTGCTAAATATATATATTTCGAAATAGGAAGAATCGCTGCAATTTATGCAATTTATTAAACAATCATGTCACATTCTTTGAGATTTATGTAGGCAAAAAAAAAAAAATCACTCATTTTAACGATGCTGTAATAAATTGTTGCTTACTTTAATAATGAACAACGATACTAACTTTAAGACGTGTTAAGTAGGAAGTACATCAGAATTTCGTAATAAAGATGAAAATCTCCTCTGATTTAGATAATAAAATTTTTAATTTTTTTATTAAAATTTTATGTTCGAATTTTATCTATATATGTGTATTTTTTTTATTAATAAAATTTTTTTTTAAGCCCCTTTAAAAAAAATAGAAAGTAATAAATAAAGGAATGAAATACATATTTCCTCATCTTTGTTCTTTTGAAAATTTTAGTATTATAAATTGCAAATATACTAATTCATTTGTGAGAAGGAACATGTATTCTTCTATAAATGAGAGAAATAACTATTTCTTCTCCTTAAGAAATATAATTTATTGATGTTTATAAAAAAGTTTAAAATATATAAATAATTTTTTTTTTAGAGATGAAAGGTATTTTTGAAAAAAATCATAAAATATATATTATATTACAGTAACATTAATATACATTATATGATGATATACATTTTTTATCCTTTTCTATAGTAACAAACCAATAAAGAAATAAGATTTTTTTTTTTTTAGTTTCTTATTTTCAAGAATTATTATTTTTAATTAATCAATAATTTTAATTATATGAATCGAATATCAGTTCGAAAGAACAATAAATGGACAAAACAACTAAAGAAAAATTATTAAAAAAATAACATTTATAACACCATAAGAACTTATAATTATAAAAATATTATTTTTTATATTCAGTTTATATATTTTGCTTTTAAAATCTTTAGCCTAAAATTTCACTTCAAATGTTGTTCTAGTTAAATTATGGTCAATTTAATCATTTAATATTATTTAAGTATTATTTTTTTGTTATAAATTTTAGGGACATGTAATTTTTCAACAATGTGGAGTTAATATTATCACTAACTTTTCTTTAATGATATTTTGTTTATTAATAATGATACTAAAGTATAATTAATTATAAAAATATAATAAATAATTTAAATATTTTTTTTATTGCAATAATAGTTTTTTATGGTAATATAATAAAAAACAATGAAATTATTACCTTAAACGAGAGGCTAAACAATATTTAAGATATATAAATTATTTTTGTCTAAAAAAAAATGCCAATATTTTTATTTTGATACATAAGTATATTTTTTAAATTAAGACTTTGTATTTCAGCTAAGTTTTTCACCCGTTAAAACGTTCCATGTCCATTAATTAATACTAATTAGTTAATATGATACGCTTTAATTAAAAAAATTACTTATATGTCAGTAAAAAAATCAAAATATTTATGTAAAACACACCTAAATTTGAGTACATAAGAAACAATTTCACCTAAACTAGCGAGGCCGCTCCAAGCAATGATGGGGCTCTAGGAGATATTGATTGCAGAGCCCTTATATTTTACATTTAAATTTTTGTTCAAATTCTTTATTTTAAATATATTATATTTATTAGTTTAAAATATAAATATTAAAATGTTGATTATAAAAATACAAATATGTGTACTAATTTTATTTAGATTACTTTAAAAAATAATTTATTTATAAAATATTATAATAATAAATAATATTTTATAATTTTTATCAAATACAATAAAAAAAAATTAATTATTAAATCAATCGATCATTAAAAATTAAAAAATTAAATATTATTTATAAAATTTATTTTATGAACACTATAAAATTTTTTTTTCTTCACATTTATGTAGCTAAATAAAATTAAAATTTTAAGCTAAATTGTGAAAGTTTTCAAATTTGGATTCAAAAAACTCATTTGTTATAGAAAAATAGTTGATTTTTAATTTTATCATCTCAAATAATAATATTTTTTTTTTGAACATTAAGTATATTCTTAGAAAAGCTCATATTTTTTATTCAATAAATTAGATTAGCTTTAATAATCGTGTTGTGTTATGCTTGTATATTATATTCGTATCTTCTCATGTTATTGTTTTCATATTGGTTAATATAATTTTAAACATAAATATTTTTTTTCAAGTGAATTATTTATAATAGTGAATATAAAATAAATTTAAATTTATAAAATAATTAGTTATAATAATGTGAGCTTTAAATGTGTAATAATAATATTTATTAGTGTTGTTATATTATGTTAAGATTATCATCCCAACATTTTAATAAAATGATTAAAAAAAATTAAATTTTAATTAAAAATATATATCTTATCGAAGCTCTCCTTGAATTAAAGCCCTAAGTGACTCTTTACACGATCTTAACTTTGGGTCGACCCTGTAAAACGAGAGGATGAGTTTGTATAGAGTTTGAACTTTGAACTGTTCTTTATTATTACATTACGGTACACAAACAGAATGAGAAAAACTTGGGTGAAACGGGAGTATTAGCAGTTGGTATATTTCGTCCATTCAAACCATCTATTTTTATAAAAAATAAAAAATAAATAAGATAATAATATTATTACAAATATATTTTATAAATAAAAGTGTTAATTATAAAAATATAATAATAAATTTATAAAATTTTATTATAACAATAATAAAATTAATTATAATAATATTATTAGATGATAAGTTTTTGCATGCCAAACAGAACAAAGCTATTTTAATTTGAAACCGTTATATTTTCCTTTTCCCATTCCGCGCGTGTGGGTATCATTTAGCAAGTAGTAACGTACTATAACGATTGTTTCAGGGTTTTTATTTATTTATTTTTGAGAATTGTCTTATTTACTTTTTGAAAAAGTAAATATAATAATCTATATCCTCTGCCACTGAGATTTCGGGTAATTAAAACAATATCTTTTTCTTTATCTTTCAGTCACTTTCTTTTATTGTCTGATTAATTGGAGTAAAGTCGTAAGCTTCCTTTTTCTCCTTTTTTTTACATTTACTTTCTCGATCAATCTGTTTTACACTTTTACCCAATTTATCTTTAGAGTCTTGTATGGTGCCATGATTGTTAGAACAGTACCATAATCATAATTCATAAAGAGAACATGTATGAGATGATTTTTTTTAATGATGTTTTTATTTTCCATTCTCACTACTTTGCACAATTGATTATTTTTTATAAATTTGTTTAAAAATATAAAAAGTTGTTAGAAGTTTAACAACTTTAGTAACCGATAATTATCAAATATTAATAAATTAATTTATATCTTTAAAAAAATTAAGATATATATATATATATATATATATATATATATATATATATATATATATATATATATTTAATTTTTAATATAATTTAATTATAGAATAAAAAATTGTAAGATATTGAATAAGAGATGTCAAAAACAAAACTCCTCAATTCTAAACATGTTAATATCGTTCTTTAAGCAATTATACCATTTTAGATTCACAGTATTTAAAGTAATATTTTAAAAAAATAATAAAAATAATATCTATCAAAATTTATAATAATAAAAATAATATTTTTATATTTAAATTATATATTTTTAAAATTAAAAAAATAATTTTTATATTATTTTTTTTTAAACGTGAATTCAATTAAATATCGTTCCAATTCAATTGTGGTAATTTAAATCTGTTTAATATTAAAAATTAAAAATTTAATATTATTAAAATAATAATTTTATTATTATAAATTTAAAAATATTAATAAGTTGAAATATAATTAAAGATAATGAGTAGCACAAAGGCCTAATCTTCTTCTCTTTTTTTTTTTTTTTTTTCTAAATGAAAAAAATATAAGGAAAATTAAGGGAACTCCTGGCTTTAACAGTAGAGAGGTGCTTTAATAATCTCTTCAACAGTCAAACAAGTAATCATCATTACTCTGAGCCACTTCCATTGATATACGTTAATTATAATTAAGTCCTACTTTCCTACTATCCCTATCACATTGCTCTAACAGATAGAACTTCAGCATGAAATAAATACACAAGCAAATTATGTTTCATATGTATTTAGAGCAAGAGAAATACAAAAATTGCATAAATGACTTTTACAAATAACATATTTTACTAATTAAAATTTCAAAGTTTCAATATTTTTTTTAGGAAAATGTTATTAGAGTCTATTAAATGTCTATTAAATTATATGAACGTTAATTCATACAAATTAAATTAGTTCAAACTTATTTAAATTAACACATTTTATAATAATTTAATTCTATTTTAATTAAAATTTAATTTATATCATAAATTATTGATCTTAATTTAAATAAAAAAA
Source organism: Elaeagnus macrophylla (assembly GCA_029378325.1). Lineage (NCBI taxonomy): Eukaryota > Viridiplantae > Streptophyta > Magnoliopsida > Rosales > Elaeagnaceae > Elaeagnus > Elaeagnus macrophylla. The sequence goes on along the minus strand of CM055648.1, from coordinate 25,875,379 downwards.
ATTAAACTAATCTAAATTAATCTAAATTAGCACAAACTTTTATTTATATATGTTATTAATCTTTTTTACCTTATCAATTCGATGTGAATCAAAAATATTTTAAATTTTTTTATAATATTAATTTGATTAAAATTATAAAAACTTTAATTTAAATTTAATTCATTTTAATAACATCAAAAATACAAATAAAATTTTTGTAACAAGGTTTTTCAAAATTTAAAACTAAAAATTTTAAAGTCATAATTATATTATAAAAGAACTTAACAAATAACTGCCTAAAATTAAAATAAATGAATAATTTATACTTAAAATTCATGTAATTATGATTAGTGATAACATAATATATTTACACATATATTAGTAAGAAAAATGTAGTAAATTTTCTATTATATGAATTAACAAACTCATTTTATAGAAAAAAAAAAAGTAATAACATATAAAAATAATTATAATTATTTTTTATTTTCATGTTATCAAATTGACCATAACTTAATCTTAATTTTTTCATATTATTTGGACCGATTTAAATTAAATTTAAATTTAATTGATTCGTATTTTTTAATTTATGTTCAATTTAAATAATCGTATTATAACACAAGTTATAACTCCTAATAATGTACAAGTTTATTAGATTTTTAAAATAAAACACTATCAATCCTATACTCTAGTTTCTTGTTAAAATCTATACAAAAAGCATAAATTACTCTTTAGATTTAATTTAACATGATGTGAAAAAATTGTTAAATATTAACAATAATAATATCTATAAATTTTTATTGCACTATTTTTATAACTTTTAAGATTTTTAGAATAGAGTTAAATGTCTAACTAATAAAACATAGTGCGCCAAACCGCTCTTATTCTTTAAATACTCAACATAATAGTCGATAGAAGTCTCTTGCCTTAACATGTTGATCCATAATATTATAAGACATATATCAAAGGTTGAGAGATAAAAGTTAAGGATGTGTAACTACATATATATTTTAATAGTCTATTGACGAGGAAATAACAAAAGTACACAACTAAAAATATTAAAAAAGAGAGGAAAAGAAGTATAAATTTTGTATATTAATAAAAATGATAACATAAAAAAGATAAAAGAATAGAAAAGCATACAAAGCAAGGCAATAATTTTCATAGTCAAAAAGTTGTATGAGACACAATATATAAATTAGTAAATTACTGACTATATAGTATAGGTTTACCTATAAAAATATATTATCATGAACTCAATTATACATATGAGATTAAATTAAAGAGAGACAAAAAAAAAAAGCACAACAATAAAATATAGATCAAACCAAAAGTAATAAGCCATTTTTTTTTCTTTTTTAAGAGAACGGGGCTCAAGTCATAATATGATTGTGTTATACTGAATAAAACCTTCACATGGTTAAGGCTTTCAATTCTAATGATCACCAATATTTAGCCCTTAAATTTCAAAAATGTACTATATTGAATTGGACAACAAAAGGCTCCCAGTAGCATTAGAGTAAAATTAATAAATATGTATTTAATATTTTTTTAAATTACAATTTATTTTTCATTTATTAACAACGGAGTTCAAAAATTAATTTGTATTCCAATCATAAGAGCTAGTAATCAATGGTATACTCATATTGTTTACGTTATTGTTGCTGTTATCAAAGAAGATACATCCAATACACCTCTAAAAAGATTCAATATAATTATACGTACTTTGTAAAGTATTCGAACATAACAATGGTAAGATAATACAATACGATGACAATGCTACAGTTCTTATTAATCAAGAAAGAAATTCGAAAGAAACTCGAATTTTTTGCGCGATCACTCGAATATCTTCTAATGTATCTTTTAATCTTAATATATTGAATGATCGTTAACTAATATTAGTTAATCTTAATCAAATATTACTTATATTGACCGATCGTTGTAACATTGATGGATGTTTGTATCCAATGATTGCATTAAGCATACGATAAAATCTAAATAAAGTAGGTGTAATCAAATATAAATGAAGTTAACTTTTTTAGGTCAACTAATACAATTTGTTTAAAATAAACACTAATTAACTATTTTAGATTTTGGAAAGGAGAATTCAACCCATAATCAATAAAATATGGGCACGATATTTACTATAAATAATAAGCAAGTTTGACATTAATTATCTAAATATATACGATTAAGTGTAGATTTAATCTTAAATAAAATGAAATCACATTTTTCCTAATAAGGTAAATGATGGTGGCTATGTTGAAATTTTTTGTGATATTAATAGAAAATGATCATAATAAAAAATTTAATTATATGACATAATTTTTTTAATATATAAAATTTTATTTTTAACTCTCTAAGAAATATATATGTTATTTTTTTTATCACATAAAATGTTATTTTATAGAAAAAAAAATATGTACTTTTTTTTTATGAAAATATATTGTTTTACATTATATAAAAAAATAATACATACATACATACATATATATTTAAAAAAAATTATTTAAATAAATGAATCATAAAAAAAAATATTACAATCATAAGTGCTAGTAATCGACGACATGCTCATATTAGTGACGTTATTGTTGTTGTTATCAAAAAAGATGTACCCAATACATGCACCTCTAAAAAGATTAGGGTTGTAATTATACATACATGTAAAGTACTCAAACGTAACAATTATAAGGTAATACAATATGATGATAACGCTGCAATTCTTGTTAATTAAGAAGGAAATTCCAAGAAAACTCGAATTTTTGGCGCAATCACCTAGATATCTTTTAATCTTACTACATTGAATTATCGTTAACTAATATTGACTAATCTTGATAAAATATTACCTACATTGACCGATCATTTTAACATTGATGGATGTTTGTAACCAATGACCGCATTAAGCATACGATGAAGTCTAAATAAAGTAGGCGTAATTAAATATAAATGAAGTTAACTTTTTTTAGGTTAGCTAATACAATTTGTTTAAAATAAACACTAATTAACTATTTTAAATTTTGGAAAGGATAATTCAACCCATAATCAATAAAATATGGACACAGTATTTACCACAAATAATAAGCAAGTTTGACATTAATTAACTAAATATATACGATTAAGTGTAGATTTAATCTTAAATAAAATGAAATCACATTTTTCCTAATAAGGTAAATGATGGTGGCTATGTTGAAATTTTTTGTGATATTAACAGAAAATGATCCTAATAAAAAATTTAATTATATGACATAATTTTTTTAATATATAAAATTTTATTTTTAACTCTCTAAGAAATGTATATGTTATTTTTTTATCACGTAAAATGTTGTTTTATAGAAAAAAATATGTATTTTTTTTATGAAAATATAAATTGTTTTACATTATATAAAAAAATATATATACATACATACATACATATATATTTAAAAAAATTATTTAAATAATGAATCATAAAAAAAAAATTACAATCATAAGAGATAGTAATCGACGACATGCTCATATTAGTGACGTTATTATTGTTGTTATCAAATAAGATGTACCCAATACATGCACCTCTAAAAAGATTAGGGTTATAATTATACGTACTTGTAAAGTACTCAAACGTAACAATGGTAAGGTAATATAATACGATGATAATGCTGCAATTCTTATTAATTAAGAAGAAAATTCCAAGAAAACTCAAATTTTTGGTGCGATCATCCAAATATCTTCTAATCTTACTACATTAAATTATCATTAACTAATATTAACTAATCTTGATCAAATATTACCTAGACGGATTGTTTTAAGATTGATGGATGTTTGTATCCAATGATTGCATTAAGCATACGATGAAGTCTAAATAAAGTAGGCGTAATCAAATATAAATGAACTTAACTTTTTTTTAGGTCAACTAATACAATTTGTTTAAAGTAAACACTACTTAACTATTTTAAATTTTGGAAAGGAGAATTCAACCCATAATCAATAAAATATGGACGCAGTATTTACTACAAATAATAAGCAAGTCTGACATTAATTATCTAAATATATACGATTAAGTGTAGATTTAATCTTAAATAAAATGAAATCACATTTTTCCTAATAAGGTAAATGATGGTGGCTATGTTGAAATTTTTTGTGATATTAACAGAAAATGATCATAATAAAAAATTTAATTATATGACATAATTTTTTTAATATATAAAATTTTATTTTTAACTCTCTAAGAAATATATATATTATTTTTTTATCACGTAAAATGTTGTTTTATAGAAAAAATATGTACTTTTTTTTTTGTATAAAAATATATATCGTTTTACATTATATAAAAAAATAATATATGTACATACATACATACATACATATATATTTTCAAAAAATTATTTAAATAAATGAATCATAAAAAAAAAATTACAATCATAAGAGCTAGTAATCAACGACATGCTTATATTAGTGACGTTATTGTTGCTGTTATCAAAGAATATGTACCCAATACACCTCTAAAAAGATTAGGGTTGTAATTATACGTACTTGTAAAGTACTCAAACGTAACAATGGTAAGGTAATATAATACGATGATAATGCTGCAATTCTTATTAATTAAGAAGAAAATTCCAAGAAAACTCAAATTTTTGGTGCGATCATCCAAATATCTTCTAATCTTACTACATTAAATTATCATTAACTAATATTAACTAATCTTGATCAAATATTACCTAGACGGATTGTTTTAAGATTGATGGATGTTTGTATCCAATGATTGCATTAAGCATACGATGAAGTCTAAATAAAGTAGGCGTAATCAAATATAAATGAACTTAACTTTTTTTTAGGTCAACTAATACAATTTGTTTAAAGTAAACACTACTTAACTATTTTAAATTTTGGAAAGGAGAATTCAACCCATAATCAATAAAATATGGACGCAGTATTTACTACAAATAATAAGCAAGTCTGACATTAATTATCTAAATATATACGATTAAGTGTAGATTTAATCTTAAATAAAATGAAATCACATTTTTCCTAATAAGGTAAATGATGGTGGCTATGTTGAAATTTTTTGTGATATTAACAGAAAATGATCATAATAAAAAATTTAATTATATGACATAATTTTTTTAATATATAAAATTTTATTTTTAACTCTCTAAGAAATATATATATTATTTTTTTATCACGTAAAATGTTGTTTTATAGAAAAAATATGTACTTTTTTTTTTGTATAAAAATATATATCGTTTTACATTATATAAAAAAAATATATATATGTACATACATACATACATACATATATATTTTTCAAAAAATTATTTAAATAAATGAATCATAAAAAAAAAAATTACAATCATAAGAGCTAGTAATCAACGACATGCTTATATTAGTGACGTTATTGTTGCTGTTATCAAAGAATATGTACCCAATATACCTCTAAAAAGATTAGGGTTGTAATTATACGTACTTGTAAAGTACTCAAACGTAACAATGGTAAGGTAATACAATACGATGATAATGCTGCAATTCTTATTAATTAAGAAGGAAATTCAAGAAAATTCGAATTTTTGGCGCGATCATTCAAATATCTTCTAATCTTACTACATTGAATTATCGTTAACTAATATTAACTAATCTTGATCAAATATTACCTAGACAGATTGTTTTAACATTGATGGATGTTTGTATCCAATGATTGCATTAAGCATACTATGAAGTCTAAATAAAGTAGACGTAATCAAATATAAATGAACTTAACTTTTTTTTAGGTCAACTAATACAATTTGTTTAAAATAAACACTACTTAACTATTTTAAATTTTGGAAAGGAAAATTCAACCCATAATCAATAAAATATGGACACAGTATTTACTACAAATAATAAGCAAGTCTGACATTAATTATCTAAATATATACGATTAAGTGTAGATTTAATTTTAAATAAAATGAAATCACATTTTTCCTAATAAGGTAAATGATGGTGGCTATGTTGAAATTTTTTGTGATATTAACAGAAAATGATCATTATAAAAAATTTAATTATATGACATAATTTTTTAATATATAAAATTTTATTTTTAACTCTCTAAGAAATATATATGTTATTTTTTTTATCACGTAAAATGTTGTTTTATAGAAAAAAAATATGTATTTTTTTTTATGAAAATATAAATTGTTTTACATTATATAAAAAAGTAATATATATATATATACATACGTACATACATACATATATATTTATAAAAAAATTATTTAAATAAATGAATCATAAAAAAAAAATATTACAATCATAAGTGTTAGTAATCGACGACATGCTCATATTAGTGACGTTATTGTTGCTGTTATCAAAAAAGATGTACCCAATACAAGCACCTCTAAAAAGATTAGGGTTGTAATTATACATACTTGTAAAGTACTCAAGCATAACAATTATAAGGTAATACAATATGATGATAATGCTGCAATTCTTGTTAATTAATAAGGAAATTCCAAGAAAACTCGAATTTTTGGCGCAATCACCCAGATATCTTCTAATCTTACTGCATTGAATTATCGTTAACTAATATTGACTAATCTTGATAAAATATTACCTACATTGATCGATCATTTTAACATTGATGGATGTTTGTAACCAATGACCGCATTAAGCATACGATGAAGTCTAAATAAAGTAGGCGTAATTAAATATAAATGAAGTTAACTTTTTTTAGGTCAACTAATACAATTTATTTAAAATAAACACTAATTAACTATTTTAAATTTTGAAAAGGAAGAATTCAACCCACAATCAATAAAATATGGGTACAATATTTACTATACATAATAAACAAGTCTGGCATTAACTATCTAAATATATATGATTAAGTGTAGATTTCATCATAAATATAAATGAAATCATATTTTTCCTAATAAGGTAAATGATGTTGGCTATGTTTAAAAAAATTGATGATGATTGAAATTTTTTGTGATATTGGCATAAAATGATCCTAATAAAAAATTTAATTATATGATATAATTTTTTTTTTACTCTCTAAGAAATGTACAGGTTATTTTTTTGTCATGTGAAATGTTATTTTATAGAAAAAATATCTACTTTTTTTTTAATAAAAAAATATATTATTTTACATATATATATATATATATATAATTAAAAAAATTATTTAAATAAATGAATCATTAAAAAAAAAAAGAAAAAAAACCTAATAAAATTGCTATGTGCAGATAAGCATGAGATGGCAAGTTATGGTAAAACACAAATGCGTACGTTACATAGAAAACGGCCATATAAGCTCAGTTGCAATAAATGGACGTATCCAGTTCTTCAAAAAGGAAAAATTCAAAACCAAAAACTGAAATTGAAACCGAAAAATGAGAAATAATTTAGAATGTGATTGTGATGATATAATACTTCATATTAATAAAATATAAAATTAGTACAATAATTTTTAAAAAGATAAATATTTAGGGGAAAAAGAGGGATAAATTATTAATCAACCACAAAACCATTAACCAAAAATGAGTAAATTTATGTTCTCGTTAAATTATAAGACATATATTTAAAAAAATAAAATTCAGTTATAGAGAGTAAAAGATGAAAGAAACAAAGAGGACAAGTGGTGGGGATAATACTTAAGACTCTATTCCATATATTTTTTTTTATATTCATTTTCCGTTCCTTTTGAAAAAGCTAAAAAAAAAAACGTTTCATAAAGAAACAAACAGATTCTGGTTTTCCTTAAAGCTCGAGAAAAGAGTGTGAGACAAAGCAAAGCTATCACTAAGACCGAGACCAAAGCATGTGGTTTTTTTTTATATAGAGAAACTCCCCTCACATAACCCACACGAGCGGTTCTTGATTTGCATGAACAGCACAGACTTTCTTAGAGAGATTAAAACCATTTTGTTTTCCTTTTTAAGTTTGAGAAAGGCAAAAAGTTCAGTCTCAAAATAAGAACCCTCCCCTTAACTAAGAGAACAACACATTTGAAAGTTGGGTTGGGTTTTGAAACAGTGTTGATTCTCTGTTTTTTGAAACTGTTGGGAAACTACCCATTTTTCTTTATCGCTTTTACTACGCTTGAAATCCACCAAGATGAGATTTTGAGTCCTTTTGATTTGGTAGCCAGTATCACAAAGACATAGAGAGACACAAAAACCCAAGTGTTTTCCACATACGTTTTCTCTGTTTCACTTGTGACATTGTAGTAAAAATACTATCTTTAAGTCTTAACAAGTTCAAATATTTTCCTTGATTTTCAACGCTTTTGGGTTTTTCTTCATAATGGGTCTTAATCAAATAACCAGTGATTTTGATGGTTTCTGTGGTTATGGTGCTATGAACTTTATTTCACCACCACTACCACCATCTTTTGCTTCTGATCAACCATCTCAGTCTGAGGAAAAAGGGTTTAGGACGAGTAATGAAATGAGGTTTCAGATTTTGAGTCCTTTGTCAGAGGAAAACGGAACAAAGAAAGGAATTGTTAGTGTAAACGAAGTCTTTGATGAAAAGTCACTGTCTTTGAAACTTGTTGGAGATGAAGAGATGAAGAGCTCTGTTGCTGGGAAACGTACTAGTGGGCATACTAAGCTTTGTGTTAGAGGTCATTGGAGGCCAGCTGAGGATGCAAAACTCAAAGAGCTTGTGACTCAATATGGTCCTCAAAACTGGAACGTAATAGCTGAACATCTTCAAGGCAGATCAGGTAACTAAATGTAAATCTCTATTGTAAGAAAAGTAGCCAAATGTTAATACTTTGGGGGAAAACAAAGTGTCCATTAAACCATTATTTCTATGAAAGTAAAAATTTCCCAGGTTTAAATAAGTAAAAGAAAGTAAAACAAATCCCTTCTTTTTCTTGATTTGGATTGGCCAAAATGAAACCTTGCACTTACAGTTCTGAATGATTGGGAAATATCCCATTTGTTATAAAAGAAGAAGGAAAACATAAGGTTTTTGATCAATTATGATCATGTTTGTTTTCCAGGAAAAAGTTGCAGACTGAGGTGGTTTAACCAATTAGATCCAAGAATAAACAGAAGGGCTTTTAGTGAAGAAGAAGAGGAAAGGCTCTTGAATGCTCATAGACTATATGGTAACAAATGGGCAATGATTTCTAGGCTTTTTCCTGGTAGAACTGATAATGCTGTTAAGAATCATTGGCATGTGATCATGGCTCGTAAACAAAGAGATCAGTCCAACTTTTATAAGAAAAGAAAAACTTCCTCTGCTTCTCCTCATCAAGTGTTTCCCAAAGGATTTGATCATCGTATGATCAATCTTCAAAACAATACCTGTAGTGAATCTACCCTCACAAATACTATTGATGAATCTGCTGCTTCAACTTGTAGTACTGATCTCTCTTTAACTCCCTCTTCAAATAGACTAGTAATACCTGCTAGTTTTCCCTATAAGCTCAATAGTCCAACTCTACAACAGAACCAACACTATGGATATCATATTGGTATGTGTCTTTTTTACTTCACTTTTCTTTCTGTTGGTTGTAACCGGTGCAAGTTTTTTTCCCCCCTTTTTGAACGTTTTCTATGTGGGCATGTAAGAGTACACAAAACATTTGAGTCACTGTACTTGTGTTTAGTTCTAGTGATTAACATGACTTTTAACATAGCTTCAATCTCTTACTATTGAGATTTTAAGAGGTACATACCTATATTTAGTACACTTTAATCCAATATTTTTAAACATACTGGCTCTTAAGCAAGTACTTTGAGTGTTATTTGTTTAAAAAAGTGCCCCAAACAAGAACTAGAGACTAGAGACATTACTCATTGCTTCTCGAGTATTACGAAAGTGATGTCTTGTAAGGTATATATATTTTCCTTTTCTTTTTTGGTTTTTTTTTTAGTTGAGCAATTTTTTAAGAGTTATCCTTGGTTTAATGTTATTGCAGGGTCATCAACAAATGGGAATTTGGAAAAGTTCATGGACAATAGGAATGGGATTAATGGATTGTATCAAATTGGGATAATGGGAGTAAATGTGGTGGTTGTGGATCAATCAGATTCAAACTCAGAACTCTCTGCTACTGAATCAGTTGCCACCAATAGAAGCAATGTCACAGTGTCTGTGGAAAGTGAAAATGAGAAGAAGAAGAAGAAGATTGCAAGTGTACTACCTACCTACATTGATTTCCTTGGAGTTGGAGCTTGTTAAAAACACAGGCTAATAGGGGTAAACTTTTAGACCATGGAGAGTTCACAAAGAGAGAGAGAGAGAGAGAGAGAGTGAAAAAGCTAAGTCTGTATAAGAGGGTATTTCTACAGTATCTGAAGTACAGATAGATACTTAGATCCATAAAAGGAAAAAGAGAGAACTGATAGTATAGGGCTAAATGAGTATGATGGGGGATTTTCAAGGGGTGGTTTTGTTATTCAAAATAACAATTGAGAATGAGGTTTTGGGAGACAACAAGAGAGCATAGTTTTTCTCTGTGATGTTATTGGCCTTTTGTATTAAAAGTAAAGCAAAAGCCAAAGTTTTCTCTTTAGACTATTGACTGAAGCTCTGCCTATCTTTCCTGACTTTTCAATGCTCTTGTCTGTTGTTTGTTTGGTATTCTCTGTGTTGTTAGTTTGTGGTATGTCTAGTCGTAAAACTCCTTTTTATATCTAGTTACAACTAATCAAAATAATATTTAATTTAAATATTATAAATTTTTTTAAAAAGGCACTAATCGATCGGATATTAAAAGTTTAAATTTTTGAAAATTATTATAAGTTTATTAATGTGGTATGCAAAGAGTGTTATTATAGGAATAAAATTTTGATATTTTTAAATTTTTTAAACTTTTAGTATTTTTTATAATAATTATTAAATTTTTAGTATTTTATTAAAAATTAGATAAATTTTTATACTTTTTAATTATATTTATGATACTTTTTCCTAATTTTTTTAACATTCCACTGAGATTTATAATTTTTTTATTTGATTATGATTTTACACACAGAACACGATACAAATTGACACAATAGATCACAACATCTCACCTATACAAAGCGCGTCAGATCTTAATTTTATTTATAAATAGAGGTTTGAGCTTTGATCGTTCTTTATTTGTGAGGAATATCTACTAGTTAATTAGGGACGGGCGTATGGATCCAATATTTTTTTTCTTTCCTTCTGTTGAGCACAAATGCTACAAAGTCTAATTAAATAAACAAGGTTGTTTTTTTTATTGACATAAAAAAAACTGAAAAAATAACAAAAAGAGCATTCTTTATAATTAAATTATATATTTTTATAATTAAAAAAAATATATATTTTTACATTATTTTTTTAAAACTTAAGTCTAATTAAACACTGTTAAAATAAAATTGCACAAAAAAAAAATATTTTACCATTTCTTTTTTTCGACCAATCCGAAAGAAAAGCTTATTTTACCATTTTCAATAGCAAAAGGAAGTTTATTCAGTTATTACAAGTACACAATATAATTAAATAATTAAAATTTAAAAAAATATAATATTTTATTAGAGGTACTCTGTATAAGCATGCTTACATTTTTCTCTCCATGCAAGAAAAGCAATTGTCAAAAAGTTCTTTAAATGTTTAATTGTAGCAATCCCTTCCCCCTTTCTTTTAAATTCTAATTGTAAATCATTGTGAAAACAAATCATTGTGGAAATTATGCAGAAATAAGAGTTAAATAAAAAAAAAAGGCGTGTAAGGCCAAACATAAATAATTTATGAAAGCATATTCTGAACTTAGAAAACAAACCATTTTAAAAAAAAAAAAAAAAAATAAATCTACTCGAAGGAGATAAAATAACGTTTGTTATTTTCCATTCACCTAAATCAACGTCTTATTCTAAAAATACCAACAGTGGTTAGTATCTTAGGCTGTTGTTAGATGAGTCTTCATGCACAATTATATCTGTTTTACCTCTTAAATTCATACTTTAATGCATATAATTCAGTGACATTATTCACTGGACTATCCACTGTTGTAAATAATAAATAAATAAAAAAACCATTTTGATAGAAACCAAAGTAAAGGTTATATTGTTTAATGAGTATTAAAAAAAAAAAACTTCAATTGGGGTCTAGAGATCTTATGCATCGGTGTTTTGTTTAAATCTATCACAAACAATTAAAAACGTGACATTATAAATCTCCATGATTGTTTTGATAGTAATCTTTGTGGTATGATTTTGGAGCTGGTGATGTCCATTCATTTGACAAATCTGAGCAAGCTTTTTCTTTCCCCTAATTTTTCCTCCTTTTTTTTTTTTTTTTTAAAGAAAATTTTTAATGAGTTCTGTGAATTTATTATTATGGTTCCATAATTTTTATAAAAGAATCGCTTTAATCTCATTGTTTTAAAATGCAATATTTTAGTTTTATAAACAAAAAAATAAAAAATTATATGATTTATGTGAAGCTCTTCTTTGTTTATTTTTATTATTCCATCTTATTCCTTTTATTCATAATATATTTTTTTTTATCCTTTTATTTGTACTATTTAAAAAAAGAAAGACTAGAAAATGATAAGTGGTAGTGGCTTGTGGTTGTGATCACGTGGCGGTGGTGTCGGTGAGCTTTACACATTCGTCAATACTTTTTTCATCATTGTCTTCGTTTTAATATTCAATCAAATAATTATATACTATCATAATTTTATATTTAATAAAAATTAAATATAATTTTTTTTATTTAAATAAAAATATTTTAAATTTTATTAAATAATTATGATAAATTTTGATTTGATACATATTAAATTAAATTATTTAAAATTGAACAACTATTTACCTCACTTTCCATAATTGAGTTGGATATATATTTAACTAGCAGAGTTTTAATTGGCCGGTGACACCACTTGTAAAAATTGAGTTGAACACATATCTAATTAAATTATAAATACTTGTTCAATTAAATAGATTTTATTTAAACATTAACCTCGTTTGTCAACAGAGTTGAAAAATATATCTAATTGACCAAATTTTAATCATTTAATAATCCCAATAAACGGAGCCAAATTTAAAAAAAAAGTGTCCAATTCATTATCATTATAACTCAATTCGCAAATTATTCAACTCATATGATTTCAACACATACTTTACTGCTCATCTTTTATTTATTTCTTTCCTCCCCCCGGAATCAGAATCTAAGCAAAATGACATTCATGGAAGGAAAAAAAAATATAAATATAATTTCTCTCTGAGTAAAAATACAATTTTTTCACATTACATAAACCCTCAATAAAAGGGAATGAGAAGGATCGATCAGAAATAAACACAAAACCTAAATAATAAGGGGTAAACTTTGAATTTTGATAAAAATGCAAGTGAAGTGTTCATATTAAAATAAAGTTAATAAAAGAAGATCATAAAAACATATAACCTTAATACAAATGTTATTTAAACATGTGATTTAAACGAACATAAAATAATCAAATTATAGAGTTGGAGTGTTGACATAAATCGTAACTAAATTTTATAATATTGTGACATTTTTTCGTAAACAGAGAACTAAATATACTGTACTCATACCAGAAAGAAAATGACTAACGTATTATTTCGAAAGGAAGAAAAAGAACCTTAAGGGCATTATAGAGATAATTGTAGATTTTTTCATTGAATGCGATAATGTAGCCAAATAAATAAGTGGGCTTATTATAAAAGATTTGGGTAAGTTTAGAAGCAATCGCAAGCCCAAAGTATCTAGTCATCTATATGAAACCCAACAAACTTGGCTAATAAATAAATAAAAACCGTTTTTATTACAATTTGACAAATACATCGATTATATGATATAATATAATTGATATTTTGTTAATAAGTTATTTCACAATTATTTTATTATTTTACATTCCAACTGTACTCAATCAATAATTAATGTGTTACTTGATTTATACAATAATTTTATGTATATAAATATTACTAATAAGTAATAACCTAAATTCTAAGTGGAAGAAGAAAGGAGAAAAAACAAATAAAAACTTGAACATAGATGTTGATGAATTGTAATTTGAAAACATTGAAGCTCAACGCACTCAGGTATATCTTCTAGCTAACAAGTACTTGTATTATTTTTGGTGTCTCAAATAAACTCTTTGTTTAATGGTTCTATAAAAAGAAACTCCTTGTTTATTTTTTTTATTTATTAACTGGTAAGATTGTTGGATGAAAATTCTTTGTAAATAAGGTCGTTGATGCCAATCTTACAAAATTATAGAAGATATATCGAATTTTGAAAAGAGTTAAGTATTATGGCCAACCCTAAACTTTACAATAAAGTCAAGGCAACGAAAGGAAGGAGCTTGAGACAAGATAAATTTCTTATGTAAATATGTACATAAATAAAAGAATAAAACATATTCATATTATAAAATAAACTTTAATAACCTGCAAACTCATTACAAAATTTAAACAAATTTTTTAACGTATTTATGAAAATATGTCATGATTAAAAATAAAAATCTACCTATAAATGGTGTTATCGTACGTAATTAAATAATTTTACTTTCAATCATATTCACTAATTCGATTTGTTCTTGATTTCTATAAAGGTGACACGGTAACTACTAGCTCTCTCAACATAACAAAGTAAAGCAAAAATAAATAAATAAATAAAGCAAAACGATGAACCAAGAATATATAGGAAACAATACATCAAACTAAAAGAAAAAAGAAAAAAAAATTCATAAAAAACAAAAGAAGACAATGCTATGCACTCAATCTTTGTAATTATTTATATTATAACTCCTGTTAATATTATATAAAAAATGAATTAATTTCTAAAATAATTTAATACATTATAAAAAGCACAGTCGGTTCTGGACCTTATTGTTTCAACATAAAAAGTGACAAGTAGTGAATAATATTAATAAAAATAGTAATGCAGAGTGATCTGAAGGAAGAAATATCGAAAGAGGTTAAAGTAAAGTGTTCGATGTTTAAGCCAACTTTTGTGGCCTCTTAGGGCCCTCAAGTTTAATATAAAAAGTGAACAACTCAGTATCAGATCAGATAAAAAATTAAATGGTAGGGTGTTGTACTTTGCAGTGACAGTGTATATATAAAGCCATGTTTGCTTAGCGTCACTCAACTTCAGCTTAATAAATTATTCCTGCAGAGTTTCTTGACTATGCCTTTGGATTGTTCTCCTCCTTTTATTTTATTTAAGTAATCTATAAATACTTTCTTTTTATATTTTAATCCCTTCTTCCTTTACTGCTACCCAGCTTTTCATGCAAATCCCTGACATGTACACACCCACATTCAGTTTCTTTTTTAAGTGTCACCAAGTTTCATTTTAAAAATATATGAAAAAATTAATTAATTAATTAATTAAAATAAATTACCTTTTATAATAAATTAATTTTTGGAAGGAATATGTTAAAGTTTTTTTTTTTCGGAAAAAAAAAGGGTTTTTAACCTATAGTTAAACGAAATTTTGAGGTGTTATTTTGAGTGGGATCTACTTGATATAAATGTACGGTCATGATTAATTTTTGTTCTTCTCTGTAAGGGCTTCAAAATATTATATTTATATACTCAAAATAATATTAGTGTGAATGAAAAATTGAGTCTTAAAATTTATTTATTGAGAAGGAAAAATGTAATATTTTATATTTGTCCCACATGAGAAAAACAATAATACATGAAAAAAACAATAATACATGGAATGCTTTATAAAATATTTGCTTTCTTATTATAGGTAAGCTTGTGTAGCAAAGAAAAAAGGCTTTCTAAGTATGTACATGAATGTTATCCAAATTTAATGGGCCTTGCGTGGTCCAGTTTTTGCTACATGTAATTTTTTATTTTCCTTCTCTGCTGAAATTTCATGTGATCGTTGGAGAGTTATGACAACTGTTACAAATATTTTATCTGGTTTCTAACAGCCATATTTGAATGAATATAAATTGGCTTCGAGCTGAGGGAAAAGTAAGAACAGAAAATGCCATTCTTTCTCAAATATTTCCCTGCAGCAAATTCCTTTCTTATCCAGAAATATTTATAATCTAGAGCTAGGTTTCAGTATGATAGAGAGCATGTATAAATCAGTTTGTCGGAATAGTTTATGATAATGTTCATAAACTATTATTGATCGTTGTATCTTGGGAGGTATTTTTTCCTTAATCTCAAATACACGTATGTGAGGGAAAAAAATTATCTTAAATATACCGTGTTACACAGGCCTCGATCCTCCTTTAATTTCTTATTTATTAAGTTTTCGTTGTTATAATTTATATGTTTTATATTTTATGTAAATTTAATTCACTTTTATAATTTATAAATTACAAGTTCTTATTTGTTCAATAATAATTTCCTACATTTTTAACTATGTGCCTTTCAACCCAATTGAGTGGATACACTGTGTTTTATTAATATAAGACTTTTATTTTGTTTAAGATCTTTTTTAAAAATGTGAGTCATTTGATCAAATATTTTGTATTTTAATTTAATTTATTATATTTTATTGGATCACTTATTTTTTCTTTTCCTTTTGGCAAATCACATGTATTCTTATATTTGAGAGACTACTAGTTTTTTGTTTTTTAAATCCTTTTTTGTCTATCAATTAACTGAAGTTTTAATACCATATTAAAGTTTTAAAAGAATTATGAGTCTTTTTATTCTAAAAGGTTAATTCAATGAATGTACACAATAATATTTTTTAGGGTGAAGAGTCAAAATAGTCTATTTACTTATGTAATATGTGTCATTTAGTCATCTAGCTTATAAAATGTGTCTTTAAGTCCATTTGCTTATGAAAAATGTGTTTTGAAGTCTCTTTATTTGTAAAAAAAAGGTATCAGATAATGACATAATTAATTTTTCATCCAATTTTTTGTTAAATATAACAGAATAACATATGTATCACATACATGTTTATATTTTTCAATAGATATATATCAAATTAAAAAAATTTTAATTAAAAAATTACTCTAACTTTTTACAATTTCTTTCGATTAAACTTAAATAAATTTTTCATTTTCTAATTTGTAATTTTAGATATTAAACAATAAAAATTCTATTGAATTCGATCAAACTTAAATAAAATTTTCATTATCTAAGTTGTGACTTTAAATATTAGACAATGAAAATTTTATTTAAATTACATTGAAAATTTTATTTAAATTTTTTTAAATTAAAAAAATTGAGTAGTTTTTTAATTATATATATATATATATATCGAAAAATATAAAAATGCATGTGACACATCTGTTATTTTGTTAAATTTAAAAAAAAATTAGATAAAAAATTATCATTGCCTGATACATTTTTTACAAGTAAAGGGACTTAAAAATACATTTTTTACAAGTAAAAAGACTTAAAAATACATTTTTCATAAGCAAAAAAATTTAAAAACATTTTTTATAACTTAAGAAATTAAATACTATCTTTTATAAAAATAAAAATACCTTTATAACATTGTTTCTTATTTTTTATAAACTCTTCTATAATATTTTCATTTATCAATCAACTTGTGATTATAGAAATGATTATCGATTCACCAATAAAAAGACAACAATGAACTCGGCTTTTGCAACAGTATGGCGTTTTATTCGTGAAGCAAGTCTATCAAAGAGTGGTTGCATAAAAAATACTGTAGATGATCTTCAGATACTTAAACGACTTCGAATACCAGGCATTCCAAGACGGGCTCCAAGAATCATAGAAGTTAATTGGAAGGCACCACCCTCGGGATGGATAAAGGTCAATACAGATGGTGCAGCTTTTGGAGCACCAGGTTTATCGGGTTGTGCAGGTGTTTTTAGAACTTCCAGATCATTTGTTAAGGGTTGCTTCTGTGTTCCGCTTGGAATATCGTATGCTTTTGAAGCAGAACTAGCGGCAGCCATCTATGCAGTGAAGTATGCATATATGTTTGGGTGGAGACGTCTTTGGCTGGAATCAGACTCAGCATATGTTGTTGCTTTACTACAGACTCGGTCTTCTTCAGTCCCTTGGAAATGGTACTCTATTTGGAAAGATTGTTTAGATAAAATCTCCAACATGGAGTTTCAATGCTCACATATTTACAGGGAGGGCAATGCTGCAGCTGATAGTTTAGCCTCTAGGGCTCCTAGTTTATGTACAGCGACTTGGTGGTGGAATGCCCCATCTTTCGCTAGCTCTTTTATTTATTCAGATGCAAACAACAAACCTAATTACAGGTTTTGTTGAGAATATTTATTTGTATATTTAATTTTATTAAGCTTTAATAATATTAGTGGTGAGCGGTCTAATGAAGAAGGTGCTAAGGAGGTGCCAACCTAGTTGGGATGTCCCGGTGCACCCACTGAAAACTGCTAACTACAACCTTTTATAAAAAAACTTGTGATTTTCATTTTCTCTGTAACCAAGCCAACCCCGATCCCTTTTTCTCTCAAAGCTTTTAAAGCATGACATATATTCTAACAAATGTACCACCAAATTTAGATCATCTATACATATTTATTATCAAACTCAACACTTAATTAATGTTATTAAATACTCAAAAGAGAGAGAATCAGAAGCCACATCAATAAATATAGAGAGCAAATTTTTCATAAGGAGAAGCGGCGCTAAGTACATGAACTTGGCAAGCAGAAAGTTGTTAACATAAAGTAAAAATGATTTGGAACATAATCTTATAAGCTTCCTGAGACATTAATCATAATTCTGTTCCTAATTTGCAGTAGGTTAAAGACTTAAAGTTCCTGTCAAAACACTTTCCAAATTCTATGGGTATTTTTCTCCGCTTTTTCACACATGCATCCTCTGTTTTATAAGCTTTTGTAAATTTCTTATAATTTTTTTTTAATAATAAATGACGTTTTCAACTCAATTACATGTATGTATTGTGTTTAAATTCCTGCACCTCTAATTATTAAATTTAAGGGAGTGTATGAGCGTACTATTGATATTGAGTAGTGTCCAATCAACCAACATTTTATGCTTTTACGAAGATTATTAATTAATAATTTTTAATATGATATCAGAAATGATGAGTAGTATCAAAAAGTAATATTATATTAAAACTTGTTTGAGAAATAATTAATTTTATAAAAGATATTTTTATTAGTTTATAGCTATTATATAAGCAATTATAGTTGATGAGTACATAACTCTATCATTCTAAGATTTCTAGTGAAAAGTATTTAACTTATCTCTACGTACGTGATTGAGTTATATACAAAAAAAAAAAAAAAAAATTATTTGTCAAAAGGATTCTTACTACTCAGTTAAGAGGACGGTTGGTAACATGCTTTTGTTAAAATTAATTTTTGAAAAATGATTTTAAAAAGAAGTGTATGACTTATGCTTTTGTTCAGAAGCATAAAATGTAATGTTTGAGTTTTGAAAGCACTTATTATAATTATAATAGTAAAATATAAACGCAAATAGAACCAAATGGACTGTACATTAAACCCGATCACCTGGAAACATCGGTCAGCACTAAGCACTTTGGAATGGAGTGAAGTATGTGGAAAGAAAAGACCAAACGTCAGATTCAATAACTTTGTCTATAAGCAAGTTTAACCAAATTAGAGTGCACGAACGCTAAATTCCCTTTTTGGATTTTAATAAAAATAAAACTTAAAACGGAGACCAAAAAGTTGAAACCCAATTAACTACTTAAACATGAATATGCCTAAGTTGGATAAATTTTTACTTTTAGTTCTTAATTTGTTCTATGGTCGAATAAGTGAAAGCAACACACAAATATATAAACTATAAGTCTAAAACAATTAGATAGATTGATCAGTTGTAATTGTCTTCTTATTTCAATATTCAGAAATATAAACAAATTAAATTAAGAATAAAAATTGTATTACTCCAAATCATAATTACATAAATACAAAAATATATAAATTTTAAATACAAAATTTAAATGACAAAAAATAGAAATTAACTAAAGAGATGACCGAGTCTCATTTATTTTAAGATAATTTTTTTCGTTCACCGCATTGTAGGTGTTTGAAAATTCTGAAAAATTATCTCCCATTATATAAAAGAATCAAGTGGAAATAAACTTATACCACAATTTATTACCTAAAGAATTATCAAGTGTTTGAACTCTCATAGAAAATCATAACTCTAGATCGAAAATACAAACAATGATAAAAGTTTTTCTCTGCTTTGTCAAATGGTATTAATCACCAAAAATAATTTTTCATTCACTAATTTTCCAACAGTAAGTTTCTATCTATTAATTAGCAAAAATAAAAAGTTAAGTGTGTATTCTAATATTTGATTGACTGAAGCTATGTAAATTTTGTATAGTTATATGCATTAAAAGCTTAACCATAATCTAAAAGATTAACTCATGCATTTTAATTATGTCAATCGCTTTTCTATCAAAAAAAAAAAAAAATTATGTCAATCGCTTTTTACTATAATCGGTAAAGCTTGCAATTTAAAAAAAAAAAAATACTAGTTCAAATTCTTCAATTCTAAATATGGTTTGATGAAAAAAAATTCAAAATTGGTAAGATTTATGATATAATAAGCAGCTGAATGAGATGACTGTAACTAGTCGGTCATGTACTGTTCCAATATTCTTATATGCATGTCATATTACTTTTAACTTGTGCGTTATATCGATATATGAAATGTGTACGTTATAATTAGTTTATCCTTTTCATACATTTAAGGTTTTTTTTTTTTTTTTACTTTTATATTAATTACATATTTATACATATTTTTAGATAGATGTGGTTAATACTTAATACTCATTGTTAAAACTTACCTGTCACAAATTTTTTCAAAAAAAAGTAACAATAATTATTTTATATTAATATATTTTTTAAAATATTAGCTTTATATACAATGGAGGTTAAATAATTAAAATTTTACAATTATCATTACTTGAATTTGAACACAGAACTTTCAACTTTAATATCATATTAGAAGTTGATGAAAAACCTTACAGAGTGAGAAATATACTAAATAACTTAACCTTTTAAGAGGATTTGTTTCCAAAATACTTATAACATGATATCAGAGTCGAATGTTATATGTTCAATCCAATTAACCCCAATAGTTAAATTACAAGCATTTAACTTACATCTTATATACAACCAAGATTGTGCATAAGTGATACATATATAAAAGTATTGTTGGCTCACTTATAATAGTTTAAGCCTTTAAGAGAGTCGAATGTTATATCTTCAATCCAATTAACCCCAATAGTTAACTTACAAGCATTTAACTTACATCCTATATACAACCAAGATTGTGCATAAGTGATATATATATAAAAGTATTGTTGGCTCACTTATAATAGTTTAAGCGAGAATTGATTTTCTTATAATTTCTAACATAGTATTAGTGGTATCAGAGCTTATGTCCTTTGTTTAAAACTTAGTAACATCAACTGTTAAAATATTGTAAATATTTAATTTGCATGATGTGTAAACCAATACATACTTATAAGAAAGTAATACATGTATAAAAGTATTATAAGCTAAATTAATTTCATAACAAATTCTAATATAATATTAAAGCTAATTTTTTTTTTTGTTCAAACCTTAATAATACCGATTTTTAAAATATTGCAAGTGTTTGAAATATAATTAATTATCCTTCCAATAACCTCTAACTTAATTTCTGAACTAAATTTCAGTGTTCGAACTTCAAAGTATTAAGCTTACATCGATCCACATGAGGGGAGTAATTAGACTTGAATATGGGGAGAAAAAAAATTATTCTAAAGAAGTAATAAGGGGAAAAAAATTCCTTTATAGAACTGAATATAAAATATATGAGACGGTTTCAAAATAATAATAATTTTTGAAAAACGTATCCTAGAAACATAAACTATTATAATAGAGATGAAAAGGGTAGAAAAGTAAATTCAGAAAATCAATATTCCCATAAACTAGAACTTTAAATAGCTCCAAACCCATCTTGGAACAGTAAACTTATGCATAATATTTTTATTTTTTCCTGATATTCATCCCACCTAGGTTTTAGCAGCTTCAACAATAACATTTCTTTATTTCTTTTTCCATTCACAAACCCCAAATGGAAGAAGAAGATCAAACCCAAGACCCTCATAAATCATCAACTAGTCTAAACAACAATTCATCATCTTCTTCAGAACCCGTTAGATCAAGATGGACACCAAAACCAGAACAAATTCTAATATTAGAGTCTATCTTCAACAGTGGTATGGTCAACCCTACTAAAGAAGAAACTATTAGAATTAGAAAGTTACTTGAAAAATTTGGTGCTGTTGGGGATGCTAATGTCTTTTACTGGTTTCAAAATCGACGGTCGAGGTCTCGCCGCCGACAACGACAACTTCAGTCGGCCAGTCTTGATGATCAACAAAGGAATATTAATAATCTTCATCAACAACAACAAGTAGTTGGTGGTGGTGCAATTCAACAACATCAAAGTTATGATAATATAATAATGAACTATACAAGTGGTAATAGTGGTGTTGCTATGTGCTATGGATCATCAATTCATAATAATTGTGTTTCCTCTCCACTTTTTATGGGCGGTTCGTGTTCTTCGGATAATAATTGTGGTGGCAGTGGTGGAGGAGATGGTGGTTTGTTTCAAATGTGTGGTGGTCAAATGGGTCTTCCGGAAATCGAGCAAACGTCTATTGTAACGCCTGTTTTTTCCTCTCCAGATACCTCTAATTTGCACTTCCAAACTGGTGTGTCTATTTTATTTAATATATGCCCTAATTTTTTTTAACTTTCGAACTTGTAATTAATTGCATGCCCTAATTAACTCTATAAGTGTTAATTTGTTTCAAATATTAATTTGATTTATTCACTTTAATCCACTTGTGGTATGTTATATAATTCCTTCAATTTTATGTTATTTTATTTTTACAAAATTATTTTCCTTGATCAATATGCTTTGGCTAGCTATATTTATTTAGTTAGTTATATATCATTTTTATTAATTTTTTATCTAATTTCTTACCAAGTTTCTTTTTTGCCCTAGCTACAGATGTGTTTTAATTTCAGACTCTATTTATGAAGCACTTTCCCCCTTATTTTACCTCCTACTTTGATCCTTCTTCTTCTTCTTTTTTTTTCATAAGTTTTTAAATTTGCTTCTTAATTTGCCCTAGCTTTGCCGTTGTGTTTCTTTAGAGTTCAGATTATATATACACATGTTTTTTTTTTTTTTTTTTAATAATTAATTATATATATATATTGTTGGGTGTAAAATTAACAAAAATCGACGTTTGTGAATAAATCGATTAACTTAAAAAAACTTCTTCATTTTAATTACTTTTTATTTTAATTTGGTATTTAGAACTTAGAATTTAGTTTCAAGTTTTCAACTACGATTCTTGGGAGTGAGATGTGAGAATTGATCTTGTGTCTAATTGAAGAAACAGGAAAGCTTCTTGCTCAATATATTAATTTCCCTGAAAACAGGGTCTTACTTTTTCTTTTGTGAGGCTTATTAATTTCATGTTTATGCTTTCTTGAACGAAATTTCCCAAGAAAGTAGAGACACAAAAGGAAAAGTTGTTGACAATATTTATATATTAAAAAATTAACTTATTAATTGTTCTTGCTTTGCATGTACTTTTACATAATCCGAATTCAATGAATCACTTTTTGTTTTTGGCTTAAAATTAGAGTTCACTTGTTATTTTAATTGTTAATTAGAAATATATACTTTATGCAGGCTTTCTTTCCTGTTTTTCAAAACTTTATCATGGGATTTTACTTTTTTCTAATGAAAATAATTAACACATGATAAATTAATATGTTAATTAAATGAAGAAACATTAATAAATATTTGAGATTATTGAATATGAATTTAATGTATATAAAAAATGCAGGGTTAATGACGGTGTTTATAAATGGGGTACCAACAGAGATACCAAAAGGTTGTTTGGACATGAAAGCAATGTTTGGTGAAGATGTTCTTTTAGTTCATTCCTCCGGAGTTCCGGTTCTCATTAATGACTTTGGCTTTTCACTTCAAAGTCTTCAACCTGGTGAAAGCTATTTTCTGGTAACTTTTAAAATATAATTGTTAAACATGTGCTTTAATATTATTAGAAAAAATTAAATATATTTAGACTCAGTGCTCAATCTTTATCACGTCACGTCATTTTTTATTTTATTTTTGATGCGTAGCATAAGTTATTATTAAATCAAAATGATAATTTTATCCATTGCTAGTTTTGTATTTTACTTTCATTATTTTTTTTTATAATTCTCTCTCTATTATATTTTCGCCGACACCCATGCAGTTCCCTTACTGTGTCTGTGAGTGTTTCTATGTTTATGATTCTGAAATTACAACCTGGAAGCTACTGATTCAGATGTTACATTTTTTAATATTTTGTTGCTTTCACTGTTTCACATTTACAGATTTGTTCAGCTTATAATATAATTTTTAATTTCTCTTTAGTTTACTTCTTCTATGTTTGGATTATCTGAGTTTTAGGGATTTATGTCTTACCTGTGTGGCTGTGTTGAACTATTCTCTAATACTTCTCTGTCCCGCTTTGATTTATAACTATTTGATTTTAGAAATAAGTACTTACCAAAAATCCCTCTCTCCATTTGGAAAAGTTCGACTCCTAATAATTCATGTATATGTAATAGTATTAAAAAAGTTGGAGGGTTCAACGAGGGCACAGAGAGAGCTCATTTAGACATGTAGTAAAAGATTTGAACTTTGAATCATAATTATAAGTGCGTAAGTAACGTAGATATTTAAAATAATTAAAAAAAAACTATATTAAGTATGGTCACCTAGTATTGTGGTACTTTTGCTTATATTTTAAGTTAAATGTTCAAATAATACTTTTTTAATAAGAAAATTATATTAATGGTAAATGTTTTTAGCTGTAAATAATGATTGAATAAATTGTTTAATTTATAAAATGAAAAGATTAGATTTTTATTTTTATTTTTAAATATATACGAGACATGAATTATCATATTAATATAAATTGACAATTGATAGAGGAATACTAATTAGAAATTTGCTTCTCAGGTTTCAAGATCAACTTAATCATCATAAAAGAAGGAAAGACTGGGATAGGCTATCTGTGTACTGGACTCTACATATGTATTTTCTTTTCTTATAACTTACTGGTTTTTATTTATTCTAGATCAGCATATGGTTTTCTATTTTCAGGATATTAATTAGAATGTTATTATGTGATTATTTGAGCCTTTTATTTTTCTAATAGATCATCATATCATATATACTTAGTTTTATAATTTAGATGTTCTTTTTTCCTTTATTGTTTAGCTCCATTCATGCATGAGACATTAATATCACATTATAGCACTTATTATTATTTTTAAATAACTATAACTCGCACATTTATATTTATAGTTAAGACTTAAACTCAGAACTATATATACCATTAAACCACACTCATTCGCAATATGCTATTTTGTTATTAATTATTCAACCATATTTTTAGCAATTTTTAATATAATCTATTCAAATGTAGTAGACATAAAATATATTAAATTAGTGTTTAAGAAAACGCCTTCTCTCTTTGTGCATGTGTAGCTCAATGAAAACTTTTCTAATTGGGTACTTAAGAGAGTTGTAAGATTTGAGTTTCCAATCTTAGTGTGTGAATAGAGTTTTTTTTTTTTTTTTTTAAAAAAAACACATTTTTTTATATAACATAAACTTACACACTAGTAAATGTAACTCAAATTTCAAATTTTTAACATGCCTAAGTGAATTTTATGTTGTTGAGCGACAACAAATTTACAGTATAACACACTATCTTTGATATACTAAATCAAATATCAAAATGTATATAAAAAAAAAAATTATGTCAAGTATACTAAATCAAATATCTAATTTTTAATAGCTGAAATATGTTTAAATCTTGTGATAAATTTTTATAAAATAAAATATAGTTTTTAACTTATAAAATAAACTGTGTTTTTGCATGATCTAGTACTTCATTACTGAGATCTTCTACTCTAATTTTCTTTTTTTCATAAGACTAAAATAACTTATTTAGGCCAGTGGTATGTTATTTAATTGGAGAAATTGTGAGGTTTGAGTTTCAAATTATAATAGGTAGGTGAGTAATGTTAACTGATATGTACTTAACAATCCAAATAGAGTTAAATCTTAAATATGGTACCATATATATGCTTGTTTTCTCTTAATTCTGTTTTTTTTTTTTTTTTTTTTAATTTAAAAGCAAGATTTGCAACACCATCCTATATATATATATATGTATTATACTTCTTGTATACTCATTACTATAGCTTTATCATAAACGCAAATATAATAGACATATGTTTCCAACAACACATGAAAATGCATGGAAATTTTTTTTATTTAGAAAATTCAATAAGAAATGGTCACGAAAAATCTTAATATCAAGTTGTAGCATAGCTGGTTAGAGTTTGTCAATGTGAATATGTGATATAATTAGTTCTTGCTAACCTAGCTAATTGAATTCATAACATTTTGGTATGCTCAGGCAAAATGTACGAATTTTTTTCAATTAAACGATACGATGCTATTTTATTTAAAAATACAACAATCATAAAATTAAAAATACACAATTCAATAGAACACATGGCTCAATTCATTATGCATAAGTAAGTTCGAACATGCGATCTATGCTTTATAATAAGGCTTCAAGTGCCAACCGGGTTACATGCTACTGGCTCAACAACACATATAATATTAAAGAAAAGAAATAAACAATAATTAAATAAATAAAAAAAATGACTTACAAAAACGCTAGCCAGAAGCAAGCAATTATGTTAGCGAATATTGTACATGATACTTTTCCAACTCCATGCGATTTAAGCAGGTGGATCATCTTTGATCCTCAATTGGTGTTACCAACAAATTTATCTCTATTTTCGGATATATTTACTTATATATTATTATTAGCAGTAGTGTTATTTTTTTTTTCTTCCCTTTTTTGTCTAAGAGTAGAGGTGGCTTAATAAATTTTTTTTTTAATTAAGATTATTTTGAATTTTAAATATACTACTATTTTGAATTTATATTATTTATCACATGAACTTTATGCTTTAAATTTAAATAATTATTTTATTTTTAGTCATTTTTTGTTAAATTACATAATAATTTGATTTGCTTATTGTAAAATTTTCCATTTCGATAGATCTTCTTAAATTTATTGCTCAGGTTTTCGTTATAAATTCCAATATAACATGTAATCGACAAAGTAAGGACAACAATATTATTTATGAGATTGTTCATCAAACCCAACACTTTTCTCTCATTAAATGAAAAATAGTTGCATAAAATATTAACTTAGAGCGCAAAACAGAAAAGGAAATGTCTTTTTTGGGTTTTGCACTACATTACGTATGTCTTCATTTTCAAGAAATCAAATCTATTTATATAGTTGTTTAAAAGCCAAACTAACCTAATCCATCTTCGTAATAATAATAGAAAAATTGAGGAATATTTTTTACCTTACATATACAGGTCTAGTGAGTAGTTATTAAAAAAAATATATTTTCGAAATAATTTTAAAGAATAAGATTAAATTGTTTAAACTACACATAAAATAATTATAGAAAAAAATGTTTATAATAATGGCATATCTTGCACTTAATATTTTATTTTAAATTTTGAAAAAAAAAAAAAAAAAAAAAACTAAACACCTTATATGAAAAGACTTTATATTATTAAAGAGCTCACTTTACTAAGTTAATAGATATCTCATAACAATGCTTATGGGTATGCATATTTTAATATATATGTATGAAACGTTTTTACTATGATGGATATCTAATTAACTTAAAATTTTGTTGTCATTTACTTTCACAGTTATTTTCAAAGCTTGAGAAAGTTATTTATTTCTTTTATTTTTTTATTTTGTCATATTGTATCACATAAACATCAAATATGTTGTATAAACAAAAATTCAATGCAAAACACGCGTGTTAACCACTACATTTAAATTTGGATCTAATTTTAATTGTAGATATATTATTTTATTCGTTGGAGATAATGACACTTTAGAGTCCAAAATCATGAAATCAATGAAGTTAATTGAAGACATTAATGCACTTCTTATAATAATCTAGACAAACACAAAGTCATTAAATGGGGCCAGAGCTAACACCAGAATGATAAGGTGTTTGTATTGTAGTATGTCTGTCGATCTTAATTAATTATGTAATTTGATTATCTTTGTATATTGGATGAATGAATTTTTTTTATTTTCTGAAAAATAAAACTTTATAAATTACAATTAGAATGATCCTAATTAATAATATTGTTTATATATAAATTTGTATCTCAATCCAGGAAAGACCTCAAGCTGACAGTTGCTTCTTGAGATCTTAGTTTGAGTAGTCCTATGTCGAATTTGCCTTTTGATTTTGTAAATCCTAATCATAATAGAAATTTACACCCAAACAGAAAGGAAAAGGAAAAAAAACATAAAAAGAAAAATAAATAAAAAATATATAGATATAGAAGTTGATGAAACTGCATGGGCAGTACGTGGTGGATTCTTTTGTTGAATAGAGAAGCCTGAAAATAAAAAGTAAAGAAAGAAAGAAAATGAACAAGTTGGCCTCCCAAACCGACCAATATAACCAATCCAAAAGAGACGGATGTTTGTTTTGGGCTTTCTATCTTTAGTTTATTACTCACCAAAACATTTGGGCACATTCACTAAGAAGTACCATGTGAATCTCTAAATTAACTAGTCTTATTGGCTGGCATGTCCATTTTTTTATATTTGGATTCAACTTTATTCTAGCTTCATGTTAATTAAAGTAAATCTTTGTTTACATGGCTTAGTTTGAGAAAGAGAATATTACTTGAGAACAACTTTGAATTCAAGGTTCATTTTTATCAAGACATTATTATTACTATTACATTTTCAATTTTTATTTTCATTTTTTAATATGCGTTCAAATGTATGTGAACCTAGGACCATGATCAACCTCTAGAGGCAACTATATCACTATTTCTAAACATGTGTTCATGTTAGATTGTTTGTTACAAGCATTCAAAAATACAAAATCACCACTAACATATTGTTGAGACTTTAAGCAAATGACATGACTATGAAAACATCCTAAACACATGTTAAATAAGTTCTATTTTATATATGCATTCAAAAGTACAATATTGCAAGAGCTAAACTATCCAACAACTTGCAAGTCATATTATATCTCAAAGAAAAGGTGTTACACTATGAATATTTCTCTTTAACATCTGGTCGTATGTTTAATTTTAAATACGATAAAAGATGTTATACTATATAATATGAGTAAAAATAAAAAAAAATCAAGATACAGAATTGATCAACAAATAAAAGCTATCCCTTTTGAATAATATCTAAACGTTAACACTGTCATTTTATAGAAGTAGAGCTAAATATGCTTTGACATCTAAGAAATGAAACCATTCCATATACTTGAAAGTTAAACCATTATTATTTCATAGTTTATGTGCATTTTTTTTTTTTTAAATATATAAAACTTAGTTTTGACTAGGAAATATTTGACTAGGAAACATCTCAGTCAACCTAGTTTGAGAATCCAATGTAAAGAAAATATTTAATCATTTAAGCTCATGATTAAATTGACAGAGGGGGGCAAATTGGTCCATTTTCTCATACAGCCAGTAAGGCTTCTCTTGGTTAATGTGAACTTTACGTGGATTCCAACTTTTGTGATTCTCTTGTGTTTGAAAGCAAGTTAGAAAATAACATACACATAAATTATTACCATCTATGGTAAAAAATATATTTTATTTAGGATCACCCGAAAAAGGAAAGTAAAAGAATGAGCAACCAAAAGCAGTTAACTTTTATTGAAAAATAAATAAATAATAAATTTATAAACAACTTTCAAATATGGACCGTTTTTCAAGAAAAAAAAAGTACAAATTGTGTATTAATTTTAAATTTTTATAAATAGTGTTATATAAATTAAATGACTTATTAGTTATTAATTAAATATAAAATTAATAATATAAGGTTGAAAATATAATTATGTAATTTTTTATTAATAAAAGTTAATTATATTATGTCATATGAATTGTTGTATGCATTAAATTATAATAAAAAAATATTTTTGAATTTTTATTTCTCAGTTGATAAGGGATAAAAACGTTTAGGGTGAAAGAATGTTTATCTATCAGAAACTTAAAAGGTATCGTAAATGATATGCTTACTTTTATTTTTTATTTTTTACTTAATATTTAAAAAATATATAAAAAAAAAATCCCTTTAATCACTTTTAAAATGGTACGTTTTGTTTTTGACCCTATGCCTTTCATTTTCTTAACCCCTAACTGATTTAACGAACATTATGTTCAAAAATAAAATTTATTTGAACATGTAGTCAAGAATAATATATATATATTCTAAATTTTTTTTTGGATGCATAACATCATTTTTTAATGCTCCAAATACCGTCCATTACCAAAATTGTTCGAGTTCCAACATCCTTTGTATTTTTAAACACATGTATAAAAGAGAAAATTTGTAAACATATGTTCAAGAGCTAAAGATCAAAAATAAAATCACCTCGTCTCATGCAACATTATCCTTTTCAAACCATTGTTTCGGTGGGGTAACTGACACTCTTGATAAACGTTCGATAGGTTACTTCATAAAGATTTGGTAAAGTCTGCTAAACCTCTTCATGTACAAAACGTAAAAACAACCAAATTGATTGGTAGAAATGCCAACAAAGATTTGGAGTAAAAAAAAAAACCCAACACAATGATAATTGTAGTTTAAAAAACATGAATGCTAGGAAGATAACAAAAAACAGCTTTAACAAATCTTCAGACGTGTCGTGAAATCCCAACTACTATCAAATTTGCCAGTACCAACAGAGAGCTCAAAGTAGCAGCCTGCAGAATCATCTTTCATCTTATCAATAATCAATCTCAATGCATACCAGAACAAGATTACCCCTTTCAACCAACTGGAAAAATAATCATCATCATAGCAATGATATATCTTACTTTAGAAGCATCATAGAACACCACGGATTCCATAGCCTCAAGAGGATGACTCTCTTAATTTGTATATTTAGTCTCATTGGGGCAAAAGTACCACTCTGGTGAATACACTTTTAGATATTGATTGGACTCCATTGAAATACAGAAGATTGTCTGATTCATAACGAGATTGAGTGGGACAGTGGTGCTTTGACGTGTAGTTCCATATTGTGTGCAATAGTCTCCCCAATTCTTCTTGAAGTTCAGCCACATCAAGTTTGGATTAAGTTGACGAAGAGCTCCATGTTCTCTGCTGAAAATAGCAGAGTTTCATCCAGATCGAACATGAAACTAATCCCCTGAATTAATTATGAAGCTCATCCATGGTTAGTTAAGATATTAGACCTTTTAGAAGAACAACACTGATGAAGTTCAGATACAAACAAGATGTTTCAGAATATATGGCAGGCACGAGTCATGAGATATGAGGAAAGAGAGAATTTGTAGAGATTAAGTGAGTATTTCAGATTGGGACTTAGTATGTCATGACAATGTTGGCATTTCAACTAGACCTACGAGCAAATGGTGAAGTCCAAGCATCATGATAATATCATGCCGTATCTTATGATGGGGTCATGCTTTGGTTTAACATTCCACTAGTGAAAGTTCAACCATTTCCTTAGGTCCTCTATTTTTTGCTAGTTCACAAGAGCACATAGCTAAAGTGAACAACATTCAACGAATCATTTGATTTTATTGAGATGATACATGCAACCACCAGCTTCATTTAGAAGCCATAACAGAAAATTGAGTAAATTATATTGAAATATTCACAAGTAAATGTAGCAACCAACTCACCATGAGGCATGTTGCTTGTCAAGAACTTATTCTGATGAAGCAATAATGTGACGAAGTACCTGTAGTCTGTGGACAAATCCTAAATCCATTATTTCAAATTTCATCTCTGACCTAAAAAAAAACCTAGAGATATTAATGAAATTGCCAGTACACTCTGAGATTTACCTAGCACTGTCTTCATAGCTTATCCCATAACTGAAAATTGTAGAACCAATCCACAAAGACTAAAAGCAAGGAAGTCAGTTATTGAATCCATCCATCCCCCATTTCAGCATTGTTCACTTCAGCGGACACTCCACTGCCAAGGTTGCATATGATTCAACAAGCATAGGAGAACAGCCTCATTATTTTCACAAAGTGCAACTTATTCAACCTTTTGGAATCAGCATGAAAGCAAAAAATCACTTTCATTTTGTACAAGGATAAGCGCATATATAACATAAAGCGGAGAAAAGTGATTCAGGAAAAATTGCTTCTGCAAGGCATTGTCTTGGCATCTGCTGTTGAAGGCTCGCTGAGAATTTATACAAGCTAATTCATAATACTATCTGTTCGCAACAATTTGGCTTTATTTACTGCTGAATGATGTGGGATTGCTATATTTTCACCAGAAAGAAGGTATTTCAAATTTCAAGTGCCTTCTTCAGAGGCTAACTAGTTGCCTTCTTCCTTTTATGTAAAAAGGAAACATGGCAATCCTCACTTTACAGATAGTATCAAGTAGTTTCGTCTGCATAATAAACAATGTAGATTTCTTTTAATGAGAGCTCGAGAGTTTGAAATGTTTGAATCAAACATATTTTGCAAAGAGAGGTGACTAAAATAGTATTGATTTTTCAATTCATTTACCTTTACATAATGTTGTCTAGGCTTTCGTTTTCCACATCCACAAATGGGAAAAGCAAAATATTGCATGTGTAGTAGAAAGAACCCAACCCACCATTCTTGCTATAAGAATCTACTATTAAATGGTAAACCAAGAGCGTGCAGCATAGGGCAGGTCAGCAAACCAAGATCCATATTATAATCATTTTTTGTATAGTACAACGGTCTAAGCAGTACCTTTTAATCTTATTCAGAAAAAAAGACTTGTAGTAATTTGGTTGTAACAAGATCAGAAGTAATCAGTTATTAAAAAACACATTAGCCACATGCAAATGCACAAGTACACAAAGAAAAACAATAAACATCATCACTACCTTTAATGCTGCTTGACTGATAAATGAAATCCCACATAAACGATTAAGGATGCCACAAAATTTGAACATCTTACCTCATTTATTTCTCAACCCACTGAAGCGGCCAAATCAGAAAAATCTTCAGAGGCAGATGTGTCAGCAAATAGATCACTTCCCGTCAATGGTGCAGAACTTCCATTGTTTAATTTACCACCTTTAACGAGTACATCACGAAAGAATATATGTATTGTACCGAAAGGAATCAACCCCAAATATAAAATCTCAATTATTTGACTTCTAGACCAAATGAGAATGGTGTGATTTAAGAAGAAAATTAAATAATTTTAAGGAACTAAATTTGTCCAGCTCTATCCTTCCATCAATAATCTCCTTTAACATTTGTTTAACCATTTTGATATCTCTTTCTTTACAGAAACCAGAGAGCATTACTTCTGTATGTATATGCATTAGGAGCTAAACCAACCTCCTTCATCTGCTGAAACAATATACAAGCCTCTGCAGTTCTACCACCACTAAAAAGTCCATGGATGGCAACTGTGTATGATACAACATCAAGTGAGTGTCCTTTAGCAACTGCTTCCCTAAATAAATTAATGGCTCTGTGAAATTCCCCAACCTTGATAAGCCCAACTACAAGTACAGTAAGAATGTGTGGATCTTGGCATGCATATTTTCATAATCCCATGGTAAACATCCATCGCTTCATCAATTCTTCTTGCTCCACATAGCCCATCGAGTAATCCAACAAATGTATAATGGTCTGGACTTAAACCTCCATGTTCCATATCATTGTATAATTTGACAGCCAGAGATGGAAAACCAGCCTTACAAAGGTAACTTAGAAGTGAGTTACATACCTTTAAGTCAGCTTTTAGTTCAAGTCCATGTACTAATTTGGGTAAAAGGGAAAAATTCCTAGATAAACGTATGACAGATAAAAGGGAACATAGTGTATATGAATCTGGAGCAATCTGTTTGTTCCGCAGACCGAGAAAAATATTAATAGCATCATTATACCTACCAACTTTTGATAGACAATCTATTAATACATTACAGAGAACCAAATCAAAAGTGTACCCTTTAGATTCCATGATCTGTAAAAGGCCAAGTGCATCACCAACCATATGGAGTTCCATACATCCTTTAATTAAGCTTGTATATGTTACAACAGTAGGAGAGACACCTATCTCAACCATCTTATTCAATAAATTGACAGCAACATCAAGTCTGGAAAATCGAGAAAACCCATCAATCAGTATGCTCCAAACTTTTGTAGAGGTAGGGGTACCCAAAACAATCATTAGACCAACCACTTGATATGCCTCCATAAACTTACCCATTTTGCAAAAACAATTTAAGACCTTCTCAAACGTTTCCACATTTGGATAATATCCCATACGGAGCATCATGCTGAAGGTCTCCCTGATAAGAAACCAATTCTTCAGATTACACGAATTGCACAATGCAATATTAAATGTCAGGAAATTTGGTGATTCAGTCTTTCTCAAAACTCCCATTGCTAAATCTGCACGCCCAATTTTGAAGTACACATCCATCACTGCATTACATGCAAATGTGTTTGGAGTAAAATCATGGCAACACATTTGCATAAACGTCTCTAAAACTTTTCCATGCATTCCTCCGCGCCAAAATATCCTCAACAAGAGCAAAAATGTTTGCGCCTTAGCAACACAACCAATCTTTTCTAGCTCCAAAACAACTACTTTCACCGTTTTGCACTGTTCCAAAAGGCATGTGACCACACCAACCATATGGTCAATTGTAACTCGGTCATGGAAGAAATTTGGTTGCTTTGCACACCACAAAAATAAACTTAATGCAAGCAAGTTAGAAGGGCATCTTGATAATATGGAATGTACACTGTGATGGGTGAGAGTGAATTTATTTCTCCCAGGGAAAAGTTCTCCAAGATTTTCCTGGTGTATATTCAGGGTTTTTGAAGTTAAACATTCCACTGAGTAAAACTGGTAGTATCTTGAGAAGAGGGGCAGAATATTGATGATTCGATTTGGTTTATAGCATAACATGCTCCATCTGTATCTCCATAACATTTCCAGGAAAATTCGATACTACCAGATGCCAACTCCAACATCAGATGCCATTGGGATATGGTGAAATGGTTAATAAACCCAAGAGAACTGATCCTAACGAAAAATATCAAACAAACAGTAAGCAGCTGGATCCCAATACAATTCCAAATAGAAACAAGCTTACGCAATTAGAGACAAGCCAAATACAGAATCAAGTTAAACACGAAATTAGGAAGGAAAAAAGAAAAAAGAAAAAAAAAAAAAAAACAATTTCATTAGCATAAACACAGAACAAACCCCAAAATAACAAGCTACAAAAGGAGTAACATCTTCTTCTTATCTATAGGATAATGCCATTAGAACATTTGAGGGAATAGTAATATCTAAGTAAAGGAAAATGGGTTAAATACATTTTTAGTCCCTATTATTTTAGTTACTAAATTGTTTCATTTAAAAGTATAAGAAAAAAATTATTCCAATAGGGAATAAAAATGTATTTAACCCAAAGGAAAATTGAGTCCCCAATAGACAGCTAGCTAGAAAATAGCAAAAACCGCTGGTAAATGAAAGACGTATCAATCTTACATATTACAGAAGAAGATGGAGAACGGGAGAGTAGACAGTGGGCTACTTAATTGCAGTAATGGAGCTTTTTCAATATGCTTCAGCATTTTCATTTATCTTTACTCCAGCCGTAAAGGAAACAAGAAAATACGGTTTGAAGTCACAAACTTAAAAATAAAAGGAGAGATTTTGAGAGAGAATAACATACCTACGAGTGAGCGGCCGAGCTTGTGGGAAGCCGAGGAGGTACCACCGGCGAGGCTAAGGGCGAAACGAGAATGGAGGGAAAGCACTAAGCCACGAGCCACGCGTTTGCTTCTTGTTACCGGCTAGATATAGGAGATGGGGAACGGCTTGGCGTTGATCGGCGCCGTCTGGGACTCTGATGTTGATTTGGTCTGCGACGGAAAGATTAAGTATATTTGTATTTGGTGATAACTTGTATATATCATAAATATTTGAAAATAAGCTACTTAATGGAGCTAACCCAACTGCAATAGTCGAGGATTCTTAAACGGCGGCAATGGAGCTTTTGTAGAAAAGAAGAAAGTGATATTTCGTTCTGAATATTTCACTGACTTGTATTGCTTTGTACAGATTACATGAATTTATAATAGAAACAAAACGACAGAAAAGGATAATAATTAAGTACAAAGATTTCTACCATATTATGAATAATCTTTACCATATTATGATTTTATTTACTTTCCTATTTCAAAATGAATCTCAACACTCCCCCTCAAGTTGGTGCATACATGTCCCACATGCCCAACTTGTCTAAAAACTTTAAGAACACTCGATTTGATAAATACTTTGGTGAGAATTGCTATGTTGATAGCCAAATTCTTTCATAAACTTTGCGAATTTGCTTGCTACTGCAGAAAGTGGGTTTTGGGTTTTCAGGGGTGGCGCGATTTGTGGGTGTGATTTTGGTCTGATTTCTGTTTTGGTCTGTGTCTGCGGTGGTCTGTGGGATCTGTTTTGGTCTGTGGGATCTGTTTTGGCGGATCTGTTTTGGTCTGTGGTCTGCAGTGGTCTGTGGGATCTGTTTTGGTCTGTGGGATCTGTTTTGGCGGATCTGTTTTGGTCTGTGGGATCTGTTTTGGCGGATCTGTTTTGGTCTGTGGTGGCACGACGGAATGTGCCGTTGTGTAAGAAATCTTTTCTCGTTCAGTAATATGCATCTCTATTAATTGAGACCACACATCATAATTTTTTTCAGTAAGTAAAATGCCAGCATTAAAGGGACTTTCAGACTGAACAAAAAAAGAAACTGATTTGGTTTCAGATGATTCAATGGAATCACTCCTTTTTTTTTTTTTTTTCCCCTTTTTTTTTTTTTTTTTTTTTTTTTTTTTTTTTTTTCTTTTTTTGTTTTTTGTTTTTTGTTTTTTTAAATAGATATATATATATATGGAATAGAAAGAAACAGAAAACAAAAAAAGGAATTAAAATACGATGAGGCTGAGCTGGGACAGGGCGTTAGTGGCCACGAAGGGGCTGTGCACGGCGCGGCGGGAGGTGCGCGATGGGCGCGAAGCTGACTGGTGGATCTGGGATGCGGTCTGGTGGATTTGGTACGCGGCGCGGCGCAACGCTGATTGGGTGGATCTGGGATGCGGTCTGGTGGATCTGGTGCGTGGCGCGACGCTGATTTGATGGATCTGGGATGCGGTCTGGTGGATCTGGTGCGTGGCGCGACGCTGATTTGGTGGGGTGGTCCGGTTTTCATATCGCTGATTTTTTTTTTTTATCTGTTTTTATGGTTGATATGATTGGATCTGTTTTTATGGTTGATATGTCGGTGGTTTATCTGTTTTAGATCACTGAAAATGTTGTGATCGAGTTTCTGGGTTGATAGCGGCTATGGATTTGCTTTACGAGTTGGGTTTTGATTTCTGTTGGGTTTGATTTTTTGAGGTTGATTTTGGTTTGATTTTTGTTGGGTTTTTGTTTGATTTCTATTGGTGGTTTGACGAGTTTGATAAGTTTGGTTTGAGTGGTGGTGATTGTCTGTAGTGTTTGTGGGATTTTTTTTATTCAGAATTCTAACTTGGCTCTGATACCATGTAGAAAAGAAGAAAGTGATATTTCGTTCTGAATATTTCACTGACTTGTATTGCTTTGTACAGATTACATGAATTTATAATAGAAACAAAACGACAGAAAAGGATAATAATTAAGTACAAAGATTTCTACCATATTATGAATAATCTTTACCATATTATGAT
The DNA here is from genome assembly GCA_029378325.1 of Elaeagnus macrophylla. Lineage (NCBI taxonomy): Eukaryota > Viridiplantae > Streptophyta > Magnoliopsida > Rosales > Elaeagnaceae > Elaeagnus > Elaeagnus macrophylla. The sequence continues at coordinate 25,837,634 of CM055648.1, read as the reverse complement.
TTTATTTACTTTCCTATTTCAAAATGAATCTGAACAGCTTTTACAATAATGTATATTGAACTCAGAAAAGAGGATTTTGGTTCATCTTCTGGTACAACAATTGAACTTTTTATGGTCCAATAACCATTTGACCGTACTCATTACACGTCGTCGTTTTTGTTAAGGTGTGTTTACCCTTTTGCCCTTCTGCATCATTTACGTTGTCCATATCTATCTCACACACTCCCAACTCTCACCAGCATTCTCTGTCCTTCCCACTTCGCCTTCCGGAAGATCTGTTCAAGGTGGATATTGGTGCCAGTGAAATTCTAAATTTAAGATAACAGTTGAGTTAGAACATTATTCAGGGGCTGACTGCTGTGAAATGGTCGATAAATAAAAAGTTAAGTTCTTTTGTTCTAAGATAGCCCATCATCCCAGACAGCTTGGAAATTAACAGAAAAGTTTTAGACTTTAAAATTGGATTTTTCTCTGAAGGAAGATGTAATTCTTTCGAATAGCTCACCGATCATAGACTTGTAATTCTTTGTATACTTGGTACTATTAACTTGTCAATGATGATAAGAAAATTCGAACCCCGGTTGCGATTAATGTTTGACTACAGTCAGCGTAGTAAATTTCATAACTTGGGGACAGAACAGTCAAGCAACGATTACATAAGGTCCTTGTGCTCGAAAAATCTTTACAAAGAAGCTCTTGAAGCATTTGACTTCTTGAATAAGAATACAGGTTTTAGAATAAATCCCAGCACTTATGCTTATTTGCTTTCTGGTTGCTCATCTCTAAGGTCTCTTGAGCATGGTAGGAAGATTCACAATCATATTCTGATTTCGAAATTTCAGCCGGACCTTATTCTTCAGAATCATATGCTTAATATGTATGGAAAATGTGGGTCACTAAAGGATGCTAGAAAGGTGTTTGATGCAATGCCTCAAAGAAATGAAGTTTCTTGGACTTCAATGATTTCATTTTAATAAAACAATTTAATCATTATTCTTTTGAATTTGCAACAATTTAGTCCCTACTTTTAAACTTGCAACAGTCAAGATAATATAGAACGTATGTATAATTCGAGGATTAAGATGTTGATTAAGAAAACTGGTAGGGCTTTTTCCTGGTTGGCCAATAAAAATTATTAATTTATTTTTTAGAACAATAATTACTACTTTTGTGAACAATAAAAATCTCATTCACGTACAAGCTTTGCACTTGGACGTTATATATTGTTATTAATTGTTATAAATTTAAAAGAAAATAGACTAAATTGGTTTATTTAAACTATTATATTGTGCTAAAAGAACAGAGACTAAATTGTTTCATTTAAAAGTATAGGTACTAAATTATTACAATAGCAAGGAAAATTGAGTCCCCAATAGACAGCTAGCTAGAAAATAGCAAAAAACCGCTGGTAAATGAAAGACGTATCAATCTTACATATTACAAAAGAAGACGGAGAACGGGAGAGTAGACAGTGGGCTACTTAATTGCAGCAATGGAGCTTTTTCAATATGCTTCAGCATTTTCGTTTCTCTTTACTCCAGCCGTAAAGGAAACAAGAAAATACGGTTTGAAGTCACAAACTTAAAATTAAAAGGAGAGATTTTGAGAGAGAATAACGTACCTACGAGTGAGCGGCTGAGCTTGAGGGAAACCGAGGAGGTACCACCGGCGAGGGATGGAACCCAGGAGGCTAAAGGCGAAACGTGAAGGAAGGGAAAGCACTGAGCCACAAGCCACGCGTTTGCTTCTTGTCACTGGCTAGAGATAGGAGATGGGGAACGGCTTGGCGTTGATCGGCGCCGTCTGGGACTCTGATGTTGATTTGGTCTATGTCGAATAGATTAAGTATATTTGTATTTGGTGATAACTTGTATATATCATAAATATTTGAAAATAAGCTAACTTAATGGAGCTAACCCAACTGCAATAGTCGAGGATTCTTAAACGGCGGCAATGGAGCTTTTACAATAATGTATATTGAACTCAGAAAAGAGGATTTTGTGTTCATCTTCGGGTACAACAATTTAACTTCGGTAGCAAGTCAAATTTTTAATAATAAAATTAATATATTTTTTTTTAATTAAAAAATTAGTTAATATTTTTTTTTTTTTTACATATCTATTTAATTAAAATTAAATAATAATAATTTAAATTTAAATATTAATTTTAAATTTAAATTAAATATTGAACTTAAATATTATTAAATTATTATTTTTATTATTATAAATTTTAAGGGTATAATTTCCTTTTAACTTTTTATGATTTAATAACCATGACCGTACTCATTACACGTCGTCGTTTTTGTTAAGTGTGTTTACCCTTTTGCCCTTCTGCATCATTTACGTTGTCCATATCTATCTCACACAGACACACTCCCAAGTCTCACCAGCATTCTCTGTCCTTCCCAATTCGCCCTCCGGTAAGATCTGTTCAAGGGTGGATATTGTTGCCATTGAAATTCTAAATTTAAGATAACAGTTGAGTTAGAACATTATTCAGGCGCTGACTGCTGAGAAATGGTCGATAAATACAAAGTGAAGCTCTTTTGTTCTAAAATAGCCCATCATCCCAGAGAGCTTGGAAATTAACAGAAAAGTTTTAGACTTTAAAATTGGGTTTCTCTCTGAAGGAAGATGTAATTCTTTCGAATAGCTCACCGATCATAGACTTGTAATTCTTTGTATACTTGGTACTATTAACTTGTCAATGATGATAAGAAAATTCGAACCCCGGTTGCGATTAATGTTTGACTACAGTCAGCGTAGTAAATTTCATAACTTGGGGACAGAGCAGTCAAGCAACGATTACATAAGGTCCTTGTGCTCGAAAAACCTTTACAAAGAAGCTCTTGAAGCATTTGACTTCTTAAATAAGAATACAGGTTTTAGAATAAATCCCAGCAATTATGCTTATTTGCTTTCTGGTTGCTCATCTCTAAGGTCTCTTGAGCATGGTAGGAAGATTCACAATCATATTCTGATTTCGAAATTTCAGCCGGACCTTATTCTTCAGAATCATATGCTTAATATGTATGGAAAATGTGGGTCACTAAAGGATGCTAGAAAGGTGTTTGATGCAATGCCTCAAAGAAATGAAGTTTCTTGGACTTCAATGATTTCTGGTTATTCGCAGAATGGCCTTCATAATGATGCTATTGAATTGTATTCTCAGATGCTACGATCAGGTCATATGCCAGATCAGTTTACGTTTGGGAGCGTGCTAAAAGCTTGCTCGGGTGTGGCTGATGCATCATTGGGTAGACAGCTACATGCCCATGTTATGAAATCAGAAAGTGGTGGTCACCTTATTACTCAAAATGCCCTTATTGCAATGTATACCAAGTTTAGTGATATTGCTGCTGCATTTGATGTGTTCTCACATATTGCAACAAAGGATCTAATATCTTGGGGTTCAATAATTGCAGCATTCTCTCAACTTGGTTGTGAGTTAGAAGCTTTGAGTTATTTCAAGGAAATGCTATGTGAAGGTGTTCACCAGCCAAATGAATATATATTCGGTAGCGCTCTTAGTGCTTGTAGTAGCCTGCTCCAGCCAGAATATGGAAGTCAGATGCATGCGATGTGTATAAAATTTGCGTTAGGGAGAGATATTTTTGCTGGTTGCTCCCTTTGTGACATGTATGCTAAATGTGGTTTCCTAGAGCCTGCAAAAACTGTATTTTATCATATAGACAGGCCAGATTTGGTATCCTGGAATGCAATTATTTCAGGTTACGCTAATAGTGGAGATGCAAATGAAGCCGTGTCATTCTTTAATCGTATGAGACGTACGGGGCTTAAACCAAATTATGTAACTGTCCTCTCCTTATTTTCAGCCTGTGTAAGTCCTTTGGCTGTCTATCCGGGTAGGCAAGTTCACTCCTGCATTATTAAGATGGGCTTTGATTTAAATGTTCCAGTGTGCAATACTTTGCTAACCATGTATACAAAATGTTCAGTGCTCTATGATGCTTTTAAAGTATTTGAAGATATGAATTTTACTGCAGATTCAGTTTCTTGGAATGCCATCCTTACAGCTTGCATGCAACACAATCAGGCAGAAGAAGGCTTTGGACTGTTTAAGCTAATGTTGGTTTCTCAAATTGAACCTGATCATGTCACTTTAGGTAATGTAATTGCAGCGTGTGGAGAAATGGCATCTCTAGAGGTGGGGAGTAATGTTCATTGCTTTTGTTTTAAGAGTGGGCTTGTGGTCAATGCTTCTGTTACTAATGGATTGATTGACATGTATACAAAGTGTGGATCCCTCGGAGATGCTAGGAAGGTCTTTAATTTGATTGAATATCCTGATGTTGTCTCATGGAGTAGCTTAATTGTGGGTTATGCTCAATTTGGATATGGAGAGAAAGCTCTTGAACTCTTCAGAATGATGAGAATTTCTAGTGTAAAGCCAAATCAAGTTACTATATGTTGGGGTCCTTACTGCTTGCAGTCATATTGGACTAGTAGAAGAAGGGTGGCAACTATACAGAACAATGGAATTGGAACATGGGGTTACACCGACAAAAGAGCATTGTTCTTGTATGGTTGACTTGCTCGGTCGTGCAGGACACTTGAATGAAGCAGAGGACTTTATCAAGCAAATGCCCTTTGACCCTGACATTGTGGTGTGGAAGACTCTGCTTGCAGCCTCTAAAACCCATGGGAATCTTGAGATCGGAAAAAGAGCTGCAGAAAATATTTTGAAAATTGATCCTTCCAATTCTGCTGCTCATGTGTTACTTTGTAGTATACATGCTTCTTCTGGAAGTTGGCAAGATGTTGCCAGGTTGAGGAGCTTGATGAGAGACGGTGGGGTTAGGAAAGTTCCAGGTCAGAGCTGGATCCAAGTAAAGGGAAAGAATCACGTGTTTCTTGCAGAAGATACTTTCCATCCAGAGAGGGGTAAAATATATGATTTGCTAGAGGAGTTGTCATTGCAAATATTGGATGATGGTTATGATCCTCTTGCAGCGTAAATTCCTAGCTACAGCCGAGTTGTATTTGGTAGTAGTCGTGAACTTATTGACCAAGGATTCTTAAAGTTGTGGCCTAACCATAATCTGCATAGCACAGTCTTGGGAAGGTGGGTCAGCTAATCATCAGAGATATAACCACTCTGTACAGCATGTTGGATAACAAGGAGAGAGTTTTGCTTAGTCCAAGTAGAGGTTAAGCCCTCCTGTGTGAAAAGAGAAGATAACATTTAAAACATAGAGATGCCATGACGAACATGAGGTATGTACTATTTCTTTTCACGTACTACATATCTTGAGAATTAATTGACTGAGATAAGCAGAAACTTTTCAGAATCAAAATCATTGCTTAATATTCAGTTGACGTTACATGACGTATGTATGACTCATTCCTAGTCGTTGTTAATTGTATTCTTTATAAAATTAAACTGTTTTTATGATAATCCCAAAATGTTAAATTCACTAGAAGTTGTTGGAGAAGGATCTTGTGATGCACTTTTGAATTTTGATAATGGCATCTAGAAGTTGTTGGAGAAGGATCATGGCATCTATTGATCCATTATCAAAAGTGCATCACATGATCCTTGGACTAGATTGTGGGAAGATTTGGGTGAAAGTTGTTCTAATGAAAGACATTCCTTTATTTCGAACAACTTCCAAGTTCCATGTGCTTGAGGATGCAATTTGCAGCATGGTTACTTGGCCTGTTGATAATTCATTTGGAATAGGTACTTTCTATGCTTAATCTGCATTGTATACAATTCTCAAAATACATGATTGTGCATTTTTTCTTCATCTCTATCTCATGACCATATAATAGTTCAATGACTAACCTTTCCTGTCATAGAGCTTGAATAACTTTGATCATCTAATTGTTTTGTTTCCACTTAGACAAAGGTCCACTATTTAGCTGCTCTTAATAGAACTGCTCAAGGCAGAAAAACATAAATTTTGAGGAAATTTCTTATTGTTGCCCATTATCTTAAACATTTATCTCTTGGTATTTATCTAAAATATTATACTCTGTTTTGCCATGTTATGTGTAGGTGTTTACCAATTACCAAGGGATCATTAATGCAAACCATCAGGGTGTGTTAAGCACTTCTAATGCAGCTATCGAAGTTGATTTAGATCGTTGGGCATCAATGGACGTTTGATCAAGCAAATCTGATATACTCCTTTCAACATTGGAGAGCTATGTCTTCTAAATTTTTTCTTGATTTTCAATGAATTCAAAATTGACAGGGCATTGATCTTAATTACAAGTAGAGATTAATTGTGTTTTTGTTCGTTGCCATTAAATGGCTGGAAAATAGCAATGAGAATATTAATTTACAAAAATGGGTTTTCTTATGGTGTGTTTAACGATTTTGTTTCTTTTTTTTTTTTTAAATATTTTTTAATCAGATTTATTTGAAAACGATTTTTAATTTTAATTTTTACACTTTTAATAAACTATTACTAAAATATGCGAGAATTCATAAATGTTTTATCGAAAGAAAATAATTAAAAACTTAAAATTTGTAAATTATAAAAAAGTTTATTTTTAAAGATTTTGAAAAAAAAAAAATATAAAATATTACCAACCAACTTATAGATAATTTTTTGATTTTTTTTTTTTTAAAATCTATTAAAAATTATTATCAAACATAATGATTATTTTTATAAAAGAGTTAAAAATCATAAAACCAAATATTTAATGATAAATCATAATTCATAAAACAAAAATCATTATCATGTTAGATTACAATTGTGCAGCAACCAGTGTTTATTCCATGTTGCAGACTTGAAAAAAAAGTTTAGCATATATTATCAATTACAACAAAAAGCTTTATAGGACTTGTAATAATATAATAGCAGCATTATTGTAGCACTTGAAAACTGTGCATTCATGTATTGGGATATAATATTTGACTTTAATTGGGAGTCAAAAGTTCAGTTAATAGGATAAATGCTTTGCAATGGAACAGCATTTCCATGTTCCTCCTTTAACATTACAAGGTGAAATCGGCTACTTGCTCAGTCTTGTAAACATGATCGTCGCCGAACAAATGAAATGGGCCAGTTCTCGAGGAAATAACATACAATTTTCTTTTGCACAATTGACCAATTTACGAATCAATCTGCAGGACATCGTGATACCATCGTCTACAAAAAAATGTTGGATTTCAAGACCCAGATAATGCAAAACTTTGGGAAGCATTAGGCCAAAAAAACATAAATAACTTTGATCACTAAATTGAATAGACAAGTGCTTTATTCTCCCTCATCTTTTGGGGTTGTTGATATGTGCTCTCGCTTTGGTCGGTGCTTCTTCCACTTCTTTTTCCCCATGGTCAAGATCCATGACGGAACCTCACAACCTGAAGCTGTCATCACATTGGCTATATTTCGTAGATATGGCACATCTTCCTCTGTGTAAAGAGTGATAGCTTCTCCAGTCCTGCCAGCCCGGCCAGAACGTCCTTCATGGAAAATTAACAAAGTTGTTTCAGCAACCATTAATATCATTTCAGAACAAAGATGGTGCAAGTAACTCTTACAATCACATAAAGGGAGCCTAGTATACTCGATTTAAAAAAGGTTGAAAAGTTGGAGAGCAAGAAAATTATTATCTGCTTGTGACGTGATGACTGATGAAGATAATACAAAGCATGATAGCAACAAAACATTAACCCTAACGGACAAGGAGCAACAAAATTCAACAATGATTACAACTGTACAACTTTGCAAGCTGTAATAAATATATAAATCAACAAACTAATTCATTTTAGTAGAACTTCTTCATCAGTTCTGAAAGAAAATTAGTACAAGTTTTGAATTTTGTGGCTTACCAATTCTGTGAATGTACGCAGATGAAGAATCTGGAAAGTCGTAATTAATCACACAGTTCACACCTTTGAAATCCATACCCCGGGCTATAACATCAGTGGCAATCAGAACCCATGTTTTGCCTGCTCTGAAATTATCAACTGCATTTTCTCTCTGTATTCAGTTAAATAAATTAGGCACACTGTCGTTTTAACTTAGATATTGAAGAATATAATATGAAGAATGCCTTAAACAGTACCGCACATTAAACAGTTCAAAATAGACTCGCCAATCTGACCTGGTGGGGTAAACCACAATAATGCTTATATTAAAGTATATAAACTTCAAAGACCAGCATACTGAATTTGAAGTAAATTGCTATTGTTAACCCACATAGTACAGAATACAGATATCTAATACTGATCATAGCATTGTTTAGCATCCAACCAAACCTTGACCAGGTCCATGTCTCTCCTACATGCAGGTTGCATCTATGAATTATGAAATACGATTTGAATAACTTTGACCATGATCACGACATTTTATTGCCTTTTCTAGAATAAAATAAGTATTACACATCTTAACAAATTGTTTACCAATTTAAAATGGGCAAGGTATAATTGGCATTAGTTCACTCGTTAAGATACAATACCTGTATCTCAGGCAGATCAGAATGAATGACACCAACTCTAATGTCGTCAACTGCAATGTTCTGCATATAACTCTTTAGCTCGCTCCTTGCTTTGGACTAATATGCTAATACTGGAGGATTCAAGCTCTACAAGCTCAATCTTGTACAACTAAGATGGTCAAGGCAAAATGCTTCATGCTTGCCAAGCGTAAAGAAAGAGACTCTACTAGATGATGCATAAACAATGAGTTTGAGCAATGAACAATGAGAATTTCCTATATGGAGATTTCCCTGAGCATGCAATGTGTAAATACTGATGCAGCATTACGGAAGGAGAGGTATAAAGTAGGCCTGAGAGTGATTGCAAGAAATTCTTATAGTAAGTTGATTGGGGCTGCGCTACAATCTTTCAAAGGTATATTTTCTCCTTTATGTGCTGAACTTCATGCCTTACTTATGGCTTGCAAATTTGCTCTACAAAGAAACTGGATGAATGCGTATTTTGAATCTGATTGTCTACAAGCAATTGGTTTGATTAACAAAAAGGGGACTTGTTTGGCTCCTGAAGGTGTTTGGTACAGGAGATTTGGATATTGAAGCAAGACAGGAATTATATTTTTTTTTCCAAGAAAATTAATACTGCAGCACATAGAGCTGCAGCTTATGCGTTGGATCTAAATGTGGGAATGAATTGTTTCTCTGATTTTTCTCCTTTTTTATTTGATGTTTTAAATTCTGATGTAACTCCTTTGGAAAACTCCTATTGATATTGTTATATTAATGCTTCACTGCTTTGAATAAAAAAAAAAAAGAATTTGAAGTAAATTGCTAGTGAACCCACATAGTACAGAATACAGATATCTAATACTGATCACAGCATTGTTTAGCATCCAACCAAACCTTGACCAGGTCCAGACTCTCCTACATGCAGGTTGCATCTATGAATTATGAAATACGATTTAATAACTTTGACCATGATCACGACTTTTATTGCCTTTTCTAGAATAAAAATAAGTATTACACATCTTAACAAATTGTTTACACAATTTAAAATGGACAAGGTATAATTGATTAGTTCACTCGTTAAGATACAATACCTGTATCTCAGGCAGATCAGAATGAATGACACCAACTCTAATGTCGTCAACCGCAAGTTCTGCATATAACTCTTTAGCTCGCTCCTTGCTTTGGACAAAGATTAATACTGGAGGATTCAAGCTCTACAAGATCATTTGTACAATAAGATGGTCAAGGCAAAATGCTTCAGCTTGAACGTAAAGAAAGAGACCCTATAGATGATGTGCATAAAAATGGTTTGAGCAATGAACAATGAGAATTTTCCCATATGGAGATTTCCCTGAGCATGCAATGTGTAATTAAAAATATACTGAGTTCTCTTATTGCTACCTACATATAAACAATAAATTCCAAACCCCCTTTTCATTAAATAAGAGGCTTCTATCTCCATCTCAGGTAAAATAAAGTTATGATGATGAGTAAGCTTTCCATCTTTAAATATAGATAGAGCAATACAGTGAAGCCTTCTGTCAAGCATGGTCAGTAGCATACCTCTGCAAAGCTTTGACGAAGGGCTAGAAGTTTCCCTTCCTCGCTTCCAGCAAAAACCAGTTTCTGCTTGACAGTTTCAGAAGCAGTATTCCTGTTTGAGAAACAAAATGATGCATACCAGTTAATCTGCCACAATGCAATGTATAACAACATGTTTCCTTAATAATGTAACACAAAACTTACTTTCTGCCGATAATAACTCGAACTGCATCATGCATTATTGTGCGTGCAAGCTCTTCAACAAAATCAGGCAAAGTAGCACTAAACAATGAGCGTACTATTGAAGGATTTGAGCATGCTTTTACAACAGAATCAATTTGCTTCAATAGGCCAAGCTCAAATAGCTTGTCAGATTCGTCCAAGACAAGATACTTAACCCTACATAAGAAAAGAGATCATGAAAAATTGGTAAAAACACCCAAATTGGACAACAAAATTTTTAAGCTCTAAGCCACTAACTACCAGAATTGACATCCTTAATATTTTAATCATTATGATTATAAAATGTGATATACCCATTATGCACAATCACTAATTGAATGGTGTGGAACTCAAAACAAATAATTCACTATGAAAATTTAAAGATCAGTGATATTTCTACATGCATCTGGTGGTTTGTACGTCAGAAATCAATCATACACCTGCTTAAACCCATCTTCTTTTTCCGGACAGCCATCTGCAACCGAAGTGGTGTAGATATAAGAATATCACAATAGAATTTTGATAAATCAGCTTTCCTCAGTATCTGTTTAGTCATTAACTTGATACGGAATTTCATTCCATCAGCCATCCTTTTGCACTCTCTGGTTGTCTGAGCAGCTAATTCACGAGTTGGACAAAGGACAACAGCTTGAATCCCATCTTTCGATGCAGGCTGGTAAAAGGAAAGAGTTGATCAGGTTAATACTAGTCATCAGAGTTTGTACTTTGTACAAGAAACTATGATTCCAAAACAATACCTTCAGTTTCATAAGCATAGGACAAACAAAAGCAAAGGTTTTCCCAGAACCAGTTGGAGCACAAGCAAAACATTCCCTTGCCTGCACCAAAAAATCATAAAAAGCTATCATCGGGACACTGATAATCTGTTTACCACTCTTACTGCTAATCCGCTATGAGCCCCAAACATGAAATTAAAGAAGTATGAGCTATAAACTATTCTAAACATCACAAGCAGAATAAAACCAGCAATAGTAGACAATAGTTTAAACAAAAGTCATACAGATAATAGCACCGGTATAGCCTGCCTTTGGATTGGTGTTGGTTCTTTGAATCCAAGCTCTGCCAAATTATGTAATATTTTTTCTGGACAACCAAACCTATAATGAAAAAATCCAATAAAATTTCCATTTCCATTTATAATAACTGGATATGCATATAAGAATAGATATGAAGATGACAATGCAAATGAACAGCATTACCAACACAACAGAATCAACCATTAGTATCATACAGCTTCAAGACAAATGCTCTTATGATATAATAAAAACAATAGCAAATTAACAGAAGTGAGAGAGAAATGAATAAATAAAGGGAACAGCACATTCCAAGTTTCTGCACTAATTGTTGGAAGCACCTCGAACTCATGGTAGGGATATACTTAGTATCTGGTGATTCAGACAGTCTCAAATTTTAAATGAGAATAAAACATAGCAATAGCAGCAATCTAGTTTCATAACCAAAAAATAACATCATTAAAAAATCATGAAAAACTACCTAAAATAACGCTCTTAAAACTCATAATAACAAAAATATAACCCTTCTCTTAAATTTGGAGGATATGAGTTAGTGTTGGGGTTAATGCTAAAGGTGCTATTTTTGTTGTTATGAGTTTTAAGGATGCTATATTTGTTATTTTTCCAAAAATCATCTGTAAATTATAAGAATCTGTGTATTGCAACAGTCTCTCAAAACTGCCTCAACATACAGAAACTCCTACACTAAAACTATATCCAAAATGAGTCAAAATTCATAAAGAAAACTTAAGTTAGATTGTTTAATAGAAAACATATATTTAGAAGACATAGAAGAAAGGTAGCGACCTAGAACATAGGTCCGCAAAGCTCTGAAGTGGAGAGGGGATATTATTTCCAGAAACATGAATATTCTGCTTCTTCCGCAAAATAGCATCCCTCTAGTCACATGAAAAGGAAAATATAATTGAAACCAAATTTTAATCAGAAAGAAAGTAACTTAGTAACAAGTAACAACTAAAAAAGTGAACAAACGAAGAAAAGTAAGAAATTTCATCCTTAGCTAACCTCAAGTTGCCTATTAATTTTCTTTTTCTCAGCAGAAATTTCATCCTCAAGCTTTCTCATTCTTTTCTTTCACCATTGGTGCTTTAGATTTCGAGCTTTGGAAAACGTTGAACCCCTTCCACGGTTTCTTAATCAACAAAAATCAAATCAACTCAAATCAAAACCTAAGCTTAAACCCCTCGTTGAATGCATAATTACAATATTGAAATAAAGGAAGAAAAAAGTCACCAGAAACCACTCCCTTTCTCTTCCGTTTTCTGGCAGGAAAAGTCGCCTCCTTTTCCTCAGCTTCATCTTTTCCAATTTCTTCAAAGCTCAAATCTTCAGCTACTTTATCATCCTTTTGTTTTTCCTATTCAGTACAAGACTAAAAATTAGTGTCTCGGTACTTTCACTACAACTTCCTCGAAAACCAAACAGAGAATAGTACCTGAAACCTGGAAAAAACGTCAGCAAACCGCTTTCGATCAAAATGGAGGCCACTGAATAAGAAAGAAGGATCTTTCGCCATTGCTGAAAGTCGAAAGAACCACCCTTTTGATTTCAATTCTCTTTGGTCTCCCTTACGAAGTTGTATTGTTCTCAGAAATTTGATCCGAAACCGAGAGAAACAAAGTTGTACTTGAAAGAAGAAAGCAGGTGTTGGGTCCTCCTTATTAATCGGCGGTGAAGGAGTAAGTAGTTAGCCTTTCTGAGTTTGATAATTCACGCACGGTGCGTTAAACCCTTTACAGCTGCTCCCTTTCTTTTGAGGTTTAGGAAATCAGAAGTATCGCAAATCGCACCCACCTCTTTTGAAAATATATAAATAACACGTAACTCCATAACTTTTATCAATTTCACATTTATTCCCCTAACTGTTTTGTAAATTAGTTTTGGTGTTAGGTAGATACAAAATTTTCACTAATTTTTTACTCATATTTTTTAATATACATAGGTTTTATTTGGAAGAAACTGCCTGGCTAAGTCACTTGCTCGAACGACATTGGCTTTAGCAATTTAATTCATATTAATTAAAAATACGTTAGTTTAATTTTTTACTAATTTTTATAACGTATTTAAAATAAAATAAATACAAAATTAATTTTTACTTATATTTTATAATAATTATGAAAATAAAATAACATTTAAAATTTTTTTTTAGATGTGGTAACTTAGAGTCATTAATTATTATTGAATGTTTATTATTTTATTATTATATTTAAAATTTTTATTAATGTAATAATAGATCTTAAAATAATAACTAATGTCAATATTTTAAATATAAGCATAAATTTATCCCAAAAAAGTATTAGACATAATTTAAATTTTTATATATAGTATAGATCGTTAAATTATATATCTTGAAAGAATAAATAAAAATAAAACCACTTTGGTTAAAATTGGGTCGTGTAGGAATTCATGACCATAAAATCTTATTATTTAGCTATTCTTAAAAAATAGATTTCTTTTTTTAATTTTAAAAATTAATTTTAATACACATCACAAGATATAAAATATGTGGACAAAAAATAAATAAATTTATGTGGTATTAAAATTTCTGTGGTTCCATTTCAATTTAAACAAGTTCTATCAATGAGATTTAATATGTTAAATTTATAAAATTAAAGGACTTAAAAAAATAAATTTAATACTTTTAAATTTGAATCTTATAGTAAAATTTGAATAGAATTTTAACATTTGAACTACAGATACCCAAATACCCTCTTATCTTCGTAGAAGAATTATTTATTACTCTTAAATTATTAGGGTTTAGATGAACAGCAAGTCGTTGTTATAAGGTGGAGAGAAGGTAGAGATTTAAAAGGCATCTTTTTTACAACTAAAATTTACAAATACTAAGTTATTATTGGCCTATACAAATACATCAATATTAGTCTAAAATTAGCACATTAATAATGATGCCAATGTATAATTTTTTCTGTCTTTATTATATTTGTTAACGGGGATACGACGACATCCCATTTGCAAATTTCTCGGTTGCTTCTGCTAATAGTAAAATTCAATGTTTTTAATATTTTAAAATCAGTAACATTTTTAATACCATTAATTTTTAAAATTTTCTATAAGACTATAATTAAATATATCAAAAATTTAATACAATTATTTTCAAATTCCTAGCTAATTGAATATATTGTATATTAAATTTTTTTTTTTTAGGTTCCTACCATAAAAGAAATTTCAATTACTATACATTTAATAAAAAAAATATCCGTATTTGTAAATTATCATTTAATGCAAAAAAAAAAAAAAAAAAAAAATTGATGGCATTGATCAAAATTAATTTATTAACGTTTTGATGGTATAAGAATCTTTGATATTAATATTTCCATATTTGTAACTTCTCAAACAATTATATAAGTCTTATTCAGAACCTTTTGATCTTGCAAAAGCAAAAGAACCAAATAGAAAATCAATATTCTTCATCTAATTCAATTTGAAATTTTCAATGGCAGGTTCAATGGAGTGCAAAATTTTGGTGATTTTTCTTCTAATAGTAACAATAATGGCAACTGTTTGGAGCACAGAGGCAAGCGTTCCTTATTGTTGTAGTTATAATCCTTTGTGTTGCGAGGACTCTGCTGCTGCTGCATCTCCAAAGTCTTGAAATTTTTGCTATTATGTCTGTCTCTACTATATCAATGAATTAATTTCATGGGTATTCTTAGATACGGCTTCTACAAATTAGTATTATGTATCACGTGAAAATAAAGTGAATGTTTTATTCCAAGTTCCAGTAATCTTACCCTTCTCTCTCTTCTTGGTTTTTCTTTACTATTATTTTCTTTTTTAATGATATTATAAATATTTCTTTCTTTTTTTTTTATAATGAAAACCTCACCGGGATAGGAAGGATAGGGCCATTGTCCACACATCATCACACACCCGGATCATCGGAAATTTGTTGGTATGCCACAAACACCGAGTCGGCTAGCTGCACCTGACGGACTGCAGTCTGACTCAGCAGAGCGTCAAAGTTCGAAGAGGCATTATAGCTACATGCCCGGAGGCCAAACCACTGCACCCTCCCAAGCTTCGAACCTGCGCTCTGCCTTGTGAGGACAGAGTACCAGGTGCTTAGCTACAGGAGTCCTACCACAAGAGGCGATATTATAAATATTTCAGGTGTATTAAGTTATGCTATAACTTAGAAACAGACATATACGACTTACAATTTATTTTTTAGTTCAAATTAATTTAAAGATATTAAGTTTTCTTATAATTATAAATAAGTAAATTTATTAAAAGTAATTTTTTTTTATTATATTAAAAAAATTGTAAAAATTTAGGTTGAAAAATAATCGCATACATGCATAATATTAACAAATATAATACAAATATATGTACAATATGACACAATTTAAAAACAAACATATTGTGATTAATGGATCGAATAAATTGTTTTTGTATGATTAAGATTGTCGATCTAGCCTAGTTATATGATCATTGGCTATGATTTAGGTAGAGATCACTAGCTAGGCACACTATATTTATATCATTTGGACCAGGAAAATAAAATTAGGGAAATGAGGGTGCTTTTTGATTCGAGATTTTTTTTTGTACAGCTTTTGGTATGAGATTTGAAAATATTAAAAAAATATATATATATTTTATCAATAATTAAAGAAAATAAATTATAGGCGTAAAATTGTTTGTACATTTATTATTGAATACAGATTTTTGAACAATGTCTTGAAAACACCTTATTTTTAGAAAATGTTAGAATATTGCTTTCCTTGATTTATAAAAATTTAATTTAAATTTATATTAAATAATATCTAAAATTCTAAATATTAATTTTTGAATTTAATAACACATATTCAACTTATATCAATTTCAAGTCATTATAGGAAATTGGGTATTTCCTACAAAAGTTTTTGCTATGAATGTTAAATTTGTAATAAATAATGAATATCTGTTACAATTTGTAAACATTTTTGTTGCCACTAAAAATGGTCGGTAATACATGAAAAGTAGTTAATTGACATTGGATAGATCAGTAGGTAATGTTATTGGGCTACATGCATCAGATTATGGGTTTGAGGGATGAAACAGTTGTAATTGTGCATAAAGACTTATTTAACGACAGCTTGAGGTGTTAGTCACTGTTAGTATTCCTAAAACAAGGTGTTAATTTGTTCAAATATTATATATATTGTTGGTACTGAGGTGCTAATCACTTTAACCCGTATCTCCCAAGGAATTTTTTTTTATGTTCAAATATATATATATATATATAAAGCATGCTAACATGGAAAGAAAGTTTTCGTGGCAAAATGTACTAGAAAATTTATTCGCTATATAAGAAGAACGCAAAAAACATTAATCATTTATTTTACAATCATTTCCAATGAATAATTCCACGCAAAAAAGGCTACTATGCTACAATGCTTTTGTCCCAATTAAGCGTTTTCATCTAGTTTCTTCTTTTTAGCTCAACAATAATGTTTTTTTCAAGAGAATAATAATTTTATTAATATAATATTATTGATGGTGTTTATGCTTTTAATTTATATTTTATATTGTGTTTTATTCTTTTTTAATTATATATAAATTATATAGTTAAAATAATTATTATTGTATAATAAATATGTCGCAAGCAATTAAGTTTAATACGAGCCTATTCAACTCCGATGCTTACAAGAATGCAGTACGCTCGTCCTTTGGATTCGACCAACAAGACATTTCGAGACACAGCTATGAAAATAGTCACGGCTCGGCTCGCTTTGTCTGAACCACCTTTAGGACAAGAAGTAGTTCAATATTATATAGATTCAAGAGGATACACACGTGTGGAGAATGAGAAGAAGCAAAACGGATTGGCTTCATGTGGTGGGTTGTCTCTCACAAGCGGCGACATTGGCTCGTTGGACAGATGATATTCGAAGGTGGGTCCATCCTCCTACTACAGTTTTAGTCCACGTGCTTTAAATTGCAATAGCGTTATCTCCACACTTGGTGCTTCCTATTGTGTTTATGCATGCGTTCTTGGTTTTAGCTTTGAGATTAAGATAGTCCCAGTTAATATGGACCCACAATTGTCCTACGAGGATGTTGTGGGTCGTGATGAGGAGTTTGATGCCTTTCCAAGCACGAAATCAAGGGATGTTATACGATTAAGTTTTGATAGGTTGGGGGCTTTGGCGGGAAGGGCTCAGACTTTGTTAGGTTACGTGGCAGCACAAGGTGAGAGATCGGAGGCTTTGTTGTCGTCGTTGGTGTTTTATGCTGTGTCGTTTAAGTTGTTTGTGTTGGGATCTGGGTTTTATTATCTAGTATCTACGACATTTAAGGTTTAGATACGACATGCCGTCTGTAGCAAATACCTTTTTTTTTAAGAAGTTCCCTCCCTGTCTAACCAAATTATGTAGATTTGGGAAACTTTGTAAGGAGTTGGCTGCACTTTCTTGGTGAGGAGTGTTGTCTCTAACTAAATCATGTCTTGTTTTTGTCTTTTTTCTTTTTTAACCCATGAAGGAAATTTTGGGTGCTATTTGAATTTTTTTGATGGAATTATAATATATTATTAACTTCAAATAATAAAAATTAAAGTGAGAAAATTTTACTGCCACACACATGTACATTACAGTTAATTGGTTATTGGGTGAACCTTAATTTTAAAGAGATGTATACATGTCGCAGGAAGTAAAAGGCTCGTATTTAAGCTTAATATTAAAAACCTTAATCTCACATTTTGCTGTTTAGCAAAATTATGAACCCGCACGGCCACTCAAATGGTTAATTTTAAGTTATTCTTGGTAGTGCAATAGTGAAAGAATTGATCATTAGTGTCCCACATGGCCACGTAGAGTGCCGTGTGCCTACACTGCATGGTAAGTTTTATTTTAAAGAAAATTACAAAAAATAACATTTTAAAATTTATAATAATAAAAATAACACTCCAATAATATTGAACGTTTAATATTAAACTTTTAACATTAAATGAGTATAAATTATTACAGTTAAATTTGAAAGGCCTCTAATTTGATGAGCGTTAAAAAAAATGATATAACAATCATTTTTTTATTACGAAAATATATGATTTGAAAATAAAGAATGCTATTTTTTTTATTATAAATTTTAAATGATGCTATTTTTGTTATTTTTTCTTATTTTTAACCCTTTCAAATAAAATATATATATATTAATATTTTATAACATAAAAGAATACAAGTTTTTTGATACAGTAAGAATTGGATATATATATATTTTTATTAAAAATAAAATTAGTTGAACAATTGATTTATTTATGCATCTTGGAGAATAAAAACAAAAAAAACTTAGAAGGCACAAACGACAAACCTACACTTTTACATACTTTCACAAGATGCAAGTAAGAAAATTACAATGAGAAGATTCAGCAGGATCAGCTTTAGTCCTCACCAGTCTTCTCTTCTTCTTCATGAACATATTTAGGTACCAAGAAATTAGTAATAAAAAAATGGCTACTAGCTATTATCAAATACAATTTATTGAGTAATTATTATTTTTCTTTTGCTAGAAAGAATCATCTGCATTGTTGCTTTCGAAAATTTCGGGAGGATAATAATCTTTTTAAGAAAGTCTTCAACCTTCTAGACCCTGGTCCTGGCTTTAGAACACCATATTTTTCACTCTCAATTCCAGAACAAGACCATTGAAGTCCTTCATTTGATGAACACCATCCTCCATAACTAAACTTTTCATGTTGTCTCTTTAACAGCTCTTGATCAATTCTTCTAAGAACAGGGTCATTTTTCTTGAATTTTCTCGCAAACGGTCGGCTACTTAGGATCATTTTTCTGTAGTCTTTAAGTCCTAAGGATCTTGGATGCTGCTTTGGAGGATTATCCCAAGAAATATAATGAAGGTCATGGTTAACTGTTGTGTTCTTGTAGTCTTGGGTATTGCATATTACTGTCTGAAAGTAACCTTCTGGTGATGATACAAAGTTGGTGTAGTAAAGGAGGAGAGTTCTTGGCAAATTGTCCCAACCAACTATGCAATACTCTGCAAAAGATCTTGATAATATTGTCCATGCTGAACCTGATTCAACTCAACAAAATTGAGAAAGATTTTAGATTTAACAGATTATGAGATGTTTGACGTGGGGTACATTTTCTTGTGATTTTATTACAAGTGATTTTTGTCAAAATGGTTTCTAATTTCTATTGAAAATGTTTCCAAGAATAAGCATAAAGGGTCTGTTTGTTTCTGCTTTTAAAATCTTGAAGCACTTATGGGAACAACAAAATGTTTATGAATCAAATAGAAAAATATTTACCATAAGTGTTTTCAGTTCTAAGGAAACATTAGTTTTTTTAAAATTTCTTAACCATTTTCTTCTAAAACATATTTGACAGAGAAAAAGCACAAGCAGACATAAAATGTGATTTATAAGCCTTGAAACAATAAATATTATAATTATTTTACTCTCAAAAGCGCTTTTACAAGTTACAAAAGTAGAAACAAAAAGAACCATAACAAGTTAGCTATTTTCTAGAGATGTCATTGAACTATGTTCAAATGGTAGAAGGTATTTAGATCTAGATAATATACTTGAAATCTGTCAAAAACTAAATGTGATACAAAATGTCTATGATATGCAAATGAAAAGAACTAACAAACAAGTTTTTATGACCACGTGATCAGTTGTATTGAAACCATGTTTTAATGTAAACGATAATGAATGTAATAAGATCATGGCATGTGGAGTTTCTAGATAAATGTAGCCTCTTAATTTGCATTCAGTATTGCCAAAGCATTAGAGCAATGTACAGTCTATACTCTTTCTCAAATTAAATGTTCTTCAAGCTTATTTATTTCTTTATTAAGAACATGGTCCTATGGATTCAACTAAAAAATTTATTCCAAAGCCTAACCGACATAATAAAAACACCCCAAAAAAGTATTTTAGACTTAAATGACGCAAATGATGGCGTGTCTGATGTTTAGTACCAACCACATATGACATACCTAACAATCAAATACGACAAATCCTATTAAGAATAACAATAATAGGAATAATTAATTAGAAAGGGACATATCACTCGCATATCTAACTTTATCAATTCTACATTTTAATCTCTTAATTATTCTTTTATTAAATTTAGTTATTTAACTTTTTTAATTTTTTACAAATTTAGTTCAAAAGGGAATAAATTTATTATATTTGAAAAGTTAAAAAACATAAGAATGAAAAGAAAAGAAAAGAAAAAAATATTTTGACATATTAAATTATACCGATAGAATGAAATTTCAATGTAATTTTTTTTTTTTGACTAAATTTATTAAATTTGAAAAATTAAGTACCAGCAGAACGATAAAAGTTAGTAACCACAGTTTTCGGAAGGCATCTCTATATTTTACTTTCTAATACATTCCTATCTAGAAAAATTTACTCAAGGAAACCAAATTGATATAGACATACATAGGTTTAAGGGGATACAGCAATGTGTTAATAGAAATTACTGAGGCTTTACTCTTTCCACAGTTAAACGTTTTTGAAGTGAACTTGAAGGTACTTATGACTTATGATCACCCATCAAACTTGTGTCCTTTATATCAAAATGGAAATGGTTATAGTAATATCATAGCTTTGTAAGAATGAGCATTTTAATCATTTCTCATCCTTATCAAAATTACATAAAAATTCACATCCCTTGTACCACCAAGGGAATAATTGAAAAATGGGATAGGATTAGTTGTACAAAAATATTATACAATTTTTTACCTATACTTATTTTAAGGGTTAGGATTTAAAAGAGTAATTTTTTCTCACATGTGCTTATAAATCTCAACTATTAAAATATGTGCATAAAAAATTGTCTAAATTTTTTTGTGCATTGATCATATTCCTTAAAAAAATTTAGAAATTAAAGATAGTACTATAATAACAGCTTAGATACTTACAATATGTTTGGTGCATCATATCAAATAGATTAAATATAGTTAAATTTGATTGAACTGTATTAAATTGTATTATAATTAGTCTATACAATATTTGGTGATAAGTTGTATAATATAGGATTAAATTGATTATATATTATTTTAATAAAATAATTTATAATTAAAATAGTTTTTTATTATAAAATTTAGTTAAATCAATATTTATTTTATTTTTTATATTTTATTACATTTTTAAAAATAAAAAAAATATTATTTTTAATTTGAAATAAAATGAAAATTTAAGACATATAATTTTATACTTGAAAATTTAGACATAATATGTTAATTGTCTAGTACAGTTTAAAACTACACTTTTTGATTGTACAAAATTTATATACAATCATATTATTTTTATATTAATATGATCTGATTTCACAGTTAAATATATAATTTTATAGTATATTATCAAGATATTTAATACTTTGTAACAAAAATTTACCGGGAGTTGTCTGATTCAGATCACATGCTTACTCGTGATAAGTAGATTTAAATGTGTATTATTATTTTAAAAATATGGTCAAAGAAATGGAAAACAAAATTAGAGGAAGGAGAAAAGGTTAACCTGTATAGAGTTTGAAAGCTGTGGGAAGACTCCTCTGCTTAACAACCCACCAAATATCTGATTTTTTGTGACTATAAAGTCCAGGATCTATTATGATTGGTTTGCCTCTCTTATTCCTGTTAATAAAAAATGCATTATATTATTAAATAGCTAGTTAAAAATAAAAATGACAATATAATTAAATAGTTAACAAAAGTAATAATAATAGAATCACATACAGTTTCCAACCCAATCGACTGGAATGTTGTATGAAATTGAGATCTCTTGGCAACTCAGAAAATGCATGTATTAGATCTAGAATCCAAAATTAAAAAAGAAAAAAAGAAGAAGAAACTGATTAAACAATTTTGTAATTAAAAAATAAAAATAATAATATAAAAGAGCATAAAACAAGAAATTTAAATAAGGCTACTCACCATACCATCTTGAGTGATTAAAGGATAATCAGAAGCACTAAGATTGATAAACCAGTCCCATTTACAAGTCCTTAAAAGAATAGCCATTGCGTGAAGAGTAGTAGCAAGCATAGTGGATCCTCTATAAGTAACCAAATTTGATTTTCCCACAATCCAAACATTGCCCATTTGACCAAAAACAGGATCTCCAGCAATAAACTCAGCAATCTCTTTTTTCTCATCATCTGGAGCTCCAGAATCCATATGAATCAAATAGTAGTTACCAGGATGATAAAGGGCATAAAGCAATCGTTTTAGCTTCACTGAATCACCTTTAGTTGCTGAGATCAAGTAAGCAAAAGTAACCGGATATGGGTTTTCATTGGATTTGGTTAAGTTGAAACTGGGGAGAAGAATATTAGGTTTGAATCTGGCAATGGGTATTGTTAATCTAGTTGGAATGTATAACAGAGAGAGTAAAATCGATGATAGTAATAGAGATGCGAGGAAAAATTTGACACCCATTTCTGAGAAATTGACAAATTAGAGGTTTTGGGGTGAGGGAGAGAAAAAAGAATTAGAAGAAGATAGAGAGTGTTGAGTAAGAAATAGAGGTTAGTTAAAAATATTTAATGAAGAAAAATAAAGTTGGAAACGTGTAGATCAAACATCCAAACTTTTGGAATTTGAGTACATTGCTTTGAAGGAGTCCTTAATGAGGCAGCTTATAATTGGATGGTTTACATTATAAGTAGAGGGGCTTTATTCTGGTAGTGTGTTCCCTTCACTTTATCACAGCAAACAGGAACTCGATTCCACTAAGGGGACCCTTTTATAGGAAGGCGTGTTAATATATATTATATATATATAATTATAATATTATATATATATTAATAATATAAATTAATATATAATATAATATATAATTATTTAATTTTTTAAAATTTAAAAAATAATCAGCTTTTGACGAGAGATAGGGTAACATTTTGTATGACTCTATTCACTCGAATTAATAATTTTTTTGAAAGTTTATTATATTTAAATGCGTCTGTTAGAGTCTTTAATGCACAATTATAACTTTTTTACCCCTCAAATCCATGACTTGGTACATGTAAGCTCCAGTAACGTTAACCCACTGGACTATCCATATTTATTAAATATATTCCCTATTAATTAAGAAAAATTATTCTTATTTTATTTAAATAATTGACCTTAATATAAGATTATTTAAAATAAAATACAACTAATTAATAATTTTAATAAATTAAATTATAATTAATAAAAAAAATATAACTATTAAAAATAATAAATAATATTTATTCTAATTTTATTAATTTTTATCATTTTATCAAGCATTAAATTGTTATATTTTTTTAAAAAAATAAATATATTAATCTTAAATTTTATTAAGTTTAATATTTCATAAACAATAAATATTTTCTCCGAAAGTTAAAGAAAATGCTTTGTATGAGGTAATTGCATGAAGTGTTTTGATAATTTCAAAATATATTATTAATGAGTAATTTTATTTATTTTTATTGAAATACTAATTCAACTAATATGTTAATTTTGTATTGGTTTTTAAAAAAAAAAAAGGGAAATAGGCTCATATGACCCCTTTTTACTATTTTTATTCTACATTAGACCCCCCACTTACAATTTTAATAATATTCCTATTATACCCTTAATTAAATATGTTCACTTACTGCTTTCTCTCGAATTCTCTTCTCAAATCTTCTCAAAATCATCGAGTGGTACTGCTTTCTCTCGAATTCTCTTCTCATCTTCTCATTTTAACGCCTGCGTTTTCCCAAAGACTCACTCCAACCTAAATTAAACACTACTCGACTCAAATCTGCACTCACAGATCCTCGCCACTTGGGGCTGCCGTCCTTCCAGCCGTCGCTATACTGTTCTTTCCCTGTTCTACTTTACTGTCGTTACTCTTCCGTCCCGCCTTGCTTTCCTGTTCGTTCCAGCGTGCTCCTCCAACAGCGGCGACTTCAGCAGCCCAGCCATGACTATTGGAGGACTCAATGGGTATGCCAGCCAGCATCTCCTTCACTCCAAACGGACAAGCACAGTCTCGGACCATGTTCCGCCTATTATGGAAAATAATTTTTTTATTTAGATCTCCTTTACAAGGATTACCAGGGCGACCACAAGTTCACCATTACTACTTACACTTCCAATGGAGTTGTAAGCTTCTATAATTTTTTTTGTTTTGTTGCGAATATTAGTTAATTTCTCGTATGGAGCTTTTGGATGGATGTAGTCTTTGAATTTTGCTTCGCAACTGCGATTTTATTTATTCGTTTCATTTTGATGTCTGTGGTGTTTGAGAAATTTGCGGTAAGGATAAACTAAAGTACTTCTATTTTAACATGTTAATCCAGTAATTGAATATGATTACGAGCTTCAAAGAGAGTTTTAGCTTCTCACCCTACTTTCTTGAGACAAGGGTGAAGATGACGATGGGTGCTCTAGTTGTGAATTTTTTTTTTCAAATTAGAGAGGCTAACAGTAAAGATGGGTGCTCTGGTTTTCAGTTGGACACATGTCCAACTCTGTTGAGGTGAGTTGGACATACGTCCAACTGAGGGGTTATTCTGGGCAGTCTAGTTGGACATGTGTCTAACTCGGCTCCGGCGAGTGGACATATGTGTCCTCTAAAATATACTCATCTGGTTTTCAGTTGGACACATGTCCAACTCTGTTGAGGTGAATTGGACATACGTCCAACTGAGGGATTATTCTGGGCAGTCTAGTTGGACATGTGTCCAACTCGGCTCCGGCGAGTGGGGTCGCCGGCCGGTCAAAATTTCATCAGTTGGACAGTCGTCCAACTGAGCTCCGGCGAGTGGACATATGTGTCCTCTAAAATATACTCCTCTGGTTTTCAGTTGGACACATGTCCAACTCTGTTGAGGTGAGTTGGACAGTCGTCCAACTGAGGGGTTATTAAGGGCATTTTTGTCATAATATGTAAAAAAATCAAGTGGAGGGGGTCATATCAGATTTTTAATAAATAGGGGGTCATGACAGCATATAACCCAAAAAAAAATAGCAAAAAGTAACTGGATATGGGTTTTCATTGGATTAATGGGTTAAGTTGAAATTGGGGAGATCGAAGAATATTAGGTTTGAAATTGGTTATGGGTATTGTTAATCTAGTTGGAATGTATAACAGGGAGAGAATAATCGATGATAGGAATAGAGATGTAAGGAAAAATTTGATACCCATTTCTGAGAAATTGACAAATTAGAGGTTTTGGGGTGAGGGAGAGAAAGAAGAGTAGGAAGAAGATAGAGAAGTGTTGAGCAAGAAATAGTGGTTAGTTAAATGATAAATTGTATCATCTATCTCTAAATTTTAATTATATTTATATTTAAATTTTTAAATTTTTAAATTTTATAATTTAGTACTTAAATTTTTAAAATTTTACATATACGTTCTTAAATTTTTAAATATTATAATTTAGTTCCTAAAAATTTTAAAATTTACACATAAATTCAAAAATATGTATTTTAGTACCAATATAAGACCAATCTGTAAATTTTTAAAAATTTAAGAATTAAATTGTATAATTTAAAATTACAGGAATTTATATATAAAATTTTAAAAGTTTAAAGATTAAACTATAAAATTTAAAAGCTTGAAATTTAAGTATAAATTTAGTTAAAATTTGAGAATAAATAAAATAGTTAAGTTTAATTAAAAATAGTTAATGAAGAAAAATAAAATTGGAAAAACGTGTGGATCAAATATCAAAACTATAACATATATATATTTTTTTTGAAAAGGTCTTACCTTGATTTAAAATATAGATCTACTATCACATGATCACACTATCGCAATTAAAAACCTTGAGAATTTGAGTACCTTGCTTTGAAGGGAAGTCCTCGTCCTTAATGAGGCAGCGTATAATTGGATAATTACTTATAAGTACAGAGGGCTTTGTTCTGCGGTGTGTTTCTTCACTTTATAGTCAATCACAGGAACTAGTTGAGGACCCTTTTATAGAAAGGTGTGAAATTATAGGTAGGACCGTAGGAGTATCAATAATTATTAAAATTAAAATATTTAATTTTAATTTAATTTAATTAATAATTTTTTATAATTTTTAAATTTTCTCCTTTAAATTATGTTAAAACTTAAAATTAACATAAAAAATTTAAAATATAATCAAATAGCTTTAGATATGTTATAAATATATCATACAATATCCTACATAAACTAACAATTAAGTAATAAAATTTATAAAATATAAAATTATTATAAATTTATACAATTAAAAATTATAAATTGTATAATAAAGAACTAAAAAATGAAAAAAAAAAATTGAAAGTGATATTTAATCTTAAATAATACAAAATATAATATATTTTTTATTTTTTAAAATAAATAATAATATAATATATTTTTTAAAATAAGATTTTTTATATATAATATATAACGGTCTGGTTTGAATAATCAAACAATTTAAAAAATAAAATCGAACCGTTTAAAAAATAATTTAAAAAAATATAAACCAAACTTAACTATTTGACTCACATAACCGTTCGAACTTGTCCAATTCTATTCAATCTTTTGATTTAATTCAACTTTGTTCAATTTTTAAACATCCCTAATTAAATGTATAAGAAACACTAAAAATATATATTTATGTTAATTACATTATGATACATAAAAAAATTTATTTTATAAAATAGATAGTGATTTTTTTTTTCTATGTATTATAACATAATTAATATAAATATAATAATAAGTATAAATTTATATAATTATAGTAATTTTTTAAAATTAAGTATAATATTTTTTAAAATATATTATTTATTATTTTTGAAGTATAAATTCGTTAATTTTAATGAAATTATTAAGTGAGAGGCTTTAATTCGATTTCTGGTTCAGAGTTCCTTTACTTTATCACAGCTCACAGGAATTTTATCCCATTAATTAATGCACCTTTTCACAGAATACGATATTTAATTTATATTCTTCTATTTTTTTCGTTTCCTTTTTAATTTAAAATTACTTTCTTTCTTTGTCACATATATGCCCATCAGAAAATATGAGAAAATATAAACATGTGTTTTACAAGTGTTATTTTATTTTGAGTATGGTACTTCATAAATTTTTTAATTTTTTAAAAATATATTTTAGTCTCTTTTTTTTTTTTTTTTTATAAATATTATACCTTATATTTTTTTAACTTTTTTAAATGTACATTAAATTTAATTTTTTTTTTTTAAATTATCAATTTTTTAGTACATAATTTTCATGTGATATTTTAAAGAGATAATTTTATAATTTTAATTTTTTTTACTAAAATAATATTAAAAAAAATAGTTTATGATAAAAACAATACAAAAAATGTAATTTTCTTTTTTAAATATAGTTGATTTTTTAATTAATTTTTTTAGCAAAAAAATAATAATTCAAAATTACTCTTAAAAAGTCACACGAAAATTATGTACCAAAAATTGATTATTTTTTTAAAAAATTGAACTTAAGTCTATCTTTTTAAAAGTTATGAACTTAAAGCGTAACACTTTAAAAAAAGGACTAAAGTGTACCTTTTATAAAAGTTAGTAAATTGTGAAGTATCAAATCCTGAATTTATTATATTTAACTAAATATTAGTTGAAAATTTAATTTAATAATTTTATCCGACATAGTTTTCCAAATATTTTTTTTACAAATAAATAAACTTAAAAAAGTCAGATACAATGAGATTGAATTATTGTATTCTTATTTGAATGAATTAATTTGTATTACAAGAGGAGATATATATAGGAAAGTATTCACATCTAAAAACTAATTACAGATAAGTAATAAATGCACTCACACTAACAACCTGATTATAGTGGAGAAATAAATGCACTCACACTAACAATTCCCCTCAAGTTGGCACATATATATCGACCATGCCTAACTTGCTGAGTGAGTCATAAAATACCTTCTTGAAAACTCATTTGGTAAGTATATCTACAAGTTACTCTTCAGTAGGAACAAAAGGGAAGCTAATAAATTTGACATCTATCTTCTCTTTTATAAAGTGACGATCAATCTCTACATGCTTAGTGCGATTATGTTGTACTGAATTTTGTGATATATCAATAGCTGCTTGGTTGTCGCAATACAATTGCATAGTACTTTTGAGTTTGAAACCCAAATCAAGTAATGGATTTCTCAACCACAGCAATTCACACACACCATGAGCCATACCTCTATACTCAGTCTCAACACTAGATCGTGCAACAACTTTCTATTTCTTACTTTTCTTCGTAATCAAATTACCTTCTACAAAAGGGAAGTAACCTGATGTTGACCTTCTATCTGTGATACTTCCTGCCCAATCTGCATCTATGAAGCCACAAACTTCAAGAGGATTGTTGTGTTTAGAGAACATTACTCCTCTTCCTGGAACTGACTTCAAGTACCTTAAAATTCTCACAACTGCATTCATGTGACTTTCACTCGGGTTATGCATGAATTGACTTACCACACTTACTGCATATGCAACATCTGATCTAGTATGTGCTAAATAAATTAGGCGCCTAACCAACCTCGATTAGTTAGTACTTGATATGGATATTCTGTTATACAATGATTTTGCTCAATGGGAGTGTCAATAGGCTTGCAATTCAACATACATTTTCAGTTAATAAGTCAAAAATGTACTTTCTCTGACATAAAAAATTTATTCGCTCCCCCTAGCTACCTCAATTCCTAAGAAGTACTTCAGTTCATCCAAATCCTTCATCTCGAACTCAGAGGCTAATTGTTTCTGTAATTTATCCATCTCAGCAGCATCATCTCCAGTAATTACCATATCATCAACATAAATAATTAGAGTTGTTACCTTCCCTTGTTGGTGTTTGAGAAACAGCGTGTGGTCTGAATTACTCTGTCTGTAACCAACCTTCTGTATGAACTGTGAAAACCTTCCAAACTAGGCTCGAGGGGATTGCTTGAGACCATATAAAGACTTCCTCAATTTGCATACCAAATTACTAGGAGAATCGCTACATACCTAGGTGGAACACTCATGTACACCTCATTGACTAACTCTCCATGAAAGAATGCATTCTTGACATCAAATTACCGAAGTGGCCAATTTAAGCTTGCGTGCGAAAGCAGAACCTGAATAGTATTCATTTTGACAACCGGAGCAAATGTCTCATCATAGTCTACACCATACATCTGAGTGAACCCTTTTGCTACAAGTCAGGCTTTATACCGATTCATAGATCCATCAGCATTATGTTTTACATTAAACACCCATCGACAGTCAACTGCCTTCTTGCCTTGTGGTGAAGGCACAAGTTGTCAAGTATCGTTCTTCTGTAATGCCTCCATCTCTTCCTCCATTGCCTTTCTCCATTTTGGGTCTCTCAACACATCCTGCACTTTGTTAGGTATTGATACAACAGATATTTGATTTACAAATGATTCATATGACTTAGGCAATCTTTTAGTGGACATGTAGTTGGCTACTGGATATTTTGATTTTGCATGGATATTTGGTTCATATAGTTTTGCTAGTTGACCCCGAGTAGACCTATCTGGTAACACATACTGTCCAATACTAGTCTCAATACTATTAGTATTAGTAGGTATACATACTTTAGATGAGTGACCTTTTGTACCAGGGAGCTGTTGATCAAGGGTATGAGTGATGTCTGAGGGAACAGCAGTATCTTCATTTTCATTATCAATGAGTGGATATGGTGCTTGGATTCTTAGAGCATCTTCTTCTTCGATGACTAGATTTAATGGACCCATCGAAATATCAGTTGGTGATTCTTTTAATTCATCTCCCTCACCATGATACAGTTCTTTGAAAAACGAATTCTCCCCTTGACGAGTAATATCAGGTGAGGAAAAATAACTCATATCTTCAAAGAAGGTAACATCCATAGTGACATAGTACTTTCTGGTTGGTGGATGGAAGCACTTGTACCCTTAATTGAGGACATGAGTTATTTTTCCATAACCAACAAACAAACACTTAATTTTCCAGACATCTAACTTGGACCTCTAATTTTTAAGAACATGTACAAAAGCAAAAATTAATTTTCAGGACATCTAACTTAGATCTCTAATTTTTAGGAACATGTACAAAAGCAACACAACCAAATACATGAGCAAGAAGGTTATGGAATAATGACAAGGAGACATGAGATGCGAGAATCTCGAATGGGATTTGTCCGTTAAGGACACTAGACGGGAGACGATTGATGAGATGGGCGGAAGCTTGTACAGCATCACCCAAAGATATTTTGGCATATAGGCACTAAATAGGAGGGAACGAGCCATATCAAGTAAATGACGATTTTTTCTTTCGGACACCCCATTTTGTTCTGGTGTTTGTGGGCAGGTAGTTTGGTGAACAATTCCATGTGTTTTGAAAAATTCTTGAAAAACATGATTAACATATTCTCCCCCATTGTCAGAACGTAGGATCCTAATGATGTTATTATATTGTGTTTGAACAAGGGTACAAAAAGTTTGAAAAGCTGAAAAAACTTCACCTTTTGTTCTAAGAAGAACAACCCACAACAACCTTGTACAGTCATCGATAAAAGAAACAAAATATCTCATACCCGATACAGTTGACTTTTTATACGGTCCCCAAACATTAGAATGAATTAATTCAAAAAGAAGAGCAATTTATTAGAAATACTAGAAGAATAAGTAATACGATGGCTCTTGGCCAAAACACATGTCTCACAATGTAAAACAGACTCACTAACACTAATAAACAAAGTAGGCATAGATTTTTTCATAAAATTAAAAGACGGATGCCCTAAGCGGCGATGCCACAACCAAATTTTACTTAGCTTGTCAGAACTTGAAGTTAATGCAGTGTGTGTTTGTGCTCCTGGTTTCTCCCCTGAATAGTTCTGATCCAGATGGAACAATTTGCCCCTTAGATACCCTCGACCAATTATTTCCCTGGTAAGTAGATCCTAAAAAATCACATACATAGGATAAAAAGTTACAGAACATTTATACTCAACATTCAACTGTGGAACATATATTAAGTGATGAGATAAGTCAAGCATATATAAAATATTATGGAGCTGTAAAGCTAGAGTGATACGAATTGACCCCTTCCCTAAGACAGGAAAAGCCTCACCATTAGCATTCGTAACATAAGACACTGGTGGGAAAGATAACTCATTAAAATAATATTTATCATAAGTCATATGATCAGATGCACCAGAATCAATAATCCAAGTATTAGACCCAACAGAGTGAGAAACATTTAAGGTCATACCAATCTTACCACGA
The DNA here is from genome assembly GCA_029378325.1 of Elaeagnus macrophylla. Lineage (NCBI taxonomy): Eukaryota > Viridiplantae > Streptophyta > Magnoliopsida > Rosales > Elaeagnaceae > Elaeagnus > Elaeagnus macrophylla. Next base: position 25,806,201 of record CM055648.1, on the reverse strand, counting down.
CCAGATATTGAAGCTGTAAGGATACCTCCACATTCCATATGATGATCCTGTCCAATCACTCCATAGTAGTCTGGTTCTTGGACAATTTGCACTGCCCTTGCTTTTGCTCTAGGACGATAATTTTGCCTTTTTGATTTCAGATGTGGGTTCAGTTTTCAAAAAGTCTCTCAAAGATGCCCCCCTTCATTGCAATAAGAGCATTGAGGACGAGGGTGATTGGCAAAGCCTGGTGGAAGTCTTTGCTGATAAAGTGGAATTGAATTTTACTGTTGGAGGAAAGGTGCTTTTGATTTGGCTTGAATAGCTAGGCTTGATACCTCAACTTGTGCTTGATGAACGTCTTTACGAATGTATGTAAAGGCTATAATCAAGGTAGGAGGGTCTGACATTCGAAGCAATTCGCCCTTGGCACTATTATGTTTTGTATCAAGTCCTTTCAAGAATGCATGTACTCGCTTAAGCTCCTTCTCTTTCTGGTACCATAGAAGGTCTTCTTGATTTTTAATTTTGCACGGACGTTTCTGATCAATTTTAGCTCATACATTCTTCAGCTTGGTAAAAAACATAGATACTGGTTGCCCATTTTGCTGCATACCAGCAGCTTTGCACATCAATTCATGAACTTGAATAAAGTCAGACTCATTTGTATAGAGATCACCTAAGGTATTCCATATGGCCTCAGCAGTTTCACATTCCTCCACCATCTGTAATACATCATCAGTTATGGCTCTAAATAGAATTGACATTACAAAGCCATCATTATCTTCCCACTTAATAGGCTTCTACATCATCTTGACTAGGAGCCTTGATTGATCCAGTTACATGTCCCATCTTGTGCATCCCACAAAGATAAACAGACATCAATCTTTTTCATGTTCGAAAATTGGTACCATTGAGTTTAGTACCCCTGAAAGAACCACTTTTTGAACTCTTGATAGAGACTTCAAATTTTGGAACTTCATTAGTTTTAGAACCTTGATATTGTCTTGAATCTTCCATTGAAAAAGGTAATAATAATGTGCAGCGGAATAAAAAGTTTTTTTTTTTTTTACTAGACTAAAATTTGTTGACTGGGCTTAAATTGGTAAGTGGGCTTGTTTGATTAGTGAGTGGGCTAGGGTTGGAAATGAAGCTTAGGAAATATGTTAGATGGGCTAGGGTTTGTGTGATATATGATATACTAAAAATCTGAAATATCATTACTCAATCTGAAATCTGAGTGGGAAAGGTTACTCACAGCCAACAGCAACTGCTAGGAAGTTGAAGGTGCAGGGCAGCGGACAGGCTGAGCTAGTGTGGACGACGGTGGAGCTGGTGCAGACGGCTGGACGAGCAGCTGGTGCGGGCGGCACTGAACGGTGCAGAATGGACGGCGCACAGCGCAGACTGGACGGACTGGACGACACGGACTAGGCAGTGCAAGACTGGACAGCAAGGACTGGACGACGCGAACTGCGGACTAAGGCGGCGGCAGCGGCAGCGGAAGGGCAGCGGTGGCAATCTAACTGATGAAACCTAAAAGAAGGGTAAATATATATGTATTGCTCTGATACCAAGTTAGAATACAATGAGATTGAATTATTGTATTCTTATTTAAATAAATTAATTTGTATTACAACAGGAGATATATATAAGAAAGTATTCACATCTAAAAACTAATTACAAATAAGTAATAAATGCTCTCATAAATGCACTCACACTAACAACCTAATTATAGTGGAGAAATAAATGCACTCACACTAACAACAAAATACTTGTTCTAAATTAAATTACTAGAGTAAACAAATGGGTCATTACCACTCTCACCCTATAGAAAATTAATTATTTTCCTTCTGCTATCTAAATTGATAGTTCATGCACTCTTACAATGAACTTTGCAAACTTAGGTTGGATTGTAATCTTATACTCAATATTGCGATTAGCGGTATCTACAGTTCACGTCTTGATTTAGTCCGATTATTTTTAGGGAAAAGAATTGAAAACAGGTACCAGACCTGATTGAGTAATGTTCAAGCTTTACCTATTTCATGTGAAAAACTACATTTGTACCGATCGAGATAGTATCCTCATTCAATCAATTTTTCCTTTAAAATTTATTTTTATTTTTCAATACATGTTAGAAGATGAAAGCATAATAAGTAGGGTCGTTCGGGAGGAATATATTGTTAGAAAAGTGGCTCAAAAACCACATTTAAATAATAAAAACAAATTATTTTAAAAGGTTTGGTTTTTTTCTTTCCTATTTAATAAAAAATACTCATTTATATTTTTATTTTCAAAGTAACACAGTTTTAGCCCATCATTTAATCAAACGTACTTGTCTAATTTTAAATAATAAATATAATTTATAAGGGTTAATTTACTTTTTTAGATATTCTGTATCGTATTTTCTGAAACATGATAAAAAAGTGCAAAAAAAAAAAATACATAAAATATAAAAATTATAAAAATAGTTGAAAAATATATATAAAAAACTATTGTACTTTCATTTTTTAAACAGTATAAAATTGAATTTGAATAATATAATATTTATTTTTATTTTTTGTTCAACTATTTTTGTCAATTTAATATTTTATGATTATTTTAGCACTTTTTTTAATCTAAATACGATGTTTATAGAAGTGCAATACATAATATCTAAAAAAAACTAAACCAATTATTGTCAAATTATATTCATTGTTTAAATTTTGATTAATTAGAATGATAAAAAATATATATCATATTAAAAATAAATAAATATATAAATAAGTAACTTTTCTTAAATATAAAATCTCTATCAAAACCCATTTTTAGAAGTTGAAGATCAAAAGGCATATCGATTAATGATGACTTTTGGCGTTTTTGAAGGAAGAATAAATTAATGAAAGGTCATTTTAATGAGACATATTATGGTCTATTAATTAGTCATAGAAATATGTAGAAAAACATACAAGTTATGTGCATATGCTAGTGCTTTTTTGTTTTTTGATTTTTTGTAACTTTAGGTTTGAGTGTTAGTACGTAATATTGACTATTGAGTATTGGGTAAAAGTTCATGTATTCAGACTTAAAATTAGCAGATTTTTTGAAATTTTGGGTATATATTAGGCTTAATCATCAGACTACGTAATTTCTTTTTGGTATCTCGTTTATTTTAGTTTTATTACTTATGCTGTGCCCAACATATATAATCGAAATAAATAGCATTAATAAAACCACATAAAAGACATCCAAAATAGATATAATGTAAAAAAAAAACTTCATTAATAAGATTAATAGCCTATAAAATAACATAAAAGACATCCAAAATAGATATAATGTGGGCCACTTTATTTGCAAGAGAAGTCAATATTTGCTATAATGCTAGCCGACAACCATAGTCATCAAAAGCCTCCCTCTGAATTTTCTGCAAATATTCAAAACAAATATAAATAATTAAGACATTTTTTGCATTTTACATTTACATCCCTTTTATATGTCTTCGAAAAAATCTTAGAAAAATGTACAATAATCATGTTATACATACTCATGCCAACTCATTTTTGTCAGGTGTGGCTCGTAATGAGGAGTATAATTCTCATGTGTTTCTTTATTCATTATCTATTATTATTATTATTATATATATAAATATATATAAATAAAAATATTTAAAAATGTAGACGTTTGATACATACATTAAAGTTGAATATATTAATATGTTTGTGACACACCAAAATAATCAGGAGAAGAACCAAAGCAAGGCCAAGGGTGGTCAAGGACCCGTTGCCCTTTAGAAAGTTGTTATTTACTTTGATGGCAATTGTGAATTATTAAAACATAAATGAATGGGTAAAAAGTAATACGGCCTAATTTTTATTTTTTTTCGTTCCTTATGTCAAACACAATAAACGACATAGAATAATTTCACATATAATGAACAAATTAATTAAGATAAAACTTATATGGTAAAAAAATATGACAATAAATTTACCTTTCATCACAATAATATTGGGTGGAGTAGTAGGAGGGTGAGTTTTTGGACCACTATAGTCCACAGTGAATGATATATCTTCATTACCTATCAATGTATCATAATTTTTGTCAGATATTATTACATTTATTTATTGTTATTATTATTGTGAAGTATAATTTTTTTTGGTATTATAAATTTTGATAATATTTTTCTTTATAATTAAGATAATTACATTAAAATTGCATATGTAGATTTTTGGAAGAAAAAAGTAACCCAGCTAGGCAACTAGTATAATATTATTTTTTGCACGCAATAATTAATTTTCTAAATTTTAAGCTATTAACATTAATTATTTTTTTAAGATATATTATTATATTAGATAAGGACTCTATATCTGACAATTGAATAAGGATTACATTAAATAAGAACTATAGTATAATGACTATTATATTCAATAAATACTTCTAAATATTATTTTACTTTTAAAAATTAATTTAAAAACCTAAAAAAATTAATTTTATATTGATTTCAAATATGCTAAAGAAATTAACAAAAAAAAAATTTAAACATGTAAAATAATTCACGAGTAACACACATATTTTTTAACTAATTATAAGGAAATGTTAAAAGAGACCAGGAGAGTGAGTTTTTGCACCGCTATACTCCGCCTTGTATGATGTATCTTCATTAATCATTATGTTATGTATACTTAGTAATAAACATCGTAACATTTGTAAGATGCTTTTTTAAAAACAAAACTTATGCATTATGAACTTGTGATTGTAACTATTTTACAAAATATACTCGAATTATGCTATTTACATACCTATGTATCTCAATTATACAAGTGCATCAACTGCATTATAAATTATTTATACACGTAATTCAAATTATATTGTGAAATAGTTGTAATCTTGATCTTACAATTAAAATTTATCTTGAATTTACATATCTTTCACAAAATTATGTTTGGGTGGAGAATGAGGAGCGTGAGATTTTACATCACTATAATAAAAATGACTCAATATAGGATTGTGTCTGCAACTATTTCACAATAGATGCTCATGTTATGTCATTTTTATCTATGATATATACAGGTTATAACTAACTTACATACCTATGTGATTCAATTATACGGCTATATAATTGAGTTAAAAGTATATATAGTTTAATAGTATGAAATAATTTTTTTTATATATAAAATTTATTTTAATCCTCAAAAAACATATATTTGTTCATTTTTTTATAACATAAATGAGTATATGTTTTTTAGCGTTAGAAAAAAAAATATACGTTTTTTTTCCAACTAAGATAGGTTAAAAATAAAATCAGTTGAATAATTAAATTATTTATGTACCGAAAAAGAATATATATTATGATGAAATAATAACAAACTAAAGATATTATGAAATAATTGTAATTTTTATATTATGCATAAAAATTAGGTAGGATTTACCATTTTCATAATTATGTTGTGGTGGAGAAAGAGGTGGATGAGTTTTTGGACCGCGGTAATCCGCATCCAATGATATATTTTCATTACCTAAAATGTAATTTAACTTAGTAAAATTACATGCTATCAAAAACATAATAATTGTCATAAATGAATATACATTTTTTTTTCCTATTAAGAGAGATTAAAAATAAAATTAATTAAACAATTGAGTCATTTATATACCAAAAGAAATATATATTATGATGAAATAATAACAAAACTAAAGATATTATGAAATAATTGTAATTTCAAACCAATTACTTAGGATTTACCATTCACATAATTATGTTGTGGTTGAATATGAGGAGGATGAGCTTTTGGATTGCTGTAATCCTCATCGAATGATATATTTTCATTACCTAAAATATAATTTAATTTAGTAAAATTACAAGCTACCAAAAACATAATAATTGTAAGATATATATTTTTTAAAAATCTATATCCAATACATGTATATAATTGCTATTATTTTACAATGCATACTTGAGTTAGACTTTGTCATTTTTAACTCAATTAAATACTTATATAATCAATTATATTTATGTATATGAATTAATATATATATTTAGTAATTTTATTTTTCTCTACTAAGAAGAAATTAACCATGGCAGCAGTTAATTTCTTTTGTTGTTTTGAAATAAATATTGAAAAAGTGTATCAAAAATGAGTAAACTCAACTAACTGGGGTGATTTTATGCATATAATTATAACGATTACCTGAAAGTATGTTCCGAGAGTAACAATTGATTGCACAAGAAAGCAACAAGAAGAGGCACAATGGGGTTAGAATTTGGGTCATTTCTCCTCTCTTCATTTTTCTCTTTACTTGGGTGAAGACAAATGAAACAACACAGTTTTTATAAGGGGATTTTTTTTTTACAAATAAATAACAAGCACAATTATTTATTAGCAATGTATTTAATGTACATTAATTAAAACTAAATAGCCTGTCTAATACGTTGGATACTGAATTTATTACACAAAGAAATACAAGAAACGTTTTCAAGAAAAATCTATTACACTAAATACTTGAACGTTTTGGTATGTACTCTATTTGTGTGCTTAGTACATAATATATTTATATTTACATTAATTATAGTGTGATAATTGTTCAAATAACTTTTAATTTTTTTTTTTTTTTTTTAAAATTGTTATCATATAAACACAAATATAATAATATACAAGAAAGCGAGGGGGCGAATATGGAAATTTGTCTTATTTGATAACATATCTCTCCATATTTGGCATTAGATTTAAAAGACACAAAAATCGACAAAGGGTACTTGGGATGGGGACTCTATACAACAAATTATTATTTTGTTTTAAGTAAAATATTTTAACGATTTTCAAACAAAAGAGAAAAAGAATACACATAAAATAAATAACAGTTATTGTCAAAGAAATTTAGCAAGACAAATCTCTATTGGCATTGGCAAATCCAGATCGTAACTCAGGCGGAGAACCTTTCAAGCAGTAAAAAGTAGAACCATTTGCTTCTATGTTCCTATGATTTTCAATTTAATCATTATAGTAATAACAACAAAATTTTAGTTTATATATAACCTTTCAGTTATTTATATATTTTTATGTTTAACCCCCTAAAAAAATTATATTTTTTACATTATTAAATATATATGTGTGTGTAGGCGCACTACATTTTTTAACATACGAAAAACATATATTCATCGCTTGAAGTGATGTTAAAAAATAACACTTCATTGATGAATAAAAGTTTTATCATGCAATTAAATTTAACAATTAATAATAAAGAACTAATATAATTATAAATATTTGTTTTATTTTTTATTTAATAAAAATATATATTATACATATCTTGTTTAAATATGTATAATTATGTAAATTATAAATTTATAGTGAGTTATTCACTGAAAAGTCCTAAAAATTTAGCAAAATGATGACCATTATAAAAAAAAAAATTCCTCAAAAATAAAAAAATTTCATTATATTTCAGCCTTTTTTTTTTTTTTTTTTTACCAAAAAACTAATATTGCAGCAACATGTACAAGCACAAAGCCACACAAACACTACAATACTATTTAGCCAAAAAAAAAAACACTACAACACTATTTTCATTGCCCAATGATCTGGCATAATACGAATTTTGTTTACCTAAGTGTGATTTTTTTTTTTTGTTCGAAAAAACAATGCTAGGTAGTTAGGTAAACATACTATATTTGCGGAAAAAAAAAAAAAGTACACATAAGCATGTTTGATTGAAAATAATCGTAATCGTAATGAAAATCATTCAAGGTATTACTATATTTGATTTACTTGTATTTTGTAATGGAATGTAAATGGATTACAGCAATAGCAGTAATACTTATCACGCCTGCAGCCGTAATCCTAATTATGCCTTTAGTCCTATCTATTTTTCTCACAATTTTTATAATCATTTATAATTTTTTTGCTCATTCTATGTTTTTTTAGTAATAAAAAAAGTTTATTTTTCAATTTTACTTCATTTATAATTTATAATCTTTATTTTAATATTATTATTTATTTTGATTATATTGCTTAAATAAACATTATAATAATAATATTATTTCCTTTATATTCAATTCAATTCTATTACAATTATTATTCTTATTATTAATTCTTATTATTTTTGTATTCAGCAAACCAAACGTAATTGTAGTAATCATAAGGTGTAAATATTGCTCATCCAAACGCTTACTTTGTACTTCTTACCTACCAAGTTAAACAACCAAACCAATATTGTAATTTTGACTTTTAATGAAAACATCACATAATGCCTATCACCATAATACACCAATAAAAATTCAATAATAAAAAAAAAACATAAATTGAAAAAGGATCACCAATAAAATAAAGTTGCAATCCAAACCTTTGACACACCAAAATGCATCTAAGTTATCATCCGCGTCGTCTTCTCTGGTGACATCCACTAAATCATGGAAGTTACAGAGGGTAACTTTATGCACAACAAATGCAAGAAAAAGATAACTTTATGCACAAGACAATGCAAGAACTAGTAGTACAGAGGACATCATTATCCTATTGAACCATTTGATTGTTAACTAGAATAACTATATATTTCAGTGGTGAGATAGATAGATTTTACTTAGTCAAGATGATCAACTACAACATGATGGAGGGTATGGAAAACTATTAATTAATGTTGTCATTAACTGCTACAACAATATTCATATTAGGAACGAGAAAACCGTCCCCAAAACCTAACATATAATTGTATACTCAAAATTGTGCGAAATCTGCTCGATCGGAATGAATATAATTTATCTAGGATAGAGCGAGGACGAATACAAAAAAAAATAACTACTAAAAACTCCGATTTAATAATATATATTAAAATTAAATCAATTATATTAATAATTTTGGATATTAAATATATTAATAATAAATATTTTTTAATATATATTAAAATTAAATTAAAATATATTAATAATTTTGAATATGGATGGGTACGATTTTATGTATAATTGTTCATGTTCTCGAAAATGGTTGAGTATTAACCAACCAGTCCGATCAAATATTCACATATACCCAAAACCGTGGATAAAATGTTAATTCCAAATTCAAATACAGTACATTCCCAAAACAGCTCAAAAAACATTTCAAAAATGATTCATATATCAGACTTATGAGTTTATGAAAACATATAGGCTATAGCACAAGGCAACTACTTTTGTATAATTTGCTGAAAATGAGTTTCCTCTAACTGAAGTGTCATCTAACTCTTCAAAAAGAACTAGACTTAGTTTCTTCTTTCACATAGAAGTAAGAGAAAATTATGAAAATTTATAAAAATTATGAGCACTTCAATCTTAAAAGGTTAACTCAATGAATACAAATACTCATATTTCATATAAATTTTTTTATATTATTATTTTTTTATCAATGTGGAATAATTCTACCAACAAAAATAATTAAAAAAATTAGATTGTAATAGATATAATATCAAACCATTTAGCAGCAAAAAAAAAAAAAAAACATAATCTCTATTAAGATGAATAAGAGTATGGCAAGGGCATTGAAAAGTGAAGAGCATGAATAACCAAGAGGACAAACTACAAAACATTTCAATCGAGAAATGTATGTGATAAGTTATTGCTCCCACATTGAAAAGATAACTGAGATAGTGTATTAGTTATAACCAAATCATTGAGCTGAGTGCGTGCCGAGCCTGGTAACTCTGGCTTGTAACCAAGTAGGGGCATTAAAGTGATTGATTGGGTACGCGGCCGCGAGTCAAGTGGGTGACGGATGCTTTGTACAAGAGCTGGATCTGCTCTCTTGGCCTAAGAGTACTCATTGTACTGGACCGGTTTTCTTCAAAATTTCCATCATCCAAGTGCGCACCTTGACTTTAAACCCATACAATTACTTTTTGACCCTCTATTAAAAATTGTTAAAACGACAAGGTAATTGTCACCCGTGTTGCGATTGGTTGCTGGCATGTTTGGTGAGGTCTTTTTTTATCCAGTGTTATCTCATGTGTTCCTTTGATCTTCCTATGTTTGAATCACCTTAATTTACATTAAATCTTCTGTATAAATCTCAAACAAAAAATGCATATACAACTAGAATGTCTCTTTGGATTAGTCCAATAGAATCATACAGCACAAGACCAGCTTAGCAAGTGAGAGGCCGTTATAGGTCATAAAATATTGAGACTAACCTCGTCCCTTTTATTACATCCAATAAAAAAGAGAAGATCATCCATCATTTACAACATTTGAAATAAACTAAAGATGTCAGTCAGCTGAACACATTAGCTTGTATTTTGACATAGAATTACAAGAAAGTAGTAAATTTTTTGAAAATTGCTTTTTATTATGTAATTACTTCAAAATCTTATATCCTCAATTTAACATATAATTGTGTTTAAATGCTGACCACGGACATGTTCTTAGTGTACTAGTGTGAAGGTTAGGCTCATTTCGTTGTTTGTATGTTGATTACAGCCATATGTTTGATGTCGCAATGTCAAAGATTAAGTTAATTATCCAGCTTGGAATTTCCCTATTCGACATATGTGTGATCTGTTAAATTTTGTAGTTTATTTCTAGTAGATATAACAAGGTCCTACATGGACTCCAATGTAAGTAACACTTGTACAATATATCCTAAGTGGCCTAAAGCCACATCACAAGACATTAATAGCTACATTTCTTTACTTTATCCCTCTAATTTAGATAATTCCCTGACAAGTAGCAAATAGATTATGCATGAGAAGTTTTTTAATGCTTACAATATTAAAGAAAATAGATTATCCATAGATAAAATATCAAATAATTTAATATTAAAAATTACGTAAATAAGCACTTTTAAGATGAGCGTGATTCTTAAGCAATTTTGATAGTAGTTTTTTTATGTTGGTTGTGACGGCAGAGCTATCGTTGGCATTTGGTTTCAGCTATATTTTAGATTATTTTCTTGTTCCTGCCATGTCATGGTTTCTGGTCTTGCTGTTGCTTTTGGGTTCTGGTGTTGCTAGTGGTTGGCTTCTCTGGTGGGTTGCCATGTGGTGTTGCTTAGGCCACTGTCCATCGTTGGCCTGTTTTGGCAGTCTCTATTTTTCCTCTGAAGCGATCAAGTCCTGTTGGTGTGTTGGTTTTTTTCTCCCAAATTGGGTTTAATAAAAATTTAATTTTTTGTGTTTGTTTTAGTTGTTTCCTACAATTCTGCGAATTTGTGGTGGTGATTTCACTGTACGATGTTAGAATAATGAGATTTTAAAACTAACTCTTTTAATCGATCATTCTTCATATTTAACAATAATATATTAAATTGATACAAAAATTTGTATTCAAAATTGAATGCTACAAAGATTATATGGAGAATGATCGACTAAAAGGACTAATTTTAAAATCTCATTATTCAATATCATACAGTGATTTTTAGAAGATTAATTTGAGAAGGTTTTTTTTTTTTTTTTTTTTTTATGTATACCTCAACATTAATTCCACTACTTAATGTATCTTTTTATAATTAATACAATATTTTAGCACTTTTAAGATGAAGCATGAAATTCTCGCCAAACCAATCCACCTGACTGTCATATTCGAAAAACAAAAATTGAAAATTTCAATATCAAATTTTGCTCAAGCATAACACAGTCATTAAATTAAACCCCTTAATTTTATCTTTCTTTCTTTTATTATTATTATTACAGTAGTCAAAATAAATTTTTAATGGAAAAAGTATAAACCATCTTATTAACTTCTCTCCTCAGAAAAGAAAACACCTGAAGAATAAGATTCTAGAAATTTTGATGGAGAATCAAACCTAAATAAAAAAGAAGATATAATTGAAAGCTGCAAAAAACAGCTTCGTCTATCAATAAATACCAATTACGTCGCTGAATTTGTAACTAATGCTAAACGTCCCACACCGAAAGAAAACTAGCTTATCTATTATCTATAAACTGCTTACTGTACCTATTCGATTGCCGAGCCTGGTCGCGCTGGCTTGTAACCAAGTGGGGCATTAAAGTGGTTGATTGGAATGATACTAGCCGGGAGGGAGTGGTTGATTGGTATGGTCGGAAAGAAGGGTATAAGGAGTTCCGGATCCGGAACTCACCACTACATCTCGGCTCTGGGGTGTGAGTGAGTCACCACTTCGACTGCAGAGTGAGTGAGACTGGGAAAGTAATCCAGTTCACAAGTTAGGCGGACCGCCTAACTGGAGGCACTTGAGAAGAAAGTGTCTTGTTCCGCTAACCGGTAGCGGTTAGGGAAATCGTACCCACCGGCTCCTCTGAAATACCGCATACTCAAGTGTACACCCTGGCTCAATCCATACAACCCCTTTTATTACCCAAAAACAAGAGGAAGTATTGGTGGTACGGCACAAGTTGATACAGAAGTAGAAATGTCGACATGACATGGATTTGATTGATGAAGAAAATTCAGTACTGTTGTTATTTAAGTTTATACACCTGCCAATTTTCTCTGGGTATTGTTCTGTAAAGATTGGAAGAGATGTATTGTAAGGTCTTTGTATGGTAGTGTTCTAAAAGAGTGAGTTCAAATGGGTTGTATGTATGTTAGAATATGAAATATCATATAAATAAGTTACATAGTTGGCTCAAAGAATTAAATAGCATTTAGATGGTGATTGGATAAGTGAGCTGTAAGCCCTTTGATAAGAAAAGTTCATTATTAACTTTGAAAACCTGACATCATCAAATAGTTAGCCCGTGTGTTATATAAGGTACTTAGATTAGCCTGTTAACCCTTTATCCCGTTGGTTTTATACCCGTGTTTACTTGTTTATTGTACTTAATTATCAACTATTTGTACGTTGATGCCTGATAATGTCTACCTGATCCTTTAAATTCATGTCACTATTCAGAATTCACATCATGATTGCTTGGGTTCAATTAATCCATGCCCACACACACAAACATATACATATATAACATATGGGCATGAATTAACTAAAAAAGAATAATCTTAACCGATTGTAACGTAACCTATTGTGTGAATCTATTTATATGATACATTTATGTTAATAATATTTTTTATGCTTTATTAAAATTAAATATATTAATAAATATTGATATTTTAATGTGTTGAGCATTAAAAGTACAACTGCAACATTATTAGTAATAATAAAAAGAATAGATACAAATACAACATAAGGGAATGCAATATCCAGAAGTATTCGCCTAGTCGGTAGGCTTTCAAAAGGCATATAAGGAAAAGCTAATATCCGACTTCAGGCGTAGTGCGGAAGCTCTAAAAAGGCATATTAGACAAAGATGATATACAACACAAGTTCCATTTTGATGGAAGATTTGGTCAAAAGTCTCACCGACTAAAGATATATTTAATAATAAGAATACAAAAGAAACACTTGTACAAACCATCTTATTAACTTCTCTCCTCAGAAAAGAAAACACCTGAAGAATAAGATTCTAGAAATTTTGATGGAGAATCAAACCTAAATAAAAAAGAAGATATAATTGAAGGAGACATTTTAATTGAAAAGCTGCAATAAACAGCTTCGTATATCAATAAAAATACCAATTACGTCGCTGAATTTGTAACTAGTGCTAGACGTCCCACACCGAAAGAAAACTATGCTCATCTATTATATATAACCTGCTACTTGGCCCATTGAACTGCCGAGCCTGGTTGCGCTGGCTTGTAACCGAGTGGGGCATCAAAGTGGTTGATTGGAATGATATTAGCCTGGGCAGGAGTGGTTGATTGGAGGTGGACGGGAAGTTCCATGATGAAATCCGGACTATGCCTCCCTCATATGGCGAGGCGAGCCGAGACTGTGAGGCGAAATTCCGCCTAAAAATGAAGGCACTTTAGAAGAAGAAAGTGGCCTGTTGTCGGCCGGTTGAAATCAACCGGTAAGTAAATTGGACCTACCGTCTCCCTCTGAAATGCCACATACTCAAGTGTACACCCTGGCTCAATCCATACAACCACTTTTTGCTTTCTTATTTTTTATTACCATTGAAACAATGTTAAACCTTTACCCAAAAACAAGAGGAAGTATTGGTGGTACGGCACAAGTTGATACAAAGTATAAATGTCGACATGACATAGATTTGATTGATGAAGAAAACTCAAAACTGTTGTTAGTTAAGTTTATACACCTAAAAAGGTGCCAATGTTCTGTAAAGATCGGAAGAGATGTATTGATTTTTTTTTATAAGGTCTTTTTAGGGTAGTGTTTTAAAAGAGTGAGTTCAAATGGGTTGTATGTTTATCGTGATAAAAAAAAAAAAAAACTTAAAGCTAGTTGATTTGTGTTATGAATTGTAGAAAAAATATGGTGGGAACAAAGTAGAAGACGATGTTATTTTAAAAAAATAATTATATTTCTTTTAATTCAAAATAGAGGCGTTGTTATAAATTTTAAATGAAGTTATTTTATATAATTTTTTTATTAATAATAATTATTTTTTATGGTGTCTTACATAGTGTGTTTTTATATAATTGAGACTCATGTTAGAATAATGAAATATCAGATAAATAAATTACATATTTGGCTCAAAGAATTAAATCGCATTTAGTATGTGATTGGATAAGTGGGCTGTAAGCCTTTTGATACGAAGAGTTCATTATTACTAACATCTATCAGCTCATTAGCCCGTTGGACTTGACTGACTCATTCAGCTCATTAGACTCGACTGCCTCAATTGGCTCGTAAACCCATTAAACTTGACTGCCTCACTTAGCTTGTTTTGTACAAATGCAAAATTAGCAATAATAAAATGATAGATACAAATATCCAGAAGTATTGGCCTAGTCGGTAGGCTTTCAAAAGGCATATAAGGAAAAGCTAATATCCGACTTCAGGCGTAGTGGGGAAGCTCTAAAAAGGCATATTAGATAAAGATGATATACAACTCAAGTTCCATTTTGATGGAAGATTTGGTCAAAAGTCTCACCGACCAAAGATATATTTAATAATAAGAATACAAAAGAGTAAGTGTCATCTCAAAATTTTCACTTTTATGATGACAAGTTTATAACAAAATCAAATTATCTTATGAATAAAAGAAAATAAATTAATTACAATAAACACTTGCTCGCCTAATAAAGTTGACATTTTGAGTTGTATGGTGAACTTTATAAAGGCTGATGGTCTTGATAGGCCACTATAAACTAATATAGCATTAATAAGGGTATATAACATATTGTTTCCATATCAAATTGTTACTTTATATTTGATTTTTTTATTTTTGACTTAGGTATTAACTATTCAATAATTATAATTATTATTTAAGATAATATTTTAAGAATAAATATCTCATTATTTGTTTTTGTTTTTTTAATTTTATTAGAGGTAAAGAAAATAAGTAGAATGAAATATATTTTTAAAACAGTAATTAAAAGGTTATAGTTTCTCAAAAACTAGAAATTTGGAAGGCCATGATTCTCTCACATAAACATAATTTTATCAAAAAAAAATTAGTTTTTGTGATTTCCATATATTCTTGCATTAGTGGATTTGAGATGAGTCCTGCAATGAACTTTTAGACGTCGGCGAGTGGTTAGTGGTTAATCAAATAAAGTGAACTCGAATGGATTAGACATTAAGTGTTCGGAGGTCAAATTGGTAGTGCTACAGTGTGTGACCTGCTGCTCACATTGGTGCAGAGCATTATTCTCACATTGGTGGTTCTTTAAAGTGTAATCATCGGTCCTGTCAGAATGTTGTGTCTCTTCATCTAAAATGGGTTGTGTATTATGCTAGAGTTGATTATATGAGAGTTTTAGGTACAGGATTTGATGCTAAATTATGATGCTAATGATATAAAAATAATTATTTTTGTTATTATCATTTAAAAAATATATATATATATAATCTATTTTATTTATATAATTAATTACATTAAATTATTATTTAAGTTGTGGTAATATCGTTAGCTAAAATTATACTATTTTAACATGCAATGAGTTTAATTTTTTGAAGTTTAATTTAAATACTGTTCAATTAAATGTTATTTAATATGAAATTTATTTGCTTAATTTTTTTTTATATATATTATAAATATATGAGGTGAGTAAAAAGAATATTATTTTATAATTTCAAGTTATAAGTATTTTTTCTTTTTTTTTTCAAAATATTATCCCTCATGTACACTCGCTTAAGAGTTAAGAAAAAAGAATATTATCGGATAAAGATAAACAACGGACTTGATTCATAACAATTTTAGATATAACTAATTATAACATTTATGAATCAATCATTTATAAATTATACAAGTATTTTTAAAGCATCATAAATTTGTCATGCAATGAAATATTTTTCTCCAAATCTTCATGTTGGTCATGTTGGTGATGTGTCTATATCTTGTTTGTTTGTTAAGTCTTTTGTTACAACTATTAATCACGATATGAAAAAAAAAAAAAAAAATAGACATTAAACCAACTGACACGTGTAACGTTAATTTGGAAGTATCTTCAAAAGTGGAAAGGCATTTACCATGCCGTGAGCTTAAAGCATGAGAGACGGGTGCATAACAGTATATTAGCTAGTTGATCCCAAACTACCAAAATCGCGTCGGCTTCCGAAATTCTTAACCTTTTAAAAGCTAAATTGTACCCTACTATATTTGAAACCTCATCTGAAATCCTATATATCCTCCACAAGGCAAGAACCAACCAGATAATCCGAAGCCTCTGCCACCATTTTCATAGGTCAGTTTTGCTTTGGATTATTCTAATTTGTTGCTTCGAGTTTAGTACAAGTAATATCTGTTCTAAGATTAACCCATTACTTAATTTTCACTATTCCGTGTACCCATTTCCTTACTCATGAAGTATCCCAATTAATTTTGTTGCTAATTCATTCAATTTCTTGACATGGGTATTTTGGTTTCTATATCTGAACGGAAGAATTCTGCTATTTTCTTCAATATCTCCTTCCTCGTAGTCTCATGTGCTTTCTTGTTCCTATATCTATATTCTCCAGAATTTCTGGTTCTAAAAAGTTATCGAAGCTTCAAAAACAGTGGTGAGCAAAGTTGTAAGAGTTTCCAGCGTTTCGATAACAAAGCCAAGTGCATGTACCTTAAATCCCAAAACCCATGTGTTTTTCAAGGCTATATTGATTATCTTTACCTTTTTTATTGCAACTTTGGGAGTTGTATTTTTCTGGGTTATTCCATTCTATTTCTTTGGCTTCTGGTTTTATTTTATCTATTGGGGAATACAGCTTCGGAATACTTCTGTCCTTCACTGGAAGGACTATCTGGGTTTTTAAAACTGTCCCCAACAATTGCAGGGGTTACTCTGCTTTCACTTGGAAATGGTGCTCCTGATGTCTTTTCTGTTCTTGTTTCCTTTATGGATGCTGGAGATGGGACTTCTGAAATTGGTATAAATACAATATTGGGAGGTGCTTCCTTTATATCTTGTATTGTGGTTGGAGTTTTAAGCATTTCAATTCGTAGAAGGCATATTCGAGTTAAGAAGTATGACTTCATTAGAGATGTTTCTTTCTTACTCCTGATTGTTGTCTGCTTAAGTGCAATATTGATTCAGAACGAAATCGATGTGTGGGTTGCAATTGCTTTTACATCAATGTACATTGTGTATGTGATTGTGGTTGCTCTCTCCCATATCACTTGTAAATATATTGGAAATGACTGTGAAAGTGATGCTGATTATTTGAACCATGGTCATGATTTGAGTGTACCATTATTGCATAACATTGAATACGGGGAGCTTAATTACGCCGAGCAAGAGGCTATGGAAGGTTCTTGTGAAGTAGAAGACCAAAAGGGCTGCGTTTGTTTTGAGTCTTCAGTGTTTTGGATACTTGAGCTGCCTCTTAACTTACCTAGGAGATTGACTATACCTCTTATATGTGAAGATAAATGGTCTAAGCAGTATGCAGTTGCTTCAGTTGCATTAGCACCTCTTCTTATATCAATCCTTTGGAATCAACAATTTGATTATGACACATCAAGTACTAAGTTGGTTGTCTGTGGAATTGGATTGATAATTGGGATAATGTTTGGTGTAATTGCTTATAAAACAACTGAGAAGTCCAGTCCACCAAAGAAGTGCTTATTACCTTGGTTAGCGGCTGGTTTTTTCATGAGTGTTACTTGGAGTTATATCATAGCTCAAGAATTAGTGGGTTTGCTAGTTTCAATAGGCTATATATTTGGTGTAAATCCTTCTATACTGGGACTTACAATTCTTGCTTGGGGAAACTCAATTGGAGATTTAATAACCAATCTGACCATGGCTTTGAAAGGTGGACCAGAAGGTACACAGGTTGCTTTTTCAGGGTGCTATGCTGGTCCCATCTTCAACACTCTGATTGGTTTAGGCTTGTCTCTGGTTGGCTACTCATGGTCTAAATACCCATCATCTATTGTAATCACTAAGGATCCATATCTCTTCCAGACATTAGGGTTTTTAGCTGCAGGGTTGATATGGGCACTTGTTGTTTTGCCCAGAAGAGACATGAGACTTGATGGTGTTCTTGGAGGAGGTCTTGTAGTCATTTACATAATTTCATTGTCTTTCACACTTATTCAAGCACTTGGGTATCTCCAACTCCAAGATATCAGTGGTTACTGGTCTTAGCAACAAAGGTATCTATCACACTCGATTTTACTAAGTTTAGGAGCCACTTTGTAATTAGTACTAACTTGGCTCCCAAGTTACATAAGTACGTAACCATGATCTTTTAATATCTCAATAGCCTCTAAAGTTGCCAGCTTTATGGGACTCAGGTCCATGTTTGTATATAGATATTGAAATCTGTGTGATGTCTTATAAACAGCTAGTAACTGAAACTCAAATCATTGATGTGCTAGGCTTTGATTTGTCATCTTTCAAATGTCCAGCTTCCTGGTTGATTAAGTTACTGCAATGTATGGACAATTTTATGGAATTAGTTTCCTTGTAAATCTGAAAGCTTATGACTTCTTTTGTGAAAATTTTACATTGTCAGTTCAGAGATTAGAGAAATTAGAATGAGTGATGTTGTAATACTAATCTTATTGTGATTGTTTTAATAAAGTAATCAGCTGTTGTGTTTTTTTAATAAAAGTTATTGTATTTATCTTGTGTCTTATTGGCTTAAAATACTACATAAGCAATGTAAGCAATGGTACCAATGAATAATTTTCCATTCACACTACAAATTATAGGATAAAAATCAAGAGATAGGGGTAAAAATCAAGAGTTAAAAATGGCAAAAAGATTCAATTAGAGCTCCACAAATATATATTTGATATTATCTTCATTGAATCGAATCAAGATAGTTTATTTTTAGAATGGATCAAATCGTATTCATATACAAGATCAATAAATCAAATTTAAATAAATTGATTGGTAGATCGTATCCGATTAGATCGGTTAAAAATTAAATTTTTTTTAAATTATAATTTTAGAACTAAAAAAGTCATACATTTTGAAAAATAACTATTAAAATTATTTATTTAAAAAAATTTATAATATTATTTTTTTATAATTTTATATGAGACCAAGTTAGTTTTTATTATAAAAGTTTTTTATTTTATTTTATAGATTGTAATATTAATAATAAAGTTGAAAAAAAGTTAAAATATATAAATTATAGAAAAATAACAAATATTTTGTTTTACAAATCTATAATTTTTTTTATTTTTATTTGTTAATTTAAAGTATATAATATATTATATTAAATAAAATATTTATATAATCCACCTATTCAATAATAAATTTAATATATATAATTTAGAATCAAAATATCGTATCAGATCGTATCCCATCGATTTCCATCCCCTTGGTAAGGTGTGCCTATTCAACTTTAACTATTTCAGATGTGCCTTATTTTTACTTTTCTTTTTTTATTACAAAAATATCTTATTTTAATATGTATAACATTGCTCGTTTTGATTTATGTAACACGTGAGAGACATAATTTTTTACAAGACTTCAATTGAATTTAAAGATACAAAAACTGATATTGATCCTCCTAAAGTTTCATCATTTTTAACAATTATTACAAAACAAGTAGCCATCAAAATTAATATAAATTTTGTATTTTTCTGAAGAATCTGAACGACTGTGAGGTTTTAAACTAATAATATGTTCAGACAAAATTGTAATTGGCCCACGAATGAAGAGTATTGGCATGAAGCTACAAAGTAAACGTTTTTGACAGCTAAAGAATTAGAAATTATTAGATGTTTATGGAGTAATTGTTAATGTAGTATTTCAAACCAAATAATTATTTTCTTAAAAAAACATAACTAACAAATTTTTAATAAAATTATCAATCAATTAAATTATCAGAAAATATACTCTAAAATGAATAATACTAAAAAAGAAAACAACGACAAAGACAAACTCATAACGTTTAAGTGGTCATCACACATTGAGCCAATGAACTAAAAGTTTATGAAGTTATGTTGTAGAATAAGGGCTGCTTTTTGTCATTATGTTAAAAAGTTGATTTCAATCCAAAGCACTTTTCGGAGAAACATATAAAATGTACTTTTTGTCACAAAATGAGGTTATTGAGTTCTTAAAACAAGCTTGGCAAATTTTTTTTTCCATATTTGCTTCACTAGCAATTTGTATAAAATCTCAAAAGCAAAAACAAACATGCCTTAAATGTACTACATGTTTTATAACACAAAAAAATACATACTTTGTATGCTAGTAAATTTTGTTTTCAAAGTAGCGTTCCTCATTTGTGATTAATTACAGTTCAAGAATTTCATTACGATCATCAAAATAGATTAATGATATAAAATTAATCTTTTTTTTTTTTTTTCTTAGTATAATAGAAGTACTAGCTGTCATTACTATGTAAATATATCGGACACCATGAAAACAAACATACCACAAAGGTTTAAATATTGGCAACTAAGGATATGTTTGCTTTTGTTTTCCGAGATCCTCGAAAAACTAGCTTCTGAACCAAAATTTAAAAAAAAATTGACCGAAAGCACAGTTTTTCGCTTTCTAACTAAAGTAAAAGTTAAGTGCTTCTTTCTAATCATAACAAACTTTTTACATAATCATGAACAAAGAGGCTCTAAATTTAGGATGATTAGAAGGTCAAAATTATATATTTTTATCGATTTAAATTCGATACGATCTAAAATAAATTTAAAGATTTTTAATTTGATTCAATAATGTAGTCAATTCGAACTAATCTAAATTCGAGCAAATCGAATTTTGCAAATTAGATAAAGTCGGATCGAAATTATAATTTATTTTTTATTATTATCATATATAAAATACAATATATACTAACATTTAAATTTTAAATTGATATATTTTTTAGTAAAATTTATTTATTTATAGTTACAACTTAGATGATAAAAATAATAAAAAGTATAATGTTGAATATTATTAAATTGTTATAGAAAATTTAACATTTTTATTTATTTTTAAAACTAAAATAATAATTATTGTAATTGTGGTATGTATAATATTTAAATATAACATATTAAAAATAAATATACATTTATTTATAATTTTAATAATAATTTGGTCTGAATCAGATTGCAGCAGATTATAAAATTGTTAATTTAACCTAACGGACTGTATACTTTTCAATCTAAATCTGATTTGACTATAAAATATGTCAATCGAATCTGACGGATCAAATCAGATCAAATTTTTTAATTTAAACGAATTGATCGGAATATATACTCATCCCTCCTCTAAACGGTTTGCTACACAATAAACCAAATATATGATTTTATGTCCTTCCTCATTAAAGCATAAAACAAATAAAATTGAAAAATTCAATCAAACGAAAATCCTATTTAAGATTATAGTTGTTGAGAATAAATGAATCAGCAAATTGCTGAGACGATGGTTACATAAAATAGAGAACAAGTTACAAATTACACAAAAACTTTGTTGCTTCTGAGATAGTGTATTAGGCATTAGGTTCTGGTCCTGCAGGTTTTGAGTTAAGAAGTGGCTGTAATGCCTTGACAACTATTGTCATGTTTGGCCTGAAATCTGCTTCATACTGAACACATAGTGCTGCAACTGCTGCCAACTGAGACATCCACATAAAAATAAATAAATAAACTTTATTGCAATGCTTCAATAGAAATTAAAAATATATATATATTTAGTGATAAGCTTATTTTAACATCAATTTCTGATAGAAATTGACTCAATTCACAAGTACCAATTGCAGGGAGTTTATTAACCCAAGTTAAAACTTAAAATAATCTTTCATTTGTGAAAGATAAAGAGTATTAATATTACTGAATTGAAAGAAAATGTTATTAACAAAAATGTATTTGAAAATAAGCTATTATTTTAAAACGTGGGTAAAATTAGAAAATAAACTTCTTTGTGATCCAAATGAAGAACAATTAGTGGGAAAAAAATCCAATTGATGCAGGGATGAAAAGGCTTTTCCTTATGATGGAATTGATTTGATCAAACCAAACGAAAGAATGCACAGAGTTTCATACCATTACTGCCAATCAAACATGACCTAAATTTATTTAAGCATGAATCATTCTTTTTTATATTTACTTGAAAACATAAAGCAAATGAACAAGTCATTTTGTAAGTAATAACGTTGAGTGAGACTGTGAGAGTAGTGAAGGAAACCTTAGCAACTGCCTTTGGTGGATAGTCATTGTTTAGCTTGGGATCAACACATTGCTTTACTTTGTCTTCACTCAATCTTGGAGTTGCCTATCCATTTCAAAAACTATCAGAGCTAGAAATAGATAATAGTAAAAACAATCAGGATTATAGTGGTAAACAACTTACCCATGTAACAAGACTTTGCTGCCCCTTAGGCATTGTGTGATCTACTGGCTTTCTCCCCGTTAGTAGCTCTAGAAGAACAACTCCAAAGCTATAAACATCACTTTTTTGTGTTATTTGTCCTGTCATGGCATACCTGAATCGAAAAGCAATAACTTTAACATGAGACTAGGAAAAGCATAGTTGACATGTCAAGAACATAGGGTACATTCCATTTTTACTTGATTTGAGGTAGTCTTTTTTGTTTTGCCCAAAATCAAACTGTGTATAACTACCCTGTGTTATGCACTACCATTATTATGCAGCCAAGTTATTATTCAAGAATTGAGTCTTACTCTGGAGCATGGTAACCAAAAGTTCCCAAAACTCTGGTCGAATGAAGTCGTGCTGCTGTATCAGATGATTGATTGGTCAAATTGAAATCAGCAATCTTGGCATTATAATCTTCAAAGAGAAGGACATTGCTGGATCTGACATCACGATGAACAATTGGAGGCTGAACCTTTTCGTGGAGATATTCTAGTCCTTTTGCCGCACCAAAAGCAATTTTAACTCTCTCATTCCAACTAAGAACTGGACCAGGTTCAGCCCCTTGTACCCCCTTCCTCCCTGCATCAGGTAAATGAAGAATTATTTACTTTTCAATGAAACTTAAACAAACACGCATTCCTTCTTGTATATTTCTAAACTCAATATACATACCGTGCAATATGTCATGTAAAGAACCCAAATTTGCGAACTGATAAACTAAAATTCGATTATTTGACTCCAAGCAGTATCCAATTAACTCTACAAAATTATCATGCTTAAGTCTTGAAACGGTTGATAACTGCATATCCAATTAACCCATTGTCATTGATGGAGTTTGCATCACAAAAAGAAGTTTGTACACACTAGTAGAAACTTATGTTATGAAATCTGACCTGAGCTGCAAAATCAGGGTCAGGCTCTTGTGATGAATTGTTATCTAACTTTTTAATTGCAGCATCCATACCAGTACTTAACTTTGCATAGAAAACCCGACCATAAGAACCTTCTCCAATCAAAGCTTTTGTACCAAAATTACCTGTCAATTTATTCAATGCATCCAGTGGCATAGCTGGTGTTTCAATAGGTAATACTTTCTGTGGAGTTCCACTTCTCACTACATTGGAACTCTTCGGTTCTCCTCTCTCATTTCCTGTAAGGAACATTACCAAAATATGTTTATGCATAGTTTTGAGATAAGATGCTCAAGGGTTCAAATATTATATATAAGTGAGTGAAAAAACTTGAGGTGAAGGTGACAAACATAGAACAAGAATGAAGAAAAAATGCGTAAATTTTGAAAAAAGAAGTCAAGGCTTCATTGTCAATCAACTCAAGGTTGTTAGTATGTTTGTGAGTTTGTCTGTGCTTATTCTAAAGTAGTTCCAGAAGAAAATTCTTTCAAAGAAAAACACATCATTTATGCTTCTGTCGGGAAGCACATAATATGTTTTCTGAAGTTTGAAAGCACTTCTGGCAAATAGATACACAAGCAAAAAACCAACCGACACTTAAACAAATGGTAAATGGAATTTAGGGGAAAAAAGAGAGCATATATTATTGACCTGCATATGAATTTCCTCCTCTAGGTGGGGCATAATGATTTGCTGGCGGGCCACTTGGTTCCTCGTCTGCACCTCCGCAACAGAACATAGTTCAATGTCGTAGGCGCAGCAATCTTAAAGATCTATATACATACGATGTAACCCAGCAATTTCAATTATTAAACCAAAATGTCCCTGAAATTTCAACAATTCCCATCTCAGGCTTTTTGTCAAACACCTCTCAAGCAAAGGAAAATACAAAACACAAACTAAATGAAACAAAAGAAATTCTGGAGCATCACAAACACATAAGAACATTTAAAAATGAAAAATATTCATACCCATTACCAGAAGGTTCTCTACCTTACCTTAATTAGACCAAAAAAAAAAAAAACAGAGGAAGATATGCATTTATGTTATATCTTGAGATAAGGAGAATCACTGCCAGATATGTAAAAAAACCCAGAAAATAAAAGGACAACAAATAAAACTTTCAAATAAAATTAAGCATAAGATTGACAAAATAGAATGAGAAATGGGGAAAGACATAAATTTGTACAAAATTGAATAACATTCATGGTTAATCAACCCTGTATATGAAAAAAGATGAAACTTTGACCCAAAAAAGAGAAGAAAATAAAAGAAAATTGACCTGGGATTCTTTCAAACCCGACAGGAGATACGAAAACAGAGGATTGAAATGGTTGAGAGCGAGAACAATGGAAGAAGAAGAACAAATGTGGATAATTAGAAGAAGAGAAAAAATTGTAGCCATCTGGTTTTTTCATGAGATGCTATGTTTAGCCAGAAACTTGGTTGGTGACAGTTTAACCTCTAAAATAAGTAACATAGGCAAATCTCTCCCTACGTGCAATCCACGTTCCATGTCTCCACATAACCTTTACTATTTTCTTATCCAGCGGCCCAAATATCGTACCATGAAATCAAAAGACATATAAGATTTTTTTTATTTATTAATTGAGTTAAATTAAACAGATCGTGGTTTGCATATGTCAAGTTCTTCGTAGCATGATATGTATTCACTAGTCACCATGCAAAATCTCAAAAGATTTGCAGCCTGAGGAAGATATGATAAAATATCTGTAACAAATATTATTTACTTTAAAAGATTCTAACTTAAATTATCCAATTGAGGCATGAAAAAGTTGGCATAGCACATACGTCGAATTAATTACCGCATATTGTAGTTTTCGTTTATTTTAAAGAAAATAGTTTTATGACTTTGTTTTGAGTGATATATTTTACATTTTTATTCTTAATTATTAGATTTTTCTATACCTAAAACAATAATTGTATATCTGCTTTTCTTTTTATTCCCCTTATACGCTCCCTCTATCCTTCGGCATCGACGATTTTTGTTTTTAAATTTCTAATTTTTCACTCTCTTGTTATTGACACCATTAAAGAAGATAATTTCTCTTCTTCATTTTTATCGTATAAGCTTTTGTGCCCACATTGTTTAGAATCTTCATCTACAAAAACAATTATCTGGTAGAATCAAACTATGGAAGTCATGTGAGTGTATAGTTTACATACAAATTTATTTTGTATGTAACCTGTACATTCACATGAAAATGCATTATACTGTTTGTATGTTATTGCTGTTTTGAAAAAAAAAACTTAATAAAGTAGGAAAGAGTGGAGCAGATAAAGATAAAGTCATGTGAATGTACAGGTTACATACAAATTTATTTTGTATGTAACCTGTACATTCACATGAAATACATTGTAATGTTTATCTGTTAAAGGTAAGGTCTACATACAAAAATGTAAGGTGTACATACAAAAATATAAGTTGTACATACAAAAATGTAAGGTGTACATACAAAAATATAAGGTGTACATAAAAAAAATGAAAGGTATACATACAAATATATAAAGTGTACATACAAAAATATAAGTTGTACATACAATAAAAATATATTGTAAAATAGCAGAATTTTAAGAAATTGGTATCAGAGCCAAAAATACATCGCTCAGTTGTTTTTCCTGTTCGAGGCAATGTTTATCCTCTTGGGTACTATTCTGTGACACTCAGTATAGGCCGTTCAACCAAGAGCTTCGATCTTGATATCGACACTAAGGTATGTCATGAAGTTACTAATAACAACTCTATAATTTCTCTGACAAATGTGGATAAAAGCAAAGGAAAAGCCGTACTTTAATTTGAAAAACAGTTTGGTGCTGAAATTTAAAGGTAAGGTGTACATACAAAAATGTAAAGTGTACATACAAAAATATAAGTTGTACATACAAAAATATAAGTTGTACATACAAAAATATAAGGTGTACATACAATAAAAATATATTATAAAATGACAAAATTTTAAGAAATTGGTATCAGAGCCAAAAATATAAAATATAAAAATAAATATAAATTAATAATTAAATTAAAATCAACTTAAGTGTATAAAAATTAAAATATCATAACTTTTGTAAGCCTTACAAAAATTTTCAAAAAATATTGTAAGCTTTACATACTTATAAATTAAAGAAATAAACAAAAAAAACATTTTAGTAAAATTTGTATCTACTACCTAATTAAAATTTACCGTTTCAACTTAAAAAAGTGCTATTTAAAAAAAATGGTCATTTTTTACCATATATTTACTATTTGAGTAAAACACTGACATACGTCCCATATCAAAGTTAATACGGTTGTTTAAGTTAATTAATACATAATTAATTAATACGTGAGGGAGAAAATAAAGAATTATAAAAAAGATAAAATATTGCAATAACGGAACCGGCCTCTTCTGATAAGATATTTTGCCCATGGCCACCTCTATAGTTAGAAAAAATTTGTAACGTGCACTGATATATATATATGTATATATATATATGTATATATATGTATATATATTTGGCAAATTTAACATTTGGCACCTCCAACTGCAAGGTTTGTTGTTTTTATAAAAAGTAACAAAAGATACATTTAGTCACTAGGTTATAAAAGATAGAGAATATTTGTAATTTGATATTAAAAAAAAAAAAGTGTCATAAAGGTTTGTTATTTTTATAAAAGGTAATATTTAGTCTTTAGGTTATAAAAAATGTCTTTAAATTTTTTTGTTTTTAAAAAACGTATTTTTAAGTCCTTTTACTTGTAAAAAAATGTCAAATAAGGACAAAGTTAATTTTTCATTCAATCTAACAGAATAATTGATGTGTCATATATATATTTATATTTTTCGATATATATATGTAAAAAAATTAATATTTAATTAAAAAAATTACTTAATTTTTTTAGTTTTTTTTTTTAAATGAAATATAATTTTTTAAATATAATTTTCAATAAAATTTAAATAAAATTTTAATTGTCTAATATTTAAAGTCACAACTTAGATAATAAAAAATTTATTTAAGTTCGATCGAATTCAATAAAATTTAAATAGAATTTTCATTGTTTAATATCTAAAATCACAAATTAGACAATGGAAACTTTATTTAAGTTTAATAGAAATAAATTGTAAAAAATTAGAGTAATTTTTTAATTAAAAATTACTTAATTTGATATATATCTATCGAAAAATATAAATATGCATGTGACACATATATTATTCGGTTAGATTTAACCGAAAATTAGATGAAAAGTTAATTTTGTCCTTACCTGACACTTTTTTTACAAGTAAAATGACTTCAGAACACCTTTTTTATAAGCAATTGAACTTAAAAACACATTTTTATAAGCTAGAGAACTAAATGACACCTATTGCATAAATAAATGAACTATTTTGGCTCTTCACTCTATTTTAAAACATCAAATTAGCTTGATCTAAGATTAACGAATAACTTCTACAATCCTATGAGAGAAAATTGACAAATATTTTATACTTGTTTTTCTAACTTAGATTATCATAAGTTGACTAATCTCTAACCATTGCTTGATTTCATCAACAATATGTTGCTTGACAAGTAGGCATGTTAATGAAAGGAAACTGATTCCATTATAAAGTCAAGAAAACCAATCTCTAAATTGAAAGTTTGCACGATAGTGTGTTCAAATATATGGTATGGCAAGTCTTATCCACCAATTGAAAGTTGGAATTAGCTTTGCAATCTAGCAAATAATACTCTTCTTTTTCATTTTAAGTTGCAAGTTCACAAACCATACACTAAGTACAATTTTTTGGGGTATGGAAAAGCGTTTCTGATCAATAAATTTAAAAGATGGGATTGATCAAGTCCTTTTATGATAATTCTGAGTTCTAAACACACATTATCATTTATGCCATTAGCAGGTAAATAAAGGATCCAATTTCATTACTTTTACAAACTGAAGAAACAGGAGCAGAGAGATTTTGCATGGAATTTCATCAGTTTTTCTCGTCTGGTTTCGACGAGCAAACTACAAACTCACAAGTACAACGTGAATAATACATAGGTGCATCAAGATATACATGCAGCCAACGTACACATCAAGATACACATGAACACATAAAGTTGAAGCTATGGACGTTAGTGTGTTGATGGTAAAACCTGCAGATAACGATAGCAGAAATGCTTGACAAGTATTATACATGCAATCTGCTTCATTTCAATCCACGTCTACTCAATCAATTTGAATTTCTACTCCCAACACGTTAAACTAAATTCTTCCGAGGTAGCAGTCAGTGGATAGATTGGATGTAGAATACCCCAAGAAGCCTCTGAAAATGACACAAAAGGACACTCAAAAGCAAAACTCTAGCCAATCTTGCAGGAAATTTGTAAACTAAAGAACATTCATTTGAAGGTTAATCATTCTTCTTTCCATATACGGCCAGTGACCCTTAACTTCAATTCTTGCCTATCCCCACCCGAAAAATACAGTGCCAAATTCCTTTGAATAATGAGTCCATCCTGACTGTCACGAACCTTTTTGTGACCATCACGGATGCTCCTAGGAATTCCTTGCCATACTAGCTTTCTTCCATATGCACCAACTTCCAAACTATAGCTGAATTTTTTAGCCTCGTTGTCGTCACCCATGAAACGTAAAAATGCCATGTAGACTGGTGCCACGTCTAGCTGAAAGGCCTCAAAGTGCAAGCAGAACTGTCTTCCAAAACAGTTAAAAACCTGCGTGCAAAATAAACATTAAGATTCTCTGCAACATATGTTAAGATATCAGTAATACTAGAATAGTCAGCATGCATAAAATTGTCATTTCAAGTTAATCTAGCTTCTATATGCAAATGTTTAAAAAACAGGGCATCCCAGCAAAACTTTGACATCGTTAACGCAACTCCCCTGGAGAAAATGCATTCTGTTTCAACCCTCAAAGCAACATGTTACGATTCAAACAGGAAGCACAGGATACTGTCAGAAATATGTATCTACTCTTCCACCACAGCAATTTTAAGGCTATCTTATACTTGGCAAGTAACCAGAGTTTGTAAAAGTAGTTCAATGGGCTTCATAAAAGTCTCTAAAAATTTCCATGATAATTCTATCCGACCAAAAATATTTAAGAAGTCATCCATGCCAAAATCTCCATTAATTTCCTTTCGTAAAGCAAGACTACATACCGTTAGCATCCATGTTGCGTTCTCAACTTCATGTGGATTGGATTTGACATATCTATGGTTAAAGGTACATCCATCATGCATGTCAACCTTATGATCATCCTTAAGATGTGAAACAAGGGTTGGGATGTCACCCGTAACAGAACATTCGGATCCAGCATAAGGGCAATTGTATGGACGAAATTGACAGTGTTGCTCATGCTTAAGCTTGCTATAGTATGGGAAAATATCAAGACAACCTAAACTCTGGTATCTGCAGGGAAGTTCTAATGACTCAGCAACTTTCTCCAAAGCCAAACACCTTATATTACCAAGCTCTTGGCGACAAGTTGGACAAGAATTATGCACCCTGATCTTGCAGTTTGAACATAATGTGTGACCATTTGGACACTACAAAATGAAAATGGATGTGAGAATTGAAAATCCATACAGGGCAAGAATAACCTTGTCCATACACTACAAAAGAATTGCTGAAGTATTTTAAAATGCATGATCACTGTAATACTTAAAGAAAAAAGCCAACATAAGAAGAGCCACAAGATTCAACATGTGGGAACCGTACAAATATACCTGGTGAATTGGGGGGTACATCAAGCTCGTGCAAACTGGGCATTCTAGAAGCTCATGCACACCATTTGTTGAATATATTCCAGACTTTCCACCTAAACCATGAGGAGTCTTAGTAAGCGCACTCGTAGACTCTGATTTTGCCATTGCTATGCCATAATCTGAAACTCTATGATGGGATTCAAGAACTTCCTTGCAAGCACTACCACCAGGAGCCATTGATAATTCAAATTTATAGATATTTCTACTTCAAAGAACAAGGTTGAAAATATAATCAACTCCGAGAATATTTTACTTCATTCCTCCTCTGTGTCAGAACTGTCAAACAAGATGAATGATAAACAAGTGAGAACAAAGAAGATTGTAATTTGAAATTATGCTATGCAGAACTTAAAGTTAAATTTGGTCTAAAGCCCAGAGAAAATGAAAGATTAGCAGCAAGCTTAAGAATATATGCATCAATTGTTTTTCGTCTCAGCACACAGAAGAAAAAGCTTAGTATTCAAAATTTATGGATATTAATATGTAGACAATATGAGTTAGATAGTGTTTGGTTGCGGGGAGATACATATCTTACTGTGGCTTATACACGTCTATACAACTTATCCAGAGGAAACACTAAGATGTTGGTTGCGGGGAGATACATATCTTACTGTGGCTTATACACGTCTATACAACTTATCCAGAGGAAACACTAAGATGTTGTCTAAAGATATGCCTGAGAATTTGGCATAGCTGTTTACAATCAAATAACGTGCATTAAACTGATACTGATGTCTGATAGTTTCTTAGAAAAAAGAATTAATATACTATACTGATAAAATCCAACTGGAAATCATTATTTAGAAGTTAAGAAAATTCTTGTATCTTGAGTGACATCTTTTTAAATGAATTTTCCATGGTTATGCTTAACCTTATCATTCTTCAAAGTCTCACTCTGTTAGAATGTCGAAGTATAACTTCCCATGAACAAATAGAGGATTTTGTGCATAGTGCATCCCAAAATTATAAATCTAACAGGTTAGCATTAACTAGAATAACAAGAAGAAAGGACTCAAGAAGAAAAAACCATGAACATAAGAACAATTGAGCCCAGAAAATGAGAAGCAGGCTCAGAAGAAAGGAGAAATCATGACCGTAACAATTGACCATAGAGTATGAGAAGTATACAATTTCATAAGTAATAAGGACCCTAAAACAAGCTTTAAAGAAATTCTGTTTAGCTAAAACATAATTTCCAGTTTATTATCTCCCATCATACAAGCATTGTAATTTAAGCATATGCAGCAAAATCAGGAAGAACAGAGAGCCTCACTAAAAGGAAACTTTTTCTATTGTACAAACCATTGAAGGAATTAAATTCAGAAGACAGAGAAAGACAGATCAAATCTTATTTCGCGTTTAACAAATGACTAACCAGTAACCACCTCTCTCTAGCGGACCCTAAAAAGCATTTTGTATTGAGACAAAGTAAAGCAGCAATTGAAATCCAGTTTAACCGACTATCAAATCACTATTTATTAACAAAACAAAAGTTAGGTCCCCAGTAATCTACCTTTCCCAGAATTTGCTAATTTAAGTAAATAAATAAAGAACTCACGAGACCAAAGAGGCGAAATCAATCAATTCCCATTTAAAATTTTCACCCACAAAACAATAAGAAGCAAGTGTAATAGTTCGTCTCCTAAAAGAACCTTTCTCACCACATAAACAATAAACAATGCAACAGAATCAGACACAATGAGACAGAATTAGAGAAGAAAAATATCAGGAAAAACAAAAAGAAAAAATGAAAACCCTTACTTGGAGCCTCCAAAACCATTATCAATCAAAAGAAGAAACAAAAACCACAACATAAGGGACCAAAAACCCAGATGCCCAGTTGAGGATTCCAATTCAAATGTCTCCAGAACCCATAAATTCAAAAAAAAAAAAAAAAAAAACGGGGGGGATCCGCACAAAAATAGCAAAGAATCCTATAACAATCCAAGGAAAGAAACAAAAACAAAGACAATTAAAGCAACGTGGCATGGACCTGAAGCGTATTACCCGGATATGGAAATCGAAAGAAAAGATACTCCACCTCTTGTTTGTATGGACTCTGGCTAAAGCCATTAATGGCCTTTGTTGTCTATGGCTTCATTGATTCTTTCGTTTACTTATTTTATTTCCTTTGTTTTTATTTTTACGTGTTTTTTCTAATATAAAATAATTTCTATCTCTCTCTGCTTTTAGCATTTTCCTTTATAGAGTCACCGTGGACCAATGCCCCTTTAAGTTCCCGCACGCAACATTTGAATATTCGGATTATTTTTTAATATTTTATTATAAAAAATAACAAAATATATTAAAAATAATAATATTAATACAACTAATTTTTTTTATTTAAATAAATGGGCATAAATCATTTTATAACCCTATAATAATTTATATTTATTACTATTATTATTAAATAAATTTATAATTAATGAATTATTTTTAACAATTATATTGCTCCCACACTTATAATTAAAACTCAAATTTTATATATTTATATATTTAAATAAATTATATATTAATAACTAATATATTATTAAATTATTAATTCGGTGATAATTAATAAGTTATTTTAATCATAATAAAATTATTAATTAAAAATAAACCAGATGACAGTCGCCGTTTGGTTTTTGAAAAAATGGGCGTATTGACGTAATTAATTGGTACCCTCGCCTCGTTTTCAATTTTCAAATCCTTCTTGGCCAAGAGAAAAATTCAAATTAATTATTCATGATTTATATTAAATTATATTTAGAATGTACACAATTAATTAACGTCGATTCTATAAATTATATATATATTTATACATTATATATAATTAAAATATTAATTTAATAATATATATATTATACATATTTGAAAAGATTAATTACATGTAACAATCTGATCACTGTAGTCGATTTTCAATAATAACCTTCTGCACTTTTTTGAGCTTTTTGTTCTCTCTTTTTATTTTGTTTTCTCTGCACCTTTTCATTCTCTCTCTTTTTTTTTCCTTTTTTTTTTCATTCTTCTGCTGCACCTTTTCTCGCTTTTTTTTTTTTTTTTTATATAATAATATAATTTTTTTATAATTAATTAAACACACACACACTTACACACATATATATATATATATATTTTTTTAATTTAATCATTTATATTTAATAAAAAGTAAAAATTATTTAAAAAAAATATATGTATCATATGAAGAAAAAATCATAGCATAATAAAAAAAATGTAATATCGTATATACCATTTTAAAAAAAAAATATATCATCTGCTAAAAAAGAATACATATGTCATTTAATCAAAAAAAATTATGTGCTATTTATCAAAAATATATATATGTATAGTTTATTAAAAAAAAAAAAAACAAAGGTAGAACGAGGAGTGAGATAGAGAATTATTTTTAAAACAAGTTGAATAAAGAGGTCATAGAAAACTTAAATGATATTTAAAATCCGAACCCAATTATTAATTCTTTCTTCATCAGGCTAACAATTAAACATTGAATAATGAGGAATAGAAATGAGATGAAAATGTGAAAACTTATACCCTTAACATTTTTTATATTTTCTGAAAAGATTGTCAATGTACAGATATTTTATTCGATATAAAATTTTATTGATATATTTAATTAAGTAATTATATTTAGTGGTAAAAATATTTAAAAATGAGCAAAATTGATACAAAAGTTATGATATTTTGGTGATATTCGTAACAAAATTATATTTCTTCTTATGATATGAGATTATATAATTTTTGAATATTTATTAATGATTTTTATTTAGAAAAACAATATTCTTATTATATTTTTTTAACTATATTTAATAAAATATCATCTTTTTATTAAAAAAAAAATGTCTACACTATAATGTCAATCAATAATTTATACCTTCAGGTTAGCTTTTACACGTTATATAAATTAAATTAGTGTGTCATTAGATGTTAAAATAATTACAAAATAATAGTTAAAATTAAGGCTAATTATATTATAATATGCATAAGACGTGAATATTTTTTTTTTTTCATTTTATTAATAATAATTTTCTAATTTAATGCCAATATCACAAGTAATATGATAATATATCATTCGTTTTGATGCGCTATTAAAACGACTTTAAACAACAACTAATTTTTTACACAATTATCAGTTAAATAAGAAATATTTTGAATGTCTATCGACATCATATTTAAAAAAGTATAAGCGCTTTTTTAAAAGTCTCCTTCCATTTACGAAAAAATACTATTTTAAAAATTACTTTTATCATAAATTCTTTGGCAACAATACACTTTGATCTTGGGAGACCATTATAGTCACAAAACAAGTTATCTATAATATTGAGTTGTACAATAATAAGAATCCTAAAAGCTCCGACACTATTATATATTACAAATAATTTAACACAATTTTATTTATTACAATTTTATAAGCTTTTGTACTATTAAATTATACTTTGAGCCACCAACTTCCCCCAATTCAATTGAACATTGTTCACTCTTGTTAAATTCCTCATCTAAACATAAATTTATTGACTAAAAATAGGTTAAAATGGTATCAAATGATTGTAATAGTATTGGAGACACATTATATAATAATAAGCAACTCTACCTTAAAAACTAATGGTGAATATCTTTTTGTGCACTAAATTTAGTTATGATTGACAATGAGTTTGATCGAAAAGTGATTTTAAATTTTAGTCAATTTTCAAATCAACTAGATATATACTATGAGAGTATGAAATTAGTTGTTAATTTGTAAAATTTGTTAGTCAATGTGTATTTTCATAAACTTTCTCTTTTAGATATGCACCTTTGAGCATTCAACAATGGAAAATATAGGTACCAAATGATAGTTTTGTTTACTGAAAATTGCTAAGTGATAATGATGGTTGCATCTTGCAAACCATTGGCACTAGTCTTTATGAGATCCATAAAAGCTAATTGGGTTAATTTCATTGACTACGTGCTTGTGCTTCTTAATATCATTAATTTAGTTCAATTAATTTTAGTTGATTCTTGCATGTAAAATTTGACTACCGATTAAATTGAATAAAAATTGACTTAATTTTTCATTCAAAGATATTTAACTTGAAATATTTTATCATTTTCTCTTTTTCATGGGTTTCAAAGCTCAAAGGGAAGTTTCTTGATTGTTGATAATTGATATTTGTAATTTTAATCTTCAACATTAATTTACTTGGATATGTTTAACAACGATTTTAATTTTAAGTTTAAGATTTATGATTAAATATTTAATTTTATAATTTTTGATTTTTTTATAAAAATAATCAAAAATATATTTGATAATAATTTCTATTTAGTGATTTTCAACAAAAAAAAATCAAAAATCATCTCCCAATTATTTGGTAATGATTTTCATTTTTTGATTTTTTCAAAAAAATTTAAAAATGAAGAAAAATTTTGGTTATTTTTTATAAATTTGAAGTTTCTAATCATTTTATTTCAATATTTAATTATAAAGAAGTTATAAAATTTTATTTACTCTTTAGAAAAAATATTTAGTCAAAATAAAAAATAATAATAAATCTGAAATCTGATTGAAAAATCTTATTTTTAAAAATTTATGAATCATCCCATATTTTAATAATAATTTAAGAATATTTTAATAACAATTTTTTAAAAATATAAAAATTAAAATCAAAAATTGATACTAGACATACTTTATTAAAAAATTATTTAAAAATAATTAAAAATTAAAATTATTACCGAACAAACTTAAAACTTAAATTAATTGCTATATAACAGTGTACATTTTACCATATACATAATTATCTTTAAATATTAGTTTGTTTTCATGTATTAAAGTTATTTGTCTTTTCTTGTCAACTTTGTCCCGTCAGAATTAAAGCGCAAACAAATTATAATTAATGATAAAAATAAAATAAATATTTAATGTAAAATAACATTATCTTTGAATTTTTTTTCGTTTACACAGATTATAACCTGAATTCCACTTACTTTTCTTCGAATTTCTTATAACTAATAACCAAAACGTGCGTTGTCTGTGAAATATACACTTATACATGAATAAACAGTTATTCTAATTTCTAAAAATTTATTCATACAACGAATATTTAATTCAATCATGAAAAATATTAATTCGATGAATAAATTGTATATAACTAACTTGAACATTATTTTTATTAGTGATATTAATTATAAGTTCTAATTTTTGAAAAAATCTTGAAAAAAAATTATATTTTTAGAAATTTTTGTATATATATATATATATATATATATATATTGAATATTTTTTTAGAAAAAGTTTCTATTTTTTAAAATTTTGTGAGTATTTCTACTTTATGAAATTATTTTTTAAAATTTTTGAAAAAATTGTATTTTTTTAAAATTATGAAAATTTTCTATTTTCAATACTTTTATAAAAAAAATTGAAAATGTTGTGAAGTAATTCTTTTTTTAAAAACTTTTGTTTTTGAAAATATTTGTAAATTTTTTATTTTTTAAGATATTTATAAGAAAAAAATTATATTTTTAAAAATATTTCAAGATTTTTTAAAAAATTTTATGAATATTTTCTATTTGAAATTTTATAAAAATTGCTACTTTAGGAATATATTTTTGGAAATTTTTTTAAAAAAATCATTTTTGAATATTTTTCAAATATTTATATTTTTGTAAATTTGGTCAATATTTCTATTTTTTTTTTTTAACTTTGTGATTATTTCTATTTTTTTACATTTTAAAAAAAGTTATTATTGTTTGAAAGTTTATAAAACTATCTATTTCTCTACGTTTTGGAAAGAACTTTTGTTTGAAGACATTTTTTTGGAAAATTCTATTATGAAAAATTTATATTTTTGTAAAATTATGAAATTTTATATTTTGAATTTTTTTAAATTAAATTTTAGAAATTTTGTGAATTTTTTTTTTAAATTTATAACTTTATAAAGTTTTTGAAGATCGTTATTTTTGAATATTTTAGTAATATTTATATATTTTTTAAATTTAGAAAAAAAAAATTATTTGTTAAAAACAACTATAAAAATATTGCCCAATGTTGAAAAATTATCTCAATTTAGTATCTTTGATAAAATTTGTACATAATAATGCATAAAATTAATAAAATGACATAAATACTTATAAAAGTTAATTTTAACAAAATATATTTGGACCTTAAATCAGAACACATTTCTGAATGTAACAAATAATTAGACATATTTGGACGAAGCTCAATATATCAAAAAAGTAGAGGAGAAGGAGCACGCAGGTCTTATAGTGTTATATAGATAGTGTTATAATCATTAAAAAAAATTGATCATCATTTCTCTTATAATAATTTGCCTTTGATTTGTTTACAAATCATCAAAAATGAAAACTCATATTTCATTTTTTATGAGTTTGAACTTGGCTATAAAAACTGTAGGAGGAGGCAAAGAAGATGATAATGATAATAAAGATGAAGGTATATATATATATATATATATATATATATATATATAAAATAAATTTTTAAAGATATTATAAAAGAATATTATTGTAAATTTGAACCAT
Source organism: Elaeagnus macrophylla (assembly GCA_029378325.1). Lineage (NCBI taxonomy): Eukaryota > Viridiplantae > Streptophyta > Magnoliopsida > Rosales > Elaeagnaceae > Elaeagnus > Elaeagnus macrophylla. The sequence continues at coordinate 25,768,318 of CM055648.1, read as the reverse complement.
ATTTTCTTAAGTTTTGTTGATATGTACTTTATTTGGTCTTATGTTTCATATATATATATATATATATTTTTTTTCATATAAATTACTTTTTACATCGTTTTAACTAATTTTGTTTTTATTTTTTATTTTTTATTATAAAAACTTGTGATAGGCTCTAGTTTATTTCTTCATACAGTTACCTTTTATTTTAAAATGTTTGAAAATTACTTTTTTTTTTTTTTTTAGCATTTGTGAAAATTTTAGATTAAAAATATGAATACTTTTTGGAATAAGGTGAACAATAGCATGAGTATAAAAATAATAGATATGAAAAATATTATATTATCGCTGGATTTAATGCTAATTATATGAGCTTCTATATTTTATACAATTATTGTTTTTTTTATAATTATTAAATAGTAAATATGAATAAATTATGTAATTGTTAAAAATTGTTTTGAATTTATGATTATAGTTATAAAATTAAGTTGTTATATTAATAGTCATTAAATTAATTATAGTATATGTTTTATTATCTCAATATAGTTTATTATGGATTAGGCAATGAGATAGTTTTGATAACGTTATTGGACTACATACATTAAATCGTTCGTTTGAAGAGTAAAAAAGTTATAATTGTACAAAAAGATTTTTTATGACATAATTTAGAGGTGTTAGTTCTTGTCAATATTCTCAATATAAATATTGATCAGGATGAATATAGAATAGCAGGCATACCATTCCTTCTTCCGAGAGTCTTTTCTTTGTTAAAAAAAAAAATATATATATATATATATATATAGTTTATTATGGGCTTATTAGAATAAATAAAAGCACATTCTCTGGATCCTACTAAAACATAGGCCCAACTAGATTGGGTAATTTTTGCTTTCTGGATCCTTCGAATCTCAGAACCCTCTAGAATCCCGAATTCTAGATCCCTAACCTTCTCTTGACGCCTTATTTCTCTCCGAACTTTTCCACTCCTTGCGATCTTTCTCTCTAGAATTAAAGAATTCTTAGCATAACATTTCAAACACTTGCCACAACTTTCTGAGCTCTACCCATCGCCATTTCTCTCCCTTAACCTCTATAACATGGCCAAGTACGGAGAGGGCGACAAGCGATGGATCGTAGAAGACAGACCAGATGGAACCAACGTTCATAACTGGCACTGGGCTGAGACTGATTGTATGGAATGGTCTCGTAACCTTCTCACCAAGCTTCTCTCTGACCTCACTGTTCTTGACGGCGAAGGCAATCTCTTCATCAAGATCAAGAACGTGGACAAGGTTGAAGGTGAAGCCTATGTCAATATTCGCAAGGGGAAGGTCATACCTGGATATGAAATCAGCGTTAAGATCTCTTGGCAAGGTGAGGCTAAAGACCCAGATGGTAAATCTTTGCTTAAAGTTGATGGGGTTGTTGAGATTCCATATATCGCAGACGAAAATGCCGATGAGGACCCAGAAGTTAAAATTTCGGTGAAGGACGAGGGACACATTGGAAAGACATTGAAGGAGGCTATGGTGGCTAAAGGAAAGCCTTTGATTTTGGAGAAGGTTAGGGTTTATGTGGAGACTATGGCAAAGGGTGGACCTGCAAAGGATGAATTAGAAACCAAGAACGTTGCCCCAAAAAGTGGGAAGTCGGCTAATGTTGTGGCTTCTTCAGTTCCGGTTGTTAAGGAGACTACAGTGGAGAAAAAGGAAGCCAAGAAGGAGGTTAAGAAAGGGTTTAAGACGATAACATTGACTGAGAAGTTCAGTTGTAGAGCTAGGGATATGTTTGAGATACTGATGGATGAGAATAGATGGAAAGGATTTACGCAGAGCAATGCTAGGATAAGTAAGGCGGTTGGTGGGGAGATTAGTGTATTTGATGGGTCGGTTACGGGTAAGAATCTGGAGTTGCAGGAGGGAAAGCTGATTGTGCAAAAGTGGCGATTTGGGAGCTGGCCTGATGGAATTGATTCAACGGTAAGCTCTTTTTTTTTTTTTTCTTTTTTATCTGAATCGAGATTGCATTTGTTTGTTTGATTGATTTGATTTGATTTGTTTTGTATGAGAAAGTTGAGTTATTTATGTTTGAACTCTGCAGGTTAGAATTACTCTTGATGAACCTGAGCCTGGTCTCACAGTTGTTAAGCTGACTCATACCGATATACCAGATGAAGACAGGTATTCTTTTCATTAGCTAGCTATCTAGTTAATTAATGTCCATTTTAAGTGCTTTTCTTAGAAGCCCTTTCGAACTATTTAATATTTAGGTGTTTGTGATAAATCAACTTATTAAAAGTGGTTTTGACGCACATTTGTGTAATAACCTTAGGATGGATGCTTCCAAAAAATTTGAAAGCATTTCTTTAGATATTGCCAAATGCCTTTAAAAGTGCTTTAATCTATTTTTAATCACTTTTTTAACCTAAGGGAAGTGGTTTCGAACGGTTCTTAGTTTGTCTGTATGTCTATTAGATACTGCCAAATACCTTTAAAGGCACTTTTTTGAAAAGGAAAGCAGTTTCAGACGAGCCTTGGTTTGTTTGTATGTGAAATTTGCTGCTGTATATTGAATGAGCTAATTCCAATTTGTGGAAATGCAGATATGGAAATGCCACTGTGGTAGAGAACACAGAGAGAGGATGGCGGGATCTTATCTTCCACAGGATACGAGCAGTTTTTGGTTTTGGAATTTAAGATTATTTTCTAATAGTTATGTTCTTGCAATTTGGTATTTTTGTCATTTTACATCTCTTTCTTCAATGAAGCACGAAAAAGTGGGAGTTCTCTATGTGTAGTACTCCCTTGAATTCCAAGTCAAGTTTCTCGATGTGGTTGGATTCTCTTTCTATCATCGAACTTGTTTGTGGAGCAAGTTTCTAATTGCTTTATCTGTGGTTTTAGTTTTAAGAAATCAGTACTTCTAATCTACATTGAGTTTTAGAATATAGAAGAAACGACACATCATGGTAGATTTTTATTGTTTATATGTAAGTTGATTGTACCTTACATGGTTTCCTTGGTATTCAGTTCTTATCATTTTTGTTTAGGTTTCTGAACGGACGTCTGAAGTTTAGTCTTGAGTTAGATTATGATTTGAGTAAAACTGATTACCCATATATTCGGTAGTAGGTTGTTTAGCCCTTGGACATCCTAAGTGGTATAGAAGACATCTGAAGTTTAGTCTTGAATTTAGGAGAACAGTCATTGATGTTTTATGTTATGGAATGAGGTTTACTTGAAATTCACATAATTTATTTAGCTGCATTCAGATAGTCATTTGATATGTGAGAAGTTGACTTTTGTCAAGCTGAAAGTGGACTTGGTCTTTCTTTCGATCCAATTTTTATGGATGCAGGAGCTGTTTAAATAGAACTTTCTATAAATAGAAGTTGAGGGGAGAATAAATTTTGTTTTGTGGTTACAGTGATACTTTTTTAGGTACGTAGTTGGTATGGCTACCACTTAGCAAATACTAAATGGCCCTATTTGGGTGTAGAAATCCATGCTGGTATGAGAGTTTGGGTATTTTTTTTTGTTTTTCAATTCTTTGAAAGTGCTTTTGAATCACTCGGTTAAAAAAATTACCACAAATGCTTTTAAGGCTTTGAAAATTCCCATATAATTGCGTTTGATTGAAACCATACCGATGGTCCGTGTGCTTGTGATTAATTTATGGTATGTTCTCTGTTTAGTTTTGAAACATTTTTTCCTATCGTAAGTCCCTTTACTGAATCTCACACTAGCCACAACATAACATGGGACCTCTGTATGTTGAGTTGTGGCTCGATTAAATCGCTTGGTTAAATGTAATTTATATATATATATATATATATATATATATATATATATGGAGGAGTACAACATGCTTCTATATGCTTTGACGATTTATAAAAGCGTAAAAGAAATTATGATGAAATCGTAAAATTTAACATAAATACTTTAGGAACATTTCGAGTGCAAAATGTGCATTTTGTACTTACAAGAGAATTGCTTTGAGTAGAATATGTACAACTTTATAGATTCCTCCTATTAAGCTTTAAACTTCATTGAATCATAGAGACGCTATGAACAATGAGGACAAAAACCACAAGAATGAATTAAAAAATTAGACATATTTTTGGATCATCTCTCTCACTTCATCAATGACAAGCCATGCTTTATGTCCTCCAATAACTTCTGCTTTCATCTCCCCATCTTTCCATAACTGCAATATAAATTATATATTAGGTATGTTTGTAAAAATCCATTCAGACATAGTCAACTCAAAAATCTACCGAAAGGTCAAGACCAATTTAGTCAATCCAAAGTCATAGAGTTTAACACACCTGAATTGTAGGCATCTTCTGAGCCGAGCATAAAAAAGAGAAGAAAAGAAAAAGTTAAAATAATAGTCATGGTAATCAGCAAGAAAGAGGAGTCAAAATAACTTTATAAAGCGCTTCTAAATAAAAGTTAATCATACATGAAATATATATATATATATATATATATCAGAAGTGTTTTCGGAGTTAAGAAGTCATAATTTTCTAGTTAAAACTCTTATATCTGAAATTATTTTAATTGAATCATTATCAAATGAATCCTTGTACTTACAGCAATATTCGCACGCTGAACTAAAGCTTTAGGCACCTTATTGACGTCCACATAGTAGAACTTCATCCTGTCACCCCAAAAACAAGAAGAAAGAATCAAACATATAATAGATCCATCAATATTAGATAATAGGGGTTCATGCCTAAAATAATATTATATATCAAATTAATCCTAAAATAATATATTAATTATATATAATATATACATTTATAAAGTTAATTATGTAAATGCTTAGTTTTTATACACAAACTCGTGAGAAATTTTTGTTATTGATATCACTTATTGAAAAAAATATCAAATTACTAGACCCACAATAGAATTACCGTGTGAATCGAGCCTATTTGGAAAATCAAACAAAAATCAATCCATCAAATTAGGCAGCCACACCACCGATTAATCAATGAGAAAAAAATAATAAATGAACACGCAAGATTTAACGTAATTTTTCTCTAAACTTTCGAATTTACATCCATAACCCAAACACTCAAATAATATTCCGTTATGAATCAAAGGATAATACAACCTATACTACTCAGTAGCAAAACAATCATCCATTCTCTTCTTCATCCAAGCATCACTCAATCCATTTTAGTTCCAAGAATCTCCCAAGTCCCACACTTCTTTAATGGAGATATACTTAAATTATAATGCTAACAATAGATTGAAATAAGAGATAATGATATCTTAGAGAAACTTAAACATGAGAGTTTATCAAGAATATCAAACTTCCTTCACCACTTATAATGCAAAAAAAAAAAAAAAAACTCTATTCTTACATGCCTATCTTTCTCCTTTTAAGCTCTCTAAATAATTTTACCAGACTTTGAAGAAAAATCAATCACATTTTAGAATAGCATTATAGAGATCTCACAGGTTCTCACACAAACAACAATGGGGAAGCCCCTTGTTCTCTTTTTTCTAGCCGCCCCTTCTAAGTGTCAAATGATCTCTCTTAGTGAACTAGGTCATATAAAGAACTTTATATAGCCTCCTCATGTCATTTACCAAATTACTCATTTCATTTCGTGCACTAAGGTCTAAAGAAAATGCTCATATGTGTAATTTTGCAACAGTCTTCGTGAAACGAAACTAGGAAGAAAAAATGATAGACCATTCCTATACAAAGAGTTTACATGAAATAAGCAATTAACCAATTTTTATGTAAGGTAAAAACATATTATTCTCTTCTGTGCATGCTATGCAATATTCCTAATATAACATTTGATGCTTGATCATTCATATTTTTTCTCAAACATCCTCGTAAATTTGAATCACACATCAACAAACCAATTTCAATCAACATAACATACCTAATTTAAGGAACTAAATACTCCCACTAAGATGTGAATGCATAAGAAAGTGATAGATTTACTTGGTATCATATTCAGCAGCCAATTTCTCCAACTTAGGCTTCAAATAAATGCATTTCCGGCACCAAGAAGCCATCCTATATTTAATTAAATATATCAAAACCATATTACAATAACAATATAATATATTTTACGTTTGATTTAAAAAGAAAGTATACAAATAAATAAAGAAATTAAGGAATATATTGTAGTAGTACCAATCAATGAGAATGGGCTGAGAAAGATCTTGAGCTTTTTGTAAAATTTGATCAAGATGATCACAGTCGTTAATTGGCTCCATCTCAACCATTGTGGGTCTTGATGAATCAAACCAAGACACCTCTGCTCTAAACTGATGACCTCTTTTTCTTGATAATTTCTTGCAGTCTCTGTTTCTCCGATAATCAACCCAATAAAACCCAGAAGTTGCTTTTGGCAAAAACACAGAGCTTCCCCAATTCAACAAGTACTGAGCTTGTGGTTGTTGGTCTTTAAGATATTGAACTTCTCTATACATAACATGAGAGTTTGCTGATAGAACTGACATTTTATCTATCTAATAACAAAGGGCTTCACTTTGTTACAATACAAGTGGGCTCAAAGGTACATATTGGTATTTGGGTACTAATAAAAATGGTGGTTATTTCAAAAGTTTAATTTCAGAGTAGAAATGTTTGAGCTGTTTCGAGTTCAAATGTTTTCGATTCTTCAACTTTCTGTTTTTTTTTTTTTTAATTGTTTTGAAAAATGGACAGAGATAAATGGGTTCAACGTAAAGCTTATCCTAAAGGTGAGTTGGAGATGAAAAGCCTAGAAATTTTGGAATAAGGGGTCAGCTTCTCACTAGCCACTTGGTGTCAATTTTGGCCGCCATCCATAACACCAATACGTTATAGTAGATTGTGAATTATTATCGTATTTTACAAATGGTCCTATATTTTCCATATTTTATACTCCCTCTTTTTTTAATAATTTGACTCATATATATTTTTTAATTTTTATGCATTAGAAACTAATTTAAAATTAAATTTCAAATATAAAAAAAAAAATAAGGGAAACAAAATGTAAAAATTGAAAATAAAAATATTAAATTGTAAAAATAATAATATGGAAATCAATGTATAAAAATTAAAAATTAAAATATTAAATAATAACAAAAATTAATAAAACAAATAAAGTGGGAAATAAAAGAACAATATAAGTATATTTTTAGTATTATAAATAAATAATTTTTCTAAAAATAATTAAATATTAATAATATAAAAATATGTAATTTTGATCTATAAACAAGAACAAAAATAAATATATACAAAATAAAATGTATAATTAAATAAATTTTTATTATTAGTAAAAATAATCGATCCTAATAAATTATTCGAAATTTTGGTGAAAAATATATGCCATTTCGTCCAGTCTCGCCCATTTTTTTTTTAGAGTTAAAAAAAAAAACCCCCTCCAATTGACAACAAGCCACGTCATGCATGGAGAAAGCAAAGAAGGAAAGGGATGAAAAAACAAAAAACGCCCCGTTTAACTTATACTTAAATTACTTTTTTGCACTTCTCAGTCTTCTACCTTCGCTATTTCCCTATTCTCTCCCTCGGTATTGCAATTTCTCTACTCCAAAGTCTAAAACTTGCATAGGAGACAAATGGAATGATCTGAACGAAATTTAGCAAACGAGAAAAAGCACTTGCTGTTAAGAAGTCGAATACTTGCTTCTGTATATCTGCTGGGTTTTCTTTTCAATTTTGAGATCAACTATTTGCTTCAGTTAAATCAGGTTGATCTTTATTTGAGACGAGCTCTTTCTAATTTTTTTTTTTTATCCAATTTATTTCACCATCGTTTTTGGCGATTACGAGACTTTTTTTCCTTCCAATTTATAGAGCATTGATTGGGTTTAATGTAATTCTTTATTTGATTTTGATTTTGATTTTGATCAGCTCTGTCCATTCGAAAGATTTTAAAGAATGCAAGTTATGAAATATTCTATTTTGATTCTTCTTTTCCTTGGCCCCATAACACTTCGAGGTGATTTTCAGGTAACCCTATGTGGGTCCGCCATTGTACAAATTAAGCAACTTGTTAGATACGATCTCAACTATCAACCCTCTTTCAATCATGTTCAACTTTCCATCATTTTGTTAGATTGATAATCAGTCGTCGATCACATCATTAGAATAAGTGAAGATTGAGGTGTGAAATCTCAGTAGTGGGCGGAGATTCTGACGAAGATGGTGTTAGTGTTGGCATTGGGGGATTTACACATACCTCATAGGGCTGCTGATCTCCCTGCTAAGTTCAAGTCCATGCTTGTTCCTGGCAAGATCCAACACATCATTTGCACTGGAAATCTTTGTATCAAAGTACGTATGGTTATTAAATCATGTTATTCTACAATTGTTATGTAAGATTTTAAAACAAAGGGCATGTGAATCATTCAAATTTAGCTTAGGGTTAATTCCTTTTTTCAAGTAATGCTTATTTGACGTGGTTCTATGGGGTCGTGTCTACTCGACAATGTGAAACTATGGAAGTTAATAACCATTGCTTGGTTTACACATTTGCTTTCTCTCTTTTGTCTTCTTTGTTTCAAGTATGTTTTAATCGATATTCTTAAGAGGGGGTTAAAATTCGTTTGTCAGAGTTAATCAGGTCGAAATAGTCAGTTTGTGTGTGGAAGTTGGTAGCAATGACCTCTGTATCATGTGGTCGTCTTATGAGTTTTTAACTGGTTCCATATATTCTTTTAAATACTTGTACTGGTAGAAATGCAATGACTAGATCTAATAATCAAACCTTAAGGTAGTGCCATATGATTATGACACAGGCTCAAGCCTTGCGTGCTTAGTGGGACACAACAGTTGGCTGTTTGAAATTTCTGTTGAGTCTCCTTATACTTTATCTTTGTGATTGACTTTCAGTCTCCTGATACGATTGACATAAATGGGAGGAACTCAGTTCACCTTTACCTTTACTATGTTTGACTAGTTGAACGAGTTTGTGCATCAGAATGATGTGAGTACACCTGGACTTCTTCTTGGTGCTTTTTGTGAAACCCCTCTTTTCATTTCCTCCTGCTCCTCGCTCAAATTAATTGGAATAGTTAGATTCTTTTTTGGTGAGGCATATCAAATTTCAATGTATTATTGAGTTCGAACTTTTCAAAAATCCATGAAATGCCATTGTGGTTGCCTGTTCTGCACTTCTGCTTAAAGCTCTGGTTAACCGCACAAATTTTTTACAGTAGTGGTAGACAGTTAGAGTTCCGGGGAAAAAAGGCTTAGGGGTTCTCAATTTTTTATTTTATTTTTGTTTCTTTTTTCAGATTTTCTTTGTTTTGAGATTGAAATTTATTTTTTATTTAAATCTCATACAATATAGATGTGGCTACTGCTTGTCGAGCTTAGTGATAGTTGAAAGAAAACCTCTTCTCTTTTTTTATTGTTGACATTAGGTAGTTGTTTTTCTTTCTGTACCTTTATTCAGTTTTCTAATGTTCCACCCAAAGATTATATAAATTTAAACTCATGACGTTGAGTCATGACTAATTCAGCAAATAGATTTGCTTTGATATCTTTTGGTAATGGTCTCTGTCTTATTGCTACTTCCTCAACCTCAAGTAATTCCTTCCTGCTCTGGTCTAACATTCTAATCAATTTCTTTAGAATCCAAGTTTCTTTTTCTGACATTGTTCCTGGTGCTAGTGGCATTCCTCCGCTTATTTCAACCTTTCCAATATAAACAATGTGCTTGTCTAGTCGTCCTATCTAGCAACCTATTTTTGAAATACTTCATTCCTGAAAATAGTGCCAGTGACTTGGAATCTAATTAGTGATACTTTCAGGAGGTTCATGATTATTTGAAGACACTTTGCCCAGACTTACATCTCACTGGAGGTGAATACGATGAAGAGACAAAATATCCAGACACCAAGACACTAACTATTGGTCAATTTAAGATTGGAATATGTCATGGTCATCAGGTGCACTTTTGCTTTCCTAACATATTCTTATTTTTTCTTTAAAAACATGAAAATTTGTATTTAGGAATTTATGGTTAGACCTTTCCCCAAATGTTATAAACTATAGTCGTCCTACTATGATCTGAATGTTGTCATAACAATTACAAGAAAAGTCAGATCTTAGTTGAGCTAATAAACACAAATAGTTTAGAATTGGATGAAAATTTTTAAGCTAATGTATTTATTATTCTTAAATTCTAAAAAGTATTTTATTTTATTTCAGCTTTTGACCTATAACAAAAATCAAATATGCTGTTATTTTTGTTGAAGCCAATATTTATTCTGTACTCAGTTCACTACCAACTGCCCACATTCGCTTCACCTGTCTAGATATTGCGGGAGTTACTTGTTTGTCTTCCCATGCAAACGTTCATATTTTTATCTTGTCATCTTGGTCTTTTTTGATTCTCCTCATCTCTATCCAGCTTTATTTCCAAAAGAAGTCAATTAATTCATCATCAACTGTTGAAAAAAGTATAATTTGCATTTGATGTGAATACTAATAATTGTTCCCCTCGTTATTTAAATTCTTAATATGGGGACAATGAGAAGGCATGAGGATTTTGAGGAGCAACAATACTGTGGTCAAATGAGTCAGTTCTTTTAGCCTTTTAGGGTCAAAATCTGAGTAATAATTGCAAAAACCATCTTTTGGGGACTTTTGTTACTGGTACAAAAGGATGTCTCATTCAAAGTGCATAATCGAACTGAAGAAGTTTGTTGCAGAAAGCTGTTCAAATATGCTTTTTTGTATCCTCTGACAATGGCATATCTTATACCATTTTTTCATCGTTTTGTAGTACTCGATGTTATTTTTGCCTTCATGACAAAAGCATACTTTTCTTTATGTTCTTCCAGTGTTTCATACTTTCACCCAATAAGGACTTAACTCTAGTTGCCTTTGATTGTTAAAGGTTATTCCATGGGGAGACCTAGATTCGCTGGCCATGCTTCAGAGGAAGTTGGATGTAGATATCCTCGTGACAGGACACACCCATCAGTTTACTGCCTACAAACACGAGGGCGGTGTGGTTATAAACCCGGGATCTGCAACGGGTGCCTATAGTAGCATCACATATGATGTTAACCCTAGCTTTGTTCTCATGGACATCGATGGCCTTCGTGTTGTGGTCTATGTTTATGAGCTGATTGATGGGGAGGTTAAGGTCGATAAGATTGATTTCAAGAAAACAACATCCACTACTCACTAGGCACTTTGAATACAAATGAACTCATTGCTATTATTGTTTGTGATGAAGTTACCCTTTTATCATTGTTGCTATTTGTGATTAAGTAAGGTGTAAGGACAAAAAATCATCTGCTTTTTGTACTGATTAATCTCAATTATCATTTCAACTTAATAGACGACCGACAAATAATCTCTTTCAAGTGTGAAAAGAGTTATCGCAATGCAAGCACATTATGCATGTGAATGTACATGTGTTTGTGTCTGCTTTGTACTGGACCCATTCATTAAAGACGCGTCATAGATCAACTATAGTGGACAAAGTGGTATAATTCATTTACCCTCACCTCCTCATCCTCACAGTCACAAAAAGGCAAAAATCTAGATCATAAAATCTTCATATGTTTTTTTATTTTTATATATTAATGGTGAAAAATTGTTTAATTGTATGGTATAATTTTTTTTTATTTTTTTCATTTTTAACATTCTAAGAAAAAAAAATTACAAATATAAATGAACACACATATGTATATATATTTTATTATGGTGTTTAAAAGTAAAATTAGTTGAACAACTTAATCATTTGTGTACAAAAGAGAAAAAATTATAAAACGCTCTAATTTTTTCTTCTTTCTTTTTTACAAAAACAAGAATTTTCGTATGTGCTGAAATTATATGGATATGAAAATTTTAAGTAAATAATAAATTATAATAGACATATATAATAGGATCATCATTTTAGATCATCCTAGCATTAGTATTTTTAATATGCACCTTCATTAATGCTGCTTTGTTTGTTTAATAAGCACATTGGAATAATTAGTTATACATATATTTAGCCATCAAATATTATTATTTTCTACAAATAAAACAGCATATTTATATTTAAGTTAAAATCTAACAAGAGATTAGATTACCTAGATCAAAGATCTAAATTAAAAAATCACAATTGTGATTTTATTCAAAAAATTAAAGGTTCAAAAAATAGAATGGCAATTCTTGTGGAAGAAGACTCTATGTTCGCTAAAATGCATAAAGGATGAGAAGTCCCAAAATGGAGAGAAACGAGTAATACTTTGAGGGGAAAAAATCAAGAGCTGTTCCATTATTTACTGTTATGAGGTATTATTTTCAACTAATAACATGTCATAAATATGAAATGAAGAGTATAAAAAAAAAAAAAAAATTGGTATAAGAAAAATAAAAATTGGTCTCACCAATTTCAATTTCTAAGTCTTTAAAATTATAATTTTAAATTCTTATTAACTTAAACCAACGTATTAATATTAATTCAAAACCAATATATAAATTTCGGTACCATTGTTCATCCCTGATTCCCTATAAATTGCAAATTTGCTTAAACGTACGTTTAATTTTTATTTTTAGCATATTTTTTTGGGTCATATATTTTTAGTATATTATTGTTTGTATTATTATTACACAATAAAATAGGTTAATAATATAGTTACAATTATTTTTTGTTCTTAGCACAATAAAATATATGAATTATTCCATTTAAACCTATAATTAATTACATTTTATGTTATTATTAATAAAAATGTATTATAATATAATAATTTTAATTGTGATAATATTATCACCTTAAAAATATTCATAAAAATACTCAAAAATATTAAATAATTACATAAAAGTAAAAATAAAAAAAAAATTATTTTCTGAGAATAAAAGTAAGTTATTTTGTATATGTATTTGGTAGCATACTTGGCTCAAGAAATACTGCTAATGACAGCGAACAGATATGTGTATCCATAAATAAATAAATAAATAAATAACTCAGTTTTTCCGGTAAAGAAAACATAAAACTTTTTGTGCTAATAATTTTTTTTAAGAAAAATATAAATCCTAATCCCTATTATTAGGCCACAACAGTGCAGCTATTTTAAAATAAAATACAAATAAATGAGTAATTAATAAAATTAATAAAAAAATATTTTAAAAATAATAAATAATACCTCAATTAGTACCATTTAGCTCTCTGTTTTTTTTTTTTTTTTAACCTTTATTTTATTTAATTATTTATGTTTTGTTAGACGAGCATATGAATTTCAGTATGAATATCTCCTTTATTTTCAGGAAAAAAGTACTTTCTAATTGTTTAATATTCATCGACAATTAAGGTGCTGAAACCTGTCATAGCGAGTGCCCTTTAAAAACAGTACACGTGGTAGCCTATGGCATCAGAACATATTCTCATATATATATATATATATATATATATATATATATATTATCATGGATGCATGATATATATTTGTAAAAATAATAAAAATAATGACTTATTAAAATTTATAATAATAAAATTAATATTATTTATATTTAAATTTATATTTTTATAATTAAAAAAATAATTAATATGTTATTTTTTTAACACTTATTTAATTAAAAATAAACAATAATAATTTAAATTCATTTAATATTATTAAAGTACTTAATTTTATTATTATATAATTTAATTAATTACAAATAATTACATATTTATTTTATATTTTTATATCATTCATTTTAATTAATATGTTAATTAATGTATGTTACTATAAAAGTATTATATTCTGATTTCCAAAGCTCACATGAAGGCAGCGCTATGTAATTATTCCTTAGAACATTGGTCAATTACATAATTTTACTTTTAAGTTGTTCTAACTGTACTTTCCTGAATGACAAACGTCTTCTTCCACCCATAGTAATCATCCCTTATGTTTCTCTCTCTAGTTAATCACTCTAGAGTCTCACATAGCAAAAGCCACCCCCCCACCCCCTCTCTCCACATAACGTCACAACCCGTACGGCAGTACCATTTTGTTCATTTCACTTTCTCTCTCTAACTACCGTTTCATATTGTTCACACATCTGGTCTCTCTAGCTAAGACAGCACAGAAGATCCTCAAATCACCATGGCTGATGCAACAAAGCACCTACCTGTACATAGTAGGTCACTAGTTTCAGAGCTCAACTATCTCTTTACAATCCTCAAAACCAGAAGAACGTCAGCTTTTGTATATGGGTTTATGTTTGCTTTCATTGGTTTTACTGTTTTCTTAGCTTTCAGCCCATCATCAAACTCTTCAGCTCCTTGGTTTACAAACATATTCAGTACTGGTTCTAATACTGGTAGTGCTCGTTCAACTAGTGATTCTTATAGATCTCGGTTTTCTTCTCTTTTCTCTGACCTTTTACCCAACAATGCCTCTCCCCAACAAGTTCATAACTTTGGTTCTTCTTCTTCTTCTCCATCTCCTCCTCTTCTGCCTCCTAGCTTGATCCAAGTTCCGTCTTCTTTGGAAAATAACACCCAAAGCACTTTGAATTATACTAAAGTCGAAGTTTTGAAGCCTGATCAGACTTCAAATCAAACCCATAAAGCTCCAAATATAGAAAATCAAAATTCAAGTTTGCCTCTTCCTCCTAGTGTCAATAAAAATCAAAATCAAACTCTGAGTTCAAGAAATTCTGATAAAGCTAAAGTTTTTCTGGGAAATCAGACTACGATTGTGGTGGCTAATAAAATTGTTAGTTCACCGGTATCAAATGTTACCCAGAAACAGAACAATGGTACTATCTCGGGCTTGTCGGTGAAACAGGGCAGTGATGATTTGGTTAAATCATTAATTGGTTGTGATTTTTTTGATGGGGAGTGGGTGAAAGATTATTCATATCCTCTTTATGAACCCGGTTCTTGTTCTCTGATTGATGAACAATTCAATTGTATTCATAATGGTAGGCCTGATAAGGATTATCAGAAATATAAATGGAAGCCTAAACATTGTACTCTTCCAAGGTATGCGATGAAATAGTAGTTAATGTTTTATCTGACTTTTTCTTTGTTTCTTTAATTTTTAACTCATATGGGTATAATTCCATAAATTGGGTTTCTGAGACCTTCAATCTATTGATGAGTTTTTACTGTTGGTTACGAGTTATTAAGAAAAAAAGCCAACTATACTTGTGTACATCTAAGTCAAACACTTGTAATTATTGCAACAATTGGGATATTGAGAAATCAATGTTGGTTACGAGTTATTAGGAAAAAGGGCAATTATACTTGTTAATATCTAAGTGAAATACTTGCAATTTAATACTCGGGTTATGTAGCCTTGGACAGTTCTGAACTTCTGATATAATACTAGAAGAATTGAAAAATCAATTCTTACAAAAATTTAAGCCCTTGGAAGAATGACGAACTATATTTTTATACCTCCATCATTTACTTTTTTGTGGAATTAAATTTTAGTTGAAGTTAATCCTTTAGTCTTAGTCTACCCTAAGCTACTAATTAGGATGCTAGTCATTTTTACTTCATGTTTGTTATGGTCTTTTTGGAATATGTGTTTTAAGTCTCGGTTGGAGCTCGTTTCATTTTCCGAGTTATATTTGTATCTTACTTGAATGGATCATATGAAATGTTATTGAATACAGGTTGGATGGAAAACACTTGTTGAATTTGTTGAGAGGAAAGAGACTTGTTTTTGTTGGTGATTCTCTAAATAGAAACATGTGGGAATCTATGGTTTGCATCCTGAGAAACTCGGCCAAAGATCCGAGCAAGGTTTTTGAAGCAAATGGCAGACACCATTTTCGTGGAGAAGCTTCATACTCCTTTGTATTCAAGGTATTGTGCGCGTCCTTATAAGCCCAAAATGTGCTCTCTAAGTCGTGATATTACTTCTTACAAATTTTTCTGACAAGTGCTCACAAAGTCTAAAAGCAGAAGCAAAACCCTAAATTTCTAAATTTTTGTACATGGTGATTTTTATATTCTTCGGCATTTTAAGTTGGTTAAGCTTGTTTGTTGTTTTGTAATGGATAGGACTATAACTTCACTGTGGAGTTCTTTGTGTCGCCTTTCTTAGTTCAAGAATGGGAAATGCCAGACAAAAATGGATCAAAGAAAGAAACACTTCGTCTCGATTTAGTAGGGAAGTCTTCTGATCTTTACAAAGATGCAGATATCGTCATCTTTAACACCGGACACTGGTGGACTCATGATAAGACCTCCAAAGGGTAAATTGTAGCTTTTATTATAATCAAAATGGTTGTGTATTAATATGTCGCAAAAACTGACATTCATAGCTTGTTATTTGGAATCTCCTCACAGAAAGGATTATTACCAAGAAGGTAGCCATGTGTATGGTGAACTGAATGTTCTTGAGGCATTCCGTAAAGCATTGACTACGTGGGCAAGATGGGTTGACGCCAACATTAATCCAGTGAAGTCTGTAGTGTTCTTCAGGGGTTATTCCGCTTCCCATTTCAGGTAACCTTATGGTCCGTGAGAAGTTGCAAAAGATGTGCTTTTACTTGGTTATAAGCAGTTATAGATGTGTTTGACAAATTTCATGGGAAGTGCTTTTAAAGTTTTGAAAGCATTATTATTGCTTTTAGGAGTAGGTAATCCTAACTTTTAAGAAAATGCATTCTCCTTCCTAATATTATTACAAAAGTGCCACTCAAAACATCTTATAACACATTTATATCAAACACTTAAATGATTGTCTGAAAATCAGTTTTAACCATGTGATTCACCTACTATTGTGGATGAGATACCCTTCTCCTATTTCACCTCCCACTCAAGTGGTTCAAACTACACCGAGTAATTTGATAAAAAAATCGCTTTTAAGCCAGCCAATTTTTTTCTTTTTCCAAATCACTCCTCTTGTAAGCACATCCAAACGACTCCATAAACAATCAAATTCCAAGTGATATGGGCTGTCAGTTTCGATACATTGGCCCCCTCTGTTTTTTCCTTTCACCGTTTAGTTATAGGTTTCTTCTTCAATGAATTTGGGCAACATTATATGGCAAAAAAAAAAAAAAAACTAACAAGTCGATGTTGTGTCTCCTTACAGTGGCGGGCAATGGAACTCTGGTGGGCAATGTGACAGTGAGACTGAACCGATTAAGAACGAGACATATCTAAATCCGTATCCACCTAAAATGATGGTCCTGGAGAGGGTGTTGAGGAATATGAAAACCCATGTCAATTACCTTAATATCACAAGAATGACAGATATTCGGAAGGATGGTCACCCATCAGTCTACCGGAAACAAAACCTGCCACCCGAAGAAAGACAATCACCATTAAGTTTCCAGGATTGCAGCCATTGGTGTCTTCCGGGTGTTCCTGATGCATGGAATGAGGTATTGTATGCACAGCTACTAGTGAAACTACAACAGCAGAAGAGAACATAGGTAAATACTACAAGCCAAATTCTTATACAGTTGCGGAAGAGAACATAATTTGTTTTTTCTTCAACTGTTTTGTCTCTATAGATACATACAACAAAACAAAGATTGAATAGAAGAGTGTAATTTCTGTGAATTATAAGGGGAATGAGATAAAAGGTTATAATTTATTGGACAGAGCAATGATCAATCTATTGCTTTGGTTAAGTGAAATGTTTATTTGAAGCAAAGGATGGAGATAAGGAAGAAAAAGTACCTTAAATTCCACATTTCCACATGGGATGTTTGACCTTTAAATTCAATGACTGATCTTTGTCCTAGACTTGCTTTTATCTTCAGAGATTATCTAAGTCTTTTTATGAAAGTCGCATTATTGGAACATACGTGAAGAGGCTAAAAAATGAGTGGTTTTCTGGATGATGTACTCTAGAGTCTAGAATATCTTTCTTCACGTTAACTACTACGATCAAGATTATAAATCATATTTGAGTATAAGATTGTGATTATATATATATATATATAAAGGAAATAAAGAAAAACTAACTAAAAATTAAATGAAAATAAACATTCTGACATGGGCATTTGAGCCAAAAAAATTCTTGAAAAAAAATACCAAAACATTTACCAATTATATTAAATATAAGTTGATTTTTTTTTATATAAGTCTTTTAGGAATTTTACTTTCCTCTTTCCCCTAATTCGCAATTTTATATGTTTTGAATGTGCCATTTGAATTGGTGGCAACCCGAATTTTAGTTAGTCGTGTTTGTGTTATGTTATTGTGTCATTTTTAAATGTTATTTTTGTCATATTAATGTGTAAAGGCTTGAAAAATTTTTACTTTAATTTTTTCTATATAAAACGATAAGAAATAAGATTTTTAAAAACATAGAAAATGTGAAATAATTGTTGTGAGTAAAGGAAAAAAAATCACATGGAAAAACATATGCGAGGAAAATTGGATTTATTGGTGGTTAATTCTTTCTATTTGTAATCTGCATTTTCTTTAAGAGCATGCAGCTATAAAGGTTGAACAAAACGCCGATGATTGAATGAGATAAATGAATTAAAAATATTCTTTGCTGCATAAAATTTTAAAAATTGAAGTTAATAATTAATATATTATAATAATATATAAAATTAATAAAATAACATAAATAGTAAAATTAATATTAAAATATAAGAAAGAAGGCTTTCTAAAATTATCCTTATTTTCCTATTCACTTATATAAATAAATTATTTTTGATAAAATGACATGGATTCATTCTCCAACAGAAGAAATTAATATTAAACGGTTTAAAATCACATCTAACGTATGCCAGATAAAAAAGAAAAACTAATTAAAATTCAAACTACATTTGACATAGGTAATGTAATAATAGACATTCTCGTGACAGTAATAAACTAGTCTAAAAAAATAAAAATTAATTGTACTACTAATCAACATATTTTACTAATTTTTCTCCATAAAAAAACAAAATCTTTTCACCATTTCAGTCTCTCCATGCAAATTTAAAAAAAAAAAAAAAAAAAATCCACTATCAAAAGATTATTGTCCATCTTATAAAACTTGAGCTCAACAAAATTGCTCTAAAAGCATCAATCTTTTTAAGAAACTGGAGTTTTGTTAGAAGTTGATTTGGGCTTTTGATTTTGAATATGAGAAAATGGAAGCAATTTTTGTCTAGAAGTAGAATTATTAGTGGTACTCGTAACTGTACGTTCACAAGAAGGACACATGGTAAGTGTGGTAGCTGGAAGCTGCATAAAGAAAGATTGAGAAGTAGTTTTCAAAGCTCTTAATTCTTGAACTTCCTTTTGTATCCTCCTGTTCTCTTCTGTCAGTTTCTCACAACATCTCTTTAAATATTCACAGTCTACCTCTGTTTGCTTCAACTTTGTCCTGTCATTTTAATTAAAATATTAATAAATAATTTAAAATGAAAATAGTACTATTACTTATAATTATTACATGTATTAAATTAATTTCCTACCTGGCTCTTCTGTTCTGAAACCACACTTCAACTTGGCGTGGTCTGAGATTTAACTGTTTGGATAGAGCAACCTTTTGTTTCTGTTTTAGAAATAAATTACAATTACCAATTAAAATGTTGGTTAAAATGTTTATTTATTTATATTTAAAAAATTGTAATTACTTACGGGGTTGAGGGTGCAGTGTTCTTTGAAACTCTCTTCAAGGAAAGCAGATTGTTCTTTAGACAATCTGAGTTTCTTCCGAGTTGACCCGTTGATTTCTTCATCATCACTCGCTCTCTCAACCTCAACCTCTAAATCTCTCTTGTTGTTATTACATCTTCCATTTCCAACTGAAAACTCCAAATGAAACGACGACACAGTACTGTTCGGCGACGACATTGTAGTTCCATCCTCTGCTTCCTCTGTTGTTTTCGAAACCGGAAACAGGTTCACATCAAACCCTTTTCCCGGTCCATCCAAATTTGAACATGGTTCGGTAACCAACACTGCATAATCAACCAGAAACGCACAGATGTGAGCAAGTTAAGCAAAACCCATCAAAAATAAAATCATTTGAAAGAAAGGATTCTCTTCAGATTCTGAGAAAACGTAATAAAACTTGATAAAAATAAGACCTTTACGCTTTTGAGAGAGCCACGGAAAAGGAAGCTGTGAACTAGTCTGGTTATGAAGAACAGGAGCAGCGGGTAAAAGTTGAAGCTGAAGAGGTGGATCGGTTGAAATTGTTCTTCTTGTATCGTCAGTGGAATCTCTTTTTTGATTATCTTCAAGTGATTTTGAAGTAGAAGTGCTTCCTAAAGAAGCACAGAACAGACGATCTTTATTGTTAGTAAGCTTTGGGTTTTTGTCAAGGAAAGTAAATGGCGTTGGAGAATCGCCTAAACTCAGAGCCAGCTCCATTTAGAAAATCAAACACCAAATTTGTTTGTTGGTATTGAGAACTGTGTTGAGAAAGAGAAAGCCCAGGAGTCTATAAATGAAAATAAGGAACCACAACCACCCTTATATCCTATCCAATTTTATCTTAACTTTCTATTATTATTATTATATAATAAAAAAATTATTCTTCTTCTAAGGTTGTCCGCTCCAAAAATTTACACTTTCTATAAAAATGGAGTTTTTCCTTCTTCTTCTTTTTTTTCTTTTATTGATGTCGGATATTATTATTTTAAAACGATTATTTCATTAATTATATGAATGAGAAATGTTAACGATAAATAAAATAATTTTAAGATAAAACTTATATAAATTTAAAAATTATGCGGAATCATTTTATTAAATATTAGTGTATGTTGTATTTATATTATAAAAAATTTTAAGAATACATAAATTTAAATTTATTTTAATTATATTATAATATATGTTAATATTATAAAAAAAATCAACAATTTCTTCAATTTTTATAACAATTTTAATACTTTTCACAATATAAAAAATTTGATTATAAAAATAGATAAAAAATAAATAATATTACCATTTCTCTGATTTTTTCCAAAGAGAACGAGTAAGGGAAAAAATTAAGAGTAATATTACCAATTATTATTTTGATATAATATTATTTGATCTAAATTATTAAAATTAAAAAAAAAAATAATAAAATAAGAGGTGTTTTGAAGTTGTATTATATATTATTATTTTATTTTTTATATTTAATAATTTAAATTGAGTATTGTTACTCAAAATCATAATTTCTAATGTGGCAACTATTTAATTAAATTTAGATTGTTTTATTTGTTGACTGCCATGCCTGGTAAGGGAATAAAAATTGACCGACAAATCCAGGTTGACAAACGCACGTGAATATATTTAATTATTCAACGGTTCCCTCTCGGGGTTTTATTTATGATATTAATGATTCCAAACGCATATAATAAATAATAATCGGAAATTGAGTAAGTTTGTTTCACTTTTCTGCAAAAGGAATGCCACAACAATCATTTTTGTGTCCCCGTCGAGAGAAATTATTCGTGGTTATCGTATTTTTAAGATTAATGTAATTATTAAATCTTTGATAAAAAAAAAAAAAAAAACTAATAAAATTGATAAAAAAAAATAACAACCTCCCGTCAAAATAGTTTTTTTTTTTTTTTTTAGAAAATATAATTACACACAAATTCACGCATATATTTATACTAAAATTAACAATATTATCATAATTAAATTTATTATTATTATAATAATTTTTTAATAAAATTTTATAAAATAATGATAGCATTCGAGTGTAATGTAGAAACATTATTAAATAATTTATAAATTTTTATTGTAGCAATGAGAGGCAGAGGCATAAATATTTTTTTAGTAGGGAATGAAATCAATTTTTTCAAGTAAAAAAAATATCAAAATATTAAAAAAAAAAAATATATATATATATATATATATATATATCTTAATGTATGAGTAGTATGAATTACAATAAAGTCTACTCAATCAAATATTAAATTTTGCATATTATATTATAATAGAGAAATAAAGTTAGCATTTAAAAAAATAAATTTAATACATTATAATTAACATATAATAAAAATTAAAGAAAAAAATAAATTATTAAGTATTAATTTTATATATGTATAAAATAAATTTATTAACAGAAAAATCTAAGCAAATGAAAAGCTCAATCAAATATGACAAATTTTTTTTCCTAAGACTAAAATAAAAAATATATGTATAAAAATATAAAAAATAAAATATGATTTAGAATTTTAACATAGAGATTATATTTAAAGATATATTGTTAATAAATAATATAATACCTATTAATAAAAAAAAATGAAAGAAAAACTAAAGACAAAAAAATATTAAAATTTTCATACAAAGAAAATTTTAAATAAATTCAAAACATTATTAAAATAAAATGTAAAATAATATAATTTTAAATAAATTTAACTTTTTGGTTGAAATAAAATTTGATAATATTAATTATCAAAACATTAAAGCTTTAGTCTAAAGCTTAATATGCTTTTTTTTTTTTTTAGTTTTCGTAATATTGTATCTAAAGTTAAATATTTAATTTTTTTTATTATCATATATTAGTTTAAGAAGTATTTTTATGTAACATATGGCTACAATTTTATTTATATTACTAATAGTTACCAACTATATGAAGAAAAAAAAAATATATATATATATATATATATATATATATATTTAACCATTTTACTAACAATTTATGTCAGTTTTATCAACATATTTATTAAATATTGTTAATATATACACAAAAATTAAACACAATATATTACTAAAAAGAAAATATTTATTTAAAATTAAAAATATATATGAAATTAATTTTTTGTAAAAAAAAATTGACCGAAGCTGTTGCTCCGAACAACCTTTTCATTTTCTAAAATAATTTTCATTAATAACATGATATAAGATATGTGAGTCATAAAAATTAGTTCAATTTATGTGATATTAGTAATTCTCATATAGGGAAAAAAAAATTATTCATTTTATCTAGGCTAATAATATTATCAAAACAAAAAATGTAAAAATTGTTATTTTTTTTAATGAGTAAATAATAAGCACTTATTTTGAAAATAAATTTAACTTTTTGTCGATTAATTTTTTTGTCTCTACCAAAACTCGAACCTACTATCCTCTAGATGTGAAAACATTTCATATAAATTGTCATTTTATAATTTTTTTTAATCATGCTTTAATCATATTAAAATTATATATTTATTTATAAAATTATTTATATTTTAATATTATTATTGATAGTTAAATTTTTTATTAATAAAAAAATGTTTGTGATAATGATAAATTCAATTATGATAATATTGTCGCCCTTTAGCTAGAACACAAAAACACAATGTTTTTATTGTTGTTAGAGCAAAATGTACAAAATTATTATTATTGGTAACTAATTATAATAATAACGATTTAAATTATAACATAAATCTACACCCTTCATTACTTTTATTTAGTGTTCTCTTTATTCAAGAGAAAATATTCAATATCTATCTATATATATATTCGATGCTTTTGATGTAAATATTAAGGAGTTATTAAGTATCTGGATCTAACTGTTAAGTGATATTAATAATATTAAAAATATTTTAATTGATAACCATTAATGTAACAAGGTTATAAATTTTTATAGATAAAGAATACTAATATTTTATAAATTTATATTAATTTTTGCACTCATATTTTTTTTATTATATATTCTCATATTTCCTAGTTATTTTAAAAATTAAAGAAATGGTTCATTCTTTCATATAACACTTACGACGCATTATTCTCCTCTAAATTAGTAGAATTTTGTTGGCTTAGATTACCAATTGAAACAAAAACAAAATTTTGACTTTGATTTTTAGAATAATTGATAAATGTTTAACATTTTTTATATAAAGTATTTATTTGAAATCTCCTCCTCATAAAATATTAAAAAATATAATATATTTACTCCAAAGAATGACACTGCAAAAAATTTCTTAAAAACTTTTACCACTTGCAAGTTGTATTATATTATATTATTTAAACATTTTAGCATAGTTTTAACTTGAATCTATCATTTATTTATATATCAACTTATATACCATTAATATGTAACATATACGTGGACAATAGTTGTTAAAGTAGAAATCAAATTTATTTAAAATGAAAAAATTTTTCCTTATTTATTTATCACTTATTAGTGACACATATACTAACTAGTATATCAAAAAAGAATACAAATGATTTGGAGCCTCTTAGCTTAGGGAGTAGTATGTGTCCAAAATTTGAGATATACTTTGTTGGTGCAGCAAATATCCATTGTTGAAGTTGCTAAATATTTGGCAATTTCTTTTACTTTTAAATGCATATATAAAAATAAAATATTTTTTAAAAATATGTTCAAACATAATAAGGTAATTAAAAATGATCAACTCTCATCTAATGCAATTTCTCTTGATAATATAACTAATTTATGGATATTTTTAGTGTTATCGTAAAAATAAGATATGAAAGCAACGTAGCAAAGACAAATAGCAGTTTAACGAAAAAAGTTATTAACTGTTGATATCTCATGATGTCAGTTTATAACTAACTTTATATGATTTATATATGGTCCCTATATGTTACAAATTATGGTGTTCCTCGTCAAACATTAAAGAGAGGATAAATAAGGAGTGAAGAGAGAATCCAAACAAGGGTCATTATTGTCTATCATCTGAGCCTGTTTGTTTTTGTCATAATGATCGACATCATGGAGGGAGTGATGCGTTAAATTTGTACCAAACTCATACACAATAATATGGGCAAAGCATACTATGTCTTTTGTTTGTTTTCAAATTATGACTAGTTAAGCCAATGACCAATAAAAATGATTACCAATTAACTAAAAAGTTGCTTACTTTCTAAGTGCTTCCTATACCTAAATTATCACAATTTGAAGTGAAATGACTACGGTGGTCCCATTCTTTCGTGATTTTGTTGTTTCATATATATATTCAAAAATAAAATTTTACTAGGATAAAATATTACAAATTATGGACATTCTAATATAACTTACTACTCACCTATTAAGATTTTTCTTTTATAATTGCACAAGAATGTATGATAATAACGCTATTATTCAATGCTTACACCTAAACCAATACCATTTTACACCCAGAACAACGCTTGAATTTGTACTCTTTTTAAAAATTAAATTATGAACTCTTTAATCTCAAAAAAATTAATCCAATGAATAGTATATTTATATTTTTTATAAATTTATTTTCTTATAAATCAATATCATTCCTCCTCAAAGTGTTGATTTTTTTGTCTTACGTATTATAAATCTATTTTATTATATTCTAATTTTTTAAGTCATTTATTATTTTATTTTTTTGCAATGCACGTATATTTTTCTTTTTTGTTAGGAAGACCATTAGTTTTATTTTCCTTAGCCCAATAATTTTAACATGAGTCATCAACTCTTAAAAATTAAATTTAAAAAAAAAAAACTAAATTTTATATTATTTAT
This sequence comes from Elaeagnus macrophylla, assembly GCA_029378325.1. NCBI lineage: Eukaryota > Viridiplantae > Streptophyta > Magnoliopsida > Rosales > Elaeagnaceae > Elaeagnus > Elaeagnus macrophylla. Next base: position 25,743,032 of record CM055648.1, on the reverse strand, counting down.
ACAATATATTAATATTATTATTTAATAATATAAAATATATTATTTATACTCTTAACACTCTTACTTCTCAAACCCCGTTCCCTCTACAGCTGGGCTATATATTTATGTATATTGAACAGGTTATTTAGAGTACCGACATTAACGGGTGAAATTACTACCTTTGTTATTATTAATCAACGAATCTAAAAAATAATATCTGATTATTAAATTATTTATATTTAATGATAAATATTTGATTTTATTTTATTTTAATTTTTAAAATTATTAATTAATTTTAAATTTTAAATTGTAATATTATGTATATTATTAATTTAATTTTTTAAAATTAAATTTATTAGTTAAATTTATTGATTAATAAAATTAAGCAAATAGGTTATTTTGAGTACCTCTACGGTGGCTTAGAACGCCAGCTCAACAATCATGACAAAGAAACTTTAGCCTAACTGAGAATGTTTTACATGCATGCATGCATAATTATGTATGTTATAAAATATTAAGAAATGTTAAATGCACAAATATACATTTACAATTTTACATACACATTAATAATATAATACATGTTAAAATTTTATAGAAAAATAAATAATTATTTTATTATTTTTAAAATTATTTAATTATATATACAAAATAATTAATAGGAGTAAAGAGTTCTATATTATTGCATTCCTCTTTAATTGTTTTCATAAAGCATTTTTATTTGACATAATTAGATGTAAAGAAATCTATTTTTGTTGAAATACAAATAATATTATTGTCTTAAAAGTGAAGGAAAAAAACATCTAGCATCAATAACCTATGTTAATGATTTGTTGGATTTATTTAACTAAACCAAAAAGCTCTTTTTTTTTTTTTTTTTGGATAATAAACTAAACCAAACAGCTCTTTCTAGAAAGTTTATTATATATTTATATAACGTGTGAACAAAGCAACACATGGGGAAAAGGAGATATTTGTGAGAATTAAAATGACGAGGATTTGAGTCAATGGCCATTTCTCTTATAATTATATATGTTTTACTTTTTGGCCGACAAAGAGACCCATATTTTACCATTTCAAGGTAGAAGTCTTTTTCGGAGACTTGTTTGTGTGTGTAGAAAATGTTAAAGGTAAGATAAATTTATATTTATATTAATTATTATTTATCATATAGATAAAAAAAAAAAAAAAAATTTTGAAGAACAAATAATTTTATTATTCATTAAATTATTTTTTTATGTGAGTATAAATTTATATATTTTTAATATTTTATTATATATTTTTAGTCTTAAAAGTTGTATTATTTAGTATATTTTTCATCAATTATATTATTTATTCTCTTATTATTTGTGTTGGATAGGTGTTTTTTTTATTTATTATTAAATTAAATTACCTAATCATTATATTTATTAAATTAAAATACCTAATCATTATCTACTTTAAAAATAATAAATAATTTCCCCTAACTTGCTATCGGAAATCGAAGCCCTGTAAATGGTATCCAATGGACGTTCCTCTCTTATAACAAAGTTCATTATTGAGAGAGAAAAAAAATATTCACTTCAGTTTGTTCAGATAATTCAGGGTTTTTCTTAAGGAAAAAGAACAGTTGGTTTTTTCTTATTTCTAAAAAAGTCAAGATTTAATTTGAACTTTTTTTTCCCCTCCTTATGACCGAGTAAGTAATACTATGAAACACTTATTTTGTCACGCTACACAATTATATTTATTATAATATAATAAAAATAGAAAGTAAAATAAAATAATAAATTACAAGTTCATATAGAGTTGTTACATAAAAAATGACTGAAGTTTGCATTTCCAAGCATTTTCATTAATTTTCCTAATAAAAGTGTGTTGGGCATTTATTTATTTCAAATTTTTAATTTTATATTTGATTAATAATTAATACTTATTTGATATATATAATTATTTGATGTATATAAAATCTATTATTTTCTTAAAAAAAAAAAAAAAAAAGTTATTTATCACTACTATATAGAATAATGACTTTGCAAAGACTTAAGTTTCAAATAAATATCGGATATATGGCATGAAATTCATACCATATTTATTGTTTGATATATGCCTTACTAATCACAACTTTATACGTAAATTATGATGCATGTTACTATTCATTTTAGTAACGGAGGTACTATTATAGTCTCAACCTAATTATATTGATTCTTATTTTTATTAAGCATTGGTTACTTTATTTTTTAAAAGAAAATTGTACTACTATTGTATTCTATTAATATGGAGTATCAAATTAATATTTAATATAAAAATAATGAATAAATTATCTATAATAATATTACTTAATATTATTGGACATAGATTTAAGTTAGGTATTTATAAGTATATACATTAATTAATATTACATGTATAATTTATCCACACATCAAATAATAAACATTAATGTATACAAGAACAATTAATGAGAAAGCATAAATAATAATATTGGTATAAACTAAATCTTAATAATAACATTCTTTTTAATATATAAGGTTATGACTTTATCGCCATTTTTTTTTTTTTTTTAAGATATGTGTATAGTGGTCCTACGCGCATGCAATGAGGTAGCTTTATAAGGAAGTCGTAATTAAAGGGCACATTTAGGGGATGTGAGCAGGTCAGATGTGCCATGCTTTTGGGATCATTTGCAATAATTGAAGTCATGCAGGCTTCAATTATAGGTTGGAAAAGAGATATATATGAGTGATTTATTGATTGGGGCCTCAAAACCGTGTTAATAGAAAACTGATTATGCTCTCAATGAAGTAAAAGGGAGAAATAAATAAATAAATATTTTTAATTGAACTGTCAAACTTGTCTTTAAATATTTAGGAAGAAAGAAAATATTAATAATACATAAATAAATAGCTATTTTTTTTATTAAACGTTTTAAAATTATTATAATAAAAATATTAAAATAATTATTTTAATATTTTTTATTAGTTTAACAATCTTATTTATAATTTTATTAAAATTAAAATTTTAGTTTAATATACTTATAAATATTAATGTAATTCTTTAATATTATAATGAATGAAAATTATAATATTTTTATTTAATTTTTTTGTTCTCTTTTTAAGCTATTTTAATTATCTATTATTTTAGCTTCCATATTCAATTTTTCATATATTTTATATTTATATTTTCTTCTGCTTTATATTTTAACAAAATTTATATTCATATTAGTTTTAGTAAAATATATAGTTAAATAATTTTTTAAAATAAAAAAATTATCACTTTTTTAGAAAATTTAGCCATATGTAATGATATAAATTAAATATAAATATAAATATAAATTTATGTAATATTAGTATTTTTTTTAAGGACAAAAATAATAATAATCTTACATATTTTAAAATTAGTATTGTTTAGTTTTTAAAATTATAAAAATTGTTGCTTTATTCTTCAATTTTGATAAAAATATTAATTAAAAATAAATTATATTAATTTAATTTTTTTTAAGTTATTAAACCACATTAAAACTCGATTCATTAAATTGACTAAATATAAATTTTAATATAAAATTATTTAAAGATAAAATTAAAATAATAATATTTTAACAAAAAATATTTTAATACATATTTTTTTATTTTTTAAATAAAAATTAATAAAATATTAAAATAAAAATTGTGACAATCATTAAATATTAAAACTATTATTTTTAAAAAAAAATTGTTATTTTATCAATTTTTAATTTTATTTAAATCACTTTGTATAAGAAATCAATATTATTATTACTTTAAATTGAAAATAACAATTGAATTGAATGTATAAAATTGTAAATTTAAGATAATAAAATGATTTTAAATATGCGTAAAAACTTCTCGATTACTAATATTAGTTTACAACGATATTTTATAAATATTCAATAAATTTAGAGATGAAAGGAGATTAACCTCTTCGGAAAAAAGAAAAAATACTATTACTTTAGGTATATAACTTGAATGTTTGTCCGTAATGATAATGAAATGAAATTATCATATATAAAAGAGCCATTGAGTGGCAGAAGACAGAAGTCACGTGAGAAAGAGCGTGGAAACTGACAAGGAGTAATGATGAGTTGAGTGTTTGGTCAGAGTCAGAGAAATGATGTGAATTTATTAGAGATATATTTAAGAGGGCGAAAATAGTAGATTAATAATTTATGGGGTTACGGGCCCGGGGCAGAGTAACCAATCATAAATAATGATAGCGGGGTGACGCAAAGATCGAAGATAAATTATAAAATGCTTATTTCCACAACACATCGTAATATACATTACATAATTTAATAATTTTTTTATTAATAAAAAATTTTATAATTATTTTTTTATTTCATATATTTAATTTTATATTTAATATATATTATAATACAATACATATAACAAAATTTTAATACTTGTGTAACCTGCTCTGTCCACAAGCGACAATTCAAAGACAGCAATCATTTGCATTTCGGCTCTTTTCTTAAATCCTCACTGCCAATAACTAAAAAAATATTTCTTATTATAATTTAATAAATATATTAATTTAAATTATAGAATATAAATATAAAAAAATATTTAATATAATAATTATAACAAAATAAATATTTTAATTTAATAATTATTATCTTATAATTTAACAAAAATATTTAAATTAATCTAATTAATATAAAATTATTAAAATTAAGTATTAATATATAAAAAAAAATACATTTTTAACTAAATACCTAATTGTCAAATTTAATAATATAAAACTATAATAATTAAAAATTTAAAAGAAAAATTCACATATCACAAAAAGTTTAGAATATCTTTTCTCATGCTAAAAAAAAAAACATTTTAATTTAAAATGATAACATTAGACATCGAGAGTAAAGTCATAAAAGTTCCTTAAATTACATCATTTATGTTATATAGTTATTTAGATTATAAGAAATATTATTTAATTCTTTAATTTAAAAAAAAATTAAATTAAGGATAAAACATATAATTGTAATTATTTATTAATTAAAATATTTTTTTAAATTAATATTTTAATATCAAAAATATTAAATAATATAATTTGTTCTTAATTGGATTCTTAAAAAAATAATATTTTAATTAAAAAATCACTAATATTATATGTTTTGTCTTAAATTGTCTCATTTTTTTAAAAATAAGAGACTAAATTAAATACATATAATTTAAGGGATTAAATAATACAAATGACTTAAACCGAAGAATTTATATAATACTTTTCTCTAAGATATTATATCTTCATTTGATTCCACAATTAATAAAATCATTCATATACATGTGAAAAATAAGATTATGCATATTTTACATATATTTTTTTATCATATTAAAATAAAAAATTATAATTTAAATTTAATTAATTATTTTTTAAAATTAATAATAAACTTAAGATTAATTGGGATAACTAAAATATTATCATCTCACTCATATAAATATATTTATATTAATAAATAATATCATAATTATTTATAAATTTAAATTATTAATGTTATATATAACTATTAACTATATGCGTTTCTATGCATGAGTAGAGCTATACCAAGTCGATGTTCAATTTAGTTTTTTTTTTTTTTTCAAAAAAATTATATAAATAATAGTCATAATTTAATATTATATAATTATTAACCCGTCTTATATTATTGTATAATTATTTATTTATTTTATTTTCTATTACATATTATACATAATTATAATAATAATATTTTATTTAGTTATTGCATAAAATTTTTGGCTTCTCATAATTAATTAATTTTTATATAAAGTAAAATGTTCTGCACTTAAAAATTATATATTTTAACTATATATTAAAGTACCGCAATAAAGCAAAATTACTAACAATATTCTTCTATTTTATTATATATATATTTTTAAAATAATGCATATGATTTATTTGTAATAATTAATAAAAAATATTTATAAAATAAAACATACCTATTTTTTCAATTCATAAAAAATTAGAATATAATAATCAGACCATTTATTTGCTCCTTTAATAAGTAAGTTTATCCTTATTTTATTTATTATTTTAATTAAATTAAACTATGTTTATTTACATTAAATTTTAATTTTTTTTAAAATTTTATGATTTTTGTTAATTTATTAAAAATATTGTGTTAATTGATTTATCTAATTTTTAACTAACATTTTTTTTCATAGATATAATAAAAGATAAATTATTTATAAGAATATAATATAAATAAAAATCTACAGTTAATTAAGGTAAACATTTCAATCTCAAAGTATTACTTTGCGGAAAAAAAATCTTAAAATATAGTAAACAATTTTGCCCTACCACAAAATATTTTTGAGAATTATTATTGTCAATAATTTTTTATGTATACCATAATTTAATATATAATATTACATATAAAATTATTAAAGTTGCATATATTAACATTAATTTTTTTAATAAATAAAGAAACACACAAACAGTAAAAAAGCAAGGGTAGAGAACATTGATAAAAAATACATGCACATGCTCTAAAAAACATATATTAACATTATTTAATATCAAGAGCTTTTATGGAAGATGCAAATTAAATCTTGCAATTTATTTAATAATTAAAATTATTGAAATGTAAATATAGAAATTTCAACTTTAACATCATGTTAATAATATTCACAAGAGTATATCTTTATTGGGGCATGCCCAGATTCTGGGTTGTATACATATGGTACTTGGGGTATTGAAGCCTGAGGGGTAGCTTTAGGCTCTCTGTAACTCGTTACATAACATTAAAGTAGCCTGCAGCTTCATAATAAATGAATTGACAGGGGCTAACAGTTGGTGTACTAAAAGAATAATAAATGTATCATTTCATGCTAGGTAATCATATTTAATTGAATTATAAATTATATCATAACTTACAGTCTTACACGTAAAGTTACTATTGATTAAATTTTATAAATTTATCAAAGAAAAAATACTGAATATGATAAGATGTATTTAGTTATTTTTTTTATAGTAATTATTAAATATTATATTTAATAGTGATAAATATTATTTTATCTTTCATCTAGCAACAATTTTGTTCAATTTTTGTATTGTTATAATACATTTTTTTATTAATTATAACTTTACATGATAATAAAATTAAAATGCAATTATATGTGTATAATATATAAATTATATATTTTTTTTAATAATAACAAAACTTATTGCAATAATATTATTACCCAGCTATTTGGTAGTTTAATAACAAAACTTACATTTATATTTTTAAATAAAATAATTAAATAATTAATATAATTTATTTATATTGTTTGTTAACGTTAATTATCTCTGAAATGTACTAGTATATATAGAGGTGTCTAAAAATTAGATTAAATTAATTAAAATCAAAAAATTGAATCGGATCGGATCGGACTAAATAGTTTTGTAAATCAAATAGTCCAGTTTGATTTTTATTTATTCAAACCGTTTTACAAACAGTTCGGTTCAGTTGTACAAATTTTTAAACAAGACCGGATCGTTACTTATAATTATTTTTAATATATTATTCTTTAAAAAAATAAAAAAATATATATATATATTCTCATAATCAAAGTATACAACCCAAACTCCATAACTTATTTTTAATATATTATTTATAGATTAATGTATTAATGTATTTTATTGTAAAATTTGCAAAAATATTTAGCTTTATATTGTAATTGATTCTATGATTATTTTTAGAATGTTTATATGATTTTATGTAGGATGTAATATGATTTATATTTGTAGTATATATTAATTAATTTGTTTAGATTCAAAGATTTTTTTTCTTTATGTTATAAATTTTTTTAAAAATATATGAAAACTGTCAAAAATTGTTAACTAAATCAGATTAGACCGCTCAATTTTAATAATTTTATTAGATAATAATTTAGTTATATTTTTTTGCCAAAAATTGGGCCAAATTAGACCGGACCATAAACACTCTTAAGTGCATGCATATATATATATATATATATAAAGTTCTCAATTAGTATATATAGCAATTAATATATAAGTTCTCAATTTAAAATTTTAGAAATTAAATTAAAGTAAATTAAATGATTTAAAAGTTTAATAAATTACTAAATTTGTACATCTATTTCTTATCATTGCATAATTATAGAATAAATGTATAACTTAAAACTCTATAATTAATAAAAACTAAATATGTAAAAATTACAATTTTATTAAAAAGTGTGTTCATAAGTCAACTTAATATGTTCAAAAATACATAATTATAAATTATCTTATATTTTAATATGAGATTATATTTGCTTCTATTTTAATGATAAGTATGTGTCAAAGCTAATCCATCGCATGCTACAAGAAGAAACAATATTTAGGACAAAAAATTCACAAAATAAAAAAGTTTGTTCTTGATGGTGACACATTTAGAAAAAAAAACTAAAAATTCATCATTGATGATGTTGACTAAAAGTTTATCAAATAAAATTTAATAAGGACAAAAGGTTTTTTTTTTGTCACAAAATAATTATTAAAGAAGAACTTTAAATTTGTTTTTAAAAGAGTGACAAGAATTTCCCACTATAAGTTTTTGATGAAATATTTGTCCTTTAAAAATGGAAAAAATGGTTGAAAATTCAAATCAAATTTTGTGATGAAATTTTTTTGTCACTAAAAGTTGAAATTATTAAAAATAAAAAAAGATAAAAATATATTTAGGACAAATTTTTTTGTTTTTGAAAATCCTAAAGTTTGAACGAAGTATAAAATATTAATGGCAAAATATATTTCTTAAAATCATCACATAGTTTAAGTTATATATTATATATTAGAGATGACAATTTTATCTATCGGGTCGGGGCCCGCGGGTACCCGAACTGTTTGGGCTAAATCGGAGCAGTTTAAATTGGGTCGGATACGGGTTGGTATAATATCCATTTTATAAAATAAAATTTGGATCAGAAACGGATCGGAATGGGTACCCGTTTGAAATCAAATTTAGGTTACACTGTTACAGAGTTCACAGTACCCGTTTAAGTTACACAATCGCAATCCTTTTTCCTCTGCCCGTCGCCCCGTCGTTTACCTGCAGCTCTGCCATTGCCAAGCGCCCCCGCTCCCCATCGTTTACCTCTGCAGCTCCGCCATCGCCAGGCGCCCGCTGTCCGTTGTTTACCTCTGCAACTCCACCATTGCTATGCTGGTAAGTTTCAATAATAAATAATTTTCAAATATACAGACCCCAAACATGTATGGTCCATGGTTCTTCACGTCTCAACTCCTTACTCCAAATAATATTTAATCTATAAGAGTCAGTTGGCTAAACCCTTCAATATTCTTATCAGGGAAGGTGAAAAAGCTCCATAAAAAAGTGAATTTTATAATCTTCAAATAAACCCATAAACTCATCCCTGTTGTCGGAGATTATTGGGTTTTGTATATTGATAATGATTATCAATATGGGTTCAGTATATCTGTATATGTTTAGTGGGCATAATATTGTTGTTACTCATTTCAATCAAAATATATATATATATACACATATCAGAGGTGAGGTGTTGTTCATTAATCTAGATTTGCTTGTTATTATGTTTAATCATTCACAACTAGTGTGCTGAGTAACCTAGTAGCTAAATACTTGCTTTACCCTTTTGTCAAATGGATTTAAAGGCCTAACCCTTTTATTATTAATTGCTTGATAACAACATATCGTGGAAATCAGATTAGGCTTCGAAATTTAAGAAACTTAATGACAGAGATGAGTCTATTTAATCATTTTACTCTCACTAAGCTTTTAATCTCCACATGTACACTTCAATTACTGTTTCTTTCATCTTTGATTATGTCAAGTATTTGTATAGAAAAATTACATTATTTCTTTATACCATTTGTAAGTAGTGTGATTCTTAGAGGATGATTGCACTCTGTTACTCATTGTCGGTTTTGACTCGAACCGTCCCATTGCCATTCCTATTATATACCAAATTTTTATCAATAAACATATATAAAAAACTGTAATAAATATTTGAATTTTATTTTCCACACACATAAATAAAATGATTAAGTTTTTTAAAGAATAAAATAAAATAACATATATTCTTCTAATATGATGATATTTTATAATATATTTTTATTTTATTGATAAATTATTGTATTACATTTTTTTAAAGTGATGTTATATATTGAACGTTTTTAATATACATTCTTGTATTATAACTTGGTATATTCATACAATAAGATAAAAGGTAAAAAATAGTTGTGTATATTTAAAAATAAATTAATATTTAAGATGAAGAAAAATGTATAAGTTGTATTTAACAATCATATCCAATCTAGTTAATGTTATATCAAAAGGGTGAAAAAAATAATTTGATGATAAAAAGAGTTTATATAAGCTTAGTAAATATAGAATTATCACTAAAAATAAATATTATGATATAAAAACCAAAAAAATATTATAAATATTTCAATATTTTTATCAAATTAATACATTAATTTTGTAATTATTAAATTAGTATACTAGATTAGGTACTAATAATTTTTTATTTGGATTTTCTGGATAAGAATTGACATTTTATTTAAAACTTTTTTTGGTATTTGAACTAACAGTTTAGTTAATACTTTACTACCTTATGTTATTTAAAATTTAAATAAATTTATAAAATATGTTAGACCTTGATCTCAATTATTATTTAAAAAAAATAATTAAAATTTGTTTATTATATTTATATTTATATTTAGATTTATTTTAAAAAATTTAAATTTTTAATTGTATTTTTTTTAATTAATTAAAATAAATATGATAGAATTATAAATTTGATTTATTGATAATTTATAATGTTTTAAAATAATTTCTTTAATTTTATCTACTTTTCTATGAATTTTGGAAAGATTGAGTGAAACTACCGAATTGCCCTTATTTCATAAACACTCTTTCTTTAAGTGAAAGGGTATTTTAGTCTTTTACCCTCTAACCCTATTTCACCTATATCTCCTCTTCCTCCCCACTGTATCGACAGCCTCCTTTTCCAGCCCTTGTTTTCCCTCAAGCGGTGGCAGTGCATCGCACCATATCAGCCACCCAAACGGCAGCCGGGAACGGAGAAGCATCGCACCACTTCGGCCACCGTTCGCGCTTTACAGGTAACTTTGACTACTGGTATTTAGTTTCCCTAATATTACAGTACTTTGATGCCATTAAGTTCAAAAAGGGGAGTAAAACTCTTAAAGTTAGAACTTACGTGGTATTCTTTTGTGGAGTGATTTTCGTGCTCTTTGTCTTTCCCAAACCCAATATTCTATAGAATTATAATACCAAATGATTAGTAATGGATGTAGTGCCGTTGAAGTTCAATACCTCTTTGAGGTATAATTGTGCTGAATTTTTTTGTGATAAAATTTTACATGCAAGTAAAACAAAGACATTGTTGGAAAATTTTTGGAAAAACTATTTTCAGAAACTTTGAAATGAAACTGGGGATTGTTCTGGTACAGTTAGGTTTGAGCCATACCTTGTTACAAAGCTATGGACTCTAGTTTATGGGGCAATTTATGGATTTTGATTTGGAATTTTCTGCTGAAAGTTATGGATGTATTTCTGAGGGTATGTTAGGGGATTTCGGGCTGTGGATCCTCTGTAAAATCTGATCTGTATTTTAATGTTCTTCAACTGTTTTTTTTATAATCAATAAGTGGGTAATATCTTGTTTTCAAACTGGAAATGTCTAGTTTAAGAGGGTTTTTACAAAATTAAATTTGAAAATTTTTACAAAATGTTATACATGTTTTCTGGTCGGTATTTCTGTATTTTGAATGGGTTTTCTAATGTGAATTGTGTGTGTGATTAGGGATGGACATTTTGTCAACGGGTTCGGGTATCTGCGGATAACCGCCCCGATCGAATCGGTTATTATCCGTTATCTTCGGGGATGGGGACGGTTTCTGGTAATATCCGGATATATATTTCGGGGACGGGGCGGGGACGGTTATACATAAAACCGTGCCCGCCCGTACCCGAAATATATTTTTTAAATTTAATTTAAATATATATAAAAATTGCTTACCGTGGGTTTCAAACCTGGGATAACAGTGAAAATATTTCATGTTATATCCACCAGACCACATGTCTTCTTGTTAAAATTATAACGTATAAATATATTTGTTTACTGAAATTATTTATTAATACTAATGAAACCCTAGTTTAAATAGGAAAAGGAAACAAAGTAATTTGTTTTCCTTTCTTAGTAGTGCAGCATTCGGCCACTCGCGATTTCCATTTTCCAGTTCCAGTCTTCCAGCCAGCACTCGACGTCGCCGTCCACTTCTGCGTCGGCGCTTCCAGTCTTCCACAGCCTCGGCAAACGGCGGTCCAGCTCCAACTCTCGCCCTCCACTTCTGCGTTGGCGGCTTGGCGCTTCCAGCTCCCTGCTCTGCTGCCCATCGTTTCTAGTAAGATTTTGCTAGTGTTATTATTATTTTGATGTTTAACTTTCTGGGTCCTGCTTGTTTTTTGAATCTTTACCAGATCTGATATTAAGGGTATGTAATGTGTTGTCGTAATAAATAATTATGTATAGTAATGGAGATTTTAGAGTGTCTGAGACGCCTTTTAAGTTGTAATTGAATTTTGCTTTTGTTCTATTTGAGGATGATATGCTCTGGCAGATGGTAAGATTGGAACTTGGTAAAAATAGAAACTTTATTTCTTAATTGTTTTTAATCATCCTATTTAGATGTCGCTGGCATATTGTTTATTGGGTATTGCTGGGGCGAAGCGTGTTACAGTGGTCCTAAATATCCAAAACGTATTGTAATACTAGAACATCATCAGACTGGTCAATACATCAATATGAATGCTTCATTTCATTGAAAACGAAACAATTAATATTCTGTTTTGTTTATAAGAAAAATTAATATTCTATTATAATAAATAAATAAGGAAAAACAATCTGTTTTGTTCATTGTAAGTTTGTAACAAATTAAGTTTTCACTTAAAATATCAAAAGACTTTCCCAGATCCTGCTCAAATTTTTCACTGAGATCATTATAATTAAGAGAATTCTGCTAGTAGAAAATGTCTAGAACATCTTGTGTAGTTCTGTTTTTTTTTTTTTAAATAATCGAATATTGGGGCAGTTTTTTTGTCATATCCGTCCCCGCCCGATCCCCACCCGGTTATAAACGTACCCGAACCGGAGCAGGTTTCGGGCAGTTTCGGTTACACAGTTTTTTGCTCGGTTTCGGAGACGGATATGACAAAAACCGTCCCCGCCTGTCCCCATGCCCATTCCTATGTGTGATATCTTGTATTAAAGGTTGAAGTGTCTAGTTTATTATGGACCTCTTTATGAAATTTGATTTGGTTAAGTTTATTAAAAGTTATACCCAATTTTCGTTGGATAAAATTTTGAATGTATGTCATTTATTGTAACAATTTTGGGTTGATGTTTTTCGAATTGTTTTTATATTATTCAATAGACATGTGATACCACTTTAGAAAGCTGTAATTGGCTATTTTTCTATGGATTTAACAAAAAAATTAAAATTGGATTTGGACTTTTCTACTGGAAGTTATGATTGTGGTATCAAACTAAGTTTTGGAAGTTAAAAATTGTTTTATCACTGATGTTTCATTTCCAAAGTGAACCAAATTCCACCTTGTAGTTTTGGTGTAGTTTTCACTTACTATTAATAAATATTTTTACTTGGGGTGTTAGCATTGCCATTGAAAAAGGAGGCATTGCACCAGTGATTGCATTGATAGGTTCTCATGCTAAAATAAGCATGGTTTTTCTTTAATAGTATAGTGTTCTATAAGATGCTAAATAATTTATTTCTCGTTCTTTACTTGGTACATTGTAAGTAATACTTATGATATATGATTTAATGTCTTAAAGGTCTGAATATATATAAACATTTTTCTCTAAATATAAAGCAAAATCTCGTTTCTTTTTGCCAAGGTGAAAAGTAAAGACTATAATCAATAAGAGATGGTTTATAAATTATATATTTTTTAGATTATCTATGTTTTATGCATGTTGCTAGAAGTTATTAATATATTTTTGTTTCATGCACTTATAAATTAGTTATCTTGGACCAACTTTTTTGTTCTAAAAAATTACAATTTCGTCATAGAAATTTTTCAATGACAAGATTGTCAACCCTTTTGTGATAACAAAATCAAGTCTTAAAAAGTATTACAATTATAAAATATAAATTTATTCCAAAAATATCGGTGAAATTAGTGACAAAAGTTTTGCCATTGAATGACAAAATTTGGAAGATTATATGCTTAGAGTTAGTTCAAAGACAAAAAATTGTCTTGAAAATTAAAAAAATTTCCCAAATTTTTTGTCCTTGATGAAAATTTTATGGACAAAACTTTTGGGATAAATTTTTAGGTTTCAATAACAAAATATTTGTCTATGAAATAAAATTAAGCATACGATTTCAGCATTTATGTGACAAATGTTTTGTAATTTAGAGACCAAAATTGTCCTTAATTTCATGTATTTTTGTGATAAAATCATATTTCATCCTTGTAGTACTTTCTGAGACTTGGTCATTGTGATGAAATGATCGACGAAATATTTCTGTCTCTAAATCCTTTCTAGGACGAAGTTGTTATTTTCAATGATAAATTTTTTTTTTTGTCTTAGATAACTTAATTTTTTGTAGTGACAATTTATCATTTACTGATGCAACATAAAATTATAATTTTTTTTTACGTCAAATACAATTGCATTAACTTTTTACACGCCTGACCACATGCTCCACATACAAAACTAGATCTCTATGGCTGATTTCTTGTCCTTAACATCTGTTCAGACATGCAAGTAATTTAGTGAATTATGCAGTGATTAGAAGGACATTTAACATATCTATTTATATTTAAACGTGCTAAATACTTAAGATGACAAGATCCATTCCAAGTAGTAGTCTGTTTCACTTTTATATTCTTACAAAGTTCACAAAAAGGTAAACTAATGCATATAAAAAAAAAAAAAAAAGTATAAACTTCAACACATGCAGGGGTGGAGGATTTCTGGGCTGCTTTTCTCTCTCTCTCTCTCTGTTTTTTTTAATAATGTGAAATTTCAAATTTGCCCTCTTTGAAAACTTAATATGCCCGACCCCTCTTCTCTTCTTCCATTTTCAGTTTTCTCTTTCTGCCTCAGCCGTTCTGCGTATGCCCCTCAGCACCTGCTCACTGCTCCAGCTCGTGGTTTTTCCACCTGCCACTGCTTCTCCTGCTCTGCTGCCTCCTTGACTGCCTTCAGTTCTGCGCCTGCGTGAGTCACCTCCAGCTCCTGGTTCTGCCGCCGCTGCTGAGTTCCGCCTGGTTCTGCTGCCGCTGCTTCTCCTGCTCTGCTGGACTGCTCCCCCTCTGCTGGCTCTGCAAATCAGTCACCTCTCCTCTCAACTGCTCGAGCCTCGACACACACCTCATGCCTCTCTTCTCTATTCGCACATTACTCCCTTGTATGGTATTGAATTTATTACCAGTTTCTTATGTTGTGCCGATAGTGCTAGAGGATATTAGGATAGCAATGGTTACTAATAGTGCTGTTTTTTTATCTTTCAAATTTCTTTGTTTATTAATTAATTTATTATATTATCTGGTTATGAGCTATCTGTGGTTAACTTGTTGATTAGTTTCGTGGGAGATTTTTTTTCCTATACTATGGATGTATAAAAATTATAGGCACAACAAGAGAGAGATAGAGATAAATAGGAGATTGATGTGAAAGAAAGAAAAGTATTAAACCTTATTTCTAAGGGATCAAAAAATTTGAATTTATGTCCTAAGGTGTACTTATTTATATAGAAAAAAATTTCACTTTGTCGATATTACTTGTACATGGTTGGATTTTTTTATTTATAAAATTAGTAAAACTGAGTTTGGTCGATCGTTCCTCTAATTGGATTGTTAGCTAAAATGAAATTTAGTAATAGATTAGGACATCTGGTTAGTAAGTCAATCTGGTCCGATTTGTTTAATTTGGATATTATCGATCTATTTGTACATATATGTAGAAATCTTTCTCATTTTTATAGTGGATCCACACAAAAAAGAAAAGTTTGTATCAAATAAAATGGTCCGATTTCGACTTTAATTTGGATGTTAGATCTATGTCTCGTAAACATAATATGTAATATAATGCTTTCTGAAGACAGATTTGATTATTAGTGGAATTATTTCCACACAAAAAAGAAAAGTTCTGTATCGAATTTTCCGAAAACTTATTCTACTTTCTGTAAGTTATATAGAGGATGAATTTGGTATTTGGATCTTTTTTGTATCAATGATCGGTCAATCATGAATGATTATGCAATCAGGGTTAAAAATTCGATTTTTTCCCCTCCCCTTTTAGTGTCGGTTTTGGTTTGAAATTTGGAAAACTGATTATTGGTTGCCTATTTAGCTTTAAAACCGTCCAAAACCAATCGTGCCCACCTCTATTGTATATATTTCGATTCCAAATACCTTAATTTCGCCCTCTCCCTTTTGCCACACTAAAGCTGGCCGTAAGAATCCTGCAACTCTATAGCTGCTGGCCAATCCCATGAAGTATGCCTCTTGGTTGGCTTTTAGTTTGTAATAAGTAATCTCTTTGCCTTATCTTGATTTATTGGTTTCAGTGTTATTCTTTATGCTTAGAATTTCCGACCTTGTATATATGGTACTGTGATAGTAGCTAGTTTAGTGATATGATATATTGATTTATGACATTTTCAATCATTCAAATGTGTTATTCTCAACTTTTCAATACATTTCATCGGCCTCATTTTTAATTGTGGCCTAGGGCCTCATGAACTCTTGAGCCGCCCCTCCTTGTATATGTTCTACTTGTACATGAATATCAGATCTTTTCTCTTAGATTTGTTAGTATTTTCTATGGTTTGAACTCTGTGAGAAAAAAATTGAGATTTAATGGTAAGAAAGCTAATGAAGCATGTTTTGTTTCAGATACAGTTTGTGGCTTTTGCTTTTGTGTCACTTGTGTTTTAATTTAAGAGCATGAAAGGCATAAAATTTGGTCTTGTGAACTTTCACTGCTATTTTTCACTGTTGCTGATACAAAACAAAAAATATCTATGTTGCTCTTGGTTTTAGATTATTAAACTAGGTGGCCTTTCTCTCGTTTAGGGATGTTAAGAAACTCTGTGGTTTGGGCAATTGCAGTTATTACGGTTTTGTTTTCAGGAGGATATTTGTTAGGGAAGGTATGGTTTTGGTTTCGAGGGTATTTTGACCCTTATTTTGAATTATTGCATTAAATCATTTTGATTATCAATTCATCATGGCATATTTTAGTATGCAGATTTGAACTTCACACTCTCTGTATTGGCAGTACTAATTGAAGAAATAAGAGTATTTAGCAGATGTAGGGTAAGTGTTGACTTCCGAGCCCATATTTGGGAACGGATATACAAGTCTGGTGAAAATAATTATAAGTTATGGTTTTGGTTTTTGATATATTATTTAGATCCTGGGGAAATCATAGTACTGGATGGCAAGCTATTGTAGTTTAACAGTTCATGCAAATTAAGTTTTTGTATTACTGTCTTGTTAATAAGATCGGCTGTTTAGCAGCAGAATTTTTGTTAATGGCGGTGTTAGGCTCATGGTATGCCGCGGGGAATTTAATTTGGGGTTGAGCTTGACGTTGTATCAGGAAATTCTTTTTCAAATGTCACTTTAAAATGGAGAGGCTGTATAATCCTTGGGAATGAGAATTCCCTTTCTTCATCCATTCTTGCCCTTCCCTCTCTTTTGGAGACAAATAAGATATGGTCGCAGTGGCTTCCTGAGACCTGCCTGCACTACGTGAGGAGTGATCTATCTTGTGAATGGTTGGATGTTGGCACATTTTATATAATTTTGAGACCTTATTGATATTGATCAGTAATAATCTATAATATACTTCTAAAAAAAAGTATATGTACTATATTTCTTAGCAACTTTAGCTTTAAAGAGCACATGTGTGGCTTTCTTTGTTTTTGAGTACAATTAACCATTTTGAAGTGTTTGCTTTTAGTAATTTTTAGTCTTTAGATTACAATGATTCATCATTCTGCATTTCTCCTTTTCAGCTCCAGTTGAAGAGCTAGAAGTTTGCAACTGTCATTTCTTCACATGAATAGAAAAACTGATGGGGGAAAGCTCCCAAAAAATAAGGAGGGAAAGGAATATCGAAAGACAAGGAAGAAGGAAACTTTAAAAGAAACCCATGTGGATGGTGAAGAAAGTGCTACCAAATGTCTGAGTAACTTAAAGGAAGAAAGAAAAAACAAAAAAAATAAAAATGAGAGGGCCAACAAAGATGGTGTTGATGAAAATGCACGACACTGTTCAGGGACAAACATGTACGACTCTGTTCAGGGACAAACATGTAATGAAAACTGTGGAGCAGATGGGGCACCGAAGAATAAGAAAAACAAGAAGAAAAAAGAGCATACTGATAGCCGACAAGTGACACAAGATGGAAATCACTTTGCTAATACTGAAATGAACAATGAGGACGATGTGGAGAAGAAGAAGAAGAAGAAGAAGAAGGAGAAGAAGAAGAAGAACGAAAAGGTTGATGATGTTACAGTTGAGAATATAAAAATTGTTGAAATGGGGGAAGAGAAATCGGGAGGAAGAATCATGGAAAAGGGAGATCTTGCGCAACGTAGGACAAAGAGAAAAAAAAAGCATATAGAGATTGATTTACGTACTAGGCCAGAGGAAACTGTGGTTGAGAAATCAAGCATTGTGAGTGATCAGATTCAAGATGACAAGCCTGCAGAAGAAGTTAATATTACTTTGGTTGGAGATGAGACAATTGACAGCAATACAAGTTCTGTTAACAAAGATGATGGATCCAAAGTCAAGAAGAGGAAGTCACATAAACATCATAACATGGATGATAGCAACAAGATAAAGAAAAAGAAGGCCACAATAGATGAGCAATTTTCAGATGGTAATGATGATATAGGAACACCAATAACCAAAAAGGATCTGGGGACCATTGACCGTTCAACATCAGGAGGAACGTCGAAAAGAGTAAGTTTCTGTGATCATATTGAGGTATTTCCATCATCTGATGGAGAAAACCATCAGGAAGAGGACGTATTATGGGGTAAAAGGTTTTCAAAAGAAGAGGATGAGATGATTGAGGCAGCAGTTTATAAATACATTAGGGAGCATGACTTGGGTGATGAAGGCTTGGATAAGATTCTTCATTGTAAGCAGCACCCTGAAGTTAAAAATTGTTGGAAGGAAATAGCTGCAGCTTTACCCTGGAGGCCGACTCGTGGTGTATATTCCCGAGCTCACATTTTGTTTGAAAGAGGTGAGGAGCGTAAATGGTCTAATGAGGAGCTTGAACATGTGCGAAACATGTATAATATGCATGGAGCAGATTTCAAAAAGATGGCTGAAGAACTCGGAAAACATAGATTTCATGTCAAGGATGCTTGGCGTAGAATTAGGCTGCCCAACTTAAAGAAAGGAAACTGGAGTCAGGAGGAGTACCAAACTTTATTTGATTTGGTAAACATGGACTTACAATTGAGAGTTTTTGAAGAAAGAAAATCCAAGCATGGGATGCTGCGTGATAACATTTGCTGGGAAACAATAAGTGAGAGGTTGTCTACAAGGAATAATGCTAATTGCTGTCTCAAGTGGTATAAACAGTTAACATCACCACTGGTGTCTGAAAAGAAATGGTCTGATACCGATGATTATCGTCTTCTTTCTGTTCTTCACGCCTTGGATGCTACTTCCATTGAAGATGTGGATTGGGATAATTTGCTTGAGCATAGGCCTGGGGATATTTGTAGAAAGCGGTGGCATCAAATGGTTCAACACATTGGCCAGCATGGGTTCAAGTCATTTGCGGAACAAGTTGAAGTATTGTCAAAGCGATATTGCCCTGACCTAGTTGAAGCGAGAGAGACATTTGACAGCAAACCTATAGTCGACTGAGGTTATTTTTAAAAGGCTATTAAGGGACTGTGGAGAAACTGGTCAGGCCATGTTGTTTACTCTTAATAATGTATACTCGTGGTTAAAAGTTGAACAATGGCTGGATTTAGATTCATTGGTATTTGGTGAGTTTGTATGCTTTCATGTATGATACTTAAAGAGTCATGATGCTTGGGCTTTGTATTTTGTCATTGCAAGTTACAAACCTTTTTTTTTTTTTTTAATAATTATAATTATTCTACTCACATTCCTGAGAATCGAATTCCAGATTTTTTTATACTTGTGTGGGTTTTACGAAACATTGAAGACATTATATTATTATTGATGTTAATGAATGAATATTTCATGAAAGATTATAAAAATCTGGAATTTATGAATTAAGTTTTCATTTGATTGGACATATAAAATCTGGGCTTGGCCTTTTAGTTTCATATATTTTTAAGGCTGGATCTATTCTAGACTATAAGAAAGCACTATTTTGGCAAAATGTTGGTATAATTTTTTTTTTTTTTTAAATAGTTACATTATTCAATCAATTATAATTAAAACTTAAACATTATATCATTTTCATGTCTAAATAAATTACTGTTAAAGATTTGAATAAGCCAATATTTATTATTATTATTATTTTAGGGTTTAGAAATCTTAACAAAATTTTAAAATATTTATACAAATTGCGGATCAAATCATAATTTTAATATTTAGCTATAAACTGAAAAAACTGTTGGTTATTACTCAAACAGTCCAATTCAATTTATATATATTAAAATATCTATTTAAAAAAAAAGGTTGGAATATTTGCGTGTATGGATAAAACACAAGACAGAACATGTGGGTCGAAGAAGCGGGACCCACTACCAGCGCTTCTCCCAAAAAGTAATAATAATCGATAAAACCACCCAACAACAACACTACTACCAGTCCCATCATTTAAAAAATATTAAATAAATAAAGAAAAATTCACCTGGCAATATTATTATCTTTTTATCTTCTCAGCACCAGTCCACTCTGGCATTATCGTCCGTACTCTGTCTCTTCCTCTTCTTCGATTCCTTTTTGTTGCTTTTCTTCACCGACTACCTTGTCAACCGGTTTCCTTCTCACACGTGTATCACTTCTGCAACTCTACTATCACACGTGACAATCTTTTTTTTTTTTTATTTTTTATAATCACACGTGACAATCTTTGCAACTTAATAGGAGATCTGAAATTAACGAAAACGTAGAGAATGTAGTTAAAATTGTTTTTAGAACTATGAAATACTTTTAATAAATACTAAACGACGAATAATATATATAATTAAATTATTTATCGTTCAAATTTTAAATTTAAAGCTTATATAACTTATGTTGCATTTGTAAGATAGACTTTATTTAATAAATATAATATAAATTAGAAAAAAAAGATAAAAAATGGAAGATAAATAAAATTACATGCACTGCAAATATACATGAGTACTTAATAAAAGTAATTTTATTTGTGTAACTCATTTCATGAAATTATAAAACACCAACATCAACATAAAATCAATCTTAAGGTAGACCAATTGAAGTGATTGTGTGATATATCAATACTTTGGACTCTACCCAGAGTCATGTGGAACACTCCCACTACACCTAGTGGCTGCGGGCATCCTATCATACATATAAATGCATCTATCCCATTTTAACATTTTAAATTTATTTGAGCAACATTGTTCATATAATTAATTTATGTTCATCAATACCAACATTGATAAATAGTAGAACAATTAATGTAGCTAGGTATACAAATTAGACAAAGTTTATAACCTCTTATTTAATTTTTTTTTAAGGACCACTTATTTTAAATTACACGCTAAAACGAATACTATTTGATAATTAAACAAAATAGGAAACATGTACTTTATTATAACATTATTATACTGTGCATCATAAATATGTATTTTTGTATATTAATAAAGTTGATTTAATGACTACAATTATCTGTACATGAGGTATTAACGACCCATGGAGCCCTATAAAATTACTAAACAATATATATTAATAAGCTACTCCTTTTTTATTAGCTTACAACATTTTAATCTTTCAATATATTTGACACACTCAGTCGAGTTGGAAAATAAAATTTGATAAATACAAGAAAATTGGGTGATTGTTTAAATGAAATGTTAGTGGTTTGAGTCCTAAGAAGCATACAAAAATTGATTTTTTAGTGTAAATTATTAAATTATTGCGTCCGTTAATTTGAGGTGTGTACTCTAGTCTAAATAGAATTAATAATCTCTTATAATTTAAGAAAATATGTTGGTGTATTTGTAAAATAGCGATGTGCTTCTTCCAGTGAGATTTTTTTTTTTTTGATATTCCTATCGCTACTGAGAAAAGTTTCTATTATGATAGAAATATTTTATTTTTATAAAAGTTTAAAGGTTATTTTCTTATATTCAATTTGTAATTGCTTTGTCCTTTTCAAATAAAATAGTAATGAGCAATGAGATTGTAACAACTATTTTGTTGCTGATATAATATATATGTATAGAAAGTATATTTTTTTTATTAATTATATTTTAATATATTATTATTAAATAAATTTTTATTGTGATAATAAGGTAACAATATTACAACACAATAGTAATTAATGTGATTTCTAACTATAACTTAAAATAATAAGTTTTATTGTTGCTCCTAACTCATAATTTAAGTGGTAAATAAAATTACTTTATATCTAAAAATTGTAAGTTTAAGATTCAAGTGTGACATAAAATTTGTTATTAATTAAAAAGTTAATTTATATCCAAAAGATATATATTGTTTGATAAAAAAAAGATTTATAGTTAGTTATTTAATTGATTTAATTTTTAACTTATTTAAAATAAATATTTTAGGGTATAAAATATATATTTATTATATTTTTTATTATGTTTTTTTTGTTGATAGATTTTTAATATGTATAAACGTATAATTTTTATGTTAGAGAAAAAAAAAATATATGTATAAGTAAAACGATTAAAAATGTAACCTAATGCTATATATGCAATTAAACATTTATAATTTAATTTTTATAAAAAAAATTATATAATTTAATTTTCGGGTGTTTTTCAAAATAGAAATTTTATTTTTAATTAACAAATTAAACTATTCTAGCAATACATGATCCATTTTTAATTACTTAGATATTTATACTAAAACAAAATTTAAAAAATACATCACACTTTCGACCCCTACGGCTTCCTCCTTTGTATGTGGTGCAACAAATAAACGTTAGAGAGAGAAATAAGTAAAAACCCAACCAACCAGAAAAAAAAATTATAAATTATTTATTGGTTTTGAATTAATAGTACGAGAATGAGTGATTAAAGTTAAAAATAGTCTATTTTTTATTATTTATTTATTTTTAATACTTAAAGTTTTAATATTTAATTGTCATTGCTGTGACTAACACAACAGTATCGGTTTCAAAATTAATATATAATTTTTTTTAAATAATAGAGAAAAAATATAAATAAATAAAAGATTATTAAAGGCAGCCAATTTCTTGGTCTTGGAGTTGTAGTTTATGATATGGATTTTGCACTCTCTCTCTCCCCCCTTTATTTTCTTCTTTCCATTTCTACTCATATATTGAGAGCTGAGACTGAAATCTGAAGAACCCAACAGATCATTTCAGTTTCTAATCCATAATATTATTGAGAGAGTGTAATTGGGTTTTTCACTATTTTCTTCTATTTTCATTCCTTCGTTTTTATTTCAATTTTCCATTTCTCTATTATCCAAAGCTAGAATCTTTGTGAGTCGTAATTGCCCAATATATCAAATCTATTAAAGTTTTAATCTTTAAACCGATGAGGATTCGAAAACGAAAAGTTCCATTTCCTTTATCTTTTCTCTCTCCGATTCCTCTCTCAGATCCCCACCTCAACTTCAATGGGTCTCCGGTGGTGCAACTTCAACCAACTCACTCAAACCCACCTTCAAATCCTTCTCATGATGTTCTTCAACTTACCCATGTTCATTCTCAACCGTCTGATCATCATCCCCATCAATACGGTGGAACCAACGGCTGGGATTTCTTTGATGCTTCAAGTGGGGTACACAAGGACCAGAAGAATGAAGATCATCACTTATTGGTTAGTTAAAAAAATTATTCCTTTTTCTTTACTTCAATTTAATTAGTACTCCTTGTTGTATTATATATTAATTTTGTGCCTTGTGTTATATTATTTTTAAATATTACACTAGTGCACTTTTGTTAACTATTTTGCACCCAATTGCTGTGTTTGAGTAATTGATTTGTATTGTGATTTTTCAGGAGCTGTTGGAAAACAAGGAAGATCATAATAAGAGAGTAGAACTGGATTCTGAAGAAGCTGAGAAGTGTAATGATAACAGGTAATTATTATTATAAGAAATTATAGACAATAATTTTATAAATATAAAGATAAATTAAAAATAAAAAAAAGTTTTACCCTTTTTTTTTTTTTTATTATCTAAGGTGAAAAGGAAGAGACCCATTACTTGTTTTTTATATGTCTTGCTAAAAAAAAAAAATTATTTAACTGGAAATACTGTTTGAATTTGATGATTTTATATATATCAGCTTAATTTGGCTAGCCACCATTGCCAACCATATACCTTCTAATCTAATGTAGTATTGTTTGAATTTTATTCATTCTCTTCTCTCTCTCTCTATATATATACGGGGTGCACGTTAGCATGGGATAATGGTCCCCAGCTACAATATTTTCTTTTGTCCATATATATATATTGCATTATATTTTCTGGGTATGACATGTGATATTATACTACATCTCTTTTGAGTATAGTTTAAAAATAAAAACAAAAACTTGAAATAAAGGATATAATTTTCTGGGTATATTTTGTGTATAGGAAAGGAAGCATCTTTAGTTCAGAAACAGTAACTAGCGATCTTCCAGAATCAGGTTCTTCAATTTCCTTATTATTTTTATATAGTTACGTACAAAATATTACATAACCTTTTACACTCATTAATCGGTTGAGATTTATAAGTTGATGGTATAATATTATATATTGTTGTTGTTATATATGGATGTTACGTTGATGGTCATAATTACAAAAATAGTTACAAGATGTTGTGAAGGAGAGAACGCATTTCCACCAAAGAAAAGAAGAGGGAGTCTTAAAAGATCAATTGCAAATCATGATGATCAAGACACAAAGACGAAGATCAATATGAACAAAAAATGGATTATTACTAGTCATGACAAAGTAGTGGACGATGATGAAAATGAAGAAACCAAAGAAGCCCAACTTGGTAGTAAAGGTTTAAAGAAGAAAAAGAAGAAGAAGGGAATAAGAGGAGGGGCAATTATGGAAGGATCAAGGTGTAGTAGAGTAAATGGAAGAGGTTGGAGATGTTGTCAACAAACACTTGTTGGTTATTCTCTTTGTGAGCATCATTTGGGCAAAGGTCGATTAAGAAGCATGTCTAGTGTTCGAAATCTATCTAAAGGAACCAACTTAGAGCTTCAACAAAATAATAATAATAATAATAAGGCTTATGATGATTCACATGAAGAAGAGAACAAGAGGAGGCTTCCATTGATAATGAGTAGTAGTAGTTCAAAGAAGAAGAAGATCATGAAACTTGGGATGGTTAAAGCTCGATCTATTAGCAGCTTGTTGGGTCAACCAAGTACTAGTGCAATTTCAACTACTGATCATAATCATATTGATAATAATAACTAGGCATTATGTTACATGAACTCTTCATTCATAAAATACTCTACATGAAATGTACTTCTCTATTGCTTAACATTTTATGGGTTTCACATGTACATGCAATTAAAATGATCGATGTTAATCTTTGATACGATATATTGTTATCGGTGCAACTTCAAGTACTTGAAGATTAATTAGTGTTTATTACTGTGTGTATTCTTGTGATGGCTGATGATAGCGTGTGTTATGTGTGGGAGTTTTTTTTTTTTTTTTTTCAATAATCTTAACCATTACTTGACTTTTTGTTAAAATATTATTTTTACAAGTGTTAGGTTAAAAAGTACTAAATAAATAATTTGCTTCGGGCTTACATCTAGAGATTATTAGCTGCCAAAACATGTACTTTAAAGCAACTATATAATTTATTTATTATTATTATTATTATTATTTATGAAAAGTGAAGAACTACTACACTATACAGCTAATCCAGAGACAAAGTAAACGAGTAATGTATATCTGTTGACTACATGTTTTATATTTTGTCTTGAGCAGTTATAGGAGCTAGTTTGGTATATACTATGAAAATGGTAAATATAGCAGGCTAGTTCACGAATAACTTCAATGTCTAGCAGAACCATACAACGTTTTTTTTTT
The DNA here is from genome assembly GCA_029378325.1 of Elaeagnus macrophylla. NCBI lineage: Eukaryota > Viridiplantae > Streptophyta > Magnoliopsida > Rosales > Elaeagnaceae > Elaeagnus > Elaeagnus macrophylla. Next base: position 25,716,811 of record CM055648.1, on the reverse strand, counting down.
TTTTTTGGGGTAACATTTCGTATTAGTAATTGATCTTATTCAAATTAACTAGATTATTTATATTAAAGAGAGATAGCTCAATTGCGGGTAATATACACCAAAACGTGAGTTAGAAGTGATAAAATAATTTTAATCGTACATAAAGACTCTTTAAGTATAAGTTTCTGATACTAACTCACAATAATACTTCTTAATAGCCGATCAACTTGGGAATAAAAGATGGTGACCTTTTTTTCATTCATATTATTATTAAAAATTATTAAGAAACTAACTCTTTTAAAATTAGGTATCGAATACAGACTTACAGTTTTAATATCATGTTAAAAGTTGAGAAATCAATATAACTAAAAGCTTAAGAAGGATCAACAATCCTTTTATACATCTATCTAGGAAAAAAAATGGTTTAATTGTGTATCATGCCATAAAATAATATTTTTTTATAGGAAGCATACGTTTGTTTTTTGTTTTTTGTTTTTTTTTTTCCTCTGAGGGGTTTAAAATAAAACCACTTAAAGTGGATTATATATGGAGGAAAAAAGTTTGGATGCTATTTTGGATATACGCACATTGATAAAATTGCCCAAAGATTCAAATAAAAATGCTGCTATATATACACAACATATTTTCAGAAAACAAATAATAAAAAAAAATGTTTATAAAAACAGAAGAAAAAACATGCTTCTTCGTTTTTCAACAAATCCCAGCAAACCCGAGATAGTTCTTTAAAGAACTGTTTTTTATTTTTATTTTTCCTTCCTTTATTAGAAGAATAATCAAAGAAAAAGACAGGAAATATCTAATAAGAGTGATTATGAAGAGAAAATCTCATTTTTACAAATCTAAAAAGTTATTGTTTGAACATTGCGATTCTCGATATCAGAAAATCAACACTTAACAAGTTATTTAGAGCAAGTTGCAAGTGTTATGTACATCAAATAAAGCATAATTAATTATCGTGAATTTCTTTGTTATATTTATATATAAAGTTGGTAACTAGTAGGAGTGTAACACCATATACCTAATTAAGAGACAAGTAATGTACGTTTGTTGACCACATGTTTTATAGTTTGTCTATTTTGGATTATCAGTTATATATGGACTAAATTTACCCTATCATCCTCGTATTATGATAATGTACTATCAGTCTATCAGCTCACATACAGTTTACTTAATCCCACACAATTGTTAATTAATTATATGCTACTACAATAATAGTATTCTTTTTTTATGGTTTCAAATCATTCATACTTAATTTTTTTTTTAAGTTCAAATTAACTATAAGTAGTCTATTTTAGGTGTGATAATTATTTTATGTAATCAGGGTGCCTATCTTCTCGTTTATTTTTGTACGTAGGAAATATACCTACTTAGAATGACAAAGGGAAAAAAATGTTGGGGCTTTAGTTATTGATGTGCAGTTAATACAAGAATATGCGCAAATATATTTATTAAAAATAAACAAATATGGAGTTATATAATTTGCCAATAGTTGGCCTAAACCTTGATCCATATTGGAAATGGCGTTTTGTATTGTGATATCACACAAACAAACAAACGAAATACCGCAGGGACAATTTTTTTTTTTCCATATATATGTTTATTTCGATTTGGATTATATATATATTTTTTGCAATCTCTGTATTTATTTTATTATGATTTTTTATTTATTTTTTAATTTTTCACATTTTGTTACCTTTACTCTTTTTTAGTCATTTATTTTTCAATTTTGACACGTTTTGTAAAAAAATTGAGACTAACTTAAAATTAAACTTCAATAATATAAAAAAGTAAGGAGATGAAAATGTAAAAAAAAAAAATAAAATTGACTGAAATATAATAAACAAATACGGGTACTGAAAATTAAGAAAGTAATAACAAACCACAAGAAAAAAATTAGAAACAAAAGCGTGGTATTATCTACTTTAATTATAGGAATAACTCGGTTGAATTTTACTAATATTTACAATTTATAAATTTAAGTTAATCTTATTTTGCATAAAATTGGGTCCTAAAAGTCTTTAGATTAGATCATTTATATTAATTGGTCTCTTAAATTATAAGTAGCATTATTTAGACATTTAAATTTAGAAAATGAGCCAAGGATAAAATGCATTATTTTATTTTTTTAATTAAAATATTATTTTAAAGTAATATTTTTGAATATAAAAGATATTAAAATAATTTAACTTATCCTTAATTTGCCTCTTATAAAATAATATTTTAATAAAAAATTATTAGAATAATGTATTTTGTCCTTAATTATCTCATTTTTTTAAAGCTAAATAATTAAATTATACTACTTATAATTTTAAAAAAATAAATAATACAAATAATCTATTCTAATGAACTTTTATGATATTTTTTTTATATTTTAAAATAAGCTGAACTACTTCAGCCGACTTTAAATTCATCTAGATTTATATTTAACTGTAATCTTTCAGCATGTTTTGTTTTGTTATGTCTTATTTTCTTTCTGGATCTGATATTTTGGATTTTCTTTCTGGATCTGATATTTTGGTTAAGGTATTATTGTATTTCAAATTTTGAATATCTTAAATCATAAAAGATTAAGTTTGGTTGAAGATAATTTGACATTCTATTAAGTTGAAGAATCATATATAAAGATTGCAAAATCCAAAATGCTAAAAAAAAGTTTGCTTTATACTGTATATAGCTTTTAAGAATTCTCTCAATAGTTTGATGTATTTTCAATTATTCTTGTCGTCTTAATTTAAATGAATATAAATCCATTTTTTTCTTGTAAGAAAAAAAAAAAAAGAAACTATGATTTGTAGTGTGAGTGGACTTTATAGTATTGGAGAATATAATATAAGCTAAAATGAGAATCCTTATTTCGAGAATTTAATATTTCAATAGATTTCATGATTTGTGGAATTAATAATTTCTTAAGCAAGCATACATATCGAATATTTTCAATAACATGTATAGTTTGATATTTCTTATTTAATTGATAGTAGGAAGAGACAGCAGCTAAGGCCAACAGGAACATGTAAATCTATCCTGCAAATATACAAAGCAATAAAAGAATCATAAAAAATTATAATTAAAAATTGATAATTATTATTAATTTGGGTCATAATTAATCATTGAATTAACTTACTTTCTTACTTTTTGAACTACTTTGATTTTGAATGGATGATGCTTTTCTCTTTTCTTCATGTTGGACCAATTCATCCCAAATAAGAGTACCACTTTTAATCAAGAATGCTTCTTTCAACTTATCCTCTTGTACAATATTAACAGAATTATAAACATCTAATTCATTACCAATTTTCACCTCTTTCTCTTGCTTTGAATCACTCAAAATTCTTTTGGGTATGCTTGAATTGCCTCTAATACTATCCTTTTTATTTGCTTGAGTAGTACTCATTTGATCACAATTTGTACAAGACTTTGCCAAATCTATAGAAAAACAAACTTCACTGTTTGGAGTTTTTGGACTTGATTGTGTCACTAATTGACTTTCTAACTTCAAAGGACTATGAATCACATACTTTGCTTCATTTTGAGAAAACCTATCAAGTCCAATTTGTCTAATTCTACTATTAAGGTTCTGTTTTGGACTATATAGTCTTTGATCCCAACCAAACACTGCCTTCTCAGATCCTACTTCTGTGAAATTAACTTCTTTCTTCTTACTATGACAAAGAACTCCCAATATTGCTAATTGGGTTGATTCATTATAGGCTATTGAAGAAAATTTACTCTGCCCATTTGAAATTATAGGCTGTTCTTGTTCTCTTTGATTAGAAATAGCACAAGAAATATGAGTATCAAATTCACAAATTTGACATCTATAAAGCCAACCATTATAACTAGGTATGTTACATATATCACAACAAAAATCATACGGTGGTGAAAATGTTAATTTAAGTGAGTGAGAGTGTGAAGAAACTGAAACAGTAAGAGGCAAAGCTGAACATAAGATGTGATAACAAAGATCACATTCAACACAAGTGTAATAGAATTTTCCATTTTCAACGTAATAACCACACGCTTCACATTGCTTAGTTTTTGAAGAATTTGAATAGAGGAGAGTTAAAGAATGAGTAGAATGAGAAGGGTGTTTTGTATTTCTAGGCATATTGTAGCAAACTTGGTGAAGAGAAAAAGGACATGTTTTGCAAATATAAGAAATTTTTACCTGAAATTATTTTGAGGTTACAAGCTGAGCAGATAGTGTTTTTGTTGGGAGGTGACTTGGTTTGTTCTAGTGGATGTTCATGACTAAAGTGGTAAAAGCTTAGCTTCTTCTTCTCTAGTATTTCCATTGTTTTTGGTACTCGTGAATTATTAGAATCTTATGATCTTGTTTGAGGCTTTGAGCTATAGTTAAATGTTTAAGGGATATGTTTATATATCCGCCTTTTGGACCCTACTATATGTTGATGATGATTATTTCTAAGTATAATTTGAAAAAAAGATAAGGTGTATGATAATTTGACAGGTGGGACTTCTTGAATTGGCCGTCTGATAAAATTAGTAAATTAATAGAAAAAATGCCTCTTGGACGAGTGAATGCCATAGCTTTTTTTTTTCCCTAGATTGGGTGATATTTACACTTTTAAGAAAGGTTGTAGTTGCTTTGTAGACACACCGATATATTTTTCTTAAATTATCATAGATTATTCGTCATACTTAAATAAAGAGTGCAGGAAGCTGTGTGCCTCTAAAAACTCGAAACACTAATCTTCCATCTAAACGTCATCTCACATTTAGCAAGTCTAATTCCCACATTTAACTACTCAAAAATGAGTCATTTATAGGCAAATTTTACGATGTATAAATTTCACACATGTGTGTATTGAGCATTTACACAAATATATCTTATTTTACCATGCAAATTTATGTAAGAATGGAAAATTAAATACAACATTTGGGATCAATATGTATTTTATAGCTTTTCAATATCAAAAGATTAATTTAATTGGTGGTGAAATTAATACTTTTTATAAACTCTTTTCACTGTATTATCTTTTATCAATATAAGAAATTTATTTTCTTTAATATTCTTTGTTATTAATGTGAGACATTCATATTTTTTAATATTCTCCTTCAAAATATGAGTCGTTTGGTCCTATATTTTGTATTTTCTATCTATTTTTATCAATGTAAAAAATTCATTTTTTTTTAATATTCTTTGTTATTAATGTGGAACATTCATTTTTTCTAATATTCTCCTTCCAAATATGAATCGTTTGGTATTTTCTATCTATTTTTATTATATTATAATCCTTTTTAGGTTATTTGTCTTTTTTTTTTTTTTTTAAGGCTCGTGCATTTTTTTTTTTTTTTGATGAATGAAGTCCATTATTTGTTTTTCCTTAAGTTCTAATATCATGTTAAAGTTTATAAAATTCATAAATTTTCAAATTTCAAATAATTAATCTAATAAGTATAAAAATTCTTATTTTTTATAAACACTTTTATTATATTATCTTAAGATATTCATTTTCTCTTACACAATATCATAAATGTTTTACCATAATTTTAAGCTTTTTTTTTTTTTTTCCTTCCCTCCCTAATAAAAAAAATAATAATAATAATTAGTTTTCGGCCTTTTAACAACTAACTGGGACATTTTTCACCACCGACATTTAAGACTTCAATGTGCCATATTTCCATAACGCTATTTTGCTCGTAAAAAATAAAATAAATTAAATGAAAATCATAATAATCAAACAGCTATGTAATTTCCGTAAATAGTCAATTGTCTCAAACTTCAACTATGTTGGAAGTGCACAAAAAAGCTGACACTGAAATTAAATAGGCTAGGAATTTCATAATATTAGTCTATGAATTATTTAGACAGGCTCTCTTCTCTCAAAAGTCAGCAAAAAATAGAAGAAAAAAATGTGAGTAGCACAAACGACATAAAGACACCAAAAAAGCCTCAATTTCTTCAACAACTCGATAAGAATAATAATGAGCAATTCTACTCACATACCCCCAATTCCCTAAATACATACCCCTCAACAAATGTGGGATGTTGAGGGATGCATTGAGGGGGTATGTATTTAAGAGGGTGGGGGTATGTATTTAGAATTGGCCATAATAATAATAAAAAAAAAAAAAACAGTTGCAAACACAACATCACATAGTGTCCTAGTTTGGTCGTCTCTGTTATTTGCATTTCACAAAACAGAAGGGCAACAGAAGTAGTAGTGCACATCACATTAACATACACATACACGCAGAGAGATGATTAAGAAACGGCTACAATCATTCATACAGCAATGGAAAACTGCAAGCTTCTGTCATCACTGGATGATTATTACACATAAGATTCCCCGTTGCGAATTTCTCAGAAATCTGCAGAAGTGTCTTGTACATACCACTCTTTTTAACCATTAGATCAATTCTAAATAATCTTATCCATCCAAACAATTTAAAGAAATTTCCTACAACTTCCTTCCCACTACCTGCACAAGGTACATGGTATGGATGTATGTATGTTACATCGGATATGTGATGTAACATATAATTTTCCTTAATTTTCTATGATTTTTTATGAATATGTTACATCTGCTAGCAGCGGCCAAAAAAAACAGCAGCAAGTTGACGTATCTGCGGAAAAGACTAGCAGGCTTCCAAGCACCCTTAAGCCACTTCGAGGTTATCGCATATAGATTGATATGCCGCACTGCAAAGCTTGAACTTCTCCTCAGCTACTGCCTGCTTAAGATTACAGCACCCACTTACAAATATTTTATGGAATCAAAGGAAGTGTCTCTAATGTGGCTTGCTAAACATGTAACAGATCTAGAAGGTCTTCTACAACTTTAATAAGCATTTCAGAATCCCTTCCAGAACTTTGAAGAATTTCTAGAAATCCTTACAGACCAGACTCCACTAACTTTGTGGCTGTTTTTGACAGCTCTAATTTTTTAATGTTTTGGAAGGTCTTCTAGAAGTTATAATTAGAAGGACCCCATGTGTTTACCCATCTATTTAGGTCAAAAACTGCAAATAAACTGCCTAGACTCTCTCAGAGATTAGCTGGAGCATGTGGGTACCTTGGAAGAGCCCTGATGACGATCGGGATGCCATTTAAGTGCACAGGCATGATATCTGCATTGAAAATTCCACAATAGATGGAAACAAAATTAAAGAGTAAGAATGGAGACGACACTTTTATGAGCACAATGAAAAGAGAACCTAGTAAAACAACTCACGCATTTTTTACATCTTCGAGCAATAAAGGACCAGAAGCATTTAAGCCAAGGGCCAGCCTCTCTGAAGTTAAATCTAACTCTGAACTTTCTTGCTCGGATGAATATTCATAGCCCTCATACGTTCGGTGTCTCCAGCTCCAAGACTTCCCAGAGTAATTTGATGAGCTCCCCCATTGAGAATTCTCTTCATTAGTGAATGACCAATAATAGCATCGGTTCCCTCCAAATGCAGAACGGAAAATGGTCTCCACATCATCTTCTTTTTCTTCTTCTTCACAAGCACGGAAGCCTCCTGAAAAACACTTTAAATGCATAAATATACCAATTGCAACTTAAAGACTCCTAAAGAGAAGCTCTTAGACAAAGGAGACAGATCTTGTTACATGTTGATAAGATGTGTGCATAAAGATATGTACGGTTTTTTTAATACAGACATGACTATTTGAACTGCACTTACGTCTGTACTGGTATGGGGATCCCAGATGGCCATTCCTGCCCCTCCTAGAGCCCTTGGCTGAGTATTGCTTCTTAAACCATGGTGTTCCTCTACTTGAAGTTGGGTCATCCTCATCATACTCGTCACAACTCTATAAATAGAACAAAAAAATCACAAAGTTGGACTCCTTTCCAAAGTGTAAAAAAACTAATAATGAAATTAGTAAAGTAAAGCTAAATATACATGTCAATGACATATTCCAGGATTAGCAATCTGTGAAACTTTGATGCTGCCGACTGAGAAAATGAGTCAACCCTTTATTATTTTAAAACAGATATTTACAAATGACTGAAACAATAACATAACCACTTGGAACTTGTGAGCATAGAGCCTGTACTAGAAAGCTAGGCAAGTGATGTCGAGTCAATACATTTCCTAAACAGGTGGCATGATGTTGTGTTAACCCATTAATTAATTAAAGAGTTGAGTATTGCCTAGAAATTGATCGGGTTACAAATGGTGGTAGGTTAGGCGAGTGGCATTAAATTTAATGTATTCAATGCGCAAGTTTTACCAAGTTCTGCCAGCACATTAACTAAAAGATTGTGGCCAGACTCCAGATTGATTAAAAATGGATTAGATCATAAACAGTTTGCCCGACCAAATCTGTTTATGACTTTTTGCATGATTAGGTTAATGAAATAATTTTTTTTTAATAAAAATCATCAATTAATAAATACGCAGCAAAAGGATCAGGCTTATAACTTAAGCATCTATACAAATATAAGATGAATAATAGAAAGCTCATATTTTGTCATGGTTATGACTCATGAAAATACAAATTAGCAAAAAATATATAACTTCAAAGAAACAAATTTGTAGCATACACCACCCAGCCAAGAGAGAGAGGTACAAAATTTGTACATCTTCAAATTTCAATTTTTCTTCACCATTAAACTTTATTAATGCATTTAAGCTCTAATAACCTATGAAAACACATACAAAATTTAAAAACAGTTTACAAATTGAGTGGATCAATGCAGGTCAGCCAGGTCAACTTGAACCCATTCAATGAGCAAGACACACAAGTTGTGGCATTTTCAACATGTTCATTCCGAGTTAACTAGTCACTCCATAAATTATCACTCATTATTACCAAAGAGCAGATCATTAGTAGTGATAAAGTTAAACGTTAACAGAATGAATGCAAACCTGAAACATGAATTCTGCAAAATCACTGACATTCCGAAATAAATTTTCTTTCGCTTGCAGCCTCTGGGACCTTTTGTAATAACAATTGTGTCTCTGCAAATACACAGTTTTGAGCAGCAGATAAACTTTTCAGTCAATACCAGAATGTAGGGAAATTAAAATTACAAGGTACCATTAGCTTGAAAAAAGGGAAAGAAAAAAATGACAAAAGGAACAAGTGAAAAATACAATTAAAAATGTAAAAGCCAGTAAATTAAGCATATCTAATGTAAAAGGGAAAGAAAACGTCATAAAGAACATAATTGATATCTTCTACAAATCAGGATAAGATATACCGACAAGCAAAAGATAGTTACATAAATATGCTTGAAAGGTTTCAACAGATATTTAAGTAAAACAGATACACTTGGGAAACTATCTGATTTATGAAAAGGTTAATCATGCTCCAAAAGTTCACCTCATTTCAAGTAACCTATCAATATCATAAAGATGACTGTAACTGTCATGTTAGTTTTTACATTATACAAAATTTTCCAACCATTTAGTGAAAACTCTTAAGTTATTTCAAACTGGCTCTGCACAGAAACTGGCTGGAATAGTATTACGCACTACTAGCCTTCGGCTTTCTTTCAATAAATTACAAACATGAGGAAGGGGAAATATTCACACAGTTGAAGGGGAGCTACAGAGAACGTCAGTATCTTACAAAAGATCTTAATAATGCTCCACTTGAAAGCCTATAGTTTTAAATTTAAATAGCGAAAAGAATAAATAATCATAAATACTCTAATAAATAATCATCATAAATAATCATCAAATAATCCTATGAAAGTAAGCATAAATAATCATCAAATACTCTCATTAGTCATTCCCTTGACAACCAGAACATTGAACACTAATTATGATTCATATATTATGATTCACAGTTTCACAACCAAACATCACAAATATGCTTTCTATAGGTATCATATTTTAGAAAGAACTCTACCTTTGAAGCACATTAAATCAAAGAAACGATCTTAAAATTACTTGCCTGAAAATAATCACCAGTTTAACTGCATTACATAGCCCAAAAATATTATTACATTTCATCTTGAAATTACCATTCAAAAGAAGCATGGTGGAACTTCAAAACCTGCTTCAGGGATCCATAAACTGTTTAAACCATTCGTGAAGGCATGTATAGCAACCCAAATTCATAGAACAATACGTCATAGTAAGTTCCAATAGAAAACAGGACATTCTAATTTATCCACTGCTACACATCTACATAGGAACAAAAACCAAGATACCCAAATTGATATTCTTAGCAAAAGTAGCTAACTAGAAATAATGAGCACTTTTTTTGCTAACTAGACTGTTCCATCTTCTACTATTTACACCGATCAAAACTACCTAAGCTAGCATGTACAAAAGTTGAAATATGAAGGGTCCGAATGAAAGAAAAAGGAAAGAAATTAGACAAACGACCCAAACTTGATTCCGATCAATCTACAAATTTGTCATCAACTCGTAAAAGGAACCTTCAAAATTCATATAATCAATAACACTGATCTAGATCAACAGTTGGTACTAGATTATAACAAACTCTGAGAATTCCTTTTTCATACTTCACTCTATCTAAAGTAGAACTATCTGTCGCATGAAAAGTCATTCTGCATCTAGTTAAAGATCTCAAGCACCTTCTGCTTTAACTTTTCCCTTTATAAGACTTTCAAATAGCAAAGTCATTTTCTATTTTTCTTAATGGTTACAAATAATTATCTCAAAACGGAAATCCCCTGATGAGAGTTAGCCATCTCCCAAACCAACATTTTGAAACCCTTACGTGCAAACAATTAAATTGCAACTATTAATTGATAGAAGAAGCCATAAATATATCTAGCTTGTCTATTGCTAAAAATATTTACTTTATACCATTAGGTAATCTGTAATTGCAAAAGAAAAAAAATAAGGAAAAGTAAAGAATCTGAAATTACATTATCTGATACCCCCGACAACAAAAACCTCAACATCACAAGCTAACGGAACAGAGTGAATTATAATGCAAAAATAAAAGATACCCATTTCATCCAATCTCTCTCAATTTCTAATACAATTAGGTAATATTGGATTAAGGAAAAAAGAAGCAGCTAAAAGTACGATCTTTCATCAACTATTCTCCTACAATGTTTAATTCTAGAATGCTCAAAATCCTAGACCAAAAAATTAAATTAAAAAAAGAACATTCAGGATAAGTAATATGTTATCAACACTAATGAAAATTTCAATCGAAAACATAGGGACAGAGGAACTTACAGATTCCCAGAAATTGCGTCGTTTACGATCCAAGACAGGAGTTGAATGGAAAAGGGAAACTTTTGCGTAGCGGTTCGCTTTGGAATTAACCAGAACTGCTTTCATGGCGCTGTTCATCTCTACGATTGAAATTTCTCAGTGGGGGAGGAGAAAGGAGAGAACGGCACGGCTCGCACTTCACAGCATCGAAGCTAAGCCTACGGTGGCCGGCGGAGTATTATTTCGTATTTATTAGGCACATTTCGGTATAAAATGATAGATTTTATGCCCTCATTTGCTCGAATTTAGGTGGGGTTTGGTTCGCTGAATGTAATCGTAATTATAATCGTAATCGTAATCGTAATGGAATGTAATGTAAAAGAATGAGTATTACGATTGCAGTGTTTGGTTTAGTCACTGTAATAAAAAAAGGAATCAGTATTACAGTGTTTGGTTTGACAACTGTAATGTACTGGAATAGAAAAAAAAATTATATAATTATTTTAAAAATACAATTTTAAAAAATAAAATTTCAGAAATAATACAATTTCATAACAACAATGAATAAAAAAATACAATTTTAGGAAAAAAAATACAATTAATAAAAAATACAATTTAAAAAAAATTACATTTTAAAAAAAATTACATTCATAAAAAATACAATTTTTATAACAATAATTAATAAAAAATACAATTTAAAAAAAATTACATTTAAAAAAAAATTACATTCAGGAAAAATACAATTTTATATCAATAATTAATAAAAAATAATACAATTTTAAAAAAAGAAATACAATTTCATATAAAAAATATAATTAAAAAAAAAAAAAAAAAAATCGCACGGAGGCTGGGCGTCGCGAGGGCTGGGCGACGCGAGGGCTGGCCGGATGACACGAGCTGCTGGAGGGGGCGACGCGAGCTGCTGGCCGGCTGGACGCGAGCTGGACGGGACGACAACGCGAGCTGGAGGCGATGGCGAGACCTGGCCGACGACGATGACGTGATGGCGGAGGACGCACGGCGGGGACGCATGGGGATGGCTGATTCACACGCACTGTTCAGTAATGTAATCCTTTTTCCCACTCCTCCCATGTGTAATCCTTATTCCCTCTTGTAATGTAATTGATTACATTACATTACATGTGTTTGGGCAAACCAAACAATGTAATGTGCTGAATTAATTACATTACACCTTTCATTACACCCAACTAAACATGGCAAATTATAGTTTAATGTTAAATTGGTTTATTGAAAGTGAAAATTATAGTTTTTTAAATTTCATATTGAATCAAAAGAAGAAGAAGAGATTATAGCAAAAGCGTACTAAAATTTATAGTATTTTTCAATCAAATGGGTTCAAATCTTCTAATTGATGCGTAAGGAATACAGAGAAAACTTATGTCCCTAAAGTTCTAGGCTCAAATGTTCTGTGTAACTATATGATATAAAATGATACATAATTATTTATTAAATAAATTAAACACCATGCAACATGATAAAATGAACGAACTCCAATGCAATTATTTTATAACATGAATGAATCCAATGCAATTATTTCATCTCATATTTATAGTAACATATTTGAATCTTTTATTATCTAACTTTTGTTTCTTTAATAAATAATACAAGTAAATGTTGTGACTTTTTACACAATCGAAATATAATATGATATATATTATTTAACATAATATAAAATAATACATAACTATTTATTGAATAATCAAACATAACATGACACCAATAAACCGATGCAATATTATTTTAATTTAGTTTTACTTGCTTTATTCAACATGAATATTTCTGTCAAACACCTATATAATTAATTTATTAAATTAATTAACACAACTTATGTGAATTACCACCTTTAAGTTCTAGTAGACAAAATAACACAAAAGATTAATTGCGTGCTTTACTCCACTTTAATACTAATTGAATATGGGTTACTATTTTATCTTAATTTTAAGTATATGATTTCTTATATTATTATAGATTCAAAATAAATAAATTTTTATACAACCGCTTTGTTATATATTTTTTTTAAATGAACTATGCACAAGTATAAGACCATGACTTTTTAATAAATAAGGTCTTTATTTTTATTTTTTATTATATGCTAATTAGACTATAAAAATTTAAAAAAATTTACTATTTAAAAGATTAAGTTAATGTGCAAAAATTTAAAATTATAATATTTTAAATACTTTATATGAGAGTCACGTCATTAAATCACACCTCCTTAACTATATTTATGTAAATAATAATATTTTAATTCTTGGTTCGATAATCAAGCCATGAATCGATCATAAAACGTTGAATAATATGTTTTAAAATGTTGTGACTCCGTGAGTGACGGTGTTATATGGCGATCTAATATCAAAATTGTTTTTATTTTTTTTCTTATAATAATTAAAAAGATGTTGACATAAATACAAAAGTTGTGCGTCTCTTAATAACTGTATTATGTTTTACATAAAATTACCGATAATGATTAAAATATGTTTATGAATATATCAATAATTTGATTTTATAAAAATAACTCGAATATTATTAATATCGAATTTTTTTTAATGAAAATGTAAAAAGAGGGTCCATACTGGGGTCGCTTCGGAGCCCAAAAGTACGAAAATTTATTTTAAAAATATTAAAATTTTATAGAATAATTTAAGATATGAAAAAAATATATATAATATTATTTTTAATAAAGTAATCTTCTTATTAAATTATTAGCTATATGTCAAAGAAATAATAACTTCGTAAAAATAAAATGCTTTAATATTAAAAAATTATACAACAATTGCATCAAAAGGAATTTTTTAAGTTCAAATCACCTCTTTATTTAAATAATATTGATGCTATGATACGTACTTGAAAGTTTGTTCGAATATAATGGTAAAAATGACATGAGTATACTGCTTGATTTCCTTTTATTGTTTCTCCATAAATATGAAATTATAGATTAACCTAATAATTTGTAAATTACTGTAGAAGGTTTTTAAATATTTTATAAACATTATGTAACTTCGTGTTATTTGAGAGATCACTTTCATTCGTATTAATATTTATTGAAAATAAATTTACATCCATAATTTTATTATACGAATGTTTCATATTATCGTATCTTTTATAATATCTCACTGTGTATTTCTTTTCATTAGCATATGAATCATTAACTATACACTTATAATTTTTGTCTTATGTGACAATTATATAATTAACTTTACAAATAAATGTACTTCAAGGTCGATTATGTCTCCCAAATGTTGTGCTCTTTCCATCTTCATCGTCATTATCCTCACCACTCCATATACTATCATGATAATTACTATCTTTATATTATTTTTTCTCACTTGCTTATATCGTAGATATTATTCACTAAAAATTAAATAATATCTTATAAAAATTGATGTATTTATATCATAAATATTATTCACAAAATATCAAAAATATTTAATAATATCTCGTTACTTTGATTAGAATAATACATAATCATATATATTTATATTGAACCCTTGCTGACATTAGATATTATTCACAACATATCATCATATTTTGCAATTTTTTAATCCACAATTATGAGTCATATGTTTAGATTTCTTTGTACTTATCAAAAATTAGATTTGACGTCTTTCATTTGCCTTTTTTTTCTATTTCACAAAAATATTTTTTTATCACAATTTAATACATTTAATAATTTATATAACACAATTTAATTAACTATCTAGTCCCACAATTACTTATTCATTACATATCTCTAACTTTATATTCAATAACACGTCATTTAATGCATATAATATTATTCTCTTTTTTATACATAAAAAATACAATAATTCCATCATATTTTATTTAACTAAATTAAAGTTACTTAGTAAGGGTGATGTCCAATTGTAATTAAAAATAGTATAAACGTACCTATTTTTTCACAATTTTCTCTTTTAATTAATATAGGGCTCTAAAAGATTCTTTTACATCTATTTCATTCCAAGATTGAACATTATATTCTTCTTCAATTACAAGGTAGAATATATATAAAATGGAATTCATTGTAGCCATAGAGATGATATTCTTATAAACTTGTGTTGTTGAAACACTTATATTTATGGCTAAATCTCTTAACAATTTTTATTTCATTTTCCTTGTATTCGCTTGCAGTTTTGCTAATGGTTATTCTCTCCTTCATCCTAGATTTATAGAGTTTAATTCTCATATGCTATTTTTAGTTTTTGAGGTAATATATAAGTGAGCAAAATGATTGAAAATGTGTGTTTTGTTGATGTAGAAATTATGCCATGCGATAGTTTGTTTTCTATTTGTAGCATATAGTGACGTACCAAAAGTGCATGTGTGTTTGTTTGTCTTATTGCTTATCTTTTTATGTGACATGGGTGCAAAAATAGATACAATTTTATATGTTCTTAATATTTCTCTTTTATTTAATTTTTTTTAAAGGTATTCGAATCCTAATTTTGATGGAAAGAAATGATTTTCGTGAGACATCAAATTTAAATGGTTAGACGCTCTTAATTACAATTTTTTTAACATAAAAACCTTAATTACATATTTATTTTAAGTAAAATTATTATTTAATAATTGGCTATTCTTTTATATTTATTTAATGTAGAGTCACAAATAGTGATGGAAGATTCAAAACATTGCCTAAGATTAAGTGGAGCATACAGCGGACCTTGTTGGTCTCACGACGACTGTAGTGTTACATGCATATATGAGGACTATGCTAGTGGTGGAAAGTGTGGATGGGTTGGCCTTAGTCTTTGTTGTTTTTGTAATTGTTGATCCCTTTTATAATTATTTTTTTTACCATAATAATTACACTGTAACTGGATTTACGCCGTTTCATTTTTAGAGGGTCACTAAATGTGTCATTAATATATAATAAAAATGATTATCGTTAAAGAATATTTGACTTTATCAAATGAAATGATTTTCTTAGAATAAAATCATATAGTTGTTATCTAAACGCCTATGTATGTATGCATAATACTATATATTCACAGGTCATTCTTGATTCTATACATTATATCATTTTAAATTTTTATATTTGTTTCGATGGATTTCATCATCAAATTTTATTTGAAAAAAGTATCCATTTTAATAAGTATATCCAACATACATAAGAGTAAGATAACTAGTGCATTTGATGTATTGTATAATTTTCGTGTTATTTAGTGAAAGTATTAATCAAACTGATTCTCTTTTCACTAAAAAGGAAAAATAATATATGGAGAATCAATCCTCTCCTCTCCCATTATCCCTTTAAGGCAATAATCATTCATTTGTTTGATTAAAAATGCCTAAAATTTATTGTGATAATAAAATAGAAATATTCTTATATTTATATGACTCGATTATTCAATTAATTTTACTTTTGATTCTTACAAAATACATGTATTTAATGTTATGAAAAAAAAAATATGTGTATTACATTTTTGAACATGCAAAAAATATATGCTTTTTATATTATATATATAAAAAATGCATATATACTATGCAGAACAGGTTAAAATCATTGTTTATAAAGATAATTAGGCTATAACAAAAATTAAGCAATGAACAAGTTTAAAATTTTGCATTAAAAGAAATGGTGTGATAGACCTAATTTTTAGCAAAGTTGTAACTTCTTCAGATAAGTGAACTAGTGCATTCAATAATATAATTCTTTCGTTTAGGGTGCGTTGTCATACAAATTGTTTATATTAGATCACTTGTATTTAATTATTTAGATTAAAAATAATGTTATTTAGTTTCATAATTAAAAAAAAAAAAAGATTAATTAAAGATAAATTATATTATTTTAATTATTTATTATTAAAATATTATTATTTTTTGTTAAGTTATTAAAATGTGATTAAAATATGAGTAATTGACTATTATTTAAAAAAAATTAACAATAATAATATTAAAACAAAAAATAATTTAAATATATACTTAAATTTTTAATAAAATTTAAACATCAATAAAATATTAAAATAAAATAGTGGTAATTAACAAATATTTTGTGATTTTTTTATATTAATGTCATTTTATTATTGTTAAAGATTTGTATTTAATTGTGTTTAATCACTTGACATAGAAAATAATAATTTTTTAATATAAAAATTATTCAAATGATATAATTTTTCTTTAATTGAATCTTTTTCTTTTTATAGGAGGCTAAGTAACAATATTTATAATTTAAGAGACTAAACAATACAAATGACTAAAAAAATTATGAAATATTTTTTTCTATTAATTATTAAACATTTGAAAAAAAATTATAGTAAAATTGTATATAATTTTTAATGTAAATATATATAAAAAATTATAATATTATTATACATTATTAACATTACAATTGACATGATAATGTGTCATTTGTTACAATTTAATTTGCCTAATACTTATATATATTAATGTTTCACATTATAAAAATTGTTATTTTAAGAAAGAAAAAAGAAACGTCACTAATTCCAAAGCATCTAATAATTTATCAAAAACATATTTTTAAATGCAAAAAGTTTACTATTGTTGTCTTTATTGTTTTGACAATAAGACTATCTACATTTTTTTTTTTATATATACTTAAATTTATATTTATAGTAATTATTCATTAGTATTAACATATTATTATCATAAAAAATATAAAATAATAAAAATTTCAATAATACCAATTTTTTTTCTCCATATTTTTAATTTATAACATTGAATTATCATGATTAATATATTAGTATTGCTTAATGTATAATTTTCTATAGGTTGCATTTCCAAAGTTAAAAAAAAATAAGAAAAGTATAAAAATAACACCACTAAAATTTATAGTAACAAAACTTAACACCTTCAATAATATTAAACGTTTAATTTGAATGTTCAATATTAAATGAGTCTAAATTGTCGTTGTTCAATTATAATTGAATGAGTGTTCAAAAAAAAATGACATATTAGTCATTTTTTTTAATTGTAAAAATATAAGTTTGAATACAAAGTGCTAGTTTTGTTATTATAAATTTAAGGTGTGCTAATTTTATTATTTTAAAATAAAAATAAAAAAATACAAGACTAAGTAGATTATGCTAAAAAAAAAAGGAAAAATAACAAAACTAGCACCCCCTAAACTTGTAATAACGAAAACTAGCACTCTGTGTTCAATTAAAATTGAACGACGATAATTTAGACTCTTCAATATTAAACGTTCAATATTATCCGTTCAATTAGAATTGAATGACGACAATTAGACCCGTTTAATATTGAACGTTCAATATTTTACATTCAAATTGAATATTGAATGTTCAATATTAAACGTTCAATTCTAATTGAACACAAAAAAGTGTTAGTTTTGTTACTATAAATTTTAGGGGTGTTATTTTTGATAATTTTTCAAAAAAAAAAAAAAAAAAGGTGGCGACGTTCTGCGGCGGCCAATAATAATAATGGAGAACACATTGAGACATCAAACGTGTAGGAGTTTTGCATTCAGGACATTCCATCTGGATATCGTTTGACTATTTAGATCTATACAGTTAGGGGTGTTAAAAAATAAAATTTCATCTGATTCAATTAATTTAATTTAAATTATACGATCTTTTAAATATAATTATAATATAATTAAGTTATGTTTGAATTTAAAAATTATAATATAATTAAAGTTAGTTTGAATTTAAAAATTATAAAATTAATATATTATAAGTTAAATTGGCCCTTGAAATTAAAATTTTTATAAAAACTGATCGAATACCTATATTTATATTATAATATATTTCTATTTCTATTTTTAATATAATAATTTTATCAAATAAAAATAATAATTTTTTCTCTGTATTCAATGATACTTTGTATTTTTCTTTTCAATTAATCCTTACTATAATCTCATATGTCTAATTTCACAGCTCCAATGCAAAAAAATCTAGAAGCCTAGTATAAGTCAAAAACCCTCTAATTTTTTTCCTAGCCTTTGTTTATTTATTGTTTTCAAAAAATCAAAATATTTTTATATTCTAATTTTAATCGATTATTAAATTATAAAATTTATTGTAATAATTGTTTAATTATTAAAAATAATTTTTTTTTAAATTTCGAGGATAAAAAAACTAACACAATTCTATCAACCCATCCTAATATAATCCAATTAAGTTTAAAAAGTTTAATTTAAATTAATTTTATGTATTTTATTGGATGTAGTTGGTTCTTATTCTTTAGATATTTAGATTATGATTATATTTCACACCTCTATTTACAGCTTACAAGAATGTAGCTTTGATGGAACGAGTGTAAGTACATACGAACGCAGGTGAACAAACACTCCGACACGATCTCCAAACAGTTGGAAAAGAAGAATGCTGAGTTAGGTGGTGTGTCAACTGTCAAATGACAATCTTTTCTACTCTGAAAGCACAAACACTATTTGCACTATGCTATGATTACCACCTCACTGAAAATAAAGCGATAAAAATGCTCTTCTTTAGTAGACTTATTTTTTGACCTTACTGCCCCTCCTTTACTCACAACTGTTTTGAGGGTATTTATGGAATTAAATAGTATCCTTGCTTATCCATTTAAAGCACCGTGATGATCCAACAAATTTGAAATAACATTAATTCAATTAACACCTCGCATATATGAAACATACATGCATAATTATTATAAAGTTTTGAACTTTAAACTTGTAATTTATTTTATTATAGATTAAATTTGTGCTCATTTAGATACAAATTATTTTTAATAAAAATAATAAAAAAGTAATATCTTTTAAAAAAAAAAAAGTTTGGAGGACTAACTTTTGAAAAGCAATTCTAGTATTTTAAATATAACCCCACGGATATTAAAAATATTTTTTATTTAATCGTAAAATACATTAGAAAATATTTCTTATCTAATATGGGTAAAAATATTTGAACAAATAATATATATATATATCATTAAGTTAAAGTTATTGTCACACCTTCAAATTATCAAAATATTTAAGAGTTTTTTAATCATGATGGAGCCAAAGTCGTTATCATACTCGATATTAACATATTTCAAACCTCAAAATTGCCTCTAATTATCTAACAAAAACACAATATTAAGTCACTTTGTCCTGCCAACTGGATTAGCTGTTAATGGCTTGAACAAATAATACTTGAAACACAATTTTGTGTAGAACTAGGCAACTAGCACATTTCATTGCCAACTTTACTAATATACCCTTGGAAGAGAAGGGAAACCAATGGGGCATAAGCACTTAAAAAGAGGGTATATTAGCCATCACAAAAAGCTACAGCAACCAAAAGTAAGACAGCTACAGCTGTTTCCACCATGAACGTGACAAGTCATGGGGTCCCTTGGCTCAGTATCAAGATCTACGGTCACTATTTCAGGAGTGAAAATTTTGAGGCTCATTTCATTTGAGTTGATTTTCATTTTGCACATCTCTTACATTTTTAAAACAAGAGGGCGGGTACTAACTCTCCTCGGGCTTTTAGAGAGTCAGAGTGAGATTAGCAAAGCAAAACAAAGAGGTGAATAAAAAAGAGCTTTTCTACAAGTCAAAGGTTACTTACTCTCTTTTACCCTCTTCTTCGAAAATTTAATTTTTATTCTTGTAATTGGCTACATTGATCTGTCTTTTCTTTGTGTTTTCTTGTTTGGTTCTGTGCCATTTTAGAGATGAAGACAACCAGTTTGTGAAAATTTCCCTTTGGGTTTCGTTTCATACGCTGCAAACCAAATGTGGGTTCACTTTTGTTCTCGATATGCCATTATTTTTGGTACAATTTGCAATAAATCACAATTGGTTTACTATAATCAGTGCATTGCAAGAGCAATATATGCGTTTTTGTCGTGTTCTTTGGCAATTGAAACATACAAAGTCTTTCAATTGTTTTGATGATCTGCAATGCATAAGTTGTCTTGGCAACTTAATATTTTTGTGACATAAGATATGTCAAAATCTTGTTTCAGATAGGAATTGGTGGACTCTTTTGCATCTAGCTATCTTGGCTTGTGTTTATGTTATATGAATTAGTAACCAATTCGATCGTTTGATGAGCAATGATGTCAATTTAAATTGTGATATTTATCTGAAGCAGGCAATAGAAAATGGCAGAATCTGAGGATATTCAGCCTCTCGTCTGTGACAATGGGACTGGAATGGTCAAGGTACTTGTCCCAGATCCATTTTTCTCTTATCCTTTTCCATGACTTTCTTAGATTAGGAAAACTCCTTCTCATCTCAATTTGAGATTATATATCAATTGATGTAGCAGAATGTGATGTTATGAAACAGTTTGATCTACTTTTGACATTTAGGCACATTTTGCCACCTAAGTTAAGATGTGAGATGTATAGAAGTAGTCTTTATGTTTCAACTTTTTCTATGACCAAATGTTAATTATATATTCATCTTGAATTTCAGGCTGGATTTGCTGGAGATGATGCTCCAAGGGCTGTTTTCCCAAGCATTGTTGGTCGACCTCGTCATACCGGTGTTATGGTTGGTATGGGGCAAAAGGATGCCTATGTAGGGGATGAGGCTCAATCAAAAAGAGGTATTTTGACTCTGAAATACCCAATTGAGCATGGTATTGTCAGCAATTGGGATGACATGGAGAAGATATGGCATCATACCTTCTACAATGAGCTCCGTGTGGCTCCTGAAGAACATCCAGTTCTCCTAACAGAAGCCCCCCTCAACCCTAAGGCCAATCGTGAAAAGATGACTCAAATTATGTTTGAGACATTCAACACTCCTGCTATGTATGTTGCTATACAGGCTGTTCTTTCCCTTTATGCGAGTGGTCGTACAACTGGTGAGCAGTCCAACCTAGTGTCTGCTTTATCTCCTTGCTAATTGTCATGTTTAAAAATCTTGAAGGGAAGTGATATATGTTTTGCTGCTTAGGTATTGTTCTTGATTCTGGAGATGGTGTGAGCCACACAGTTCCTATATACGAAGGCTATGCTCTTCCACATGCCATTTTGCGTTTGGACCTTGCAGGTCGTGATCTAACCGATGCCCTTATGAAAATCTTGACTGAGCGTGGTTACTCTTTCACCACCACAGCTGAGCGTGAAATTGTTAGGGACTTGAAGGAAAAACTAGCCTATATTGCTCTTGATTACGAGCAAGAACTAGGGATGTCAAAGACAAGCTCATCTGTGGAAAAGAGCTATGAATTGCCAGATGGACAGACGATTACCATTGGTGCTGAACGATTTCGTTGTCCTGAAGTTCTGTTCCAGCCATCCATGATTGGGATGGAAGCTGCTGGAATACATGAAACCACGTACAACTCCATCATGAAGTGTGATGTAGATATCAGGAAGGACCTCTATGGTAATATCGTCCTTAGTGGAGGCTCAACAATGTTTCCTGGGATTGCTGATAGGATGAGTAAAGAAATCACAGCATTAGCTCCAAGTAGCATGAAGATTAAAGTCGTAGCACCTCCAGAGAGGAAATACAGTGTCTGGATTGGAGGTTCCATTTTGGCATCCCTCAGTACCTTCCAACAGGTAATGTGTTTATGCTTGTTCCATGTTTGTAGGCTGAATCCATAAATTGCAATTCAACTTTTACACTTACCATCTAGAGTATGTTTGTGATTTTGTTAAAAGTGATTTTAGTCAAATATGGTATTGGCTAAATCTATTTTTTCCTGGGGGCAGATGTGGATTGCAAAAGCTGAATACGATGAATCAGGGCCGTCAATTGTTCACAGAAAATGCTTCTAATCATTCAAATGGGGAGGCAGACAAAATTTACCCAACACATTTTGGATGACAGAGGATTCTATAATTAAATGGTTGCAGAATTTCCTTTTTTCCATTTGTTTCTAATTTTTGATTCATGTCTATTTATGTTTTTGTATTTTTTTTTTTTTTTTGTGTGGATATTGGGGATGAGCAATTTATGATTTAAAGATTTTTTTTTTCTTTCCATTACTACTATTTTGTGAATTGTTACTAAGTTGGTTTGATTGAAATATTGAATCATAAATTCATTAATCATTTCTTCTTATAGTTACTGAATTGGTTTGCTTGAATCAAAATATGCTTTTAAGTGGTTTTACTCCAAAGCGATTATAACACATAATGTGCTTTTTCAACCAGAAAGCACTTCTGCCTTAATTTTTATCTATTCCACTCAAAACCACATTTTTGTTTTTAGAAAGACTTGCCCGATATCAAAAGCCAACAAATTAAACCACATGTGCAATGCTTTTGGCGATAGCTAGACATGTCAACCAATAGACAAAGCGCAAAAGCAAAGTTAAAATTACAAATTATAATCTATTTACCAACTCTTTTTCAGGCACCACAAAAACAGAGAATTTCTGACTGAATCCAACTTCCAATGGACTTGACACTTAAAAGACAGGTTTTTAAACCTTTTGTGGCTTATACATTTTTCACTTTATGTGACAAGATTCTCAAAAGCACAAACTTTATATTCCATTTTGACAGAGTTAAAAAAGCACCATCTCATCCAGAGTTTCTATACATTTGCCCCTTTTTTAAGGTAAATAAATATTTATCAAAACATGGAGTGTGAATCAAACTTGTAAAACAGTGAAATAGTACACACAGTAGCTTATAATTCAAAGCAATAGAACAAAAAGGTAGAATAGCTTTAAGGATCATCACTAATGTGTTCACATTGTATGGAAAAAAGGAATAGTTCCAAGTTTGCAATACGACCCTAAAAAAAGAACTAGTTCAAAGAAACAACTATCAGATGTATCAAAAAAAAAAAATTACTAGACAAAATAAAAACCTGCTAAAGAAAGTTTCAAATGCCCAGTGAAAGGTTTCAAGGTTTCGTATTCACATCAGTTCTTGTATGATGCTAAAATTTGATGGTGCAACGGTGTCAACAAACCCTCTTAAAGACAGCTCGGGTACAGACATGTTCTTACCCAGCAATTCATGATCAATAAAAATGACCACAACTGTAATATCATCATGAAAGAACCTTCTAATTCCCTTTTCAACCTTCTTCAGATCATCATATCTCATCTCTCTTTTTCTAGCTGCCTCAGTTAAAGCAGCTTTAAGAAGTCTTTTTGCAATTCCCTGACATTTATTAAACAAAGCAATACAAGAAATCTATGACCTACAACATTCAATGCAAAAACGACGAAAATGCTGGCGTTAAGAGAAATGAACATACAGTTCTTGGGTTGTTGTATACAATCTCAACAGCTGCCTGATTTGTAATGTGTTCCCAGAGACCATCAGATGCAAAGATTAAAAATTTATCATTTGGCTGCAAAGCTCTAGAGCATATGGATGGCTCTGCAGTTAGCACAGGCCGGCGGAGAGGTTCAGAGAGGTGGAATCTTGGGGATGAATGATCGAGAGAGAACTCTGGCCTCTTCAAGTATGCGTCACCTATAGATCGAGACACCTAATAGAATTGACAAGGCAATATGACAAGAATCTTATAAAAAAAGGTCATATGACAATAAAAATATAACTTCAAAAAACTAGAGAAGCACATAAATAATAGGGAAAGACATAATTTATGTGCTTTTGTCAACAAACACAAAATGTGTTGTCGTGTGAATTTTTTTTTTACATATTTTGTTTATAAGTGCTTTTTCAAAGTGTCAAAAGCAGAAACAAACACACACACAAAACTACAAACAACATAAAATACAATTAGGTAAAAGAAAATTCACTTAATTTGAACATGACAAATTCGAAAGAAAGAAAACATGGAATCAAACAAATGAAGCATAAAAGAGAGGAAACCTGAATAATGCCTTTGATGCGCCATACTCCATTCTTCTTAACTACAATATGCGAATCATCCGGGTGCAAGGATCTGAGCTCCTGTCTAACATCCTCCAAACTTGCATTGTGATCCCTAGTCAACTGCTCAGCAACTATCTTATTTGATCTACTTAAACAACCAAGTACAGCTCGAGAGTCTCCGAGATTGGCAACATATAAAGTCCCTCTCCAAATTATTCCAACAAGACAACAAGATCCATTTGCTGCAATTAATGGTTTTATTCCGCAAGTTCTACGAACAAGATTAAGGAATCCATCCTCAGTTGCAGAAAAGGCACTTCTCAATGTATCTTCAGATATACTTCGTCTATCTTGAGCAATCCCTATAATATAACGAATAAGTTGCAATTATAAAAAAACCCAAACTTACTACAAAACTTACAAGAACAAAGAGTTATGCACACAAAGAAAAGCTCAAACACAAAGAAAGTTATACCGAAATATCAAAATTACACAAACATAA
This sequence comes from Elaeagnus macrophylla, assembly GCA_029378325.1. NCBI lineage: Eukaryota > Viridiplantae > Streptophyta > Magnoliopsida > Rosales > Elaeagnaceae > Elaeagnus > Elaeagnus macrophylla. Next base: position 25,691,460 of record CM055648.1, on the reverse strand, counting down.
TCACATTAAGTCAGACACTCTTTATGCATCCAAAACCATATAGAGCAAAAGAAGAGTAAGGAATATAAAGTATTGAAAAGGAAAGGATCTTCAATTCTGTAGAATTGAAATTCACCTTTTAAATCCAAACTAAGTTCTCTTTTTCTCTTCCCTCTTTTCCACTCATTTGTATTTCTATAAATTATGTTTACAGAAGAAAACAAAATAGAAAAATGATTACTAAAGTCTATATGAAATAGCACACCCATGCTTATTTCAGCACACGAGACAACCCAACCCAACCCATTATACTTCGAAAGTGCAAAAATTTCAATAAAACAAAAAATTGATGAAAACACAAACATATAAATTGACATAAAGTAACAAAATTTGCAGGACTTTGCTTTAAGTTAAAACCAAACAGACAAGAAAAAGAAAACAAAAGAACCAATAGAAACAGCAAAACTGTCCAGATAAATCCAAAAACCCCATATATGCTGAACAGTAATTGGGCAGAAGATTCAATATCAGAGAGCAAAAATGGTGAAAAGGGCTTACTCATAAGATGAAGGAAAAGATGGTCACGGATAAAACGAGAAGCTTCTGGCCCACCATGACCATCATAGACACCCACAAAGGTAGCTCGGTTGCCTATCTCGACCTGGCTATGATCTTCAATAACCTCATTGGCTTGTACAACAGCAAATGAGAATTCACCATAAGAGTGTTTTTCAAGGTCTCTACACCAAAGAAGTGAGTCATTAATGGATAAGTCGTCACCATTATCATCCTTGTTCATACGGGCATATTGCCTCACCGGTTTCCAACAAGCCCAAACCATTCTTGCTAACCACGAAAACATCCCTCATTTCCTTCCCACACAATACCCTATTTTGTAATTGTAATAAAGATAAGATCTTTATTTAAAAAAAAAACAAAAGAGATTGTTCTGGGTAGTTGAGAAATATGGTAGAACTCACTAAAGTTTAAAGATTTGGCAAAAACAAGAATGACCCAGAACACAAGATTGAATTTTTAGATTGGAGAGACAATGAGTAAGTGATGGATCATAATATATAAAAAGAGTAGAAGATTTGGATAAAATTGTAGATGAGTAGTGATTGATTAGCAAATAATCAATATTATGTTTTTCAAAACAAAATTGCAAACAACTTAATTGATCAGACTGAGAAAGAAAAAAGAAAATTGAGAGAGGAAGAAAGAGAAATAAATTTGCCAAATTGCAGAAATATAGAAAAGAAGGAAAGTGGAAGAAAAATAGTGGAAAATGGTGATAGAGATCTACTACAAAGAAGGAGACTTGTGTAAGTGCGTGCGTAAGAATGAGAGAGAAACAGAGTGAGATTTGCTAAGCAAACCGCTGGGTGGAGGGGAAAGTTGACGGAAGCGTGTGAGGATCAGTGGATCACTGCTCTCCTGTATTGAAGTTGATTTACTAAAATATTCACCTGATGCAATACAAGTTGCAGGTATACCACTTGCTCTCAAATGATACGGGGGAGGATCTGTGTCCCAATTAGAGGTGGACAAAAACTTCAACCCGTTCAATCCGACCCAAATCGTATAGGTTAGATTGATTTTTATGAATTAATAGGTTAGTTTAGCTCTAAAATTGGCCAACTCAAATCATTATGGCTGAAAATGGGTTGAATTTTTTTTTTTTCATGGAACCCAACCCAACCCAACCTGAATTTTTATTAACTAACTTTTAAAGAAATGTATTACCTATGAATTTGAATCTACTTAGGTATGAAATAATTTAGCATTTATATCACTTTGCTAAATACTAATATTGTTATCTTAATGTATAATAATATATTTATAAGTAATGTAATATGTAAGCAAAAAATTAATTTTTTTAGTCTCACATCGCTTAAAGAAAAAACTCACTCTTTAACTTACCTCTATAAAAAAGTCTTCATTACATATATTCCCATAATCCCTTTAATCACCTCTTTTGAAGTTTATGTTTGCATGAGTTATAATTTTTTTTTTTTAGATAGACATCAAATTTATAATTAAAAAATGAATTATTTTTAAAATTTGAAATTTTGAGCCGAACTACCAACCCAACCCAACCAACCCAACCCGAATATTTTTGGTTTGGGTTGATTTGGTTTGAAGTGCTTATTGGCCGGTTTCGATCTATATGTTTTTTCAACCCAAAATATTCGTGTTGGTTTCAATTTTCTCTTAACCCAACCCAACCCAGCCATTGTCCATCCCTAGTTCCTTTTCGTTTTTTTTTTTTAGGTTGGCCGGTTGCTAACCGAAAAAAAATTAATAATACGAATATATTTTTAACTTTTGTTTGAGAAAAAAAATATTTTTTAATATTAAAAAAAAACGTATATTTTTTTATTAATAATTGTTAAAAAAAAAACACAAAATCCAAGGCTGAAACACAAGCAATTTAAAAAAAAATTAATAATACGAAATTTTTTGTATACATAGAATTTTATTTTTAATTTTTGTTTGAAAAAAAAATATTTTTTAATATTAAAAAAAAAAAAAATATATATATATATATATATATATATATATATATATATATATATATATATATATATATATATATATATATATATAAAAAAAAAAAAAACAAAATCCAAGGCTGAAACACACGCAATTTCGTTATCATTAGTTATTTAAAAAAAAAAAAAACATAATTCCAATGCTTTATCAGACGCAATTTCGTTATCATTAGCTTATTTTAACAAAACATATATTAATAGATTAATCAGATAATTAGTATATGCTTACCTTAAAAAAAAAAAATAGATTAATAGCCGAATTACATTTTGTTCCACTAAACATTAACACTATTTAAAAAAATTATGTTTGATTAAAATATGTGGATTTTACCAACAAAGCAATAAATAGTGGCTAAGATATTATGATTTCAATGCATATTATGTTTGATTAAAGATATGAAAGATTTTACCAACAAAAGCTTATACAAGAGTGGCTTACATATTATGATTTCAATGCATATTTTTTATATAGGTAAAGATACATACAACTTTAAAGAAAACAAGCTGTAAGCCCAATGGCATTGTAACTATACAACTCTATTCGAGGCTTGTTATGTAGGTAAAGATACATACAACTTTAAAGAAAGGAAATTATAAAATTCGATTATTATAATTTATTTATTAATTAAAATATCTCAAAAAAATTTAATAAACACTATGAGTCCTGTAGGACTCTCTCAAACACAACCAATTTTCTCTAAAATAAGGAATTTGGAATAACATCTAATGGTTTTTAATTATATTATTCTAATTATATGCTCATGAATTGGATTTCTATTAATTAATCTCATTTATAGAATTTTTTGAAAGTAAAAAATATAACTTGGTAACCACCCAACAAACAAACATGGAGTTGTAATAGATGCATCTTATAGGAGATGTAAGATATAACTTTTTTAATTATTATATAATAGATCCACCCTAATATGATATCAAAATTTTCCATTAATTCAAAAAACTATACACCAAATATTATATTAAACAATTGCCCAAAGGAGAACACTATTGGTAATTTGTGTAAAATGAAAAATTCTAACTACCCACCATGTAGTTACTAGTTACTTTAAAAAAAAAAAAAAAATTGATGAATAAAATTAATTTAAAGAGATCCATATGCTAAAATTGGAAAAAAGTATCTTAAGATATAATGATTCTAGTAATGCAATTTATATGTTTGATTATTATAGACCTTCCCCTTTTCTATCATCTAAATAAACACTAAGGAGTTATGATCCTAAAATCTTTGATGAAATTTGTTACACATGATAAGGTTGTTACATTCAAGTGTTAATATGATTTGAAAAATAGAATAAATTTAAAGTTAATTATTCGTTTATTATTAGTCTTGAATTAAAATGTCAGTCTTCAATTTTTTTTTTGAAAGATTGGTCTGTAATACTCTTTGTATCTCTTAATTAATGCAATGAAAATTTTCTATTAAAAAAAAAAAAAAAAAAAAGAGTTATGATTTTAAAAGAACAACTGGGTCTAAATTGACTTTTCACCTATTTCAAATAAGAAACGAAAACAACTTATATTTTTTCCCTTATAAAATGTTAATGATCTTTCTCTTTAATGCAAGGTCACCCATGAGTCATGACATAGCATTGCATGTGCCATTATCGTATTTGTAGCATAAGCTCTACAACTTATCTTTGCTCAATTTCGTGTCAGCAATAATAATTTTATTTTTTTATGTGACCAAATAATAGATCCATTTATCTCAGCCGCTTGATCAGATAATCTCACAGGCTGGCCTTCTAATGTAATTGTTATACGATTGGCAATTTTCAGAAAATACCTCATTCTAATCCTCCATCTCAAATCAATTGAGGAATACTCGAGTTAAAAATGCACGCAAGCTTGATACCATGTTCTTTTAAATGAAAAGCTTGCGGTTCGAATCTTATTGATCAATTGATAACTTCTAAAAATTGACGATAATCTATAAAGTGTGATATTATTATTGTGAGTTTGTCTTTTTTATATATATAAAAAAATCTTCCTTCCCTAAATATTTTTACTAAAAAGAGTAAGATATTCTCAAATCAAAAGTTTAAAACGAAAGATTATTCGGGCAATGTTTGATACCCATTTTAGTTTTTAATTTCATAATTTTAGAATTGTATGTTCAATTTCATAATTTTTTGAGAAAAAATGAAAGTTGTTTGATAATTAATTTTTAGTTTCAATTTTGAAAAGTAAAAATTAAAAATTGAATATACTTATTTGACTACCAATTCCTAATTTTCAATTTTCAATTTTTTAAGTTTTAAAATTCAATTTTAAATTAATTTTTGATAAATTTTCACAATTTTGACCATTTAATCATTTTGAGATTGGTTTATTATTTTTTAGTGTCAAGAAATGAAAAAATAGGAATTTAATTCCAAAGCTTACTAATTTTAAAATGTGTAAAATTTTAAAAATAAAATTAAAAATTAAAATGACTATCAAATGAGCCCTAAAAAAATTAGAAAACAGACCCTATTTTTCATTTAAAAAAAGAAAAGAAAAAGAATTAAACCTTTTTCGAAGGAAATAAATCATATCACCAATCCATGTATGGAATGATTTAAGAAAAAATAATTAACTAAATCACATAATACTATTTCTAAAAAAAATATATTAGAATTTTAGAATAAAATTTCAAAAAATAGTACGTCGTGTAGTTCATGTTCGTTCTTACTTAAAACTCGAGTGCAGTTCCTAAAAAAGGAAAGAAAAAAAAAAGGCTTATTTGACTTGTGTTGCAATATTGGGTAGATTGGGGTGAAGATTTTATTCACACGCAAAATATTTTCGGATCCATCGCTTACGAAAAATATATGCTTAGTTATAAAATAATTTTATGGAGGAAAACAAATAAGAGTTTGTAATTAAGTTAAATAAGTAAACAATAATAATAATAATAATAAGTTACAAGTAATAACATCGTTTGTTAATTTTATATTTTTATTGGACAATAAATTATTTAAATAAAATTTATTTTATTATAATATTTTATTTTATAATAAAATAAATAATTTAATGAAAATAATTATTATTTTCTTAATGAAAAAATATATATTATTTTCAATTAAAAATAATTGACTTTATAAAAAATAGAGAATCCTAAGATAACATAGTTAAGGAGAGGATGAGACTATGATGCCAACTCCACACCTATAGTCTGAATTATTCCCATCATTTACATATAAAAGTTTCCACAATTACACACCTAAATGAAAAAAAAAAGATGTTCAAAGTAAGTTTAATCTATCACATCATATTGAAGAAGGAAATTTTTTTAAACAACATATTTATGTCACCCCATACGGAAAAAAAAAAAAAAAAAAAAAAAAAGGATAAATAATATATATATATATATTTTGCCTCTATTAAATGTGCGATACCTTCTCTTACTATTTTTACGGTTTTAGTCACACGACTCACACTCAAATCCAATGGGAAAATTGATAACACGACATTTGACAATGTCAATGTAACTTATCTGTAATGATAATATAAATGTATTGCTCGGACGAGATCATAACATGACATATGAAATGGGTATTAAAACATTTATGATGGCCAAGAATGGTCCCAGGTTGAGTACAAAACATTTTCCAACCTTTTAGGTTATATTTGGAGGTATAGTCAAAGTTGTACGTAGTTGTCTCGAAAGGACAAAAACCCAAAGGAAGGGAAGTGAACACAAGTGGCATGTGAAAATGGGGTGATAATGTCACAAGGGCTTTGAGTATTCAGTCAATGTATCAGATTGCTCTCCCTTGCTTTTTTGGGTAGATCCCATCTCAATCTTATAAGGGCATTCACGCTGTTGAGCACCAACATTTGCCTTTAATATGTTGTTGTTTTGCTTCAATCACTTATCACTTTTTGACCACTCTCTCCACACATCCCATCGCACGGCTTTCATTTTTGGTCAATGTCACATGTTTTTTTTTTCTTTTTCTTTTTTTATATATACAAGGGTGAAGATTTTGTAATAATGTAAATTATAATTATCACGCTAATAATTTATTAATAATAATTATATTTAATAATAAGATATTAATGCATAATTAATATTACGAGTAAAATTAAAATTTTATTTATTTTTATTATAGTAATAATAAAAAATAATTTTGATAATATCATTTCCTTCGTCAAAATTAAAAAATAATTTTTATTATTATAAATACATCAATTATATGTCACAATATAATATTATAGGCCATACAATTACTTTAAATATTTCACCTAGAGACTCCTATTAATTTAACATTAATTTCATTGAATTTGTTAAAAAAAAAAATTCATATCCAATCATATTAATTGGTATATTTGAATAATTATATGATATGTAAGATATTAATTGTAGATAATCAAACCTGTAATTGATTCAATCGATCAAGATCTTTCGCCATTTTAGTGAATTGTTCGTGATATAAAGGAGTGTATTTCGGATGGTTCTTATTGCTTATATTTTTAGTGGTATGCATGTGCTATTAAAAGGACCTTGATAGATTAGCCAATAGCCCTTAATATTGGTGAAGTTTTAATAGGTCAAATTGTGTTGGAAAAAAAAAAAAATGGGAGTAACTTATAACTTATTTTTATATGATGTTTTATTTTTCACAACGATTATAATAATGTTATATATAATTGCATATAATATACAACCATATAAAGAGAAAGAAAAGTAAGAAATCTTAATGACATAGATTTTGAAATAAAAGAGAAAGGGTGTAATGGATGAATTTAAATAGAGACAAAATATTTAAAATTAAATCAAAATAATAAAACTCAATAATTAACAGGGCATTTAAGATACTTAACTACAAATAATTCAAATTAAAATTTATACAAAAATCTAAAATAAAAAAATTATCAAAAATAATACCCCTAAAATTTATAATAACAAAATTAACACCCAATAACATTGAACATATCTAAATTGCTGCAATTTAATTTAAATGATGTTCAATTAGACGAGAGTTGAAAGAAAAATAATATAAAAGTCATTTTTTAATTGTAAAAATATATGATTTAAATACAATAAATTATATTTTTTGTTAAAAATTTTAAATAATGCTATTTTTTTTAACAAAATATTTAAAATTAAATAAAAAAATTCAATAATTAATATCCCATTTAAGATACTTGACAAAAAATAAGTCAAAGTAAAAATTGTACAACAAAGCAAAAATTGGCTAAATTATGCTAAAGCTAGCTATAGACCAAATTGTCTCATAAAATAAAGGTTATAGAGTTGAGGCCAATTATATAAGTTAGCCTAATGACTCGGTGCAAGAGTTGTTTATTTGTTAAACAATATAATTATACACAGTTTGCTCTCTTTTACACAATAACAATCATTAGCGGCGTTCGTTTAATAAACAAAGCAAGTGGCATTGTGTTAAAGTAAATGAAATCATATTTGTATATATATATTATAAATTTAAATTTTAAGTTTTAAAAATCTAAAGTTTAAGTTTAGAGTTATAGAAAAATACTTAGTTGTCATATATATATATATATATATATATAAAGAATTAAAAAATTCAACCATCGTGCAATATGATCAAATCAATCTATCAAATTTTAGGTTAATGTCTTTTTTAATGATTGGATTGAATTTAAAAAATAATTCTAATGTTGTGTACATGTATCAATTTATTACGGAGAAAAATTCTACGTTTTAGTTCATTTTTTCGTCAACTATAAGTCCACTAAAATGTGCAAATACGTTTAATGCATTGATGTAGATAATAATATCATCACAAAATCTTAATAAATCATAAAATATAATTAAAATTGTGAGATAAATAGAACTAAAAGTATATATATTTTTAGCTTGAATAATATATGGTATTAAAATAAATACGTGCCAAAATATATATATTTTAATTTAAAATGAAAATTCTTAGATGCACTTTTCAAGAGGTAGAACTGGATCTCAATATATGTGAGCCAATCAAACATTTTTGTACCATTTTGTGTTTATTTTATTTTAGTTTTAAATATTGGCAAAACACACCTTTATTTACCGGGATTAGCCGGGTTACACGTGCATCGGTGGAATCTAAATAATAAGTTTTTCGATAAAAAAAACAAAAAAGCATACTAAGTTTGTGCTCTCAAAAACAAACTAAAAATTAAATAATTTTAAAGCAATATATAACATTTTTTTTTAAATAAATAACAACTAAAAATATATATTATTTTTTAGGACAGTAAAGTCCTATAACTTTTATAAAAAAAAAATTTAGTCCAATATATTATTTTTTAGAACATATGGGATCTTATAATTTTTAGAAAAGAAAAATTTTAGTCCCGTAACTTTCAAATAGAATACTTTAAGTCATAACTTTAAAAAAAATATGCACTTTAATTTTAAAAATTCAAATTCTAAAATTATGGGACTTATGTGCATTTTTTTTTTGGATTAAAACAAACTCTTTTTGAACTAAAATGTATCTTTTTTTAAACTTATAAAATTAAAATATTCAATTTAAAAATTATGGAATTAAATTATTCATTTATTTAAAGTTACAAAATTACTATTCTTCCCTATATTTTACTATTTATGTGATTTCTTCTTGAATTAAAATTTTAAATCTGGTAAATAGTAAGATTTAAAACAAAAGGGCTAGCACAAAAAATAATAATAATAATAATAAATTGGAGGTGAAGTTGGCACATGAAATGCTTAATTATTGTAGAATTATGTATTAAAAAAAAAAAGAGAGAGAGAGAAAGTAACATTAGAATTAATGCAATTCTTAATTTAAGATAGAAAATCATTTAAAAAAAATTTATACTACGAAAGATTAAGAAAGAGAGATCAAATTCTACACAATATTAATTAAAGGAATAAAAAATAATAATGGACATAATTTATTAATAATAGATAACGAAATAACAAAAATAAATAAATAATAACATAATTTTGATGTAAATTTACACATCCAAAATTGACAATCCCTCTTTTGTTGGTCTAAAGTTGTCTAAACCATATCACTACTTATCAAACGCTTGTGCCTATTGTAATGCTTTGCTATGAAGACCTTTGAAGCTCCTTCTATAGTTCTACGCCATGTCTGCACCATTACATTCACACCCTTATTAAATCGTTATTTTGATAAGTGATAACAAATTAATAGAATGATTTCATAAAAAATCGAATGAAAATTTGAACAAATTACTATGACACTAAACTTGATCCTAGTTGACATTTTTTTTTTTTGCCCGTTAAAATTGCACGCTCTTGACTAAGTAAAAAAATATATATATTTGAATATATCTCATTGCTCTCATGTACAGTCTCAACATTATAACATAAGTCATGTAAAAAAAAAAAAAAACAATGATATAAATAGAGTAGAGAATAAAAGAAAAGACATGTTACCTTCTCAATGGTACCCAAGAGGGACTTATTTCTTAAATCTCTAACTCTGAGGCGTAAATTTGACCTGCTATGAATACCCATTTGCCTAAGCAATACAGACTTCCTACTATTACTTTGAGCTGGAAGCAGAGACCTTTTTTCAGCTACTATTTTTGTGCTTTTGTCATTATTTGATGATAATGGGCTTTCACAGTATTGCTGATCATGAATAATTTCTATTGCTGTAATTGATCTCTTTTTGCGTTGTGAAACAGCCAATTGCAAAGACACTACTTGTTTATTTGATGAGGCTTGAATGTTATCATCTTCTGAATCACAAGCAAACTTCCTTAGCAACTCATCTGAAGATTTCTTGTTTACATGTTGAACTTTAGCCGAGGCATTAGACTCCATTTTGAAAATTTTAAGAAGGAGAAATTTAGAGCAAGAAGAAGATAATATTAATATGGATTTTGAATTTAATGAGGGTTAAGTAATTTTGGGAAAAGTGGGTTTCATTGATAATGTTAAAGAATAATAATGTAGTTAGGTACGAAATGGACCGTTGGGGTTAGTGAATTATTTGAATAATTGAGATTGTGGGATATATAGCCGTTAGGGAGAGTATAGATGGACAAAGAGCAATGAAATTCATGCAAATAAATAAAAGTTTATGATGTTTGGTTCAGAGTTAAAACAATAATAATAATAACAATACAAGAAAATCTCCTTTAATTTATTTAGCCTTACCTTTTCACCATGTTCTTTCTGAATTCTGACACAAATTGTTTACGGAGGTGGCACAGAAGGTGGATCCAGTTCAAAACTAAAAGCGGGTCGGGTTTCAACAAGTTTAAAGAGGACTTAAAAGGTCTCCATAATGTGTAAACAAAACTCGATGTAGTTTCATTGTATTGTTTATGTCTCATAATAATTTTATTTTATGTTTTTGAAACATTTATTTATAATTTGTCTTCCTAAACTTCTAAACGCCCCTTACTTTTAATAAATGTTGTTAAGAGAATGAGATTTAATCCTCCTTTTTATTTATGGAATTAATTAAGCCATAATACCACACCAAGTTTTGTTTTTACTTCAATCTATAAGCATCACTTGCATGTGGAGAAATGGATAAGATTGGTAAAATTCAATCTCAGCTCTATGATGGATAAGATTGGTAAAATTCAATCTGGCAATTCAATAATTGAAATTATTCAACCTTAAATACAATATTTCTGACTCTGATACCATGTTATAAATTGTTAGTCATCAGCTTTTCCAATAATAGATTATATTATTTTTATACATCTATCAATCCTACTAATTGAATAATCATGTAATTGCCTATTAAGCTACACCAAGTTTGGTGGGCGCTTGTCATTTGGTAAAAACTTAACATCTTTAAGGTACTTCATAGCAGATGTTGTTAGACAATGAGAGAGGTACATATGAACCAATTCTGGACTCAAAATATCAAATGCTCTCCATTACATAAGAGTGCTTCATATTTTCTCTCCAATAAAATGGACGAGCAAACAAGAAGAGTTACAACAGATGCACTTATAACTTTGTTTCCAAATATTCATCCCATTAACCTCTACCAAGGATAGTCACAGATGAAAACACCAACATTTTCATACCTGAAATTACAAAGTACAACATTCAGGAAGGGAAAAAAAAATCTTGAAAATTAAATCGATATATGCAATTGCAATGCCATATATTTTGACGTAATAACCATTAATATATATGATTTGTATCCACTAGTTTACCCTCTAATTTATGAACGAAAAAGCATAAATATGAGGGAAACTAAAGACCTATAAGAAGGAATTGTAAAATAATAACTTTAACCTTGGAACTACCGTAAAGTGAGCAAGTTAACATGAATAAGACTCTTCTCAGTAAACAAGTCTAGGAAACAATTCAACTTACTACTCCATAACGTCATGCCATGTTGTTATCAAATGCATTGAATCCCAAAGCTGATAGTGTGGCATTCAAGGTCTTTGATATTGAGCTGCAAAATAGGGAACGATCAATTTACAGCTGATACAGAAGCCTTCTAACACAGATTAACTTTTTCTCTTTCTTCTTCTTATGTAAATTTCAGAATATTCGGCCAAAAAAAAGATCCATATAGTCGAGTACTCTAAAAACCCGAACTTCATGCCGTGTCAAAAATGACATCACTCTGTAGTCTGCCCCAAATATGAAAGAGTTATAAATGACACATGATAATGGCTGTATTTTTATAAATTTAAAACTAACTAAAGCAAACTTCCATTGAGAGAAAAAAAGAAAGAAACATGTTTTGTTTATTGTTCTCTGTCTTGCTCTTAACCCTTTCTTCTTCCCTTCTTAAGTAATAGAATTTCGGAGGTGATTAAAGGTGTAAATTTTCATGGTTGGAATAACAGAGTACGCTAGAGGATCCTCTGTCAGTCCATATAAGAAACATAAAAAAATAAATAAATTATCTAGAACCACTAGTACACTAGCAATATCTAATCCAATTGAGATTCCTTTTTTTTTTTTAAATAACCGATTACTCACACTCATACGTCCTTTTACATTGGCTTGAATCATATCACTTCGCAGTATCCCCCTGAAGTATTTGTGCACTTAAACAGGATTATAATGCAAGTTAAGTTAAAATGAAAAGAATCTGAAAAAAGGCATTAGTCTTGCCCTTTATTTTGGTCTCATCTTTGTCCTCTAGTTTTCCTTTAAATCCTAATGATCTAAGGTAAGTTTATTGTACTTTCTTTGTGGATTTAAAACATGACTACTTATTACTGTAATGAGTACTCAAGATGAATCCAACAACTATAAAATCTTTATGATATCAGGTCAATACTCACTCCTAAAAGTTTGTTAGCTATAACATCTTTATGCTATCTTTGTTGGTCTTTAATCTTTTGGGTTCAATGAAAATCCGTTCATTATTTGGTCCAATGTTTGTGATTAAATATTAAGAAAAAATTAATAAGAATTAGCATCTACAGATGGAGAGAGAAAAGAGAAAACATATTACCATAACAACAACTCCTGTCCTTGAGAATTTAGGAATGCTAATGAGTCTCACGACCTGCCCCTCAGATCCTACCATTGTAATTATATGAAAGCAGTCAAAAATACGGAGAAAAAAAAAAAGTATCAGCAAGCAATCAATTTTCAACTTCAAATGTTCTATTTTTATTGGTAATTGTGAATCTAAATGTGACTACCCTTTAGCAAACGAGTATCGTATTTGTCTTGGTTACCAACAAAGTAAACATGAGGGCAATTTTCAACCAGGAATGGATCTCTGTCAGAGAAAGGATAGCATCCTGCAAAATAACATCTCCATCAATTCAATCATTCAAGACATACTAGTATCATATGCAACTCCAGTAAAAGGTCAACCACATCAACCAGTTTGTTGCTTTTTCTGATTCTTGTGGTTAATATTAAGTCAAATTATTCACTTGCCGGAAATCCTCTTAGCCTAACACGTAAAGGGATCTATCTGGCTTCGATGAACAACAGAAGCTAAATACCAAAGTACTAGAACAAAGGATAAAACATAAATAACAAGTAAGCTTCAAGAACCAAATTTTTTTTTTAAGGGTAAGCAAATACCAAGAGTATTGGGAGCTGTCGGTGCCAGATGCCTCCACTTTAATGTCCTTTCCATAAATTCAAGATTGTCCTTTGCTTCTGAATAAATCCCAAGATCATCTATATTCTGTCCTGATGTTCCCAGAAACCTGAAATAAAAAAAAAAAGGACGTTAAATAAATGCAATTCAAGCAGTATGAAGAATTAATGACCATGGTTTTTCAACAGTCAAGTCCATTTTATGTTTGATAAATGCATTGCTTGTGTAGATGTGTTCATGTATGTCCTATAAATCTATCCGTTGTTGATTGGAAATTGAAAATGGATATTTGCAAGAAAATATTGGTTAATTACAATAATGATTTCAGAATCTGGTATTTTATAGTAATTGCGTTGAGTTTTGTTCAATTGTTTATCAAATACTGAATAATATGAACTTTCTACTTATGATTTTCACAAGTTGAATTATAATCAAATTGTTTTGGGTCAATTACCTATGTCATTAATTGACAATTACACATTTACCTGGTGTTATCAAGCTCAAAGCAATGAGGATTAGTACAAGATCTGAATGTGTTATAGGCAGATGATCCCGGGAAAAGACACCTATTCAAAGGCTAAAAAAAAAGGATATCATCAGGAACAAATCAAAGCTCAAAATATATAGTGAATGAATTATTTAAAGGCATTAAACAACCTGCTGTGGTAAAGCAAAATTAGCTGGGTCATCTGGACCAGGCATGATATCTAAAGGTAAACCTGCAGCAATCTAGCATAAGTGAACTGTAAGCAACTTAAATCATGATAGGGGGCCACAATAAGGTGTGCTAATAATTCAACAGATGATATAAACCTGAGTCAACGAAATATCCAACTCTTTTATAGGCTCAGACAGTTTTGACTGATCCTTTGAGGCCAAATTCTGCAGAAATAGAACAAATGGATGGTCAAACAAAATATAAATCAGAAATTTTCAAAATACTAAGCATTGTCATAACCTTTGAGTAGGAAAAAGGAAGTAAACAAAAAAGTGTCCTTTCCATTTTTTTCAAGGAACAAGAAACATATATTTCAAAACTAAAAAAAAGTGCACCAATAATAATTCTTAACTAGGGTCGACCAAGATATTGAGGATACAACATGAATGAAAGACGAATACAATAGAGAAGTTGTTCCTACTACTTCCTATTCAGATTTCTTAAAAAGGAAAAATTCCAAGATAAAGAAAATCCATGAAATGTAAAGCTGCATCACCAGTGCTAAATTTTTTTTTGCATTTAATAAACAATAGAGGCAAGGAACAATAAACATTAAAGGTGAATCTCCCACCATGTATCTTCTCGAATCAGCCTCCAAAGTAATTCTAGTATTAGAAATGAAATCATCGTACTCATAAAACTGATGATTTATGACAATTCAAATTACCTGTCCATTAAGAACTCCATGGGAATTTCAATTGAATTTCCAGCAATTACAACATGGACTATTTGTGCAGCAACAACTTGTTCCTGGTCAATATTTAGTTCTAGAGTTAGGAACATGAGAAATTTTTCATGCATGGAGTAGCATAAAGTCAAATGAAAAACACAGTACAAACCTTCTCATCTCCTAAATATCCTGTTATGTGGTCAACAAGAAGCTGAAACTGAAGAGGGTTGGAGAAGCTGCTACCAACACTTAACCCAGAAACAAAAACAACATACTTGTCTTCACCTTCATGAAGTCAAATAAAAGTTGTATTAGAAAAACCACCAAAGCTCATAAGAAAGGATATCGCAAAATTCTTCAGACACAATCTTCTTTATATATTTTGAAAACAAAGAAAATTATGTTACTCCCCAAATGCTTATGTTTCAGAGAGCAAAAGAAAGGAAGATGACAAGTTAAAATTAAAAAACTAGGTTGAATATTTCTTTATGCTTATCATGGTGCAAAATTGCCCGATGAAAATTTATCCTTTTAAAATCCGTTAAGATATCTGAAAACTTGATGATTCTATTAGTAGGCTATGTTCATCCATCTAAGATCATCAAATTATAGTCACATGCTCTGGTGTAATTTGTTAAGCTAGATAAATGTTTTGTACAGAGCATAGTGAAAATGGCAAATAAAAGAAATCCATTAACTCACAGTAAGGGGGATAAAATGAAGGAAAAGAATGTTTTCTGAGTATAAAGTGTCCTAAAAAAACAGAGAGGCAGGCTAGATTATACTCAATTTAAGGGGGTGCTCTATCTGGGGTGGAAGATCAGCATCCATAACATCTTGTACTAAGAAGTCACCTGCATCCGTTTCCTTTCCATGTAAAGCAACAACAACCCCTGTCACTTGTATCATGTTAGCAGAAAAGAGTAATAGCTTCAAATAATTAATGACTAAAAAGTTATACTTTCTGGAAGAAAAATGAGAGAAGAAAATTGCTTTCACTACTCTTAGAAGAACGTCAGTTACATACTTACATGCTCATACTTTCAATCAATTGCATATGCTACTTTGTTAAAATGAAAGCTCCTTTTAAGTTTAATTGCATAATTACACAAATTTAACAATTGCTCATGAAAGATAAAGAGCTTTCAAAGGAAGAGTATCATTCCAAACACAATTAGAAAGAGTAAGCTGTATAACAACAGAATTATGCTTAAATGTTTTCCATATCAAAATATAAATCTTTATCGTATAAACTCCAAAGTTTCTTGCTTTATAGATTATGTACATGAAACAAACCTGTTACAAATACAGAAGGTGAAAGCGAACTCCCACTAAGCTTAACCCTTCCACTTTCATCTTCCAAAACTAGGTGATCATCAGGGTGCATAAAATTGTGAGGCTTGACAAGAGGGATCACAGACCTCTGTATAGCAATTAAATTTTTTTCTGGTAAACACCCTAATCGTTTCTAAGAAGCTAAATGAATTAGAAATATACAAAAGAAAATTATTCATTGAAAAAATATTTTCGAATAGAATACCTCCTTAGAGTACTCATCAAGAATAGAAGGCTTGAGCTTCATGTTCTTGTACAAGGTTCCAACAATAATGCATTCTTTCCCTCCTTCTAATCCCAAAACTGTGCATACTGAAATATCCATAGAACTCCGATCATTATATGATTTTCATCTCACCAAAATACAAGTAAACAAATAACACTGATAATTGGACAAACAAGAAGAGGCCATCTGATAAATCTCCATTGGAACACCCCCAACAATAAACAAGTAAAATGCCCAAAACCTAATCAAAGATTAATTTTCAAGCAGTGTGTAATAGACATCCTGAACAAATTATCTTCTCCATTTTCAACCTAGTTAAAACAACAAAATAAGTACAAATGGAGAAGATATTTTGTCAACCACAAATAAAAAGCCAAATTGAACAAACCATAAAAACAGAGAAAAACTCTCTCAGTAAACAGTAAAAACGAGAAGCCAAAGAGAGTTGGGGAATTGGAATTGACCTGGCAAATGGGGTTTCCAATTAGGAACAAGGGAATAGAGGAGAGTTCTCATCAAGTGAAGACGAGCAAAGTAAATCTGGCTGTATTGCTGACCCCTATAAGTCTCTTTCTGAATTTCAAAATTCTCGTCCTGCGAAGCCAACAGATAGTACCCAAAAAAGGGAAAAGAAAGAACGAAACTTTTCAAAATCCATAGAAAAATACAAAAAATGGTCAAAACTATAACTCGAGTTGTGAATTGGGTTGCTGAGAAATCACAATAAAAATAAATGAACACTTGGATTCAATTGATAAAACTTTCCCCTATTTCCTAACTTTCACCGGACAAACAGAGGGGAGAGCTAAAAGAAAATTTAAAAAAAAGTTACAAGAAGATAAACAATAAGAAGAAACGAGTACGAACAAAAGAGGTATAGTTGGATTGTTTCCTCTGGAGACATTTCTCGGCGTCGACTTCCATGGCGGGAAAGGGGCAATTCAATAAGGTGTAAACTTCTGTCTATTGTTGCTCGCTTCCCTCTTAACTTGGCCAGTCGCACCGGCATAAAAAAAGAGGGAAATATGTAAAATAAAATAAGCAAAAATTTTATCCATCTCCCTATTCCAAGTATTTTTAATATAATAATAATAATAATAATAACATAATAACACTAATCATGATGTAATTAACCAAAGTATAATATTAAGTAATCTAACTAGCCAAGTTTGACTTTATAACTTTGGGTTGGAAACTTTGTTATTTTTTAAATATATAAATTAAATAAAAAAATTAATTTTAAAGTTACAAGTAAGTTTTGAAAGTATCACAAATATTATTTTAACAAGAGATATAAATAGCTACATTGATTTTTATTTAGAGAAATTATCAAAAATAATATCCTTAAAATTTATAATAACAAAATTAGCATTTCTAATAACAGAACTTGTAATATTGAATATTTAACATTGAACGAGTCTAAATTACCTAAATTGTTGTCGTTTCAATTTCAATTGAATAATTGTTCAAAGAAAAATGATATATGAACAATTTTTTTTAATTGTAAAAATATAAATTTAAACACAATGAATGCTATTTTTTTTATTATAAATTTTAAGATGTATTATTTTTATTATTTTTTCTTTTATTTTTTATGTTTCTTATTTGGGAACCAAGGCACTAAGAGTATTTCTAATGTGGCTTTAATACTCTAATTTTGTTTAATTTTTGTATTAAAAATTATTTTAAAGAGATTCTATAATTTTGTATTAAAATAATATGATAAATATTATCACGTTAAATATAACACAATATTGTTAATTTAATACAACATTATCAACATATTGTTCATGTATTTTTTTTAAATATTAAAAAATTAATTTCTATTTTATTCTAATCATATATTTGACTAAAGTTTGTTTAACTTATATATATATATATATACTTTATTTCATGAATTTGTTATTTTTTCTTACTAAAAAATATAGTTTGTTTAATTAATTGATTAATTTGATATAATAATTGTGAGAAATTTATTCATAAAATTAAAAATTAAAAAAAAATAGTGTTATATTTTAGTGTATTAGATGTGAAAAAAAATAGTGCAAAATAGTGCAAACGTTGTTTGGATTTAATATGGTCTAAACTTATGTATTAGTGATATTTTAGTTCACAAATTTCTAACTAATATACTTAAATCTTATTTTAACATACAATTTAATCCAAATTTTAGGGACTAAAATATCAAGTCTTAATAAAATTTATGAACTAAAATGGCAAAACAAAAAAAAAAAAAAATCTAAGGACTTATTTTTTATACATGACATCATAAACTTTTAAAGTATGGGTACTAAAATGTATATTAAAATTTAGGGATCACAATAATACTTTTTTTAAATAGTTATATATAGTTTGTATTATTTTGAGGATAATAATATTATCACAATTAATTTTATTATTATCATAACAAAAATGTATAAATTTATTTTAGCTTTACAAGTTTTTTGATCCTTATAATTAATTATATATTTTTGCCACTTTTTATTAATAAAATTGTCACCAATAAAAAATAATTATGGCTATAATAATTTTGCTTATGACGATAATAATTTTGCTTCTAATTATATCCCCAACATATTTATATATTATTATAAAATTTATCAAATAATTTATTTATTTTCTCTTGAAATTAATAGATGTTACACAATTATAATAACAATATTCTCTTTAATTATTAATTTACTATTGTGAAATTTTGACATTTTATAATTAATTAATTAAATTTTTCTTTAAAAGTATCACCAAATATTTTACCCTTATGTTAATTATCTTAAATCTTAAATAAATCACATTAAAAGCAAACTACTAACAAATTTTTTATATTATTCTTTTTAAAAAATGTTAAAAAAAATAAAAACATCTGATATCAGAATATTTAATAAAAATATATTTTTAGTATTGAATTAAAAGTTGTTTATTTACATAAATTTATATTTTTAATTTATTAAAAAATTAAAACAAAGTAATCAAGCCATTATTTTTTCTTAAATATGTAAGTTGTTTTTATCTCCCCTATTTTATTTATTATTTTAATTTTAATTTAAAATATGTTACTTTTAGATTTAAAGCTTTTACTTTTAAATTTAAAATTTTTTATATGTTAATTCATTTATCTAGTTACTAACTTACGTTAATTATTTTATCATATGTATAAAAGAAAAGTAATTTATAAAAGTAAAATAAATGAAAATTAATTATTATCTTGAGTATAAATGATCTAATTATTTAATTTATTTCTTTTTAACATTTTTAGTAAAAAAATATATATATATATATATTTTTTTTACAATGTTAAAAAATATATATTCATTTACGTTTTAAAGAAAATAAACATTTTTGTTTTTCTTTTAAAGTGAATTAAAAATAAAATTAATGTATAAAAAAAATTATCTCATACAATTAAACTTTAATTTTAATAATATACATTTTAACTTTTAAGTATTATTTTTTTGAAAAAGTTATCAATATATAATAAATAATTCATCCAATCACAAAAGATTTTTTGGTTCTGATTATTTATGTGTGTTACAGAAACTGAAAAATATTAACTGAAGAAGAAGGATAAAAAAGTGATAATTTAAGCAGGGATATGCATTTGAATCGTGCGCCGTATGTAATTATTTGTGTTTGTTCATCCAAGTTTTTAGTGCCACTATAAAACTATTGATTCAACGCATGAACACCCTTCGAGAAAGTATTCATTAATGCTTCGAAAGTTTGTGATGGGTATAAATGTATAATATTTACTTTTGAAAAATGATATATAAAATTAATATAGTTGCCAATATTTTGGCAATTTAAATCATTATGAAAAATTAAAAAAATATTAAAAAAAAGAAACAATACCTCAAAACTCATAATAATAAAAGTAATATTAAATAATATTGAACAAAATTTAACTTTAAATAAAATGATCTCAGTTTTAATAAGAAAAAATATATGAATTAAACAATATTATTTTTATAATTATAAATTTAAACATGTTATTTTTATTATTCTTTTAATATTATTTTCACCAAAATAATTCATTAATTATAACTTTATTAACAATTATTCAAATATAATTAATATACTTATTGTAATTACTCATTAATATAATAAAGTAATACATATTATATTAGTTTAATTGTATGACATAATTTATTTATATATAGATTTTATTTTTAATATTCTCAGAAAAAATATATATTTATTCTTTTAAAAAGTAATGAATATTTTTTTTTTATTAAGTAGATTACAAATGAAATTAATTAAATAATTAATATCTTGTATTTTTCTTGAGTCGAATTTGTCCCTATTTAGCAATTGCTTTCTTTCTTTGATATTTTTCTCTCTTCTTTTTTCCTTTTTTCTTCTAACAAAACAAGTGGCAACCATGCAGAGTTACAAAGCCTCCAAAAATGGATTTGGTTTCAATCATATCTAAATTGTAAAACAAAATGATTTGTTGAGTTGCTTATTAAGCGTGTTAGCCTAATTAGCTATGATTACGATCCTCAGTCTAGAACTTACACAATTTTTTCGCATGTTTAACCTCAAGAAATAATAAATTCCATGACCAAAAAGAGAAAAAGGAAAAAAGAACTAATTAATTAATTGCTTTCAGAGAGTAGTTTCAGTTTCAATTTTTTTATTTTCTTAATTATAACAATTTTCCCCCCCTTAAAACCATCATTAATAAATCAAAACTCCTCTCTCTCTCTCTATATGAAATCATTAATAGAACATTGTAACTCTCACAAAGCACAAACACACGTTACGTAAAACAATAAAGAACACTACTACTCCTCTATATATATATTCATTAATCATTCATGCATATATATAAAAAATTAGGCTTTAATTTTATCTAGATTAGAGGCGGCGCACGTTCTTCCAATTATAAATCCCATAAAAATCTTTCATTAATTAACAACACACGCATTTAACACAAGAGAAAGAGGCTGATCTTGTTATAATCATTACCTTTTGCTTTCACATCTCTTATATATATAAGTAACTTCTAATGGATTTCACTCTTCTTCTTCGTCTTCTTCATACATATCAAATTCAAAAATTAATATAATATATACAAATGGCGAGTCATGAGTCAATAATCAAGAGTACTTGGTGGTCTTCTAAGCAATATGAAGATCAAATGGTAACCAAAAGTCATGAACTACAAGAAAATCAACTATTTGATAATTTCACTAACCAATTTCCCTCATTTGATTTCAGGTGATATATTATTAATATTATATGCAGCATCGAACGTTTGATTTATCCATTATTTTTACTTGGGAATTATTTTGGTGTTTTTGGTATTTGGTTAATTTTTGAAGTTATTTTAATGTTTTTTTTTTTTTAATTAGTGGATCAGATATTTCAGAGGGGTATTTTCCGAAGGATATTTGGCAATATGAGTTACCAATGTTTCCAGTAGTACTACAAGATGATGATGTTTTTGATGTTGTTCCTTTATCTCAGTACCCCATTGACTCATCTTCATACTCAGCTCTTGATATTCAACCACTAAGTACTCTTCAAAATTCTATAGCTGCAGGTAATTAAAGTTACATTACTTAATATCACTGTATCACAGATTTATGTTTTTTTTTTTTTATATAATATTTACACACTCACATACATATAAACACTAACAAAATTCGAATCCACGTCCTTACAATACCTACAAAGTGTAAAAAATTGTAATTTACATGTCACAAATTTATGTAGTACACAAATTATAATTATATTAGATGAAAATCTGTAAATTCAATTATACTTACAAAGTCAAGTCATTTGTTATTTATCATAAAATATAATTTTATTCGTAAATTGTTCTTTCCTATGTATATTTTACTTAATTTAATTTTTCTCTAAAATTTTAAATATTGCATGTATAAATGTTTAATTATTTTCACTATATTTCAATATTATGGCGCAGATGATTTTCTATGTGGAAGTGAAAATGGGAATAGTAATAATGATCGCTTTTGGAATCATGATATGCTCATTAATGGATTTGATCAAATGACTGATGATTATAATCAACAGTCCGAGCATTTATTATTGTGTGGCAACAGTAATAATAATAATAATATTGGAAAAAACAATGAGATTAATAAGCAATTAGAGATCAGGAAAGCAAAGAGATGCAGAGAAGATCAGAAAAGCAATAGTACTACTCATGAGGGTAGTTATTTAAATTCCAAAACTTTGACAAGGCAAGTTATATCTCAGTACTTTTACATGCCCATTACAAAAGCAGCAAAAGAACTCAATGTGGGCTTGACACTCTTGAAGAAGAGGTGTAGAGAGTTGGGTATTCGAAGGTGGCCTCATAGAAAACTCATGAGCCTCCAAACGCTAATCAACAATGTTCAGGTACATCTCTCTTCACTAATATATAGATGTACTTAAATTTACATTATTTACACTAATTATAGTTTATGTTATGTGGTAAAATAATTTTAAAAAGTAAGAATGTAAATGATATAACATAATTGATGAGTACAAACATGCGCGCGCAACTTTACATGTGGCAATAAGACCACTTTTTTAATAACTAAAACAAAAATGGCAATAAAAATTAGGGTTAAAAATGTCAATGTTGTCATTTTTATATAATTTAAACTAAATGTATTGTGAAAATATCATTACATGTAATTTATTAAATATATTATATTAATTTTGGTAATTTTTGCAGGAGTATGGAAAAGAGGAAGGAGAGGAAGAGAGTGAAAGTTTAAAGCTAAAAGAGGCAATAGAGTTGTTGGAGAAAGAAAAGAAGTTAATGGAGGAAAAGCCTGATATGCAACTTGAGGACAATACAAAGAGGCTGAGACAGGCTTGTTTTAAGGCTAATTACAAGAAGAGAAAGATGATCAATATGGATTTACAATCCTCTAGCTCTTGCAGTACTAATTTTAATATTGGAAGCAGCAGTAATTGGGAGGCTTCTGGGGATGAAGTAAATTATAGTAATGATCATGAAATATATTGAACTACTACACGTAAGTTTTAATTAATATCTACAGACGTTTTAATTGAAGTTAAGAACTGAACGTCCATCAAGTTTTAGTGTTTAATTTTGCTTGTTTTGTTCATATAATATCTTTCATTAGGGTTATGATCATTTTGCAAATTCATTATTACACATTTGGGGTTATTAAAACAAGTTTTTAACGGTTGATTATTGGTTATAAATGTGGAGAATGAATTAATGAAAATCATCAATTGGGGTTCTAGATTTTTTTTTTTTTTGCTAATGAATTTTAATATCCACATTTTCAAACCTTGTAACAAATTCTATATGTCATTAGTCTATTGACAATTAGAGCTCTAGATATAGAAAAAGAAACAGCACTTTTTTTTTTTTTTGAGAAAACCTTAGATTTTATTTAAATTATTTCAATAACAAACTAATATTCATGTGTTGATTCCAATTTTCTTATCCCTTGATGCATTTTTCTACTTCTTTTGTCGATTTGATGTGGAAAGCCATTTTTTTTCAAGTTAATATCCATTATTAGAAGAGACATGACGTATATATAGCTGAGGAAAAGGAGGAAGGAAAAAAAAAAAAAAGTAGAAAACGAGGTCACTTTTGTATTTATTTAAGTGAAAAAAAGAGAGTATCAAAGAATTGCTTTGTAAATATACCTGACCTCAGATGGTAAAATTATTTAAATGTATTGCGAGAGATTATGGGCTTTGTTAAATGGCAAAGTGCATGAGTTTAAATCTCGGATCATATGTTTTGATATTAAGCATTTTATAAGAATGGACATTTTATCCGTAGTTTTGAATATCTGCAAATATTCGATCTGACGGATGGGTTAGTATCTGACCACTTTCAAATACGAAAATGAGGATGATTATACCTAAAATCATACTCGAAATTATTAATATATTTTAATATATATTAAAAAATACACATTATTAATATATTTAATACCCAAAATTATTAATATATTAATTTAATTTATATATATATTATTAAATCGAGTTTTTAGTTGTTATTTTTTTTTACCCATTTCAGCCTAATCCCCAACCTATTATACTCATTTTCAAATCGCATCAGTTTTCAGGCAATTTTGATTATACAATTATGTGTTCGATTTTAGAGATAAATATAACAAAAGTCGTCCCTGTACCTATTCTTAACCTTTCATTATAGATTTTTACTGACCTTGTACTGGATATCAAACCATTTTGTAATTATTGATGTACGTGTGTGACAATTATCTTATTTCATAAATTCTTGTGAGATTTTCGTGAAAAAAAAAATAGACTTGATT
This sequence comes from Elaeagnus macrophylla, assembly GCA_029378325.1. Taxonomy (NCBI): domain Eukaryota; kingdom Viridiplantae; phylum Streptophyta; class Magnoliopsida; order Rosales; family Elaeagnaceae; genus Elaeagnus; species Elaeagnus macrophylla. Next base: position 25,666,677 of record CM055648.1, on the reverse strand, counting down.
GTAAATACACCAAGGATTCATAAGCTTTGAATAATAAATGAAATTAAAAAAGAAAAGAAAAGAAAAAAAACATAAATACAATGAGTGTCCAACTAAGCCATATTTTAAAAATTAATTTAATTTAATAAAAAATTTCCCTTTAACATCTTAAAAGCTTTGAAAAATAATTGAAATTAAAAGAGAAAAAAAAAAAAGCATAAATACAGTGAGTGTCCAACTAAGCCATATTTTTAAAATGAATTTAATTTAACAAAAATTTTCCCTTTAACATTTCATATTTTCACCTTTTTAGTAGACTTTTCAATAATGTGTATTTGATAACGATTTTTATTTAAATTATCACATTTTTAAGGAACTATTATTAAAATATAAATTGATTCATAAATATTTAAAAAAAAAAAAAAATTGAATCAAATTTCTGATTTTTTTCATTTTCATCAAATATTTTTTTCTAAAGACTATATCAAATATTATAACTTTTTATATGTATAAATATTAGAATAAAGTGATTTAAAACTTAAAATTTATAAGTAATAATCAAAACTTTTCTTCATTTTTAAAGTTTTTTGAGAAAAAAATCAAAAAACAAAAAATGTTACCAAACAACTTTTAAGTGATTTTTTTTTTTAATTTTTTTTAAATTACTAAATAGAAATTATTATGAAACACATTAGTAATATTTTTATAAAAGAATAAAAAATTACAAAATCAATTATTCAAATATAAATTAAAATTATTATCATACATCACATTAGTAATCATCTCTCATCCTTTTCTATATTTTTCACGCTTAATATTTTTCTTTTAATATGTAATAATCGAAAAGAGTTCGACCTTGGTAGAAGTTTGCTATCTCTAAAGATAAGTTTTCTATTATTTTCTCTACTTGTCTTAGGTATAATAAACTCAATAATTTTTAGTGTATTTATGCATAAAATTTTAATTTAGGTGAATTTATTCTTGTATAGACTATTTCTTTTAATAATTATATTATTAATACACTTATAATCGAGACTCAAATTTAAAACTTTGTACATACCCAAGTGGACTACAAGCATTGAATCACAAGTTTTTTTTTTTTTTTTTTTTTTTTTGTGTGTGGGGCAATTTTTGGTATATTTTTATTAGTTTTCGACATTTTTTTAATCTATATATCTAGATTAAGATTTGTTAATTATCTTGCTCTAGTTATTGCATCTTAAAAATCAAATATATGAATTCAAGAAAATTGATTGAATACATATGACATAAAAATACATAAATGAGCAATCAATACAAATAAATATAAGATACAATTATTGTCAGTGTTATCATCAAAAAATAAATAAAAATACTTATGCATTCATGTGATTGTAAAATTTTATTTATTGGTGTATCCTAATTGAATTTTTTGATGTAGTACAATTTTAATATATTAATGCAAATTTTCTTTTTCTAGAAAAACATATCCATTCTCAATTTAACATTCATACAAACATGTTATTTAATATATACAATATTAATCATAATTATGGATGAATATAATCTCATAAAAAAAGAAAAGACAATTGTGGGAATAAATTTGGCATAGGTTCTCCACTTCCCAAGTTAGTATATATTTCAACAATACTTATTTTTTATAAGTTCTTAGAAATTATTATTTGTTTTACTGGGCAAATATAGGGAAGAGTTCTTACAAATTATTATTTGTTTTACTGGGCAAATATAGGGCAGAGAAAAACGACAAGAAGCATCAAGGTCTTTTCTCCCTCTTTTAACTTTGTAGAATATCCATTGCACACACCGACATTAGTAAATTACAGGACTAATTTCTTCGAGTAAACATCAAATTTTTCCGAGGATGACAGTTGGGGCTCCTACAAAATCAAAAATTAATACATTAGTGGTGCAAAAAAAACGCAAGGAGTCACCAATGATGAGAAAAACTTCTCTATTTATTGTTTTATATAAATATATTTAATAAAATATCCCATTTTATATAAGTGTTAATGATATATTATTGAAATTAACAAGTACATTGCACCGGCTTAATAAAAAGTTTTTCCCAACATTAAGGCTTGTCCACTATAAAACCTACCTCAAATTAAGAGATGCGGTTCAATTGAGAATTAAACAACTAATTAACCTCCTGTGAACCTGAAGTGGTGGTGCCCACTTGGGTTGGAGAATATGAAAATAGGTCAAACATGGAGATGTAGAATTTTTATTACCTTTGACACATCAGTTCGAATCAATCCATTTAGGAAAAGCAGCGTTAGGACCCTTGAGTTGCATGCCATTTCGAGCTTCACGAATTATCCAGCGCATAGCATTCAACAAGCGGCCATATGTCAATCTAGGTTCATTTTGCACGGCTTGGACGAAGCTATAAGTCAAAGCACCTGTTGAAATGTTTCCTAATAAAGCCTGCAGCTCCATTCAAATTAAATAGCTATAAAATCAATTAAGCATAATCTCATATATAGTGAAAGTAGAATTATAAAAATGCTAAGTATACACGGATTTGAACCATATTTATCACATCAATTTTGGCTTGTAAAGTGTTGAAACAATATTAGAAATTGAAAAATTAATTTTTTAAGAAATTTTTGATACGTCATACTAAATATCTAAGTTACGCTTAAATAAATTTTGGATAAAAATATTCTTAGTCTTTTAGATAATGACATTTCTTACAATTTATATTTTATTTAATTGTAATTGTATCAAATAAATTTTAAATATATAGTAAAAATTAAACAAAACAAAAAATATAAAAAATTTACGTGCAAAATTCAGTTGCAATTTACATTTATTTAATTAGGATGTATTCTATTACGAGATATGATTAGTAGCTACTTTCTATTACACTGCTTAACTATCAGATTACTACACTCGAATGACTTAGATTAAGTTTAAATGTAATTCTACCCTTCTAACAAAGCACTCCACTTACCATAGTTCGGTAAAACAATTGTGTAGAAAGTTAAGATATATTTCTTATCATGTGAGCATGCATGGTTTTGGTTAAACTGAATTCATATCAACGTATTTGGAAAGACGATTAATATTAACAAGTACTACTCACTGTAGTATCAGAACAGGTCTGGTTATCATCACAAGCGCTTATACAGATAGCTACACCACCACTTGTTCCTTTGTAAATAGATGGACGCCGATGGTCTTGCCATGCATAGTAACCTTCCCTGCTTGGCAAAAAAGTAATGAACAAAAAATTCAAAAATCAAAGGACTTGGGATTTTCTCAACTTTATAAGCATTCCAAAAATACCCACACACACAAAAAAAAGGTGAATTTTGCATAGTTTGATAACATATGTACTTGTTCATTCTGCAAAGAAATGGTAGATCAAGGGCTGTTGCACTGTAGCAAGTATCAAGGATGGCATGAAGAGTAACACCTCGGGGCAGTGGCCTAACAATGGTAGCATTAATTTCATCATCACCTATCATACCCTCCTCCTCATAATCAACAGGGCACAACGTTTCATCGTAGCCGTCGATCTCGTCCATGTCTTTGTCACGCCACCTCGAGGCATGGCCAGAGAAGTGGAACACTAATGAGTCACCGGGCTGGCAGCCTTGGACCAACCATTTAAATGCCTTTCTGATGTTATGTTTTGTTGGGATTCTCATGGGGTCATTCTCATACTCTGCACGCAACGAGCTTGTGTTATATAATTAATTTAAGGAATTGCTATAAAAAAAAAAATAAACAGAAAATTTTAGACGGTAATTTAAAATTTAATGTTATAGAGTTTCTAAAATAGAAACATTGCTATAGCCTTAGTAAAAATGATCCGAACTCAATTCATTTGAAACTTTTAGACAGAACACACTAAAAAGGTTCATATACAGAAAACAGAACTAGACAATCAGAGCGAAAAACATGCATAAAGCCTTCACTCTTACCTGTGAGGAGGAGAATGGAGTCAGGTGGGAATCCCATATTCTCAAGAAGAAAGTGTCTCATGCATCTAACATCATTAACACTTCCCTTGATGTTCTTCTCGCTTCCAAAATAACTCACTCCACAGAGCAGAGCTCGCTTTTTGCCATACACAGAAGGTAGCATTAACGGCGGTGCTGGTTGAGAGTAGCTATAGCGCTGTCTTCCTGATACTGCATAGTTATTAGTTGAAGGTGGAGTATAGGAAGCTGTTGTGTTGATAAAGCGAAATCGGTTCATGCCTCGGCATGCAGGGCATTGAACATTTTGTGCACCAGCTTGCACCACAAGTTGGAAACCACACCAACTGCATGTTTCTCTTCTACCTGCCATTGTTTTTGGGGGTATGTGAGTAATGTTCTGAAGTCAAGGGTGGACTATAGCTCTTAATTAAGCTCAACAATGGAAGGCTACTTATGAAGAATTTTATTAGGAAAATGGTTAGTGGGCACTCTTCCATTAATTTAGGCATATATTCCACACCATAGGGGAGTCAATGAGAACCTGATTCTTTTAACATTTTTCTAAATCGAAGATATCTCTGATAAGATATTGTGCACACACCCCACCCCACAACTATGTTACATTGAATCTAGTGTTAATTTTTGGATAAGTATGAGGGGCCCAACAGGTTTATTTTCTTCAAATTTTGTATCACCAATTAATGCAAAATAACGACGTGGAATACGAATGAAGAGTTGATCTAACCTACTAAACCTAGCCCCCACAGAGCTAGCAACTCATGCAGCCAATTTGATAGGTGAATAATCTAGTTTACTGTAAACCCAATTTGTTAGGTTTATATTATAATATTTGAATATTAACTATTAATGTTTGGGTAATAAATTAACCAACTAAGTGTGTTGCAATTTAATTAGTGAATTGTATATAAACTTAAATAGTATAGTTAGTATATGTACTTTTTTATTAAATAATTTATATTAATTACTTATATATTTAAATTAATATTCATTATTTTAAATATTAATTAATATAAATTATTTACTTAAAAAATAATTTATGGCTATTAATAGACCTCGCAACAAGAAAAATTATGGCTAAGCCCACAACTAAAACTCTTAAGTATTAAAGTGTATACTACGTTCCTTCTAACATAATTGTTTACTGATATGCAGTAATGACATACCAAATAATAAATCCACTTCAACAATTAACATCATTGCTTCCCACACCGGGGAATTAAGTTTATGTTTATCTAAACAACTATATGAACCTTACGTTCATACGTAATGCAGAAACTAGAAATTGAAAGGTTAATTATAGTTAAAGTCCTAAATTGTTAGATGATAATCACAAATTTAAATTTGATTAATAGGTGATAGTAATGTTTAAATTGAACGTTCAATGTAATTTTAAAAAAAATGTTTGTGATATTTTTTTTTTCCTTTTTCAAAATCGTTAATATAAGAGGACAATATTGTGAAATTATAAAATACATATGACAAATAAGATTAATAAAAGATGAAAAAAAAAAAAAAAAAGTGTACTAGGTTGTAATTTTCTTAATTGAAACATTTGTTGATATTGATAGTGTTTTTCAAAATGTAACACAATCACAACTACCATTTTTTTTAACTACAGAAAAGTTATTACAATTAACAAGGTAATAATAAAATGCAGAATATAATTTTCAAAATATTCATACCAAATAAATTTATTTCTTCAATTCAGTTATGAATTTATTTACCACGTAGCAGGAGTGTGAAAAATAAAACATTACAAAAATGACATTAAAGTTTAATTTTATTTTACTAATTAAATTTGGATCCAAAAAAGAAGGAAAAAAAATCTAATATAAAGCAATAGTATATTAGATCTATTCAATATTTTTTTTTAATAAACTGTTCAATATTATTTTATATAACTTTTCAAGTAAAAAAAGAGATATATATTTATAGGCTTATTTAATAAAATTAAAATTTTAGTGTTTTCATGTGGCTTTCTAAAAACGATATAAGTCGGTTAACTTATAGTTAAAGGAGTAAAAACTGTGAGCTGTTTGGAAGCACTAAAAAAATTATGGTTGGTTCTATTTGAGCAATTTTTTTAGTTAAAACACCATCTGTTATGGATACTTCTTCTGCTTGTGGACTATAGTCTCCGACGACTGCCCACATCCTACCAAAACTCTTCAATGGCTTCCATATCTGCCATCCTATATTTTTGTCCTCCGTCGTCTTCTTTGACCATCTCCACTTCCTCGCTCGTATCTCTCGCTAGGTTTCCGGAGAGTGACCGGAGATCCGGAGGCCATTACCGGCGTTTATTATGCAACGCTATGGTTCAGCAGATAGCACCTGGAGCTCCTTCCGCATATGCAAAGGAAATGGAGAGGCTTTCCGCTAAAGAATCGCTTCTTCTAGCTGTGAGTGATCAGTAAGTAATTAATAAGTTATATTAGGAATTTGAGTCAATCTAATTTGTATTCCTTTCAGTTTAAGGACGCTGGGGGTTTTGAGGCTTTGGTAGCTGGAAAGACTACTGACGTGCAACGAATTGATGTGAATGAGAGGATAATTGGACTCGAAGGTCTCAATCCCACCCCTCGTCCAACAACGTAAGTGCTTGTTTTAAGTTCAGCATATTAAAGTTCTTTTTGGTGGATTTTGGATGTTTATTGGTTTATTCAGCTGATCAACCAGGTCGCCCGTCTTGGAAGGTCGGTGGAATTTTGAGTGGTTTGGGTCTGGAAGCCCCGGTCTATTTGCTGCTAAGTTCATATTTGAGTGAGTTTTTTTTTTATTCATTTTATTTTCTATTTTATTTTTATATAAAAATTTACTTGAGCTGATAGGAAAGTGATATTGAAAATAGAAAATATCTGGATTATTGCAGGAGATTTCCCACAAGTTTGGCTAATTTTTCGAAAATGGATGTTTATATCAAGGATGGATATGCCAAGGTTTCAGCAAATTTGAAGCTTTTGAACACGGTAGGTTATATTTTTGTCTTCCACTGTGTTTTACGTGGTTTATAGCTGAAAATGATTTCAAATTTCTAAAATTCTGCTTCCATTAATGATTTTAATGTAGAATGGGAAGAAGAAGAAAGAAAGAATAGGGATTAGAATAAGCGTTTAGGTTTAAGATAGAAGAACAATAGAGAGAGAGGATTCAATTTTCAATAATCATTCATAAATCAAGTCTGCTGTATACAACAATATTGTCCTCTATTTATAGGCTTGCTCAAGGCATAATATGATAAGAGAATGGTCAAATGAAATTAAATAACAATTTTAATAAGGATCAAACTCCAAATTGGTAAAATAATAATAATAATAAATAACTACCTGTTCTACGCCTCAACTTTCTTATTCTCTATCAGGTAACTCTTCAAAATATAAGGCATTTTATGAAAAGCCCCACTCTAATCAAATTTTGTCCTTACACCTTAGTTGGTACTATCATAGTTGAGATTGATGGGCAGCATGAATTTTTTTCTCCATTGAGATTTTCTTCTACAAATAAGCTCAAGATTGTTGTTCACTGCAAAGTTGTGAAGCTTAGCTTTTGAAGGCTGAAGCCCTCTTCACTTTTTTGGTATTGTTTTCTGCCGATCACATTATTCTTTGGGACTTGTGATTTTGTGAATAGTGTTAGTGGGGGATGACTTATTATTGATAGTTAACTCTGCCTGCTGGATCACCATGTTGATCAGCCCTGATGATAATGTCAAATTGATGTCCCCTTACAGTTTATTATTGATGTTGAACTTACATGGCTGTGTTTTTTTTTTTTTGCTGTAGCAGCATCAGTCAGAGAATTGGGCCATATTTGCATTCATTTTTCTTTTCCATTAGCTCGATTATGTTTTTAGAAAATCATATATCTACTTGCGTATGGATTCTCTTCCATCCTTATCATTGAACGTGTACGTTAGGTCAAGGATCCCCGGAATTTATTGACCTATTAGGGCATGTGTTAAAACTTTTAATCAAGAGGACATTGCATGTGCGTTTGTATTATTGTTTGGATGCCTCTGTTTTTATGTTATGCTAGAGTAGACAGCATAACTGTGTTTTTCTCAAAAGCATTGTCATCTGTGAAATGTAGATAGAAAGCAAATTTATTCTCTCAAGCAGACTGACTGTGGAGGGTCCACTTCGAATGAAAGAGGAATATGATGAAGGGATTTTTGGGACACCCAAAGTTATCGAAGAAACAATACCAGAACAACTAAAAGGCGCACTTGGTCAGGTAGCAAACACAATGCAGCAGCTTCCTGTTCCTATACAAGATGCATTGGCTAACGGGTTAAAGGTTTCTTTAAGTAAGACCTGTTGATGTTGTTACTGAATTTAATTCCTGTTATTATGAATTCGATTATATAACCCTCAATTTTTCTTTGGATTAACTCTGCAAAAGCTACTTTCATATTCGTTGTGAAACATTAATTTGATGCTGAGTACACAAGATTTGTTGACAATTTGATACTTGTTTTGGCAATAAGTTTAGACAGTCAGTAGGTGCCTTATGCTTTCGAAATTATAAAATCTTCCCATACACGATTAATATGTTATATAGAGGGTCTCTATATTACTGTTAGATGATCTACTCTAATCATGGTCAACCCCGCCTTAATATGAGTTTGCTGACAAGTGATAATTTTTTAAGTAGGGTTGCAGCTTTCCTGTTTTTTGTTCATATTCTGGTTTCTCTTATTTCCTATAACATGAGCTTAGCATGCATAGCCACACATAACACTTTAAAATTGTTGGGTGTATATAAAAAGTAGTTCATGTGATACCTTATAAAATTTACTGTTATGAGAGAACCAAGTAAGTAGTAAATGATATCGCTTGAGAGAGTAATATAATTTTCCATGGACATGATGCAGTCCTGTACTTTTCCTTTCAAAGCACCTAATACCCACTATAAATGCATGCTTCTTGCTTACGAAGGTTTCTTGTCCCTTTTAAATGTTTGCAGGTGGAACTTTCCAAAGACTCTTTATGATTTCTTACCTTGATGATCAGATACTTGTAAGTTTCTCTACAAATTATTGCTTCCATCAAACTGATATTTATAACCAATTATCTTCCTATCAAAATAAGTAAATAAAAGGAGCTGCATAATCTTTATAATAGGTTTATAAGTTTCACTAATCAAATCATGCTTTGAAGAGAAATGCCTACAAGTCTATTAATTATACAAGTTTATTTGTACATATTATAAATTTTATGTTAATAAAAGTTTAAAAATGAAAAATTGTGGTGAAAAATTTATCTGCTTAAATATTGTAAATTATTAAAATTAAAATATTGAAAAAAATCTTGGTATCAGAGTCGGTAAGAAAATTAAATAAATTTTAAAATTAAATTTATCCAACCTAATACAACAAGATAAATAAGTTATATAAAATATTATAAAGAAGAATTAATAAAATCAATACTTTAGTTACGAAAAAAACAAAAGGATTAATATGGAACATGTAAAATGAATTTAACAATTAAAAAAAATTATGATTGGATTAATTAAATATTATAAATAATAAATTATTTTTGTAAAACTTTACAAATATTTAAAAGAAAATTTGTGAAATATTTGTAAAGTCTTACATAGTGAAAAAATGACTAATAGTGCCATTTTTACAAAAGAAAAGGGCTAAAGAAAAGGACTCTAAAGTGATGCGAAATAGAAGGAACTAAAGTTTGTCTTTTTATAAAAGAAAATTGAATTAATTAAATATTATAAATAATAAACTATTTTTGTAAAACTTTACAAATATTTAAAAAAAAATTGTGAAATATTTGTAAAGTCTTACATAGTAAAAAAATGACTAATAGTGCCATTTTTATAAAAAAAAAGGGCTAAAGTGATGCGAAATAGAAGGAACTAAAGTTTGTCTTTTTATAAAAGAAAATTGACCATCATAGTCCTCTGCTCTAAAAGAAAAATAATAATTCACTTACAATTTCTTATTTTCTCGTTGCATCATAAAAGGGTTAAAAGATTTGCTAAGCCTGTTTTATTACCCAGCTACTGCAATATTGTTTGTTCATTTTCCTTGTCACCTATCATTTAACTTCCTCTAATTCTCTTTCTCCTTTTGTTTTTTCCTACCTTTTATGCTCCGTTGTGTTCCAGTAAATGGACCTTTTCCTTTGCGTGAAAATTAGCTACAACTCTTTTCAACTATAAACATAAAGATACTCTATGCCTGCATGTTGTATAAAGATATTGTTATAATTTATAAAATCTTAAATCATAATTAGTCGTGCTAGTTGTACCCTGACCTATTCCAGCTGAGATCAGAAAACTCTTTTGGAAAGTTGTAATTACTCCTATAATAAGACGATGATGATTCATTGTACCTGAACCAAATTGTTTTTACATTTTAACAGCCTTGACCATGTGGTTTAGTCCAATACTATATTACTATAATAATAATACTCATAAAGTCAATACCTAATTGCTCTTTTTAGCTAAAAGTCTTAGATTCATATTGATCGAAAAGGTTCCAAATTTATATTATGTACCGGGATAAATTGATTGACATCGTTTTCACATTTTAGTAAGAATAAATATGTAAATTAAGTTCACTATTATGAACGAATGAATAGCAGTTGGGCATTTGCAAGTTGAATATAAATATAATTCATAGCTGCTTGGAATTTGCAACTTCAAAACTGATGGTTATCAGCTTGTGTTGGAGAGTAATGCTTCTCCAATGAAAGTTACTGGAAAAAATAATAAAAATAACATCACCAAAATTTATAATAACAAAAATATGTTTTACAATTAAAAAAATAATTTTACATTATTTTTTTAATGTCCGTTCAATTAAACGTCGTTCAAATTAAATTGTAGTAATTTAGACCCGTTCAATATTGAATGTTTAATGATATTGGGGTATAATTTTATTATTATAAATTTTAGGGGTATTATTTTTGATAATTTCTCAAATTACTTTTATGTTTTGTAAAATTAGGAAACTACTTGTGAAAAGTTGAAGCGAATAGGGTAGAAAAGAACAGATCTTGCAATATTTGTCCCTAATTTATAGTGTTTGTTACAAATATGTCCATAACATATTTAAAATTCTAAAATTACAGGCATGCTTGTTACAAAAATACTCATAATGTTTATAAAGTTGGAACTATTTTACCAAAAATGTATATAATTTTATAATTTTAAATATTTTATGAGCATGTTTGCAACTTTATTAACATTATAGACATATTTGTAATAAAATTAATAAAATAGGACATAAAACATAATTAACCCTTTGTTTTTTTTTTTACCCAGATAATAAGAGACACCGCCGGAATTCCCGAGGTTCTTACAAGGTTGGATTCACCTTCTTATCCACTGGAAGAATCTATCACGGAATATGAAAGCTGAGACTTTTCAGACATAACACAGATGCTCTCCCTGTCTCCCCAACAAGCTCATTTGTTTTTCTCCATTTCCCTGACCTCCCATTATTTTGAATGTTTTTTCAATGGGAACATTTATTTTGTTGCTCATATTTCATCGAAGCTTTGTATCCGTAATTCAAATAAACCGACCCAAGTGGGACATTATGAATGTGGTCAATGGATCCTGAGAAGCTGATTTTTAGCAAGAAGCAAGTTTTATCATGACATACTTTACTATATTGTGGTCATATTTGACTGTGCATTAGCCACCTAATATGCAATTGTATTATTTTGGTTCGTTGAATTTGTACTGTCTTATTGGATAAGAACAGGATACAAAGAAAACAAAGTAGAGGTTTGTCAAGTGTGAACGCCATTGACTAATATTGCCATGCAGTTTGACTTAAATGTGCCCTAGTTGTTATGCTTATTGAAGGCTCAGCCACCTGATGTCAAGCTTGGCTTTTACATAACCAGAGAGCCGTATTTACTTTTAATGTATTTTGAACTTTATTTTTGGGGGGCTTGGAAGGATATAATTTTTCTTATGTGACGCTTAGTATTAAAGAAGACACAAATGCCACTTGGTGTTTTTTTTAGTTAGACCAGTTTAGTTCATTCGTTATTTATTTATTTATAATTAAATTCTTTTGTTTAAAAAAAATGGCAGCATAAGAATAAATAATTAAATTTAAATTATTTTTATTTAAATATTTTTTATTAATTTTTTAGTTATTATTGTCTAATTTTAAAGATAATCTTTAATAATATGAGAAAAAGAAAAAGAAAATGAAAAATTTTATCATTTGTCTCTATCTCTTATTTAAAATAGTAGAACTAAATTGTTAAAAAAAGAAAAAGAAAGAAAAGAAGTAACAAATAGATTAGGAAAATTACTAAAAATAGCACCCCTAAAAATTATAATAACAAAACTAGCACCCCCTTGTGTTCAATTAGAATTGAATGTTTAATATTGAACGTTCAATATTCAATTTGAACGTAAAATATTGAACGTTCAATATTAAATAGGTCTAATTGTCGTCATTCAATTCTAATTGAACGGATAATATTGAACGTTCAATATTGAACGAGTCCAAATTATTATCGTTCAATTTTAATTGAATACAAGGATGTTAGTTTTATTATTATAATTTTTAGGAGTGTTAGTTTTGTTATTTTCCCAATAGATTAAACAACTTAAGTATGCTACAACGTCCTACTTTATCCATCTTATTTGGACTCCGACCTTTTTATCTCTCTGCTTGTCATCTCTCTCTCTCTACACGTGCGTCACAAATTTGACGGAATGAGGGTTTTTACGTCATTTGCCTATATTATTATTGCTCAAGTTGAGAGAAGACCTCCTTTGCCGTCCTAGACTTTCAATATAGAGGGGATCTCATCCCACATCGTTAAATGAGTGTAGATATTTTATACGCTTGCAACTTTTACAAATGTCTGGGAATTTTTATACAAGCCATTGAGACACACGTCTTAAATCCAACTATACGATGTAAAAACTGCATAATTCAAATGCTTTTATGAATTTCATCAATTTTTTGGAATCTATGGTGATTTTTGTTTTTCTACGAAAAAATAGACGTGAATGCTAATTGTGTTTCCACCGAAAAAAATAATAATAATAAATATAACATCAACTAAAATTTATAGTAATAAAAATAATATTTTTAGTATTAACTCAATACTAACTCATATATCTTTTAATTCAATAACATATTATTATTTTTATTATTATAAATTTTAAAGTATATTATTTTAAATAAATTTTTAATTTTATAATGTTCCATAATCGTTGACCCAAGGCTTTGGATACAAACTTTCCTCCGCCGGGGGGGGGGAGTCATTTTTCTTATAATTTTTATGTCACAAATACATGTCATTGTAAAAGTTGTTCTACTTTTGTTTTTTTCAATAACTGTAGGTGTCTAGGTGACTTCATGAGAGATTATGCAATGATTTTGTGTATAATACTTTTATTTTTTTGCTAACGTGTATAATACATTAATTATAAAATGCAAAAAGAAAAAAAGAGAGTTAAAATGCTTATCACAAGTAGAAATAAATAAATTACTTTGTCAACTAGCTAGATCCCACGTTTTTGGAATTAGTTGGTTTTCTAAATTTTTCGATTTTAAATATTTGTATTACTTGACAACATGTCAAGTTGGAGACAACTCATGTAATAATACATATTATTAAAAATGAAAACTGCACAACATTGAATCTTGCAAGAAAAGAAAATACATTTTTTCAAGCATGTATATATTTGCAAGTTTTATCCAATTTGTTAAGACTTAATCTAAATGTTGGATATATTTCTTAAATTGTTGTCTGTTAAATTACATATGTTATATCAATTCTATTAGTTTGTTTGCCGAACTTGAAGGTGGAGTACAAAAAAAAAAAAAAAAATTGAGAAAATGCTAGTGCTAACAAGTATTTTGAGAAAATAATAAAAATAATACTTTTAAAATTTGTAATTATAAAAATAACATATCTTATGTTCAATTTATAATATTTTATTATTAAAATTAAAGTCTGACACATTTTATCACATTAAACATCATCTAATTAGACATAGTTCAATATAAACTATGATCATTTAGACTCATTCAATGTTATTAAAATTGTTAACAGAGATACTATTTTTGTTACTATAAGTTTTAAGAGTAATTTTTTTTTTTAAATTTCTCAAGTATTTTTAAAGGAATTTAGAAAAAAAAAATTATTTATTTTTAGGAAATTAATTAATTTTCTGCTTACATGAGAGCACTTGAAACAACAAAATTTACCATTACAGCATCAAAATTAAGGAAATTAAGAAAGAATCAAAACCCTATAATAGACTTTTGGTATTAAATGGAAAAATGAAAAGATTTAAGTCCAAAAATAATGTGTGCATGGATTGAACTCACATATCAATAAATTTACAGTAAAGTGGATCAAAATCGAGTTTCTAACTCAAATCACTACAACTTCGAACCTTCAAATACAATTGGATCTAAACAAAATGGAGTTTCATAATAAAAAAAGAACTTAAAAAACATTAAGTATAATAAACCCTTTAAGTAATTAACTACAATTTGACAAATCACTCACATTGAATTTTCCTTTTTTTTTTTTTTTTTATTTATTATATAAAATTCCTCTGTTTTTCTAGGCAGAGTTGAGCTCCTAATTCATACTCATATTGCATATGAGAAACATCAGAAGGTAACAAAGGAAATTGATCACCACCAAGCTCATGAATCAACCCTTCCAAATCTGTAAACCACATTCCTTTTTCTTCCTTAACTTTTTCTCTTGCCTCCATAGCTCTAAACCCAGCTTTAAGGTCTATTTTTCTCATCTTTTTCTTATCAGCAAAGACAATATTGCTTTTGGATCCTTCTAATTTCTCTGTGTGTTGTTTTCCAGTGAGTCTCTGAACTAACTCTCTGAAATTAGCAACATCTGTCTTGATAATTTCAGGGGCAAATATGTGAATTATTCGAATTTTGGGCTTATTGGGTAATTTTGAAATTGTATGTGAATCTTGATGAATGGCTAGTGATGATGGTGAAGATGAAAAGTGGCAAAAAGTTTGTTTCTTGGCCATGCTTATCTCCTCCATAATGAGATCAAATAGAAAAAGAGAATAGAAGGTTGGTGTGTGTTTGTTTAGAAAGAAAAGGTGGAAATACATATGGTTATATAGTAAAGGAATTACTAAAATATATACAACTTTTATTTAAATAAACAAAAAAAACAAAAAGTCTGCTATAGTTGAGGCAAGGGATTGGATGAATCTTGAAGAGTGAATAAAGTATACCCAAGTTACCCAATTTAGATTTAGATTAATTAATTTCTTTATGTTTTTCTTCTTTCATAAATGTGATAATTTAAAATAATTTATCTCAATTCTCAAAAGTACCCATATAAAATAGGAAAAATTTATTTTAATTGTGATGGTAATAATTTTTTTTTCTTTTTCTTTTATGTTTAGAGAGGTCAACTCTTGACATATTGATTCCAGACAGGGCATTTCTTGAAATAAATGTAAAGTTTTTACTAATGTAATAAATGTGGTTTACAAAGGTCAACTTGATCCTATTTAGATTAGTAATTAATGAGCTTATTTGAATGCATATTTTTAAAATAAATTTTAGAATAAATAATTTAAAATTGGAGTGATTTTAAGATAAAAGTATATAAATTTTTGGGATGTAATAAGTGATTTTAAGTAATATTTTAGTAATTATTTTAGGAAAAAAACAACAAAATAATAACATTGTAACTTATAACTACAAAAATAATTCATTTTTATGTTTATCTTGTATATTTTTACTTTTAAAAAAGTTGGACACATTATTTTATATTAAATTTCAAAAAAAAAAAAAAAGGTCAGAATTAGACAGATTCAAACAGATTTGAATAGTAAATGATCCAATGAAAGTCATAACCATTCAAGTTTGATCAAACCGTCTAAATTTCAAAAATATAAAGAAATCATTTGAATTTGTTACCTTTAGAATACAACAAGCACTCCCTTCTACTGTGCCAATGAAAATATATATACATAATAGTAAATAAATATATTTATTGTATTAATTATCTCAAATGGTTATAAACTGAAAACTGTACCGAATTGTTTGGTTTTATTAGTCTAGTCCTATCTAATTTTGATATTCCAAATAGTTTGGTTTGGTTTAATTAATTTTTTTTTTTTTTAAATAACCAGACAAAATCACGAACACCTTTAATAAATTGGTCTAAAAGCTTTAGATTTTTTCCTTTTTTCTTTTTGCTAAATTGGTTTAAAAGTTATATGAGGAGAATCCTATAAATTTTTTTTGAGACTAGATTAATAAGCAAGAAGTACATATCTTCTATTCCATTTCTCCATGATTATAGTGGCTAAAATAAATAATTTTTTTATAACGTAAAATTTCATGAAAAAGATTATTCTTAAAAAATCTTAAA
Source organism: Elaeagnus macrophylla (assembly GCA_029378325.1). Lineage (NCBI taxonomy): Eukaryota > Viridiplantae > Streptophyta > Magnoliopsida > Rosales > Elaeagnaceae > Elaeagnus > Elaeagnus macrophylla. Next base: position 25,650,365 of record CM055648.1, on the reverse strand, counting down.
AAATGAAATAATATAAAAGAAAAAACAACATAATAGCATAAATAAAACTTATAATGACAAAAACAACACATATTAAAATAAATATTTTTATAAAGTATTTGCGTTGAAAATAGTGAATAATAACGCTAAGTTAAAGAGATTTATTCCAAACATTAATGATAATTGTCCAATGTTTAATCAAGAAGAAGAATGTATACAAGATTTGATGCAGAAATGTCAATTCTTTCAATATTGCATGGAGGGGAGGAGCTCATGATATCAGAATGCCTTTTCTAATGATACTTTTATGATTTACATGAAATTCATTTTAGAGCCTCCAGACCACTTCATGCATGAAAGAGAAGAAGAATTGAAATGCATTTTACCCAAGCTCTAGATTTGACAATTTGGAGAATGAGGAATGAGCTAATAATCTTTAATTAAGAACATTAATAATCCTAATTTTGGAAAAATCATTCGATGGCTGAAAAGTTTTCACTACGAATTGAAATACATTATTAATTGAGGCCATGAAGATCAATCTCAATCAAATATGGATATGGCAAAGTTGCAGGATTGTTGGAATAAACCTCCTTTGCAAGTTTTAAAGGTACAGAGAATCATCATTGAGAGTGACAATAGGGGTAGCTCATGCTATGAAAATGCATAGAATTATCATTGAGATATTGTGACAATTGGAATGTTATTAATTTACCTAAAAGGCCGGAACTCATGATAATCAACTCTTGGATGAATGTATTGATCATTCTTTTATTAAGACACTTTTCATGTATTATCATAACATGGATTCCAATAATATAGTTGTTGATTTACTATCAAAATGGATTCTAAATGATCGTCAAGAAGGTTGCTTTCAACTTCAACAACTTCCTCCATTTATTTATTTGTAATCAGATCATTTCAGAGTCCTTAATGTCAGTTATTATATAAATATAAATATCATAAGTCTTTTTTGGCAAAAAGAAAATTATAAAGTAAAATTTCATGAAAAACATTAATCTTAAAAAATCTAAAAAAATAAAATAATATAAATTTTTGATCGAAAAAGAAATAAAATATATAACTCCCTAATTTTTTATCAAAATGAAAAAAAAAATATTTTTTTTTAAATTACCTAAAATAATATCCTTTAAAACTTATAACAATAATATGTAGCAAAAAAAAAAAAAAAAATTTATAACAATAATAATAATACTATTTTTTTAAAATAAGGAGGGATATGAGTTAGTGTTAGATTAATACTAAGGATGTTATTTTTGTTTTTATTAGTTTTAGGGGATGTTATATTTGTTATTTTTTCAAAAAAAAAAAAAAATTCTTACCAAAAAAAAAAAAAAAAAATTTATAAAAAAAAAAAAAAAACCAATTATGTAGATCGATGGTGATTGTGCTATCTCTGCAGCCTACAAATTAACACTTCAATTGTTAATGATGAAGTGAAATATAAATTATTTTATCTTTTTAATAATGTATATAGTGGGAAAACCCATCTCTATAAGCTACAGCTACAGCTACGTTTGCTAGCTAACCCATATTTTATTAATCTTTTTTTCCCCCCTCTTAAATATATATATATATATATATATATATATATATAGTACAAGGGCTCACACCTTATATATTAAATGCCGGCAAATAGATCACTATTATATAGCATAAAAATATTATAAACATTTCATCTACATTATCTATTTTGCTATATTATTTAAACTATATCATAAACTTCTAACAATCAACATTTTTTATAACAAAACATCACATCATATATTTGCTCATTGGTTATAAAAAAAAAAAAAAAAACAATAATGTCTGGCTCAGGGCAAGCCCAGGGCTCAGGCAATGTAGGCGCCTCGGACTCCTGCCTAATAAGAGCCTCAATTCAATGAGTGACATTTTACCATAATATAAATACATCAATAATATGATTATTAAATGACGAAAATGCAATTAAATTAAAATTTATCACTAAATATTTTATAAATTTAATTTTTTTATATAAATAATTTACTTAAAAACATTATTTAAATTTTTATTCAGTAAAATAATAATTCAATAATTTAGATAAAAATTAATATTAATATAATCTAAGATCGTTAAAAAAGATTTATAATAGGTTTCCCCTGAGACACGTGAATGTTTGAGCCGGTCTGTGTTGGCCCAAACTTGTAATCTGGCCCCAAGTGACATTCCACTACTTTTTACACAAAAACGCGTTGTTACTTGAAAACTAGTATCAAAGTCATGCTTCCCATAAATGACGAGTAATACTACAGGTATCGAATTTGACTTTTGAATGAGATTTTAAAATAATTAATAATTATAACTTCACTTACCAACAAAATTTAACAGTAATTTTGACATATTAATTTTATAATTATTAAATAAAATATTAAAAATTTTATAATTTTTTAGAAAGAGCATTTTAAAGTCCTATTATTATTATTATTATTATTATTAAAATTAAGTAATTTTAGTCTTATAGTTTATTAAAATGAATACTTTTAGTCCATCAAAAATATTAAAATTGAGTATTTATAGTACATAATTTTCATAAATAACGGGACTATAAGTGCTCAACTAAAAATTATAAGACTAAAGTACTTATTTGTATATAATAATATAGCTATCATGACACTATATAAAAATTATAGAATCAATAATACCCAATATAATAATTATGAAACTAAAATATTTAATAAAATAATTATGAGACTTTTAATTCCCAAAGTTATTATATATAATATTTTTATGGGTGAAAAGTCAAAATGGTCCTTTTGTTATGTAATAAGTGTCATTTAGTCTTCTAGCTTATAAAATGTGTCTTTAAGTTCATTTGCTTATGAAAAAAATATTTTGAAGTGCCTTTACTTGTAAAGAATGTGTTAGATAAGGGCAAAATTAATTTTCTATCCATTTTTTGTTAAACCTAACGGAATAGTACATGTGTCACATGCATGTTTATATTTTTGATAGATATGTATCAAATTAAATAACTTTTAATTAAAAAAATTACTCTAATTTTTTACAATTTCTTTTGATTAAACTTAAATAAAATTTTCATTGTCTAATTTGTAATTTTAGATATTAAACAATAAAAATTATATTTAAATTTTATTGAATTCGAATAAACTTAAATAAAATTTTCATTATCTAATTTGTGACTTTAAGTATTAGACAATAAAAATTTTATTGAAAGTTATATTTAAATTATATTGAAAATTTTATTAAATTTTTTTTTTGAAAATTAAAAAAATTGTGTAATTTTTTAATTAAATATTAATTTTTTTAGGTATATATATATATCGAAAAATATAAATATGCAAGTGACACATCTGCTATTCCGTTAGATTTAACGAAAAATTAACTTTGTTCTTACTTCACACATTTTTTACAAGTAGAGGAATTTAAAAACACATTTTTCATAAGCAAAAGAATTTAAAGACACTCTTTATAACCTAAGGGATTAAATGTTACCTTTTATAGAAATAAAAAGATTTCTATGATACTTTTTTTCTATTTTTATTAGAAGAATTAAATTACAAAACAAATAAAAATTACTCAAAAACAAGATGAAAATTCAAAACAAATACGAATATTTATCAAGACAAGACAACATAAATTATAATTCAGATATAAAAAGTATAAAATAAAAGGGACCGGATGGGGCACAATTTTTCTTTTTTACCATTTTGTTACTTCTTATCACAAAGATTAAGATTTATTAGAAAATATAGAAATAAAATTGATAATTTAAATCTCAATCCTTAACACAAGAAAGTATAAAAAATTAGAGCTACTAATTCTATTTAAAATTAAAATAATGAAATTATTATAAACAAAAATATATAAATTTTGTTTTTTCGTATTTTCCGTACGTGTTCGAATCAATTTAATTAACTGTGTATCCCATTGAAATAAATAAAAGTAAACATCACCGGAAGAAATAGGAATAAACCATTGAAAGTACATATATAGAATAGTACTACTAAACTAAAGCAAATTAAGTTTTCATTAATAACTTATTATATATATATTAAGGACTACAACAACAAAGCACGTCTCCAGGGGATGTATGAATACATTTTCCAAACTTGAATTGTCTTTTAGAGCAATCTATTTCACATTCATCATCTCCAAATTGTGCCATGCAAGGTATATAACAAAATGGGTCTACTGCTTCCTTCACTTGCTGCTCAATTTCATCTACATCCAAAAATATCAATTAATCACATAATACAAAATTTCAAACTTTATATATTGGTGATTTAACACAATATTCTAACGTTATGTACATTCATATATATGAAAAACTAGTTAGAGAGAGATAGAAAATTACTAGCACTAGCTTGAAGAACAAACACGTCCATGATGATAGCAACAGAGATCAAAAGAAACTTCTGAAAACCTGCCATTACGTACTGACCGATATTTAATAAAATTGCTTCTATTATTTTCTTTCCTTACCAAAAATAGTTGGGATGATTAGATATGTTTGAAGAAGAAATATTGGTTTATATAGATTTAGAAAGATGTTTTCCATCCTTGTATTTCTTTAATGATACGAATATAAATTATATCTGAGAAAATCTTTTTTATTTAATGAGTTAATTATTACAATTATTGCATATCTCACACAGAATGTATCGTCAAAGGAATGAGAATTCAGAAAGATCGATTCTTTATAATCCTTCCTTTCTTCAAATAATAAACAAAAAATCATCCCTACTATTTATGGAAAGAAAATCTTTTTTTTATTTAATGATTTAATGATTACAATTATTTCATATTTCACTAATAACTTACATATACTAGTGCAAAAAATATTGAAAAAATGAGTAAAGTAAGAGAGATATATTGACACTGATTCACTTAGCTCTTACTTTTGAAAAATAAAATAAAAAAGTAGTATAAAATAAATGACTAATATTAATAAAAAAAACGTATAAAAAATAATATATAAAAATTTCTCATAAAAATATAAAGTGAAGAAAAATTATATATTGGTTCTATCTATTAATTTAGATTAATGAGAATTTAAAATGGTCTAAGGCGAATATATATTTTTAAGAAGTTATAACGTATGCATTTTGGATTCAAATGAAGTTTTCAATTAATAATTGCATGCCGTGAAAATATTACATTGTTGATATTTGGTGTTTCCAATTTTAAATTCTTGCATGCTAGCAAAAATAAATTAAATTAAGTCAAATATCCCATATATATATATAAGGCTAATCAAGTCTTACGAAATTGGGTAATTATACCTTGTAATATTACAAAGGTAAAGTGCTACGAAAATTCCTTAAATAATGTCATTGTGCAGTTTAATTTCTTAAATTTGAAACGATATCATTTCAAGCTGAGAATGGGCAAGACCCAATTTTTTCAAAGCCCCATGATCATAAATCGTTCCTGCTATCGAAGAAAATTTGGGGTAGTTGGCTTAACAATGATGGGTCTAAAACATGATGCTAAGAGTAGTAAGAGGCAGCTTAATACATAAGATTTTTAGTTCTGATACTATGTTAGAAGTTATTGATAATTAGCATTTTTAATATTTTTTTGTAAATAGGACCTATTAAAAACAAAATTATAATTTTTTTATTAAAATATTATTATTTTATTTTAAGTGATTAAAATGCGATTAAAATATGAGTTTTCATAAAAGTGAAATTTAATACAAAATTGTTTAAAAAAAAATTAATAATAATAATATTTAAACAAAAAATTATTTAAATATATTTTTGATATCTACTTGTGGCGATAAATAGAAGACCAAATCATGGTTTCAACTTTCAAGTGTGCATCATAAAATTTGTAGTTACCATGATGGGGTACGACCGTACGAACAAGTCGCTGCCCTAACAAGAGGTACGTAAGCCTTACATATTACATGAGAGGAGGAGTACATATACACAAGTTTCTTAATAAGTACTGTTGGTGGAGGTAAACAAAAGAGAGGAAATGAATCAAGATTTGTACTGGTATGTAACCTTACTCGAAAATCAATCTACTTGTACAAGTTTTTTTTTTGTTGTTGGTAATATTCTCATTTATTGAAAACTACATCACAAAGCTTACTTTCAAGATATAATGAGTTGAAACAGAGTATGGCAAGTATTACTCAGAACACTAGTTGAACCACAAGTGATGAATTAATTGAAAAAACAGAAACTTAAGGGGAAAGTTTAGGCAGTAAATTAAAAAGTATAAAAGCAAAAGTTGGGTACTAAAGGAGATAACCTTGTGTTCTATTTCGTGCAAAGCTCAATTCCTAACTGCCAAGTAGAATATAAAGTCATAGTTGAATCAAATAGAGACACACATATGCTATTGATGAAAGTTCCTTAATGCAAAAATTTGAAAGTAATCTCTCTAGTACCTACTTTCAGTCAGAAAGTAGTTTTGCAAGAAATAGAGTAACTTCTTTAAAAACATCACTTTGGGACAAAAGTGAACCAGTTGTACCAAAAACAAAGACAATATGCAATCGGTAGTCAATGTAAGAGCTACTTAAAGTCGAGCAGAACTTTCACTTTCATGGCCTTTTCAGAGAGTCCACATATCAGATTAGGAAAGAAAATTTTGTTTCAGCTAAAGAAATATGCAGTAATGGTTCCAACTTCCAAGCAGAGGTGGAGTTTCTATATGCTTAAAGATGGTGGAAATTAACTATGAATTTTGAAAAAAAAAATGACATAAAGTGCATTATGTTTACTCTCTCAAAACTTTATTATTAGGATTACGATTGGGATTGGGCCATAAGAGAAGACCCACTTTTGTGAAAGGAAGAGTACTTAAGTAATTGTAGATCTACCCACAATTGTGAGATGGTACTTTATTTTTTAAAAAAAAATTATTTATTAACAGTTAGATAAGATTAGATTCAGTCAGGAAAAAAAAATATTTCATTCTATATCAAAGATCGAGTTAGTCCCCATCCACAACCCCACGCTGTGACTCTTTTTTATGACTGTTGCATGATTTTATGCTCCTATTCTTTATGACAATCAGCTGTAAACTTATGCTATAAATAGAACATCACTACTCTCATTATTCTCATTATTCAATAACTCAAAAACAAACGACATTAATTTTTTCTTGAGCTCTCTCTGTTCTTTGAAAATTCAAAAACATATTTTTCTTTCATATAGATACACATAAACATATTTATCAATACAGTAACCATCCATAAAAAATTCGATACAGAAACCTCTCCATTCTCTATTCATTTTTTGGTTTCGAGCAACATAAATTTTTCAAGTTTAGCATTTTGAGCTTTAGCTATGCAGTGAAGTTCCAAGACACATTCTGAACAGAGTCTCAAAACGTTTATTTTTCCTGATTTAATTCAATCTAAGAACTTTGTTCCTGATTTATTTTTCCTGCAGCAATAGTTAATAACAGATAGTGTGATTTTTTATCCACCATAAGTATACAAGTGTCAATGGTACTGGGTGGTCATAATAGTAATTATTTATGCATTTTATGGTCTGATTTTAATTTGAGAGAGTTACGGGGTGAAAGTTGAATTATGGCATTTCTGTTTTACACTGGGCTTGTAGTTTATAACGGGCCATGTAAAGTGATAGGCCTTTACTGAGGAGACTGTGGGCTTTACCCGAAACACAGCCCAAACTGACTTGGTATATATTCTTGGGGTTTTCTCGTACTGTTCATTTTTCACTCTGTCTCTCTATTTTGTCTTTCTTCCCGAGCTCTCTCGTTTTCTCTCACGCCATTGATGCTTTAGGGTTTGTTTTAGTGTTGTAGTTCATAAGGTCTAGACCTTAGAGGCTGGTAGAGCTGTTTGGTTTGTCTTTGACTCTCTGTTTATCGTGTTGATTGGAGTCCTTCAAACACTTTATTTGTAACCTGAAGTTTTTTACGTAGTGGATGATCTTTGGCCTTCCTATGGATGTAGTAAACAAATCATGTAAAAATTCTTGTGTTCTTTCTCTTCTTTTTATGATCAAATACTTTGTTTATGTTCCTGTAACTTTTATGTTTAATTTTTCTTGAAATCTTTTGGTTCAACGTTTTAGTCATTGAATCTCGTTTTATAATGTACATTCTGTAAATTACCAACAGATGTATTTAAGATGAATTCAGTCCAATACAATTTATTTAAAGGCAGCCAGTAGCCCAGTAAAACAATAAGAACACCACTCATGACTCATGAGCATGCTAGTCGGATCTTTAGCCATTTAAACAATTGCTCATAACATGGTAAACTACATATATAACCAGCTTTCTCCAAGTGTCCAAACAGACTACTACCCAAAATTCAAGCACTATGATCTTGAATCGACATCCATACATAGAATAAGACTAGACCTAAGACAAGACTCACTTTTTTTTCTTTTGGTTTCTACCATAATTTGGAATCACGATTTTTATTGAAAGACCGACCAGAGGTCAGAAGTTCAAGACTATCAAAGAAACCTAGATTAAAGGAAACTTACAACAGTGTGAACTTGCCAACTGGTAGTGTTAAGAGTCTTCCTCACAGTTTTTTGTACCAGAAGACACCTTTCTTGTCACCTTCATCGGCTTCAACATAAATACACTCTTTGGCCTCTCTCCACAACGCCTTGTAAAATGGTGTTCCATCAAACTGATAATACTCTCCCAGAATTGGCTTGATTGCCTTTGTTGCCTCCATAGCATGATAGTGGGGCATAGTTGAGAAGAGATGGTGAGCCACATGAGTATCTGTGATATTGTGAAAGACCTTGTTCAGGATTCCATAGTCTCTGTCAACAGTGGCTAAAGCACCTCTTAACCAGTCCCATTCAGAAGAATCGTAGTGAGGTAATGATGGATGGGTGTGCTGCAAAAAGGTGATTAACACTAAAAATGCATTCACTACAAGTAATGGCCCTCCATAAACACATAGAACCCAAGCAATCCCTTTAGCCAAGGCTAGTCGATAAAGCCCATAAAGTACGGCAACAATTCCAATATCAGAAATGTATATCTGCATTCTCTCACGGTCAGAGTAAATAGGACCATGTGGATCAAAGTGGCATGCAAATCTATCATAGGGCCTGCCTGAAACATTGAATGCCAAGTACAAAGGCCAGCCTAGAGTAAGTGTGACGGTGACTGTGAGGAACCTGCCAATAGGGTTGTTGTTAAGATATTTGGAGTACCACTTTATGCTGGACTTTTGCTTGGGGACAAAGACTTCATCTCGCTCAAGTGAACCAGTGTTTGAATGGTGGCGGCGATGGCTATATTTCCAAGAGAAGTAAGGAACAAGGAGACAAGAGTGCAGAACCAAACCAACAATGTCATCAAGCGACTGATAGGCACTAAAGGCATGATGACCACATTCATGAGCTATGACCCAAACTCCTGTTAAGACACAACCTTGGAGGAAAACATAAATTGGCCAGACCAAGCAAGAGAGGGGTTGGGGAAGGTTCATGGAGTAGTTGGTAGCAATATAGTAGAAGAAGAAGGCTATTGTGAGATCATAAACAACATAGGAGAATGATCTAACAACCGAGCGCTTGAAACAATGAGGTGGAATGGATTTCTTAATATCGCCAAGGGTAAATGGTGGTTTGGAGTATGGAACTCTTTTTAGACAGTCAATGCCCGACTTCTTAGGGGGAGGAGGAACAGACATTTGACCACCGGCACCCATACTGTTCTAAAATCTGCATCAAAGAACTTAACAATGAGCATATATACAAACAAAAATGGAGAGTGATTCAAGAGCAAACTTAACAGTCAAAGCAAAATGAATTGCAAACATAAAAATATGCACCTGCACGACGAAAGCTAGCTAAGGTAGCTTTTACTTAACTCTAAATTAATTGACATATAAAACACAGCAGACGGATTACTTTTAATCAGAAGCAGGTTAAGGCATGCAAAAGAAATAGTAAACCAGTAGTAGTAATAACAATAACTAATAATAATGAAATATTTGTTGCTTTGTTCATATGTCCATCCAGCTACGAGAATTTGGGAAATAGAAAAAATAACACAGAGCTAGAAAGAGATTATACAGTTAAAATTTGACAGATTAAGTACAGAAAAATATTTCATTTCAAATTGACTAAGTTTGTAACCGATATTTAATAATTTTGAAAATAAAGGATTCCTAAAATAAAACCTTAAAGATAGATTCTTAAAAAGGTCAAACTCCTGATTTCACCTGCGTCGCTCCAGATATTTAAGTTCCATAAAAGCGTGACTTCCGTTCTATTTCCCTTTTTTTTTTTTTTTTTATTGTTAAAAAAATGACAATTTTTTGAGCAACTAAAAATATGAAATAAATATAGATAAAATAACAAATAAATTTAACTATAATTATTTTTTAGAAAAAAAAATTGAATCTCTTAATAAAAATATTACAGTTTTTCTTTTTCTTATTTTCTTCTCTCTCTCTTTCTTTTCTTTTTCTTCTCTTCCTCTTTTTTCTCTCCCATTTCCTTTCACTTCACATTTTTACTTTTCATCTCATCCTGAAACTTTTTATAATAATTAATTTATTAATATTATAAGCTTTTTATCTTAATTTACGTAGAGTAAAACTCTCATGGATTTTTCTATTTTATTTTCCTTTATTTCTCTCATTTTCTCATTTAGGATGAGTTTTTCTAATTTACCAACATTTATAAGGTCCATTAGCTTTACTTTTTAGACTAGCTAATGCAATCAATTTTTACATCGTTGGGATAAAGATAATGATAGGTTGAGATTTTAAGAGTCCTGACCCACCACGATATAATACAAAAATACCTTTTATGATCATACATAAATCCATCACAATTTAACTAATCTTTCGTTAATAAAAAATTATATCATTTTATTTCTCAAATTTTACATTTAATTAATAACTAATATTGCATTTAATACATATCATAATTTAATATTTTATTTTTTATAGCATAATTTAAAAGTGTCAAACTAGTCAGAACAACCTATTAAGCACTTAGCTCGTTTGTCCACAAATTTAGTACGGCACGTTATGGCCCTTAACTTGTGACTCATAACGAACTAAGTCAAGCCAGGCCGAGTCTCGAAGCTTTTTTCTGTTTTAAAAGTTGATTTCTAAATGAAACCAATAAATAGCAAAATTTGTTTACATTTAATAAAAATTGAGTATAGTTTAATGAATTTTAAATTATTTATTAAAAAAAAATGTTGAAAGTTCACTTAAAGTATTAATATTTTAAAGAGTTATTAATAATTTTTACCTAAATATATGTAATAAAAAGAAAATAATTGAGTTATAGGTCGTGATAACTTGTTGAGCATAATTTAGCGGAACAAATACAGCATAACACGTTAATTTGATTGACCATGTGGTGCCATGCTTCGACGCCTTATTACTCCGATCTATGATGTTGCATTAGAATACCATATACAGTGATCACATGCCTACTTATAGGTACATGCCTACTTGTAGAGGGTGACAATCGTGTCATGTTAGTTATGTTTGTATCATGTTCGTGTCGTATTATTCGTGTCAGCATCAGGTTCGGTTCGTATTATTCGTGTCAAATTTTCGTATCAGTTGACACATGAAAAAATTTACTCGAATTTTTTTCGTATTGCCTATTTATAATAGTAAAAAATAACAAAATTTTTAAAAATATAAAAAAATTATTGATTAATTTTTATTTAATTTTTTTTTATCATATTATGTTATCAAATCGTGTCAAAAATTGTCACATTTACCTGCCTACTGTAACTACAGAGAGAGAAATCAACGGAACACAATAACTATTCTTTTGAAATTTATTTTTCTTCTATTTGTTTTAATGTGAGGGAGAAAAATACACCACATTTATTTTCCCCTAATATAAAGGACAATCTACATTTATTATATCCATCCAATTAATTTTTATTTTTTTTTAACATATATCCATCCAATAAATGTCTTATATGGAATATTCCAACAAACGACGTGGAATCTCGACACTTTTTCTATAAAAAAATAATTTTTACTATAATTTAATATATAGATTATTTAATTAATTTTTATTAATAAATAATCTTATATTTAATTTATCAATTGTTACACCACATAATTTAATACATATAATAATTTAATATATATAATATTATTTTTATTTATATGCATTATTTATCACTAGAACTAGCTTATAAGTAATATTTTAAGTCATTAATACATTAAATAAATACATTAATTATTAATTAAATATAAAATTAATAATATGTGATATTAAAATGACTATAAAATTATTAAATAAAATAAATAAATAAATAAATAATTTGCTACCTTATTGCTAGAGTTAGCTTGTTTAATATTATCATAAAGTTCAATGACGAAAAGACGCTATATTTATTAGAATGACTAGAACTATCTGAATTCTCATCAATCATATTGACTGTTTCCTTTTTATATAACTATACTGCAGAAGTTGCAACTTTTAGATGATATTCCAAGTTATTTGATTGATCTAATACGGGATACAACAACAATGCAAAACGCAAAATGCGAAAATAGAGAATAAAGTCTCTTCCGAAACCTATTGTAGGTAGGGCGTGAATCAGACAGGTCATCTTACTAAACCACAATTTTCCTTTGCGTTTTGCAAAGGCTGATTACAGCTGTATTTTTACCACACACATATATAATTTATATATATATATATATATACATATATATATATATAATATAATTTCAAGACATTTATTTATTATTAAAATTATTAATTTTATATTAATTTAATATTTTTTTTAACTTATTATTAAAACTATTAGTTTTGTTTCACTTTAATACTAAGACTATATTATATAATTTTGATTCATTTTAATATTTTATTAATTTAGACATCTAAAATATCAGAAAAATTAAACATGTGACCTATTAGGATTGTTTTAGTAATTTTTATATATAATATAAAAAAAATTAAAAGAAAAACAGCAAGGTAAGTAGGTGGAAGATACCTCTTTTTTTTTTCTTCTTTTCAATATATGTTTTTTTTATGAAATTCAACAAGATACTTAACAACAATTGAGCGAATTTTTTTTAAAAAAACATGTATTTTTAAATTTATAATTATAAAAAGAATTTTTTATACCTAACTCATATATTTTTATAATTTTAAAAAAATCATCTCATTATTTTTTACTGATCGAAGTTCATTAGACACCATTAAAATTAAAATATAATTATTTAAATTTATTTAAGATTATACTTGTTAAATTATATCATATTTAATGTTATTAGAAAATTATTTTTATATTATATATAAATTTAAAAAAACTCTACCCAGGTCAGACCCTGCTTATTCAGCCGCTTAGTTGGCAAAAGTTGGCATAAATGAAACAAAAATTATTTTTATTATAATTTAATACACGTATTAATATATATAATTTAATTTAATTTAATTAATTTTTTATTAATAAATAATTTTATAATTATTTAATTATTTTATATTTTAAATTTATATTTAATTAATTACTAATATATTATTTTATACATACAATTTAATACATATAACATTTATAAAAACAAAAAAACGTAAATAAAAATTTCAAAGTCAAACTAGTTTTAAAACAAGTGAAAACGAGCCCATTTTTGTATAGGAAAAATGTCATAACTCACAAACATAATAATTCAACACAATTTTATTCTATACAAGTTTAACTATCCTATTTAATAAAACTATATCACATTATTTATAATATTTAAATTTTTTCATTAAAAATGAAAATAACAATGACACACAAAAAATGTCACAATTCACAAACATAAATGATTTAACACAATTTCATTTAATACAAGCTTAAATATACAGTAAAATAAAATTTTACTACATTATGTATAATATTTAAACTTTTTTATTGTAAATAAAACTGACAATGACACATATTTATTATACTCATATCAATTAAACTACAACACCTGATAAAATAGTTAATTTAAGTGTAAGTTTATATTCATTTAATATTTCTTATTTAAACTAATTAAGTGAAAGTTGTAAACTTATTAGGTTTTGTACGAGCTTATATTCATTTTTCCTTGGGATGAAGTTTATATTTATATAACATTTTATGACATGATTATAAATTTCAAATATTCAATAATTACGATATACGACATTGACTTTACAATTCGAGGTTGTGTTTAAGAAATTTGAATGTGGGAACTTTTTCATAAAATTTAAATTACATTTAATTTTTTATTTGTGTTTTTCATTTTAATTGACCAGCGGCATAAGTTTAAACTTTATTCCCAACAAGTATGCTTGTACAAAATATATATTAAAAAAAATCATTTTATTTAATATTATTAATTATATAGAATGAAAACGAAGATATAAAAAATTGATGTTTATATTTTTATACAATAATTTATATTTATAAATTAAAATAATTTTTATTTACCATATTATTTTTATTTATTGTGTCATTAATTATAAGTGATGATATTGTTACAACATAAATTTTTATTATCTTACTTATTTTTCATTAATGACATCAATATTCAATAATAATAACATTAACAAAAGTATTTGTTATAATATGATTGCCTTTAATTATAAAGTATTTTATAGTTTTACTTGTATAACAATAATGACAATTAATATTGTTAATATGCCAATGCATGTTTAATAAAATCATTATATATAATTAATGCGTGCAATCTATTTTTGCAAAAATATTCCGCATGACACGCCCAGAATATGGAGCCAGAACTTGCAGATGGGAAAAAATAAATAAATAAATAAGTGAAACTATTTTAAGAGAAACGTGAAAAAAAAAATTTAAAATTTTAGAAGTGCAAAACAAACTTTTTGTGGATATAATACAAAATATTTAACACATCTTTTATATAAGCATAATAGATAGAAATTGTTAAAAGAATGCATTCTTTATTTAATTATATAAGGGCCACATGATTCAGTGATTGCATAGAAACTCGAAAGGCCACAAAGGTGGGAAGTTTCTTTTTAATTGCAGCAAAAGTTGAGAGCTAAGTGGAAGAGACGTAGTTGAGAGTTAAGTGGAAGAGACGTAGTGATAAACCAACCACCCACCAAATATCCCATATCTAGTTCAACGTTCAAGGATATGAAAACTTAATGTAATAGTTCACAAAGAAAGATGCTAATTTCTTTATCAAAAATAGAAGAATTTAAAATGCCATGAAACTAAAAATAATTGAAAAAACAACAAAAATAACACCATTTAAAATTTATAAAAACGAAACTAACATTCTTACAATAATAATCAAACATTAACTAATATCTTCTTAATTCAAAAGAATGATTTTATTTTGTTATTATGAGTTTTGAAATGTATTATTTTAAGTAATTTTTGTAAGAAATGGAAACGAAAAAGTATAGTTCAGATATTAAAAAAACTAAAATAATAATTATATCGTTCATGTACCAATAATTATTAAAGCTTGAGTCTCATGCCTTTTAATTGTTAGAATAGGATTGAGCCACTGCTAGTTGTCAAGTACAATTCAGGTTACAAAATAAACGACGAGGTTATGTATAATTGATTATGGTCGACGTGATTAAGATACTTTAGCATAAAATTGGTAATCAAGGCAACCAACAAAACTAAAATAAGCCGGAGACCCAAATCAGAAAAAAAAAAATTTATATAATAAAACAGTATATCCTGGACTTGGAGGGTTTGATTTGTGTGAAAAAAAGAAAAAAGCAAACAAGGTGTAGAACTTAACTCTTTATCAATAAAATTATATATTTAATTTAATATTTTTATATCAATCATATAAATTAATCGTATAGCTCAGCTCAGATATTATTCCACAACAATAAAAATAAAAAAAATTAGGCAGCAAAACAAGACAACGACGGAGATCGTGTGACCGTCATTGAAAAATCTCACAAAAATGATAAAACAATTCAGCAACTTTGAGGTTCAGAATCCAGATCCAACATTTGAAAGATTTAAACAAGATAAAAATATTTAAAAAAAAACATCGATATTAAACAAAAATAAGAATTTGAAAGAAATCAGAGCCACATTCTATCAGAGTAGCTTCAATAATAGGAAAAAAAAAATCAGGCACCAAAATCAAACATATTAGAATATTAATAAACCTCAAAGATCTGCATTAAGAACACAGAGAAAAAGAAATTTTATAGATAGATCTAAACGACACTACACCATTTAAACAACAAAACCAAGCTTCACCAGAAAAATTCTAGAAGAATTCAACCAACAAATTTAAAATGTGATTACAGAGATTCAAGCTATAAGATATTAAAACGTAAATGAATAAAACGAATAGAGAAAAAAAAAAAAAAAAACAAAGTACCTCTGAATCTCCAAGTAGAAGCTTTTTGATCTCTTTTTTCACCTCCGAAATAATCTAAGGCTCTCTTAAAAGCCTTAAACTCTAAATTTCTAAAATATACTTTGTTTTTCAATCAAGTAGCTGAGATAAGGCCGTTATAACTCATAATACGACGAGTCGCCGACCATTATCTTAAAACTTGAGGGAGATTACGCCTTCTGAAACAAACCCCTCGCTATTTATAAGCTCTCCCACAATTCTTACCCCTTGTGTGCCCTCTCTGTGGCACTGCTTTTGTAAGAGACTAGGGACAATTAGGTCTTTTTCGAATCGAATTTGTATCAGGACTGGATAATCCAAAATTCATTTGAAAAATTATTTATTATTCACATACTAAGAGATTATATAGTATTTTTAATAAAATTTAAAATTAGTGTAAATATTTTTTTTAAAAATATAAATATCTAATAAATGATAGAAAGAGAAAATAATATAACTGATAAAAAATATATTTTAAAAATAATAAATAATAACTCATCCTAGAAAAATTACAAAACTAACACATCTAAATTTTTTAATAATAAAAATAATATTTTTTAAAACTAATTCATATTCCTTTTAATTCAAAGTAAAATCTTATTTTTATTGTTATAAATTTTAAAAAATATTATTTTAAGTAATTTTTCCAAACCTAACATTATCTCACTAATTTTAATCTAATTTGAACTCTTTATTTGTATTTTTAATTTTTTATACACTAAAAAATCATCATAAAATAAGAATAATAAAAATAGGTTATGTTAGCCCATTTGTCTTAAATTATTTGTTAAATTTTAAATCTTATTATATGATACTAATGATTTGTGCTCTAAAAATTTCAATTTTATTTTTATTATTGATTACATGTTAAAAAATTTAAATAAATTTATTGGTCAGTAATATTGTCACATTTATATTGTTTTTTTTTACTGGCTTTATTAAAAAATTGACAAAGGTGACTCTTGTTTGTAAAATTATTATTTTTCGAATAATTTATATTATAAATTTGATAATAAATTATTAAATTAAATTTTTAATTGCTTTCAATTTAATTTTAATATGAAAGGGGAAATTTCAAACATTAATACGGTGATTATACTTATACTTGTACAATACATATGAAATGTAACAAATATAAATTTGTTATAAACTAAAAATGCATTATCATATAGGGAGAATAAACCATCAGTTATTCTCCCACAATCACTGTTCCGTTTTTTATTTTTTATTTTACTTCAATAAACATTAAAATATATCTAAAATGTATCATTTTTATAAATAATTATTTTATAAATTTTATTATGTATTATTTAATTATTTTTTACTTTCTTTTAGTTTTTAAGTACGTTTTTTATAAATAGTTATTTTATTATTTTTGTTGTGTACTATTTTAATTTTTTTAACTATTTTTTAAACATTAATAAATATCAAAATATACTTATAATAAATCCACTTTTTTTCTTTTGGTTTCTATTTTTTTTTAATATACTAATAAATATCAAAATATAACTATAATAAATAATTTTTTTTATAAATTGGTTTTTTTTTTTATTTATCAATATATATATTAAAATTTATATCTAATAAAAATACTTCTTATGAATAATTAATTTGTTATTTTTATTATGTACTATTTTGGTTATTTTTCACCTTTTTAGTACACTAATAAATACTTTCTTATAATTTGGAGTTTATGTATACCAATAAGTATTAAAATGTCTTTATAATAAATATATTTCTTATCTATAATTAATTTATTAATTTTATTGTGTACCATTTTTATTGTTCTTCATTTTTTATTACATTAATAAATATCAAAATGCACATATAATAAATACTCTTTCTTATGAATAATTTTTTCTTGTACACTAATAAATATCAGAATATCCATAAAACAAATACATTTTTTTATGAATAGTTATTTTATTAGTTTTATTTTGTATTATTTTAGTTATTTTTCATTTCTATTATATTAATAAATATCAAAATGAAGATATAATAAATATATTTTCTTATACAATAATAAATATAAAAAAAATTATAATAAATGTAGTCTTATGAATGGTTGTCTTCTTAGTTTTTTTTTTTTTACACAAATAACTATCAAAATATCTCTAAAATAAATACAATTTTTTTGAATAATCTAACAAATTATAAATAAATTTAAATAATTATCTCAAAGTAAATAACTTTAATAAATGTAATTATATTATATGTAATGACTTGTGATGTACGGATCTAAAACTAGTTTATTTAAAATCAGTGACGATCCAATTGGAGGCTATACCGGGCTTCAGCCCGGTAGCTTTTTGAGATTTTTTTTTAATTTAATAAATATTACTAGTATTTTTATAAAGCACAATATATTATTTATTGTCAAAATTTTATAAATAAATTTAAACTAATACACCATTTTTTGATCTTATATTATCTACAACTTTGCTCCTTTTCTGTTATGTAATTATGTTTTATGATCTATTGCTTGCTACTTAATCAAGTCAAA
This sequence comes from Elaeagnus macrophylla, assembly GCA_029378325.1. Taxonomy (NCBI): domain Eukaryota; kingdom Viridiplantae; phylum Streptophyta; class Magnoliopsida; order Rosales; family Elaeagnaceae; genus Elaeagnus; species Elaeagnus macrophylla. The sequence continues at coordinate 25,631,553 of CM055648.1, read as the reverse complement.
GTTTAGTATTTTTTTAAAAAAAATTAAAATTATCTATATTATTTTTTTAAAAAATATTATATATTCAAAATATTTGTACTTAAACTTACAACCAAATCAATAAGTGTATGTTATATCTCTTAAAAATTGTAACTTTTAAACTTTTATCGACAAATATCGTATAATTATTAATTTGAGTGCCTATGTAAGTATAAATTTGTATATATTTAGCACTCTTCTTTCTACATAATAGTTGACTATTATTTCTTTAGATTTGTTGAACTTTATATAATAATTAATAAATTTTATGAAGTATTGTCGAAACAACTTAAATAAATTTTTTGTTTGCTTTTTAAGTTTATTTTTTTTTTCTTTTTAAATTTTTTTTTCTTTTTTAAGTTTATAAATATATTTTTAATTTTAATTATAAATTATAATATTATAAATAATTTTTTTTAATTTTTTTTTTAATATATATTAGCCTTCCTAGAAAAAATTCTTTGGTCCGTCCTGTTTAAAATGGTAAGAAATCAAATGATTTCAAACTCATAGTTTTATTAGAATTAGGAAGGATAAAGCATATATTAGCATTCGGTCATTCCGTCATTGTATCTTAAATACACTCATTATTAACCATTAGACTCATAATTAAAAAAAAATTATATTTTTATAAGGAAACGTCATGAATGGATAGTGGTATACGTATATTAGAAAGATTGAATTTTCATGATAGAAATTAGTCGACTTGTGTCCAAATTGCGTTTAAGCCCACAAATTGTTTGAAGACGACATGACGTGGTTTTATAGGATTTATTTTGCGGTTATTTGCTTGCTTTATGTGATCGATTCGAACGGATTATAAGTTAATATTTTTTAAATTAATAAAAATATATTTAAAATTATAAATTTTAATTATATAAAAATAATATAAAATATTAAAATATTCTTTAAAGCTAATAAACAAATATATAAGAACTTGATATCGTTGGATAAGTATGTAATATATTACATACAATAATAAAAGTATATGTAACATATTACATACAGCGATAAATAAGGAGAAAATAAAATTAAGAACATAAACAAGAAAAAAAATTCACAATAAGAATGATAAATGAGTATATAATATGTTATATACAATAATTGATAAGTATGTAATATGTTACGGTGTATAATAGTGAAGGGATATGTAATATGTTAGACTAAAACAACAATTTCAAGCTTTTCTAATATTTTTATCTTTTGCTTTCAAAAAAAAAAAAAGAGGGAGAGAATGTACAAAGAAAAAAATGCAATGAGGACAAAACCGTAAAATAATGCAAATCAAAACTATGACAGAGAGCGAGAAAGGAAAAAAAAAAAAATGCAAACGAGCTTAAAAAGGTGTTATATAAAGGAAATAATTCAACAAGCTCACTTCAATCATGTTCGTCAGTCTTGGATATTTAATTTTGATTCGGTACAAAAATATCTTATCCATTCGTGTTTTGACTTGATGCCTTTTTAGTATCAATATTTTATCAAAAATATTTTAAATTGATCATATTTTTAAGTATTTTTTGTTTAATATTTATATTTTTTAAATTGCTCTAATTTAGTCATTTTTAGAATTTAGAGTATATTTTTTACTATTTATTAAATTGGGCAGATATATATTCATTATTTCATTCTCTTATTTTAAATCAGTTAATATTTTTTTTTTTTTTTGAGAAACAAAACACCCCAAAAAAATTCACATTTAAAATGCAAAAATGCTGTATATTTTAGAACACAATTTTTTTTTTCATAAACTCACTCCATAACTGTGCAGTAAACAACACAAAAAAAATTAACAAACTCACTTCATATGCAGTAAACAACAACAAAAAAAATTTCAAAAACTCACTCCATAACTCTTCCATTAAATGATGATTATTTGATAAGTTTAACAAATAAGAAGAAATTGGGTGTAGGAATCTGAAGTAAATATGTTTTATGAATCTGAAAAATGCTTTAATCGAGTAAAAATGGCGGCCAAATACCCTCAGATCGTTATTGGAGGCGAGAAGGTAAAAATGATAGAAATAACTTTACCTTAATGTTAAAATCTGACATTTATTGTTTAAAATCCAAAAACGGAACCATTTTAAAAACATGGGTACTAAATTTGAACAATTTGAAAAATATGGGTACTAAATTAAAATCACTTGAAAACATGATCAATTTGTGGTACTTTTAATAAAACATGGATACTAGAAAGGTATCAAGCCCCTCACGTTCATTTTAAGATTTGAGGAATAAACAACGAATTGACCAACCTGACCTTACTAATGTTTATGTCATTAACGGTATGTGTGTTACATCGTATTAAATATCATAACTATAAAATTTATATACAGTAATATATTTGCCTGTAAAATCATACTATATCATACAATATAAAAATAGTACAATTATGTAAAAATTTTGTATGACCAGAAGGTATGAGGGTATAAACCGTACTGAATAATTAACTTACTCTGTCTAAATTTTTCAATTATAAAATTATATATTTTAATTTTTTCTCTTATTTTAAATTAAAAATAATATTTTTTTATTTTTAAAAATATAAAAATAAATTAATTATTAATTTAAATAAATTTTATAATGAAAACCATTTTAAATATAAATTATCTTAGTAAAAAAATATATATAATTAATTTAATCTGACTATATTATATAACTTTTCACTAAACATTGTACAAATTAATTATAATATAATTCAATACAGTTTAGTCTAATATGACTATACTTAACTTATTCGATACAATGTACCAAATATGCCGTCAATTAATAATTACAAGTCAAATTCAGATATTTAAAAATTATTAAAATAAAATAGTATATAAACAAATTATTACAAAATTAAATGATTTACTAATTTAAATAGGAGAAGAGGAAGGTCACGCAGGGAAATAAAATATGAATCCCATAAATTAATAAGTCATTTACATTAATTATTTTTTACTCTTTGATATTAATTTTCTTTTACAAATTCAAAATATGCAATTACAACATTATTTTTTATTATTCATTTTAAAAAAATTGAGTTAATTAAAATTTTTATTTCAAATACTTATGGTTCTTTGGTAAATAATAAAAAAAAAGAATTAGTTTTAGACTCACTTTCTTCTCATTTTCATTCTTATTTCAATTAATTTTTATTACATATTTGTAAATGTACTCTTAATTATTTTTGTTACTGTCATGCCTAATAAGTATAAAATGTCTTTTTTACTCATACTTTTAATTTAATTTATCATTAAAAATTATTATGGTGATAATATTGTCTACTTAATATACTAATTTGTTATTCAATATTGATAGTTAACTATTTGAATACATTACAATTTTTTTTTTAATATAACATATTTTATACTTTTTATAAATTATAATTATTAATGTTGTTCATATATTCAAGCAATATTATTTATTTTTTATAAAAATAATGAACAAAATTAATTAATATGGCAAATATAATATTTTTACGGTAGGTATCTTAACTTGCTCAGGCTGAGCCGACAATGTAATTATCGTATAAAATATGAAATTAATAATTGTTTTAGTTTATCCAGGATATTGTCGGTATTTTGTTTGACATTAAAGTATTTGTTATTATGTTTTGTAAAATTTTTTTTAGTTATATTATAAATGTTATGTCGAGATGTTAATCTTTATTGTTATAAAAAATTCACTGATTCAAATTTTATAATTAACTATTAAAATAAATTGTAATATAAAATTGTTGTTTAATATTGGTATATATTTAATCATAATTATTTTAAATTTATTATAATATATTACGTGTAGTATTTTTATTTGTATATATTTAATCATGATTATATGATATGTGTAGTATCTTTATTTTTATTTTAAATTGTAATTTTTTCTTGTCTTTAATTTAATTCTTAATTTATTATAAATAAATAAATAAATAATTGTTCTCGATGGGAGAGTTAACTCCACTAAGCTCAGTGTTATTAGTGGAGCATGCCAATTTATGACGACTATTATTATTATTATAATAAAAATATATGAAATATTTATTTTATTTATATAATTAATTATATTTTAATATTAATAATTTTGAATAAAATTGATATTAATAAAAAATTGTAGTAAAATTGTCACTTTAAATATAATGGACATATATAAATTTATTTTAGAAATGACTACTTAATCCAATAAGTCGGATATTGTACGTATTTGATATGTTCGAGCCAAATTGGATCAAGGCGAAACAAGTCAGAAATAGGACATGGTATTGTCCATTTAATTTTAAACGGTTTGGGGCATAAATTGAGCTGATTTGTAACATCATTTGAGTACCTTTTTTAATCACTCAATTAATTTTAACATTTAACAATTTATACTTTTTGTGATTTTACGATTCACATAGGTACCATCATTTGTTTTTAAATTTATTTACTATTAAATTATTTACAAATCAATTTAATTATTTTTAAGTTGAATTATATGTGAAACAAAAAATAAAAATATATTCTAGCATATCATAATTGTGAATTGAAATATAATGTCATATGATAGATTACATATTTTTATTACCCAAAAAAAAGTTTTGTAAAATTTCATAAAATTAATAGATTATCTAATGTTAAAAGTTTAATAATTAATTTAATGGATATAGGCACTATATTTATTATAAGGTTTATTATCTTATTATATTTTATCAATATTTTTATCCAAAGTGTAGATATTTATTTATTGTAAAATTTGTCACTTTATAGTATTAACATATTTTATTATATTTTGATTATTTATCTTTTTTCTTTGCAATACTCTTGATTATTATTATTATTATTATTATTATTATTATTATTATTATAAAGTCCATTAAAAACATAAGTTTATTTGATATTAATTAATCGTAAAGCTCATATTTTTTTTTTACCTCTTTAAATTTTTGACTCAAACATTTCCTAGTGGCTTGTACGTATGATACCCCTTGGTTATACTAAAATTTAATTGTTATTTGCTTGTTTAATGATAAGTTTCGCTTGCATTTATTTTATATTATAAATTCAAACCATACTTTTACTACAATAGGTACTTAAAATATATAATGATATAAATAATGGTAAGATTCTAATTATTAATGAGAAAATTATCGTACATATCCCAATTTTTAATGAACTATATTCCTTATATGAGTGGCTTTGTCTTCTTACGCAAAAGTTGTCCATATGAAAGTGCTTTTAAGAACAAATGTATCATTGGAATTTTTAGCTGAAGCCCAAAATCCTTGAAAACACATATGATAAAATTATTTTATGTTTGGTAATGGCAAATTTAGTCATTTTTACTAATTCAATACCTTATTGTCAAAACGTTATTTCATGTTTAGAATTGATTTATTCCTACTCTCACCCCCTCTCTTTTGTGTTTTTATTGTTTCTTACTTTTTTTTTTTTTTTAAATTAAATTAGTTATTTATTTGTTATTAATTTAGCACGTTTGGTACTTTATGTTTTCTATTTGAAAAATAAGTTATTTATGACTTTTTTTTTGTTATAGATAATAAAATGAAAATATCACATTATCATGTGACAATGCATATTATTTCATTTGTGCTTAAACTCAAAAATAAATTAATAAATATATTTGTCTTATCCATGATATTTCGTTCATTACTCTAATAAAATTCTCAGTATAGTGTTGGAACAATTTTCTAAACTTGTTGTTGAATGTTAATTTTCACGATCTTCAAGTCAAGTCTCCACAATTTTCAATTATGATACTATAAAATCATTATAAATAATACAATATTTGAACTTGTTTTCAAGGCACGACTTTAAGTCGTTATCCTTCAGACAATATTTGCCCACACCAATTTGGTAATGCACTAAAGTTCAGCAAATACACCTCCAGGATACAATGTAGCTTCTTGTTGTCTGTGGTGTGCATTCACGAAGACAACCCAATAACACCTTTGACTTTGAAAAACACTCAAGATAATTAATGTTCTAAATCTGCATTATTTAGAACACTAACTTTATTTGTACATATTTGTAGTGAAAAATGTTAGAGAGCATTTATTATCCATTTTCTTATTCTCTCTTATTCTTCAAATAGTCTAAATGAATGACCTAGTTATAGAATTTTATGCACCTCTTCAATTGGGTTATAACTGTTTGATGAGTTGTGACTTTTCTAAAAGTCATGTCTTTTAAAACATATGTAATTGTTTATAATAATTACAACTTATCAAAAAGTTATGTTCTTTTACTTAAGTTAAAACCTTTCAACATAACATTTCACTTCCAAAAATTGTAACTATTCAATGCATCTTTTGCTAAAAGGCATTTGTCCAACCATTGTAAATTTTTAGCCAAAAGTTATGTCTTTTTATTTTAGAAAATGTTCCAACATATAATAATTTGTTTGGAAAAATTAGAAAATATATTGTACCAAGTTTTTTCTGTAAGACTCATTTGAGTGTGATCTAACTAATTTGAACATCGTTCACTTCCCATTGTGACCTATCTAATTTTACGAATAAGATGAGAAGATTTAAACATTGTTCTCTTGTGAGAAGGAACACTTACCTAAGAGTTATACCAAATTGCTTGAACTAAAAAGACATGAAATTAAATCAGTCAAGTCAAAAAAAGATTAAGATACTAAATTTTTTAAATTAAAAAGTAATGTATTGTTCATGTATATATATCATTTTTTCACCTTTGATTAGATGCTTGTTAGTAATGTCTTTTAAATTGATATGTATTTTTGTAATTGAATTATATAATATACTACAATTTGGAGACATGGCTGAAAATTTGCAATTTCTAAAAATAAAATAAATTGAAAACTCTATTCATGAATAAGTATTTTATTTCATTCTCTAATTATTTGAAAAACAACATGTCTAAACAGATCAGTTATTGATGTCCTTCTTTAAAGAATTATTATTTAAGATAATTACGACTAATTTTTTTAATATTATTTTACATTAAATGACTAAATGTATCTATATTTGAACAAAAATTCGTGATATTTATTCCATATAAAAATAAAGGAACAATCATTAAAATTACATTTTCAAGCACACCTACATTAGGAAGCTTATATCAATACTCATTAATATACTATTGACCTTTACAATTTTTTTGCTAAACTACTGTTGACCATAATTTACTATGAAGTTAATTTTTCTTCTTCAATAAGTTTAAAATTAGTGTGACAAAAAAAGAAATCTCCTATAGAAGGAAGAATTTCCAATTATTGGTGATGAAATCACTAATTTTAAACTTATTGAAGAATAAAAATTAATTACATAGTAAATTACGGTCAATATATAGTTGTTTAGCAAAAAAAAAAAAAATTTAATAAATAAATAAAATAAAATATATTTGAAAAGGTCAACCGTATATTAATGAGTTTTGAAATAAGCTAATTAATGAATAAAAACTTGTACGAAATCATATGTGGTATTGTACCTAACTCACACTAGGCTCAGCTTGAAGCCTTTAACTCCCAACCAGTTCTGTGCCTGTCAGAATTGACATTACAAATTTACAATACAGCAAATGCAATATATTCATTACAAAGGTTCTATAACTTTATGAAGAATAGTAATATTTTATAAACGTGAAAGTTTGAGCCTAATCATGAATTATAGGACAGGCGCCGACTAATTCATATCACATAACTTATTTAGAGCGATTTATTTTTTATCCTTCTTTTTAATCAATATCTTAATTATATTTACATTTAAAAAAATATATTAATTTATTGTAATTTTCGTATGTAATTAACATATGCAATTTTATTTAAGGATTTTTTTTTTTTTTTTTTGCATTTTTATCTCTTTCCTCTCCTACAATATATTAGTATTTTTTTAGTCATTTTTAGCTAATTTTTTCGTCTTTTTTTATTTCCGTACATTTTTAATTGATTCATATTCCATAAAAAATACATTATTTTAGTTGGCTAATATTTACTTGATACATTATTGTTTGATAAGTTTTGATTATAAAATATAGTTTATGGCAAAAACATATATTAATAAAATTTTATGTCGTCTTTCTCAAGTGAAAATATATAATGGGTTAAGCAAAAATGGAAGTTTGAAACCACCCATTTTTGTAATTACTTAAAATCACTTAATTATTTCAAATATTTAGCTTGTACAATCTCATCTTTTTTTTTTTTTCAATGTAAATATCTTATTTTATTTTGTATTTTTATAATTATTTAAAATTATTAATTTTTTTTTTTTTATAATCTGAACTTATTAAACAAGAATGTATCAAGCAAGTATTCATAATCTATGATAATGTATCACTTATAAAGTATAAATTAGTTAAAAATGTAAAGGAGAAAAAAGAAAAAAAAAACTTATTAAAAATGCCAAAAATGATTAAAAATATTATTATTTTTAGGGGAGAAAAGAGACAAAAAATTGGTTGAAAATGCCAAAAATGATAGAAAAAATATCTTTTTTGTTGTAAATGAGGAAAAAGATGAAAATTTTAAAAATATCATTTATTAAAATTGCATGTAAAGGTTACATATAAAAATTACAAAAAATTGATAAATTTTTTTAAACATAGATATCACTAAAATACCAATTTATAATAAAAATAAATAGAATACTAAAAATAAAATTATGATATTATTAAGATAGAAAACCTTATTCATAGTCACACTTCAAATAAAAAATTCCATATTAAATGGGTTAAGGTTTTTACAAGTTCTATAATTCTTCAAAATGTACAATTTAGTTATGTATTTTTTAAGATATATTTTTAAAATTTTGTAATTATTCAAAACATATACTTTAGTTTTCTATCTTTTTACATTATTTTAGTTGGCTAATATTTACTTGATGCATTATTGTCTGATAAGTTTTAATTGTAAAATATAGTTTATGGAAAAAAAATATATTAATAAAATTTTATGTCGTCTTTCCCAAGTGAAAATATATAATGGGCTAAGCAAAAATGGAAGTTTGAAACCACCCACTTTTGTAATTACTTAAAATCACTTAATTATTTCAAATATTTAGCTTGTACAATCTCATCTTTTTTTTTTCTTTTTTTTTTTTTCAAGGTAAATATCTTGTTTTATTTTGTATTTTTATAATTAGTTAAAATTACTAAATTTTTTTTTTTTTATAATCTGAACTTATTAAACAAGAATGTATCAAGCAAGTATTCATAATTTATGATAATGTATCACTTATAAAGTATAAATTAGTTAAAAATGTAGAGGAGAAAAAAGAAGAAAAAACTTATTAAAAATGCCAAAAATGATTAAAAAATATTATTATTTTTAGGGGAGAAAAGAGACAAAAAATTGGTTAAAAATGCCAAAAATGATAGAAAAAATATCTTTTTTGTTGTAAATGAGGAAAAAGATGAAAATTTTAAAAATATCATTTATTAAAATTGCATGTAAAGGTCACATATAAAAATTACAAAAAATTGATAAATTTTTTTAAACATAGATATCACTAAAATATCAATTTATAATAAAAATAAACAGAATACTAAAAATAAAATTATGATATTATTAAGATAGAAAACCTTATTCATAATCACACTTCAAATAAAATATTCCATATTAAATGGGTTAAGGTTTTTATAAGTTCTATAATTCTTCAAAATGTACAATTTAGTTATGTATTTTTTAAGATATATTTTTAAAATTCTGTAATTATTCAAAACGTATACTTTAGTTTTCTATCTTTTAAGATATATCTCTAGGTCCTATAATTTTTTTAAAATTGCAATCAAGTTCAAATTAATAGTCTTTTTTTTTTTTTTCAAATGTAAATTCAAAATTTTGAAAATTAAATACAAAAAAGTAATAATTTTTGAATGAATATTAAAATTTAATTTTTTAAAATAATATAAATAAAAGTAAAAAACTTAAATTTGAAATTGATTAAGAGAATGAGAAGATTAAAGAATTAAAATTTTGAAAAACATAAAATGTAAAAAATTAGCAAATTTTAAAAACACACAAAAAAAAAGTAGAAATATATTTTTCAATTTTTTATTTCAATTATAAATTAAATATATATTTTTAAAAAAAATATTAAAAAATTAATTTTTTTTAGTAAATTTCAAATTTTTGAATTGTATTTATTTTTCAAAACTCTAAATTTTCTATTGAAAAAAATTTATTTGAACTTGATTGAAACTTTTGATGAATTATAAAATCTTAAGAGTATATTTTAGGGAAAATAACAAAACTAACACCCCTCAAAACTTCTAATAACAAAACTAGCACCCTTGTGTTTATACTTATATTTTTACAATTAAAAAAATGACTAATATGTCATTTTTTTAACATTTATCTAATTAAAATTGAACGACGATAATTTAGACCCGTTCAATATTAAACGTTCAATATTTTACGTTCAATATTATTGAGGTGTTAGTTTTATTACTATAAATTTTAGGGGTGTTATTTTTGATAATTTCCTATATTTTAATAGATAGAAGATTAAAGTGTATATTTTAAAAAATTATAGGACTTTAGAGACCTTAAAAAATGTAAAATTAAAGTGTATTTTTTAAAGTATTATATGAGTTATATAAACCTTAACTCATATTAAACAATGAGTATGGTCCTCTGACAAAAAAAAAATTTGTGAGTATGGTCCCATAAGGCCAAAAAGCAACTGCTTCTCCTGAGACGGAAATCTCAGGAAAAATAATTTGTTACACATTATCTGTTCTGTAAATTAATTTAGGACTACCTAATACTGCTTCACCTAGTTAAGGATGTAACATGGCCCAGACGGGCACAGCTAACCTGGTAACCATTTGGCCTGTTGGTCATCTGTGTCAGCCTGCGAAATTATTTATGACGGGCCAACACGTAAAGTCCTTCTCTTTTAAAAGTTAATTCGCTAAAACTAAATAAATGATATCATTCTAATGTAACATAGATTGGGCATGGTAATTTAGAAGTAAATCAAACATCATTGTTGATATAGTTGAAGAAAAGATCACAACAACTAACATACAAAATGAATAATATAAATGGGCATGCCGAGTAGTTTTTCATAAGTGTTTTTTTTTCCCTTTTCGGGAAAGTAAGGGGTATGGGTAGCCAAAGAAGGGACTCCAAACCAATCCCTTTTTTTTTTCTTATAGATTATTAATGGAATATTAATCGATGATCTGTTACTCAATCCAAGCTAGCAAAAAGATTCCAATATTCAAACCTTCAACCTTCTGTCCGGAAGGCTACAATGACCAACAATATACAGCTCAGTTATGAAGCAAATCTCAGCTGTTGCGGCACTATTTAATTGGGTTAGAACTTAGAATATGCAAATCCTCATTTTGTTTTTTCCTATAATTGGTTTTACTTGATATATTATTTAGGTATTAAGTGATTTAATGTATTATAGAAACATTTCAAAAATATAATCTATTAATAATTATAAATTTCTTATGTACTTAGCTCTGTGTAATTATTTGATTGAGTTAATTAGGTCTCATAATTTCATAAAAATAGTCAAATTGCTCCTACTAATATAGCATCATGAAATTCGACATTATGCATAACGAATTTGTTAAATATATGCGTAATTAATTCAGACTAACTAATTAGTACTTTCAAGCTAAATCAAATTAAAAAAGTACTGGAAAACAAATCCTTATGTAACTAAAAACTTGAAAAAAAATTCCACCATACAAAGAAATAAAAAATTTGATTTGAAGATGACACATTTTAAAGATATTATAACTTCCTTTGCCACTAAAATAGATAAAAGTCATCCAAGATCTGTAAAAAAATATCATATATCTCTCATATATATTTATTTTGTGCAAAAATTCATAAGAATCATGAACTTTTAAATATCAAAATATTAACTCCAATGATAATATTATTCTTGTTTACTTATAAATCTCATATTAATATCATATTTAAACAATGTGAGATAATATCTCTAACATTCTCTCTCAAAATATGAGTCATTATCTTTTGTAAAGCATATTACTTTGTATTTTAACCTATTTTATTATATTCTATTTTACAATTAGGTCACTTATTTTTCCTTTTTTCGTAAAAGTTTATAACAATCATGAGTCTTTAAATTTTAAAAGGTTAATTTCAATGATAATGATACTCATGCTTACTTATAAACTTCACATAAGTATCATGATTAAGCAATGTAAAATAATATCTTTAAAATTTTTTTCTTATTTAAATGAAAAATTACAATTTGGATTTATTTACCTATTTTTTAAAGAAATGTTGGGATCAATTGAGTCCAACTAAAAAATAACGAGACTAAATTACTATTTTTTTTTTAAAATAATGGGACTAATTTGAGCTCTCATCTCAAATAACTTATCATTAACATTGAACATGGTGTAATTAATTATAATTCAATATTAAAAAAGTTTAATTTGTCGAAATTTAACTTGAATGACGTTTAATTTACAAATGTTTAATGTGGAGTATATAGACTGAACTTTTTATTTGTTAGTTAAAATATATGAATTAGTAATAATAGTATTATTTTTTTGATTATAAATTTTAAATGATATTATAAATATTTTTTTGAAAAAAACATATTGGTTGACATTTGCTTTCCAATATTGAAATGTATAGCAAAACTATAAGAATACTTTAAACCTACATTATTTTTCATTAATGATGGAAAATCATATATGAAGGAAAAGAAAAGTTTGAAACATTGCAAAAAAGAGATTAGAGTTGATGCACCAACTTGTTGGGTACGCGTAACACCTTATTTAAGAATGAGCCAAATTATATTTTTATTGATAATGATATATGTATTAAGTTGTGTTATATATTAAATTATATGTTAATTATTAATTTAATATAAAATTAAAAATATAAAATAAATAAATAATTATAAAATAATAAATTAATTAAATTATGATATATTTTGATATCATCAGATTATAATAAAAATAATTAATCAATTTTTATAGTAAGTACACGGTATCGCATGCTAAAGACTAATAGAGTTACGTGTTCGAGTTTTGACAGTATCATTACTAAGTTGATGCTTTTAAAGGCACATCTGTAAACTCCTTCTAAGAAATTATTCATTGATATTAGGATCGAAATTTTCTGGATAACACGTAAGCATTAACATTTGTCCTAAACCAATTTATATAATTTTTCGCTTCTTCAATAGTTACTAGTTTTTTTTTTTATATATTGAAACTTGTAGTTAGTTTGTTCATCAAGTTATGTAAATGAGAGAGGAGAGATATTTTACAATAATAGGCTTCATTTTTAAGTCACTTGTTCCGTATGTCTAACGTCTTATAATTAAGATGGAGTACAGGGACGAAATCAGCAATTTATTTAGTAGTGCCGTATTTATGACAGCAACAAAAATAAACGATTTGTTTGATCAAATTATTACAAAATAATATAATTATTTTCATAAATTTATGGTAGAAATTGTTGACTACAAATTGAAATATTTTTGAACATTTGACAACTAATGTTATATATGTATTAAATGTATATTTTTTTAGCAAGTCGAAATAAAAAAAATCACAAATTAAATAAATTAAGTTGTAATAAGATTAAATAATATATAAAATTAAATTAAATAATTTAAAGTACAAAAACATGTTAAAAAAAAAATCAATTTGTTAAATAATAAGACAAAAACATCTTATGTAGTACAACTAACATAAATGTCAATTTCATCTTTTATATAAACATACTTAAAGAGTATGGGAAATTTTACCAAGGAAATATATAGAAAGATGACAAACATATACAAAACTACTGTATATCATAGATATTATAATTCGAACCCATATTTAATAGGATATAGGACACAATTTTTATCACCAGATGTTTAAAAAAAATTATAAGAAAATATATTTAAAAATTAATAGAAGTATACATACCCAAATAATTTATACCGTGATAATACACAGTCGTGCTATATATTGATTTCTTCTTTTAAATAAATAAAAATCAGGTTAAGTTTTAACCATTAAATTAGCTCACAACAATTTAGCTATTAAATATTTCGTTGTCATCCATAAAATGTAAGAAAACTTTTATATTAGTTAACTGAAAATAAAACCCAACACGCACCAATTATATGTCATTTGCACCACGAGGACACGTTAGTAGTGATATTAGGCGTAGAAAGGACGTGTTTGTTTTGTTATGGACACGACTAATTAATAGTAAAATTAGGCTTATAGACGTGTTTATCTTGTGCACCATGCATGGGATGGCATTAAATTGCCAATTACAAAAAGGCGTTCGACATGAATTGGCACTATTTAATATGTTTGGAAAGGAGTCAATTGCCTCAACGACTCTATCTATAGCATTAATTTGGTCCAAATTGTAAACAAGCACGAGTATATAAACTATTATTTAGAAATAAAATCTTCAAATTTCATCTTTATTTCATATTAATTTTTGAAAAAATAATAAAAATAGTATTATCAAAATTTGTAATAACAAAAATAATACATTGTGTTCAAATAATATATTTTTACAATTAAAAAAATAATTATTATATCATGTTTATTTAAACGCCGTTCAAATTAAATTACGATAATTTAAACCTGTTTAATATTGAACGTCATCTAATTAGATATCATTCAATATTATTAGAGTAATATTTTTGTTATTATAAAGTTTAGATTTTTTTTTCCTTAACATTTTTTTTTTTTTTTTGCTTTTGGTGATGACAAATTTGTTGCTTTGTAATTTGAGGGAGGAAGAGTAAGAACAATAAATTTGATTTGGGTATACCAATTTTTCTAGTCATAATCAAATTGACAAGAAGATTTTGTATTGATCTTCCCGTATCACATCCAAGAGTAAAATTTTTGGTAAAACAATATCACATAGATCCATTATTATTCTTGACATTATTATTTATTTATTTTTTTTTTTGATAATTTTTTTTATCAAAATTAGGATTGTTGTCACACCCTCTAAATTATCGATATAAGATCATGTTTAGGCTTAACATTAAAACACATATCTCAAATTTCAAACTCGGGTTTCTCTATACAGAAAGACCACATCCTTATTCTTGACATTATTGCTCAAGATGAAGGGGAAAAAAAAAAAAAAAGTTGTCTATTCAACTGTTGAACAAAAGAAAAATTTAAGAACACCAAATCCAAACGTTGAGGTAGTGTGAGGTTGTGAGTTACTACAAATACCAAAATAGTTTTTGATCATTGGAGCCCATAGACATCAAAATACTGCTTGTTGGTTGGGAAATGGTTATGATGATCCAGTGAGACAAGAGAAGTGATACCGCTTTGAACGAGGAAAAAAGTTGTTAGCGATATATTTTTATATTTTTCGATCATTTATTTTAAGATTATATACTGTTATGACTTTATATTTATAAAAATTCAGATATGATCCCCTCCATTAGATTTTTTTATATATTGTGACAAAAATGTCTTTAATTTCATTGATTAACTGTAATAAATTTTAATTGGACATATGTCCAATTAGATTACTCAGAATTAGACAGCTATTTAACTGACCAGATTTTGACCGATCTACGACCTCACTCGTCGAACTGAGTTAGACACATGTCCAATTATACTACCCAAAATTAGACGTCTTGAAACAAAAATTGAACAACGAAGAAATCAAGAATCCCTTACAATATGTACTAAGGATAAAACTATAATTTTAAATAAAAATTACAAGTGAGAGTCATCATAAATTACAAATATTAAATAACTTCTATTTCAACATATTACCTTTTATTTGAAGATACACAAGCTAGAAAAAGGAAATGAAAAATGAGACGTCTCGAAAAATAGAGGCTTTCACTGCTCAGGATAAAAATGTCAAATACCTAAATAATTTTATTCTTTACGTGTCGGTAAACTTTTTCTTCATGGAATTAACATCAGCCTAAATTTTTGTCAATAATTTGGATGCTCTTATAAGTTTTACAAATATTATCACCGATATCAATAACATTTCAATATTTTAGCAAAATATTTAAATTATTGATACATATATTTTAATCATTTACCTTTATTATGTTCTTATTACAATACCAATCGGTTAAATTAATAATGTCTGATTGGGTTCAATAAACATAATTTAGGAAATTAGGGAGCGTCATTAACTTCATTGTTTAAGGTAATAGTAATAGTAATAGTACTTTCACCCCAAAAACTTACCAGCTTTAGTCATATTAAGGAGTAATAAATTATGAAGATTAAATTTTAAATTCAAACAAAACTGTATTAAAAACAACAAAATTAATTGTTAAAATATACTTATCTTAATAATAATTATTATAATAATGTTTCCACTTAATTGATATTGGTTGACCCTTTAAATGTTTATAGAATTCTCACTGGAGCGATTTTTTTTACCAAAAAAAAAAAACACATGATTGAAAAATATTGATTATTCACACATTAACATATAAATAAAAAGACTATCCATAAAAAAGAAATTTGAGACCCAGCAGTAATAATTATTAAGCTTTGAAATTAGTAAAGATCCTACCTAATAGTAGTAATAAAGCCACACGAACGTGTCTAATGTAGTATTAACTATTAATTTTTTTAATTTTTTTTATCTAAAATAATATTTTAAAATTTATAACAACAAAAATAATCTATATATTTTAAATTAAAAAAATATAAATTAGTATTAAAAAATATTATTTTTATTATTATAAATTTTAAGAATTAATTTTAAGATTTTAACTTCATTTAGTAAATAAATGATTTAACAATCGCACACATTTTACCTAAAACTTATTCAAAATTGTCCTACTTTCTTGTCTATTTACAGCATGTATATTGCAATAAAAATAATAATGGTAATTGTTAAATTTTGAAAAAATAATACACATTTATTAATAAAAATAATATTTATTAATTTTGTACGAATGCTAATATAGTAATTCAGAGTAATAAAAAATTAAAAATAAAAATAACATTTCTCAAAATTTATAATAACATAAATATTATCATGTACAAATCATATATTTTTACAATTAAAAAAATAATTTTTATATTTTTTTTTGAACGTCCATTCAATTAAACATCGTTCAAATTTAAATTGCATCAATTTAGACCCGTTTAATGTTGAACGTTCAATATTAAACGTTCAATGTTATTGAAGAACTATTTTGTTATTACAAATTTTAGGCGTGTTATTTTTAATAATTTTTTCTGAAAAATTAGTATATTAAATTTTAATATTAAAAATAATAAGTGAGGTTATTTTTAAATAATTAATAATACTGTAAAAGGACAAGTTGTATCGTTAACATCACAACTGAAAACGAAAAAGAAAGATGCAGAAGGAAGAGCAGTACTGGCGAGCTAAATTCAAACAGAGACAAATGCTAGCCACATTCTCTCATATATTTCTTTATACACTCTTCTATTTTAATAATTCTAGTCAATACGATGTATATTGTAAGTGAGGAAATTTAATTTAAAATATTACAATTAATTATAATATTATCCAATTAATTTAAATGACATATAAAAAATTGATTTAAAAATATGTAGATTTTAATAGAAAGTCATTTTCTTTTTGGCTATCTTAGTAGATTTATGATATTTCAGTTCTATCGAAATTATTAACTCAAAAGGTCAAAAATGCACTAAACTTGCTCCTATAGTTATAATAACATAACATGAGACATGTCATGATAAAAATTAAAAATAAAAATCCAATTTTAACTCGATTAAAACTCCACCATTTGCACTTATTTGGGATTTTTATGAGGGATTGTGATTATCATTCATCTTCCATCAAATTAGTAGTTTCGATCTAATAATTGGAGTTCATATAATTTTACAATATCTTGAATAAGTCCAGCTTAATTAAACTTCTAGTCAAATAGTGAATTTATTCAGAAAAAGTAGTATTATAAAAAGTAATGAGAATAATCAGAATATAGATAGTTTTTCAATAATTAACCAACCTTATTAGATAGAAATAAACTAAGAGACCTTGGGTTCAATGGTCGTTCTCTAAGCCCATTATGCCAAAAACAGGTCCGCGGTCCATTTTTTTCATTTGAGCTGTAAAGGCCCGTGAGTCAACGTGGAAAAACAAAAGTTAGGATGAAGATAGTAATGAACTAATGATCCACTAGTTATGATTAAAATATACAAAATTTTATTATCTTTTAAGTGGATCATTCTAAATTCACTAATGATTAAAAAGTGGACCATAAATTCAAAATTTAAAAAAAAAAAAAAAAAATGTTAGAATTTTGTCTGACATGCAACTAATGAACACACATGGACTTAATAAACTATTGCTACTCTTTTTCTAGCAACTATATAAAAATAAAATATCTTGTATCTTATTTGGTCACATACATACACTTAGAAAACTTTGGCATTGGTTCTGGATATTATTATATTGAACTAGACTAACGATAATCTAAAATAAGTGCTTATCAATTTATTAAAAAAAAGTTATAGCTTAAAGGCATGAATAGCACATTAAAGATTAAGATTTGAGTTAATTATAAATATGTGTGTTGTCTTATGTTAATAGAAGATTAAGTTATATTATTGGAAAGGAGTTAAAATTTTGTATGTTAATTAATATAGTATCGTTTTTTTAATAAAAAAATTTAAAGGAGAATTATTCATTTTAAATATTATTACAGTATGAAACTTGTTGCTCTTCGAAACCGAAGCCTCCACCATAATTGATCATATGTTGTCGACTCCACTTTCTTCTCACTTCTGATTTGTTTTTTAAACCAAATAACTTTTATTTAATTGTAAACTTAATTTAAAAACGAAATGAGATCTTTAATCGTTTGTTAATGAATTACACATTAAATATAACATTTTCTCGTAAATTTTAAATACCTAAGCATTTAATTACATGCATAAAGTACTTGTATTTTCTTGTTCTTGTTAATAAAAATACGTTATTTAGAATTTTAGATTAGTGATTTTTTTTAATGGATCCTTTGAAATTCAACATTTTCTCAATTTTTTTTCCTTCAAAACTGTTACATGTTCAGCTATGCACATCACTTTATCTATAGAATTCGTTGGAGGCTTCATTCATATCTATGCTTCTAGTCAATCCAATTCTTCACTTGCAAAAAGTTGATTTCTTTACTTTTAATTCAAGTTAAATAGAGTCAAATTTTAGTTCTTGAAAAGTTGATTTCTTCTATTTCATATTAAATTTTTTTCTTTTTCATATGGCGATGACAATTTTGTTGCTTTCTAATTTAGTTTGAGTAATTTGAGAGAGGCTTTGTATGAAGTGTAGGAATAATAAATTTGATTTGGGCATATCAATTTTTTTATTCATGATCAAATTGACAGAAAGATTTTATTAAAAAATTTTAGGTTTGGGAAAAAAAAAAATCTCAACATACGTAGGTGGATTATTATTGCTAAAGATTAAGAGAGGAAAAAAAAAAAGTTGTCTATTCAATTGTCGAACAAAAGAAAATTTTAAGAGCACCAAACCCAAAAGTTAAGGTAGTGTGACGTTGTGACCTACTACAAATATTCTACAAATAGACACGTTAATTTTTGACATGATTTATTAATTTGATACGATTTATTCATGAAATAGTTAAGTTTGTGTTGAGTTTATATAGGATCGTAAATAGGTTAACCCATTTAATCTATTTAAAAAATAAGGTCTTAATGGATTAATCGGGTGACCCGTAACCCGTATACTTAAAATATTATTGAGATAATGTTTAAATTCATTTCATATTTTATTTTCTTGTTTTTATCAATTTATAATAATATGTTATTTAATTTAATTTTGTATTTTATTATTGATTATTTATTTTTAACTTAAAACAAGTTTTTACTTACAAAGAATTTATGATATATATTTTTGTTAAACCTTTTTGTTACTGTTTGAGACTTTAACATATATTGACTTTGATATATCACAATATTTATGATTATTGATATTATTTTTATGTTATAATAGTTAATATTTTTTACATTTTTTGTTAAAATAATGATTAAATTAACTTAATTTTTAGAGTCTAATTAAAACTTATTATGTTAATAGGTCAGATAAATATATATTTATATTCAATATAATATCTCTAATTTTTTTATATTATAAAATATAATATATATTATTTAATATATTTACTTGAGTTGAATAATTTAATTTATTTATTAAATAAATTAAATTAAATTTTTAACTAGATTAATAAATAAATCGAATCGAAATCAAATTTACATATACGTAAGATAAACAGATTGATTTGAACCCCACACTTTCCAGTTTCCACCCTTCCACCCGTTCGAAAATCCTATCTACAAATGCCAAATAGTTTTGTGATCATTAGAGCCCGTCGACATCAAAATACTGATCGTTGGTTGGGAAAGAAAAAAGTAATGGTCATGATTATTCAGTAAGACAAGAGAAGTGAGAATGCCTTGAACGAGGAAACAAGTTATTAGCTATATTTTTTTATGATTTTTTATTGTACTATTGGTACAATTTACTTTGGGATATAAAAATATCTTCTAAAAAAAATGAAATGAAATGAAAAAAGTGACATTTCGACAAATTGAGACTTTTATTGTTTAGGGTTAAAATGTCAAATACCTAAATAATTTTATTATTTGCTTGTCGGTAAACTTTTTCTGTGTCAATAATTTTGATGCTCTTATAAATTATCAATTTTTACAAATATTTAAAGGATAATTATTAAAATATTGTAGTTATTCATTTTAAATACTGTAATAACCTTTTGTAGTTCGACCTTTCCCGGGGAATTTTTGAAATGCTCATAATCGATCTCATATATATATCACAAATAAATTAACAAAATTTTATAAGCTAAGACAAAATAAAGTAACAAAATTTTATTTACTAAGACAAAACTCTTAAAAGTTTATATTAAATTAATGGTCAATCTTAACACATTATTTATAATATAACAAATTTTACGGTATTTAATGATCCACCTTCTTCAATCCCTACATCTATTTAAAGGAGTATATACTCGCAAAGTGCCTAAAAATTCTAACATAATCATGTTATTTAAACTAAATAACTTTTATTTAAAAACGAAATGAGGTCTTTAATCATTTATTTATGAATTACACATTGAATATAATATTTTCTCATAAATTTTAAGTACTTAAGTATTTAATTACGTGCAACATGCATAAAGTATTTGTATTTTATATTTTTTGTTAATAAAAATAAGTAATTAAAAATTTTAGATTATTGATTTTTTTTTTAAATAATGGATCCTTTGAAATTCAAAATTTTATAACTTTAGGATTAATTGGATAAAAAATAAAAGAAGAAACTTTTAAGGTTGAGTTTGCAAAAATTAAAAATTGCATAATTGCTTCTTCGTTTACTTTTTTTTTTTTTTTCTTTCCTTTTTTTAAATAAAAGCTTTAGCTAAAATTTTAATTCTTTTTTAATACAAAAATATCATAAAAGCAGAAGTAAAAATTCATTTTCACTATATTTAACTTTAACATAGTTAAAAAAAAAAAAAAAAGGAATTCAATATTTGACCCAATAAATGATTTTAAAAAATATAATTTCCTTTTATTTTATTTTTTGAGAAAAATTACTTCAGATGACTTCGATTTCATTCGTTGCATCAAAATAAGTGAGACTCCAATTCAAATTTTCTCAGTTATAATTGCCGACGTATAGTAATGCACTTATGCATCAGGAGATACGGATTGAAGACAAGGTGTGTGCTCCACAGACCAGGTGTCGCAATCAGATTTCAACGCGTGTCTCGTTGCTAGTTCTCTCTAGACAGCCGCTAATCAAATTTAGCTATTCAACACGTGGCTTAGCCAAAAGTCAGGTTTCACCATGACTGCAACAAATTGAAGCTTCCCACGTGGCAGGCCCAAGACAACGTGTCGAAAGCTCGTTGTGTCTAATAAGTGTATTTAAGTAGGATTCATCTTACTTGCTTCGATCTCAATATATTTCAGTTAAGATTATTAAAAAAAAAAGTTTTGAAGAAATCAAACGAAGAGAGAGATAGAAAGTGAATATGCAGACAGGAAAGAACGCGGTGGAGAACGTGAAAGAATCAGCAGCTAATGTCGCTGCTTCTGCTAAGTCCGGTATGGAAAAGACCAAAGCGACCCTTCAAGAGAAGGTACTTATTTTCTTTGTAAAGTATTTCCTTAAATTTTCATTTTTTTTTTCTTTCCAAGTTCTATAATTTGGGAATTAGGATTTGAAATATTTGTATTATTGATATGGTAAATTTGGGCACTTGGTACACAATAGACGGAGAGGATGACAGCACATAATCCAATGGAGAAGGAAAGTGCAACTGAGAGAAAGCAAGAGAAGATCAACCAAGCTGAGATGAGTAAGCAAGCTGCAATGCACAACAATGCAGCGGCTCATCAGCACAAGGTGCAAGGCTCGACCGGGGCTGTGCAATACACCGCATCGGGAGACACTGCATCGTACTCAACCACTGGAGTACCCGGGCACTCCACAGGGTTGCACCAAATGTCAGCAATTCCTGGTCATGGAACTAGGCAGCCTATGGCTCAAGTGACGGAGGGTGCAGTGGGGACTCATCCCATTGGAGTCAAGAGAGGCACTGTTGGAAATACCACTGGTGGGACAACTGCCCATAACACTCGTGTGGAGGGACATGCCCCTAGTTATGGCACTGGTGGTACCTACAGCTAATTGAAGTTGAGTTGGAAGGGGGGGTTTCAGTTTAATTTAAAAAGCATTTTCTAATTTTAGTTTTGTTATCATCATTTGTGTTCTTATAGCTCTTATACTTTATATTAAACCAATAATAAAAAAGCAAATTAAGGTGTAGTTCATGTAGCTACATCTTTTTACCATACAAGTGTTCACAAGACGTCTTCTAATCTTGCATAAAATTATTTCTGATTATTTTTCCAATTTTTTTGTTAGAATTTATTTTTCTTAATTATATCTACGAACCAGTATGAACAAAATCGAAATTAACCTTGTGTCTAGTAAATAAAAATTAAATCTTCACACACAAAACATAGTTTAGGACTTAACACGCATATAATCTCTATTTCCTTTTTAATCGATCCACAATTAAAATGAAGTTTACATAACAAAACATCAAAGCCAAAATTAGTTCTTCGGAAGCTGTAGAACACCAAAAAACCTTATGATATCACTTTCGGGTCAGCAGGTTGCATTGACTAAAAAACAGAGCTACAATTAAACCTTGTATTCCTGTGCAATATTCAAGCCAAGAGATTGAAGTAAAATCCCTAAAGAGTGAGACGTTCAAGAATTGCGCGACTCAGTGATCCCGTGAGCAAAGTGACACCTATCACCAAAAGTGCAACGACCTTTTGCAAAATTATCACAAGGCTTCGTCTTAAAATTACTTCCTGAAGGTGGAGGGCGCCCTGACATTCCGGTGGCCATCGTTTTATGTGGGGCAGTCGTTGAAGCATTCAAAATTAGCTCTCTTACCATTGCACTTGCGTCTTTAATCTGTTCAAAAGTCCCCTCAAGTTCAATGTTCCTGAGATTGGGATCGGATTCATGTTCCCGAATTGCAAGCTTGGCTCCTGTTTGGCGACATATCTGCTTAGAATTGACACCACCCTTTCCAATAATAGTACCGGCAAGGGAAGCATCAATGCTGATTTTTGCAGTGGCCGAGGCACCAAAGCTAAGGGCAGTGCCCGGTGGAGGTTGTTCCATCCGACCAACGAAACGACCATGAATAGAACCCATGGCACGGGGATCGTGAGTGTCAGTTTGTTTGCCAAGTTCCCACTCACCGTGAGCATAATGGCATTTGTCACCAAATTTGCAGCCTTCAGCGGTATTATACCTGTTGCAAATTTTAGTTTTGGCTGAATGTGCAGAAGATCCATTCATCGTGTAAGGTTGGGAAGCCATGTTTCTAGATGCTGACTGAACAGAAGGTGACATATTCATCATCTGGGAAATGGCATTGTAACCGCCAGGTACATAGTGCAGAAAGTGACAGCTCTCACCAAAAGGACAACCAGAAGTACTGCAAACAGAATCATAGCACACTAATAAGATATAGGTGATAAATAACAGCACCAGACTAAAAGTCAAGTAACAATACTAGCTGATGAAGTTATAGTACTTTAGGTTTCCTAAAGAAATCAACAGAAACGGTTCTAGTAAGTATTTTCCTTCACTTAAAAAAAAAAAAGCACTTCCCTCATGTGACAACCTTCTACATACATGAGCTCCACTCCAAGATCAACACACAGCATCCTAAAGTTCTCATGGTTACTTCTCCATTCTTATTTAACAAAAGAATCCTAAAACTCCTCAGCGACTTCGACTTTTAAGAACGTAAAAACAGCACCCCTCCGATCACACATACACACAATTACAACTAATGCTTAGAACATTTCCAAATGTTCTCCCATTGATTCTTGTTATTTTTTTTCCAAATTTCTAGTCTTTTGATCACATGTACCAGAAAAATACAGCTGTTACCGCTGTATCATGAGACAGTCTGCTATAGCCCAATTATTTGCAGACACATACACACAATTACAACTAATGCTTAGAACATTTCCAAATGTTCTCCCATTGATTCTTGTTATTTTTTTTCCAAATTTCTAGTCTTTTGATCACATGTACCAGAAAAATACAGCTGTTACCGCTGTATCATGAGACAGTCTGCTATAGCCCAATTATTTGCAGATAATTTTCATAGTTGTCAATACCAAAGAAAACTGAGTCAATTTAATAAAAAGAAAACAAACATAACACTGAACGAACTAGTTCCAGAACAATTACCATTACACATGTAAATACGTAAAACAAAAAACAACTGCAAAGAATATGGTCATAAGCAAAATACCATTCCCTCCCCATCCCCCTCAAAAATCCACAGGTGCAAGCTAACCACAAAGGAAACGCCCTTCTAATTAGTCTGAATCTTAAGAATTATAATTGGCGATGAAGAACCACCGAGGGTATTAAATAACTTCCTAGTGAATAAGAATTTCAAGCATTGTATGAGAAACAATCTTGAATCATTGCATCTAGTTTTAGTGATTAAGCACCGCAAAATGCAGTGTAGCTTTCAGAAACAAATTAACGATACAGATCTTATCAGTTTTATAATCCAAAGTTTTGACTGTTTCAGAAGCACCACAACTTACAATTGATCAAATTTTCCAGAACTTACGGAAGCTACAGTCAGTTCAATAGCTGTAACTAAATGGTTAAAATTTGTAAAATCTTCCAGCAGATGGTATCTCAAAGTAATTGGTATGATAAAACTAAACATATAAAATTTAATGATAAGTGCAATAATAAATCTCAATGTATGCTTCTGAACTTTACTCGGATAAAGTAATATTTTGTTGAGTGGCATTTGCCAACTTGATTATACCAGATCTGTATCCATTCCATCAGCATAATCATAAAAGTTTATATTTTTTTAAGAGAAAAGTTTACATTGCAACAATTATAGCCTACATTCTTCCAAAGAACTTATGTATGTATGATTGAGAATAAAATTACAAAATATTGTTGATGATATTTAATTAGATGGGCTAAGATTTGAACCTGAAAAACTTGGTGCATGGCTTAGATTTGCTTCCTACACCAGTTGATAAGGACTCCATTTCTGTTACACAACATTAATTATTTTCTCAGTTATACGTCTTCTTGATTATTATGCTTCTGTAATATCCATATATTAATAATTTTATACTCCAAAAAAAAAGGTCAGGTACTTCTGATAAAGTTCGAATATTCCTTAAGAATATAACAAAACATTTCTTCTCAATAACACCTAACCTTCTAACCGATAAGTTTGGAAGGTTTATACATCTTGTGCACTCTAATGTAGTAAGTTTTCACAATATTCAATGTCACACCATCTTGTCTTCTTGTGTATTGATGGATTTGAATGATTCATATATCTTGAACGGACTCAAGGAAGAAGAGTTCATCAAAGACCGTGCAATTATCTCACAGATCATAACAAATCCGTAAGAGACATACTAAAAAACCAAAGGGGGAAAAAAATCTAAAACTCCATAGCCAAAGACCAATAAAGACAAGCTGAATCTTTAATATGCTCACTACATGAAGAGAAGTTCGCAAGACTATAAGTAAAATTTAACATACATGTAAAACCCATACAAGAAGTGAATCCAAACAAACAATACACCATTAAATACATAGCATACAACAAAACGCCAGTATCAAAAGAATACTCCAAGGGTAAAAAGTAATACAAAAATCAACAAACAAATCGAAGACCCAGAAAAGTATATAATCCAACAAATCTACTAGCATAATATAATCAACACAGAATAATTTACGAATATAAGTAAGCTTAAAGCCCAAAAATTAGCTCAGAGGGACTAAAGTAAACCTAAATTTTTTTAAAAAAGCGGAATTTCTATAATATATAATAGTTCATAAAACAAACATTTGAAATAACAGATACGAGGGACAAGTTCAAGCAACAAGCAGTGAACGAACCTTGCTTAGACTTCTTAAATCCACCATTAGCGATGAAGCCAAGTTGAGGCCTCCCTCGTTTGCGGTAATCCATTCCTCAAAAGCACAGATCGAGTTCTAAACTTACTTGAACAAACCAAAGAGAAACTAAAAGCTCAAAGGAAAATAAAGACGGTAATTTATTCGAGCTCGGTTTACTGAGAACTCAAAAACCCTACAAAAAGAAAGACAAATATGCTAAGCCTAATGGAAGGTGAAAAACAAGAACAAAAACTCTAGCCTAACCCTAACCCTAGATGAAGGGTTTTCGAGAAGGAGGTAAAAGAGGGCAGCAAGGAATCTGGACTACAAAGGAAAGAGAGAAAAATCGAGAGGCTCGTATTAATATTTCTAACTTTTTTTTCTGGTAAAATTTCCAATTATTTTAATGATAAATATAATATTTTCATATATACACTAAAAATATAAGTGCTTTATGAGTGTTTTCTAAGGTACAAATAACCGAAGATTGTTTAATAAAAATAATAACTGAATATTGTAAAAGTTTGTATATTTTTTTACATATAAAATTATAAATGATCTAATTATTTAATTAATTTTATTTTAAAATTTTAAAATTTTATTAAAAAAAATATTTTTTAATACTAAAAAATATATGTTCATTTATAAAAAAATAAACATATATTTTTTTAAAAATAAAATTTTATATGTAAAAAAAATAATATCATACAATAAAATCTATAATTATAATTATGGTTATTATACTTAGAATTTTTTTATATTTTATGACCCAAAAAATGTAATTGTGTTGTATATGAATTTGTAACTAATCTTAGTTCTTGCAACTAAAACCTCTCCTAAAAACCATCACTCCAAATGTGATATCCAGTATCTTTTTATATGTGAGTTTAAGTTTTTTTTTTTTTACGGTGTTAAGTGTGTAATTTAAAGTGAATTGTATGGATTAAAAAAAAAATACTCCTAAAAATGAGATAGAAAAAATCATCTTAAAAAACTAAAACCTAATGTGATAATTTTGTGATTGGTATGAGCAAATAAACATGGCCTTAAGATTATTAGTATACTGTTTGTTATGGAAAATAATGCTTCATACTTGTTGTTTAAAACGTTAGTTTTGCTTTTTAAAAAACTTCACAATTCATACTCTCTCTCTCTCTCTCTTTTTCAGAACGAGATAGCACAAATAGTACCAACCTTTTATTTTAATCAAATAGATATATAGTTTTTAATTTTCCTCGATAGACACATGTTAATAATTGCATTATATGGACCTTAGTTGATTGGGATTAATGTAAAACACACACGTATATATGTTTAAATTACGTTAATAATTTTTTTGACAATTATTTATATGTTTTAAAATTGATTTTCATTTTAAAACTATTATCACATAGGATCTATTATTACAGCCAATAAAAATGACATCTAACGTATTTAATAATAACTTTAAATAAAAATAATAATTAAATAAGTAATATATATAAAAGAAAAAATATTAAATAATAAACAACATATATAGTCTAAAATTAATATTGTATTTATTTTAAATCTCTTATAAAAATTAACTAAAAAAAAAAAAAAACATCCGCAAAAAGTGTGTTTTTAAATAATCGATTAGAATGTGTAATTTTGATATACTCAATACCCATACATACCTCATCTCTTTCAAACTACTAAGGTCATCTAAACAGATAAATCAATTTTAAAATTTTCATTCAATTACTATAAATAAAAATTGAAAGTTTTTAGTTACGAATCAAATATATCTAGAGGGGGGTGAATAGGTTATTTTCAATTTTAACAAATATTAATTATGTAACCTAATCACAACGGCCAGACATGCAATCGTGTGTAAAGATAAAATGCGGAATAAAAAATAACACACGATATTTTTAGGTGGAAACAACCTAGGCCACTCCAATGACCTAAGAGGAAAACCACCGGTCCACCGGACCACCTAACTATCCACTATGAAAATCAATGTTCAATTACAACCATAGGTCCTAGAACTACCCTTCACAGATAGATCCCCCTTTCTGTAATTTACTTACGAGTCGTCGCTCCTTTCATAGCCTCCACAAGCTAGGTGTCTGGATCCGGACCAACGTTCCGATCTACTTGAGTCCCACAAGATCAATCGAACCCGTCAACTTCGGTAATTTCGAGTCACACGAAATACCGAACACGTCACCTGAAACGTTAGCACAAATAACACAAGTGCAAAGTGTGTCCTAGAGCAGATTCAACAATGAAAAATCCTAACTAGCAGATTCAACAGAATACGATGTAAAAACAAATCAGTTAGTAAACTCTGCAACTATCATATAAAGCTCAATATCATGAAAAGCAAATAGGCACGTGAATTATCCAAACATAACCACACAATATGTTTGAACAATTAAAAGATGAAAGCGCCTAAGATTGATAGATGAAGAAAAGAAGTTTTTTGTTTAAAAGCGCAATCAAATTTATAAAAACTTATTTCGATGTGGTAAAAATTATGCACAAACAGCCCTCACATATATAAAGTCCAATTTTTACTTCAAAAATGATTTGCAATGGATTAAAACTCTACACTAAACAGGATTTACCAATTACCACAATTATCCTCAAACAATGATTTAGTTATTAACATTAAATAGGGTCAATTTGGTAAAAGTAATATATGAGTCGAATTAAAAAGAGTTTTAGTTGAATTGAAAAATTGACTCGATCGATCTAACAACTGGCTCGATCGATCGATCCAATTCTCGATCGATCGACCAGATTTCTCGATCGATCTAGCTCAACCCGAGAGCACCTAGATCGATGTTGTTCCAGAATAGATCGATCGAACATGACTCGATCGATCGACCAAAATTCTCGATCGATCTATCTCAACCCGAGAGCAACTAGATCGATGTTGTTCCAGAATCGATCGATCGAACATGACTCGATAGATCGAACTATGTACTCGATCGATCGACCAACATATGCACAATTTATTTTTCGTTATAATCCATACTAAGTGTAGTGCTCAATTGTGTGAAGGTGTATGCATGATAGAATATTTTACCTGTCATATGGGCATTGCAAGCTTGGTGACTCCATCATCATGTATCGTCTGATTAAACGGTGAACTCTTACTCTAGATTACAATCAAACATTTTGTCCACGAAAATTGCCAATACAAAATAAACCTTACAAAAATAATGAGAAAATATGCATATAAATGTATTAAAAAATATATTAAAATAAATTTTTTACTTTCGATTATCCATTATTCTAGGTCAGACTGATCCTTGTGTCCTATAGGTTATCTTAATTTTACTACAATATTAAGGTGATGGGATCAAGGTTTGTTAAAGGGGTAAAAAAAAAAAACATTTCTTCATATGCAAGTTTTTTATATGAGCCGAATTATAATGAGTAGTGAATTTCTTGTAGTTCAATTGATAAGACTCTCTACTAAGAATCTAAATTCGAATCATATCTGAATATGTAACTGAATATGTAAGTATATTTTTTCTTTATTAATAAAAAAGAATGAAATTTTAGAACTTTTTTTAAATAAAAAAAATAGCCAAGTCAAAGTCTTAAAAAATTGGTATGATTTGACCTAATTTAAAATTTGATTAGGTCCAAGTATCTAGTCTGACCTAGAATAATTTTAGAGTTGAGCTTAAATAAAAGATTCAATATAGTGAATATTTATATTTAATAATAAAAAAGAAAAAATAAGATTTTTTTTGTAATATGTACAAAATAAAAATATCCTCTTACATAATCTTGTGTGAACATTTATTGCATTAAAACATTTATAATTTCTCTATTATGATTTTTAGATTTTTTTTCTATAACTCATACATAATAAAAATATTATTCATATAATATATACAAAATCTTGCATTTATATATTGAATTTCTTTGTTATGATTACGTTTTTTTTTTTTTTTGTAATATGTACATAATAAAAAAATTATTTATGTACTATGTACAAAATCTTACGTTCATATATTTATTGTTTTAAGACATTTAGAATTTATTTATTATAATTTTTAAATTTTTTATGTAACATGTATATAACAAAAAAAATTATTTATATACAATATATAGAACCTTACGTTCATATTTTTTAAAAAATTATTATAATTTCTAAATTTTTCCTTTTTGCTAGATGTAAACCACCCCTTATTTATATATCTCAAACTTAACATTTATACCAAGCATCTGGCCTAAATTCACTCTAAAAATATAGTCATTAACTTAAATTAATTTAAAATTAAAAAAATATGCCTGAAGCTACCCAAAAGTATTCAGTCCAAAAATACAGACATTAACTTAAATTAATTTAAAATTAAAAAAAAAAAAAATATGCCTGAAAGGCTAAACCTTCCCAAAAGTATTAAGCAAGGCTTTGGGCTTGCATTTAAATTAAAAAATTCAATCGGGCTCACTCTGGAAAGATACATTATCCAACAATACCTGAGCAAAGTCCAGCACAAACTTCCGTCCCAGTAAACAATACAAATAAAATTAGAGTACTGTGTTGAATCCCAGAGGCATGTTCTTAATTTCGATAACGAGGTCAAACGACATATAGATTTTGACACAAGCATTCCTCAACAAAAACGATTTCTATTACAATTTAATATATAATCTTACGATTACTTTTATTATTTTATATTTCCAATTTCATAATAATTAATATATTTCTTAATACATAAATAAAATGAAACTTATAGCATATTACATAAGCACAAACAGTGTCATAAACAAGCAGAATTGCGCACAGCAATATAAGCCAGGAAATTCCAGTTTCTATTAATTAAACAATCAAAGAAACTTTTTCTTAAATCAATTATTTTCTGTCTTGGAGAAGGTGTGGATGTAAATTATAATTTTTTTTTTTTTCAATTTTCAAGAAAAATGAGTAATTTTCTATTCATTTCGACTAAATTACTAATCCCATCCCAATTCTTTTAAATGCTCTCTGATGAGGGAAATGTCACCTTACATACTTCCCAACTGTCAAATAATTACCACAGATTTCCATGTAAGAAACTGAATTGCAAAAATTTTCAGGTTACAAATTGTGTTCTTATGCATGGATCCTCGGTAGGACTCGATGACTAGCGAGATTCGTCTTGCACAATCTGCCTGGTTATGAACAAGACAGATGTATCAAAATGGCCCCCTCTTGGAATCCAAAAATAGAAATTTTATTCCAACATGCTATGGTGAGCATAATAAAAATGCCTACCTTTGACATACCACCAACCAAGAACTTGCCTACTCTTTAGAACTTGGCCTAGCTTCATCCCAAATCTCATATTCCAGTTCGAGAAACCCTAACCTATGTCAGTAAATTCTTGCCATGATGAATAATCATCAAGACCAGAGATTAAACCAGGAACATAACCGTACGTAGCCACCTCTCCATCTATCAATTCTGACAGTAGCTCCTTATCCATATCTAACTCGTAATTATTTTCTAAAACATCTTTACTGATGGGCGAGGTTAGGTTGAAATCTAGATCAGGTTCCATGGGTACGGCCATCTCCAATGGTTGGAACATTTGCCCACCAATACTGTGGCGTATCTCACCGTGCTCCACTGAAGTTTTCTTTGACTTTGATTTGGTAGGTCTGGTTAAATCAGAGGAAAGTTTGTGCTTTCCCAAGGTCGGCAACTTTGATGCTGAGCGAGTCTTGCTATCATTTGTTGGGAATACAGACGAAGCCCAACCCAGGCTGTCTTCTACACAAGCTCTTGCAGCAGACCTAAAAAAAATAGACAGGACGTGGATTAACAATCTGAAGTTACATATCATTTGTTTCAGATAGCAATTAAGACTCTACTTGATGCTATTTTGAAAGTTAGCAAACATAACGAGTCTTATTAATTATTGTTTCTAGGATGAGAGCAGTTTCGAGAAATTTCCTAGCAATGAACAAAGTATGAAAAAGTGCCATGATAACAACATTAAAGTCGTGTTTTCCAACAAGTACAAAGAAAAGGACTAGGTGCTCCATCTGAATATCTCATCTCACAAGAACACAATGATGTATTTGGAGTTGGATGAAACCTCACCTCAAACGGTTCTCTGCCACAGCACAAGCACCCCTGAGGTGAATATCCTCCGTATCTTTATTTGATGATGGCAATGGGGCTGAACCTGTTACTGATAAATTTATAACAGAAGGAAACGGATCCAAAAAGCCATCCACCTCTTTCCCAAATTCCAGTATTACTTCCAACCTTTCTGCATCCACACGTGTTTCTTCATAATGTCTAGGGAGGGACACTCTATTGTCTGGCATACTGTCAGCATCTTGAAGTGCAGCTGCTAATAACCTACTACTCTCTCCCAAATTGGCAAAACTCATTTTTTCAGCAGGTTCCTTAATGGAACTATGAGGAATTTGATTGAAAGAGGTCAAAAGGCTTCCACCAAAATAAAGGCCATTTCTGGATGATGAATGATTTCGTTGATGGCCAGTACGAGACATCATCTTCCAGAAAGATGACAATAAGGCAGTGAAATGTTTCTGAAGGAGTAACTCTCTGTCAGGATGCTCTGCAGCAACATCTAACAGCATCCGAATGTTGTCCTGCCACACAAGTTAGAAAACATTTAACCAACAAAACTTAAGCTAAGGTACAACCAATTGCAGAAATGCAGCTCAAAAAGTTCACCTCTGTTACTTTAAGAAGAGCCTTTCCTGAACCTGCATTGCTGGCTTTTTCATAATTAGGATTTTCAGGTGCAGACAATATATATCTTTGAATGAGCTCCCTGTATCTCTCACAACAATGTGCAGGATGACGGTATCTACCCCTATAAAATCCACCAGCTGTCATACTATACAATGTTTCACTAACCAGACACCAATGAGGCCCATACTCGTGTACCACTGCACATAATACTGCATCTTCCTGTGGCAACCAAAAATCAGGGGCTGGAACATAATCCTTTGACCAAATATTCCCCTTCTTTAGCTTTTCTGGTTTTATCATCAGAACTCGCTTTATTGGCATAGAAGTGATGAATATTTTTCCTCCTGTCTTAGTTCTGCTTAATGGCTTATGATCTAAATCAACCACATTCTCACATGGCCTTGACTCTGTAGGTTCATCGTTCTGCATACTAGTTAAATCAGTATCCAAATCTAGAGGACTCATCTCAAGAGCCTTCTTCAGTTTCTTAGACTTCTTCTTCGAGAATTTATCATATTCACCACGATGTGCATTTTCAACCTTTTTACGTTTTTTCAAGACACTTGAATGTGATGACACCATGTCTGAACCACTGAGCACCTCCTGGGAATTGGTTTCTTTATCCATGGACATATCATCATTTGTAGACTCATGTTTCACAGTTTTTAATTCAGAAGCCAGGGAACTTTTCTTCAAGGATTTGAACTTACCTTTCTTTGCCTTCTTTTTAGACTTTGGTCTAGGATCACATGGTGTTTCATTCCTGCAACATAGAATTGATAAGCAAACAAGCAAAACAGTTGCATGAATCCTATTAGTTCAATCGAAGGAATTTTTTTGTTAATGCTAATAGAAAACAAATCTTGTATTTTTCTTTTTCTGTTCTAGTGGACAAGCATATGCTTATAATACTGCACTGCAGCACCCAAATGTCTATGCCTAAATGTCTATTCCAGAATCTGGTTATAAAAAATGTAACTAAGGCATAACTCAAATTATCAACATCAGCATAAAAAGAATACACCTATTCTAGAACCTATGCTGTCCACTTGTGAGGCATGATAGGGAACATCAAAATGAGGACATACATCATCTTACAGACTGACTATTGTTTGATACTAAAACAATGGCCAGTTCACCTAAGCCAAAGAACATTGCAGACTGATTTTCACCTCATCCCTTAATATTGTTCAAGATTTTTCCTTAATTAAGCTGCCATGGAAAGACTAATGCCTCTTTTTTTATGAGAGATTATAGTCTTTAGTATAAATAAGAAAAATTCATAAAGTTAACCAGTATTAAAAGCAATATTGAAAAAGACCATCCTAGTTTTTTATACCAAGAAAAATGTTGAAATTTGTATTGGTCACCAATCCTCTTAAAAGCTTAACCTTTTAGGAGAATCAAGAATCAGTGCTAACATTCTTCTAAGATGGTAAAACAACAATCCCATATGATAAAGAAATTCAAGTGATGAGCCAAAGACAAGTACACATTGAGGGGATAAGGAAGGAGTATTAAAAAAAAAAATGCTATAGAGGAAATGTTGACATTCAACTTAAAGGACCAACACAATTTTAACGAAAAGAAAAAAGGAACTGATCCACTTTAAGTTAATAATCAGTCATTTCAATTATTCAACAGCAAATTAAGTTTCTGTTTAGATTTCCAGACTTATCTTGAGAAATACATTTTTTCAATTATTTCGTAGAGAAAGAACAAATTTCCCACATAAATAATATTGAATATGAGGTTCAGAGTGCTATCTTACTTTGAATCACAATTTTCATCTTCATTTTCCTTCTCTTTAGCTTCACATTCCAGTTCCTCCATCAACTGTAAAAAAAAGGCAAACAAGTGAGTTAATCAAATTTAACAGCTAACTATGTAGCATCGGGAGATTCACCAACCTGATGATGGGCCAAGGCCTCAACCTGCTGTCTATATGCTTCCGTGGCCAAATCAGCATCCCACTCTACATAGTAAAATAGACAAGCCAAGTTAGTCATCATATCTCCAAAGAAAAAGAAAACATGAAACACATTATTTCTTTTGATTATATCGTCTTCAACACCGAAGAGGGGACAAAGAGTATGAGAAAATATATTCTATGAACTAGCATCGTGCAAATGAGCTATTCAAAATGCTTGTATTAAACAGGAAAAGGGTTCTCACCTTCGTACACAAGAGGTTCCTCATCTTCATCAATCTCAGCTTCCATTTCGTCCTTGTACTTCTCAATGCGGTCCAATTCCCATTCCATCTCCTCAAACCTAACTTGGGATTCAACTGCCGCCTTGTCAATAATTGGGTCCCAAAGTTCTAGAAAGCGAATTGCATACCGATCTATTGGACGCAACTGATTCTCAAAGGATGAGATTGTCTGCCCTGCAGCAGCAGCTGCAGCAGCCATTTCCTTGATATCAGCCAGCATGTCACCATCATCTTCCCTACCAGCAACAACAGTAAGAGCTTTTTCTTCATTTGATTCCTGACCATGTAACACTATATCATTTTCTTTGTTTTCAGATATGATTATACCATCCTGAACTGCAGCTTCGTGAATCTTAACGTCATTCTCATTTACTAGCTCATCGTCCTCCAGTCTCCCAATTGCTTCTTCTGTAAATTCTTGGTTCTCAACAGCTTCTTCCTGCTCAACTTTCTTCAGTGCCATGTAATCTGCTTCATCTTCAGCATGCATAAGAGCCGCTTCCAGATCATCATTAGTGACAGAAACCTCGTTTCCATCGTAATTTTTCTCCTTTTGCATCTTAATGGTAAGAGATCTATGACCAGAAAACAGCTCAATAGGATCCAGCTTTTTGAAAAACTCAGTGTTGTATCCCCCACTTTGTATCACTAGATCATCAAGAGCACGCTTCTGATTTGCTTTCTTTAAAATATTCTCTTCAATGGTACTCTCACTGATTAACCTGTAAATATGAACCTCACGTGTCTGTCCAATCCGGTGGCAACGATCTTGAGCTTGTTGGTCCATAGCAGGATTCCAGTCACTGTCATAAAATATAACTGTGTCTGCCCCAACTAGGTTGATGCCAACACCACCACTACGGGTTGATAGGATAAAAAGAAATATTTTTGGATTTGTGTTGAATCGCTGCATTAAAGTTTGCCTTTCTTCAGGCTGAGTAGAACCATCTAACCGCACGTACGTGTAACCATACAAGTTTATGAAAGCTTCCAAAACATCAAGCATTTTTGTCATCTGAGTGAATATTAAGGCTCTGTGACCTTCTGATTTTAGCTTTCTGAGCAAGATAGCAAGCTGTTGTAATTTACCACAGTCAAACTGTATAAGTCGCCTATCAGGGAAATATACTTGCCTCCTGACTATTGCAGGTCTATAAGGTGATAAAAGTGGCGACAAGATATTGGAGCATTTCTGCATATAACTTGGGTGCAAGAACAAAGAGCTTCCAGGTTTACTGCACCAGCAAACAGGTGTGGGAGCCCGCGCAGCTGGGATTGCAAACATAAAACTTTCAACAATGTCAATCATTTTCTGGAAGCGTTCCACTGGTGAGAGGACAATGTCCGCAAGCTTTGATGAGTACATGTAGGACAAAGGATTAACCTTGTGTTTATGAATATCATGGACAGGATGCTTCACTGTGACAAGCTCCCTTAAGGTAGTTGAGTATATAGGTTTTTTCTCACATTTTAAGGAATTCCACCATGCCATGGCAGCAGCCCTTTGCTTAGCTTGTCTTTGTCTTTCCTCCAAAATGGCCTTCCGGATCTCTTCAAAAATATTTGTTCCATGCAACTTTTTTCGATTTTTAAATACAGCCCCAATTTCCTCAAAGTTAACCAGGTCAGCACGCCCCTTGATCAAACTTGAGGGAGTAGCAAGAGCTTTCACTTCATTACACTCCCAGGAGGTCATGGTATAATCCAGGTCACTAAATAGAAACCCCATACCCTTAAGGTCTATTTTCGAGAACATAACAGGTGAAAGTATTGAACAAAGAGAAGAACACAATTGAATATCAATACCACCCATGTCAAAGGAACTAACAATTGGACGGCCTTCAAATAAGTCAGGATGATTGCATACTTTACGAAGTTGCATTATAATACTAATCATCCCAAAAAAATTGGTACTTGCAAGAGTAGCTTGTGTTTCCGAACTAGCAATAAAATCTTCATACAAGTTTCGCTGCCTCCTGGAAAGTCTGCAGTATATTACATGTTCATGTTTCATAGGCAGCTGCGTCTCAACATCTCGTTTTAGGCGACGGAGTAAGAATGGACGAAGGACATTATGTAGGCGATCAACCACTTCTTTATTAACCTTTTCTTGTCCCTCTACCATCCCTGTTATTGGATTACTAAACCAATCTTTGAATTCTTGATGAGACTGAAAGACATGAGGCATCAAGAAATGCATAAGAGACCACAGTTCCATGAGATCATTTTGCAGGGGAGTTCCAGTTAATAAGATACGCCGTTTTGAATTGAAGTTCAAAAGGGTTTGCCATCTCTGTGATTTCCAATTTTTAATCAAATGAGCTTCATCTAAAATCAAGTACTTCCACTTCTTACGCTTGAAAACTTTGGAATCCTGAATAACTAGTCTATAAGTTGTTATGCACACATGAAATGAATTTGGTTTCAACCAACCTTGCCTCTTCAATTTTCTCTCCTTCGCGCTGCCAAAATACGTCAAAATTTTAAAAGCAGGACACCATTTTAGAAACTCAGTCTCCCAGTTTAACATTACACTTGTCGGGACCACAATAAGATGGGGACCCCATATACCCTTCTCACATGCCAGATGTGCAAGTAAAGCAATAGTCATAATGGTCTTTCCCAACCCCATCTCATCAGCAAGAATTCCATTCAGTCTTTTTTCATACATTGTGACGAGCCAATCCAAACCAATATGTTGATACTCGCGAAGAGGGAATTTGAGAAGGAAAGGAAACTTTGTACGGACTTTTGTTGTTAAGAAAGTATTTCCAGTTGGTTGTGCAGATCTTGCAGCAGCAGCTGCATCAGCAATTATATTATCACTATCCTTTCCCCCTTCTGAAATTGCATGGTCTTCTAGATTATGTTCTTCTACTAAAGAGTGCACATCTGACAGCGGTTCACAAGACTCAGCATTTCCATCCATAGAAACAAGCTGCCTCTTCTCTTCAATATCTTCAAGAGATGGAGAATCTGCAATGCCCTCTGATAAAGCAGAAGCAGATCCGAACACTTCTTTTGCCACTTCATTATTGTCGGAGTCCTGACCAGCACATATCAGTGATGAACCAAATAGATATGAGAACTGCCCGGTATCTATAAACAAGCAAAAAGTTCAACCTACCTTTCTATACCTTGCAAGCAGCTCTTCTAAGGGTAGGGAACTCTCCTCTTGCAGCAATCCAATCTGCAAAGTAGAAACAGAACATAAAACAAACCAGAAATTGGGTTAAACATCAGGCATAAAGAAGGCAATACTCTGAGCATATGCTTGAGATTTCCGAGTGCTAGACATGTGTAAAACCAGATATCCGGTTTAATATCATTTCTGAAACATCAAAAGACAAATTATCACCTCATCAACGGGATGATTCTTAGAATCTGCCTTAGACAATTCCTCTTCCTCGGACAAGGTTGCCTCGTTGTCCTGGTCAACACGATAGTAAAATCAATGAGCTCTCACTATACTTATTAATCCTCCCCCCCCCCAAACAATGCCTCCCCAAAGAGGAAATTATCACTAGAATTTAATTAACTGCTAAAGATGACATGTCAATAACCGATAGTAAAACCAACCAACTAGGTACTATGTAAAAAAGTTGTAGACAAATGAAAGTAGATGTTTAGTTCAAAAAATAACCTCTGTATCCAAAAAAAGAAGTCAATCTAAGAAGATTTCATTTGTAAAGGCAAGCATCAGGAAAATAACTTTCATGAACTAGCAAAACACCCGAGGCCAGAATCTATCCCATTCCTCTACACCCAAAATTGAGATAAAATGAAATCCTTATTCTCAGTGCCACATGCATAAACAGCAATGAGCATACAGCTAAAGGGGTAACTTGCAACTAAATCAAGGGAACATAAATAATTCCCTAATATCGTAACAACGTGATAAACTAAAGCAGCATTCTCAATGCTAAATTGCAAAAAGAAACATATATGTACAAGATGACAAGAGTTCTTTGTGTTTGTACCTTTTCTTCTGTTGTAGTGAGAACAAAATCACTATCATTCTACACCATACAAGAAAAAAGTCAACACTATAACTTGAAAAGAATAAACACAATAGTAACATTGAAAACATAAATAATATGAAAATTATTCTTGCCTCTTCATCATCAGAATAAAACAATGCTTTCTCGGACTTCACATGACCTTTTGGAAGAACTTTGTCTTCACATGTGTCGATTTCTGATAAAGGGTTCTCTAAAACTGACAGCCCCCCGTTGCTTTCACCCTGAAATTAGGAAACATCAATTAAACTGAGCCTTCAGCATTCTGCTCAACTCCACAATTGTAACCATAAACACATACAACTTACACAACGACGACCAGTAAACAGAACTGACTTGTTTTTCTCCGCACTAAAGGCTGTGGAAAGTTCAATGTTTTCTGCAGCACAATGAACACCTAAATTTTAGCCATAAACCAAAAAGTCTGAAACGTCCAAATAGAATAACTCATTAATTACTTAAAGTTACCATGATCTTCCTCAAACCGTTCAACTTTGGCTCCATCCTCCACTACTGGATTTTTCATGCTATCTGCAATCACAATACAACAAAAATTAATTACATGCTATTAGTAGAATGTCAATGAGACCAACAAGCCAACAATATTTCAAAATTTCACCGACCTAACCAACACATAAATGATATTATATGAAACAACACAAATAAGTTAAATGCATGTAATAATGCCATGGAAGTCAGGAGGGACAAATTATGGGTTAGCATGCCAGTATGCCTGCTGGTTCGAGAAGTGATGGAAGAATTTCTTAAGTATGAGCAGAAAAAACATAATGGTTAGGCAAATTTTGAAAACCAATGTGCTTCAGGCCTCCTTGTGTTGTGACTTGAATTGCAAATTATGGGGCCACCCAGGCAAGACGGCATCAGGAGTCACAAAACAATTGTGTCAATTAAATTTTATTTTGAAATAACCAATTGGAATTATAATTACAATAATAATAATTACTATATTATTACAACTTCTGAGTAAGATTGGATTCTGAAGTGCC
Organism: Elaeagnus macrophylla; assembly: GCA_029378325.1. NCBI lineage: Eukaryota > Viridiplantae > Streptophyta > Magnoliopsida > Rosales > Elaeagnaceae > Elaeagnus > Elaeagnus macrophylla. The sequence goes on along the minus strand of CM055648.1, from coordinate 25,591,147 downwards.
TTTTCTCCCTATGTATTCTTTTTTTACCCTTTCTTTGTGAAGTTTTAGGAAAAAGAAAAAATGACAGTATTATATTGGACGTAGACATTCATATTGCTTGAGACATCCTCACCACGCAAATACTTGGCCTTTTAGCAAATGCTAGACTATCTAAAAGCACAACCAATGAGGCACATCTCTATGTAGGACAACTAAAGGAACATGTTATCACCCATAATTTTCAAAAAGGTGGTGAATTCTCCAAATTTACAGCCCCTTTAGTATTTTGATTAACCATTACATCTGTTTCAAACTCACCTTTGTCCCTAGCATAACGTTTCAGCAGCACCTGTAGTGGAAGATCCATTTCATCATGCAGGGAATCCAATTCATCTTTCCCTTCTTTGGTTACAAGAGCTTCATCCTCTTCAATGGTATGCTCGTTATTTTCCTAAAATCAGAAAAATAATGCTTGCTTACAGTTTACTTCATTTTAATTCCATACCAGACCTCAGCTCTTGTGTGCACATCAAAATACACCCATGGTTGACTCTGATTCTTAATTCCTTTGAGCTACACCCATACATTACCATTAAGATTCCTATAGGTGACAAGACCCTAAAAAGACAAAGAAAACTTACTGATTCTTCAGCAGATTTAATATCATAATCATCATCAATACCTGCAGCATCAGATTGAGATCTAGTCAGCAGGTGAGGTAATTCAAATAATAAAGGCCATTTAAATTAATTAGAAGAATAAAGAAGAAGAAGAAGAAAAGTTGATCAGAGCAAATTCTGCAGCAGTGCAAGTCAAAAGAAGGATAATATTTTGTATTAAAGTGCTGGTGTATGGTTAGTGAGATTGGAAAGTAAAGGAAACATTTCCAAGATGAAAAGAATTTGTAGTCTGCTCCATTGTAAAGACATTTATGTTTTTACCGGCTTTTTGAGCTGTAACTTACGTATGCATGTATCAAAACTCTAGGCAAGATATCATCAGGAATTAGAATTAATTAGTGTAGCTGATTTTAAATTGGACTCAATATCTTCTTTCAATTGAAAGCTATTAAAATAATTTGTGAGATCTAAATCAGGTTGGACTCTTTTTCCACCTCTACCATGACCTTTTCCGCCCATAAAGTTTTAGTTCACTGTTTCAAAGCAGTATGTGAAAGTAGACACATGAATTGTTAATTACTTAAAGCAACTCAATGGCTCAATTGTTAGGAAAATGCCAGACGGTCCGAAAGCACCACTAATTAGGTACAATTTTAGAAGGGAAAAATCAACAGCAAGCTACATTCCTTTCTTTTAAAGGTTACAGAACCTAGCTCAATCCAAAGCGTCTTTCTAAAATTGATTAATTGTTATGACAATTTTAAGTTACCTTCACCCTCTCTAACCAGATCATCCATTTCATCTGGCAAAGTAGCCGATTCTTCTTGCCCTTCTTCCTTGGTTACAAAAGCCTTATCTTCTTCAATGTCGTGCTTGTCATCTTCCTAAAACAGAACCATAACACAGAAAAAATTTTAGATGCTTATACTTAAAGAAGACAATAACTACATACAAGAAACCTTTAGTTCCATAAAGTAATAACGTTTGACAATAGAACAGTAGAACATAGCCGTTTGCATTCTTGTTTGAAAATCATTTGATGATTTTCGAAAGCCCTATTCACTCAAAGTATCACAAAAGCATAGATAACAGCGTAACATGTACACAAAATAAAATAAAATAAAATGTGCAATAGAGTCTAAGGATGAACACCAATTATGACACACGAGCCATGTTAGTTTGTATCCTGTATCAAAGAACCCTCCCCCAATCCCCTTATTCTTATTTAGTTTATATTTCTATTTAAATTCCACACCTTAGATGACATCTACACTTCCACAGACATTAAAATGCATCCATTGCAGATACATAGAATCCTACACTCATAAATTACCTAGTACACAATTGAAATTCTAAGAATATGCAGACTTACTGATCCATCCTCAGATTGAACGTCATAATCCTGTTCAATATCAGCACCATCTGGTTGAGATTCTGCCAATATGTGAAATAATTTCAACATACATAATGTTAATCCTTCAAATTAACCAGATGACAGCATTTAGCATCCAGGATGAAGAGAATGAATTTTACGAAGCACCATTGGTCTAAAGCATTTAATTGTGATTTATGTCAAACAAAACTGTAACAAGATTTAAGCAAAGAGATGGAAAAACTATGGTTAAAGGTGATGGTATGATTAGTGTGGATGGAAAGAAAGTTACGACTTCTTTTTCTTAATGGTTTATAATCCTATCCCTACCCAAAGACCTTTCCTGCATTGTCAAATGTCAAGCATGTTCTAAATTCACCTTTTCCCCTAGTATAACTATAGCGTTTGAGGAGCTCCTCAAGTGGAAGGTCCATTTCATCACGCAGAGCAGCCAATTCTTCTTGCCTCTCAACTCGAGTAATAAAAACTTCATCTTCTTCAATTGTATGCTCATCATCTTCCTAAAATGGTACATACATAGAAAACACCCATTAGATGCTCAATCCAATACAAAAAAAAAAAGGCCATGCATCTTTAATTGCAAGGTAATACATGTTCTTATCATTAGAATGTGGAACACAGAAAGGCCTATTTTTTTCCTTATATAAAAAAGAAGAGGTACCCTTCCAGAAAGTGCAATCATTAGTTTGTTTTCACGAGTGCTGTTAAGAGTTAAGACCGAATGTTACACATGATAAAACATTTAATAGCACATCAGTACAATAAACTAATAAAAACCCACAATAGAATGAGAGAATGAAACACCAATTATTTCCGAGGGCATATCAAATTAATTAGAACCTCATATAGAAGAATGCCTACCCTTGAGCTTTTTTAATTTTGAGCAAAGATAATACCCTTGAGCTTGTTTAGCTTTTTTTCACTTTAAATTCCACACCTTAAACAAGATGGCCATTTAAATGCTTGTTTAGATATTGTTTTCTTCCCTTACAATTGCTACTTGTTGAATTGAACCCATTGCAGATATAGTTCCTAAGTTCATCTGAAAGACTGAAAGTGCACCAATACATTACCTTGCAGATGCCCGAGCACAATTTACATTCAAATGAATATTTATAAGTTATAGAAAACAAAGGGGAAGAAAAACTCACTGATTCATCATCAGACCGAATGTCATAATCCTCATCGATATCTTGTTTATCTGGTTGAAGGCCAGCATCTGTAATAATTTCAATTAGCAAATGATATCCTTCTAAATTAGTTATGAATCACAGTGATGACATAAAAAGTTCTACTTACCAACATTTGATTCTTTACATTCACCAGCATCACTTCCATCAGCTTCTTCATGTTGAATTCTTGGTTGTTCTTGTATAGGATATTGATTTTCCACGTCTCTATGTTGAATTCCCAAATGACTCTGTGAAGGATGTTGCTGTACAGGCTTGTAGTTATCCACAAGATTTTCTGCTAACATTGTTGAGTACCTAAGAATATCATGCAGAAAAAAATCAGTAATACGGAACACCAGAATTGTATTTGTTTGAGTAGGATCAACAAAACTTACCTCTCAGTTTGTCCTAAAAGAAACTCAAGCTGCTTGTCAAGTGCCTTTTTCTTTTTCTCGTCAACCTCCATCTGATGCTTGTACAGCACCTGAATTTCAATACCAGATTTATCAACCCAAAATTCTTCTTAAAGCTAATAACATATCTGGGCGTAGTAATCAAGTTCACATAGAACTTACTAATTTTTCAATTTTTAGCCAGAATTTCTTGACATCTTTCGAAATATTGAGGGCAACTTTTCTCAACTTATGCTCTTCTTCCTGACCAAAAATGACATTCATGATCAAGCAAAAATAAGAGAGAACAGAAAAAACATAGCCATTAATGACCTCACAAATCCATTTGGTGCAACAGGAAATTAGTTATTTGAAAGATCTTCTTTTTGTTAACATGATACTTTTTCGGACTCTAGAAAGGGATAATTAGAAAACCTTCATTTTCTTTTCTCCCCTTGTTGCTTGATCTAGCATACCCTTGCTTGCTCTCAAAGCAACTTTCTTTGCTTGAGCCAATTTCCATTTTCTCTCCGACTCAAAGTCCTGCTAACAAGAAGTTTAATGAGAAAAAAGAAACAAGCAATGCATAACTATATCACATAACAACATGAAGTTCCATTTTCTTGATTAAATCAAATAAAAAGTGCATTTAAAATAACCAAATAAAAGTAATTTGAAATGGATACAATAAAAGTTTACAAATTCTTGAGGTACACCATTCAGTTACCTTTGAAAGCCAAACCATCTCCTCTAAAACATGATCCCAATGAGTTTTTGGTCGACGAGGTTCTTTAGGAGCTTCATGTGCCTGACACCAACAAGTTATCATCAAATAGTCAACTAAAGTAGTAAAATCAGAGTATTTAAATTATGGACAATCAGCTTGAACTTTAACATTAAGTAGGATAATTGATTCAGGGTATTCCATGCAGTAGGGTTTAGTAGCTACAGGTAAAAAATGTTCAACGTATAAAGTATAGTAAACTCCCCAATAGCAGGTACCTAACTGATGTGGAATAGAATTAGGAGTTTAGGAAATTTAGAAGTTTACGTAGCTGGAATTTAGTTCTCATCACAATTATTATCTAAAATTTCAATTCAAATCAAAGTATATTAGAAGCTCCATTGATAGTTACTACATCATTGTACTTGGGCAGGCTTGTTTTATGAATATGATTAATAATAGAAGGAAAACTGGTTCTCTCTCTTCTACTTCTTTACTCTAATTTCTGGGCTAGATTCTTAGTTTCTTTTTCTCTATTCTATCTTCCTGTTTCCCTCTCTGTCCAACATCACTAATCTAGTACATCTGGTCAAAATGAACACTTCTATACTAAAATTGAAACAATTAACCTTATTTTCAATTGCTAGAATTATTTATGTGACCATACTCATCTAGGTAATGAATGTCACAATGATGAGACAACTACATTTTCAATGATGAGAAAACATTAAGCATAATGTTACACTACAAAGGAAAAGGAAAATAAGTAAAAGTTCAACTGTATGCTTCTTTAACAATATATCATTTTTAATGGGATAGAATAACTAATACGATGATCCTCAAAGAGTCAATGAATGTTGTAGCCTCATTCTGACGGGGAAAAAAAGAACTTCCTCCTCTCCCATTTTTATTCTCATTCTTACTTTATGTCCTTATTGCACCACATACAATAATACACTTATTAGCAACTTTTTAACAAGTTAATAATTGTCAAATCCAAAAATTAAAAAAAAAATGTCCAAATCAGAGACAGCTTGATGAAAGGGACGTAAGGTGGTCTATGCAAACATTAATTGCAAATTATAAATCAAAAACTCACCTTCTGACGTTTAGTTTTTGATTCATGATCAACCTTGGACCTCAGACCTTTGGAAGCCATTTTTTCCTTACGATATCTGATTCTACCAGCATTACATAGCGGGCTATCTGCAGAACACACCCAAAAAAAAAAAACATACTATAAGATTGAAAATCTTGAACTACAGAGAAAATAAAAGGCAAAAACAAATTACTAAAATTCATGAAACCACAAATCAAATTGCCAGAAAGGTATCATAAGTTTTCCCATCAGAAAGAAAATATTTCATAAAGTTTTACACTCCTACTTGCTCAGATGGACTGAGGAGAACAACGAACAGTAATAGAACGGTAAAGTGGACTGTATATAATATTAGCTTAGCAAATGGCGGCAATGAAGCTTAGAGAACTACAATAGTGGAGGATTCTTTACAGGAGGGAATGCAATTAGGGTAAGTGAAATTGAAGGGATTGGGGGCTTTGGCATTGTTTCTTTTGATTTAGTATTTTCATTTCACTATTTATTTTAACAATTTTATTTTGATATATATATATATATATATAAGAGTGAGAAAATAACGAATATCAACATCGATTTAAGGCAATAGAAATTTTAGGAAATAAGACAAAAATTGAAAGAAAAAACAAATAATAAAACAAACAATTACAGTGGTCATAGAAAGCCAGAGCAATTCATAAACAGTGCACTAAACACGAAATGGACGAAATATGTAGGAAAGAAACAGTATAGAGAGGTTATATACAAAGAGAGTGAGGAATAACCGATTGTATCTCGAGGAATTTATTACCAGTTTTCGTTTTGGAAAATCCTCCTACTACTCTCCGATCTTCAGCTAAACAAAGTAACAAACGCAGAAAAAGGGAAAAATAGAATAAAATAAAAATATATATGAAAATAAACAATAATATATATATATAGGAGAAAAAAAGATAAGATAATATAAATTTATGTGAGAGAGATACCTGACAGCTTCTTCTGTTGGTAATGGAGGTGAGTTAGGGTTTTCAGACGGGTTTAAGAGGATGTGAAGTCCGACGTCAGGACTAAAACAGAGCAGATCCAAAGTAAATAAAAACAACAGAAGCTGGAGATTCTGGAGTATTGAAAAGAAAATAACACAAGTTATTGGGGTATTTTTTCGCCTTTGTTTTTTTTTTTTTCCACGTAAGGCCATAAGGACACGTTTTCTTCATATATAATTTTATAAAGGGGTGCAAATCACGTCGTATTTGTATCATATTTGTTCGTATTATTTGTGTCGTATTTTTGTGTTGGTTAACATATTAAAAAATTTACTTGAATTTTTTTTTATATTATCTATTTATAATAGTAAAAAATAATAAAATATTTAAGAACATGAAAAAATTATTTGTCAATTTTTACTAAAATAAATTCATATCGTATCATATTTAGATCGTGCTATTATATTATGTGAAAAATTACCACTATACTCTTATTTTTTAATTTTTTTTTATGCTATACCATTTGTTATTTGATATTTTGTTTTTTATTTTTCTGGTGGAAGGTGGGGATGATGAGTTAATAGATTTTGAAGGCTTTTTTTACAAGTAGACTTTTACTTTTGCCTTTGAAAAAATCTCAAACATTAATTGAGACATGTTGAATGGTATCCTTAGCTTTGGATAAAAATTGTAATATCAGCAATAATATATTTTGTGAGATATTATTAAACGCACGTAGTTTCTATTAATTCCAAATAGCTTTCCGTATAAAATTGAAAACATTGTAAAAAATAATGTTATATTTCTTAAATTGAAACCAATGGCAGCCTCACATTTGTATTGAAAATTTAATTATTTAATTATTTGAAATGATAGAAGTGTGTCAATGTTAAATGCCCGTAAGATTTGGGCTTTTAGTTGTAGATTATTTCAAAGTTTAAATATTTAGCATTTTCAACAATGCCTTGAGCAAGGCATGTTAGATAAATAATTGAGTCTGTTTTGCTGTTGTGTAACAATTTTTCATAATTTTTGTATTGTTCATAATTTTTCATAATTTTTGCTACTAAATTATTGCAAACAAGTTACTGCAAATTAGTGTTTGCTCAACAAAACAAAACAAAAACAAAGAACTACAAATTTGTGGCATAATTTTAATGGTTTTCAATTTTTATAACCCAACAATAATTATACTGACTTAAAACATGAAAAATTCTTATATATAACATGTTATATATTTTTTATAATTTTAAACCGTTAATATTATCCACGTATTTAATATTAATTTCGACAAAACATATTTGTTTCTTTAAGCAGTTTTCAACGAAACATTGAATCACTGACTTTATTAATGAATGAATCACCCAACAACACATACGAGAATAAATACGAAAGGAGTAACAGCTCCACATCACAAGAAAACTATTATTATTCATAAATGAAAAAACAAAACAACATAATCAAGCAACATCACATAACATGCATATCATAGATTCATGATTAAGGTTGTGTAAACATTAAATTAGTTACTTGCCAAAAAGCTAAAACATGCATATCATAGATTCATGATTAAGGTTGTGTAAACATTAAATTAGTTCTGCTTTGAACCAAAATCAATGGAATCGATTCTTGAAATAAGAGAATTGAATCGAACCAAAACCTTTTGAATTGATTCGGTTTAAATCAGTTAGGTTTGAATGCGAAGAAGATTCGTAGGATTCATTTTTTACTTAAGTGCCTCAAGGATACCTACTAGCAATTATAACCACCTCAGAACAATGACTTCATGAGTGAGTAATGGTATCATTATAATAATGTCGATGCGTCAGTTTATTTTGTTTAGGAGGATACTGGAAACTTTTCATAACCAAAAATCTATTACAAAAATAAAACAAATTGTTTTCCAGAAAGAAAGGAAAAAAAAAAAGGATAAAGGAAAGATAAACTAAAAAAAGAGATGACAACTTCAAAATAATCTACATGCTGATTGTCTTAACTTAGGTAGGTCACTGATGTTTTATGAATATTGACTGGCTGATTTTCTTCAATATTGATTGTTTCGATCTACCGGAATAAGTGAAACTGAGACATAATTAAAAATTACGGAGAAGACTGCAGAAGAAAGCACAAATTAGAATCACCAGCACATATTTTCATTCTTTCATGTGGTGTAGTATCGTACGAAGAACATGAGTGTTTCCAGATAGTTACTGCAGAAGCTTCAAACAAACCATCTTCTGTGATTCAAGGATGATATGATTTGTATGCACGAAATAGCCTCATTCTTTATCCAATGACCGACCATATGAATATAGGTGCTCCCCATCTGCTTTGAAGAAACAAACAAGGCATTAAAACCTCTACTTTTTATTACTTCCTCCATGATACTAAGAAGGCCTGCTAAGCCCCAACAGATTGATGTTGTGTTTGGAATTATTTTCAAAAAGACGACCACAAAATAAAGCACAAACTTCAACCAAAAGAAGTTTCTGTTCTTTTGTAACTAGAAAACAGTATTCGAAAACAACTCCAAACACCACCTTTATTAACTATTAATGATCCCACAGTGCCTTTACTTGTTTTGGTCTCGAATTTCTTTAGATAAACTGTAAATTTCACCCTCTGACTTTTCTAAACACTACAATTTCCTCCCTCTTAGACTTTTCTAATCACAGTAAATTTCAGTATGAACCTAGGAACATTAGAAGTCATTATGCGTATTTGGAGGCATCACAACCTGCAACCATAATCAACTACACCAACAAATTGATCTTGTTTTCTTTTCTGTTGTACTAAGGGAGATAGGAAAGAGAATTTTTTACCATTGTCACCATCGGATGCATAAGCAAGCTTTGCAATGGCATCAATAAGTGCCTGCTCATGCTCCTGCATGCATCAATTGTAAGAAAATTGTAATGGTGGACAAGGACGAAACAGAGAGATGTGGCAGGAGGCAAAATTGATCTTACTTTCAGCATTTTCTTGGCCTTTTCAAGCTCAACAGGATCTGGGTCACTTGTATTGAAAACTGACTCCACCTAAGATATCAAAGCTGACAATTGTAAATAGTTTGACACATTCAAAGTTATTTATCTTAATCCACTACACGTACCTCCTTGACTAATGTATCAGTGTTAAGTAATTCAATATCATCGAGTACTTTCTTTCCAATACCATTTTGTGATGGAAGAAAATCTTTCTTGGGATTACTCTTTTCAGGTTCTCTCCCTCTCCCAGCTCCTGGAATGACACCAGTACGGTTCACAGATTTCTTAACTCCACGTCCTGGCACTCTATGTCCCCCTCGATGAGATACAGCTAAATCCCCATCTTCCCATCGGATATCCTCCGGCAAGATCTGCAGTCAAAACGGAATAAATCTAATCAAGTTTGATCAAGACACCTTAACCAGAAACAGAAACACAAACATTAAATCTAGAAAACCTTGGAAGAACATGTATGAAAGTGGACACAGTACTTTGACTAAATAAGATAGCTAGCTAGCTCTTTTAACCATGTCAAAACAGGGATACTGATAGATCTAATGTTTGAATGCCACGAATAAAGATATTTTTCCCTCTCTAAAAAACACCTTCTCCACTTCAACTAACTGGTTAAATGTATCATTTGACTGAAAAAAATAACAACTCTTGATTTGTAAACCATGTCAAACTAAACAATGACAGGGTAAGTGAAGGGAATTTCATCTTCCATAAACATGGATCATCAAAGTAGTTCATGTCTGATCTTGTATTCCTGAAAGAACAAATGTACAAAGCAAACATAGTCTATTTTTAGCATATTTGTGTCAATCAGAATGACATTATAGCTCTAGTTCACAGAGCTACTGGATTATATCAGCTCATCTATAAAGAGAAAAGCATTGCATTAGTTAAAGGATACAAAATCCACAACAGCATTTTGCAGTTATCATTTTTCGCTGGCCCTGGCCCTGGCCCCTAATCTTCAAAAGTAAAATCATATTTCTCAATAGCATGGAATTAAACAGCCAGTTCTTCCTACCCATTTGCTTTGAACAACCACAGCAATTAGTAACATGAATATTATAGCTCGTGCAGGGAGAAGGAAAAAAATGATGCCAACTGGGATAGACGTGGCTTTACCTCTTTGAGATCAACCCATTCCCAAGTCTCATTAGGCGTATATATATCATAGACCAAAGCATGCCTGCCCTGTAAATTATATAAATAACATGAGAATGTGCTTAAGAATATGTGCCCAACAAAACCCAAATCCAAAACCAATCAAAAGCACCATAAGCTTTGATGTACAGGTTCACACTTAACCTTGTGATAGCTTTAATATTCTAAAATAATTTATAATGTTGCATGTGCAGATACCTGAGCCAGAAACACCTTTCATAAATTCAAATGCATACCTCAACAGGATTATATTCAGTTATGACTGCCTCATAGAAACTGTTATCTTCAGGCCACCTTGTCCACACTTTCCTTCCTATTAATGGATCAGAAGATGTGTTTTCAGCAGATTCTTGTATGAAACCAGCAGCAGAACTGCGGTTATTGAATTGCCTAGTTCCAGCTGGTACTGTAGAAGGATAGTGCATGGCCTTCATTGAGGATAAACTAGGGAATTGCTGACCGTGCTAACAAAAAAAAAAAAACAAACCAATTAAGTTAGTACAACTGATTTTAAGATTATTAATGTTATTTTTAATTGTTAAGATGAGACTTTTCTCATTAATCCTACAAAGATCTTCACGGATGCTGAAAATGATGGCTACTGAACGGAGTCTCTGATGGAGCTTTTAAATATTATTGTAGTACAGGAAGTGCAAAAGAAGTTACCGGTTGGGAAGTCTTGTGCTTCTTCCGAGATGCTGAAATTGTAGGACTGGATATGGGATCATAAACAGGCTGCGATGCGTTCAGCCTGGAAGCTTGATGCCCACCAGAATTTCTCCATTCTCTGACAACATGATCCCAAAAAACATATTTTAAAACAGAAATTTTAGATTCTAGAAATGACTCCAACTATTGGTTCGGTTTCAAGACAGAGAAGCAAACAAATACCTTATTCTACCAATGATTTCATCAGAATTAACTCTTGTTAGAAGTTCTCTGTGTTCATCATCAGATACTCTCAACTCTTTCCTAAGTTCTGTTATCAAGCCTTCTTTCTCCTGAAGAAAAGACAAGCAATCAAGCATTGACCCCCCAATGGCCAAAAATTATTATGACATTTAGGTAACAAGCTATGAAGAACAGGAAATAAAGAATATGTACACACCCAGGTTAATGCATCAGACTGTGCTTTAAAGGCACGTAGAACTGCACAATATGCTTCTTGCTCAAGGTGATGAATTTGGGCCTCCATATTAGCATACATACTATGGTGTGAAATTGAGCTTACAGCAGACCGTTTGTTTCCAGCAAATCTACTCCTAGAAACTCTGTTTTGATGAGGAAGATCATCATCAGTACCTGCAGTTAGTTCATATTAAAGGAAAAATACATGATATCACAGAAAATGTGTCAGCCAGAACTATGTTTTCGCAGACAGATGAACATAATGTGATGGCATAGAACACGTAATTGAATGGTTAGCTTCTGGTCTTTTGAAAATGTCTTGGCAATGTCTTGGTTAGTTTCTGGTCTTTTCAATTAAATTAAAATCTTCATTGAGATGGATTTTTTGGTTGGATGAAAATGCTGTAGTACAGAATCAAGCAAAATAGTCAATGGAGGGAAGTAACAAATAAAATTTTGAATAACATTCACCAGAGAAAAGCAAATATGGTTAGCTCCTATTACCGGTTTAGTGCTTCTTCTAAGGCATCACCTCCTGCAATAGAATTTCATATCCATTTAAATCTGAACGGCAAAACTTTAAAGTTATTTTCCTAAGACTGTAAAACTGGAGCCACCTGACCAGCAACTCATATCTATCCATTTGATCTATCTGGTCAATTAGTATGATGGAAAGCAAAAGAAAGAAATAGCACTAGCATAAGTATTATCTGCCTTCTGATTCCTTATATAAAGCAGTGGCACTGAACTCAAGCAGTAAATGAACACCCTTTAAAATTAACATTTCATCTAAGCAAAAGCAAACCAAATGACATCCAGAATTAAAAGAAAGAACTCTAAGATTCGCTATTTCTTTATTTCTTGTCTCTTAAAACCTATCTTTTCCTGTATCATCTTCACTGCATGAATAAGAGTCAAAATTACATTATGGGTAAAAAAAATCACAAATCATAGTATGGAATACTAGAGGAACAACCAAGAAGTACACAACCAAATAAAAAAGGGGAACAACTACAAAGAACAAAGACGACCTAAATGTCCCGAAAACTACACTGTTTTTCCTTTACATGCAATACCCAGGAATCAAATTCAGCAAAAACATACTTTATAAGAAAAATACCTTAAAGAAAATCAAGCCTCCACAGCGAAAGATACACGTTAAACAAAACCCTAATTCCCTCAAAGACACAAAACGAAATAATTAGAACCCAATCCACAACAATGCCGACCCATCTACCGAAATTAAACGACAACCCAATAAAGAATCCGCAAAGAAAAACCAACTCAGATTACCAAAAGCGATGTTTTCGAGAAGATTAAAAGACAACTCACCGCTGCTCTGGGAGACATCATAGTCCATACAAAGTAAAATTAAGATATCAAATCTTGAGCAGAACTCAAAAGGCTCAGAGCTTCGAAGCAAAGCGGGCGTTTGAAACTTGATGGAGCTGTAACTGAGAGGTTTCGGAGTGAATGAAGCGTGGTCCTGAACTTCTATAGCTATGTGGGAAGTAAAACAACCTTTGAGCCTCGAGCGAGGGAAAGTATTGGCTCAATTTTGGGTTGGGAAGGGGTCCAAACAACGAAATTTATACACACACTCGTAACTAAAATTATTAATATTATAATTAGTTTTTATTAATAATAATTCTATTAACATAAATAATATTAATAAATATTTAATTATATAAATATAAAAATAAATTTATATATTTTTATTATGATAATAATAAAATAATATTTAATATAAAAATAAACTTTTTTTTTATAATTTATAATATTTGAATAAAAGTGAGAGCTAAAATAATTTCTTTATTTACAAAAATGTGTAGTTTATTCTTATTAGGAATAGGCAGTTACGCTATTAGTTCAAATTTAATATTTTGATTCATCAAGATTGAGTTGGTGAGTTAATCCTCTAATTTTATAAAAAAAGAATTAGCAAAGCCTAATTCTCACACACACACACATATATATATATATAATTCTCTTTTTTTCTTTTTTTTTTTCTTTTAGGTTGCGTTTGGTTCGCTGGAATGTAATCGTAATCGTAATCGTAATCGTAATCGTAATCGTAATCGTAATAGAATGTAATGTAAAGGAATCAGTATTACGATTACAGTGTTTGGTTTAGTCACTGTAATCAAAAAAGGAATCAGTATTACAGTGTTTGGTTTGACAACTGTAATGTAATGGAATAGAAAAAAAAATTATATAATTATTTTAAAAATACAATATTAAAAAATAAAATTTCAGAAATAATACAATTTCATAACAACAATTAATACAAAAAATACAATTTAAAAAAAATTACATTTAAAAAAATTACATTCAGAAAAATACAATTTTATAACAATAATTAATAAAAAATACAATTTAAAAACAATTATATTTAAAAAAAATTACATTTAAAAAAATACAATTTAAAAAAAATTACATTTAAAAAAATTACATTCAGAAAAAATACAATTTTTTATCAATAATTAATAAAAAAAAATACAATTTAAAAAAAAAAAATACAATTCGGTATAAAAAATATAATTAAAAAAAAAAAAAAAAACAATCGCGAGGAGGCTGGCGTCGCGAGGGGGCTGGGCGCTGGTTCGGGCTGGGCTGGCGTAGCGAGGGCTGGGCTGGGCGACGCGAGGGCTGGCCAGACGACGCGAGCTGCTGGAGGAGGCGACGCGATTCGCGATGGCTGGGCGCTGGTTCGCGAGGGCTGGGCTCGCCGTTGGTTCGCAATGGCTGGCCGTTGGATGGAGGACGAGCTGGACGGCTGGCGGCGTCAGGGACGGGACGCGACGGACGGACGGACGGACTGTTCATTCAGAAAAAAAAAAAAATTTACTGTTCATTCCAAAACAATATGTAATCAGTTTTCATGACATTCAGTTTTGTAATCACTTTTACCGAATGTAACGTAATACCATTACATTACAATACCCATTTTTTAAAAAGCAAACAATGTAATAAGTAAAACTCATTACATTACATGTCTTATTCCCTTCAACTAAACATAACCTTAATGTTTTTTAAAATATTTTTTAGTGTAAAAGTCGTACTAAAATACTAGAACAGAGATATCATGGTTATTTATGAAAAAATAATTATTTTATTATTTATAACACCTAAATGTAGTGATGTTACAATAATAAAAATAAATTGATTGTGTATTAAATTATTAAACTTAATTAACTTAATATAATAATTAAATTATATGATTAAAATGTACGTCACATAATAATAATATTATTTATCTAACCTTTTTTCATTTCAAAAACAATCAAAATAACATTTTGAAACTTGTATCTGCACAAATAATATCCTTATGCCATACTCGTATATTTTGCAATTAAAAAAACAAGGTTTAACTTATCATTATGTGCTAAACATTACACAATTTGATGACTTTTAAATTAAATTATGATTATTTAAATTTATTTAATATTTAAATTTATTTAATTTAAATTATTTAATATTATTAAAATATTATTTTTATTATTATAAATTTTAACTGTATTATTTTATATAATTTATCATAATTATTTTAAAATAATTAATACATCTTAAAATACAAATCCATAGGAATTCTCTGGGTATTATGTACCTAAATTTTTGTCACATTTTTGTTCCTTTAATAAAAAATTTGCTACATATATTTTCTTTTTATATTAAATAGTTTTATTTTTTATCTATCAATATATTATCAATAATGGATAATTTATTTAGTAACGCAACAGAGCTACATCCTACATGTATAAGGTTATAGATTTAAGGATATGAAAAAATTGTAATTATGCATAAAGACTTTCTTTGACGATAACTTCATATACTAATCATTATTAATACTCTTAAAATAAAGCATTAATACGAATGAATAGAAATTAAATGACATTATTACATTTATATTAATTTAAAATATGTATATTTAAAAAGGCATAATCAATGAACATCAACGTCGAAGTTATATATATATATATATATATATTAATTAAAATTAAATAAAAGTATAATAAATTAATAAATAATAAGTATAATTATTTTACTTTAAAGATAATGTATGCCATAATATTTTATTAAAGGGATAAATAATTTAACACAAAATATCCAAACTTATTCTCTAATTGTTAAAGCAAATTTCCTTTTTATCCTTTTACGCTACTTACATTTTTATTTATTTATAATCCATTTATGCTCATGTGTTTGAAATAAAATTCATTTAATTATGTCATAGTCTAACTCTTTTCTTAAAAGCATATAATAATTTATTCTTATTTTAATGATTATCTGTTGCTAGAATTTATGAAACTCTGATATATATATATTTTTAAAACCGTGTACACAAGAAAATATTTTTACTCATATGTTCAAATCTAAAATTATTCTTTAAATGGTATTATCACTTACAATATTCTTTAAATTGAATTGATGATACAAAATTAAAATAAGGAATGAGGACAAGATCGACGATCATCGAACAAGCTGGATGCGATTACATTTTCAAAAGTATTATATACATTTTTTTGTACATATGTAATTTTTTTAAAATTATTTATAGATTTAATCATATTAAGACTCATATTAACACTTATAATACATATATTAATTATATTAATTACTTGTATGATTTATTTTTTAATAATATCTCTAATTTGTTATAAACAAAAATTATAAGGTAGTCGTAGCCAGCCAACCAAATACGAACTAGGGATATTTATAATTTAGTTTGATTTAGTCTAATTTTTAGCTCAAAAAAAATTAACAAAATCAAACTGTATATATGAGTTAAATCAAATTATATTTAATTGTTTGTCTAATAAAATTATTAAAATTGAACGGTCCGGTCTGATTTGATTAACAAGTTTTATGGTTTTTAATTTTTAATTTTTTTCCTTAAAATTATGTTAAAACTTGAAATTGGCATAAAAAAAACTTTCAATTTAACAAAAATATATATTACAAATATAAATCATATAATATTTCACATAAAACAACAATTAAGTTGATAAAATTTATAAAATATAAAATCATCATAAACAACGTACAACTATAAATTACAAACTATATGATAAAAAAGTTAAAACTGCAAAAAAAATAAAAATTAAATGTAATATTTAATAATAAATAATATAATATATTTTTATTTTTAAAATAAATAATAATATAATATATTTTTAAAAATAAATTTGTTTATATATAATATATAATAGTTCATACAATTTGGATGATTAAAAAATAAAAAAAAATTCAATTAAGCAACAATAAAAAATATATAAATTAAATTAAACTATTTAATTTATATAATCATTCTAATCGATTTAGCCTATTTTTTAATTTAATTCAATTTAATCGGATCGTTAGACACCGGTACAATCACAATCTTATTTGAATTGGGTTATACGAGTTTGATCGGGTCATAAATATATTAGCCCAAATCCGACCAAACAGACATGTTCGACAAGCGTTTCATTCTCATTAATCATTCAATTTTAAAATGGTAACTATTAGTTTAATTCAAACATAAAAGCTTAAAATAAAGAAAGATGAATTTTCCGCTCTCATTAACTTTTTAATTTTTTTTATCAATATATATATATATATATATATAAAGAGCCTTGATTTTTAGCTCTATTTTTTTTCTTTTGCATTTTTTTCTTTTTTTTTGTTATCTAATTCACACAATTTCATAATTTACTAACGATATATATTATTAAATCACATAAAAATTAACAAATATTTTCATATTTTAAACATAAAATTTTATGCATTTATTAAATATTTTATCTCATATAATTTTTTATGCACAAATTATAGATAAATATGTGGCTAAATATGTAATAGAAAAATAGTTAAAATAATAAAAATTCAAATAATAATAATATTAATAAATAAAATCTTAAATAATTTACATATTTAAATATTGATCATATACGGAACAACATATTATAAATAAAAATGATGAATTTAAATCACAATTTATTAATTTTTAAAGGTAAATAAATAATTAAAATAAGCGTATAATAGTCATCAACCCCTTATGTAACATATATTATTTATTTTAAATGTATGTATATTTCAATACTAAAATATTTAATTATTTTGATGTTTACTAATTTTAATTTACTTCTATTTACTAATTTATATTTTTCATTTAGACAACATGTTTAAAAAATAATTATTGTTACATTAACAAGTCATTTTAAGAAAATAATCATTTTTATTATGTTCACAATATTATTAAAAAAGAAAAAGAATAAAAAAAAATTCATTTAATTTTTTTTTCTAATTCTATCACTTTCTAATTTATTAATTTCCTTGTACACTTTAAATTTTCTTAAAAATTAATAAATATTGTTATAATTAATAATATATTACAATAATTTTGATTGTTATTCTAACAATAAATTTAATCAATATTATTGATACTAAAATTTAATTAATTGTAAAAAGTGTAATATATTATTTTTATATTTTTATTGTAATAATAATAAAATAATTGTATTAATATAATTATTTATTAAATAATAATTATTTAATAAGTGAGACACGTTCCATACCTAATAGTAAAAATGGTAAAGGGTTTTCTAAAGTTACTCCGATTAATATCGGACAATACATCTAAATGGGATAATATTTTATTAAAGGGATAAATAGTTTAACACAGAATATCCAAACTTATTCTCTAATTGTTAAAGCAAATTTCCTTTTTACCCTTTTACGCTACTTACGTTTTTTTATTTATAATCCATTTATGCTCATGTGTTTGAAATAAAATTCATTTGATTATGTCACAGTCTAACTTTTTTCCTAAAAACATATAATGATTTGTTCGTAATTTGATTATTATCTGTTGCTATAATTATGAAGCTCTCACATATATAATTTTAAAAACATGTACACAAGAAAATATTTTTACTCATATGCTCAAATTTAAGGTAGTGTTTAGTACACTATAATAAAATATATAATATAATTGATTTAATACATTATATTGTTTGGTTTGCTTAAATACATGTAATATAATGTAATTAATTACATGTAGAGAGGAAAAAGTAATTATATGTGCTGAAAATCAGTATTACATTACATCTCTTTCCTCGCCCGTCCCTGTTCCTGCACAGTCGTCATCGTCCAGCACCTGCGTTGGCGTCGTCGTCGTCCCGTCTGGCTAGCCTCGTCCTTGTCGTCTCATCCGGCTGGCCTCGTCGTCCCCTCCGTCGTCGTCTCGTCCGGCTGGCCTCGTCCTCCAGCTCGCACCCTGTTTCAGCTCGCGTCGCCATCCAACTCGTCGTCGTCGTCCAACTCGTCGTCGTCGTCCAACTCGCGTCCTCCCGTCCAGCCGTCGTGCGCCAGCCATCGCCCTCCTCTGCGTTTGTGCGACGATTGTGCTTTTTTTTTTAATTTTTTTTTTGTTAAATTAATTTTTGTTGTTAATTTATGTGATTAATTAAAATTTATTAATTGTTATTACTTTTTTTGTTATAATTATTTTTTTTTTGCTGAATTAATTTTTGTTGTTGTTAATTTATGTGATTAATTAAAATTTATTAATTGTTGTTATTTTTTTTTCTATTCCATTATATTACAGTTGTCAAATCAAACACTATAATAAACCAAACACTATAATAGTAATATTGATTCTTTTACATTACATTCTATTACGATTACATTCAGTGAACCAAACACACCCTAAAATCATTCTTTAAATGGTATTATCATATACAATATTCTTTAAATTAAATTGATGATACAAAATTTAAATAAGGAACGAGGACAGGATCGACGATCATCGAACAAGTTGGAAGCATTACATTTTCCTACTCACTTTCAAAAGTATTATATACATTTTTCGTACATATGTAATTTTTTTTAAAATTATTTATAGATTTAATTATATTAAGACTCATATTAACACTTATAATACATTTATTAATTACTTGTATGATTTATTTCTGAATAATATCTCTAATCTGTTATAAACAAAAATTATGTAGCCCACCAACCAAATACAAACTAAGAATATTTATAATTTAGTTTAATTTAATTTAATTTTTAGCCCAAAAAACTTAACAAAATCAAATTGTATATTATGAGTTAAATCAAACTATATTTGATTGTTTGTCTAATAAAATTATTAAAATTAAACGGTTTGATCTAATTTAATTAACAAGTTTTATGGTTTTTAATTTTTTATTTTTTTTTCCTTAAAATCATATTGAAACTTGAAATTAACATAAAAAAAAAAAAAAAAACTTTCAATCTAACTAAAGTATATATTACAAATATAAATCATATAATATCACACATAAAACAATAATTAAATTGATAAAATTTATAAAATGTAAAATCATCATAAACAACGTACAACTAAAAACTAAAAACTATATGATAAAAAAGTTCATATTGCAAAAAAGAAAAAAATTAAATGTAATATTTAATAATATATATATATATTAAATAAATAATAATATAATTTTTTTTTATATATAATATTTAATAGTTCATACAATTTGAATGATTAAAAAATTAAAAAAATTAAATTAAGAAATAATAAAAAAAATATAAATTAAATTATTTAATTCATATAATCATTCGAATCGATTTAGTCTATTTTTTTAATTTAATTCAATTTAACCGGATCGTTAGACACCGGTACAATCACAAACTTATTTGAATTGGGTTATTCGAGTTTGATCGGGTCATAAATATATAAGCCCAAATCCAACCAAACAGACATGTTCTACAAGCCTTTCATTCTCATTAATCATTCAATTTTAAAATGGTAACTATTAGTTTAATTCAAACATAAAAGCTTAAAATAAAGAAAGATGAATTTTCCGCTCTCATTAACTTTTTAATTTTTTTTTTATCAATATATATATATATATATATATCCTTGATTTCTAGCTTTTTTTTTTTTTTTTTTCTGCCTTTTTCTCTCTCTCTCTCTTTTTTTTTTTTATAAATATTTTGTTATCTAATCCACACAATTTCATAATTTACTAACGATATATATTATTAAATCACATAAAAATTAACAAACATTTTCATATTTTAAACATAAAATTTTATGTATTCATTAATTATTTTATCTCATATAATTTTTTATGCACAAATTATAGATAAATATGTGGCTAAAAATGTAATAAAAAAATAGTTAAAATAATAAGAATAACAACAATAATAATATTAATAAATAAAATCTTGAATAATTTACATGTTTAAATATTGATCCTATATGAAATAACATATTATAAATAAAAATGATAAATTTAAATTACAATTTATTATTTTTTAAAGATAAATAGATAACTAAAATAAGGGTGCAATAGTCATCAATCCCTTATGTAACATATATCATTTATTTTATGTGTATGTATATTTCAATACTAAAATATTCAATTATTTTAATATTTACTAATTTTAATTTACTTTTATTTACTAATTTATATTTTTCATTTAGATAACATCTTTAAAAAATAATTATTGTTGCACTAACAAGTCATTTTAAGAAAATAATCATTTTTATTATGTTCACAATATTATTAAAAAAAAAAAAAAAAGACTAAAAAAAATTTCATTTAATTTTTTTTAAAATTCTATCACTTTCTAATCTATTCATTTCCTCATCCACTCTAAATTTTCTTAAAAATTAATAAGTATTGTCATAATTAATAATATATTACAATAACTTTGATTGTTATTCTAACAATAAATTTAGTCAATATTATTGATATTAAAATTTAATTAATTATAAGAAGTGTAATATATTATTTTTATATTTATATTGTAGTAATAATAAAATAATTGTGTTAATATAATTATTTAATAAGTGAGATCACGTTCCATACCTAATAGTAAAAATGGTAAAGGGTTTTCTATAGTTACTCCGATTAATATCGGACAATACATCTAAATACCAGCTACTACGTGATGGCCTTGATGAAAAGAAAAAACCGAGGGATGGTCTTGTTAATTCCAAAAATTAAGTCATAAATTAAAAAAAATTATAATTTTTACTGAACATATAATAAATAACGACACTTAACATATATATATATATATATATATATATATATATACACACAATCGGTGAGATAAGGATTGCAGCTTTACTAATTAGTTTTGTTTGGCCTGGTTGTAGTCGACTGCTTCACTTTTAGAAAATTATTTTTTAATATAATTCTATATTAATTTAATTGACCTTTTATAAGTAGTCTTACAGATAATTTATTATCTTATACTTCTTATTTTTTTGAAAAAAAACGAAGTAACATATTATTTAACATATGTAACAATCAGAGGAATATAACACTATTATTTATTTTATTAAGCTTGTACGGAATTTTGAAATTAATTTAGAATTCCTATGCCTATGTTTTTTTTATTGTATACTTTGCTGTCTCAATTATATTATGCTTCTAATTATTTTATATATAGTTTTACAGCGAAAAACAGAAGTAATATATAAGTTCGCTGGTTAACTGTATTTCGTCCCCCTTATCATAAGCAAGGAGGCAAATGTTATATATATATATATATACATACACTACTATAAATTTATCTTTATAGGACGGTTATTGGCTGTCCTATAAAATCATGTCTTAAAAAAATCGAAAAAATAGGACATTTACGGAGCGTCTTATAAAAAATTCTTATAGGACGGCCACTGGCTGTCCTATAAAATTCTTTTAAAATGGCTACTGACCGTCTTATAAAATTCTTTTAGAACGGCCATAAAAAAAAAAAAAAACTTATAGGACGGCTATTGACCGTCTTAAAAGAACTTTATAGAACAGCCGTCCTATAAGTTTTTTTTTTTTTTTTTTTAATTTTTTTTGTTTGTTTCAAATTTCAAATTTCTATCAAATACATATCTCATTTTCTCAATATTTAAAATAAATAAAGAAATAATAACTATAAAAAATAAACTCTAATATTATATGTAGTAATATCCAACAATACTATTATAATTTTTACGAGTATTAATTTATTTAGTTAAAGCCTTAAAGGCTAACTAAACAAAGGATTTTTATTTTATTTGGTTAAAGCCTTAAAGGCTAACTAAACAAAGGATTTTTATTTTATGTATATGAAATAGTGTAAGACATTCAAATGAAAATTAGAAGACAAATATGATAATTCAAATACTAACAAATGGTACCAACTTTTTCACAGTCTTCCATTGGTGCTTATAAGACGATGACTTGTAATGCAATGCAATAAATGGTTAGAATTGATTGAAACTACGTAAACAATTTATTAAAAGAAAACTTCAAAAAGTACCCATTTTATGTCATGATTCAGATCATGTCAAAAATTCAGTGAAAAACTAAAAAAATTCTGCCACAAATATAAATAAATAAAATTGGCATGTGAGATACCTACTTTTTTGTTAATTTACAATGACTTTTATTGAGAGAAGAACACAATACTGGAGCAGTTTTGAGAGTACGACAATATTTTATATATATAATTATCTATAATTTTATAAATATTATATTTAAAATTTTATTTGTTAAAAATTAAAATAAAATACGTGCCTGTGCCCCTCTTCAACAGTGTACAGATTGGCCCCTGCATGCCAGCCTTGGTTTTGTACCATACCATGCCAGGAGGAACTATTCACTATAGCAAACAAAGCAATATGCTTACTCTCAGCTTTTTAGTGTATCTAGTTTTTTTTTTTTAATTCTAATTGTGTTTTTAAATCAATATATATACTGTTTACTTGCTATGAAAATGATTGAGTGTTACAATTAAATGTAACTTAATTCAAATACATACATCAAATTAATTAAGATTTTTTTTTTCCCAGTCTATACAATTGACTGTGGAATACAAACCTCCTTTTTTTTTTTTTTTTTAATATCTATACAATTTATTGCGTGTCACATATGATTAATATGATTGCTAAAAGCTTTTTAATAGAGTATTAAATAAATGTTTTATTTTTCTTCAAAGAACACATCCTATAGTTCCAATCTCCGCTCCAAATATCATTTTTTAATTAAAAAAAAATGATATATATGATAATTACTAATTAGACGACCACGCTTCAAATTGTCCAATGTGAAGTGAATATTGTTAAAGATAATTTTTTTTTATATCAATGTGCTTTTGGTATAATTCAAACCTATAATTTAAAATACTATAAAAATAAATCTTATCTCCAAATTATTGATTCAAACAACAGGTTTGATACTTTTTTAGTACCTAATTTTTATTAAAAATATTTTAAATTGATCATATTTTTAAGCTTTTTAATTTAATATTCATATTTTTAAAATAATTTCAGTTTAGTCCTTTATATAAAATTTAAGGTAAATTTTTTATAATTATGTGAATTGGGCAGAAGTATTTTCTTCACTTCATCCTCTTCTCTTCAATCTTTTAATTTGCTTTAAAACTGAAGCTTTGACAGACAGATATTTGGATGGAATGTGAAGCTATGCTTCCCTTCTCATCTTTCTAGGATGTTCTTGAACAATTTTTAAGGCTTTTCCACTAGTCAAAATAAATGTCGTAATTTTATGGTATATTTTCATGTTTTTTTTCTTTTTTTTCCCTTTTCCTCTCTTCAGTTTCTATACAAATTATAGAGTGATTGTGCTTTTGTTTTTTATTTAATTCTGATTAATTATTATTTATTGTTCAATTTTAAATAATATTTTTAGACATAAATTATACATAATAGAGTAGGATAAACCAACTAGCTTTTAATCCTACTTAACAAACCACACTACCCAAACCATGGTTTGTCCTTTTACCGGCGGTGTCTCTTTGATTCTTTGTGCTACTAATTAAAACTCTTGAAACCTTTGTTTAAAGCATGACAGTGACATCACTATAAATGGCCACCACATTTGAAAACACATATATACTTAATAAATCTAGGTCACATAGTATTTTTTTTTGAATATAAAAACTCAACTAAAATCATTAAAACTTTAAAAGAGGTGATAAATGGATAAATTGACAAAAATAACCCTACTTAAATGTAAAAAATTAACTATTACTGTTTAAAAAAAATATTAAAATGGAACCATTTTGAAAAACATGAGTATTAAAATGAAACTATTTTGAAAATTATGTATTAAATTAGAACTACTTGAAAACATGATCAATTTAAGATACTTTTGATAAAATTTAGGTACCGAAAAATTACTAATTCCAAAAATAGCTTTTTAAAAATATAAGTACTGTTCATGCATTAGAAAAGCAAAAGAACTATAGCTAGTATGTAGCTTATCCAAATCAATATATGTATATTTTAATAAAAATTCTTATAAAAGTTGTTTTGAATAAAAGTATTAATTATTCCATGTATAAGGAAGCAGGAGACCAAAGGAACCAAAATGGCCCTGCTAAGTCTTCATCATGACTCTTTCTCTAATATAAAAGAAGCTGCGAAAAGAGAAGTTTTGGAATATTAAAGAGCAAACATAACATATTAAAGAAGCTTCATAGATGCCATACCACTTTCTTTTACTGTTCAGTCTCGGTAGAAATAGACCTTTAATAGTCTAAAGATAAAAATCACATAAAAAATATTTGATTTAAATACGTAAAAAAAATTATAAACATTGCTAATAAGATTAATTATTAAATTGTTGACACAGAAAATGACACACTAGATATTTGAATTAAAATATCATCTAAAAATCTAACTTATATTTCTTTAGTCGATTCAGTAACTTGACTTTGGACAATTAAGATTTAATTAGTTTTTTTGAGAAGGAGGTTTTAATTAGTTGATAAACTCAAACAATGAATTTTAAATTTGAAATACGAATTAGATAAAAAAATATGATTCGACAAACTATGTGTTGATTGATCTTGGTTTCATTCTTTAAAAAAAATATATATATATATATTAATTTATGTACAATTATGCTTAGTGGTTGGAAATTCCAACTTCTTTTATGGTTTAAAAAATAAGCCCTATTGTCAAAGCAATTTTTATTAATGATATAGCAAATTTTTATTTTGAAAAGTATTTAAATATTAAATTATTGGGTAAAATATTTAATTCTTTGTATTATTATTTTTTTTCTTTGAAATTAATTAACAATTACTTAAAAGAAATCCCGTATAATAAAATTTAGAGGAATTTTTTTTTCGTTTTCTTTTCTTTCCCGAAGGAAACAACGTACACAAGCTCAAGTAAAATGTAAAAACAAAGAAAGAAAGGAGAAAACATACATGAATAAATGTTGTTACACTACTCATTTGAAAACTTTTATATTAGAGAAAAGTCCATCTTTCGTATCAAACTGTCACTATTCTTAGGTTGAAATCTTACACCCCGTAATATATTATTCATCTTTCTTACCCGCTGTTTTACAGTGTAATTGATAAAGATTTAATATTTATTTAATTTAAGTAATTTGATTTAGTGAAAATATAAAATATATACAATTATGTTGATGGTTTTATCATTTAGGCTGCCTGCTTAAATTATACGACCTTTCAGAAATGAGAGCTCACCACATAAGAGATGAATTGTGATGATATAAATATGTGGCAGTAATCATATCTACTAAATTTTAATGAAGCCAATTTTCGACCAAAAAAATTGAATGTATTAAAAAGATGCTATTAATCAAATAATCATAGCTACTTTATTTCTCTCTTTTTTCTTTAAAACCTTCAAGAATTTAATTTACTGTTGGGATCTTTTTTTTTTTTTTTTTTACAGTAGAACATATTTGGTATGTTTGTTTTGCTCATATTTTGCTTATATTTCTTTTCTTCTTAATAGTTATTTTGAATAAAAACACATATTTGTATTTATGTTACTCTATAATATTTTTTTCTCATCTAGGTATTCCTCTAAGATGATCCATGTCATAATTATGCTAGTGAATTTTTATTTTTTTTTGTCAATTTAGATCTTTATCTAAGTTCATAGTGTAAAAAACTACGAAAATTATAATACAGTATAATCATGAAGATAAAAGCACAAGTTTTCTCCATTTGTTCAAGAAAGTTTCTAGTTTTGTTTTAACAATTTTAATTGTTGATATATTTAGATGGATAATTTTTTTTTTAATCTAAATTGTACTCTCTCTTTTTTTTTTTTAATCTTTAATGAAATTATATTTTCTAAAAATATATATTAAATAATCATTAAAAGCTAATTTGTTGGAACGCATTAGACTGATGAGTCTCCCATAAATTTTATGGTTCCAACTCAAAAAATTATATGCATCATTTTAAATTATCATATCATTTTTAATGTCAGACTCTTCTTTAGCTTTACTCTAACATAACTAATTAAATAAGTTTATAGAAAACATTGCATAAATAAATATGCAATTTGGATAAAATTGAGAAGAAAGAAAAGGAATCTAAAACACTTGTAAAGAAAGCAAATTCCTTAATTCAGCTTTTGTTAATTATAAAAATAAACATGGAAGTAAGGCTAATATATATGACATGGGCACTGATCTAGGCCTAAAGTGCATTGTCGTCATTTGCATGTGTTGGTTGGTTTCCATGAGATATGATCAAAATATAGATTTGCCTCTTATGGAATGTAAAGCTTAACTATTCTCACCTTTTATCTCTATGGTTGTATGTACGTAGTTGGTCATTTATACTCTAATGGGTAGGAAATCGAAGCTGGTTCTCTGCCTCTGACGGATTGAGATTGTATGAATCAAAATCAACTTTGTCCAAAAGCTATAATGAAACTATTTTGAACTATTAATACTTGATGCGTATAGCAAAAGAAAGATAACGAGGATAAATGACTTTTTTTTTTTTTATCACCAATCCATTTAAAAAGTTTATAGCTAAATTTTTTTTTTTTTTGATGTGTTTGACAATTATTTTGATTCTTGATTTTAAATTTTTTAAGTGATTTTTTAATTAAGTGTGTGTGACTTAGATTTCTAATTTTGATTATATTTGATAAGGATTTCTGATTTTAATTTTTACATTTTTAAGTAATTACTACCAAAATATGGAATGATTCATAAATCTTTACAAATAAAAATTTTCAATTAGAGTAAAAATCAAGTCATATATCTTTTTTTATATATAAGTATCAAATGAAAATGATTAAAAACTTAAAACTTGTAAAAAAGGCCGAAAAAAACTTCTTTATTTTTAAAGTTTTTGAAAATAAAAATAATAAATAGAAAGTATTATCAAACAATTTATAGGTAATTTTTGTTTTTTTCTTTTAAAATTATTGAATAAAAATTATTATCAAATATATTAATATTTATTTTTATAAAATAAAAAAAAATTATATAATACTATTATATATCATAAGTATATCATTTGAGTTTTATTTTGAATTTGAGATAATGTAATTTTTTAATTGTCTAATTCTATTATAATGGCCGCTAAAAAATCACTAAAAGATAAGCTGGATTATCTTTAATTTAGAAACCTTTAAGTCCAAAAAGGGTAGTTGGTAGTTGAAAACCAAGTCTTGTCATGTCTTGAATTATTGACGCATAATTTTTCTCTAGTCCTCTAACAAAAACAAAAGTAGAGACACGAGATTTGAATAAGAAGCATCTAATATAATCTCTATGTACTACTAGTCCTTTATTTATTGGATCAAACTCCTATGCAAACATGAGTTCAAACAAAGTAACAACAGACCACATTAGTCCCAAATCCCATGATAAGTTGTCTCCAATATTTTTTTTAAGACCAATTGTCAGTGGTGGTCCAAAATACACAATTAATTAGTAGACTTGACTCTTGTTCGTTAGAAAATTAGTTTTGCATCAGCATCTGCATGTGAGAAACTTTCTAAATAATTAAAAAATAAAATTAGTAAAAATTGCATTCACCCATTTCACCTCTATTTGATCATACATATTTAATTTTGTGTATATTAATATGTCAATATTAAATTAAATGTAAAATTGAGAGGCAACTAGGATATTAAAATAGTTATATGACTATTTATTAATAATAGACAAATTATATTTAAAAAAAACATATATTAATGCATATTTTAATTCATGTTAAAAATCAATTTTTCAATTAAGAGGCTAAGCTAAAGTGTATTTTTGGTAATTAGTAAGTAGCTTGATCTTCCAAATTGTATAAACATAAATACAGGTTAATTTGTATGCTTAATTATTCACAAAAAATCATAAAAGGAGACTTGAAATTTTAGAAAAATCCAATTAGTTAACAAATTATAGAGAGAAATTGTAAAAATTAATATTCCCACAACTATTTAATGTACAATTCTCTCCACAAAATCCCACCGATTCCAAATCAAAAGACAAATTAAGTTAAGCAAAAACCCAACACACCAATTAAGTTCCTCAATGACTTCACTTTGAAAACCCCTTCCCTAACTTCATCCATGTTTTGTTTGCAGAAAATTAAGATCAAGAAGATAAATATTATACATGGGAAATTGAGTAACAATTAAAACAAAAGATGAAAAGTGATCCACACATCACATGCTTCTAGCTAACATTTCTTGAAACCTCCTATTAGACTCTTGCTTCTCCAACATGAACTTCTCATGGCAACTAGCAATAAACAATTCAGCTAACTCATTCACATCTGGCTCATTAGTACTAGATGAATACTTATCACAAACCTTTTGATCTTCCAACCATTGAAGGTACCCATAAAGCTTTTCCTCATGATGATCACAATCCTCACTTACACATTTTTGTTCATGAGTTGAAATCGTAGAATTCCATGAAGAATCATAGTACATATGATTTGAGACCAACCCATCAAAAACAGGTTGAGGAACAGGCAAAACATGAGAAGAAGAAGAAGAGCACCAATTGTAGTGAAGTCTAAAAGAGCCAAAGAATATTTTCTTCTTCTTGTTATTAATTTTCATTTTCTTCTTTGAAGTTGGGTGAAATATCAATTGCATGGGTTGGTTTGTACTCTTTAGAATTTGAACTATAAAGGATACTAATTTGGACTTGGCTTTTGAAAGGGCATGAATTAAAGGCTTTAAATGAGAGAAAATGAGGGTTTCAAATAGATTTTTGATGATCTCCATATTGGAGCTTAAGGTACAAGATGGTATTGGCTTATTGAGTGAGAAATCTTGAAGAAGGTGGAGGGTTTTTGGATTGGAGGGTCCAACCATTTTTTTTTTTTTTTTTTTTTTTGTGGGAGTGCTTCTATGGTGGGGATCAAGGTGTGAGCTTTATTGAGTTTTGGATATATAAAGATCTTGATTACTTATTTACCCCTTGAATTTTAGGTTATTAAAGGTGTGTGCCATTACCTTTTGTGGGTTGTGAGATATATGGCTTTACTCCTTTATAGATTTGGTTATAGGGATAGAGCGCTTCAAATTTGCAACTAAACGCGGTTGAAAATTTTGAAATAGTTCTACTTTGGTGTTTTTGGGAAATTTATGAGATTTGTATTTCATTACGAATAGATTTAAGGTGATATTTCTTATTAGTTTTATTGATTGTTTTTTTAATAAAGTATATATATATATATATATATATATATATATATATATATATATTTTTTTTTAAATTTTTATTACATTTACGTTCCATTGATCTTATTGCCTGTAATATATATATTAATCAATAGATAACAATAAATAATTTTTTTTATATATAACTTGTTTACTGGTAATCTAAAAGAAAGTATAACAATCGTTTGGCCTATATTAATCATATAAGTCCACTAGATCCAATTACAGAGCATAAGCCAATCAAAATTAAACAATTTGTTCTAGATCGGTAAAAAATCTAATTCATATTTATATGGAAACTAAATATAGCTGTTCTTTTTTTTTTTTGTTGACTTAAACTCACAATCTTTTAAATATTCAGCAGTCTTATTTATCACATGAACATAACTTATACATAATTTTTTGGGTTATATGCTGTCATGACCCCCTATTTATTAAAAATCTGATATGACCCCCTCCACTTAATTTTTTTACATATTATGACAAAAATGCCCTTAATACTCCTCAGTTGGACGACTGTCCAACTCACCTCAACAGAGTTGGACATGTGTCCAACTGAAAACCAGAGGAGTATATTTTAAAGGACACATATGTCCACTTGCCGGAGCTCAGTTGGACGACTGTCCAACTGATGAAATTTTGACCGGCCGGCTACCCCACTCGCCGGAGCCGAGTTGGACACATGTCCAACTAGACTGCCCAGAATAACCCCTCAGTTGGACGTATGTCCAACTCACCTCAACAGAGTTGGACATGTGTCCAACTGAAAACCAGAGGAGTATATTTTAGAGGACACATATGTCCACTCGCCGGAGCTCAGTTGAACAGTCGTCCAACTGATCAAATTTTGACCTGCCGGCGACCCCACTCGTCGGAGCCGAGTTAGACATATGTCATTTATGCATAAGATAATATTTTTCAAGTGTACGGTACTTATATTTTCCATTTAATCGAGTATTTTCTCTTTTAATTCAACAAGTAGAATGATGTAATCCGTCTTATAATAGCGATAGAGCACCACATGTATGACGTATAATAAATCTTCACTAAATTTTCTAATTCAATTTCTATTTCATCCATAATTTCATAGAAACTAAACATGCCTGTGTCTGTCAAATCTGTTTTCGTTGGACGTATATTTCATGAAAAATATGAAGTACACGTAACAACGAACCAGACAGCAATTAAGTGAAATGCTTACAAAGTAGTTCAGTGACTTGATAAAAGACTTTGTACAACGATATATATATATATATTATTTTACTTTTCTAGAAGTGATTTAAGAACAAATATAAAATTAAGATTTTAAATATTTTTTATAAATTAAATTTTTATCGTATTATAAGAATTGATTAATAATATTAAAATATTTTTTGTTTTAAATATAAAAATAATAATTATAAAAATTAAATTAATAAATATGTATGTAAAAGTTATTTTTTGTGTATTTATTTTGATTATGATATATATATATATATATATATATATATATAAGTGGACAAAAGGTGGATATAATGAGTAAAGGGGTATATTTGGAAGTTTATTAATAGGGGGTTAGTCCAGAATAAGATTAATAAAAAGGGTCTAATGTAGCCCATTTCCCTAATTTTTTTAAGTAATTAATTATTATTATTATTATGTAAGCATATATAATTAATAGTTCCGCAGAAAGTGTATTTTGTTTAATAAATACAGTTATAAGCAACTCGAGAACGGCTATTAAGGCTTAAACTTCGCCAAAATTACAAGCTCAAGGAAATAAAATATTGTTAACATTGCTATTCTTGTAAGTTTCTGGGCAGCCTTCTATGGCATTAATTGCCCTGTTTGCGTTTTAAATTTTGTTCGTCCATTCCAAAATTTGTCTTATGTTCTCTATCATTAAATACACATCACTGTAAATAAAGATGCTCTATATTTAAAGAATTGTAGATTCAAAATTTAATTAAAGTAAAAATTTATAGCTAAATTTATATTTATAATAAGTAGGAAACTTCTACATAGTTTATCCACATTGCATTCCATTTAAAATAACTAATTTTTTCATAAATTTTTGTGTATCTCCATGATTTAATGGTTTAAATCATGTATAAAAATTAATGTAAAATTGTAAACTTTGAAAAATTATTGATCCAATATATATATATATATATAGAATTACTCTTTTATTTGGAGTAAAATATTATTACAACAATAATTCTAATAACAGAAATAAAATGAACTTATCATATACATTTTCTTTGTGATAATAACAAAATTAGTTGTGATAATATCATTTTCCTTTAGGCTTATCTATCTATTTAATCCTTAACGTATTTCATATCTTACAATTTGGTCTCTTATGTTTCTAAATTTGACAATTTAAGTTCAAATTTTCAATTTTCGTTAAGAGAAATACTAAGAATACGTAAATTTGTACTTGTTTTTGCACCAACATCAATTATATTATAAAACGTGGCAAAATTATTTTAAAAATAAAAAAATTGTTCAATCTTTTAGATAATTTTGTTACGTGTCATTATATGATTAATGTTGGTACATATATGAATATAAATTTATGTGATTATATTATATTTTATATATATATATATATATATATATATATATATATATATATGTTCTGTTAAATGAGTTAATAGTGTTATATTCAACTATTACAGAGCCAGAGAAAAAAATACTTTAGAAGTCATATCCCAAAGCAATTTTCACTAGGCAAAGGAAATATATATATAGTTTGAATAGACCTAAAAAAAATAAGAAGAAAAAATGGTTTAATTTTGTTCTTTTTCTCTGTTTTTATCTTTGGGTGATAGAGACATTCTTTCTAAAGAGGTTCGAGAAAGTAGAGGTCAATAAAAGCTTTGGTACAGAATCATAGAATACAAGTAGTAATATGAACAAAAACTAAAAGTAGCAAGGACTATTATTTTGTTTTTTTTTTTCTAGGAGAGACATTTTATTGAATTCAAATTGCACCAAAAACATTCTCGTCAGGACTGGACAAAATAAAAATGACTCAATTTCAATCCTAAGTGACAAAATTCGAACAAAATAAATCAAATCTAGCAAAAGAACAAGCTGCGAAGTTAGTTTTTTTTTTGTGTGTGTGTGTGAATAATAACAACATATAAAAGAACGAGTAAAAAGGATTAAAAAAAAAACATGCAAATGAAAAATACAAACTATGTATTGGATTCATTATTCCCAAGTTGAACCACCTTTATAAACATGCAGACTATATCATATATAAATTTGAACAAATCTTTGAAAGGGAAAAGTCGAAGATATGTCCCAATATAAACAATCAATTATTTCACCGTAGTATGCAAGTTCGGAGAAGAAAACAATACTAGAAATTACTAACCAAACATCAAATTGGCGTTTGTGGTAGATTTTGGCTAGGTGACTTTGACTAGTGTGTGAATGCTCGAGATTCAAAAGATAATATAATGACTTAGCATAATTAAGAAATTAAAAAAAATTATTAATTACAAAACACACTTGGGATTGATGGATACACGAGTCAAATTAATTACTATATAATGTGGAATTTTCTTTCAACCGACATGTATGGTCCACAACTAGATATGATGTAATGGGTAGAGTCTATCAGTCCAGTGTGTACATCTTAATGAAGTTCACTTTCCAGCTAATTTCAACAACTTAATTTGCCCATTTTTAAATTTCATATTAATTATAAGATATCTGACCTTTTTTCTCTTTAATGTTTTTTTGTAAGTAGATCAAGACAATGCATAATATATCTGAATTATTGGTTGATGAAAAAAATAGATGGGAGAATAATAAAATTAACACCCTTTAAAATTTTTAATAATAAAATTATCACTTTTTGTGCTCAAATTTATATTTTTATAATTAAAAAAATGACTAATATGTCATTTTTCTTTGAACATCGATCTATTCAATTAAAATTGAACGTCGATAATTTAGACTTGTTTAATATTGAACGTTCAATATTTTACGTTCAAATTGAATATTAAACGTTCAATATTATTGAGGTGTTAATTTTATTACTATATATTTTAGAGGTGCTATTTTTGATAATTTTCCAAAACAGTTTTTGCATGTGGTTTCTCAGCAACTTCTTTTTTCCCTCTATACTTGGAAAAAAAATCTTTAATATTCCAGAGGTATTGATAAGTTGGTTGATCGATCAACCTTACCATGTTTTTCACTCCTACTTTTTTTTTTTTTTGGCTTTATTTTGACCTATCTCCTATATTCTTGCAGTAATGAAAAAATTCTTAAAAAATTACTTAAAATAACATTCTAAAATTTATAACAATAAAAATAGCACTCTTATTTTTTATCAAGATACTACAAGAATAAATGAATTTTAAGACTGTTCTAAAATAGGAAAAACGGCTCAACCATTCTGAAATGGTGCTTTGGATAAAGTCTTTGGCGAAGATTTATGGAAATTTTTTAGTAACTGTTAATACCCTATAAGAATATGAGAATATTAGGGTATGTTATTTTTGTTATATATTTTAGGAGTGTTAGTTTTATGATTTTTCAAAAATTATTTTCAATGGCTAATTTATTTATGTAATTTAAAAAAAATGGTTAATTATCAAGTCCAAAATTTTAAATTATTGAAATATTTTTAGGAATAAAATAGGAAATCTTTAAAAATAGAAAACAAATAATTAAAAAAAAAAAAAGCTCTCTATCTTCATTTTCCTCTAATTTTTAATTATCTAGTTTTGTTATTTAAGATCTATAAATAAAACATAATATTTTACTTATTTCACAGACGATAATAAATTGAGTACAATATTAATTTCTCCTATAAATATCTTTTGTTTTTATCCATTCTTACTCATCTAAATTATTAATCCTAACTCATCTATTATTTCTCTTCTATTTCTCCCTCCTATTTTACATCAGTTTTGTATCAAAGTTAATAAGATTTCTTTTTTTTAAACGAAATTTCTAATCTAAAATTTTCAACAACAAAAAAAAGCCCAATCAAGAAAAAAAAAAAAAAAAAAAACTAATCTCAGTAAAATAAGAGAGAGAATATATATAATTATTATTTTTTTAATTAATTCCTATTTTATTTCTTAAAAAATCTCAAATTTTTTAAAATTTAAATTTGATTGATCATTTTCTAAAATTATAGGAGTAAATGAGTTCAACCTAAAAATTATATAACTAATATATTACTTACATAAATTATAAGTTGATTTCAACCCAAAACAACCCCCTTCCCCTATTTTAATGCTTCATTCCTCTCTTACTTCAAAAAATGTTCCTATGATCATTTTACAAATTAAAAGGAATAATTTTTTTTATTATTATTACAGAACTATGTTGATACTCAAAATTAACCTGCACCATATAAATATAATATTATAATTCTAAAGTTTTAGTTGCAAATTAGTTTACAAAAAGCTATCCACACTCACAAAAGATGTCATCCATAGTGATGATCAGGCAAAAGCTTTATCACAACCTTGCAAGGCAAGAATTTGTGCTATAAAGTAGGATTTAGCTAAATCAACCATTAGGCAATATTTCCCACTAGTAAATATATGTTATATGACTCTCTCTTTTCCTTATTTGTTATGCATGAAGCAGTATAAATCTTAACACGACACGCTAACATAAGAGGAACATGGCGTGATCATGAAACAAGTAATCCATAATTAGATTATAATTTATGTATCACTAATATTTTATAAATTTAAAGATGTCATAATTTATTAGATTAAATGTTCAAATTTATATTTTCACAATTAAAAAAATAATTGATATATTATTTTTTTAAACATCCGTTCAATTGAAATTAAATGACGGCAATTAGGACCTGTTTAATATTACACGTTTAAATTATTATTATAAATTTTAATATTATATATTAATTTTATTATTATAAATTTTAATATTATATATTAATTTTATTATTATAAATTTTAATTATATTATTCTTGATAATTTTTCTAACATATATCATTACTCAAAATCTTACATATAATTTCAATCAGATTTTGTAAGAATATTATGATAAATCATATTCTTTCCTTTAATATATTCCCACAGAATCATTTGTCTGTGTCAAGAAAAGTCCCATATATAATTTTTCTACTTTTTATGTTTTAAAGCAATTTTGAATTTCTTTCATTAGTAATACTTTTCCGCTAATAGGAAAAAGAACATCTGTTGACTTGGTACATGAACCAAACAGTCATCAATCACTTTCTGTTAGGAAATTTTATATTTATATATGAGGCAATATAATTAATGATAGTAAGCATAGTCATATTAGTGTACATAATAATATATTGTCACGTTAAATATATAATCAGTGTGTGACCCTTTGAACTTTAAACAATTCAAATAAAGCCATAAATAAATTAATAAAACCCATGAACACAGAATTAAAGACATGTTTAACTTTCTAAAACTTCCTGTGAAGTTTCACATGATTTTTTCTTTGTCGTAACGAAATTTGCACAAAGTATTCATATGAGAAAGTCTTTTATACAAGAAGAAGTTATTTACATTAATAATTTAATGAAAGGCCGGAGTTCGGCCAAAAAATCATTCGAGCTAGTATGTTTGGATTTGACTTTTTTTAATTTTGAATTAATTTAAGTGAATATTTAAGTTTAATTATGAAATAACACATAAATGAGATTTCAATCCAAATTAAATTAGGTCAGATAAATCGTGATTAGAATAAATCGGACTAAATTTTAAGTCTAAATTTGTAAAGCTAGCTAATACTTATACAAGCAAGGGACATCAATATATGCAAAAAGGAGAAAGAAATGCACACAATAGCAAATCTCACTTATTTTCTATAGGCTAAGGGGAATCCAATGAATGAACAGCTATTCTTACACAATGGAGTATACGTATTTAGTGGAATCCAATGAAGGAACAGCTATTCTTACACAATGGAGTATACATATTTAGCTGTATTATATATTAAATTGACATATACGCTATACACATTTTAGAAGCGTTTGGAAACATTACTTAAAAAAGGTTAGGTCTTTATAATAATTGTAGTTTTTGTGACTTCATTTTCACTTGTTTCTAACAATCATTTGCATATTTTCTCTTTTGAACAGAAAAAAAAAATATCATTTGTATATGGGAAGGTAATTAATGGGAATTTTTGAGGTGATATAATCTAAATCTTACATCCGTTCCATACATGGGCATTTGAGGCATGATTTCTACTGCTAATATTTGTAGAGAGTGATTAATGTATAAGTATATCGTTGGCACTCATCTCAAATCTTAATAACTTGAGCTTTTTAGAAGAGTTGATTTTCCTATAACTTATAAGATAGTATTAGAATTGAAGGTCCTGTATTTAAGATCCAACAATCTTAATTATTAAATTGCAAGTATTTAATCAGCATGATACATAAAACTAACATTTATGGAGAGTAATAAATATATAAAAATATTGTTATTATTCTTCTTATTAATTTAAATTTTTTGAAAAAATTAGTTAACTTTTAACAATTTCATTTACATTACTTTGTGATTATATATATATTGTCTTCATAAATACCATCAACTTTTACTTTCTAATTTTTTAAAATAGCAATTACACACAATATATACAATTTTTTTTTTAAACAACCCACACGTACAACTTTGACATAGTAATCCTTGTGCCTTGTTGGTTGTTGCAACTTTGACATATAATGTTGAGGTGGCACGTTTGAGTATTGGTATAAAAGAACTATCACACACCTATATATACAAAATTATAACACCATAAAATATTACATTTAATTCCTTTTTAAATAAAAGATTACACATTTAAATAATCGTAGTTTCGAATTTTAATAAAATAAATTTATTCATCCTCCCTTAATAAAGTAGTATGAGCATGTAACATTATTTCTAAATTAAAAAAAAACTCCCTTTTAAACTAAATACAATCATTTGTGGTATGATAGACAATTAGACGCTATTCTCTCACTCTATAAATCACAAATTAAATTAAAAAAAGTACTATTTTATATTTTAAAAAAGAAGACGACAAATATAATGTTACTCCACAAAAACCATGTCGTTTATTAATTTAAAATAAAATGTCTATTTAGTCCTTATCTCTGTGTTCTGTTAGTTTGGTCAAAACCTTTAATTTAAATAATTATTGAAATTTATAGAATATATTCTTTAAAATTGGTACTAATAAGTAATAACCTTTACATTTTAATTTTTTTTAATATTCTCATAAGCGTTTTTATAGTTCAAAAGAACATGTGCTTATTATTGAAACTGTTTTCATTTGAAATTATTTATCTGAAATTATTTTTAATGTAAGCACAATGAAGCTGATCTTAAAAGAAGTTATTTGAAATGAAGTTTTTGCTTAAAAGTGTTTAAAGATAATAAGCATTAAATTTTTGCTATGAAATTCATATAAATAATTTAAAGTTACACTTTACTAATTAATTTAAACAATGAACACGCATCAAAAACATATTCCCTTGGATTGTGATAAGTGTAATGGTGGAATGCAAGTTCTTGGACTTTTCAAGAGGTTTTACTCATCATTTGAAACAGGCTTGATCGGCCCAATAATGACAGATGTTTGTATATGGGCCTTCAAAAGTTTTCACGTTGAGTTTGATTTCAGCCATCAGGCATTAGAATTCAGATTGTATTAAAAAGGATAAAAATAACATTTTTATATATTATAAACATATTTTAATAGAAATATAATTATGTGATTACAACTGTATTTTTTTAATCAAATTGTATTACAAATGGATAATATTTTAAGTTTTAATTTTTATTATATATAATCTAGAAGTCCAATAAAGCATGTGTGAGAAAGCAACTTTTCGATGGTAGTGCTTGCAAATTGGCAAATGAGCAATCAAAATAGTTCCATCACAAGTGTTTTCCATTATTTTTTTTAACACACACATATATGATTAATTAGAAAAAAATAAAAAATAAAAAAGAAATATTCAATTGATAATGTGTCATAATTTTAAGGTAACATGTTATTACAATTAAATTTATTATTATTATAAATACTTTTCATTAATAATGTATAATTTTATTCAATAATAATGACAAGTGATTAAAAAAATTAAACGATTAATTTAAATATTTTTATTGTGATAATATTATTACATATTTTTAAAAAAATTATTCTCAAAAGTATAGAATAATCAACTTAATATGATCGGATACAACTTGGCATGCCATCCATATCACAAATGGGTATTTTTATCTTAGAGTTTGTAGAAAAATGCTTTGCTCCACTAAGCATTTATTTGATCCCTGTATTGGCAAAGTCTGCTCTCTACGAAATGATTTCTACTTCTTTTTTTTTTTTTTCCTACTTGTAGATAATATAAGCTTCAATTTTTATTCTAACTTAATTTCTATTTGTTAATTTTTAAGTGCTACTTTCATGAAGCACTCCTCTATATTCTATCCGATTTTTTTCCCTCAATTAAGCAATAGAACAGCACCTATAAAGATTTGATTGAATAATATATACGTAAGGGTTAGCCTATTTTTTAGAAATTAAATTAATGAAAAAGGTACATAAGTTCATAACTATAACTAGAGTAACAAAAATTAATTAACTTTTATCTAAAAACTAAAAATTTAATAATTATTAAAAAGAGCATTTGAAGTCAAAATTTTTAAAATTATCATAATTTTGTCAACGTGATTCCCTTTATTGCATGTCACGTAGATAAATTTATAACAATTTTAAACTATTAGTATTTTTTTAATAGTTATTAAACTTATAATATTTCACCAAAATTTAGTAAATTTTTCTACGCTTAGATTATAATTAATAAACTTTTGACATCTTTTGCCCTTATTATATGTATGTATATATTGTTTCTTTATTTCTAGTATATACATATACATATATACATATAAATATACATATATGTATCATTTTTATACCTTTTCCATTATTTTTCTTTTCCACTGCACATTTTAATTTTATGAGATGAGGATTTAAAAAGCGAATTCTCAAAAACAAAATTTATATCTTACATCCGAGGTAATGTACATCCACCCCATTATTCATGTATTGGTAGTGAAAAGTAAGGTGACTATTCGGACTATGATCTAGACAAGAACTCTAACACCATACATTATTTTACTAAAATTTAATTTTTATTTTTTTATTTATAAATATGTTAAATTTTTATACCATTATAAATAAATAAATAAATTAATTAAAATAATTTTTTTATTCGTAATATTAAAAAATATATGTAAATTTAAGCCAAAAAAAAAAAAAAAAAAAAACATGCACAATATAAATGTGCACAACATGCATAAATTGTAACATGTCCGTAAAAAGTTTGTTAAAATTCATTTTATTTAAAAACATTCAACGATTGAGATTAATCTAAGTTTATCTAATAGTTAGAAAAAATGATCTGTACTTTACACGTAGAATGGTCCCCTAAAAATGTACTTTAAATTTCATGCGTCTGCACTTTTGGTGTGCATTTACAAGTGAATTATATTAAATAAATTAAATATAATTATATTGAATTATATTATAATTAATTTATATATTTGATAATAAATTATATAATATAATGAGATGGAATTGATTATAAATATTTTAATAAAATAATTTATATTTAAAATAATTTTTTTATCAAATTTATTTAAATAAATATTTATTTCATTTTTTTTATTTTTATTATATTTATAAAAATAAAAAATTATTTTTAATTGGAGATAAAAAATTAAGATATATGATTTTATAAAGTTTAATTGTATGACATAACTTTTTTTTATACATGAGTTTCATTTTTAACCTTATCAGGAAAAAAAATATGTTCATTTTTCTTACAATGTAAATAAATGTATTTTTTTAATGTTATAAAAAAATAAACACACACACATATATATATGTTATGAAAGGTTAAAAGTGATACCAATTGAATTACTATATTATTTATGCACCTTAAAAACTTTATAATTAAAAATTAAGACAGATTAAATTAAGTATCTAATACAATTTAGATTCACATAAAAAAAAAACTTTCGTAGTAAGGTCTTGTCTAGTATTACAATACTCAATCTATTTCTTTTTATTTGATTTTCACACATATACATGTGTGTGTGTCATATATATATATATATATATATATATAAGGAAAAAAAAAAGAGAAAATAGATTGAGTATTGTAATACTAGACAAGACCTTACGACGAAAGTTTTCTTTTATTATCCTCTTCAGTATTATATAATAATAATTTTTTCAATATTCCTGGATAAGATCAATGTTACAAAATATTACAAATATTTATTTTAACGGTTTGATTACTCTTTTAAAATCTCAACGGTTCAAATTAGAGAGTAAAAAATTGTACAAAAGATTAGAATCATTGATCCAGTCCTAATGCTAGTTGTAGCATGTACCGATGTACGTACCTTAATAATCAAACAAAACAAAACTATTTTTATCTACAATATGCGTGGAGCTAATCGACGCAGAGATTATATCTTGTTGGAATACCAACATTTTCTTGTTATCTTATTTCTACACAAATGTTAACTATCAACAATCTCAA
The DNA here is from genome assembly GCA_029378325.1 of Elaeagnus macrophylla. Taxonomy (NCBI): domain Eukaryota; kingdom Viridiplantae; phylum Streptophyta; class Magnoliopsida; order Rosales; family Elaeagnaceae; genus Elaeagnus; species Elaeagnus macrophylla. The sequence goes on along the minus strand of CM055648.1, from coordinate 25,549,497 downwards.
TTTTTTTAAAATAATAGTTATTCATTCACGCACTTCACACATGATAAGTGTATAATGACGGAATTCAACTTCAGTAAAAATTCATATGATTTAATTGTATGACATAATCTTCATTTATATATAAGTTTTATTTTTAACTCCTTCTTAAGAAAAAAAATATTTATTTTTCTTATAACGTAAATAATCATATATTTTTTAGTATTAAAAAAAAATGAACATATATATATATTTTTTACTGAAAGAAATTAAAAATGAAACCAATTTAATAATTACTTTATTTATGCATCTAAAAGAATCAATACCCACAACAAAACAATTGGAATTATACTTAATGATTCACTATTAGCCCTCACATTATTACTCTAAACAATTTCATTATTTAAAAAAAAGTCTAAACTACAATTTTTATATGCTAACTTTATTGCATTTAATATTTTAGTCCCTTAACTAAATTTTTATTATTTTCGTTCATTAATTTTTCATATCTAACAATATCAGTCTAAATTTAAAAGTTATACTGCAGCACTCAGAATTAACATGTGAAAAAAATTATTTTTAATATATTTAGTCTATTAACTTTTAAAATTTAAATATTTAGTTCATTATATTTAAATTTTGACTAAAATTGTTAAATACGAAAATTTATTGAAAGAAAAATAACAAAAATTTTGCAAAGGAATCAAAAGTAATAAAATAAGTAGACCAAAAAGATAATTTAGGCTTTAAAAAATATATGCCAATTTAAATTATCTTAAAATTATTAAAAATTCATCCAATATTGGTAATCCAAATCTACGATTGATTTTTAATGTTGACCAACAATGACAGCTATTTTATCCAAGGAGTTGCAAAGTGCATGCATGAAGTTCACTCGGATTTGTTAAATGTAGAAAATTTAAGTTTTAATTACTAGTGTGTGAATGTGAATATAACAATAAAAATTTGAATTGTATTAAAAAATTATGTTAAGTGTGGAATTAAATCATTTTTTTTTTCCACAAAAAAGTGCAATTTAGTTCTCTTATTATGTCAAAACTGTAATTTTAGCTTGTCATATGCCTTCTATTATGTAATGTAAATAGAGGGCAAAATATTAAGGGCAATTTTGTTTAAACCCCTTTTCAATGCTTTTCATTTTTTTTTTACCATTAGTCAATTTATGCTAAAATTTAAATGTGTTCAAAAATAATTTTTTGTATTTATGGTCAAACATTTATTCTTTAAGATGTTGTATGATGTTCTAGTTATTTAACCGTTTATCATAAAATTTATTGTAATTCTGACGATAAATTTTTTTACTTTTGAATACATGCTTAAGTGTAAGGTTTTTATCATTAGAGAGAAATATTAAATGACTTTCTTGATAGGGGTCTCTTAAAAGTAAACATGTAAAAAAATAGTAAAAGGAGGTCCCCTAAAAAAACCTATTGGAAAAGAGATGTGTAATCCTATTTTTAAGGATATTTTAGTCACTTATCTTGTTATATATTTTCTCTTAAGTCTAAATATAACTTTCTTTAATCATTAACTATGCCTAAAATAAAAACATATATTTTTTCAAATTAGCACTTTAATTCTGTAATTTAATAAATTGGGCATTTCTAATCATATTATTTTTTAAATTTAAAAATTTTAGTGTAAAAATTGATCCCTCCTGTTAGCACTAAAAGTACTCGTTTTTAATAATTATGGGACTTGAAATGTTCATTATTAATAATTAGGAGATTATATATTTGTACTTTTTATAATAGAAAGACAAGTAATATTTAACCAAAAAATAAATAAAATTACAATACAAATGTGTTTATTCAAAAAAAAAAAAACCTTTGTACATCGCATCCAATGTTTTTTTGGTTTTATAACTAACAAAAAAATTAATTTGATTCTGTACCTTTTAACTGACTCAAGTTCAAGGTACAATGTGAACGTATGAGATTCCTTTGTTATATATCTATTAATTTAATTAATTAAATATTTTTGCTAGGAATTTAAGTTTTCACAATACTATTTCTCACAATAAAACTGGTAATATTTACCAAGAAATAGAGCTTCTTCTTCTTTTTTTAATGTAAAAAAAAAAAACATACATAAAAACTTCACTCAATAAAGATGAAGTTGAAATAAGATCAAAACTCTTACATTTAAATAGTTCAATAATCAAACAACTTGTTAAACTAAAAACATTCTCGAACACTTGACTTTTGTTCTGTTGTAAGGCCTTCCAGGCGGCTCTTTTGTTACTTCAATTAATATTATTGAATGATCTTCAACCAAAAAAAAAATGAGATCTTGATACCTAACATATTGCAATTTTTAAAAACTTAGACACATCATATCTAAATAAAGATCATGATCGATTGACAGCAAAATAGAAATAAAACAAGCATAAACATTAAATAAATGTAAGTATGTAGATGAAAAGATCAACCTAAAATAAGAACCAAGTGAAGAACAAATATATGTTTAGTCAAAACAACTACTATAAGACAAAAAAAAAAAAAAAAAAAGAGCCTTTCTGACCTTTTTAGTTTTTATTTTTATTATTGATGTTAATAAGCATTTGATTCTCTATTAATTTTTCAACGTAATATGAAAGATGTGATTCGAACTCCAAACATAAAGTATTCTATAAAATATTTAGTAGGGCAGCCTACGCATTTGATTCTCTGTTGCTCATGAATGATAATGACACACACAAATACAAATTACCTAACTTAATCTTTAAAATAATCACCCAATTAAATGCTAATGACTTAATAATTGTAACGTTAATATAAGAAAATTTTGAATTAATCGAAATAGCCAACCGGAGATTACCAAGGTACAGATTGTGACTATTAAAACATCGTCCAATCTTTTGCTGCCTCTCTCATTATTTACTCTTAACTAAATAATGACAGGTAATGATTTCAATATTTTGTTTTCTTTTCTTTGCTTACTTATTCGTTGACAATCTATATGCTCTTCAAACTAATAGTTGATTTTGATTATTATTCTATTTCAATATTAAAAATATAATAGAATTTTATATGATACAATATAATTGATCTATTTCAATATTAAGTGATTTTATAATTAATTTTTTATCTTATATTTTAATTTAATATTTAATTAAAAATTAATACATCATTTGATGTATTTTTTATCTTATATTTTAATTTAATATTTAATTAAAAATTAATACGTAATTTAATACATATAATGTTACTTAAAATAAAATGGGGGATCAAATTAATGGTTGCGGGCCCAAAACTGAAAGTTGCATGAACATTTGTTCAAAATAGGTTGTTAGATCGCAGTAACATTTGTTCAAAATAAAGCGTTCCAAATAGATGTTTGAAACTAGAAGTGGTTTTGAATTTTGGTCATGTTTACTTAATCCACAAATAATAACTCATTAATTTAGAAAAAAATGATATAAAAAAAAGCCTATCAAAAAAAGGAGAGCGTTAAAATCAGAAAATAATATAAGGACAGTTTTTATTTTTTATATAAACAAACACTAAAAACTTTCATTAATTATAAACTCAATTACAATTACAATCACTTATACAATCACACAAAATAATACATCACATATTTAAATACATAATCAAGATTCAAACGTTACTACAATCTTTAAAAATCTATAAGCGAATATGACTCGATAATTTGAAAAGTAAATATTATAAAGTAACAAAAATAATATAATTGTAGATATTTACCATAACAATAAAAGTACAAAACATATCACCTGCAATTTTTCAAACATACAAAAAATAACAAGTTACATAAAAAACACAACACAACAAGAAAACGCAATAAGCTAGTATACCTTAAGGATCCTTTCTCCTTGTTGCTAAAGGTTGACCACCGATAACCACCGTCACTCAACATCATTAGACCATCTTCGGGCAGCCACCAAAGTTACGTAACTGAACCAGAGGAGAATAAATCATTCATGTACTGAAAAAGGGGAAAGAAAAGCTCTTGATAGTGGCAATATTGCACCGTGCATTGTAACACCAGCAATCCAACGACGTTGATGTGGACAACGCTGTTAAAAATCATTACCGCTTCTCTTTTCTTAATAGTTCTCAATTATTCTAGAAATCTCTCTTAAGGACTAGAGCAACAAGCAAATTAAAAGTGTATAAAGAACTTTGTGGAGGATTCTAGAAATTGGTAGTAATTATGTAGAAAAATCTAGAAACTATCAAAGATACATGTAGAAAAATCTAGAAACTATCAAAGATACATGTAGAACAATCTAGAAACTATCAAAGATACATGTAGAAAAATCTAGAAGGCTGTACACCATGTGTATATATAGGTGATAGGTTTAGATTGTGCATGGTGTGTTAGAAAGTGAGTGAGAATTGTAAGTCTTGAGTGTGAGTTGTAAGTTTCCTATTCAGTGTTTATTTGTATTTTTCTTCAAGTTGTGAGAGGTCTCTAGAAAGTGTTGTAGTGTCTTCTATTGTGGGTATAATATAAGTAATTTGTTTGCTTGTTTGGGTCTAATATTAGTAAATTTAGAGTTGTGCACTCTAAATTTTTCTCAACAATTGGTATCAGAGCGGGACGGTTAGAGATCGTTCTTGGTGGAACTATCTTAAGTCGTGAGGAGTTTGGTACTCTATAAGTTTATTAGTCAAGCTTGTTCGGTATAGTCGAAGTCTTGCCGGCACGATGGGTGACCTTCAAGTAGTTGGAGGAATCAAGAAGCTCAACAACAAAAACTACAACACGTGGGCAACATGTATGGAGTCTTACCTACAAGGTCAGGACCTTTGGGAGATTGTCGGTGGTGGTGAAGTTACACAACCGGCTACAGAAGATGCCAATGGCATCTTGCGAAAGTGAAAAATTAAAGCAGGCAAAGCGATGTTTGCTTTAAAGACCATAATTGAAGAAGAAATGTTGGAGCACATTTGAGATGCCAAAACACCAAAGGAAGCATGTGACACTTTTGTTACACTCTTTTCAAAGAAGAATGATACAAGACTGCAACTTCTCGAGAACGAGTTGCTATCAATGGTGTAACGCGACATGACGATTGCCCAATATTTTCACAAGGTGAAGGCGATATGCCGCAAAATTTCAGAATTAGATCTGACAGCTCCTATTGGAGAAACAAGGATAAAGAGAATAATTATCCATGGTTTGAGACCCGAATATCGAGGGTTCGTTGCCGCTATACAAGGATGGCCAACACAACCATCGCTTGTTGAGTTTGAAAATTTGCTTGCAGGCCAGGAAGCTATGGCTAAGCAAATGGGAGGAGTCTCGCTGAAGAGTGAGGAGGAAGCGCTTTACACCAGCAAAACTAGATGCACTTTTAAGCAGTACTCTAGTAATGGATCTAAAAAGGATGCTGACAAGGTAAAACTTTATCAAGGAAATAGAGGCTCTTGTCCAGAGGGAGCATCAAAGAATCGCGGTAATAGTAGAAAGTTTGATGGCAAGTGTTACAACTGCGGGAAGATGGGCCACATGGCGAAAGAGTGTTGGACAAAAAAAAAGCCTATTGAAAGTAATACTGCTACTTCCAGTTCTAAGGAGAATAGCGAAGATGGTTAGGATGTCGAAGCGTTATTTGCTATGGAGGAAGAAGAATTAGCTCTCACAGTAACAATACCATAACAGATTGACTACAAGAATGATTGGATCGTCGATTTGGGCTGCTCAAATCATATGACGGGTGATAAAAAGAAGTTACAAAACCTGTCTGAGTACAAGGGAAGTCGTGTGGTGGTGACAGCTGACAACTCAAAGTTACCGATAGCTCACATCGGTAAGACGACAGTTACACCTCGATATAATTCTAACCAGGTGCCACTTCAAGATGTTTATCATGTCCCAGGAATGAAGAAAAATTTGCTATCTGTGGCTTAATTGACATCATCAGGCCACTATGTCTTGTTTGGTTCTCGAGATGTAAAGGTGTATCGTGACTTCAAAATCTCAAAAACACTGACAATGGAGGGGCGACGATTGGAGTCAGTCTACGTGATGTCAGCAGAGTTTGCATATGTAGACAAGACAAGAAAAAAATGAGACAGCAGATCTATGGCACATGCGGTTAGGTCACGTTAGCTATTCCAAGCTGAGTGTGATGGTGAAGAAGTTGATGCTTAAGGGGCTTCCCCAACTTGAGGTACGAACAGACACAGTATGTGCAGGATGCCAGTATGGTAAAGCGCACCAACTGCCATACGAGGAATCAAAGTTTAAAGCAAAAGAACCATTAGAGTTAGTTCACTCTGATGTATTTGGGCCCGTTAAGCAACCATCAATTGGCGGTATGCGGTATATGGTGACATTCATTGATGACTTCTCAAGGTATGTGTGGGTTTTCTTTATGAAAGAAAAATCTGACACATTCTCAAAGTTTAAAGAGTTTAGAGAGTTAGCGAAGGAGAAGTGGGAAAGAAGATTTGTTGCCTGTGCACAGATAACGGGGGAGAATATAGCTCAAGTGAGTTCTCTCAATACCTAAGGGAATGCCGAATACGTCATCAGTACACTTGTGCCAACACACCACAACAAAATGGTGTAGCTGAGAGAAAGAACCGACATCTTGCAGAAGTTTGTCGAAGTATGCTACATGCAAAGAACGTACCAGGAAAGTTTTGGGTTGAAGCAATGAAGACTGCAGCCTTTGTGATCAACAGACTTCCTCAACCGAGGTTAGAATTTGTTTCACCCTTTGAGAAACTATGGAACATGAAACCTACAGTTAGCTACTTTCGAGCATTTGGCTGTGTATGTTATGTATTTGTTCCTGATCATTTACGAAGCAAGTTTGACAAGAAAGCTATTAAATGTATTTTTGTGGGATACGATAGTCAAAGAAAGGGGTGGAAATGTTGTGATCCAACAAGTGAAAGATGTTACACTTCACGAGATGTGGTGTTTGATGAAGCATCTTCTTGGTGGTCCTCAGAAAAGGAGGTGCTACCAGACTCAAGAGAATTTGGAGAAAAGTTGCAACAGAAGATGGGGGAGCATACTATCCAACTCCAACCAAGTTCAGATGAATCAGAAGATCCAAATAACGATGATATCGAACAAAGAGATACTCAGAATCCTTGGCAAACTGGCGTGTATCAAAAACCAAATGAAGAAGCTGGGCCTAGTGAAACGGAAGAATTAACTCCACAATCTCAACTCCGAAAGTTAACAAGAACACGAAGGCCAAATCCTAAATATGCCAATGCAGCTATAATTGAAGAAGCAATGGAGCTAGAGACGTTCGAAGAAGCATTGCAGAGTTCTGAGTGGATGACAACTATGAAAGAAGAGATCGATGCACTTCAGCAAAATCAGACCTGGGATCTAGTGCCAAAATCAAGAGATGTGAAACCCATATCCTGCAAGTGGGTTTACAAGATAAAGTGTCGTCCAAATGGGTCAATCGAGAGGTACAAGGAACGATTGGTAGCTTGTGGTTTCTCTCAACAGTACGGACTAGACTATGATGAAACGTTTAGTCCAGTGGCAAAACTTACAACAGTATGAGTCCTACTTGCACTTGCAGCCAATAAAGATTGGAATTTGTGGCAGATGGATGTAAAGAATGCTTTTCTTCATAGAGAGTTGGATCGGGAGATCTACATGATCCAACCAATGGGTTTTCAGAGCCAAGATCATCCTGAATATGTGTGTAAGCTGAGGAAAGCACTCTATGGATTGAAACAAGCACCTAGGGCGTGGTATTGTAAGATTGTTGAATTTCTAACACCAAGTGGTTATTCAGTAACACCTGCAGATTCCAGCTTGTTTGTCAAAGCCAATGAAGGAAAGATAGCTATCGTGCTAGTGTATGTAGATGACTTAATCATAACTGGTGATGATGAGGCAGAAATTCTTCTGACGAAGGAGAATTTTTCAGTCCGTTTCCAAATGAAGGAACTTGGTCAGCTCAAGCACTTCCTTGGTTTAGAGGTTGATTGCACACAAGAAGGAATATTTCTTTGTAAGCAAAAATATTCTAAAGATTTGTTGAAAAGGTTCAGAATGCTCGAATGCAAGCCGATTTCGACGCCGATGGAACCCAATGCCAAAATGTGTGCACATGAAGGAAAAGATTTGGAAGATGCGATGATGTATCGACAATTGGTAGGCAGTCTCATCTACTTAACCTTGACTCGACCTGACATTTCTTATGCAGTTAGTGTGATGAGTTGGTACATGCAAAATCCAAAGAAGCCTCATTTGGAAGCAGTTCGACGAATACTGAGATATGTGAAGAGTACTATTGACTATGGTCTTTTGTACAAGAAAGGTGGAGACTGCAAATTAGTTAGTTACTGCGATGCTAATTATGCAGGAGATCATGACACCAGGAAATCAACAACTGGGTATGTGTTTAAGCTGGGTTCTGGAACAATTTCTTGGTGTAGCAAGAGACAACCAACAGTATCATTATCAACCACTGAAGCTGAGTATCGAGCAGTGGCAATGGCAGCTCAAGAAAGTACATGGTTGATACAGCTAATGAATAATCTACATCAACCGGTAGATTATGCAGTTCCGTTATACTGTGACAATCAGTCAGCAATTCGATTGGCGGAGAATCCTATCTTTCATGCAAGAACTAAGCATGTTGAAGTGTACTATCATTTTATTAGAGAAAAGGTTCTACAAGAAGAAATTGAGATGAGGCAAATCATGACAGATGACCAAGTTGCGAACTTGTTCACAAAAGGATTGAGCACTGGCAAGTTCGAAATGTTTCGCCGTCAACTCGGCACAATACAAATAGTAAGAGCTGGTGATGAGGGGGAGTGTTAAAAATCATCACCACTTCTCTTTTCTTAATAGTTCTCAATTATTCTAGAAATCTCTCTTAAGGACTAGAGCAACAAGCAAATTAAAATTGTATAAAGAACTTTGTGGAGGATTTTAGAAATTGGTAGTAGTTATGTAGAAAAATCTAGAAATTATCAAAGATACATGTAGAACAATCTAGAAACTATCAAAAATACATATAGATACATGTAGAACAATCTAGAAACTATCAAAGATACATGTAGATACATGTAGAAAAATCTAGAAGGTTGTACACCATGTGTATATATAGGTGATAGGTTTAGATTGTGTATGGTGTGTTAGAAAGTGAGTGAGAATTGTAAGTCTTGAGTGTGAGTTGTAAGTTTCCTATTGAGTGTTTATTTGTATTTTCTCTTCAAGTTGTGAGAGGTTTTTAGAAAGTGTTGTAGTGTCTTCTATTGTGGGTATAATATAAGTAATTTGTTTACTTGTTTGGGTCCAATATTAGTAAATTTAGAATTGTGCACTCTAAATTTTTCTCAACAAACGCCATCGGAGAAAACAACAATAAAAGGGGAAAACACCAAGAAGAAAAGAAAGATTATACAACACAATAAATGAATCGACGGACGAACGGCTAGACGGTCGGCTAGTATACCGTTAGTTAAAAACTAGCCGAAATTTGTTAAAGCTTAATGAGAAGCAGGAGAGAAAACGAAACTTAAAGAGAGGTAGAGCAAAAAATTTATATAAAAAGGATAGTTAAAAGGTGGGCTAATTACTCTCACACGTTATATTTGGACACTAACAATCCTCATTAGTGAAGTCTAAAGGTACCTTTCATTCAACACGTTTGGGAATTTGGATAAAATAGTATTCATTTAGATAATAATAAGATAGTGAAAGAACATTAAAGGGTAAATAAATTGAGATACCCACTTTGTGAGTTGTATATATAAATTAAATAGGTGAGTCGCCTTTTTAGCTTCGTTTCAAAGATGGATGGAATTAAAGCAAGTGATTCCATTCGTATCAGTAATAGGAATATTAAGAGATCTGTCTTTGGGAATTTATTATTGTTGTTTTTGTGCGTTAATCAATTTTTTTTTCTTCATATTAATGGTCCTTTCTTCAAGTTTAGAGAATCTTATGGTTAGAATTTCACTCTATCTTTAGATTAATAAAAATTCTACATGATCATTTGTGGTAACTTTAGATACCCACCGTAGAAGATGCAATTTTATGGGTGTATAAATATTTTTATTTTATTATTATATAAATGTGTAAATTTTAATATTTCGACATAAATAATTATTTCGTTCCTTCTTAAACGTTATATTTTTAAATGGCATAATTAAACCTACTAAGTATTAAAATTTCAAATAAATTTCCATAAAGGATTAACTTATTAAGGGCTCCAATTAATTCAATTAATAAATGCAATACTCAAGAGTAATTAACGTTAATAATATGTGATAAATGAACATCCTATATTTACATATTAATACGAAATCGACATCTATAAATAAAAATAAAAAATCACAACATTTAAAAGTTTAGAGATATTTAGCATTTGAAAAGAAAATTTGTCTAATATTTTTCTTTCTAAGAATCATAATAGATATTTTTGTGAATTTATTTAATATGTTTTATTAGGTATGCGAATAAATCTCATATTAAAAAAAATAGTTGAGATGGACTATTCCTCTTAATATGGTTAATCTTTGGGTTATAACTCAAGTCCAATAAATAATATCAAAATCTAATCTTAATTTGCATTTCATAGGTACATTTAATGTGAATCCCCAATTTAAAAGTGGACTTGTTTAGACTGAACACGTGGTCCAAATCTTAATAATTAATTTTTTTTATAATAAGAATGATTAATTTTTCATTAACTTTTAATATGCTATTAAAAATTATGTATTCAAATATAAATAATCTTAATGATTAAATTTTTAGTGTTGAACGTACCTAAAACTTATTTTTGGTTTGTATCTTTTGAAATAATTGGTTCATGAACAACTTCTAATATTCTCTCCTATTAGCTTGGGAATCATTTTTACTATAGTTTGAAACCCTTTGTCTCTTTGACATTTATTTTATTTTGATTCTAATCTCAAGATTTATGGACAAATAACATTATCCATTTCTTTATGCTGGAGATGTTTGTTGGCTTCTTAAATATATATTTTTTACTTTGGTTATATCAAATATAACATTGATGATTTCATTCCTATCCTTTCTTTATAAATATTTAAAACCCTCAAAATACTATTTCCTTCATACATTTCTTTTCAAAACAAAAATCTCAAGTGTTTTATCCAACCTTTGAAATCTGATTTCATCTTTTTATTTTCTTACCACATGAATACCTTTTCTTTGTGAAGAACACAGGTCAATGATTTTATATTCATTTCTGAATGTTAGCCAAAAAAATTTGAGCATAATAATAAGTTGTTCTTCATATTGTTCTTGGGTTTTCAAGCTTTTCAGTGTTAATTACTCTGAAATGAACAATAACAAAATCGATGACCAAATCGGAACCCGATCGAACCATGAACTAGTTTTTGATTCCAACTTTCAACCCAATTGCTATTCTTCCCAACATTTTGGCGCTCAACAATTTTCTAACATGGGAATTTGGGTTCAACAACCAACCATTAATCAAGAAAGATCACAACTTCAAAATCTTAAGCCTGAGAAATCAACTAGTACCATAATTAGCAGATTTGAATCACCAGCTTCAGCTTTTTATGCAACTGAAATTTGCATGAGGTTTCCACAATATGAATCTCAAGTGGGTTATAATTATAATCCATCTTTAGAAAACTATGATCAATTCAGAAACCCAATTGACCCATCAAACCAAACAGAACCAAATAGTGAACTCAGAACCTCTTTGCAGCCTATTGTGAAACCCTCACAACTCTGTTCTTACCAATATAATAGACCTTGTGAAAAGATTAATAGTATTGCCTCAGCACAGAGGCCTTATTCAGTATGTTTATGTTTTCTTCTTTGTATTAAAATTCAGTTTTTGGGTTTTTATTTATTTATTTATTTAATTTTTTGTTAATTTTTTAATTTTCTAGTTATGATTGCTATGTTTAGGGTGATTGCAGTTCTTTGGGTTCACTTACACATATGAGCTTTTCAACTCAACAAGATCAGCAATTATCTTCAAGACATGGTTCTGTTTGTTCTGCTAGCTCTGCTTCAAGTGGACCAGTTCTTTCAAGCAAATCAAGAATAAGATGGACTCAAGATCTTCATGAGAAGTTTGTTGAGTGTATAAATAGGCTTGGAGGTGCTGAGAGTAAGTTACTGTTTAGTATTAAGCCCTTTTTTGCAAATTGCTTATAAATCAAGAAGATAAAATCAATTATGTTTGCTATAAAGTTTTGTGTTTTTTGATTTTGTTATAGAGGCAACACCTAAAGCTATATTGAAGCTGATGGACTCGGACGGATTAACCATTTTTCATATCAAGAGTCATTTACAGGTGTTTGTTTGATTTCAGTTCAAATAAATTTTGGGTATAGTTAGAGATGTCTAATGATCAGTTAAGCTCAGGTTTAAGCTTGATTGGCTCACTTAGTTCATGAGTTGAAAGAAGCTAGTTCATTTGACATGTCTAAGTGTAGTTATTTAAATTCACTTCTCTTATATTCTGTTTCATCTTCTCTTAAATTCATTTTCTCTTATCTGTCATAGAAATATCGGATTGCGAAATATCTGCCAGATTCTGCAGGAGGTAAATTGTTTGTCCTTTTTTATTTAAGATGAAAATATGATTTCAGAGCTCAAATTGTTAAGGATAGTATTTTGTACTTGTGTTGCTACTAAATACTTAATCTTAGTGTTTGTATTTGTATTTGTTTCATCAAAATGTGTGCTCTTAATATGAGTTTTCAATCTTTTTGCTGCAGGAAAATCCGAAAAAATATGTAATATTGTGGCAGTTCCACCCCAATTAGATGTTAAAAAGTACTTAAGTAAACTCTATCTTTAACTCTTGTTCTGCTTTTGAATTTCTGGTCATATTTTTGTATTAAGAAATGTCCAATAGTGTTTTACAGAACAAATTTGGTTTGAAACTTAATTGGCAGTGGTCTACAAATCAAAGAGGCATTGCAATTACAATTAGATGTTCAAAAAAGACTTCATGAGCAATTAGAGGTAAATTATTAATATTGCCCTTTGAACCAAACAGAAAATAGTACTTCTTTCTAAAATCGCTTTTGACTGAAATTACAATGCAAAATCCAAATTTATTGAGTTACTTCTTATGTGCAGATTCAGCGAAATCTGCAGGTTAGAATAGAAGAACAAGGAAAGCAACTACAGATGATGTTTGATGTGCAACAAAAATCAACTAATAGCTTCTTTAAGACTACTCAAACACTGAGCAACATACCCTCAGATGATGATCTTCCTTCCAATAGCCTTGATGTTGGTGTTGATCGAATTTCAAATGCAAGAGATTCAGGAAATTGTTTTCACTTTCCATCGAAATAAGTTATTCCCGTTTCAAGTCAGTTCCAAACACAGCAAGTACTGTTCGATTTAAAAATAAATAAATGAAAATCATTAAAAATTGATCTTTACAACTCATGTTGTTTCAACAAACAAAGCTCACTAGCTACCATTGACAGAATTAGAGGGAAAAACTCACTGAAGTATCTGATATTGAAGTTGTTGATATTAAACAAATAAATGAAGTTACAACTTACAATGTTTTGATTGATATCAAATATCATTGATATGTTAAATCAAACCCTAGAGTACCAAATGTTAATGGTTGTAATTCATCTTCTATAATGTTATGTAATCATGCTAAAAAATTTATGATCTGGTGTGGGATTGTACAATAGAAGCTGGGATGGAGACACATACGAGTCAGTGGGTTCCGTGCCCCCATCAACTTTTGTATAAAAATTTTCTTATGTTTTATTTACAATAATGTCACTTTATTTTACAAAATTATATAACATCCCTTCTCAAATTTATCATTTAAATACATATATATTTTTTATATTATCATAGTCTGTACTCATTTAATTTCCTTTATTGATTTTTCACTTTCACTTTAACATTATATAATTTTTAATAACTTCATTCAAATTAAGTAATAAGAAGGTAAATATATTCTCGTAAATTTTACTTATTCAATTTTTCATACACTAATAATTGTTTCTTAAAAAAATCATATTTTTTTTTCTCCCGTATAATTTGCATATTCTTTATTACAGTATATATAATTATATAAATAGTTATTCTTATTTTTATTATATAATTGTTAGTATTTGTTTTTTTCTTTTACTTTAATTTCTTACATATTTATTATAATTTACGTTATTTAATTTACTCTCATTTTTTTGTCACTTTGCATAGATATTGAATTATGCTATTTAGTAATATTACAACTTAATTTATGTAGTTTTAAGTTTTTATTTAAATGACATAAAAATACACATTTGATATGTAATACTAATGATTTAATATTCAAAACCATTAAAATTTGTTAATTTTTGTCACAAACATTTTCACATTATTTTGCAATAACTTAATTGAAGACAGAGTCGGGAAATATATTTTAGGGGGGTGACCTAAATTAATGACCGTATAAAAAAGAAATTCAAGCATTCTTAATAATATTTTTTACACTCTCACTCTACTTTCAATAATATTAATATGTATTTTTAATTGAAAGTTAGATTTAACTTTTAAAAAATATCACATTTTTAAATAATATTTATGCATTTACACACTCACACATATACACACTTAAGTGGTCTGAATTCATTCTCTCACGGTGTTCACAAAGAGCATATACTATTTCACTTAAAGAAATTAATACAAAAAATATATCACATATAAGATAATAATAAACGTGTATAACAAAATAAAATTGATAAACCACATCTTATAAATAATGAAATTAATAAAGAATTTGAAGGAAAAAAAAAAAAAAAAAGAGATATAAAAGGGTCAGAGGGCCAAGGTACCCTCAAGACTTGCATCTATTTCGTCTCTGATCGGAAAAAATCATTTTTATTATTGTGATTCATGCAGTATCTGTACATATATTGTGACAAATTATTCATAATAAGCTTGTTGACCTACTTTAATTTCAAGCTTGTCTAATTAATTTGATAGGCAGAGTAACATTACCAAGAGATGAAGAAAACTTGCTTGAATTCCACGAGAGTGGAAAAAATAAGAAAAGTGATGAAGGATTTTCATATACATGAAATGCAGAAAATTATATGAAATTCAATGAGACTTAAGGATCTATTGATATAATCTCATATGAAGGAGGTGCCCAATAAATTATTTTTTCATTTATTAAAATTCGAACTAGCAATCTTTTAAATATAAGTGACAATGGGGGCTGTACGGGGGTCTATATTTAATTGTTATATATTCATTAGATAATGTACTGTTATCATTTTGGAGTCATGCATGCTGTTAATTTTTTATTTCTTTTTATTTTTGATGGAGCCATTGTGTTGTCATATTCCTTTCCATGTTACGACCATTGATTTGTTTAAATTTTCATTACTTGGCATTAACTTACTAGTCATTAATGAAACAGACCACTGGTAACCCATTTTATTTAGGAGAGAATCTTATGTAACGACGGCATTAATACGAAATAAAACATGTTTTTTTTAATTAACGACTTATATTATTAGGAATTATCATATAAGATTTTCTTGACTACCACTCCTTCCAACCAAATTGTGTAAAATAAAGTATTGAAAAAAAACTCTACCTATAACATTTATGAAAAATATTTTGCACAAAATTAATTACTAGAAAGAAAATTTAATTAATTTTTTTTAAATAAAATAGAAAATAATTCTTTTTTTTTTTTTTACGTGTAATTTCACTTTTGATTTCGTATTCATGTATTAACAAACTCAGTAGAATATATATCAAGAAAAATTGAAGGATAAATATTTTTATTTGACTAAATAAACATGAAATAAAAGAAAATATGCTTTCTAAATAAAATAAGGTTAAATGTGAAACTTTTTTTTTTTTTTTTTCCATTTACTATAATTCATTTTGGATATACATTAACCAAGTATTATACATTTCCAAAAAAAAAGTTATATAAATTAAAAAGATTATAAAGCATCACTTGTACTACATGTACTACTATGTTAAAAGTACGAAGGAAAAAAAAAACTCAAATAACGATAACAAAAGATATTGTACTATGAGGTTATATTTATTTCTTATTGATCATGAACAAATGAAAAGGCACATGAATACTTAATTTTTTTTTTTTTATATTAATATGTATATTAAATTATGATATATATTAAATAAAATTTTAGTTATTGAATTAATGTAAAATAAAAAAAAATAATTGTAAAAATTTTACTAACAAGAATTAAATAAATTATACTATGTTGATAATAAAATGCAATATGATAAAAAGAATGATTCCTAAATTTTGCCTATATATACGTTTATGGATGCAACAACTAAGATTTCAAACAAAAACACCAAAAATCAAAATTTTGGAAGCTTTCTTTTGATGAGTAAGTTCACGCTTGTATCTCTTTCCTAACATTACTAGCTTGTTTTCTTTTATTCCATTTTTAATTTCTATATATTTATTTTAAATTAGGTAGTAGTTTTTTTTTTATTTAATTTATTGCTGTTCATATATAGAGCACCTAAATAAAAGGAGAATTAAACCTGTTTTATATACAGTACTGTCTAGTGTGTAATATATTATAAATGAATCTTGTTTAATTTTATAAACCATCAGACAATTGAAATGATGGCTCATTATACCCCCAAACTTATAGATAGTACACAACAACCAAGTACATGGAGTACAATAGAAAGCTCAGTACTTGAATTAGAGTTTGATCCATCAAGATTATCTGGTACAATTCTTAATCCTCTTTAATTCTGGTTTTTTTTTTATCAAGCTTTAATTCTATTTTATGGTCTGAATTTACTTTTATTAACTTCCTATGATTTTCTTGTAATTAATCATCTAATAGATTAGTCATCAATATTGAAGAAATTTACCATGTATTTTGAGTTAGGCTTAATATTACACAATTAGTCTTAATTTTTTTTTTTTTTAAATTCTACATTTTAATCCATCAACTTTTTTTTCCTTAGTAATATAATTTTGACTATCTTTTTAAATTTAACATGTTTATTTTAAATTTAAAGATAATTGACTAAATGCATTAAAAATTAAGGGATTAAATGATGGAGGAAAATATCATGCTACTACAATTTAATTTATTCTAATTTTTAAATTGAACTAAATGTGTTAAATTTGAAAAAATAATAGTTTAATTTTACGAATAATCCATTTATAAATAGAGTTTCATTTTTAATCCCTTCAGAAAGAAAGAAAAAAAAAACTTATATTATTATAGTGTAAATGAATATATGCTTTTTAGTATTATAAGAAAACAATTTTTTTTTTTTTACTAGTTAGAATTAAAAATAAAATTAGTAAAAAAAATAATATGCATAATATTATAAAAAAAAAATTAAAATGTAGAATCTGACATAACTTAATGACAAATTGTTTAGTTATGCTTTTTAAGTGATGGCTGATGAGAAATTCACAAAGTATTCAATAAATTTTCCTAGACAGGTGTGTAACATATTTTTCGTTAATACATTGCTAATTTTATAGTTTATTGAATTGGTTTATTTTTATTTTTTTAGTAAAAAAAAATTATATTAAGAGATTAAAAATAAAATTTTATAAATTTTTAAGAAATTAAAAGTAAAACTTAGAGATTATTTCACGCAATTAAAATATTTCCCATAACTCAAGCTAATAATTTTTTCTTATATCGTAAGTATATTCTGAGTTTTTTTTTTATGGGTTTTGAAAAACACATAAATCATATGCATCTAGTAATCATCATCCTTTATATATATAACTAAAATTAACAGAGTTGCTAGAGGAGTACAATCAATTGCAAATCCCACCTAATTGCCAATCTTCAGAAAGCAAGTGTTCGAATGATGAAGATGAAGCTGATTTATATCATGAGTTACAAGCTTTTGATGCGCCTTTTGATAGTAGTGTTCATAGTTTCCAAAAACAGCATAAACCAATGTCATGTCAAAATATGCAAAGAAGAGGGCATTTTTGTTCCGCTCAAGTTGTGGAAGTAAGTCACTACTTTTTCTTTTGATCAATTGTCAAATATTGACTTTTGTGCTTAACGTTGAATAAGAGAGTGATTAAATTGCTACACTTCATAAGTAAAAGGATCAATTAAATTAAATTTATAGTAACAATTTCTATAGAGTAGTGAGTTTGTTTCGTGGCATTACAAACATACATGACAGCAAAAACAATCTTCGGAACCAAGTTCAAGTGGTTTTGTTTCAACAAGAACTACTACAAGTGGTGATAAGATGATGAAGACAAGTCCAACTTGTAAACAACGATTGAAATGGACCCAAAATCTTCATCAACAGTTTGTGGATTGTGTTAATATTCTTGGTGGTGCTGAGAGTAAGCATTAATTATTTGTGCTAATTAGGAGTTAGTATCAATCATTAATTCACATTTACTTATGATTATTCAATTTTCATATTGTTTGATTATTATTTTAATTACTACTTATTAATTAGAGGCAACACCAAGGGCGATATTGAAGATGATGGAATCAGAAATGTTGACCATTTTTCATGTGAAAAGCCATTTGCAGGTATAATATTGCAATATATAAAATTTACCTGAAAAAATAATATCATTCTCAAAATTTATAATAATAAAAATAATATCATGTTCTTTAAATTATATATTTTCACAAATAAAAATATAAGTGTTATATTATTTTTCTTTCTTTGAATGCTCATCTAATTGATCAATATTCAAACTAAACTGAGACAATTTAGTCCTGATTAATGTTGAATTGAATATCGTTCAATGTTATTAGAGTACTATTATAAATTTTCATTGTATTTTTTTTTGATAATTTATCGATTTATTTTTTAAGATTCAACGGCTCAATGATGTAAATGTGATTGAAAAAATAACAAAGCACACTAACTTGCAATATTATTAATGTGGTTGAAAAAATAACAAAGCACACTAACTTGCAATATTATTTTGCACTCGCATCCAAAACTAGTTTTGAAAAAGAGAGTATTATTTAGTGGTTGCTTAATTATAATACTGTCTACTTTGTGAGTTGCAGAAGTATCGAACTTCAAAGCAAGTAGAAGAATCTAAACAGGGTAAGCAAAAATTTCTTTGTGTTGCTAACCATTCGCCCATTTTTATTCGATGATTTTAGCAAAAAATTTATATTTGGTTTAATTAATTACGTTATATAATTTTTTTCATTTCATTTTTAATATTATTTCAATTGGTGCATATATATATATATATATATTACAACAGAAATCGTAAGAAAACATCTTTTGTTCTTTTACAAGGTAAAAAACATGTGTATTTAGAGGATGAAGGTGAAACCAGATTGAAGCCTTCGTGAAATATTTATATTTGAATTTGTTTCAATTTGCAGAAAAATTCCAAACAATAACCACTACTGCAAATGAATGTGGACCCGATCAGCTAGATATGAAAATGTAAGAGCTCCTTACCCATTGAGCGTGAGTTACTTAGGGTTGGGCATAGGTTCGATAGGTCTGTTATTACATCATTTTACAAGTCGACTTTATTTTGACGGTTTAAAAAAATTCAAAACCTTAGCTGATTTATAATCCTTAAAAAACCAACCTTCAAGCCGACCTACAATGTCGGTTTGAGGGAGGTTGGTTTGACGGTTTTGGACCTATAATTTTACTTAAATATTATTATCATAATAAAAAATACAAACAATATTTTTCCCCTTTAAATACTTTTTTAAAAGCTAGAGCATACAAATGTGTTACTTTCGGCTATAAGAACTACTATCCTTGCTCATATTATGTGTCATATGGGAATGATATCTTATTATTGACACTTCATGTTTGTTTGATGCTCCACTACTCACCCTCCTAAATTTAAAATCATGATTTCAAAAGCTAAATATTTCTTTAAGACTTTTACATTGTATATTTGTATAATATTAATTAATACTTAATTTTATTTATTTTTTATAACATTTATTATGTAATATTTAAAAAATATACTAATACATAAAAGTGTAGGTCGGTTCGGTTTTGTCGGTTTTTATTTTTATCGGACCTACAACCGAACTGACTAGGTCGATTTTGTAATATTTTAGACCTACGGGACCAATCAACTTTCAAAAACAAAAAGCATAGCTCGATTTGGACCTAGATTCAGGTTGATTGGTCGGTTTTTGAAAAAAAATGCCCACCCCTAGAGTTACGTACCTAACCTTTATCTCAAAATATAAAATATAAAAATATAAAAAAGAGTTTAGTATTTTATTGGTCTATAACCTTTATCTCAAAACAATATTTAATTCATAATCTTTTAAAATACATAATTTAATTAAGATATTTTAAAATTTAAAAGTTTTAATCAAATTTAATAGATTTTATTAAAGGTTAAAATATTAAATTTTGTTTATGTGAAAAAGTTAGGATCTAAATTCTGTTAAATTATAAAAGTGCCATTAAATTTTAAAAAATTATGAACTAAATTATATATTTTAAAATATTAATAACTAATATTATTTTAAGTTATATAATTAAATCATATAACTTAAAACTTTAACCTTAAAAAAGAGGTAAAATAAGATAATTTAAATAAACAAACGAATTTTGTCCATCACATTTATATATATTGACTTCACTTTTAAATTTAGACTTCAGTGTTTGTCTTATGATCTCATGACAGTGGAATGCAAAGAATAATGGAGTCACTTCAACTTGTCAATAGCCATCTTCAGAAACAGTTGGAGGTATATATTAATTTTATTGTTTTTATTTTGGCTACTCGAAGCAAAAAAATAAAATCGTGACTAATTTGATTTTTTTAAAACAAAGTGGAGAAAATTTGTTATTGAACAATTCTACACTTGTAGTTCAACTTTGAACATTTCAATAGAAACTTTACAAATTTAAGATGTTTAGGACTTTTTCTTTAAAATTATAAAGAGAAAAAAAGTATGTGTGTGTATATATATATATATATATTGTAATTTATTAGTTGTCGAATTTTTTAATTTTTGATCAGATACAACGCAGTCTGCAACTGCGAGTTGAAGAACAAGGGAGGCAACTGAAGATGATTTTTCAAGATCTGCAAGTGAAAAATAAATAGAGAGCAAAGGCCACTTCTTGGTTCAAAAACCTTATTAATATTATTCTCCAAACACGGATGCAAATTAATGACTCATTAGTTTTTTATCTTTTTTTTTTTTTTTTTTTTAATTTCAAGTGATAAAGTTGCAACAAATTATGGAAAAACTTTTTTATGAACGTGTGGTTGGCTTGATAATTTTAAAAAATATAATTAATAAATATATAAAATAAGATATTTTATATGTAAGTAAATATAATAATAATAATAATAATAATAATAATGATGGTAGAATTTTTTACTGTCATTCATAAATCTAACTTATATAAAATTTTTACTATATACTTTGTGAGATTTTAATAACTTACAGTAAATTAACTTTTAATATGTACATAAACAAACATACTAAATTTTTTTATTTCACATAATTAAAAATACATTAGAGAAAAATGTAATATTAAAATTTGTCATTGTGACAATTAAATTATACTTTTTTTTTATAGTAAAAATAGTGCTCATATTTTTTTAAACGTAGATTCGAGTTTTTTTTATTGTCGTTTAATATCGTTAATAAAAGAATGTTTATCATAAAGTAAATTAAAATGATTGAACAAATTATTTTACACGAGAGTGGAACACCTAATTCCTTAAGTTAGGCATGGAAAGAATTAAAATTGTGTTTCAAGGAAGGTGCATTCAATAAAAAAAAAAAAAAAAAAGTCGTGTACTGTGATACATTTAATTTGCAGAATAAAAATGTTAATAATAATAAAATTAAATAAAAATAAAAAATTATTATTATTATTATTATTATATTTGGCTTAATAATTAAATTCAAATAAAAAATTAATATTATATACATCATATAAAATTTATATGGTATTAAGGCTTAAGTCATTTAATGAGCCAAATACTTTAGGCCTCATCTCGTAAAAAAAATTGAATAGGATTTGCGAAAGAAAAAAAACAAGTTATCAAAATAGAATAAAATATAATAAAATAGGTTAAAAATGTAAAATAATGGACTTTTTAAAAAATAAAGACCCACATTTTGAAGGAGATGTTAGAAGTATTGTTCTATATTACTTAAGTATGATACTAATGTAAGGTTTGTAAGTAAATATGAAATTTAATTACCTTAAATATTAATCTTTTAATGTGTGGATATTTTATGTTACTTATATATTATATAAAATTTATTAATTTTAGTTTATTATTATAAAATAAATTTATTAAAAAATTAAAAGGGTTGAGCTAATTAGAGCAGAGAGAAAGCATTTTGCTTTGATAAACGATCGAAGCAAAATATGAAAAGAATGTTGATGTTAATTAATCGAAAAGGAATCACCATTATATTGGGAGATTGGATGAATTTGTTTTGTGGTATGAAGGTGGAAAACTTTCCGCACGTTTTTCCATTTCATTCACAAAATTAGCCAATCAAACACATGAATTATTTTCCATTCCTTTGCAATTGATCAAACATCAACTTAGAGATATTATAATTATTTAATTTAAAAAATAAAGAGTAAAAATTTTTAAATTATATTATTTGTGTCATTTAAATTATAAATAATGTCATTTAGTGTATTAATTTGAGAAAAAAGAGTCGATTAAGAATAAAATACATAATTTTAATGATTTTTTAATTAAAATATTAATAAATTAATATTTTAATATTAAAATACTATAACTTGTTCTTAACTGACATCTTAAAAATAATATTTTAATTAAAAAATTATTAAAATTATATTTTTTCTTAATTGGCCAATATTTCTAAAATTAATAAACCAAATGATACCACTTATAATTTAAAGGATTAAATAACATAAATGATATAACTTGAGTGACCTTCAAAATACTTTTCCTCTTTAATTTAAATAATTTAGTATCATAATTATTATACTAGGCACTATATGTCCCATGATTTTTGAAAAAAAGTCATAATAGTTTCATTATTACGTACAAATAAGAACTTTAGTCCCATAATTTTTAGTTGAGCACTTATTATCTTTTTATTTATGAAAGTTAGACACTATGAATTTTTAATTTTAATACTTTTGTTGGACTATAAGTGTTCATTTTAAAAAATTATATACTAATATTGCTTATTTTTTATAATAACATGACTCTTAGTGTCTAACTCATAAATTATGAGACAAAAATGTTTATTTTGTACAATTATGAGACCTCTAATATCTAACTCAATAATTATGAAACTAACGTACTTATTTGATAAAAAATATAAAACTTTAGGATTTTTTCCCCTTATAAAAATAATAATATTTTAACTAAGAAATTATTAAAAAAAATATATAGTTTAAATGTCATACCAAAAACAATCAATTACATGTTGTTTAAGTTCTAAATTACTAATATGAAGTTAATAATTTAATATATATATATATATATATATATGAAGTTAATAAATTCTCATTATTAAGTATCAAACTATCATGTATTTTACGTCGTAGTTTCTCTGCCTACTCTCTTCCCTATTTATTTTGTTTGTCATATGTACATTTTTTTTTTTTTTCAATCCTCAAATTTTCTCAAATTTTCATCTATCGATCTTTCAACATTACAATGATATCTGGTTATAAAGTCTATATACAATGACCCATCATGGGATAGCCCAGTGGCCTGGGCACTGTGCTAAGCACCAGTCCTCTGTCCTCACACGGCAGGGTGCAGGTTCAAAGCTTGGCGAGCGCATGACTTGTTCGGCTTCCGGCTTGCGTGTGGGTGTGGCCTTTGTGCACTACCACCGCCTCGAACCTTGCACTCTGTCGAGTCAGACCGTAAACCACTGGTGCCGCTAGACACTTACCGTACTTGTGGTACAAACAACCGGCCGGTGATCCTGGTGTGTGGCGGTGTGTGGCGATGATGCCCTATCCGGCCTATCCAGGGGAGGTCTTATTTTGAACAAAAAAAAAAAAGTCTATATACAATGATTTCGTGGTGGGTTCTGAAAAAATAAGGGACTAATTTAAAAAAAAAAAAAAAAAATTTGAGTCCTTTGGTCAAATTGTCGAAAACAAAATTTCCCAATTATTTATTTTAAAAGAAAATTCCCAACAAGGGGCCCTTCAGAATTACTCATTTATCCAAATCCAAGAGAGAGAACAAACAAGATTAGATTATCATCAAGCCTTTAGACCCATCGTACGCCGCAGCCCGAGCTACGATCATGGAGGAGATGAAGAAGAGGAAGCTAGAGGAGTCTTCTAACAACGGTGAACTCAATTCTGAGGAACACTTGAGGTCGCTACTTGACCCACTTGCTAAGCCCCAGCTTGTCAATCTTCTTGCTAAACTGTACGTCTCTACGACTCTACCTCTATTTTGTACCCTTCTTTTTTATATTAATATTAATATTTTTCATTTTTTATAATTTTAATTATTTTTAGAATTTTTACGAGTTTGGATTTCTGAGTCTTGTTTCTTCCTAGGTTATAATTCGTAGTCCTTAGTTTGGCCTAATAAAAGTCGAGTCTTTGCCCATTTTGAAGCTTCTTATATGATGGAAACTTATATGAATCAGGGGTTGCTTTGTTATTATTCAGATAATCGATTTATTGATCCAGGAAATATAATAGGAAAAAATGAAGAATATAGGAAAAAGCCCATATGCTTGCAATTTTTTCTCTTTATTTCGTGAGGAGAAAAGAGGATAATGTATCAAAGAGTTAGTAGTTGACAAATTCCCATAATATTTTGGGGCTGGACATATAACCAACTAAATTTCTTAAGCTTTGTATCACGGGATTGACGTATTCGTTGTTGTTCTGCATATGGGAGCTTCAGTTAATTCACTCCTTCGTCTTGCATGTGAGAATGTTGTGCTTGTATTAAAGTGGCCATTCACCAGTGCATGCGTGATTGGCTGCTCCAAACTGTATGCTGTGTGATTGACCCAGTGCATGTGTGTTTGTTTGCATGTTGAGGCATAAAGAGGTTCCCAATATCCTTCAATTGCAGACGAAATTAAAAGTGTTGCGAGTTCAGATCCTGTCCATCGAAAGCTTTTTGTCCGTGGCTTGGCTTGGAATACCACTTCAGAAACCTTGTGTGCTGTGAGTGCATTGCTGATTGTGTTTTGTGTGTCATGCAACTCATGCCTATGCATTTTTATATTATTGTGTTATCAAATGTAACTCAGAGAACCATTTTATTGGATAGAGTTAATTTTTCAAATTTGTTCCTCCCCTTTACATCTCCAGCAATCCTGAATATGTTGCCTTAGTTTTATGGGCATAAATTTTCCAGGCATTTAGAGTCCATGGAGAAATTGAGGAAGGGGCTGTCATCTATGATAAAGCTACTGCAAAATCACGGGGTTATGGCTTTATTACTTACAAACATATGGAGTCAACTCATGAGGCACTAAGAGCACCTAGCAAACTGATTGATGTAAGCATGTGCCATCATTTTAGTTACCATGGGAAATTTATTCCTTAGCTGGCTATTGCTTCATGTGCAGAGTTTTCATTCTTAGACCATTTAATGTATTCTTAGACCATTCTTAGCTGGCTATTGCTTCATGTGCAGAAATTTATTCCTTAGCTGGCTATTGTTTTCAATTTTGATTACTGAACTAGCAATTTGAATAGATTTCAACCGTTTAAAGTGCATGCAAAAATTTTCTTTCTTGCATGCACTTACTTTTTTTTTTGGTCAAATATGTTGTGACTCTCAGACTTAGGTTCATGTACTAAAAAATAGCATTTTGCTGTTTGTGTGGAAATATTTTGCTTAGAAACAAAGACATTTGGCACTTTGTGAATTGTACATAGTTGCTTCACCACTTCTTTCATGAATAATGAGTATATAATTTATTGCTCTTTGTTATTTATGTTGCATAATTTTCAACTTTAGGGTCGGCTGGCCGTTTGTAATCTAGCTTGTGAGGGTTTAAGCGGAGTTAGTGCTTCCCCTGATGTTACCCAGAGGAAGCTCTACATTGGTGGGTTGTCACCAGATGTTACAAGTGAGATGTTGCTCAGCTTCTTTGGCAGGCATGGTGAAATAGAAGAAGGTTCAGTTGCCTACGACAAGGATACGAATGAATCACGGTATAATGTTATCCACCATCTATATTTTGCTGAAATCAATTTTTCTTTTTTCTTATTCTGTTGTAAACCATTTTCAAGAATCATTGCAATTTTTCTATCGGTATAGTGGGTTTGGCTTTGTTACATACAAAACATCGGAGACTGCAAAGAGAGCAATAGATGACCCAGAAAAGACCCTTGGGGTAAGAGAATTATAGTCTTGCGTCTTTTTTTAATTTTAAATTAGCTTTCATAGTTCATGGCCTAATTAAAAAAAATCTGAGTTGTTCTGTGTTTAACATTTAGATTTCCTGCTTTACATGGTATGATAACCCATGTTAAATTTGATATTTATTGGTCGTTATACTCGCAATACATTGTTTAACATTCTTATCTGATCGTAGGGGAGGAATATCATTGTTAAGTTTGCTGATTCTCACAAGGGAAGAACAGCACAGACCCCGGCACCCACAACAATGGCTCCAGTGGCTGCCATGCCTTTCGCAACCGGATATCAACAACCCGGGAAAGCACAGGGAAATAGTCCTCCAATTGGATATTGTTATCCTCAAAATGTGGCATCATATTCATACTCTGATCCTTCATATCCAACACAATCTCAATATCCATATCCACCAGTGCCTCAAAAGAAAGATTCTCTTGGGTACCCACCACCTATGGGTATGGGGGGAGGTTACTCATATTATGCTCCCAATCAATGAATTATATGTCTTCTAAAATATGGTAATATTGAAGTCCACTCCTTTTGTTTTCTTGTAAATTCTTTTTGTGCATCATCTCTGCCCATTGTATTTGAGTAATTCTATTCGACTCAAGTTGTTGTGTATTCTCGATCTACGTGGCAAATTATGATCGGATGTTTTAAACATGCAACAACTTATCTTGAGATAAAAAGACATGATTTATTTTCATTTCTTTTGACTTACCTACTAGCCTTGGCTTGTGCAGGTGAATCAATCTGATTGTTGCATCTGGGAAATCATTTTGTCAGAATAGGCATTTCGAAACTGTGTTTAAGAGTCTGAGTTATTGTTCTTGTAAAATTAGCATGAGCTGTAACTTGTTGCTTTTTTCGTTCTAGAGGAAGTTTTGTATATTGGAAATTGGATTGTTGTTTATTTCTTTCCGTACCAAAGGAGCCAATATATTGAAGAAAAAAAATAAAAAAAAAATAAAGAAAAGGTTTGGACTGAAAATAGGGTCAGGCAAAATTTACAGAAGTGTTTGACTTAAAATTAATTATACTAAGGAAAGTTAGATGTGTTTAACTTTCACATAGTTTTATATTATATATAAGAGTATAAATTATGTGTGATAAATTTTAGAATAATTATCTACATACTTTAGAATAATGATTACTATTGTCGGTAATTATTTTATAATTTATTGTAGACTCTTATCGTTATATTAATTAAGTAATAAATTATTAGTATTTAAAATATTGAAAACTATCTTTTGAGAGTATTTATAAATTATAAGGACTACAATGACCCGTATTATATAACTTATTTTGGACACTGATTTTTATATCAATTAATTAAAAAATAATTAGTTTTTTAAATATTGATCATTATTTTTTAGATTATGTAAAATATCAGCATAAGTGTGAAAATTAGACACAGACTTAATAGCAATTCCTTGTGTTACATGGAAGAGTTGATTTAAGAAGAAAAAAATCGTTGCAAATTACGGCTCAATCTCATCATGTACTGCAAATGGCATGAGTGTGGTTCGATCCTTATAAAACTGTTACAAATTACGGCTCAAACTCATCATGTACCGCAGATGACAAGAGTATGGTTCGAACCTTATTTAATTTTATATTAATTAAACTTATATAATTGTATAAAGAAATATTTAATTTTAATAATAGTCATAGTGATATGATTATATATAACTTTTTATTCTTTTTTAAATAAACACATGGTAAAGGCCATAAACTTAATACAATATTACATCGATAGTGTGCGTAAAATAAACCTTTAAATTTATTTCCATGATTCTCGTTTTATCAGGTTTTAATAAATTATTTTAAACAGAAAAGGTTTTTTTGGAAGAGAGATAGTGATATCCGTTTTCTTTCATTCATCTGAGATTATCGTCAAATAAATTTTTATACACAATTATAGCTTTTTTATCTTTGAAATTTATGTAACTCAGTATTACTAAACGGAGTATCCACTGTCAGTGGATTGATCTTAACTAGCACCCTTTCTCCAGCTGGCAGCGGCTCTCCTCGGTTTCCTCGCTGCTTATTTATCATTGATCGTTCAGCCTCTTCACTCTTCATCACGGTATGTTTGAGAATAGAGTAGAAATATATTTAATTTCTCTTTATCCACCTTTTTATTTCTTCTCCCTCATCGTATATTATCTCTTTTTTCCAGTCTCCCAGGAGCCGTTGTTTGTGTTTTGGCTGTTGCTTGCCGCTTTTTTGTCCACGAGTAACTGCTGCCCACTATCCACGGGGTTTGGCTGCTACAATATTCTCTTGGGCTCTTCTTAAAATGAACCTGCTGTGTAGTATTATTTAATAAATCTTATGCTTGTTTTTATTATTGAATGAACCTGATTGATGCTTATGATTTGTTCCTAGTTTCCATTGGATTTGCTCTTAACTCTTATTTTACTCGTGATTTATCGACCATGTGGTTACTCTAGACCTGTACAGTTTAATTAAAGACATTATTATATATTATAAATATATAATAATTATAAATAATATGATAATTTTTTATTGAATATTATTGTGTAGACTTAATTATACTTGCTAATAATATTTTGTTATTATAAATACCTTATGATATATCTTAAACTTATATTTAGACTTTTTAATTACCGATTCATGTAGAAAATTATTGCGAAAGTTATTTATTATAAAGAAAAGTGTTAGATCTATTACATTATATTATTTATATTATTTGATAATTTAAATTATAAGTAATGTTATTTAATTTTTTAATTTTAGAAAAATAAGTTAATATAATTTTAATAATTTTTTAAATAAAATATTATTTTTGAAGAGTTTAAGAATAAATTATATTATTTAAAAAATAAATAAATAATAATTGTTTCTGCTGACCACCAGGTTAGATACAGTGATAGATGTAACGGGTAGATTTTTCTTTGGCTTAATTACTAAAAAGTTCATTAGAAGCTGTAATAAAATAACAAGTAAATTTTAGAACATATTTTAAAAACATAATGTAATTTTATAAGTTAGCTAAAATTTAAATAAATATTAAAAAAAAAATTGAGTTTAATAAACTTTAATATTAATAAATAATTTTAAATGTTATGCTATGATGTTAATAAATTTATGATGTAATATTATATGTAATATTTGTAAATAATATACTTAAAATATAATTATTTAAAACTTGATATTTTTCAAATTTTGTTTAAAAAACTTGATACGAACCTAAAAATTAAATTATAATGAAATATTTTGTTAACAAAAATTACCTAATCAAACTTACAATATTCACTTAAACCGTAAAAGTTATCGTTATGTTTTACAAGATTTAATCTTAAAATCGAGGTTTAACTTGAGACTTCTTTCTCAAAACCCTGTTGGGACATCTCGGAAACACTTTCTGAAACCTTTTTATGAATTGAACAGCTCTTCTCTGTGCAAAACACCCTTCAGTTGCGGCTGAGCTCTGTTCAGTAATAATCTATCGCTCTAGAAGTGGCGAAGCCTCTTGGGTTTAGACTTGAAAGCTTGTGCCAGTTTACTCAACAGGGTCCAAGGTACTTTAATTTTATCTAAAAACTGGTCATTCAATTCTGCTTCTACTTATTCTTTTTGTAATCTACAGATTTCTCCATATCTCATCAAACTGATAATGACCCATTCGCAAAAAATCAGAAGAGCATCTAATCTGAAATGGGTTTTGTCTACTTTTGCCGAAAATAATCTCAAGTCCCCAAAATCTCTACTTTTCTCTGGTGGGTATTTCCAAATTGCTCAAAACCTAGGCTTTACGGAACAAAAGCAGGAGTTCAAAATGAAAGTTCTAGGAATTTGGATGAATCAGTTAGTGACAATGTTGGTAGAATATCCCGTGCCCCAAGAAAAGAAGCCCAAGCTGCATTATTTGAATATTTTTATTGTACTAGATCCTTAGAGTTTTCTGATGCAGAAAATATGAGTAAAAACTCTCTTCGTTTTCTTGACAAGATTTTGAAAAAGGTCAGAAACAAATCAAAGGTTGGTACGTGGATTACTCAATTTTTGCGTTACAATCCTATCAATGAATTTGAACCTTTCTTTGAGAGTTTGGGTTTGAAACCCTCTGAATATGTTCCTCTTCTTCCCCGTGATACGATGTTTTTGCATGATCGCCCTGTATTTCTTAACAATTTTTATGTCTTGTGTAATTATGGATTTGAACGCAACAAGATCGGATATATCTATAAGGAAGCTATGGAAATTTTTGGATATGATTCTGGGATTTTGCAGTCAAAACTTTCAGCTTATGAAGAATCTGGTCTTAGCCAATCAAGTGTTGTTAACTTTGTGCTTTCTAGTCCTTACCTTTTGATTGGAGGTGTTAATGCAGATTTTATAAAGGTGTTAGAGAAAATTAAGAGTTTGGGATTTAAAACAAGTTGGATTGAAGAAAATTTGTCAGACAAGAATTCTTATAATTGGAGCAGAATGCTTGAACTATTATGTTTGTTTGGCAAAATGAGTTGCAGCAACGAGCAGTTAGTTGCATTATTTAGTCAACATCCAGATATCTTGTTTGAAGATTCAGGGGATAGGACTTGTTCACTAGTTGGGCTCTTGTTGAAATTTGGATGCTCATTGAACCACATATGTCAGTTGCTTCTGAACTTTCCACAAATAACTGTCGGGAAATTTGTTTTGAATCTAAGAAAGTGTCTATTGTTTTTCAATGAGATAAATATGGAGACAACGGGGATTGAGAAGATTGTCCAGTGTCACTCCTTGCTGCTGGGTTCCTGTGCTTTGAAAAAGACAAGCAGTTTACTTCACAACTTGAATGTTGGCAAGAAGCGGCTTTGTGCGCATGTCCATGAAAATCCAGAAGAATTAAGGAATTGGGTTTTGGGAGCTAGAGTCAAACAATTGCCACAAGAAAACCATATATCACATATGCAAAAGACCAAGTTCTTGTTAGACTTGGGCTTTATAAAGGACTCGGATGAAATGAAAAAGGCACTGAAGGTATTTCGAGGCAAGGGAGGAAATAAGCTGCAGGAAAGATTTGATTGTATGGTAAAGGCTGGTATTGATCCGAAAGAAGTCTTTAAGATGGTGAAAATGTCTCCTCTTCTTCCCCGTGATATGATGTTTTTGATTGATGACCCTATTTTTCTTAACAATTTTTATGTCTTGAGTAATTATGGATTTGAACGCAACAAGATCCGAAAGATCTATAAGGAAGCTATGGAAATTTTTGGATATGCTTATGGGATTTTGCAGTCAAAACTTTCAGCTTATGAAGAATCTGGTCTTAGCCAATCAAGTGTTGTTAACTTTGTGCTTTCTAGTCCTTACCTTTTGATTGGAGGTGTTAATGCAGATTTTATAAAGGTGTTAGAGAAAATTAAGAGTTTGGGATTTAAAACAAGTTGGATTGAAGAAAATTTGTCAGACAAGAATTCTTATAATTGGAGCAGAATGCTTGGACTTTTATGTCTGTTTGGCAAAATGAGTTGCAGTGACGAGCAGCTAGTTTCATTACTTAGCCAACATCCAGATATCTTGTTTGAAGATTCAGGGGATAATACTTGTTCGTTAATTGGGGTCTTGTTTAAATTTGGATGCTCAATGAACGAAATATGTCAGTTGTTTCTGAACTTTCCACAAATTATTGTTGGGAAATTTGTTTTGAATCTAAGAAAGTGTCTATTGTTTTTCAATGAGATAGATATGGAGACAACAGAGATTGGGAAGATTGTCCAGTCTCACTCCTTGCTGCTGGGTTCATGTGCTTTGAAAAAGACTAGCAGTTTACTTTCTATGTTGAAAGTTGGGAAAAAGCGGCTTTGTGCTCATATCCATGAAAATCCAGAAGAATTAAGGAAGTGGGTTTGGAGAGCTAGAGTCAAACAACTGCCACCAGAAAAGCATAGATCACATATGTTAAAGACCAAGTTCCTGATAGACTTGGGCTTTATAAAGGACTCGGATGAAATGAAAAAGGCATTGAAGGTATTTCGTGGCAAGGGAAATGAGTTGCAAGAAAGATTTGATTGTATAGCGAAGGCTGGTATTGATCCGAAAGATGTTTATAAGATGGTGAAAATGTGTCCTCGAATTCTAAGCCTAACAGAGAATGTGATTCAGATGAAGATTGATTTTCTTTTAAATGATATGGGTTATCCCAAAAAATCAGATTTAGTCACATTTGCTCCATACCTTGACTACTCCATACAAAGGGTCAAGCTTAGACTATCTATGTACAATTGGCTCGTTGAACAGGGAGTGGCTAAACCTATGCGACCCTTGAGCACGATTATTGGATACTCAGAAGAAAAATTTATTCGCCAGTTTGTAAATCAGCATCCATCTGGTCTTATTGTTTGGCAAGACTTAAAGAAACAAATCTATCCCAACTAATCTAACCTTACTTCTTATCTTGACTCCTAAGTTGTTACTTTTGTATATTTGAAGTTAAAAGAAACTGAAAACAAGAAAGATTATTCTTTGCTTGTGTTTTTGTAAGAAGTGGTTTCAGAATGACAAAAGCAATTTCAAAAGAAAATGCTTTCAGAAAGAACCATCTTATATGTGTTTTATTTAGAAAGTACGTAAAATGTGCTCTAAAAAATTTGTAAGATTCTTAACACTTTTTCTTATTGTCAGGAGGATAAACAAACAAATCATTTTATCTCTTGACCAAAAGAAGAGGAAGTTTCAAAGGCCATAACAAGATGAATTTTTTCCCCACTTCTATGGGTGTACTTTAATCTCGGACTTGTTTGTTGATGATTTTGATTTTTGATTTTTTAGTCATGAATGTTTGGTAACAATTTTTTATTTTAATTTTTACATTTTTAATAAATTATTATCAAAATATTGGGTGGTTCATAAATATTTTTAAAAAAATATTTGAATCAAAATTTTAATTTTTTATCAAATATTTTTTCCTAAAAAGTAAATCAAATCTGATAACTTTATATGTATAAAATATATAAGAAAATTATTAAAAATTTAAAATTTGTAAAAAAAAAAAAAACAAAATTTTTATTTATTTTAAAAATTTTTGAAAAAAATCAGAAACATATAAAGCATTATCAAATAATTTATAAGTAATTCTTGATTTTTTTTAAATTATTAAATAAAAATTTTTGTCAAATGTATTATTAATTATTTTATTTTTATAAATATTTAAAAATTTATAAAATTAATTATTTAATTATAAATTAAAATTATTATTAAACCTTACCAGATAAGAACTGATGCTATGATGATAACTTAATTTTGTTTTTAAAACAAAAGAAAAGTTCTGTGACATGTTACAATAATTTCACAAAGTATATATATTAAAAAAATTATTATAGTTTAATTTATTATTATTAAAAAGTAATTATATATATTTTATAAATATTATTTTCATTTTATTTTTGCATTTTTAAACTGCATTAGTTAAAAATCATTTAAAGAAAAATAAAGTAAAATAAAAAAAAACATTAAAATGATTATTTGTACGTTTACAAATTATTAGGATACATAATTGCATTTTTCCAGTAGTGTTGTAGTCAACCTTGTAATAAAAGCTCTAAAAAGAAAGTACCACGCCCTATCATTTCAATTGTGTTTTTCTTTGTACTTTTTCTTTTTGACTATTTTTTTTTTTTTTGAGTAAATACATTTATTTGAACTCAATGATTTAATTTATTTTAATTTATAAAAAAATAATTATACCTAATATGGAAAATGAAAGAGACAAATGAAAACATCAGAACAGTTGCAACAACCAATAACAAGTGTTCGTATTCATCTTGCATGCCAGCCCCAATCATGAAGCAAATTTTTTTACCTAATATTAATAATTTGATCTTAACCATTGAATTTTATTAGGTTGTACGCAATTCTAAGATTAGATGAATTTATTTGGATTGGTCTCTATTTTTTTTTCCTGCATGGGTCAACTCTTGCTCTTAATAATTTCTCTCTTAAATGTAATAAATATTACTGTTGTAATAAAATTATTCACGTGCTTTTCTTCTCTTTTTTGATTAACTATATGTTAATTGTGAATTAAATTACTTAAAATCCTTGAATGAGTAAATCTCCAAGTTACGGAAATTTTTATATCATTATGAATTTGCGATAATCAATTATAAAGAAAATAGATCAATTATAAATAAATGTATGATTTTGAATGACAAAAAAAAAAAAAAATAAATAAATAAAACTTATTTTGGTAATCATCCTTCGTGGTAATGGAGTCTATTTATGCTTATGCAAATTTCTATGTATACAACTTCATTATAGATGACAAAATGGTTTCAAATTGAATTCGTTTCTTACCTCCCAATGTTCTTTATCCGAATCATAATGCTTCTTTATTCGAATATTAAGAAAATGAAAGAAATTATAATATGCTTATATCATTGCCAATTTGCATACAGATAATAGATTACCCCTAAATAAATGTATGATTTTAAGTATCAAAAATAAAACATGAAACTTAATTTGGTAATCATCCTTCTTGGTAATGGAGTCTGTTTTATATTTATGCTTATGCAAAATTCTATCTACAACTTCATAATGGATAACAACATAGTTTAAAATTCAAGTGTTTGCAACCTCCCAAAGAAATGTGCTTTGTTTTATCTATTCGACTATTAAGAAAATGGACTAGAGTGAGGAATTATAATGTGCTTGCTTATTAAAGTTTTTTTTTGTTGTTGTTGTTGTTGCAATTAATAAAGACTAAAAGCAATTATTCAATCTAAACTAAAATATACAACAATAATATTTCTCTATGTTTTGCGATATTAAGAAGGAAAAAGGCTGCAAATTTTTTTTTTTAATCTCTTTTTTTTTTTTTTTTTTTATTTAATTGCATAACATAACTTTTAGAAAAATTTTATTTAATTTTTTTTTTTGTGATGAAGATATATTTTTTAAATTATGCAAAAAAATTATATATATATATATATATCCAATAATTTAGGACATGTATATTTTAAAAAAAAATTAAAAAGTGAAGTTACGTTAATAAATGAGTTATAAAAAAACCGTACCATTTTTCTCTTGTTTTATATGATTTCTTTATTTATTTTCATTTTTTATATTTAAATATTCTTAATGGTTGGTGAAGTTAAGAAATCGGTTAAGAAGAATGTTGCACTTACTTTTGCACTAAATTTAATTATATTGTGAAACTTGTTTATAATATTTATTTTTTAAAATTTTAAAATAATTTTAATATTTAACACAATATAAAAATTTAGGTAAAAAAATAGATGCACAAATAAATAATATTATCAATTTCTTTACCGGCTAATAATCTCATTTAACTTTTAAAAAATACCACTAGAATTCTGAAATGTAGTGTTGTCGTCTCTTTGGGCCTCTTAACGCAATAAGCCCAGGCAGTGCTCTACACGCTCTCATAAACACACAATTTCATCGACACATTCTCTATCTAGGGAGTCTGGTCCGGTTATTTATCTAAATAATTTCAATTTTGATCAAAAATTAATTTTTTTAAAATTAGCAATATTAAATTTAAAATTGTGCATTTTAATTATATCAAAATTAAATAAATTATAAAAATATTGTTTCACTCTAATTCATACCTGTTACATTGCGCAGTATGTAAACAGTTTACATAGTATAACAAAATTACACATTCATTCATTCATTAAAGGAATAGAGCAAAGAGAGGAAATAAATAAATAAATCTACCACATCTCTTTAGCAGAGAAGTTCAATATTTAAAATTTATGTCCGCTAAATTGAGCTTATATATAGTTTAAACTACTCAACTTGATCATTCATGAATTCCTTTAACAAAGTACAACAAGAAAATTGAACTTAAAATAAATAAAAAAATGTCACGGAGTTTCTTCATTCTTTTACTTACCAAAAGAGGTGACTTTATTTGAGAAAGACTCAAAAAACTGTTTTTTCTAATCCTCATCTTTACAGTTTCACCATTACAAGCACCAAAATTAAAAGAAGATGGAGAAATGTCAAAATCAGCCTCAACAACTTTCTTATTCTTCCTGAAACTCCCCCATTTATTTACATAAATAAGTATGAAAACTATTTTACATAGTATGTAAACTGTTTACATACTATGTAAATTGTTTTACATACTATGTAAACTGTGTTACAAAGTATGTAACACAGTTTACATACCTATTTACATAGTATGTAACACAGTTTACATATAAGAGTATACCTCGCAGAAAATGGTAGAATCTATTTTTCTTCATTTTTTCAGAGTTGTAAAAAATTATTAGAATTGTTTTGGACATTCTCATTCTAATAAATTTAATGTGCTTGTATGTTATTTCAGTTAATAAATTTAATGTGCTTGTATGTTATTTCAGTTAATAAGTTAATAAATTTAATGTTCTTGTATGTTATTTCAGTTTGTATATTATTCTTCAATTCATGGCTCAATTGGAATGTTTTACTTACTTGAATTTGTATACTCTGTTTTGTATAGTAAAAACAGAGTATTTCAGTTTATCACCCAATAAGAATTAGTTCAACAATGAAAAATGAGAGATTAATGAATCAATAAAATGATTAAAAAATTAGCTTTTAATAGAAAAAAAAAAAAAAAAAAAAAAAGCATGGAAAAAATATATAAACAATGAATAAAAATTAAATATGAAAAAAAAAAAAAAAAACATAAATTTAAAGTTAATAATTCTTAAAAAATAAAATAGTAAAAATATATTTCTAAAATGATAACGTGAAGTTATAAATGAAAAAAAAAAAAAGTTATTCCGCCTTATTTGCCTCGATTTTATGTAATTAAATCGTCTCTGTTAAGCTGGCATGGGCCACTGTCAGGTGTCTCTGCTTTCCCCTACCCTTCAACATTCAGTCCCATCTCTCCTCCCACTTTATTGCTCCTTAATTTTCATTGCTAAACCATCTACTGTCTCCTTAATTGTCCTCTTTTTGAAATTTGTTTCAGTAAAATCTACACCTACCGACAAAAATGTCTCTCAAAACGGTTGCAAATGGGCTTTAGAGGTCATTCATGGAAATGGGTTCTTGCTCTATGACTGATTCAGAGGGTTCTTCCTCTTCATCACCACCTAACTCGGCTACTGAGTCGCTCAACGGCTTAAAATTTGGCCAAAAAATCTACCTTGTGGATGTGGGTTCTGCTGTTCCTCCTAAATTAGCTGCTGGGTCGTCCTCTTCTTCTTGTGCTACACCTCCCAAGAAGGTTAGGGGTGGTACGGTTCAGTCTGGTGAGCCACCTAGGTGTCAGGTTGAGGGGTGTTTGGTGGATCTAAGTGATGCCAAAGCTTACTATTCTAGACACAAAGTCTGTGGAATGCACTCCAAGTATCCTAAGGTCATCGTTTCTGGTCTAGAGCAGCGGTTTTGTCAGCAGTGTAGCAGGTTTTTATTTTTAGTTTTTGCTATAATATTTTGGTTACAACTTTATGAGTTGTAGATTGTTGCTTCTTATTATTCAGCTGTTTGGTTTGGGAGGATAATAGGAGTATTTGCATTTGGGTTTATTTGTTTACTTAAATTAGTTTCTTTTTTGTTTATATATTTTTAGACTCAGGGATTTGGTGTATATTTGTCTTAAATTGGGTATTTATTGACTTATTTTATACTTAATTTTTATTATATGGTTGATCCAAGTAAGCTGCCTGGATATTTTTATATATATTTTTTGTTTTTTGTTTTTGGTAATTGAGTTTTGGTGACTAATTGATTTGGTATTTCTTCAGTACTCTGTAAATTTGTTCACTTTATTGTATGTATTTTTGTCCTGTGTGGGTTGTTGCTGGTTCTCTTTTTTTTATGGGACTCATTTAGGTACTCATTTTGATCACTTTATTGTGTTTGATATGCGGTGAACGGTTACAATAGAGAAGAAAAGAAACATATTGCATTTTCTTGGATGATACAAAGATGGATTTTCAATGGCCTTTATGAATTCCATCTGTCTCAAAAACTGCACCTTATTGTATGCTTCGTTCTTCTTTTATGTGCTATATGAACATAGGCAACATAAAGTTTAACCAACTGCTTTTCTCATTGAAACTTTTTACTTGTTAGAAACAGTACAAGTAAAAACTTCATTACGCATTGACAGACTTTGCGTTTAACATATTAGATCTTCATAACCAGGCCTTGTGGATTGCATTCTGCAGAATAGCTCCTGGCTCTTGTCTAGGGATTTTTAATAGCTCTTGTACATGGTAATGAAATGCAGCTTTCAGGATCTTATAGGAATCCATGTTATCTAAGAATGTAGAACAAAATCAAGGTACCCTACTTTTCATGAATATTGAGTTCAAGGTAGAAAAGTTAATTTTTATCATAGTGTCTGTTTTGTATAAGATAATTGTTTTTGCTGCTAGCATGTTCCAGAGTAGTTAACACCATTATGTTTGAACCAATATGGACTAATATATTTGAAAACTAAATTACTCCATTCGCCAGTTGCTTCACGTGCCTGAGTATTATGGAATATGCATATAATAATGTCATTGTTATCAGCTGTGGTTACAAGGGGGAAAGATATTCTTTTTTTAAACATCTGGCCTTTCAGATGGTTTCTTAAAGCCAGTTTGCAGTTTTGTGCTTAAAACTGGATATGTTCATCATTAAATGTTAAATATGTAGGCAAATCAAATGTTGCAAGACTCCTGAACTTGAACCGTTGTTATTTGATGTTTACGACTAGTATATGTGTTTGTTGAAAGTTTCCTTTAGGAAAAAAAAAAACAAGAGTTTGTTAATTTTCCTATTGAGAAATGTTTGTATAAGCTATACTGTCTAACCTTTTTCGTCTATGATAAATTATCAATTCTAAACTTTGAAGTATGTTTACATCATGTATTTATATGAAACTATGGGTAGCCGTCAATGTCTATAATGGGAGGCATAATAATTTACGATGGATTAGATAGCTTCTTAAATTAGAACTTCATAGTAAAGTATCTAGAAAAAAGTTATATGCTTGACATGACCTAGCTATAATTACATTTCCATGTGAAACTTTTATTTGAGGAAAAGTCTTTATATTTTAAATTTGAGATTAATCTCAAATGATATGGCACCAGTATAGTGGAGTTCACGTAACTGTATCAAAGGAGAAACTATCATGATAGTTGATTAGTTGTGATTGTGATGTACTTGTGATATATAGTGATGCTCTTTATTTGATCTTGGGAAAGCTTTATCTGGTGTGTTGCTCCTACTAAAGTTGGTTTACATGGTTGATTGTAGAATTGCCTTTAAGTAGCTTTATGACTTAGGTTGAAGCTTTCATAGGTCATGGAAAAACGATAATTTGTTATATTGATTTGCCATTTTTCTTCTAAAAGTATTAAAATTGACCCATATTTAATGTCATTTTATTTTCAATCCTGTTTGTGTTTGAGTTGACCATGATCTCAAATGCCCAACACGGAATTTTTTAATATATTGTGCGGGAAATTCTGATCATGAAAAAAAGTGAGGGAAATGAAAGTTTCAATTTAAACTCAGAATTTGATATGATGCTAAGTTTTGCTGGTTTACCATTTCTTTCCCTGAAAATCCCAAGTTTGTAGGGGAGTGAAAAAATTTCGTAAACATTGATGTGGTTTCTAAAGAGTTGATAGACTATTGTCAGTTGCTTATAAAAATTGATTGGGGGAGCTTGTATTTCTCAACTATAGAGGGAGATTTGTAAAGGATGGAATAGTTATATTTTAGTATAACTTAAATTGGTTTTATAACTAAGTGGATTACTAGTCCACTACTTGTACTTTCATACTAAGTTATTAATACAACTTGATGTTTCTTATAAAAAGGGTAAACAATGATGTGGTGTCTGCAATAAAAAAGAAAAAAATTTGTATCACATCTCATGTGTTTGAAGCTGCGAAGATTCTTATACAAGAAAAGTAGCAGTCTGTTTTACATAAAATATGGTCAGAGACCAACGTTTTACAATGATTGAAGTTTAAATTGTTTGAATATATACATTTCATAATTAGTTTATTAGTAGTCATGTTAAGATTTCAGCTCATATTGTCCTTATAAATATCGATGTACTCTTCTATTATTGTCAAGAAAACGATTGGTGATTAGAATGTCTTATTTAAGTTATTTTCAACCTATTTCGATTTCTTAATATTTACTTATGCACAATCTCATCTCATGTCTTTACCTATATATACACAAAAATAATCTAATGGGCGATTTCTCCTGGGCGACTAACGGGCGAAAATTCAGTAAATGCAATTGCAAGCTTTTTAATTAATCTTTTTGTAAGCTAATTCATTCATAACCATTTATTTCCTAATCCCATGCAATATGATGTGACCTGACACAATCTGATAATTTGCTCCTTTATGGTAGAAACTACTTTATTTCCTTCAATTAGTCAATGTTAGGTCCAATCACAATAGCTATTGAAATAAAGAAAAGGAAAGAGCATTAGGATTGTTTTGTAGGTAGCTTTTGCGTGAATTGAATTAGTAATTACAAGTTTATTGTGTGGTCGTCCATTAGTCGCTTAGGAAAAGTCGCCCATTAGATCCTTTACATATATATAAGGTAACATCTACTTTGAGGGTAAGATGTTCATGATTTTCTTTTCCATATCTAGTCAAAAATATTACTTCGAAACTTTCATCTGCCCTAATGTAGTTGGACTTTTTTTCCCCTACTGATCTGAATTGTTGTATGTATTATTTTTTATGAAATTACATATGAAACATGATTAGCTGTCTGAACTAAAATGAACTGCTTCTTGTGATCTTTTCCCAGGTTTCATCAGCTTCCGGAATTTGACCAAGGGAAGCGTAGTTGCCGTAGGCGTCTTGCTGGGCATAATGAGCGAAGGAGGAAGCCACCCCCTGGGTCATTATTGTCTCCGTGTTATGGTCGGCTTTCTCCGTCCATCTTTGGTTAGATATCATCACACCATATAGTTTAAAATAAATGTTCAAATATGATCAGTACATTTTGCTTCCCTCTACTTATAATACTTTGTGCTCGAAACATTAGAAAACAGCAGCCGAAGTGGAAGCTTTGTGATGGACTTCAGTACATACCCAACTAGGTTTGCTGGCAACGAGGTTTGGCCAACCACAAGAACAGTTGAACATGTATCTGGCAATCAAACTGCTGCTTCTACCGGAAAGTTCCTTTCACATCCGTGGCATAGCAGCTCTTGCAATTCTCAATCTGACCTTTTCCTGCAAGGTCCGGCAGGTGGGACCAGTTCTTCTGGTATTCCTCTAGGAGAATGCATCTCGGGAATACCTGAGTCAAACTGTGCTCTCTCTCTTCTGTCAAATCAACCATGGGGCTCCAGAAACCGATCCCCAGGTCTTATGGTACATCACTTTACGAATACAGAATGCCCACCAGTGGCTCCACCAGCAGCACCTCACAGTGGAACAACCAATCATTTTCTGACCCCTTCATGGGGATTTAAAGACAATGAAGCTGGTAACAATTCACAGGAGCTCCTATCGAATCTAGGGCTAGGTCAAATCTCTCAGCCTCTTACCAGCCAGTTTTCCAGTGAGTTGAATGTGTCTCAACAGAACAGGAGGCAATACATGGAGCTTGAACATTCCAATGATTTCGACTCCTCTACTCAGCATATTAACTGGTCACTCTAAAGTGCGCTTTGGCTTTCATCGATTCTTATGTGCATCTTGACCTTTTTGGTGAGTTAAGTTGCTGACCTTTTGGTTAGTACTGTTTAAGCATTTCTTCAATGAACTTAAAACTGACTATTTGTGTCCGGTTATTTTGTACGGAAGCTAATAACGAAGGCGTTGCCTTGCACTGCTACTGCCTACTGGCATCTTCCCATGTTATGGACTTTTATAATCATTGATGTTGTTTTAAAAAATTTTAAGAAATGCGAACGAGTTTTTGTTCCCATTACTCTTCACTAATTATGGTCGAATTAATGTTACTTAACTGATTGAATGGTAGAGAAATGACGATCTGAATGTAATGATAATAGAGTAGTTCTTAGCATCAATTGATTGCTGCATGAACTTTTGCTCCAAATAATGCTAGAATTGCTTTGATACAAGAGCAGTAATGCATAAGAAATGTGTACATTTTACCCGGACATGTGTAGCCCAGAGGTATTGCCCACATGGGACTTTTGTGGGATGTCGACTATAGATCAAATTTTACTTTCATTTATATAGTTTAATTTAAATACAGGTGTAAATTCTCTTCCATTCTCCTCTCTTTTTGGGTATCTTCCTGGCTAACACCGGCACCGGACCTTGGAATTTCAAGCCTGGCTTGGCCAGCAGGCGTTAATACAGGAGTTAACTCATTTTGGTTTTGTTTGCTAAGGAATTGAACGGATTCTTTCATGGATTGTCTGGTTAGCTGAGACCGCGATTGTTGAGAGAGAGTGGAGATCGGAAAAGGTGAGAAAAATCAACTAGGGAGGTAACCTGTATGGACCGGGCCCTTATTGGGCTTCAAACGCAAATATTCTTAAGCCCAACAAAACTACGAGCTATGCGATACTTACTGTGAACTCGGAAACGTCTAATTATACTTTCTGCCACGAGGGTTTAACGAGCAACAGTTTCTTATGACGTGGAATCCAGCTCATCAACAATATCACCAACTGCCATTTTCCAATTCTCTGCAGCAAAACACCTCCTTAGTTAACACCCATTCGAAACCTTCGCATCCGTACAAATATCTTTCTCTCTGAGACAGACTCGGTGAATTGCTTATTCTGAAAGTTGTTCTTGATGAATGTGTTCTAATCAAAGTTTGTCTTCTCGTATAGTTTCTACACTGTTTGTTTTCCAAGAAAATAGAGGAAAATGACCACAAAATTTGTTCTCAAATAGTTTCTTTATCTCTTTCTCGGAAACCAAACAGAGTGCGAGAAGAAGTGCTTCCTTTAATGGAAAACGAAGAGAGTGATTGACTATGATTCTCAAGGAAATCGAAGGAGGGCCCTTTCAACATCTGCTGCTGAATGTAATGTTCTTCTTGGCAATTCTGGCTTTTCAAGCTAGAGCATTCACTGATCCGTTTGATGGTAAGCTATTATAAGAGCTTTTCTTGATTTTCTTTTTCCTAATGATTTTCTGGACTATGGAGACTGTTCCAATTTTCTTTGTTTGGTTTCTAAGAAATGTAAAAGAAAACGCTGGTGGAAAGAAAGGGTCTGATTTTTCCCCCCTTCCTATGTAGTTTAAGGGAATATCTGATTTTCCCTCCTCAGGTTTTATCATGCAACATCTCAGAAAGTAGAGAAAATTTCTTCTTGCATAATTATATAATTTCTACATTTTGGGCTTGTAAATTGACTTCAAGTCCATACATGGATGTCACTCAAATCACCAGTTCAGTCCATAGAGAAGTTCTGTTTACTATGAATAACTGATTTTAACAAATGGGTCATGGAGTGTCTAATTCTTCTTTTTTGTACCTCACCTTTCCTTCTTTTACAATTTCTAGAAGTGTTGTTTTAGATGTGATTCCTCTAGAGGTTTTGCTGCACAGCTGATAGCTCGATCAGCTAAGTCTTTTCTTTACCCTTTATACTATGCAGTCACTGCTCTTCAAGATCTCTACAGGACCCTTAACTACCCTCCAGTGCTGAAGGGATGGAGACTTGAGGAAGGAGACCCTTGTGAACAATCATGGAGAGGAGTTACATGTTGTGGATCATCAGTTATATACCTGTAAACTTCATGACTCTGTTTTCCACATCATATGATTAAAGGTATTACCAAAGTTCACCTTTCTAATTTTGTGCAGCAAACTTCATGGATTAAATCTTACCGGGTATCTTGGAAGCCAGCTTTATAATCTCCACAATTTGAAGCAAATGTAAATGATTATTATCAAACTTTCAAATCTATACCAGTTCTCCAATTTCGAAGC
The DNA here is from genome assembly GCA_029378325.1 of Elaeagnus macrophylla. Taxonomy (NCBI): domain Eukaryota; kingdom Viridiplantae; phylum Streptophyta; class Magnoliopsida; order Rosales; family Elaeagnaceae; genus Elaeagnus; species Elaeagnus macrophylla. The sequence goes on along the minus strand of CM055648.1, from coordinate 25,505,342 downwards.
TGATCTTTCGTCCTTAAGATTTGGTTTCATGTTTCAGGGACATTAGCTCCAATAACATCTCGGGTCCAATTTCATATAGCTTACCGCCTAATGCCACTCAAATGTAAAATTTCTTGTCTCTTCTACTTGATTGCTCTATGAATTTTCTTTGCACATTGCATCTTTATTTAAATGTTACGATTTAATCGCTTTTGGCTTTTCCTTAATCACAGAAATATGGCCTGCAACCAGTTGACCCAAAATATTCCATACTCTTTGTCTCTCATGATAAATCTCCAGCATTTGTGAGTCAATCATCCCTGCATACATGTATGATGTATTTTTTACTTTATCATTTGATGATTCGATCAAAATCTATAATTATTGTCCTGCAGGAATCTAAGCCACAATATGTTATCTGGAGATGTCGGCAATATTTTTGCTGGTTTACAGAATCTAAGAGAGATGTATGCTGCCTGTTTCTTTCTTTTATGTATCTTATAATTTATGCAATGAATTATAAACAAAGTCAATTGTATAAAAAGCTGTGCATAAGTCTGTATATTCATAAGTCTTTTGGCAAAACCAAAACCATTTACAGTTTCAGTAGAAAAATCAAAGTTAAAGTTAGTAATTTATAGGAAAGGAATAGGATTTCTGAATCAAGAATAAGAACTTAAGCTCTGATATAGATAATTTAAACTGAGACAGATGAATTGTCAATTTTCTGCAGGGATTTGTCATACAATAACTTCACTGGAGATCTAACTAGTTCATTTGAGTCTCTGACAAATCTCTCTGGACTGTAATTTTCTTTTTTTCTTTTTTCCATGTTTTATTGTCTTTCATTGTACTTGGATATCTTTAAAGTCACGTGTAAGCTGCATTGGTGTATCTGTAGGTACTTGCAGAATAATAAATTCACTGGATCTGTCACGTATCTAGCTGAGCTTCCTCTAACTAATTTGTAGGTTTTTCATGGTTTTTCTATTCAGAAGCTTACGCTCATTTGATTTCTCACACACATATGTTTCCAGGAACATCCAAGGTAATTATTTCAGTGGCATCATCCCAAGGCATTTTCAGTCAATAACAAATTTATGGTAAGTGAAATTTAACCCCCCCTACTTAAATGACTGAATCAGTGTTTGATTGATGTTTTTCGTCCTTACACTTATTAGGATTGGAGGAAATAAATTTTACGTGAGTGATAACTCTCCACCCTGGGACATTCCCCTGCAAACGTTGCCCATTGAGCCAAATATTAGCAGCCCCCCAACAACTGAGTCCATTACCATCGAGAACTATCCCTCAATGAAAAAGCTTGATAGGCACAAGAAAAAGAAGTTGGGTGCTGGAAGAATAACTTTCTTGGTTGGTGGAGGAACTCTATTGGTAACATGCACAATGCTATACTTAATTGTCCAGTTGAATCGTTACCGTGCACAGAGACTACAAATATTGGGCCGTGATTATGGTTCTAGTCATTCTCTCCCACTCAGTAGAGGCAAAGGTGAATATTTGTCTCGACTATTCACTTGAGACACAATATATGATGTATGTATATAGATACAAACAATACATACTTTTGGTACGAAAAAATATACTTTGATCTAAGCATGTTTCAATTAATCTCTTACATGCATGTGTATATTTTTGTCATTCTCAATTTTAATTTCATTTCCTATTTTTTTTAGATGGTTTGTTGTCTGCACCAGAAGAAAGTCTGCAAATTTTGAATCATAGGTCACCTATTTTAGGTACAAGTCAGATGCCTCCAATCTACAATAGCAGAATTGACAAAACATCTGAAAGAAAAAGTTTCTCCAAGAATTGCAAATTTCCATCAAAAGCAAAACGTTTCACTATTTCAGAGCTTCAATTAGCGACAAACAGCTTTAGTGAAGAAAATCTGCTTGGGGAAGGATCTCTTGGTTCCATTTACAAGGCAAAGTTTCCAGATGGCCAAGTATAATCTTAAGCTTAGCTTGGATTTTTCTAATGATTTATTCTTCCAATATCTGTACAGATCATGAGACCTCTGACACTATTTTATTCCAGACTTTGGCAGTGAAGAACATCAACATCATAAAATTGTTTTTCGATGAACGGTTCTTGGATGTAATTAGGACTGCTTCACGTTTGAAACACCCAAACATCATATCACTCGTTGGTTACTGTTTAGAATATGGACAGCATCTTCTAGTATACGAGTACGTCCAGAATTTGTCTCTTGATGATGCCCTACACAGCAGGTCATACAAGCCTTTATCTTGGGGTGTCCGTCTCAAGATAGCAGTTGGCATTGCTCAGGCTTTGAAGTAATAATCCCACACTCCGTAGTCCATAGTAGTAATTTCAAATCAATCTCTTCAGTTTTAACTACTATCTTTAGACCATAAGTTGGAAAATTCATGCGTTTTTAAATGATTATTTCAGCTATATGCATACTGTCTCGCCTCCTATTGCTCATTGCAACCTGAAGGCCGCCAACATCTTGCTTGATGAAGAACTTAAGCCTCACATTTGTGATTGTGGGTTGGCTATTTTGAGACCACTTGCAAGCAATACATTAAAATTTAAGGTATGTATCATTTTCAAGACAAATCCAAAGGTAGAAACCATAGAATGTTAGGCAATGATGATGTTTCTAGTCAGATAATGACAATACAAACATCAAGTTTCATTTATTTCTGATCCAACAGGCATCCAAACTTGCTATCGGCGACACAGGCTACGCTACACCTGAGAATGGTGAATCAGTAGTTGATAATACAAAAGTTGACATCTATGCATTTGGAGTGCTGCTTTTGGAGCTATTGACTGGAAGGAAACCTCTTGATCAGTATGGTTCTTGCCAATTTTGTTTATTGATTTAAACTTTGTTCTTATTATTGTGAGTTTATTTATTTATTTCTTAACACAGTTCAAAGCCAATACAAGAACAATCTTTGGTGAAATGGGCATCATCTCGGCTTCATGACAGTGAGAGCCTAGAGCAGATGGTTGATCCATGCATCAAAAGAACATTCTCCTTAAGAGCTCTCTCTCGTTTTGCTGATATTGTTTCCCTTTGTATACAGGTAAATTGCAATGTATAATTCCTTCAGGATTTTGGGTTTTTACATCACATTTACTGAATTCATTTTGGTTTCATGTCAATATATAAATATACTAATCAGTTGAGTGTATGATTTGAAATATTTGAGCAGCCTGTGAAGGAATTCCGACCACCAATGTCCGAGGTTTTGGAATCACTCAAATCTCTGTCACAAAGGCTCATCAAGGTAAAAATTGGTGGAGCAGATGGTGCTGGTATTGAACCCTTTGAGAGATCTTTTCATTCAACCAAGAGTCGCTTCATGGGTTTCACCTACAAATTGTTTTTTGTCTGTCTGATGCAGGCACCGGTTCCATTCATGTCAACTTGAGATGGGTTCACAAGACTTTTTCAGACTGAAATTACTTTGTGAATGCTCAGTAGCATTTTCATCATCATTCATCAGACAGATTATGGTAGAGTTGCCTCATCATGTACTGCTGATATTAATAGTCATTCTTTTGAATTACATGTACCTTAATCAGAATGCAAACTTGTGTTTTGTGCAGTACTTAACCTGATATTCAATGGTATTATCAAAATATAGTCTTGAAGGTAATAGATTAGATTGCCAACTAAAGCAATTAGAGAAACTGTCAAATATGTTTTATATACCTACCGATAGCAAAAACGTCACTAACTTTTAATTTAATGAAAAAATATCCTTAACTTTTAATTCCGTATAGCATTTATATTTATTTTGGTCATTTTCGTTAATAGGGTTAATTTTTTAATTCTATTTTCAAGTTTCAACCATTAGTTTTTAAAAGTTGTGACATTTTTGCAACAGGTTAAATATTCGTATCATTTTTGTTTCCAAGACATAAAACATATTTACTGTGTAGCCTAATTATATGATGTTGCGCTCATTATAACGCTTCTATATATACACTTGTGTTGAACCTCTTAATTAATCAAAGCAAATAAACTTGTATTTTCTTTTTATATTAATTACTACTACATCTTGTATGGTCCCATATTCCATTTCTTAGTCAGCAATAGCAGCTACATTAGTCTCTCTGGTATAAAAAAAGGTCAAAGAGAAAAGAGATTGAGACAGAATAACTTATAATACCATATTCTAATGTACTTTACTTGTTTGTATATACATAGGAAAAAAAAATATAAAAATATTCTAAAATGTGAAATTATAAAGTAAGAGAAATAAATGGTTGGAATTTTTTGGAGAAGAGGTTTGATTAATCTTGTCGAGGACGAGCCAACCAGAGAGAGCTGAGAGCTCGAAGACGATGGAAGTACTCAGCAATTGCTAGCAAACACCTTGCAGCTTGACGGGTCGTTAGTATTTGAAGCAACCTATGAATCGTTTGGTATCTCAAGTTATCTGCCTGTATGAGTAACTTAATCATTATGATTTGAAGCAAGTATTAATTCATTAATAATAATAGTATGAAAGTATAATTAATATTAAGATTAAAATAGATATTTTATAGCGAATATCAAAATAATAATCGCAAATTATATATAAAATAAAATATAAAAAAATTGAAAGCCATACAAGTTTATATTTTTATATATGCATATAGTATACAAGACGTTTTTGGTAGATTAGTTGTGGAGTAGCTGTTACTAACAAACCATTTTGACTAATAATATAATAAATTACTATACGTCACGTAAACACTCAAAAGTTTATTCTCCAATATATAATTTTCAATATAAAGGATTAAATTAAAAACCTTTTTCCTATATATAATTGCATTATTTTTAGTTTAGTTTATTTTTTAATGTCTTAAAAATAATATTTAGTCTATTTCAAACATGTAATTTTAAATAAATATAGAATACTTTTATCAACTAGTAAACTAATAATATATGGCATAACCAATATATATATATAAACAATAACAAAACCAGCATGGAATCAATAGCTTTCACTCTTCAAATCATTTATAATATCTCAATCGACAATCATGAATTTACATATATATCTTCCATTATAAACTTACTTTAAATATCTCATTAAGGTCCATTTATCACACCAAGTGTTATAAAAGAAAACTAAAAATATCTGATAATCTTTACAGATGATTGTTGCACGAATTAAATTTGATATTAAGAAGTTTATGACTCACAAGTCACCCACTGTAAGTCGCTTATTAGATTATGTATAAATATATTAGGATTTGGAGATATAATTTTTTACATAAATTGTTACAATATTATTTATGAAGAATTGAGATGTTAGGAAATAATACTTTTTTCTCTTCTATCATTTATAAATGTTAACAGTTATAATTAATGTAATAATTTACGTAAAATAAATTAGAGTTGCTGATCTTGTTCCTATATATATATGTCAAATAATTCATTAAAAAATTGTGTTTTTTATTACAATTGATTTGAATTTAAGTAGATTTAAGGTAAATATTTTGATATTTAACATAAAATTATTATAAATACTTTATCTAAGATGTGAGTACGAATAGTGCTGCTTTTAAAATGATCAATACTCTATAAAATGTTTTGACCTATTTTTAAAAAACAGCTCTAAACATGCCCAAATAACAAGGGATGACAATTTAGAGTACAATCTATAACCCATATTAAGTTTTCTAACCATTATAAATAAATAATTTAACTAAAAATAATTTAATTTATATATAATATTCATAAATTTGAATTTTGGGCTGATAGATAAATAAGAACACATCCAACACAAATAAATATAACACAAATATGAACCAATTAACGCCCCTATAAATAACACGTAGGTCAATTTATTTCTTTACTCTAAAGAAACAAAGCAAAAGTGTGTTATAGAGAAGCTCTTATAATCTAGATCAATATTACTTATTTCCTCAAAACTAGATGTGTAACTTTTTTATTTCCCTACGAGGCAAAACATGAGAATATTGCACCTTAAGAGAAAAATAACATTATTATTATTATTTTGGCTACAGCAGTTTCAGTCAAAAGTAGAGTTATGGGTTTGTAGACTACGTGGGAACTTCCAAGTCAAAACGGTTGTAACACTGACATCATTTTCAGATATGGCTTAGGGCTCTGTGATGGAGATAAGATCATATGTATCATTATCTGCCTGGACCAGCGTTATACCAGAACGCCACGTGTCCATCTTGACATCATAAGTAGGGTTTCTAATTTCTAAAGTAAGTAATATTATGTGTATTAACTGAACGCCACGTGTCCATCTTGACTCATACAGGCCATCATAAGTAGGGTTTCTAATTTCTAAAGTAAGTAATATTATAATAATTGTGAGTTACCTATTAGCATAGTCATTATATATATATATATATTAACATTTTATTTTGTCTCTAATTAAATTATGTAAAATTTGTATATGATACTTAAAAAAAGTAATCACACATATTTCAACTTTGAGATTTAATAATATAAACCAACTTAATTATATATAATATATATAATATTTTTAAATTCAATATAGTAATTAACGATTTGTTCATATTAATTTTTTTTTCTTTGAATTTGTATGTATATGTTTTTGCGTCTTGAATTTTTATTTGTATTATAAATGCAAAAGTCCCTTTCAACAAATAACATTAGTTATTACTCATTAGACACGTACAACAATAATTAGGAGCAGATATAGAAATAGATTGATTATATTCCATATAACCATCAAAGAGATCTCATGAGAATCACAAATCGATGGAGCAGTTCATGGGGTACTTTTGGGTAGGTTTCCAACCCAAACAAGACTATTAAAAGATTCTCGTATTTATTTGTGTTGTATATGTTCATATTTTTTCTCACATAAATTTCATATTTTTAATTTTTACTATAAAATTTAAAATTATTAATTTTTGTTTGTTTATGCTTTTGTTAGCAATATTTTCAGAAGAAAACATTTTTTAGGAAAATTATTATTCGTGTAGGAGAAAAAAATATAATTTACAAGTTCTTATGACAAAAAAAAAAAATTACTTCAAAAATATTTTTCTTCTTCTTAGAAGTGCTTCTACAAGGATTTTAAAGCAGACACAGTCATTTAATTGACAAGATAAGTATGAGTGAGATTAGATCAATTAATTGGCATTTTAATTAAATATTAATAAGACTGCAAATATTAAAAATAGGTACCTACCTGTCTCATAAAACCTTCAAGAGTGGAGAGCTTGCTCATGGCAATAGCCATCTGACCCATATAGTTAGTCATGTTAGGAGGACTACTTAATGAGTCAGATGTAATTGTTTCTGAGATTGATTGATTTAGAGCTTCAAGCCCTTGCGATAAAGCCTCTTCAGCTTCTTGTGTCGATTGTTGTAATCCACATATTCCCAGTATTTGTTGCTCCGTTAATGGCTCTATTTGATTCACAATTATCTGTATTATTTATTCATATGCACGTTATAAATCTATATGCATTTAATGTAATAAAAGCTATAATTTAAATATAATTTAACTTCCGTTTTTATATAATTCAATTGAATAACTTGTTTTACTTTTAACATCTTAAAAAAGAAAAATACATACCTCATTTTTTAATATGCATAAAACATATGTTTTTTTACATTATACGAAGAAAAAAAAAAACATACGTGCATCTTGTAGAGAAGATTAAAAATAAAATGTCATTTAATTAAAATGTCTTGGCCTATTCTTAAGAAGATATGGAAAATGGTGGGTTAATTAACACTTGTATTTTAGACCTAAAAATTAACTCAAATATCATATAAAACAGTGTTTTAAAATATAAATTGTAGATTTTTTTTTTTTTTTTCAATGTCCCTAATATTGTATCTTACCTTTATGTGTATAATATAAATAAAGATATTTATATATTATTGGTCATGTGGATTTTGGTTTAATTATTAGCTAAAGACCAAAAAAAGTGATGAACACAAAACTACATTGATTTCTCTAAATGGAATGAAAGAGAAGATATACATGAAGAAGAAGAAAAATGTACTACCCAAATGACCCTTTAATTTATGATATCAATCTCTTCCTATCTAAGCTTTTCACAAACCATAAAATGTAGTAGCAGACATAGCTTTATATGTATAACACCTAACTCTACCTTATAGTAGAAACCTTCACGACACCCTTTTCGTCATTCAATTTCAATTTTCACGTACAAATTCTTAGCTAGCCTTTTTTCACACTACAAGTGCCTTCACGTCCCCATGTCTAATTAATGTTCTAACTTCCAACTTTTTTAAATGCTTTATTACTATAAAATATAATTATGAATGAATTTACTAGTAAATTATTTTATAACACTTTTTAATTTCTTTAGAAATCTAAAACATTGATATTATTTTATTTATAAATTTCATTTTTGATAATTTTCTTCCTTTAGATATCATTGCTAAGCTTATGAAACTTGATTTAGTTTATAAAATATATGTTTATATAAATTGTGAAGAAAAAAAATCTAATAAAAAAGCTTATTGATAATTAAAGATTATTTAATCACTACGTATTTTATAACTGATGCATACAAAATAAAAGTGAAAAATTATTATCAATTAAAAAATCACTAAAAAACAAAAATCAAATATGTGTTTATATTTATTTTTTTAGGTTTCCAAAAGTATAATAACTAAAAGAGTTTTTTTTTTTTTTGAAAAGGACGGGGAAAATAAAGAAAACATAGGACACAAAACACCTAGCTTTCCCATGCCTAACTGAATATGACAATTTTATTTTCTGGTAATTTTTTTTTGTCATTTATTATCATGTCACATTCAATGTTATATATGTTAGTTCTTTTTGTATGGAATTAAAATTCAAAAAAGAAAAAAAAAAAAATAAAAATAAGAAGATAATTAAAGAGGATATATATATATATAATATATATATATATATATATATAAAGAAAAAAAAAAAGAAGAAGATAAATACCTTGATGAGCTCAGAGGACCTAAAATCACCCATCCACATGAAACATCTTTCAGCAGGGGTTTTCCAAGTGCCAGAAACAAGATGAAAAACATCAGATTTGGCAACCATGCTTTTGAGATTAATGACTTGGTCATAATGTGCTAAGCAATTGTCTACAAATATTCTAAGCTCATTCTCTGGTATATGTTCATGTATTGCTGCTCTTAGCTCACACATTAGTCTATGGTGTTCCTCTTGCCATCTTGTATATTCCATGTCAAATACTACTGCTGCATCTGGAAAAAAAAATCGAAAATGTGTTCATATAAAAAAAATTAACGCGTGTTTACTTTTTATTCAATCGTATAACAAGTAAAATATTTTAGTCGTGCAACTGTAAGATTAGTTGTGATGGCGGAGAATAGAGAATGGATTCATTAATTTTTTTTTTAAATAAATCAAGACATATAGATCAAATATTTGGTGGGTAAAATAAAATAAGTTAAATTATGAGAAAAATCTTATAATTAGGAAAATAATGTGATGTTGCCCTATATACTCACTTATTATCTAAAAAAAAAATTAAATAATCACATTTTTCTACCTAAGTTCATTTTTTCCCCTAGTGGTAAAGTGGACTAGTTGTGCAGTTGTACAACTAATTGTAAACCTAATAATGAAATTGAAAATGGGTTCATCTAAAAACTAATAAACTAAGATATAGATCAAACGTTAGGTGGGCAAGTCAAATAAAGGAAATTAATTATTTTTTTAAATAATTAAAATACTCAAGTGTCTTTATACTGGGACTTGAATCTCAACATTTTATATACCTAAATGAACTTCATGTGTTGAGCTATAGCTCGTTAACAATTTTTTTTTTATTTTTTATTATTATTAGTAAATTTGTGTTGTATTAATACCTGAGGTAATGTTGTTAACACCAACTTGAAAACCTTGTTCTCCTCCTAAAAGAGCTCCTCCACCAAAAAACATGCCCTAAAAGAGTAACCCAAAATCTTGATTAAGTTTTTCTATTAATTATCAAAAGTCAACAATAAATAAACAAATGGGAAAGAAATTAAGATGATATTCAAAATGTAAATAATTTTAGACTAAAAAATTAATTAATCATTATTCTATATATATATTATTTTAGGTTTTCAAACCTGTGTTCTAAGTCTTTGTAGTTCTTGTTCCATCTGAGTAAGCTTGATCCTACTTGATTCTAACTGCTGAACATATGCCTGTAAATAAATTATAAAAATTAGACTTTAATTTTCTATAGCTCAATAAAAGAAATGAGTATTTTTTGTTTTTTAATAACCTTTTTTCTAAGCCTACTTTTCCTGGCTGCCTCTCTATTCTGGGCAAGCCTTCTCAATGTCTGCTTTCAAATAAACACGTAAAATCAAAACCATTAACTATTATTATACATAATTAAGATCAATAATTAATAAATTTAATTAAAAATAATAATATAATTTGCAAAAATAAAATAAAATAAAGAATACCCAATGATTAATTAATGCTAACTACGTCACCTTAGGATCTGGTGTTTTTGGTGCTTCCTGCTCTGAACTTGAAGATGGAACTTTTCGGTTACCCTCTCTCTGTCCCAATTAAATAATAATAATAAAAAAGAATATGCCAGTTTTGTCAAAATTAGATAATATTAATTTAACTACAACAAACATTTAATCAATTAATTATATATTAATTTCTACAAAATTAATTCTATTTAGACAAATTTACCTTATTGACCTTGGCAGATTCATGCCCAGCAGCAGAAGATCTATGATCTTTGTGCGTTGTGGCCAAATCCATGGACGGCTCAGATGGTTTCTTTGAACCACTTGTTACTGAAGAAACTAAACCCGTTGTACTATTTCTAGTGTTCTACAAATACAAACTCATTTAATTCTAGAACTTCATTTTCTATAATTAATTTAAATTATGTATAAAATTAAAATCTAATCAGTGTAGTAATAAATCTTTACTTTTGTTGATGACGGTTCTACGTGCATAGGCTTAGATGGGAAAATATTCAAAGTTGGAGGTCTCATTCCAGTAGTATTCTGATTATCTGCATATGTATTATATATAAATATAATTAATTTTTAATCAAATACGTTAAAAAAATTAAAAAAATAATATAAAATAATATTACTAAAATTTATAACAATAAAAATAACATTTAAATAATATTTAACTGAATTATACAATAAATTAGTTTAAACCTTAAATAAAGGTAGATACGCAGTTCAACTTTAACTACTTTAAATTGAATAACATTTATTATGAAATAATGGAATAAAAATATATTAATTGAATATAATTTTGTTTTTTATTGGAGTTTCAAACAAAATTTACTATCTGTAAATATTAAATGAACACATAGACTATAAGGTTACTAGAGAGATGTAAAATGAACCATCTCAAAAAGGGTAGTTTGGAGTTCATGTATTTTTGGGGTTTCTGCCAGATACTAACAGAAATGGCAGAAAAACAAATAAAACAGCAGAGACATATGGCTATAGGCCTATTAAATCATACCAAAGTAAAAATAAAAATAGATATAGTATTACTTGATTAATTTAATATTCCTACCAAAATTAATAAAATATATTGTTTTATTGATATTTTTCTGTCTGTAGAGATTTGGTCAAAGAAATAGTACTCTACAGCAAAATAATCAGAATTCAGAGCAGAGACAGACAAAAATAAGAACAGAAAATAAAAATTATAGAAATTTGAGAAAGATTCAAGCTTTAAATTTAATTACTTGTTTGTTGATCTTGAAAATTTGATGAGTCATGTTGTTGTTGTCCATCGAGATAGAGAAATAGAGCTTGATCTAACTCTCCCAAATCATAAGTTCCAGTATCTTTGCTTCTGGGTAATCATCAAAACATAACAATATTAAAACAATTGCACCAAAAACAAATCTTTAGATGAAAATAAGAAAAAGGAACAAAAGAATATTAGTGGGTTTTTATTATTTTGTGAAAAGAGTAGAAAATTACATGAAGGAGCCAGCTGGAATTGAAGAAGATGAAGATGATACTGGTTGAATCATTCCATAAGAAAGTTGATGGTATTGATTTTGAAATTGATGAGGTGGATGGTGTTGTAGTTGAAATTGCTCTTGGTGTTGTTGTTGTTGTTGATGTTGTTCTAAGGGTGTTATTGAGTGGTTGGTTCCTTTAATAGTTGAAGCCATGAAAAAAATACTAGAACTGGTACTAGTGCTACTCTCTAAAAGATTAGTATTTTTTTTCCTGAGCTTTCTTTCTTATATTGTTGGCAACGAGCTGCTCTTCAACAACAAAAAGTCTGATGTTCGAGTCTCAGTTATGCGTGTAGAGTATGAGTTTGCATGACAAAAAATCTAGCTGGTTGAAAAACCCATTAATGATAAAACCGCCTTCTGCTATCTACCACCGAGATCTTCAAATATTATCCAAAGCTCCATATTTTAGAGAGAGAAAGAGAGAGAGAGAGAGAGGGTCGGTTATGACTAGAGAAGAGGTTTGATAAAAAGAGTGGAATGGGAAGAAGAAAAAAAGGAGGATGGAATTCAATACAAAGGAACAAAAGAGAGGGACCTTTTTTGAGCCCTCTTCCTTTATCTCTGAAAAGTAGACGACTTTCTTTGTTAACTAAAACCCAAAATATTTAGATATAGCGGTTCTCTATTATATATATAATATACCCTTCATTTTACTCTATCCCCTCTCATCACAAAATACGAAGGTATTATTCGTTACTCCGTTTTAAAATTTATTCATTCGTTTTAGATTAATGATGATGTTGGTTTAAATTAATAAAAATTTAGTATCGCAAATTATAATGGTGAAAAAAAGAAACAGCAAGGACCACTTTAAATTCTTCATACTAGCTCTCATTAGTGATAATGTCATATTATTGTTAAGACTATTAATTATTGACTAATGAATAATTCTTTAGCTTGGACAATACAAGGATAAGTTAATGCACTTAGCACAATAGCTATTTCTAAAATTTTATTTTTTAATTTGCCAATGAATTTGTAGCTCAACAAGTCCTATTTATAAGTGTTTGAGTAATGAAGTTATTCAAAAAAGAAAGAAAGAAATAATACATTTGTTTATTTTTTCTTTTCCAATTTTTATATAACTTAATTAATCAACTAATTTTACTTTTAACTCCTAAAAATATATTTTTTTTTACGTTATAAAAAAATAAGGTTGATTGCATTTTTGAATATGCGTTAAAATTTTTTTTTTATGTTATAAAAAAAACACATATGCACCACATAGAATAGGTTAAATATGAAATTTAATATATAAAAAGAGTTATGTTATGTAGTTAAATCTTACTTTTTTCACTATAATTTAAAAAAAAAAAAATAATAATAATAATTGCTAGATTAGGTTTTACATTTGTGATTATGGTATCATTTTTTTTTTAAAATTAAACTACTTAAAAATAATTAGTAGACCAAAATATTTCAATTATAATAAATATTGGTTCCTAGTGACCTTTATCCCATAAAAAAACATTATATATATATATATTATAAATGTTATAAAAAAAAAAAACGATTTAGGTTGGCTCATTTATCACTAGCTTACCAATTAGGAGGTACAGCTTTAAACATTTTAAAGTTGTGAATTGCAGGCACACTTGAAATATTACTTGGGTGTAATTTTGATGAAGAAAAGAAAAACTTGGGCTCGACTTCTTTTCTTTATTTTATTTTAAGCTAGTTGGTTTTATATCCAAATTTTCTATATTTTTCAATTTATACTATTGAGGTGAAGTGAACAAATTGTCTTCATTGCTTTGAATTTTGCTATTGACATTTTCATGCAAGGTTACACGATGGTATATATAAGGCGGCTATATTTTATTTTAATATTATGTAGTACATAAAGAATCATCGAGTACTATATGTATGTTTTTGTAAAGTGAAATTACTACACATATTTGTGACAAATGCCCGTCTCCCACTAAATATTTTTAGATGATTAGTATAATTTGACATTAATTATGACTTAAAATGAAAAAGCGGTAAAACTTACTCATGATTATTAGTTCATGAAAAACGCCCCTCACTCTCTAATTATGTAATAAAGATTATGCTTCATAATTTTTAAATTGTGAAGTCTTACATATTATTATTTATATGTCCCAATACTAGTAGTAGTAATGACTTTAAAATACCTTCAAAATAATTTTAATAGGGAAAAATCATATTTAAAGCAAATTACAATTGTATTAAATTTGTGATAAATAAAAATAATTTTACGAAAAGATAAAAAAGCCATTATTTTCTATAGTAACGCTAAAGACATGAAAATTTACACTCAATTTTATATTAATATTTCTTATGTCGTGTTATATTAGTATTTTCTTGAAAATGAATTACTTATCATAATTTTCAAAATAATTCTAACACATAATATAATATAAAGAGTATAAGTAAAAAATATTGCCAAATGTATATGATATTATCATTCTACTATGGTCTAATGATGTAAAAAGTACCTAACTCTCAATAACTCTGAATTAGGATTCTCTATTTGTACTTGTCCTTGTTGTTACTTGTTATATCTAAATCATATGTTTTTAATCTAGGGTTAAATATTACATTTTATTAATAACTTCAATTCACTCATGTATTTGATGTGGAAGTGAATAATTGAGATTTAAAAACAAGTACAATTAAATAGAGAAAACCAAGCAGATTATTTCACTTCTAGTTTCATATCATATAATATCAAATATATTATTACTTAACTGTCAAAGTCCAAAAACAATGATATGCTACCCAATTTCAAGAAGTTATCTAATAAGTGGAGACACTATTAATTCTTATAAAATATATTATAAAACTGTCTTTAATCAATATGAGATAGTATCTTTAATATTCATGTATAAAGACCATCACTTTGACCAATTGACTCAAGTTTTGATATCATATTAAAGTTCATAAACATTCATGGCATGCTAGGTCAATTCAAAAGGTTAACTAATACAAAAAGTGAAAATGCTCATAAGTATTATCAACTCTACCATAATATTATGTTTAATTAGTATGAGATATTACCTCTAGCATTAATTAAAAAAAAATTGACACTTGAGTTTATGTTTCTATTATCGTTTACATATTTTTAATTAATACGTTTGATATATTATTATTTCTCCAATGGCAACTACATTTAAGCTTTTCTAAGCTAATACAAAATATTTTACTTTGGAACACATATTTAGTGACAAGTAAATTTTTGTTATAAATTTATAAAATTATTTGTTAATATATTATTTTTATAAATATACTAATACTAAGAGTATACTAAAAAATGTATTTCTTATAATATTAGTAATATATGCATATTTTTATTAATTAATATTATTAAATATTTGTTATTAAATATTTTTAAAAAAAATTATTTACAAATAATTATATAAATTTATAACAAATATTTATTTGTAACTAAATATGTGTCGTACAAGTGTCCTCTAGTGGAGTTGTAGACGGCAATGGAGTCATGTTAGTTAAGATGGTGGGCATGATGGTAAAGAATCACCGAAGGTGGAGTGAACACCGTTAGTACAAATGAATCCACCGATGAAGGTGGAGGGAATACCTACCCCATATTTTTGAAATACAAGAATATATATCAGAATCATATTATTCAAAACCTGCTTTAAGAACATATCAACAAAGGTTCGATAGATTAGTTAAATTGATTGAAATAATAGAAGGCAAGAGAAGCATGGAAGAATAGGTAATTTTTAGCTGATGAAGAGAAAAAAATAGGGATGGAAGGTAATAGCCTACATATTGTTTAACTTAATATCAATTTTTTGAATAACTTCAAATTCACTGATGTATTTGATGTAGAATTAAAGGATTGAGATTTAAAAACAAGCACAAATAAATAGGAAAAAAAAAAAAATCAAACTCATATTATTACTTAATTGTCAAAGTCCAAAAATAATGATATGCTACCCTATTTCAAAAAGTTATCTAACGTGTAGAGATACCATTAAATCTTATAAAATATATTATAAAATTGTCTTTGATTAATATAAGAAATTATCTTTATGCTTTAATATTCATCCTTAAAGTATACAATTACCATACCTTTTTTCAATTAACTCAAGCTTTAATATTATATCAAAGTCCATAAAAATTCATGACATGCTCGATCAATCCAAAAGATTAACTCACCCAAAAATACTCATAATCATTATAAACTCTGCCATAACATTACCTCTTAACATTAATTAAAAAAATTGACACTTGAGTTTTGAAAATCACAGTTCAAACTATTGACATGCATTACCAATTTGAGGTGGCATTGTTCACCTATCAAAATTATCGTTAGTTGTAAATAAGTATATAAATATGTTAATGACACTTAAATTTGCACTTATTTTTGTATTTAAATAAATTATATCATGATACATGATAAATTTTCTAAAAAAATAATCACTTCATTTTTTAAAATAATTCTATCATGTATCACAAAATAAATAATTTAAGTGCAAAAATAAGTATAAATTTTTGTAAATTTGACATTTTTTTATGTAATATATTATTTAGAAAAAATATCATAAGCTAAGATTAATGTAAAATTAAATATTTGAAATATATCACTTATTAAACCCAAAAAAAATTGCATATGTACCTTGACCACAAAAATCATTTTCAAACAATTAATAGTTTATTTGTCAATTTTAATATAGCTCAATTTATTAATGTTCGTTAATTTTCATATCTTTGATAGCCCAAAATTAAAGTTCCTTAAGATTATAGGAGCCGAATGTCCAAAAGCCCAATGAATATATAGAATGTAAGCGGCACATGTTTCCTCCTCCTCCTTTTTATTTTTTTATAAATCTTTTATCAAATAAATTTTTTTTATAAATAAATTAAATTTTATTAATAAAAATCAAAGATACAATTTAGGTCAAAATACATCATTAATCAAATTTAATAAAACAAAACTAGTGACATTCATTGACACATGTTAAAAAAAAAAAAAAAAACTAATTAACTTTTATTATTCGCTCTATTGTAAAGTTCTTAAACCGAGTATTTGATAGTTTCAATTGATATATTTCATATGTTATTCAAAAGCAGTTAATTTTGGATACTATCTTGTAATCTTTAAGATCTTTAATACAAAACATCTAGATGAAAATCTAGACTACTAAAAAAAATAAACAAAATAAGCACAACTTAACATAAATCATCCGATATTAAAATTTAAATGAGAAAATATCATCCTAAAACAAGATCTAGGTAGAGAAACAGATATTTTTTGTTTTCTTTTAAATTTGTTTTACGTCTAGAGAGTCATAGAACTTAGGGGGAGTCATTGCATACATATTTCATTATTCTTCTTTTGACTTATGCAATTCCTCCTACATGCTTTGGACATATACATGTGTGATCATATGTATTTTTAGCCCACTAAGATAATTGTTAAACTTTGGGAGAGTGATCCATATCATCTTAACTGTTTCATGATTTGTCAATTTTGTATGTCAAAAAGGGGGAGAAAGATTCATGTTGCTATAGAGATTGGATTTAGGGGGAGATATTGGATTCATTAATTGTGCACATATACTACATTTCATTCGCACCTTTATATACACTGAACTAATAAACAATGAGGCTTTCAAGCCAAATTTGTGTGCTATTTGTTTGTCTAATTTTAGTGGACTGAGCGTATCAAGTATCAAGCGAAGATGGTCCACCAGATCATAGATAGTTCCACTGATGTAATTGATGTAATGATATTTTAGCTATGAGCGCTATGTAGTGAGAGAGTGATTTTGTCACACGAAAATGCCAAAGGGGGAGATTGTAAGGTTTATTTATATTGACAATTTTCGTGGACAAAATGTTTAATTGTAATCTAGCATTAGTGTTCACCGTTCAATCAGATGATACATGATGATGGAGTCACCAAGCTTGCAATGCTCATATGAAAGGTAAAATATTCTCTCATGCATACATCCTCACACAATTGAGCACTACACTTAGTATGAATAGAATTATTGTGAAAGTAGAATCCTTGTTTAAGTAGAATTGTTGTGAAAGCAAAATTCTAACATGAGTAGAATTGTTGTGAAAGCAAAATTATAGTATGAATAGAATTCTTGTGAAAGTAGAATCCTTATATGAGTAGAATTGTTGTGAATAGAATTGATGTGAAAGAAGAGTCCTTGTTTGAGTAGAATTGTTGTGAAAGCAAAATCCTAACATGAGTAGAATTGTTGTCAAAGCTAAATCCTGATATGAGTAGAGTTGTACTCTATTATTAATTCTCTTTCAAGTCAAACTGGACTCTATATAAGCAACACTTGTTTGTGCAAAACATTCAACCCACACCGAAATAATATTTTCTACATCTGTTAAAGCTTTCAACGAAAAATCTTATTCTCTTCATCTATTAATCTTAGGCACTTTCTTGTTTTTAATTGTTCAAACATATTGTGTGGTTATGTTTGAATAATTCACGTGCCTAATTATCTTTCATGATATTTAGAATTGCATGATAGTTCTAGAGTTTACTAGCTGCTTTGTTTTTACATCATATGCTGTTGAATCTGCTAGTTAGGATTTTTCATTGTTTGAATCCGCTCTAGGACACACTTTGCACTTGTGCTATTTGTGCTAACGTTTCAGGTGACGTGCTCGGTATTTCGTGTGACTCGAAATTACCGAAGTTGACGGGTTCGATTGATCTTGTGGGACTCAAGTAGATCGGAACGTTGATCTGGATCCAGACACCTAGCTTGTGGAGGCTATGAAAGGAGCGACGGCTCGTAAGTAAATTACAGAAAGAGGAATCTATCTGTGAAGGGTAGTTCTAGGACTTATGGTTGTAATTGAACATTGATTTTCACAGTGGATAGTTAGGTGGTCCGGTAGACCGGTGGTTTTCCTCTTAGGTCATTGGAGTGGTCTAGGTTGTTTCCACCTAAAAATATCATGTGTTATTTTTTATTTCGCATTTTATCTTTACACGCGATTGCATGTCTGGCCGTTGTGATTAGGTTACATAATTAATATTTGTTAAAATTGAAAATAACCTATTCACCCCCTCTAAGTATATTTGATTCGTAATTAAAAACTTTCACTAAACTTGTGATTAAGATCATTAATATTTTCAACAACAAAAAAAGATCATTAGTATTGACACATTCTTAAGAGAAAACGAATACTTTTGCTATAAACGGATAGAAATTAAATTTAATTAAACTTCACATTATTTTCTACATCTAGAACATATACGATGTACAATTGTACAGAAGCTTTAAAAACATGTTTTTCTTTTTATATAAAACATTTATGCTTATTCACTTATGTATTGCTCTACAGTTATTTTTAATTTCTCTAAGATGACTTATGTCTTATTTATGCCTATTAGATTTGTATTTTGTATTTTAATCTAAATTTTTTGTGTTGAAGATCATGAAAATTAGAATATAGTATCAATTTAACGGTCAATATAATAACCAAGTAGTCGATTGAAAAATCTTACAACAGAGTCAAAAAAAAAAAGTTCAAGTTTTTCTCAATGTGATTAAGTAAATTTTTTATTTTAGTGTATTAATTTTAATTATTGATGTATGTAAATTTATATAATAATTAGAAAAAATATAAACCGACAATGATAGAACTTGTTAAGGTGAAAAATAAAATAAATAAATAAACATCACATTAAAATAGGGATTTGTAATAAAAAAAGATTAAGCTTTTTTTTGTTTTACAAATATGTAATTTAAAATCATGAAAAGAGAGTTTTTTAATTCAATCGATAAGCATTATTGAGTGTGGAGGAAAGCGATCGATGGATTAGCAAGTTTCCATCATATTTTTTCTACTTTAAGATGATGTAGACTGATCACTATAAGTTTTTGAATATAAATTTTGATCCACCAAATCACAAAGTAAAAGAGATTACTACGTTAATTTATAATATATTTATAACCTAGCCTCTTAGTTTCTTAATGCTTTAATTTTGGAGTCTTCCTCCAAAAAAAATAATAAAATACATAAATTTGATTTTCATATAAAATACTAATTGTAAAGAAAAACAAATTATATAAATGGATTAGGTATGTCAAAACACATTCATAGACCTATAATTTAATTTATATATGTGGTTTGGCTCCTCTTCTTGAGTTGTTATTTCTGATTTGTACACAAGTAGCTAGGGTTGCTACCGACCTCTTTTGATTGGCTGGGTCGACATTTCCTGCTTGAAAGCGACACTAAATTTAAAATGAATCACACCATAAAATAAAATTGAATAATGTTCCTCTTAATTTGCCTAAACCTAACTCTACTTACAATAAATTAAAAATGGTCTTATATTACCTAAAAATTTGTAAAACTATTGATATTTTTCTCACATGCCTCAAGTTGTACAGTTATTTAGGAATAATTTTTTTTTTTTTTTTTTGCAATAATGTATAATAAAAAAAAAATAGTTTTAATTATTTTGTTGGTATATAAGCAAATTATACTTCTAGATTGAGTAAATTTGCCAAAAAGAATTATTATTATTGGTATTGATAATAATGATAATAGGTCGATTCGATTTAGACCTGAATTGAATCATTGATCGATGATGAGTGCAAACTAAACTTGATTGTTTCTTTATTTTTGGATACAAGTAGGTTTGGTATAACCAAGTACCAACAAGTTAGTAACCTGAATTCTCAATCTGTTTTGAACAATTCTAAGCAATAGAAAACTAAATAAATATAAAAACTGTTAAAATCCAAACTAAGTTGTGATCTGAATTGAATTTGACAAAAAAAAAATAAAGAAATAGTTATGTACTGAATTGTTTGTGATTTGAACTGAACTGACTTGAACTTATACAAATGAATTAAATTTCCATACATAAGACATTGAACTTTGTGTCAAATTGTTAATTTTAGGAAGTTTAACTCGAACTTAAATTCAAAAGAATATGAGACATCATCTTTACTAATATTCATAAATTATGGCCATTGATATTAATAAAACCTAATGACTAATTATTGGATAGTAATGTAAAATATAAAATAATCCCACCATTGTAGAGGGCATTGTATATTTAACTTTAATATTCAAATCTATAGGATGAGAGTCAATTTCAATATAACTTACGGACCGGCCTTCAACTACCTTATAAATTAACAAGATAAATTTACAGTTTTTTGTTATTTTATTAGTCAATAGAAAAACTTAAGACACCAATTAATGTGAGTCATACCATTTAGGCATTAACTTCAACTAATTCATTTGAGATTTTTTTTTTTTTTCCAAAGATATTTAAAATTATTTGGGTGCACTATTTTCTTAATAGTATATGGAAGAAATATTTTTTTATGAACTAGTAGAACATGAAATGAATACGAGAAACTAGGGGTGACAAAGTGTTTCAGTTTTGTGTAAAAATTTTTTTTTTTTTTTTGAAAATTATCAAAAATAACACCCTTAAAATTTAAAATAATAAAATTAGCACTCCAATAATATTAAACGGGTCCAAGTTACTACAATTTAACTTAAACAACATTCAATTGAACAAATGTTCAAAGAAAATGATGTAAAAGTCATTTTTAATTATGAAAATATATTATTTAAATATAAGAAGTACTATTTTTGTTATCATAAATTTTAAGAGAGATTATTTTTATTGTTTTTTTTTTCTTTCTTTTTTTTGTCAGAAAAAATCTCCTTTAGAGAGAGGCTCACAACCTTTCATCCTCAAATTCATTGGCTATTTAGAGAGTGTTATTTTAATTTAGCACTTGTTCTAATTTACATATTGTGTATCTTACTCATCGACCTATGTATTGTTGGAATGCTGGCAGTTATCAAGATTTTCTCTTTTTTTAAACAATTTTAAGCAAGTTTAAGAGTTCATAAAAGCTGGATGTAAATTTTTTTTTTAAGGGTAAAATTGCCCAAGAAAATAACATCATTTTTTGTTGGATTGTTTAATATTACATTGAAGATTATGTAACTTTATGAACATAATTTTTTTAAAAATTATATGTATATCGTTCGTATCAAATTAATTAATCATTATTTAATAACTACTATGAAAAACTCGTGCTGATGCCTATTGAAAAAATGAAAAAAAAAAAAAAAAAGTAGTATGATACTTTGTTTACATTATTTTTATAAATTGAAGACATTAATCACTTTTTTTTTAAATTGGTGTATATAAGTCACTTTACTATTACATGTGTAAATATTTTAGTCATTTATTGTCAATTTTGATTTTTTTTGGAACATTATTTTTTTATGAAAAAAAATTATGTTTGATAGAATTAAACCTTATTAGTAGAGGGCTTATAGATGTTTGAAGAAAAATATATCTAAAAAAGTTTTAAAAAATAAAGTGATAAAAATGAGAAAAAATTATCTTAAAATAACTAAAGTGTTTACATTTATAATAATTAGATAATTAATATACAATTAATTTGTTAAATTTATAAAAGTTAAGGGCAGGATGGAGAAAAACCCCTTGCTTGCAGTGGGTGGAGTGGGACTCATTTCACATGGTGAGAGATTGTCCACTTTAATTTGAGACTTCATGACAAATTTGTAAGAAATCATAAATTGTATGAAAGAAAAAACACATGTTATAAATACATCACTATTTAATATTTTAATCATTATAAAATATGTGTAAACATATTGCATCATTCAACTTCCTTTTAAAAGCCTTACAAATTTGTAAGGACACAAGCCCACATGCCCTAATGCTCAATGGGTCTGGATCATGATTCAATAATTTAATGGGATTTTATGGCTTTAGTTCTAAGAAAAAATTTGAAAATGTATCATGTTAAATTAGAGAAGACACCTTTTATAAGCACTATTATTACTTAATTTTTTAAACAATATAGAACATATACAAGTCACTAAGTGACCCTAGTGTAATTTTCTTTCAGAAAATATACATAATGCGACATTAGAAAACAGACGTACGTAATTTATAAGAATAGGGCCAAGAAGGAAAGAACTTTACCTTTTCATCATCTTTCATACGTATTTTAGTTTTAAAATCAAACTGTACTTGTTAACCTTCAATAAAAGGAAAAAAACAAAATCCTATTTACGAGAACACAAGGTGAATAACATCTTATTTTTTACATTTCGAGCGTTCAAATTAATCATATATACTTAATTTGTTATATTAACATGCTTTTTCCATTTTTATCATGTAATTTAATTGCGACGACTGACAAAGGGAGAGGCAGAAAAACGCACGTACAAATACGAACAAATATCATTTATATTTTTGATATATTATTTTATGTATTATTAATAATTAATAAATATGTAAATATATAACAAAAATTATTTATATATTTAATATATTATTTTACGTGTTATTAATAATTAATAAATATATAAATAAAAAAATTAATCTTTCATGTAAAATCCAACATTTTTAGTCTTTTTTTGTTTACGTACTTTTTGTTTGTCAGAAAGAAAGGAAAAAAAAAAAAAAAAACAATGGGAGGGAGGGGCACTGCAGGCACATTATTCGGAGTATTGATAAGCCTGAATTATAAAAAGAAAAAATTAAAAATTATCAATTTTAAGTTAAGCAACAGGATAGAATATTGACTTCAAACTTTTATCCTTATGTCTAAAAAAAGCTACAATTTCATGCACTTTTACCGAGCTAACTCTGAAATAGGTAAAAAAAAAAAAAATAGCAGGGCAGAATTTAATTTTTTTAATTAATTATATTTAATGATAATTTTTTATTTAATTTTTACATTTTTAAAAAACTACTAAATAATTTATAAAAAATAAAAAAAAATTATTCAAATTTTTGATTTATAATTTTTTTTTTCATTTTTACTAATATCTTTTCTATAGAATAAATTAAATTTTATAATTTTTTTATGAATAGTATTGGAAGAAAATGACTAAAAAATTAAAAGTATTACCACACAATTTGTAAATAGTTTTTTTTTTTTTTTCTTGAAAATTATTATGTATAAATTATTATTGATGATTATTTTTACAAAAAAAATTATTAATTTTAAAATCAATTATTTAATCATAAATTTTAAATTAAAAACGTAATAAACATAGCCTTAATTAACGACATTTTCTTACCATCTTTTTCTTTTGTTTTGTCCCCTTATCTTCTTACCATCCTTTGACGATTGCAACTATATACGAAGAAAAATGAAAGTCGATAGAAATATATGATTAATATTATTTTTAGCAGAATATTTATAAAATAAGAATTAAACTTTAAAATAATTGAACAAGCTTATACTTTGCAGGATTCTAATGGCGTGAGCATATTGAACAAGCTTTTGAATAAATAAACCTTCTGTTAATTTAATAAAAGTTAAATATAATAAGATTAAGTAAACGGTTTGACCAAATTCAGTGTATCAAGCATCTCTAACAGTGTCTGAACCCAAAAAAAATCTTAACAGTGGTAGCCATCTTCAATATTTTTTCCGATCGAGTTAACCTAAGTATAAAAATATTGAAGCTTTAATTTTGTAAAAATATAAATTTGTATAATTATTAAAATATCAATTGATTTCTTTTATTTTGGTACAAACCTAAAAAAAAAAAAAGTCAGAAATAAATAGAGGATTTTATTCATATTTTATGAGAATATTATTTAAGATGACTCGTACTTTCATTTTTATCTCTACTATATTTTTGCATATGTGTTTAAAATTATCAATATAATTGGAGCTCCAAAAAAAAAAAAAAAGGAGTAATCAGTGGACTGTACACATTAAGCCTCTAAATAAACATTATGTACTATGAGTTATTTCCGAACATATGTTCTAATTAATATTTTTTGTACGCGAGTTTAAAAATATAAATATTGTTGGCACTCTAACAAAAGAATCTATTGAATCACCACCAAACTTCTTTTTTATTTTTTTTCATTTCAAAAAATAGCAACTATTTTTGTCGTGAGATGTGGGAGGTCAAGGGCACACATGCTTATCAACTAAATTACGAAGTGATTACCTAATATCTAAACAAAAGGTGTTAACTATTATAACATACATATATCAAGTAAAAAAATTAAATGTGTTCAAAGTACATCCGAGGACAAATCCAAACAACCAACAAATCATGCTACATTGTAAATAAAAGTTATTAATTATGAATACTATTTTTAAATATATATTTAAAAAAAAATAGGTTCATTGGGCTCTTCCATAATATAGTACTACTTTTTTTTAACAAAATAATACAGTACTACTTGAGTTTGATATATGTCAACTATTTTTTCTATGTTAAAGCAGTCCTTTATTGTCTGAAGAGAGTGGGTTCTATATAGAGTAAGAACTTTTTTTTAGTATCCTATTTATGCCTATTAATTATGCCCTTAATACCCACATATTTGATACCGACAATAAAATAGCCTAGTAGGTAATGTCATTAAGCTACATGCACTAAATCGTCCGTTCGAGGGTTAAAAAAATCATAATTGTGCCAAAAGACCCCTTATGACGTGATCCTGAGATGCTAGCTCCTGTCAGTACTCTCAATATAGGCACTGATTCGGGTGAATGGAAAATAGCGGGCGTTATTTTGTTCTTTCTAAGAGAATTTTTTTTGTTCAAAAAAAAAAAAAAAACCCATATATTTGATAAAACTGCTCTTTTGGCTATTGTTTTCTTTAGTTCAGTTTATTTTGCTTGTCATCAGTGAAAACCTTATACTGCTTTTGTACTACTTTCACACTGTTATTTATACTATTTTGCTTCTAAAATTTCTTTGCTTGTATTACTGGTTAATTCCTTCATTTTAAAGTCAAACTGTACTTGTTAATCTTTAAGGGGAAAAAATCTTATTTACGAGAACACAAGGTTAATTATATATACTTAATTTGTTATATTAACACGCTTTTCCCCCATTTTTACCATGTAACTTCGTTGCGACGAATGACAAGAGAGAGGTAGAGAAACACACGTACTTGTACGAATAAAAATTATTTATATTTTTGATATATTATTTTATGTATTATTAATAATTTATAAATATATAAATATGAATAAAAATTATTTATATTTCTAATATATTATTTTATGTGTTATTAATAATTAATAAATATGTAAATATAAAATTCATATTTCATGTAAAACCCAACATTTTTAGTCATCTATTTTTACGTACTTTTTGTTGTCAGAGAAAAAAAAAAAAAAAAAAAAAAAGGGGGAGGGAGGGCAACATTATTCGGAATATTGATAACACGTTTTGTCTGAATTATAATTTTGTTTTTTAATTATCAATTTTAAGTTAACAACAGGATTGAATATTGACATAGGCCCCAAACTTTTATCCTTATGTCTAATTACCAAGCTAACTCTGAGATCCGTAAAAAAATAGTAGTGCAGAATTTGACTCCGTACTGACATATATAATCTTGTCATAGGCAAGGGAAGGTACTTACCGGTGCAGAAATAATTCACGGGTTTGGTAGTAACTTTCTCATTTAATGAGATGTATATATATATTCATTAAAAAATGCAACTATATGATACTTAGATTTAATCCACTTATTTAAATTTATGAAATATTTTAATAATATTTTAATTTTTAATTTTTTAAAATAATTTTTTAATTAATTCTATTTAATAACAATTTTTTATTTAATTTTTATATATTTAAAAGTAAGTAATTTTTAATTTTTTCTTAAAAATTATTATGTATAAATTATTATAAAACTCATTAATGATTATTTTTACAAAAAAAATCATAAATCTTAAAACTAATTATTTAATCATAAATTTTAAATTAAAATATAATAAATATAGCCTTAATTAACGATAAAACTATATTTATTACATTTTGGAGAGTATTATTGAAACTCGATTACAGTAACTAAATTATTACATGTAATTAATCCTTAAATAAATGTATCATAATTTTAAATTTCTATTCCATTTTCCTTTAAGTAGGGTATATTTAAAATATTAATTATATTTTAAAGGCCTCATTTAATGTCATGCTTTTCGATTTACAAGGATTTACCACTTTGATTAGGGATGAGAGTAGGTTGGTTGGTTCGATTTTTGACTCAAAAAATTAACCGAACCGATTTGGTCAGTTAGGCATTTTTATAAACCAAAGCCGACCTACCTATCAAAACTAACCGAACCGCAAACCAACCTATTTAATCGGTTTGTTCGGTTCGGTTAGTCGGTTTGGACCTACTATATTTATTAAAAATATATATACACATAATAATATCAACTATACTATAATATAATATTAATTGAATAAAATCACCAAAATTAAAGTCATGTAATAAGTTTTAAGCTTATATAAATATATCATGATGAGAATATGTAAATATTATCATATATAAATGCTAATAGAAATAAAAAACATGTCATTTTACATTAAAAAAATATTATTTTAAATATATAGGTTCGGTTCGGTTTAAATAGGTTTTTTTTTCATCTAAACCTTAACCGAACCTATTTAATCGGTTTTTTAGAAAGTTGAACCGAATCGAACCTACTGAATCATTAAAAACCGATCTAGAAGGTTCGGTTTAGGTCCGGTCCAGTCGGTTTGGTCGGTTTTTTTATTTTATGTCCATCCCTAACTTTGACTATAAAAGAATAACTTTGTGAATTTTTTTTTATTTAAAAAAAAGGAAATTTAATTAAAATAATACTCCTCAAAATTTATGATTATAAAAATAACATAATTTTCTTAAATTGAGAGGGTATGAGTTAGTGTTGGATTAATTCTAAAGGTGTTATTTTTATTATTATAAATTTTAGCGTGTGTTATATTTGTTATTTTTCAAAAAAAAAAAAAAAAAAAAACAACCAGATACTTTGAAGGAGGAAAAAATTCTCTATTAGTCCTGAATTTGTGCTTAAAAATACACTTTGTGTCTTAAAATTTTTGTCTTAAGTGCTGTAAATCTCATTATTTTTATTGATAGGCCAAATTAGTTCTAACAAGCTAAGCTAATAGTCTTAACTAATTCTGTTTAAAGTTGACCCTATAGATAATTAAAGTATGAGATAACTAAAGGACATTTATGTCTTTTTACCCCTTAACATTAACTTTTTTTTTTTTTTATGCATGAGAGCCACAACAAACAAAATAAACCAAAAAAAAAAAAAATCTGAGTAACATTACAAACCTCATAAGTCATAACCTCATCATCTCCCCTCTCTTAGCTTACTGCACCTTTTATCTGATCAATCGTCACCTCTCTGGCAAACTCGTTTTCACATTCACTCTCATATCACTACAAGCACTGAAGCACATCCCTCTCTTGCAAGTCCATTGTAATATGTAATAGTATTGTTACTTTTAATCACTATAAGGGGTTAAAATTTGTAAAATTTTAATGTTGATTTCATCCTTTTCTTGAAGTTACATTGATATTTTCTTGGCGTTTTAGAAAAAATTTAGAATAAATATTGGTACAAGGATGGGGTGTGTTGAGGAAATAAAGCAAATTTCCGTCTAACCAGATTTGTGAGTGCGAAATAAAAAACGAAATAATAATGCACACAAATTGATAACGGAATTCGGCCAATTATGCTTACGTCTCTGGAGCTGCTGCAGATCTTTTACTAAGGAGAAAATTTACAAAGTGTTTACAACACTCACAACTCACACCCAAATATTCCCAAGAATTTTCTTCACAAAATTCTCTCAAAAGAAAAAAAATAAGAACACTCTATTTTTCTTATCTTTCTCTTCTCTTTTCTCTTTTCTCTCTACAAGAAAGGTTATTTGGGATGAATTTCTTTGGGATCCAACCATCTCTATTTATAGAAGAAAATAGAGCTACTATTTGGGTGATGAGGTAAGCAATGACCTCATTTCATTTTCTTCTTCTTCTTTGGCTGCTCCTTCTTCAATAATGGCTGCTGTCCACCATTTGACAGCCACCATTTTTGAAGCCATCATTTCTGACCACCTAATTCTGACAATCTCCCACTTGGAAACTGATTTTAATCATGTTTCCACACATGATCACTGCAGCAACTCTATCTCAGTCTTGTTACTATTGCAGGCCGACTGAAGCTGAACACAGCTTCAGTTTGTCAGTAGTCACCGTCTTTGTCAACATGTCTGCCGGATTTTGAGCTCCACTGATTTTCTCAAGTTTCAAAATCCCATCTTCCAGAAGTGACCGGATAAAATGATACCGCAACTGTATGTGCTTCGTTCTGGAATGAAAAGATGGATTCTTTGCTAAATGGATAGCACTCTGACTGTCACAATACAAGAAATTGTCTATTTGTTTCTTGCCCAATTCCTCCAAGAAACTTTGTAGCCAAACCATTTCCTTGCTGGCTTCCGTGACTGCGACATATTCTGCTTCAGTTGTGGAGAGAGCAACTATCTTCTGCAATTGAGATACCCAACTTACTGCTGTATCTCCTAGAGTATAGACATACCCTGTAGTGCTTTTTCTGATGTCGACATTTCCGGCTAAATCAGCATCTACATAGCCTGTTAGTGTCGTATCCCCACTTTTGAAACAAAGTGCCCTTTTTGCGGTACCCCGTAGGTATCTAAGAATCCACTTGACTGCTTCCCAGTGTACTTTGCCTGGATTGTTCATGTACCTGCTAACAACTCCCACTGCTTGGGCAATATCTGGTCTAGTACAAACCATGGCATACATCAAACTTCCAATTGCTGAGGCGTATGGAACCTTCGCCATGTGTGCACGTTCTTCCTCTGTCTGTGGTGACTGTTCTTTGGAAAGTCTGAAATGAACACCCAACGGTGTACTTACTGGCTTAGCATCTTGCATGTTGAACCTAGAGAGTACTTTGTTGATGTACTCAGCCTGTGATAACACCAAAGTTCCCGACTTCATGTCTCTTTTGATCCTCATTCCAAGAATCTGTTTTGCAGCACCTAGATCTTTCATTGCAAAATGCTTCGACAATTTCTGCTTCAAATTTTTAATCTCTTGCATATCTGAACCTGCAACGAGCATGTCATCAACGTACAACAAATAATGAAGCTGTTGTCGAACTTCTTGATGTAGCAACAATGATCTGCTTGGCATCTTGTGAAACCGCTGCTGCTCATAAAGCTATCAAACTTCTTGTACCACTGCCTAGGAGCTTGTTTTAAACCATACAAGCTTTTCTTTAACTTGCATACCAGGTTTTTCTTGCCTGTCTTTATGAAGCCTTCTAGCTGCCTCATATAGATCTCTTCCTCCAAATCACCATGAAGGAAAGCTGTTTTTACATCTAATTGCTCAAGATGTAAATTTTCTACAGCTACAATTTTCAACACCAGTCTGATTGTAGTCAGCTTCACGACTGGAGAGAAAATTTCATTGTAGTCAACACCTTCTTTTTGCTGAAATCCTTTGACAACCAATCTTGCTTTGTAGCGCTTGTTCCCATCATGCTCTTCTTTGATCTTGTAAACCCACTTGTTATGGAGAGCTTTCTTGCCCAGTGGTAATTCAGCTAATTCCCACGTCTGATTTGACATGAGTGAGTCCATCTCATCTTTCATAGCAGACTCCCACTGGACTGAATCCTCCACTTGCATAGCTTCATCATAACACTCTGGTTCTCCACTGTCAGTCAGTAACAAGTAGTGCAAAGAAGGCGAATAACGTTGGGTTGGTTTTGGAATTCTGGAGGAGCGTCTCAATTCTGGCATGCCTGGTTCTTCTTGAACCATTTCAGGACTAATCTGAACATCATTTCCAGAAATCTCCTCGAACTCAGCGAATTCCTTTGTTTCAGTATCAGTATTGGAGTTGCTTGATTCTGTGGTTGACCTGTCTTTGTACATCACATTCTCATTGAATATGACATCCCGACTTCTGATGATCTTTCGATTTTCATAATCCCAAAATCGGTAACCGAACTCATCACCACCATATCCAACAAAGACACATTTGTTAGACTTAGCATCAAGTTTACTTCTTTCAGCAGAATCTATGTGTACATAAGAGATACAACCAAACACTCTTAAGTGCGAAAGCTTTATCTCTTTTCCGCTCCAAACTTCTTCTGGTATTCCACCATCCAAAGGAACTGAGGGTCCATGGTTGATTAGGTAGGCCGCGGTGTTGACGGCTTCAGCCCATAGCATCTTGGGTAAGCTGGCATGTATCCTCATACTTCTGGCACGTTCATTCAGAGTTCTATTCATGCGCTCCGCCACGCCATTCTGTTGTGGTGTCATGGGAACTGTTTTCTCCATCTTGATCCCGTTGTTTGCGCAAAATTCTCTGAGTCTACTATCTCTGTACTCTCCTCCATTGTCAGACCTCAACCGCTTGACTTTCAAACCAGTTTCATTTTCCACCATGGCCTTCCATTTTCTGAAGGTATCAAAGACTTCTGATTTTTTCTTCAAAAAATAAACCCATACCTTCCTTGTAGAATCATCGATGAAAGTGACATAATACAACGAGCCTGCAAGAGATGGAACTGGAGATGGTCCCCATACATCGGTATGAACCAACTCTAACTTTTCTGCCTTGGGTGTCTTGCCAATCTTTATAAAACTGACCTTCTTCTGTTTCCCAAAGATGCAATCCTCACATAGGCCGACATCTACATTTTTCAGATCCGGCAACTTCCCTTTTGACAGAAGGGTCTTCATCCCTTTCTGGCTCATATGGCCAAGCCTTTGGTGCCATAGATTTGATTTTCCATCAGCATCTGCTACTGCAATGATATTCTCTAAGTTTGAGGTTACATAGAGAGTACCAGTCTTCTTACCATGAGCAATGACGAGTGCTCCTTTGGTAATCTTCCATTCACAACCTGTGAAGGTTGTGCAATAACCATCTTCATCAAGTTGTCCCACAGAGATCAAATTCCTTTTAAGACCAGGAATATGTCTCACTCCTTGCAGCTTCCAGGTAGTCTGGTTTGGCAACTTTAATTGAATGTCTCCTTTTCCCACGATCTTCAAGGTTTCATCATCAGCTAGATGAACCTTTCCGAAATCACCACTAATGTAGTTCTCCATGATTTCTCGGCATGGGGTGGCGTGAAAAGATTCCCCTGAATCCAAGATCCATGATTCAATTGGACTGTTGACGCTTAGAATCATAGCATCACCTGCTTCTTGTGTCACGTTTGCAGATTCCTGTGCGCCAGTATCTTTCTTCGGTGCTCGACAATCCCTCTTAAAGTGACCATTCTTGCCGCAATTATAACAGTTAAAATCTTTCTTTCCAAATCTAGATTTGCCTCTTTAAGATTTTGATCTGCTACGATTTGAATTTCTTTCTGAAGTTCTTCCTCTAGACTCTATGTGCAAAGCTGAAGAGTTTGATGCTTCGCCCGATTCTCTCCGCCGAATTTCTTCACTCAATACCAGATCCCGAACATCATCGAATTTCAATTTATTGCTTCCTGATGAACTGCTGACTGCTGTAACTGTAGCATTCCAACTATCTGGTAGAGATGATAAGAGAATCAAAGCTCGAACTTCATCGTCGAAATCAATTTCCACGGAACTCAACTGGGTTGTGATTGTGTTGAGTTCATTTAGATGTTGGGCCACTGATGCCCCTTCCGTCATCCGTAAATTGAATAACCGCCTCATCAAGTGAACTTTGTTTGAGGCCGATGGCTTCTCATACATACTGGAGAGAGCCGCCATAAGACCCGCCGTGGTCTTTTCCTTTGCTATGTTGAAAGCAACATTGCGGGATAACGTCAAA
The DNA here is from genome assembly GCA_029378325.1 of Elaeagnus macrophylla. Classification (NCBI taxonomy): domain Eukaryota; kingdom Viridiplantae; phylum Streptophyta; class Magnoliopsida; order Rosales; family Elaeagnaceae; genus Elaeagnus; species Elaeagnus macrophylla. The sequence goes on along the minus strand of CM055648.1, from coordinate 25,472,710 downwards.
CGAATAACTCCGAGGGCTTGTCTGTCGAGAAGAGCCCAGTCTTCATCCTTCATGCCCTCTGGTTGCTTTCCTAAGAGAGGTTGATATAGCTTTTTCTGGTACAGATAATCTTCAATCTGCATCTTCCAAAAGCCGAAGTTCGCACCATCGAACTTTTCAATTTTCACCTTTCCTTCATCCGCAGCCATCGCTCCCACTCAAATCTGACTTCCTCTGGATAGTTTCTGACAATTCTTGCGAACCACCGTGTATTAGAACACCTCCGTGGACAAACTGGTACCGCTGACCAAATTTTACTATTCACGAAATTCACTATTCACGTGAATAGTAACCTCGCAGAAAAACTGACAGAATTTACCACCAAAGCTCTGATACCAGTTGTTGAGGAAATAAAGCAAATTTCCGTCTAACCAGATTTGTGAGTGCGAAATAAAAAACGAAACAATAATGCACACAAATTGATAACGGAGTTCGGCCAATTATGCTTACGTCTCCGGAGCTGCTGCAGATCTTTTACTAAGGAGAAAATTTACAAAGTGTTTACAACACTCACAACTCACACCCAAATATTCTCAAGAATTTTCTTCACAAAATTCTCTCAAAAGAAAAAAAATAAGAACACTCTATTTTTCTTATCTTTCTCTTATCTTTTCTCTTTTCTCTCTACAAGAAAGGTTATTTGGGATGAATTTCTTTGGGATCCAACCATCTCTATTTATAGAAGAAAATAGAGCTACTATTTGGGTGATGAGGTAAGCAATGACCTCATTTCATTTTCTTCTTCTTCTTTGGCTGCTCCTTCTTCAATAATGGCTGCTGTCCACCATTTGACAGCCACCATTTTTGAAGCCATCATTTCTGACCACCTAATTTTGAGAGGGTGTTGTTGACGGCTTTATATATAAGAGCCTAAAACTGGGGGTTGGGGGAATTGTTATTTATAGGACATAAGATATCTCAACATACTCGAGAAAACGATCACATGATTATTACATAATTTCATCATTAGTTTTCAAAACAGAATTTTGAAAATAGGATTAATTGTACAATTTTGTATAAATTATAAGACTTGAAATGCCAAATCCAAAAATTTCAAGACCAAACTTTTCTTTTAGACGATTATAAGACTTATAATGTCATGCACTGGAGGTTGAAATGAGAGTTCTTACTCTTATCCTTGGCATGCTCGAAGCAATGGAAAACCTTAGACACATAATTAATGAATTCAAAGTCATATTGGTAGCTAATGATAGGAACCCAGAGTCCTTTTAGCCATAATTTTATAATAAATTACAAATGCTATGTATGAATCTAAAGCAACACTTCTTTTTTTCGAACAAACATTTGATATGATTTAAATATGTAATTTGAAAGGATTAAAAAGTAAGCTTTTGAAACTAGTAAGACGTAAACCACAATTTTACTATTATTTTTTTCTTCTTTCATTTTTTTTTTTTCTTACTTTATAATGAGTTCCTTTAAAAGAGTAGAGAGTTTGAGGGCTTAAGCCCTAAGGGGCAGATATGGGCCTTATTAATATTATCAACAACAAATGGGACCCATGAGCTATTTTATCAGTTTCAATATAGCTTCTATGGTTTTTTCTCTTTTTGAAATTGACATTTTCCAAGGAGAAAAGATTAATCTAATATATATTACTTAATAATTTAACACTTAATTGTTTTACAAAATAAAATTTATTCCGGCGAAAGGGTCACTTTCCTTTTCATCATGCTTTAAATAGAATGACGAAATTATTATCACTTAAATTATTATTACAATAATAATTATTAATAATTTTGTCTAATAATAGTGTGATTAAAATATAATTAATAATAAAAATAAAATAAACTTTTTATAAATTTTTATTGCAATAATAATAAAATAATCGTAATAATATCATTATTTATTATTTATAGTTGTGTAACATCTTCCTAGGGGTTTTTGTTTCAGCTTTCAACTACATTCGATGGTATTAAATTATAAATTACATTATGTTTTTCTTTTGAGTCTTTTCCTCTACCTCACTTGTTCTTTAATTATTTTCATAATCAAATAACCACTTCTCTGCATCTCTAATCATTATCAAATATATATTTCTTGAGGCTTTAGCGGTAATATGCCAAAAGGAAAATATATATTTTTATCTCAAATTGCCGTATTTTTATAACAACTTATTTCTCTTGCTAGTAAGACGTATCATATAATCCTTTTAAAGTGTTTGAGAGTCACCTAGAAATTTAATAGTAAACTTCATCATTTTTCGTATCAAATCACATGTGGTGCATTTTTCCTTTCAAAATGATACAATTAGAGATGGGATTCATTCTTATTCTTGTTTTCATTCTCATTTTTTTTTTACAAAATATATGTTTCTAATATTTATTAATTGTCACTATTTTATTTTAATGTTATATTAATTTTTAATTTTTAATTTTTAATTTTTATTAAAAACTAAAAATATATATTTAAATGAATTTATGTTTGAATATTATTATTGTTGATTTTTTTCTAAAAAAAATTTATATTATATTTCATTTTTATCTTTGTTAAATATTTGCATCTTAATCATATTTTAATTATTTGATAAAAATAATAATATTTTAATAAAAAATTTATTAAAATAATACAATTTATTAAATAATATCTTTTTTAATATATTGAACTAAATAATACAAATAAGAACTTATTTATACTTCGGAGTGCTCTTTTTTTCAAAATTAATGAGGATTTACTTCCTAGAAAAAGCATTTAAAATACTTCAATGTGGGATCATAATAATAGAAAGTTATTCTAATCTTATGTCAAACACAAACAAACTAAAACATTCATTTGTAAAGCACTTTTTAGTATGGAATCCTAACACGCTCCCATTGTCATATAAAGAAATAAATTAAACAAAATAAACATATAAAATTTTGGAGAAAAAGAAAAAAGAATGGCCACAAGATGAGAAATAGTTTGTGTTGTATTTGGAAAATAATGTTTTTTACAGGCTGTAAATCTACGAGGAATGGCTAAAGTCCCCACACAAGAAAAAGATGCCAGCTGTCAAGAAATTAGAACATGCCAAAAGCATTTCTAAAATCAAAGAGATAATTTGTAGTCCAGAGGGGCCTTTTTCTTTAATATTTGCTGCTGATAATCAGACACAGCTCCGCTATACAGGGCACTTTAATCGAAACCCTTCTTCTAGGTTCTGAGAAAGTAGTTCTGTCTGAACTGTTTTTTAAAACAGTTTTGTAAATCAACAATTTTTTTTCTATTTTATAAAAACACAAGGATGTTCTTGGACTTTAATCTATACACAACAGCCCAAAAAAGGAAAAAAGAAACATAAATATAGAAACTAAAGAGAACCGTAAGTTTTGAAGAATGCATATGGACAGTAGCACACCCTTTAAGAAACCCTAATAATGGTGATCAATCTTTGTCCGTACTCCCCTACTTCAATATTATAAGCATGTGAACCACCCTAAACTTGAATTGATTTTAAAGTATTAAAAAGATAGAGACAGTTAGTGAAGAAAAAAATTTAATGTACATGTCATTGTCCAAAGAAAAAATACCCAACATTTATTCTTCAACAAAGTCCAAGCCACATGCCTAAGTTCCCAACATAATACTAATTAATAAATTATGCAGAAACAGATCCATCTGTCCCACAGATGACAACAGAACAACAAATGTGAGCGTTTCTACTTCTACAATCTATAAAATTACAGAAATGACCTCATACAAACGACAATGACACCAGTAAAGCACATAAATTCCATAATTTTTTAGTAAATATTATTGCTTTCATTAAATTAACAATAATTTTTTTTTTTTTACTATTAACTAAAGAAATTGAACCAAATTCTATTATGTTGTAATTATGTAAACAAATTTAAAAAATTATTCATAGTAATTTACGAGTCGTGTGCTCCACTTGTGTAAAATATAAGACCCTAACGCCCTTCACCCAACAGGTAATATAACGACCAAGTTTAAATTGTGAAATTCAAAAATCTCATCCTTAATTGTAAATTACATTCATGTTTAGATTGTGGTTTTCCCTTAAAAATAAGTGTGATATGGTCTTTTGTCAAAGTCAAATTGTATACTATTCCTAATACCCAACTTTGAAATAAAGAAATGAAGAAAATGGTAGATTCAAGATTTTGATCCATCACAAAAGATCTAACAGGCACAAATTTCAATCTGTTAAAGTTTACCCAAAATATAAGCCTAACAGAGAAGGTTCAGCCATAAGCTAAATCCAATCACATCCTACAAAAATTACAAATGACATAGGACTAATCAACATAAAAGTTTAACATGAAATTGAAATCCTTTAGACAATAATTGAACTGGAAAGGTAATGAAAAGCTACTACCTTCAGGTGAATGACAAATATTAGCCACAAGACAATAATAGTAAACAAACCAGGACTGTACTCGGACGAGAAAAGGGTGGAGATCCAATGGTCCTAAAACTTGAAAGCATATAAACCCGGTGTTGCTTGATGCTCATAGCATGCAGTCAGTTTTTGCAGGCAATCTCCTGAAGAAATTCAGGGGCACAGAAGGTAGCTTATGGCGGAATCTCGGATGTCTCAACACATAGAAGCCGGTGAGAAGAGCCACAACTTGAAATGGTGTGACATACAGGACAATTGCAGCAATCAAACAGAAGATAACAAACAGAGCAGTAGCCCTTGGATCACGCCAGCTTAACAGAGATTGCAACCTCTCCCCTTGAGTAGCCAAGTCACCGACCACTGTCTGAATTCTCCCAGCAATGCTCCTTAGCCGATCATATCTCATCCTTACAATGTCAGATTGACGGTTAGTTGGGAAAGTATCAAATTCTTCATCGAGCTCATCAGGATGTGCAGAATCAGCATGGGAGAGTCGAGTGTCCATGTGAGGAGGGTGCCTTGATCTCCATCTATAGTACCAAACTCCAATCAAGAAAAGGTAGAGAAAAATTGTGGGTAATATGAGCTCGGGATACATGACAAGTATTATAAACAAGATGTGAATCAGAACAGTTGTGATGGGATTCTTCCAGTTGCATATCTGATCAAACCATTTTCCTACAGCAATTATTCCACTCAGAACTCCCATGATTCTGAAAAAATTGGCTTTGCTTCTTCTCATACTCCACATATGGGAGCCCACGTCAAGCATGTACTCCACCACTTCTTTTCTCAAGGGCGGCTCAGCCCTGCTCAACCTCATTGACACAGTCTGAGTGGCCTGGTGCCTCAAGGTATCCAGTTGAGTAACAGTTAACGGATGAATATAATGCATCTTAGGCAAGAGAGGATGTGAATACATGTGCATCATATTAAGCAGAGAAGAGCAAGTGAACCTCACAGCTAAATGAATTTCACCCATTTTCTTTACCCCATTTGGATGTAAAACCAAAAGTGGATAAGAGTGCGTATAAACTCTATCAGTTTCGAGAGTGGAAAGACGAATTCTCACCTTCCCAATTCTTGAATCTTTTGACCCTCCTCCAGCTTTATCTCCTCCATGCAAATGACAGTTATCAAAAACCCCAATTGTAATGACGGTACAAGGATCAAAAACCTCCCAAGTATATTGCTCATTCCACCTGGGTGTAAAGCTGTCAATAATGGTTCTTGTTCGAACCCACTTCTGCCCATATTTCGCCACACAATAAGCATCCGTCGTTCCCCTCCCATCTTTTGTCTTCATTGGCATCAACCCCTGAGCATTCAGGATTCCAACTTCAAGAACCCCAATGCTGGATTTCCAAAGCTGCTTAGCTGTTGGACGAAGGTCACTACTATAGTGTGTTGATTCATCAAGAACATGATAACCACCTTCTAGACATATCCTCATATGAATCCTGCTTGCAAACTTAATTTCCTTCTTTTTCTCCCCTTCGACAACTACATGCTTATCAAGGTTGTACCACTTACTGTTTACAGGTTTATGATCTAACCTCCTATCAACATAGTGCAAAGGGATTCCACATCTACCGAGAACTTCATCCTTGTTGGGAGCAACTCTATCTTCCACACTTAAAATCAAGGGCTCTTCAAATGGTTCGGCTGCTACAAACATCAAGTCCTCATTCCACATGGGATTGATGCTCCTGCTCTGAGAAATACGAGTCCTTGAGAACTGGTTTCCGAGGATAGCCTTCACATAGACCTCTGGATACCTACCCTTATCAGTAGGTTGCAAGTCCTGGGCTTCGATGACATTAACCCTCAAATACCAAAGCTTAGGGGAGAGATACACCTTTGACCTTATATTTGAAAGACTATCAGTTCCACTAACCGTTGCAGCATCTGAATGCCATGCTTCAGGAAAAGCTTCATCTGCTTGAGTTCCCATCCATACAGCCAACATTAGCTCTCCCTTAACCTTATCCCCCTTCCTATCTTCCAGTCTATACCATTGCGGTGCAAGAGGACTATCAGGCGGAACCCTCTTCGGAATCTCATTCAGGTCAAAGAAAACACGACCCATATAATCATCTTTCACAAAATCCTTATCCTTCACAGTAACCTCAAGCACAGATGCCTGAATCCTATCTTTCGAAAAGGCAAAAACTTGGTTCCACTCAGGGTTTGATTTCTTCTCAAAATGCCTAGTTGTACCCTTGTAATTTCCAAGTTTAACTTCAACATAAGGGTCACAACTACCGGTAACATCTTTTGCAGGAAGATCCTTAGCTTTGACAACTCTAACATAGAGGTATTGCATTTGCTCAACAAGGTCATAGGTACTAGTGAGCTTGTCACCAGAGATCTTTCCCCCACCAAGATGGGGATTGGTCTCCTTCAAAGAGAAGTCTTCGGGCGGAGGTCTATGCATCTTCTAGGTTCAAAATTAGCAGTGCCCAGATGGCAGAAATTTGAACTTGATTGGTTTGATAAAACAGCAGCAGGAGACGAATTTGAATTAATTCAAAGACCTTCCAGTGAACCTACAAGGTCGGAAAACATAGTCAGGTAGCCGTTACATACAGCACAAGAAACTTTAAGTTACCTAAATATTCGGAAAACCATAAATCAAGACGAAGAAGACTAACGGAAATATCAAATATCTCTATTTTCAAGCAAAAAACAAGTGGGTCTTATAACTAGGTTGCGTATCAAAATTTTCAAAAGACGGGAAAAATAAGCGAAACGCAAAACAATCTCAACAATAGCACTAAAAAAAAAAAAACAAGAAGTTTCCAACTAAACATGTCAAACTTGAACCTACATTACATGAATACAGAGGAGGCTTAAAATAAGACAATGACCTTGAGAAATTACCACCTGAAATTTTCAATTTTCAGATCTAGACGCTACGATACCTGCAAATAAGGAAATAATCACATATCAGATATTAATAAAGCATATAGGGTAAAATCCATCAGCGTTGGTATTCTAGATCCAAAATACTGAAAAAATAATGTGAATTTTAAAACCGTGTTTGGTAGGAGAGAATATGTAGGGAAGCGATAAAGGAAAATAAATCCTAGTCTCAAGATTTTATATAGCAAGCCTAAAGCATTATATCCAAGAAATAAAAGAAACCCATTTTAGAACATCATTTTCCTTTTCGAGAACTGGATTTAATTATACATCTTTTCTCTTAAAATATTCAACATTCATCTGAACCACACATAGACTACGAAAAATATTTATTAAAACAAAAACTGCTCGACAGAAAATACTGAACAAATGATAGAAAATTAGAAATTTAAACTCAGAAAAAAGCGTCCGAACATATCTAGTGAAATCGGTGCATGTTTGAGTAGTTAAATACTAGTAAGTTGAGTTCAAGAAATTACCTACATAAAGACCAACCCACACAAGAGAACTCAGGAAATCTTCATAAGAAAAAACCCAAAAACCATTTTTCCAAACTATAATGGAAATGGGTTTCAACTTACAATAACTCGTAAACAAAAACCGAAGCAAATGGAAAATGGATTTCAATAAGTTCTGTTTGAAGGAAGAAAGAGATAAGGCTGAAGAAAACCCTTCTAGAGATGAAAACAAAGGAAAATAAGGGGACTAGTTAAAAGAGAGAGGAAGAGAGCTTTTGCTTTTAGGGTGGAAGGGATCTGATGAATCTGAGAGAGATGCACACAAATACAGACTTACGCTTTTCTCTTATGCTTTATTTACAGTGTTTTTGGGTCAATTTTCAAGAAAATGTTTTTCGGAAAATTTATATATCCATTACACTATATATAAAAAAAAAAAATTATCCTATTTTATTTTTTTGATATTTTTTATTTAATATTTTTACTTTATTTATTTAATACTATTTTATTTATTTTATTCATTTTTTTATTTTTTTATTTTTTTTTTTCGTTCTTTAACTTTATGACATGACTCATAATTTTAACAATTTTATTTTACTTAATTTTAAATTTATAAAATAATAATTATAAATGTCTTATACTTATTTTTAAAATAAGACTTAAATTCTATACTTATTTTTTACTATTTAATTTGATTTTTATTTAATTTTTCTTCAAATTTTTTAATTACAATTTATTTTTATTTATTATTCTATACAAAGAGTTGTCCTGTTTTTAGTTATTTGATTTTTTTTTTTTTTAGTTTTTTTTTCCTTTCTTATTTCTAAGTTGTGATATAACTAAATGAAATTTTAGTTCATAATTCTATTTAACTTTTATTTTATGGAATGATGACTTTTTAAATCTTATATTCGATTTAAAAATTTACTTAGATTATTTACTTATATTTTATGATAATTGAGTCCTATTTTTATTTATTTTTTCTTCAAACTTTTTAATTATAATTTATTAAAATTCAAACAATTTTTATATAGTGCAATTAAAAACATAAAAAAATAAAATAATTAATTTTATCTTTATGCAATTCTTATTTTTTATATTAGAATAAAGTAAAAAAGATAATCATAATGTAAGATAATGAACACATAAGAAGTGAAAGTTAAATTGGTATCAACATATCTAAGTTAATTCAGCTGGTTTGTAATCGTTATATCATAATTTTGTAGCTTAATATTATTGAATTAAGCCATCAGTTGCTAGATTAATAATGCTTAAAAAATTTAAGCTTTATTAGAATTGGCTCGCTTATATATATGATTATTAGACATCTTTATAAATAAATTAAAACTTATATCTATCTTAGTCATTTATTTTTCAAAAATGTTAAATGGGTCATTTATTTTAAACTCTTCTTTTTTTTCCTAAAACAAAGTGTAATGAATTAAATATATATTTTTAGAAAAAATTGTCACTATACTTATGTACAAAGGTTACAACTTTAATGTAATTTGATTATTTTATTTCTTTATTTTAATTTTTTTTAATTTTACTACTTTATTGATTTGTACTTCAATAAAAAAAAATTAATATTTTATTATTTTTTATTAATTGTAAATAAACCTCTAAATAAAGAAAAATATATTTGAAATTTTAGTTTTAATTTTTATTACTTAAATTTTTAGAATGCTCTCAAAATAATTCAATTTATAGTAAATATCTTATTGCTCTCTATAACAAACTTAACAAACTTAAATACAATTTGAATGCTATATGATTAGTTTTTACATCATATCTTAAATACAAACATGTACGATCTTTATATGTGCTACAATACTAATATATATATATATAATTCTTTTTATATCTAAAATTTTATAATTTTTTAACATTAAATAATATATATATTTTTAAAAAATATATTTTTTTATGAGAACATAAATATTTTTGTAAAGAGATAGATACAAATTAGAGCTTGAATGTAGGGAAAAAAAATGTTAAATTTTAAAAAATTTAGAGAATTTGAATTTATATTTCTTCAAATGTACTTAATTTTTAATATATTTATGTATATAAATTTTTTTTCCTATTCTATTATCGTCAGTAATATCGAGTTTCCTAAACTCCTCACTTTCCCTCTCCTCAAATATGATCTCTTCATTCTCACTACCAACAGTCTTCTATAGCTCTCCGATTTCACCTCCACAATTTCTTCTTCTTCCATGGCCTTCGCAATCCTAAATCAATTGTTAAAACATACATAAATAAGTTCAAAACACTAAAAAAGTATTGCCGAGAAAGTGTGGGTCAAACTTTTGTCTAGCCCAAATTCTCAAAGTGATGCAACCATTGATTAGGAAATGGTTTCCATACAAGAGATGCAAGATTGGTTGTTTAGGTATTATATCCCCTGAGATCTTTACCATCAACAATTATCCCGTCAAGTTTTGCATCGAATTCATCGATGCCTTTTCAGTTAACTATTCGCTTCTATTATTTATTAGTAGATCACATTTATTTTGTTTGTTTCTAACTAATTTGTTTGGTAGGTTGTACCGTTCAATTCATTTTAACATGCGTTTAATTCTACTTTAATAAATGAGATTATTATTTGGTTAAAATTCAGTCAATAATTTTTATTTATTATTTATTTTTATACCATCATTTACTTAACAATTCAGATTTTTAAAAAATAAAAAAATTATTATTCAAAATTTCAACCTTTAAAATAAAAAAAATAAAAAAAATTGGATACAAAATAGTCGCAACACAAGCAAATTAGTAAATTCATAGTTTGATTTCTATATTATAATTTTTATTGAAATTTAAAAATAAGTTTATATTATTTTAAAAAGATACTTTTTAATTCATATCAGAAATATTTTTTTATTAAATATTATAAATATGTCAAACACAAAAAGTTTTACTTTTATATGGAAAAATGATAAAAATACAAAATATATGACAATTTGCAAATATTCTGCTTTGAAATTTATGCTTTTTATATAAAATAATATTTTGTGTAATTTGTATTTATGTTTTGAATTGTACAATACTTCATGTTATTTGAAACAGATAATTTTAGCTAAAAGTTAATTAATCGTAAAAATATGAAATTGATATAATTTACGTATCAAAATCTTAAATATAATAATATTATTTTTTATTTATAAAAATAATAATATTATATCGTATAATAAAAATAAATTTTTTTATAATAAATCTAATTATTAATAAGAATTATTTCTTTTATTTACTTTCACTCTATTTTATTTTCTTATGTTATATAATTTTATAACACATTATCAGCATGACTTGACCATAATATGCAATAATTTTTTAGTGATATAATGTCATATCATTCAAAATCTATCAAAATTATTTTTTTATATCTTAATCAATTTAATTAAATATCATAAATTAATAATATTTATATTTTATTTGTCATTTTTTTTAATTAGTTAAGTTGTTGGTTATATATCAATACCTATCTATGTTCATATTATAATTGATTTTTAATTTGTTAAGTTGTTTAGTTTATATGCCAATACTGACATATATAATCAATATTTATATATAATCTATATTGTATAGTCTTTAATAATTTCATATATTACTTGAGAAACCAATAAATTTTAAAAATGCTAAAAAGATATCATATCATTCTTGGAAGCTAACAAACTCTAAAAATATCTCATATCAATTCTTATTTTATCGTAAACAATATATATTATTTACATATATATACATATATATTTTGTAAATAATTTATTATAACTGATATTTATTTTTATTTAATTGTTATTATTATAAAATTATATTTTGTTATATTTTTAAAAAATTGTTTTAATTATCTAACTATATTTAACATTTAAATTTAATATTATTATAAAAATAAATTTTATCAAATAATAAAATTTTAGTTAAATTCATGTAATCATTAATAAAATTTAAAATTAATTTATTATATTTTATTAGCAAATCAAATTTTTGATTACATATTATTCTATTATTAAATATATTACAATTATTTAATAATATTATATTTAAATATACAGTACATATCTTTATAAATATAATAATAAATATATATTTAAATTTATTAATATAAATATTTATAAATTTTAAATATTTTTGTAATAAATTGATAGAATTAAAATTAAGTTGTAGAGAAAAAGTTAATAGCAGTAGAAACTGTAACAAAAATTAATTAATATAAGGCAGCAAGAGAACAAATATTATCACGAAATGTAAGTAAGACAGAAATAAAGGAATTAACCAATAATATAAGTAAATAAATTTAAGAAGCAAAATAGTATAAATAATAGTATGAAAACAGTATAAAAGCAGGATAAAGTTTTCACTGAGTTGAAGTAAAATAAACTAAATTAAAGAAAACAGTAGCTAAAAGAACAGTTTATGTAACTAAGAAGCACTTTTATTAACACTTCTCGAATTCTAAACTCCTAACCAAGCACAAGATTTTCACTGATTACAAGTAAAATAAAAAAAAATAGACTCATATGATCCCTTTTTATTATTTTTATTTTACATTAGACCCCTCACTTACAATTTTAATAATATTCATATTATACCCTTAATTAAATAAGTTCATCTTCTCCTTTTCATGAAGCCCAAACCTTAAACCCAACTCATTTTAATCCCTCGGAGTTTTCTTCTCCTTCGTGCTCCTCGCCGTCTTCTCCTTCTTCGCCGTTTTCACTTAGGATTTTGAAGAGTTTTTCTGGGCTTTCAGCACCGGCTGTTGTTTCGAAGTGTTCATCTCCGAGTACGATATTGAAGAGGAAGAGACCGACGAAGTTGAATATTCCGGTGGCTTCTTTGAGCATTGAAGGTCCTTTGGTGACGCCTTCGCCGGCGATGAGAAATGATATTGTGGAGGTTAAGAGGGATGAATATTCTGTATATTGTAAAAGAGGTAGAAGAGAGGCTCTGGAGGATCGGTACTCAGCTGCTCTTAATCTTCAAGGTGATTCCAAACAGGTCAGCTATTTTTTCTGTTCATTTATATCTTTGAATTTAAATATATTTGATATTTAATAAGTAGTTACATCTGAAATATTTGAAAGTTGGAAACTTCTCTTCTCTGTATTTTTTTGAAAATCAAATCGTTCCTTGGTCTTACAGATGAAGTTATAGATGTTGATGAAGTTACAGATGAAGTTTTGTTACTATGACGATGGGTGCTCTGTTTGTGTTTTCAGTTGGACACATGTGCAACTCTGTTGAGGTGAGTTGGACATATGTCCAACTAAGGGGTTATTCTGGACAGTCTAGTTGGACATGTGTCTAACTCGGCTCTGACGAGTGGGGTCGCCGGCCGGTCAAAATTTCATCAGTTGGACAGTCGTCCAACTGAGCTCCGGCAAGTGGACATATGTGTCCTCTAAAATATACTCCTCTGGTTTTCAGTTGGACACATGTCCAACTCTGTTGAGGTGAGTTGGACATACGTCCAACTGAGGGGTTATTCTGGGCAGTCTAGTTGGACATGTGTCCAACTCGGCTCCAGCGAGTGGGGTCGCTGGCCGGTCAAAATTCGGTCAGTTAGACAGTCTTCCAATTGAGCTCCGGCGAGTGGACATATGTGTCCTCTAAAATATACTCCTCTGGTTTTCAGTTGGACACATGTCCAACTCTGTTGAGGTGAGTTGGACAGTCGTCCAACTGAAGGGTTATTAAGGGCATTTTTGTCATAATATGTAAAAAAATCAAGTGAAGGGGGTCATATCAGATTTTTAATAAATAGGAGGTCATGACAGCATATAACCCCTAAAATAAATTGAACTAAAGAAAATAGAAGCTAAAAGAGTAGTTTTTGTAACTAAAATGTACTTTTGTTAACACTTCTCGGATTATAAAACTCCAAACCAAGCACTCCTCTAGTCAAACCTTTCAGCATGCATCAATTAATAACTAATAAGTTAATTAATTAATAGAGACATTAATTAATTCAAAAAGTGTTATTAATTTAAACAATACTTTCCATCTCTATTTTTTCTCTCCGTCTTCATCTTCCATGTTTCTTTTGATAGCTCATTTAATCACTTCAATTAATCCCTTAACAACCTTCTCCTTTTGCTCGTAATCTTACGCTTCTTTGTCAAACGCGTTTGTTATAATTTGATCATTCTGATCATTACAAAAATATTTTAATTTTGTGACACATATTTAGCTATAAATAAATATTTTGTTATAAACTTATATATTATTTGTAAATGTTTTTTTTTTTTTTGGAAAACTATCTAATAACAAATTGTTAATGATATCAATTAATAAAAATATGTATATATTACTAATATTATAATAAATGTATTTTTTAGTATACTATTAATATTAGAATATTTATAACAAAAATATATTAATAAATAATATTATAAATTTTTAACAAAAATTTACTTTTCATTAAATATGTGTTACAAAAGTAAAATATTTATAACAAAAATAACTATATTTTTTATTATACTCTTAGTATTAGTATATTTATAACAAAAATATTATAATAAATATATTTTATACAATTTATTACTAAATATTATATATGTTAATTATAATACAATTTATATAATTTAATTTAATACAATTATATTTACGATATAATGTATTAAATATACATTATGTATAGTGTACCTATTAGCTAAGGAAAAATTAAACATTAATGTAGGACGGAATGAACAAATGCAATAACCATCGACCTTTGTCGCTACAACATTAAGTGCGCTTGAGTCATTATAGAATTAGTATAAATTATTACAAATATATATATATATTGAAAAATCATTATATATTTAGTTGCTTATTTGATTTTGTTCAAAAAAAAAAAATCATATGAATCATGAATGTACATAAAAGTAAATTTAAGATATGCACAAAAGAATAATCCTCTTTCTAAGGCTCAGACTTAGTAGCAGAAATAACAATATATATAACACAGACCAATTCCAATTGATTTTTGTGTTGATCATACTGGCTCTAAATCGTGGATAATTAAATATGCCATTTTAACTTAATTAGAATTATGGACGAAAATATTAATATTCATAGAAATTTTAATACTTTAATTACTAAATATCGAAAAATAATTTTTATGTTGAAGAAAATTGTGAAAATAGTTAAATTTATAACTATTTTGTAAATTTTGTTTGAACTTTTTAGAAATTACTAAAAAATAATAAGAGAAGATTAATTAAATTAATTATTTTTATTTAAACATTATATATGTTACTCAAATATGACATAAGATAAATAAATATTATTCTAACATATTATGATTAATATCATTTTTGCATTGAGAAAAAATAATTATTTTTAACCTCATGATATCTATATAAATTAAATTGAAATTATTGAAAAAAAAAAACAAATAATATTAGTGTAAAATTATTTTAAAAAATAAAAATGTGGATTATAAATTTTTTAAAAAAAGTATGAGAGAGAAGGTGAGCTATTTATAAATAAATTACAATTTAATAAGTTACTACTTAAGTAAATATAAAAATTTATGAAAAACTAAATTTAATTATCTTCACGTAAATATTAATTAATTCATAATAATAAGTTATGTACGTGTATCGTTGGGGTCCTTGTATTGCTAGCCCCTGCTTGGGGTGGTTGCATCTTGATGAAGCACTCCAAGCATGAAATTTTTCGACTTAGAAAAAATTTCTAAATTTGAAGTTAGTGATTGTTATCTCTATGAGGACATGTATTTTTGTTAGGATTTCTTCTCCATCTTCGGGGTGCATAGCCCATTATAGGGTGTGGTGCACTAGCCAAGCTGTCCTTCCCCCTACATGTGGGAGAGAGTGGAGTCTTAAGGGTTAGTTCAAGCTGCGAGTGGTATATACCATCTGTAGGGTGCAAAACTCATTAAGTTGCAGCTCATTTATGGTGCGCTAGTTGGTTGCCCCTTCTTCTGCGCTTGAGAAAGAGAGTATTCTTGGAGATAAATCAAAGTTGTGCTCGTTAAAAAGTCATATGGGATAGATCCTATCACAAGAATACTGCCCAGTTGTGGCGTGCTAGCTTGGTTCCTCCTTCCTCTGCGCATGAGAGGGAATGCAATCCTGACGATAAGTTAAGGCTATGGTTGTTGAAAGCCATCCAGGGTAGGACCTGCCGTTAGGATGCCTCTTACTTGTGGTGCACTACCTTGGCTGCCCCTCCCTCTACGAGTGAGAGGGAGCACAATCTGAAGATCCACTGCTATCTGCCGTTCTTGGAACTAGGTCACTGATTAGTAATTATTGTGTGTCGTGCCTAATGGACCCTGTAAAGTCCGGGCTACCCTTTGGCATTACGCTTTGTGTTCTGGAGATTGATAGAGAACTCAATTGGAGGAAAATTTTGATGGAGATTGTCATATCTCAAGTGCTCTTTTTATTTCTCTAAGTAAAAATTGGAGATTACATAAAGAAGACTTTTGTCTAAGGTGTCTTTTCATTCCTCCATCCTTATGGGACTTTATTTATGTCCTTCATAGGGCAGAATGATATTTAAGGTGATAGCCCCGATCATGTTTGGAGACAACCCTCTAGAGATTTGTTGTAGGGACTTCTTGGCTAGAGTTCACTTTTTGGATGTTTTATTTCCATGCATTATGTACCCTTTCATAATTTGAGAGGACTTGGAACATTATACTGGGCTTCTAGTATGTGGGCGAACACATGCGTTGTCCTACTGTTGGGCGAAATGCATTTGGGAAGAATACGTAGCTTTAGCAAGTCTTGGTACAGACTTGATTGGTTCTTAGATGTACTTCTAGAGTAATCTGTGAGGGCATTTGTGTGAACTTTTTTTTTGTGATTTCATATGGCCAGATGTTGCTTGCGAAGCCCCCGATCTATCAACCTTCAGCTTGGTGGCTTACAATAGTCAAGTCATCCATCCAAGCGTATGTCGATCTTCTATTTGTAGTTTAGAAGAGTTTCTTCAAAATTTATGAATGGTCTTTTCCATCCTCTTGGGAGTGTTTTGTAACATTAGATGATGGAGAAGCTCTTGGTTGGACAAAATCACCTAGAGGTATATCCAAGATGGTTCCATTGTGAACAATGATGGCCTAGACAACAAGATTGGACAACCATGTTATGGCAGTCAAGGCTTGGTCTTCATGATCTATCATGCAGGTTGGTGTGGCCTCTTGGGCTGTATTTTACTCGGTATGACGCTTCCTAATAGATGACATTATGTACTATTAAAATGTGGAGATGTAGATCTCACGGCCTTTAAGGCAACAGTAATATGAATGTCACTATCTGTAAGGCGTCATTTCATTTTGAAAGTTGTTAATGTGGATCACGAGGCCTATTAGGCGACAATTTGTACTATACGACCTTCTGGGTGGCCTATTAGACTATAGGCAGGTGCTAGCTCACTCTGACATTTAAAAGGTGTCGTAAAGGGTTCTTGTTAACAAGAGATAGTTTGGGAGGCTGTGGCTCTAGTAGGCACCCTTGGACGAGCTCAAGTGCGTTCACTATCACGTACAAATGAGTGTTCATCGGTGCTCTTCTTCTGTAAGCTGTTCAGAATTGTTGTGATGTAGTGGGTGCAAGTACAGGTTAGGATGTTGTGGATGCGTATGGAGAGTCAGTTTTGTATGGTAGTTCTTTGTCCAGAAGTTTCCTTTATTCAACCTCTGTTGTACCTCTTATAGCTATTCTGCAATCTTGTCTATGGTTAAACAGGGTATAGTATGTGGCCTGCTTTGGTGGTGGTGATCTTTAGCTGTGGAGTTTCTTGGCTAGCCTCGCTAGCTTGTATGAAGGGTCCAAGCTTGCGAGCTTCTAGGAACTCACACAGGTCATGCTGGATGGGACCTAAACAATCCAATGCTAAGAGGCGAGTGTTCAAGTGACTTTGTACCATATAGGACTCAACTTTGGCAGTTCGTGAGCTTGAGTTTCGACGAGATGGGTCACGTCATTAGTCGGAGCCTATTTGGCTAGCAGTGGCACAAGAGTTTGATGATTCCATAGCGACTGAATCTGGTATTTGAGGTGGTGGTTCTAAAAGGCATTTTAGCATGGCTTGGAGTGTGTCTTCCAATGCTCCTAGGTGTGCTTGAGTTCGAGTTTTTTTTCGACGAGCTAGTTGGATTCTTCTTTGGTTGGCACCAGTGGGTGCTTATTCTTGATTAGGTTGTGAAAGATTTGGTGGTGTTAATTGGTCACCTGACAAAGCTAGAGTTTCATAATTGAGAGGATCCATTATTGTTGAGAGAATTGTGAATGAAGACCGTAAGGGATATTTTCGTTGGGCACCCACTAAACTTTTATTGGGGTGCCTACTAAATTTTTTCTTGAATTTTTTATTTCTTCTTTGAATTGGATGGAGAAACAATAGTGGCTCTTCAAACTCTCTTTTTTTAGTTGTCAGCTAATAGAACACACTTAGTTCCCACAGACAACACCAAATATTGATGTCATTTTTTGTCAACATCAGAATTGGGATACAATTCTCCTTATTGTGGACCTACTAATAGAAAAAATATGTTAGAACCTCAAACTATCACGTGGTGTGGTGGCCTTTGATCTTGCTTAAGTCATCAAAGTAACGACAACAAAGGAAGAGACTTGAGCTCATATATGTGATAATAGAGAAAAGTGTAGATAGAATATATGAGATGTTAGTGTAATGTTTATTGTGTTATTAGTCGTTAAGTTAGAAGTGTGTGAGGAGGTGTATAAGGTGTATATATATAAGATATAAAGATATACCTATTAACAGTTACTTACCTGAAGAGATAGACTTATTTTTATATCGAAGACATATATCTCTCTAATTATCTATTATTAGATTAGTAGGGAATATTCGACTATCTTATTTATGGTCATTTATTCGGCTTATTTGCTTACTCAGTGCTCATTGAACTAGACTACGGGCCATACCGTTGAATATGATCAACGAGGGCATGCCAAATGGCACATGTTATTTTATGTCCAATAATTTGTATGAATTTTATACATACATGTACTAATGCTAAGAATACAAAAATAAAATAAAAATATCGTTAAGAGTCATAAATAGTGATAAAATAATATATTATGTAAAAGATCTAATTCAAAATTGTTAATATTAATATAACTATCTTTGTTTAGTAAGTTTCCATAAAATATGCTTTTCAATTAGAGTTGTTTTATACTCTAGGTGAAATTCTAAATATTATTGTTTACAAATTTTTTATTTTTTCTAAGATGCTTAAAAAATTTCATCGCTTTGTGCTTAGAATTGTTACTAAAGTTATTGTTATTATATATACACACACATGGAAATAAGATAAATGTCGCCAACTTTCTAAATGAATTTTTACACTTATATGATTGTTGGAATGCTTCGTTTAAAATGTTAAATTTCATATAGACAAAATCTGAGTTATTAAGTGTGATAATATGATGGTTAAAAATAAGTACAATAACATGTATAATAAAAATGGATGAATATTGAGTATTTTTTGATATTATTCTGACAACTTATAGGCATATAATACATGCACATATTAATTTCATTTAATGAAAAAAAAATCACATTTTTTTTAAAATTTTTTTTTTAAAAAAATTATCTTTCAATGATCCAAATTTAAAATTATTTGACTAAATGACTCACTCTAATAGTTTTGATTATAATACTAAACTGTTACTTAAATAAAATTACATTATTAAATAGATAAAAAAAAAAAAAAACTAATCAACTATGGCTTGTGTAGTGTGCTTGTCTAATACAAAAGTAGAATTTTGTTTTATGATTAATCGAAACGATCTTAATTGTCTCACATATATCTACTAGTTGCACTAATTCATTGAATGTGCAATTGTAAGTGCTATGTATTATTTCTCAATTTTGAATTTGCACGGCTAAAAAGGAAGGTTTATTGACATCAAGTATAGCATATTTGTATCTAGATTTTACTTCAGTCTATACTTATTCTGTAAAATGAAAAATAGTGTTAACTTTCGGTCAATTTTACTCCTAAATTCAAGACCCACGATTTTAGAGCCTCAAAAGTGTGACTTTATTCAGATCAATAACACTAAATTGCTCAAGTATAATCCAGTAGTCTATTCTTCGTAAAATAACTCTCATTTATATTAGTCCAATTATATAATATGATATCATGTTAAGTTGTTTTAATGATCAATCCACCCAAAAAGCAACAGTCAAACATATCTTTTATTCTCTTAAATTATCCTTTATTTAGTCAAGCCAAATTTTCAATATTATAATAAAAGTAATATAAGTGATTTAAAGGCTCGTTCTACATACTTTATAATTGCAAGGGTTTAAAGATTTTAGAGGCTCTTATGTCGTTAACAAAAATCCAATTGAATATATTGAAAACTTGTTCAAAACATTTTTATTTTTATTAAAAAACAAAAAAGAGGTTATCTATGAAATGGCCATTTTTTATTTTTTTTATTTGTTCAAAACATTTGCAAGGGCTTAAAGACTTTCAGCTGTATATGATATATCATTTCAATTTGAATAGATTGTGCTTGACAAAGCAAAATAAAATATTCAAAACAAAAAAAAAGGGTGAGCCAGCCGGGAATCAAACTCAGGTCCCACTAGAGCATCGAACAAATAAAACAAATACTTGACTAGACTTTTAGATATTTTCTAAATTTGTAAATACAAAAATATAATAGAAATTAAGAAAAAAATGCATGTTTTATGAAACTAAACAAACCTATCCATGAAAATTCAACTATGCATAATTGAATTTGATTGAAATTCAAGCGTTGTTTGGAATATTTTAAGCAATTCTACAGGTATTAAATCGGCATTTCTCAATGAGTTATTTATGAAAAAGAGTGTTTTTTTTTCAAAGGTTATCTATGAAATGGAGTTTTTTTTCCCAACCCTTTGACAGAATTTATATTTATCAATGATAATATGACAAAACGTTTATCTCTTTTTTTAATATATAAAGAAAAAAATAATAGGATATTTATTCATTTAGTCTCTGAAGATATTACAATTTTGTATCTAATTTTTAAATTTATATAATTTTTTTTTTAAATTTTAATATCTATTAAATTGATTGAACCACATTATAGGACTACTTGTCTGTAACTTGTGATAAAATTTATTACTTGATTGTCAATATTTAAGTATACTTTCGTTAAAAAAATTAACAAAATTTATTAAATTTAGAAACATTACCAATTTATGACATCTAGAGTAAGTTTGGGATCAAATAAATAGACAAGTCTTTGTAATAAAGAAAAAGAATTCATTATTTGTTTTAAAATATCCATTCTTTTAGGAAAGGTGAAAACAACTGATCTTGTAATATCATATCATAACCATAACACATGAGTGTTGGTTCTCATGCTGCACTTGAATCAAGTAATTAAGAAAATAAGAAATTGTAATATCATGACAATAAAAAGAAACTGTAATATGCAATGGTTGCTCGCAGGGGGGGAAAAAGCATAATTATTTTCTGGTTCATATTTATTGGAACAAACCAAATATTTGACTAGACTCTTAACTTAGATATTTTCTAAATCCATGAATCCGTTAAAATTTATGAATTAAAAAATTATAATAAAAATTAACGCATAGTTTATGAAACTAAACAAACCTATCCGTGACAAAATCAACACGTAGTTGAATTTGATTGAACTTCAAGCATTGGTATGAATATCTTAAACAATTCTTCAGGTTTTAAACCAGCATTCTGCAATGAAAAAAATGAAATGATACCTGGAGAGAGCTTGTTGTGAAGCATTTTATTCACTAATACTCTTGCCATTTGCAAATTTGCTTTCAAACAACACTCATAAATGTATCTCAATTACACTGGCAGTTGGAATACCATTATTTGATTCCATCAGATATAAAATCTCAAGTGCCTCGTCAACCATGCCTTTCTTGCAGTAGTGAACTATCATAAGATGATATGGAGTAGAACTCTGAACCATATGCATCTCCAGCATTACATTCAGTATCTTTTTTGCCACATCAAATTTATCTTGTTGACACAAACAATGAATAAGCATAGAAAAAACAAATTCACGAGGCTCAAAGCCTCAAAACTCTTTTGTAAAATTAAATCAAACACCTTAAGAGCACTATCCACATCCTTATTCTTAACATGTCCATACATTAGAGACATACATATAAGTAACTATATTAGGAGTCAAACCCATTTTCACCATCTCACTCACATAAAACTCTGCCTCAACCACATTTCCCATTTGACAGTAAGACATAATCATCAAATTAAAAGTTACTATATTCGGTGCAACCAAATCACCTAACATCTCTATAAACACACTTTTCAATTCATTTATCAATTTAAACTTACTCAATTTCTTCAATAAATTATTATAGCCTATGACATCAAGCTTAAACTTCGAATCACTATTAATCTGCCACAACACATCCAATACAAACCTCACATTTTCAACTGAATTACACTCCTTAATCATTGAAATTCGAATATTTTTAACAACCCGGAGAAGCCCACCTTTATTAATATTAGGGATCAAAATATTTACCAGCAGCGAAGCATGACACTGAACATCATGTTTATGATCGGGTCTTTGGGCAATCCATTTGTGAAACCCTAGAGCGGTTTTGGGATCAAAATTGTTACTTTTTTTGAGTGAAGAGTAGAGAGAGCAAACGTGGGTTAGGTATATGAAAGGAAGTAGCTTTTTTAAGGAGGGACATTTTTTCAAGGAGGGACATTCTTGAAGATCACGATGAGAAAAGATTGAGTAAAGTTGAAAAGAGAGATCCTGTGGTTCTGGTTGACGGAAAGGAACTGAAGAAAAGGATTTAAGGAGAAACTCGACTCCAACTGATCTGGTAGTAAATAAAGAGTTCACACTTTATAGCTATATATAAGAATCCTTACTTAACCAACAAGTATATCACGTGTAACAAAAAAAATATTTGACAATAATTTTTATATTATAATTTAATGGTCAACATACATAGTTATGTATAAATGCATATAATTAGATCATAATTCAAAATAGTTAAGGATAAGACAAAAAAAGGTAAGAATCATATAGGAAGGAAACTAATTAATAAAATTAATATGCAATATATACTTTTCTAATTATTTGACAAAGTGAACAAATAATATTTATTTTTTTAATTTGTGCAATCATCTACATACTCCCCTTAAATTAAAAGTGTATGTTAATTATATATATATATATATATATATAGACCACACACAAATAAAGAGTTTATGACTTCAGAGCGAGCTTTATATAAGAATGTTTGCTTAACCAACAAGTATATCACGTGTAAAAAAAAAAATATTTGAGAATAATTTTTATATTATAATTTAATGGTCATCATACATACTTATATATAAATACATATAATTAGATCATATTTCAAAATAGTCAAGTATAAGACAAAAAAGGTAAGAATCATATACGAAGGAAACTAATTAATAAAATTAATATGCAAGATATATATTTTTCTAATTTATTTGACAAAGTGAACAAATAATATTTACTTTCTTAATTTGTACGTACAATCATCTGCGATATTTCCATTAAATTCTATATTATACAAATTTTTAATTAATTATTAATTTTAAAATATTAATATTAATTTATCATTTTTAAAATATTATTCTTGTCTTTCCATATTTAAAATTTTTTAATAAAAATTTTTTGACCTGATAAACTTCTTATTATGTTAAGAAGTTTATTTAAGTTAAGATTTTTTTTTTTAATTTTATAATTTAACCTTATTATTTTGGAGATTATGTGAACATTAATACACAATTTATTTAAGAAAGTATTTATTTATTTTTCAAGTATTTTGATTTGGTATAAAAAAAAAATTATAGTAATTTTAGATATATAAGAAACACAAAAAAAACTTTAAAAAAAATTGATATAAATAGCTTAACATGCTATGGTCTTAACGTCCTTACTAGGTAGGGACAAGTTTTAAGCACTCTAAGCCTCAGGAAGATTGTCTGATGAGTAGTACCACCCGACCATCTACAGGGGTTCCGTCCTACAATTGCCTAAAAAAGAATCATAGTGATCTTAAATAAAAATCTTTATAGCAATAGATAAAATCCCCATAAAAATACTATTAGATCGAGCACCAATAATTTTGTAATCGGTCAAAATCTTGACTAATTGATCGAAATAAGTAGCTCTAAAACATGCCCAAAAATAGTATAAACCACTAAAAAAATATAGCTCGTAAAAAAAGTCAATAAATTTTTTTAATATAAGAAACATAAAAAAAAAAAAAAAATCTTAATAAAAATAGCTTACAACATGTTCTAAAATAATTTGAACAATTAAAGAAGACTATTTGTAAAAATATATATATATATATAAGGAAAGACAAAAATACCCTTTCTAAAAATAATAATTGATATTAATATTTTAAAATTCGTAATTAATTCAAAAAATTGTATAACTTAGTTAAAAAAAAGCATCAATAACTAAAATTTAGGGTATTTAAAAAAATTTATTTAAAAATTAGGAATTACTTTAAAGTACCAAAGTAAAAATTATGATACTTTAAAAATATCGAACCCTCTATATATATATATATATATATGTATGTATGTATGTATGTATATGTTTGTGTATCTACAAGCTTAATATTTTTTAGGATAAAATTATTCTTATATTTTAAGTTATTGACATTAATTGTCCTTTTAAGGATATATAATCATATTAAATAATAATTCTAAATATGATAATGAAATAAAAATTACATTTAATAAAAGCTCTAATAATATGATTAATTACCATATCGAATAAAGACTCTAGTTATTGTTTTACTTTGTAATTAATTTGGCAGCATTAAAAAATTAAATATAATTACTACCATATTTAATTATAATTTATTTTAAGTGTTTTTCCAAAAAAAAAAATCATCTTAAATAAAAAGACTAGTAAGAAAATTACTTTTCATACCATAAAAAAAAATAAAAAAGAAGAATCTTATAATATTAAGAAATAAAATTTTATAAAGATATTTTTGGACTAAATGCTCCGTATTTTAATGAAAGTATATTTATAAATAAAACATTAAGTAATTTTATTGAAAATATATATATAGATTAAAACTCATTATAAGATAAATTAAATGTCATTTGGTATAGTTCTATATAACTCTTTTTCTGAAATATGAATTAAAATTTTAAAGTATGGATAACAATGAAAAAAATTATGGACTATTTTTCCTAAAAAATTTTATTTTATTTTATATTTTTTTTTCAAATATTAAGTTACAATTTTAATTTATTTCTAAAAGAGTAGATTGTTCTTTTCAAATATTGAAAATCGATTACCTATTAAATTGTTCCTTTAAATATTTTAGATTTTCCTCAATTACTGTTTATAATTTTTTAATTTAATTTAATTAATATTAATTATCTCAAATTTTCTAATACATTAATTTTTTTATATTAGAATTCTTACTTAACCAAAAGTACTTTACTTGTATAATAATTTTTAATTGGCCAACAAGTATCTAAAAGTGCGAAAGGATTTAGTGAATTATTTTTATTGAAATTATTTATCATTTTTTTGTCTCAATAAATTACTGATAAATAAACAAATACTTTTCTATACCAATAAAAAATTACATAATTTATTTCTTATTTTAATCATATCTTCCCTTTTTTAAGGCATATCTATCGTATCGTATCTTTTTATAGTGAGAGATAAAAGTGATAATTGAATTTGTGAATTAATTCTTAAAAATTGAAAAATACACATTTTTATCTCAACTTAGATTTCCCCATCATTTCTTAGGTTGATTTTTTTTTATTATTATTATTTTGTCTAAGCATTGAATTATTGAATTATTTACCAGTTATGTCATTTTTTTATATATATATGTATTCTACTTTTAATGTATTATTTTTACATAAAATTTTATTTATCTTCAAAGTTCATCTTTTTCGTGTTATTTTAAAAGCATTATTTTTAATGGATTTTTATTTATATTCAAACACATTTATCTAATTAATTTTTTCATTATTAAATATTAATATTTTAAGTTTTTTTGATTATATAAAAAAATTTATTGGAAAAATAACAAAACTAACACCCCCTAAAAATTATAATAACAAAACTAGCACCCCTGTGTTCAATTAAAATTGAACGACGATAATTTAGACTCGTTCAATATTATCCGTTCAATTAGAATTAAATGACGACAATTAGACCTATTTAATATTGAACGTTCAATATTTTACGTTCAAATTGAATATTAAACGTTCAATTTTAATTGAACACAAGAGTGCTAGTTTTGTTATTATAATTTTTAGGGGGTGCTATTTTTGGTAATTTCCCAAATTTATTTTACTTTATAAATTTTTTATTGTTTTAAATGAATTTATGGTAAATTTTTATTCTATTCAAATACTTTTTAAAATATCTTATTTTAATCATCTAAAAGATTTATTTGTAGCAAATATTATAATTTATTTCTTAGAAAAACTATATATATTTATAAATGAAACATTATATATAAATATATTTTTAAGATATTAGTTATATTAGTATTTATAAATATAATTTTAAGTATATTGATAATATTAATATATTATTTAAAAATATATCAAAAAATTAGGTAAATAAAAACTTTATAGGAATAAATAATCATATCAATTTTTCTTTATTTCTCCCATGATAGTGCCAATGTTGGGCAGATTCTGTGGAGGTGGTCATGTTAGATAGTTTTTTTCTATTTAGCCCCTATTGTACTAGCTACAATCTTGTTTATGGTCAGGCAGCTTGCGTGCTTTTAGCTGCTCACTTAAGTCATGCTAACTGGCGAGTGTTGGGGTGACTTTGTACTGTATGGGACTCTGCTTTGGTGGATCATGGGATCAAGTTTTGACAAGTCACGTCGTTAATCAAAGTTTGTTTGGCTAGGAGAGTCCCAAGCATTGAATGATCCAAGGGATTGAGTCTGGTTCCTGAGTTGGTGGTTTTGAAAGGGTTTCTAACACGGCCCGAAGCATGTCTTCTAATGCTCCCAAGAGTGCTTGAGTTTGAGCTACTTTTCGACGAGTTGGTCGGATTCTTCGTTGGTTGGTACCAGTGGGTGTTTTTTCTTGATTAGGTTGTGAAGGATTTGATGGTGTCACTTGGTCACTTGACAAAGATGGAGTTTCAAAACTGAAAGGATCAATTTTTGTTAGAAAATTAAGAATGAAGTATGTGGGGAAGATTTCGGTCTGGCACCCACTAAACTTATATTGGGTATCCATTAAACTTTTTCTTGAATTTTTTATTTTTTCTTTGAAATAGATGGAGAAACAATATTGGCACCTAAAAGCCTATTTTTTCTAGTTATCAGCTAGTAAAACACACTTCGTTTTCATAGATGATGTTAGATGTTGATGCCTTTTTTATCCACATCAAAATGGAGGTGCATTTTTTCTTGTTGTGGACCTGTAAATAGAAAAAAATAAGTTAGGACATCAAACCACCACTAATTGTGGTGACCTTTGACTCTCCGATGCTTAAGTCAATCTAAATAATGGTGATGAAGAAAGAGATCTGAGCCTCAACTCTATAATAATAAGAAAAAAAAGTGTAAGCAGAAAAAATATAAGAGTTGTTTTGTAATGTTTATTGTGTATTGTCAAATATGAATTCTTGATTGTGAATTCACTTGTGTGTAAATGTGTACAAGGCACAGACACACACACACATATATAAGAGATAGAGATATATTTGTTATTAATTACTTACCTAAGAATATAGACCTATTGTTACATCGGGAGAATTATCTATTTAATTATCTTTTATCGAATAATTAAAAGATATTCAACTCTTATCTTAATTATGATCGCTTATCCAATACTTAAATTTATCCGTTTTCTTAATATTCATTGGCTGGCCGCAGGCCATACTATTGAGCAAGATTAATAAAAACCTGCCACATGGTGCATGTTATTTTTTATCTAATATTACTTATGTCAAATTTATATATTCTTATTATTGAAAAAATATAATCTATTATATTATATTAAATATTATCTAATTATATAATTTAAATTTAAATACAATTCTATAAATACGTTAAATGTTAAATTACGTCCGGTTGCTACAATTTAATACTATCAATGCTATATTTGTTTTTGACATAAATAAATGAACAATAGCTAAGAAATTATTCATTAATTTTGAACTATTAACTCAGATAGACAGTATTACATTATCATTTTTTTTTTTGCTACATACAAGCCTCGAACTCGAGAGCTCCCCCTTATTAGGGCGGTTACAATGCCATTGGGCTACCAGGGCCTTGGCCAGTATTACATTATCATAAAAGTAAGGGAATATAGAGAGATAAGATTCTATTTATAATTTGTTCATTTTTTTTACCTTCAATTTTTTTTTTCCGGACCACCCAAATAATTTTTTTAGATCTAATAGCTTATATAATGAGACGTGATTCGAAGATGTAGATGTCAGTTAAGGAACATGCTGGACACTTGGACGAGTCCTACACCCATCATTATTAGACAGGAATACAAATCTCCCTGAACCCAACTGTACTAAATCACAATCTTCACTCTTCACAGTTCACACACTTTCGGCTAATGCTTCACGCACGCTCTCTGTCTCTTTCTCTCTCTCTCGTCTTTCATTTCTGGAAGATCTGTAACTCAACCAGCCTTTTCTTTTTCTGAAATCGAAGAAGAACCTCTCTCTACCTATCTCTTCCTTGTGAAAAGCAATGAGCGAGCCAATTGAGCCCGCAACGTTGTCGTCTCCATCGGCACCAAGAGATCCAACCACTCTGATCCACCCACGACGCGATCCATTCGAGCATGGTCTCCTTCCAATCCCTAAACTCATTTTCACCGACCCAATTCAAACCCTAATCCAGCTCAAGCAGAAGCTCATTGATCAATCTCAATCTAATAGGGTCGGCTCATCTTCCATCTCGGAAGCCCTCCAGATCTCCATTGATCAAGCTTGCCTCATCCTCGACACCCTCGCCTCTGTTCTCCACTTCGAGTCCGACCCTCTCGTCCATTCCAAGCCTAGCGAAACTGACTCTATTGGTGCTGATGTTCATGATCTATTGTTGTTCCTCTATATTCAGTCCTATAAAAGATTGCTTCCTAGGACCCATAAGGATTCGGCTTCTGTAGCTGATGTTTGGCCCTCCACTTCTGCTTTTGATGGGTACTTGTCAGCTCTCTCGCCATTGCAGGTATTTTTGTGCACTGTATTCACAATTGATTGTTTTATTGCGAGTTTGTATAATGTTGGTGTTTTGTTAGGATTCTTCTGGTTGGGTGGAAGATTTGACGTGTTCTTCCGGCTTGGGTTTCTAATCCTCTAGAATTCAAATGGTTTTTCTTATGCAATCTCTCATGCATTCTTTAGTGCAATCTTTTCTTATGCATTCTTTAGTGCAATCTTTTCTTGTGGTAGCTGCACATTTCTATTTGGTTCTTTAGGCTATGAATGAGTTTGAGTCTTCATAATTGATATTTCATATTTCAAATTCAAGTATGATATCTGATTTTGTATTGTGGCAGCTTGTTCGTAGCAATAGCCGTCGGTCTATGCCATCACAGGCTGATGAAGAAGCTCATCAGTTATCATATCTGCAAAAGCACTTGGGCAACATACTCTCCCTTTTAGCAGAACCTGTAGAGGGGGAAGTTGAAGAATCTCTGGTTTGTAAACATCACGACTTACTCTTCAGAATGTACTGTTTTCCCCCTTTTTAAGCTTTGTAAAGCCAAAATATCTGTACTGGAAGAATAAACTTAGTAATCTTGATTATTCTAGTTTGGTGAAGTAGAAGATAGTAGTACCAGTATTAATTAGTTGTTTTGTTTAGCTTCCATTTATTATAGCAATTAATATATAATGGAAAACTTCTGATCCCACTAGAGCTGCATCCTATCTTTCATTTCTTAGGTTAGTTTGGTTGCCATCCCTACTAAATTATACTTTTTTGCGGAAACTGAAAGTTATTTAGCCATTCCATGTTTTGGAAATCTGAGTAGTCATTTCTTTAACAGAAAAGTGAAAACTAATTTTTTGTTCACACTCGCCTTGGATATAAGAACTTTGGTTTGATTGCGTTTCTTCTTTTTAAATTTGTCAAGTCTCTAGTTTTTTTCTTCAACTACCAATTATTAAGTATATGTTACTTCAATTTTATTTATTCACTTTATGTTATTGACCTCTATGGCAGACTTTAAATTTACTACGTTAATCCTATTGTCTTAGGTATTGACCATGGATAGGTTTGAGCACCTTGGATTTCTACTCTACTTTGGTGATAAGGGATATGATGGAAGTCAGTTGAGCCAATCTGCTCCATTTTTTGCAAATTCAGATCCTGATATGCCAGCTGTTCCTGTTCCAGCTTCGCAAGTTCATGAATGGATTCTAGAGAATATAGCTTCTACTTTGGAATACATTTCTGAAAGAAATGTTCCCAAAGATAATGGGCCATCTAATGCCTCAGATCAAGATGTTGCCATGACTGATGCCTGTGCAAGTTCTGTCAAGGCTTCAGCAAGCTCTAGAGGACCTAGTTTTATTGAAGGGATCTCTAAAACATCACTTATAAAAAAGGCATCAGATCTTAAAGGCTCATCTGTGAAGGTTTGTTTATTTCTGATATTTACTACTGGCTCAAGTGCAGAATATGATATAAGTTTGATTGGTAGTTTTGTTCAAATTATTGCTCATTTAGATCACAAGTTATAATAGACTTGTTTAGTTAGTTTGGTATCAATCATTATTTTTACATCTGTTTTCCAAATCCGATTGTTGTTGATTAAACATGGAATAGATAGACTCATTGCTTTGCCATTTTACAAGAAGATTTTACTGATTTGATCTCAATATAATGTCTTTGATATTCTTCTTGCTTAAATAAAACTTTCAATTTTTTTTATTTTACCTGATGTTAGATTTAAATATCTTTGACTTGGGTTTTACTGTAAAAAGAAGAGAAAGGCTGACTTTTAGGTAGAACTTTCAACTATCTGTTCATGAGTACCTGCAATCCTAGCAGTCTAGGTAGCAAGACATATATTTAGATTTTAGGATCCCTAATAGCTTTAATTTCTTGTTGTCTTTTTTATGTTCTCTTCGCCCTTGTTATGAGACTTGGTTTCAAACACCTAATTGTTTGCTTTTTATGTTTTATTCATATTTTCTGTTCATAATTATTCGTACAGCTGTCTTTGTAAGCTCTAAGTTTTACCCAGAAATGATTCTTGCCCATGTTATGATGGATTCCCCCCAAAAAGGGGGTTACTGCTAAAATGCAGGTCCTAAGACCACAATTGTGCTTTGACACACCGTCCATGAGCTTGCATTTAACTTGAGCCTTATGGCATAATCGTATCAAACAGCCTTTTGAAGATATCCTTGTATGCATTTTATCTGGTATTAATGGTGCGTATGTGATTCTTGTTGGCAGTTTGAAAGTGTGTGTTCATATTATGCTGGCATGCCATTAGTCCTTTTTCGTAGTTTACATTAGAGCATGTACATGTTGTTATTCAGTCTGATATGTACATAGTTATGGGATTCATGTAGCAAGTCAAGTTGCATAATTAGCTTTTAGTTAATTTGTTACTTACCAGCATAATATTAGATAAGCTTATGAATAATTCTTGTTCTTGTTCCATCAATATGCCTTTCTTCGTTCTGCGAGAAAAAATGGTATTGAAAATTTTCTTGTGCCTTTGTAAGATATATGTTGGTTTAGTGTATCATGTTTGCCAGTGCAGGTTATAAATTGCCATGATTCTGTTATTTACATCTTAGCACCATTGAGATATGCCACAGTCTATGGATGCTCGGATGCTACTGTAGTTGTCGGTGCTGTGGGAAAGGTAAAATTTCAATTCATTTGTTCTGTGCCTTTTTTGCTCTTCAGGGCGTTAGATCTAAAGCAATCGAGGCGTGCATTTCTATTATTTGTTGTTCCAAGATTAAATTCGTGGGTCTAACTTGAACATTATTGACCCATTATTATTCTAATAAAAGCCCATGGAATTTAGGCTAGGAAAAAACTAAAAATAAAAGAGAACTCAAAACTCCAATAAGTAAATTTCTTTGTGCATTTTATTGAAATTGTTTAGCATTTTTTACTTAGTTGTCTAAGAAATTCTTATTCTCAGTCTGGTATACCTTTATAAGATCACTTTAAACATCATAAGTAATTTGTTTAATTCCTTTTCAATCATGTTTTTATAAGTTGTGGTTCAGATTGCTTTTTTCTCAATGCATTCCTTTCTACTTTGCTCACCAATTAAATAATTGCTTCTAAGTGTTGACAAATGATGGATAGATTTTTGTTTCGTATAGAGATCATGCTTATACATCTTTTTATTGCCTTCTAGTGGGCATAAATGTGTATATTTCTAATGGTTCTAATGGAGTCTTCTGGAAAATATCTGTTCAAGTCTTATTGTGCTGGTGAAGTATCTCACTAATACCATGTATTCTGCCATGTCAATTATTCAAATTGTAATCCGGAGGTATATGACATGATGTTTTGAGACTGCTATGAGTATAAACGCTCCCATCACCTGATTGACAATTGACTCTAATCTGTCAATGAAATTTTCTTCACAGGCTGTAAGAGTTGAACATTGTGAGAGAGTTCACGTGATTACAGCTGCTAAACGAGTCTGTATTGCTAACTGCCGTGAATGTGTTTTCTTTCTTGGGGTGAACCAGCGACCACTTATTGTTGGTGATAACCATAAGTTGCAGGTGAGTATTACTAGTCACTGTTAGTACTCCATGATGCTGCTAGCCAATTGTAGTAAATTTTCTTGTTGTCAGTGCATTATAGTGTAACATCAATATTGTGTGCCTAATATGGTAATTCCTGTCTTTTGAAGCTGCTCTTGAATGTGAGATTTATTTGTTACTCTGTTAATATTTGTTTATTTATCCTGTTATGGTTATTTTACTAGCTACAGTTTGAAATTGTTGATCTTTTATCTTTATCCTTCTCAAAATAATGATGCATAATGATATGGTATCTTTTTTAATTACCTTCTATTCCCCTATTATTATTCAATGACCATTTTGTTAGATCTGTCAAGGAATTTCTACACCAGTAGTTCCCTTTGACTATGTTAAGGTCAAGTGAATAGGGTTTCATCAATATGCTTTACCCGGTCAATTTATTAAGCCTTATACTCGTTTTGTATTAAATGACAGAATTTGGAGATTACTTCTGTAATGTAAAATTTCACTAGCTGTGAGCTCGTTTTATTTCCCTACATCTAGGCAGAGTCTTGATTTGCTTGCTTTGCATAGCTTTTGTTGCATTAGATTCTACCATATCAGCCTATTATCTGGTAGTTCCTTTTACGTTGTGTTCATCAAATATGAAATTGAATTTATAGTGAGCTGCAGAATAAATCGGTCTAACTAGAGTTTCTAGACAGAGACATGTAAAATTACTGAACAGCACAGGACTTGGTAGGATAGGTTGTCTGCAGATTATCATCATTTACTATGATTCTGCAGTAACTCTTAGTACATTTTATAAACAAATATAAATCATCATTAACTCTTAGCGAGAGGCTTCTGGCTGTTAATAAAATTTATTAACAGTGGTATTTAATCGAAAGAAATTTGTAGTTATAAAAGACCACAATGTCTAAGCAGTGGCTTTAGGCTAGTTTTCTTTCTTGTATTTGTGGTCAATTAAGAGTTTTTGCTAAGAGTAAAGTTACATGTTTTCTATTCCTAATTTGGTTTTTACTGGTAGTTTGGAGCTTTTAATAATTAATAAAAGTTTTTATATTTTATTTATTATTATTTTAAATCTATAGCTCAACTAGGGGATTAATTGATTCTCCATTCCTCTGACTTGATGAATGGTTCTTGAGACCAGTAATGCATTCCTGCATCTTTATGCAAGTGTCTCCAACATCAAGCAATGTATAATTTTATTTTACCAACATTCATCAGGTGGCACCGTACAATACACATTATTCTCAATTGGAGGAGCATATGACTGAAGTTGGCATTGATGCAACTATCAATAGATGGGATGAACCTTTAGCACTGGGAATGGTTGATCCACATGATTCATTGTCCCATCCAGCAGGTGTCTCTGATGTCCAGACTGAGTCTGCTGCACGCATAGATCCCGACCAGTTTACAAACTTCTTGGTACATTTATGTCGTTATCTCAAGAGCTTACTTTCAAACAAAAGTTTCTAGATTGGAAAGGAGAGAAAAGAAGGGTTGTGTGGGTGTGCATGATAGTACAAGTCTGCACCATCTTCTCTCATATTTGATTGGTTTCCTTAATGTGCAGATTCCAAATTGGTATGATGGTGAATCTCCTGGTTCTACGAAAGACAACCCATTTCCCTTACCAGAGGCTTATATGGGTTCTCAGAATAGAAATGTATTTTACTAGAACATGTTGATTACACATTGATGTTTATTTTAGTTTTTAGGCTGCACCTTGAAGTGTTGTCAAGCCTTGCAGTTAACCTTTCTCCTGACTTTTTATTACTGATGTGCACCTTTTTTGTTATGTTTACCAGTTAAAAAATTTAGGTGAATTAAAGCAATTGCTGAGAGAAGCTCCCCTTGAAGAAAACCGGAGGCGAGAACTATCTTGTGCACTCCATATATATTTCAAGGACTGGTTATATGGTATGAACATCATGGCTTCTTTTTTCTCACGCTGCATGCTGTGGACTGTATTTTATCATTTTGACCACTTGTTCATGGTGACCATGTTAGATGGATTGTATTCGATCGAGTTTTAGAAAGCTTTCAAGCCCTCTTACTTGCCTGTAAGACCATTTAGGCAACTTGAACAATATTTTTGCCATGGCATACGTATCGTTTTATCTAGTGTCTAGATGTGAATATGTGACGAATGGAGGTTCTTGTCATATATGTTTGTTCAATATTAAAAACAGATGAAATCTAATAATCTTACTTAATTGACATCTCAGCTTCAGGAAATATCCGTCAGCTTTACTGCCTACAGGGAGACTGATATCTAAATGACTTCGAGACAACTATGAATGGTACAGGAGGCAAATTTCTGTTTTTTTTTTTTTTTTGTTCGCAGCCCTCTCCAGGTTGATCTTTTGCCATTTCTGTTGTTACAACAGGCAGCTGAGAATGGACCATAGTATTGTGCAAGGGCAAGTTATTCATGTATCAGCCACACAATGGCATTGTTATCACTTTTAATAATATCGTTGTACTCTTTTGTTTTACCTAAATTACCTTTATGTAATATTTTTTCAGCCTAGGTTTACAGCATTGTGGAAAACTTTTTCACTCTGTTTAGTTTAACGCGGGCATTTTATTTTTATTTTTATTTTTTTAGCTCTAGTTCGTTTTATTTGAAGAGTGGCTTTTAGCCTGGACATTGATATAGCTCTGCTAGCGGTAAAAATTATCATGCAGTGTGGTAAATGGGATGGTTTTAGAACCAGTTGCTATTTTGCGTTAGTAAAATGATCTTTTTAAATGTGGTGTTTTTTTTCTTAAGACGTTAAGTACCCAATTAATTGGGCGTGACTTAACTAACTCTAGTTTGAATGTCATCATATTCTGATCGTCTCATGGCCCAAGCGCTGTACTGTATCAAAAAAATTCAGTTTGAATAGAACGTACACATTCCTTAGTAGGTAATGTTATCCAAGAAATTTTTATTTGGTCGTAACTGGTATGTTTTGATCAAGCAAGTCCTTTGGGCGAGAAGTGATATGGAGTGCTTAACTAAGTTTTAATTTACTGTCAACGTTCTTGCAATCAAGAAATATAGTCTATCGAGTCATTATATATCATTAGACTGAGTATTACAAGCGCAGGGCTGTAAAACAGGAGGGTTGTGGCTGGAAGCAGATCATTTTCTACCTTATCTAATTACAACACGAACGCAATGAGTTGGTACGTCCTACTGCAAGTTTTATCAATGGATTGACTCTCTTTACAATTGGATGTATGCATCCCAAGTTGGATACAACTCACTTAATAAACTGGTGGTAAATTTATTCATAACCCAATCTATTCAATTACATCTCAAACGCATTTAAAGTCTCAGAATGACATTAAGCTTATTCTGTGTTGTATGTTTTGATGCATATATCAACGCTCAAAAGTGATACGGAGCATGATGTAAAATAATTTGGTGCCTACCGTCAGGACACTATAATCAGTAATTACCTGACCATGTTGATAGTTTAGTGTAACTGAGTTATCGGGTGCAATATACATAAAAGGATTGCTAAGCGTACACAAATTGTACATATTTTTTGCGCACACCATTTATAATGTACCACAAGGCCAAATAAGTTTGAGAAAAGGAAAAGTAAATGGCGTGTGCTAGTGTAATTTTAGCATTTATCTACCACATTACCCGACATCGAGTACTAGGTCGTTCCTCTGTGTATAAACACACACCATCATGAGGTAGGGTATTACAAGAATAGGTTATGGAGGTAACGTAAACCTGATTTTTACAGCACAACTCGTGCATGAAAACAAGGGTGCGTCTTAAGAGAGCCATAAATTGTTTCAATCTCGTGAATCAGGATAACAATAATAGTGAAAATCAAGATTCCATAAACATTTTCTTAATATGAACATGCTTCTTCTTGCTTTGTTTTGCAGAAAATTGTCCTGGTGACATACAAAAATTGCTCTCTCCCCCGACGGTTACAGAGAAAAACTGAGCCTAGCTTGCAGGTACCAATTGGATCAACTTCTCTGCTTGCTCTGGGAAGAAGGTAATGAAAAGATATGCACCTGTAATTTGACACAATATTTGTGATTACAAAATTTAAACATACAATTATAGCATAAGTACGTCGTGCTTATACTTTTTAACACGAGCACTAGTTTTTCTGTATTTGCTCAATTGTAGAATAAGTATCGTACTCTCTCTAGTTGTATAACTAAAAAGTGGGAATATAAGTCGATCACTGAGTTATTAAAAAGAGTTATAGAAGCACTAACAGATAAGCACAGTTCCAAGAACTGCTGAGATTTTGCCTTGGATGACCACTAAACCACCTTTGCCAGCATCTTGCAACTCAGTTGTGCCAACAGAATCAAATGTTCCTAAAGAAAAATCAGGAAAAAAAAAATCCTAAAGAGGAGAGAAAAGCTGGCTCGATCAAACATTAAATAATGGAGTTGAACTAAACTCTAACCTGGTTTGACCTTTTGAAGCCCTGATACAATACATGCTATGTTTTGGAAACCAGCTTGTTCTAATTTATTTGCAGCAGCTGCAGACCTTGACATTAAAAAGAAACACTATCCTGTCAAATGGTTTCCCAATTAGGCACAAAATAACTTTCTGAAATCTATACCAAAGTTGAAACACAATTCCAAACTAACTGGTTTAACAACCTATGTCTAACTTAAACATTTGGGAAAGCCATTTTAGGGCATAGAAGCACTTTTCAGATTATGTCAGAAGCGGATAGGAAGTTCATGGACCATTCCCCAAAATTGGTGTGCATTATGGCAGAATCAATCTAAACAGAGCCACCCACAAATCAGTTTTGAAAAGGTCCAATGAATATCCCAAAGGCATTACAAACATAAATAGACATGCAATCTCACTTGAGATTTTTCTAGACTCGAGCTAAATAGCATTGCTTTAACATTAAGTGTCTCTATGCTTTTGCTTTTTGAGAGCGCATTTGACAAACAAAAATTGCTTCTGGATCAAATAGAAAAAAAATTTGTTTGAAATGCTTTCAGGCCTCATAAAGTACACATGATCTGTTTCTTTCTAAAAGTGCTTTATTTTTAAACCATTTAAACCTCCTTTAGACATGTATACTGTTCTATAATGTCGACCTAGTTCATAAATATGCAAAGTACAGCTTTCATATGTGGCCATAAATAAGCAGAGCATGTGAAAGAAGAAAAGAAAAAAAACTGACCTTAGTCCTTCTTGACACACAATTAACAATTTACTCTCAGGTGAAAACTGATTCTTAACAGATTGTACAAAATCAGGATTTGGTTTGGTAAATGGAATCCCAAAGAATAGACCAGAAAAATTATTGTGTAGGGTCCTCTTAACAATTGTGCCTGTACAAAGTTAAACAAATTCATATGCAATGTCAGTCTCAGATGATCACAATATATTGAACAAACAAACAAACAAAAAGAAATGAGATAGGAAGGAGCATTACCAAGATCATTGTCTTGATTCTCAATAAAAAGAGGCACATGGTAACAAGATTTTATATGTGCTCTATCAAATTGAGATTTGTCTCTAACATCCAGAACTTTATAACCCTCATCTGCAGTGATAAGCTTCTTAGCTTCTTCATCACTTATAAAACTCACTTTTGCTCTGATTTCGAAAGCTCTCAGGCGAATTGGTTTCGTTAGGAAAGTTCCTCTAGGATGAATTTGAAATTCTAACCAAGATGTCTTGCATCTGCTGAAAACAAATATGAGTCACTTACCTGTAATGCCCAATTTCAATTTCCATAGTACTTTTTTTTTGGTCAATCAAACTTGAGTCACAAGATTACTATGTAAAACCAAGCAATGACTAAATACTGCTAGAACTATTGTAAAAGCGCTTATGATAGCTAAAAAATGCTTTTAAACAAATAGAAAAAAATTATCATTAGCATAGCAACTAGGGCAACATACGACCTCTAATAAAAGTTTTGGACCGTGGATGCTACTATTAAACATGTATCCAAATTAATTTCATTTTTGAAGTGTTTAGTTTTACGTGGAAGAAAGTGAAAAATACGTAAAAACAAAAACGGATGTAGTGTTGAAATGGTATTAACTTTAATAAGACAATAACTTCACAAAAGTATCAAATAAGTAAAAAAATGCCAAAATGGCCATGACTTTTTTCTGAACTTATTTAGCACTTTTACGAAGTTAGTATCTTTATTATGCATCACCAAACTTTAAAATAATTAGTTTAACCCAAAATTAGAAGACTAACCATTTCAGCTATTATTCCAAACGAAAACTGCTCTTTTGAAAAAACACAACAAAATGCGCTAACTTCTTGAAGTACTTACAATAATTTTTTTTGTGTTTCCTCCTGAAGTGTTTTTTGCCATCAGAAGTGCTTTTGCAGGACTCAAAAGCAAAAAAAAAAAAGGTAGTTTGAGACCTGAAAGAACTTTTAACAAATTTATTTATGTTTGTTTCAAAAGAGTGTTTTTTTTTTTTTTAAATTACTAGAAGCACTTTCTCATGATCTCAAAAGCAAGCAAATATACCCTAAACCCAGAAAGATTTATTATCATCTTGAAATAGAGAGAAACAAGTTATTAAATTTCAGACTCGACACAAACATTTAAAAAGAAAGAAAAATTCCACTTGTACCCTTAGTTTTACTTTTCGGACATGGTAACTTATTTGAGAGGAAGCATCAAGATTTAGATTGCCAAGTTCGCTATTCTTGAATTGAGACGCAACATCAAATGACATACAAAAAAATAAAAATAAAGAAAGAAAAATAAAATACCGTAAAAAAATAAAATGGAAACAGAAAAGCTAATCACCTTGTGGAAAAGATAGTCGAGGAAAAAATGCTAATTCCTGACATTTTAGATTTATGGCTTGAACTGCTTAAGCTCAGCTCTCTGTTTGTCTCTCATCGTTTGAGCTGCAAAACAGCTAAAGAAGGCAAAGCCAACAGTGGCCCGAAGAAATTTGGGAGGGGCAATTGGTTCCTGACACGTGGTAATGCGAATTGGATATATTTGCCGTATTTTTCATGGTCTTCTTTCTAGAAGCCATTTCACTAAAACAATATTCATAAATTTTCCTTGCTAAATCTATCATGTTGTAAATTTTAATTTTTTAAAACTTCATAAAAATTTCTACCTAACTTCGATATTTAATAAAATTTTAATTTTTTTCAAGTATTAGGCAAAATGTAATTAACATAACCTTACAATTGTTTTGATCTATCATCTTCATAAAATTATATTTAATACAATATTAATCGATCATTTAATACATATAGATCAATTAATCATAATTTTGAAACCATCTAAGTGGCAGGTTCCTTTTCTCCTCTTGCATCTTAAATTTTAGGAAATTTCATGATTTTTTGTGAAATTGAAAAAGTAAAAAGTTTAGAAAATAGGCAATTACAACCCTAAATATTACGTTATTACAATACACTCCCTTAATATCTTGACTTTATTGCATTTTGCAAACATTTCTCCTAAATCAGTCACTATAGTTTCTAAACTTAATCATCTTTTTGATATCTTAATAAAAGTAGAAGGAACAACTTGTAATTGAATCTAAATTTCATACCTAAGAAGCTAATATCTCTTGGTTTCATACCCATAATTTTGGAGCATAAGCAAGCAATTTGATGATATCAATGAAGTCCATAACTATTTCTCTCCATTTGTCATATTGCAATTTAGGCTCTGGACAGTGTAAATATACGTAGCTCATGCGATAGCTAAGATTTTTGGAAAGTCATTCAAGAGAGAACAATAAAATTATCATTTTTCTGCAATCAATGGAAAATTGCATATATATATATATATATTCGATCACATCTAACATTACTCGGAAAATATTATTATTTCACAAAAATTTTACTTATTTGAACATTCATTCAAGGTTAACAATCTTGAATTCATACAGAACCAAAACAAAAACAATAGTATGAGCAAGTCTCTGGAAGTAGACTCACACAACACGAGCTATAAACTTCCCTTTATTAGCTCGAAAATTCTTTTCTTCAACAACAGTACCAACAAATTATGAATCAACATTGGATCTTTTCTTGGTGGTGTAAGGGTAGTACTCCTTGCCAGCGTCCATTCTTGTAGTCTGACCCCCAGCATCAATAAGCGAAGAAGTTACAGCCAAGGCGGCTCCCGCAGAAAGCGCAGTTGAAATGCTCTTTGCTGTAAGGACAACACCGCCAATCAATATAGTTAATAATATAATTCCGAGACCAATGTCCAG
Organism: Elaeagnus macrophylla; assembly: GCA_029378325.1. NCBI lineage: Eukaryota > Viridiplantae > Streptophyta > Magnoliopsida > Rosales > Elaeagnaceae > Elaeagnus > Elaeagnus macrophylla. The sequence continues at coordinate 25,431,950 of CM055648.1, read as the reverse complement.
CTCCATACAAAACATCAATAGTTCAACACTAGGAAAAGAGAAAATGGTCTCTTATCAAAAGGAAAGGAAATTGGTGAACCATGTTTGATAACAATTCTAATTTATGATTTGTGATTTATGATTAAACAATTGATTTTGTAATTTCTAATTTTTTATAAAAATATTTATTAATGTGTTTGAAAAAAAAATTTATATAGTGATTTTCAAAATAAAAAATAAAAAATCACATCTAAGTCATTTGATAACACTTTCTGTTTTTTTTTTTTTTTTAAACTTTAAAATAAAGAAAAAATTGGGTTATTTTTTTCTACAAATTTTAAAATTTTTAATCATTTTCTTCCAATATTTATACATATAAAAGTTATAAGAATTGATTTATTGTATAGAAAAAATATTTAGTCAAAATAAAAAAAAATAAAAATCACAAATTTGATTCAAAATTTTTTTTTTTTTTTTAAAGATTTATAAATCACCTCATATTTTAGTAGTGATTATTTAAAAATATAAAAATAAAAAATCGTTATCAAACATGCATGATTAAAACATAACTTGAAAAAAATCAGAAATCAAAATTAGTATCAAACAAGCCTTTAGTCATTTCTTGTCAATTTTAATTTTTTTGAATTTTTTTAATGAAAAAATTTAAATTTGATTGAATTAAATCTTAGTAACATGATGCTAGTAGATGTTTGAAAAAGAAAATGTCACAAAAAGTTGAAAAAAATGAAAAATAAAGTTATTAAAATGACAAAAATTAGCCTAAAATGACCAAAGTGTTCACATTTATAATAGTTAGATGACTAATGTATACCAATTTAAAGAAAAGTGATCAATGTGTTAAATTTGTAAAAGCTAAGTGAACACAAGTGCAATTTTTTCATTTCCTGATCAAATTTACAGACTTTTTCATTTCAACAAATTCGTTTAGATTGGAAAGTTGCTCCATTATTGCTGAATGAGATGACGTTTCTTTTCCTTTTCTTTTTGCCCGTTACTTAACTTTAAAGCATAATAGTGTCTTTTAATTTCCCCTACTTAAAACTACAGAATTTAAGTCATGAAAGTCAATATAGCAGCCATATGCCCATATTTGCCAAGTAATGGCAAGATCATGGGAGCTTAAGGGATGGGAATGTAAAAGTGAGGGGATGCTTATATCAGATCAGGATGTCTCAACCTCGACTCCATTCATGCAGACCTCGAGGCCAATACAAGTTGCTTTGCATTTAAGGAAAGAACAGGATACATAAACTAAAACCCAGAAATATGTGCAGTCTGCATATCCTAAAACTAAAGAAGATGGTAAATGAAAATTTAGGCATAAGACATGAATAGAAATATTCTAGATGGACAGTGACTAGGAAAAATATATAAAAATAAATAAATGCAAATAATTGAAATGTAGATGATCAACCATCATTAGAATGTAACAAGCGGATTTTGGAATTTAATATAATTTGATCAGAGTCACCAAACTCATGAATTGTTTGATCCTTCCTATGATCTAAATTCAGCACTAAGTAATATTTCATACAGCTAGGAAGACAGTGATGACATCTTATTTTGCATTGTACCACTTAATATCTAAACACAATAAACATACAATCTGTATTTGCAAACCAAATACGTACAAACATGCAAATAACAGCACCAGTTTCATAAACCAATAAGACAGCAAATTTTGTATGTAAATATCTTACGTGGTGCACACAAACCATCTAAGTAACATCAAAAGTGAAACATAAATCTATAAAACTGTAGATGACGTCCCAATTTACATACAATACTGCTAATCACTTGTAGCTTATTAGTAATAGACCACATATATTTCAAATACAGTTGCACCGAACCTAGCCTATCCATGCTACTTAGCAAGAGTGAACCTCAACTCCATGATTTCTATATTATACGTCACAATAACTAATATGTTTGTGAATCTAAATCACTAAAACACAGAAATTATTATCCGTCAAACATTTATAAATAAGATGACAAATCCAGATCAGCCTTTGGAACACTACACAAGAAAATGCCAGACAACTACTCTTCAGAGGAAGAATTAAAAATAATCCTAGACTAAGCATTCAAGTAAATCATCACCTTTATAACCGAGTATTGTTGACCCAGCAACAAAGCCACCAACAGCTCCATTGATGAAATCTCGCTTCATCCTGTAATTCTGCACGAGCTGCTCAACACCGATGTAAACTCCCCCAATTGCAGCAAATGTCACCCCATAATTACCCATCATCTTGAGAGTCCTTAGCAGCCCAGGAAGAGCAACACTTCTCTCAACACGAGGAACATCATACCAAGTAGCAACAATGGTTCCAAAAATAGTTCCAGTAACTAAACCTGTGGTTGCACCTTTGAGTGTTTTCGTAAGCGGGGTATCCTCATCCTCCAGATACCGACGTTCTGCTGGTTCCAAAGAGTCCATGGCTTTCAACTGATTGGTTATCAACTAAAGCTACAGAAGTATAACAGAAACATGAACCCCTTGATGGGAAAGTGCCAATGCTTAAGCAATTCCTCAAGTCTCAACTATACTATACAAGCCAAAGAGGTAAATCACATTAATCCTTTAGCCCCATTCAGGGTGGCCCAAGAGTGTCTGAGGCCCTAGCCACCGTTAAAAACAAGCATGAAGAATAAAACTACAACCCAAACAAGCAGAACATAGAAAGCGACATGCCCATGATCCAAATGTAATCTTAATTTAAATGTAATTGAAAGAGGTTTTCTTTAATTTGCAACAAACATAAAATCTATCTACAGAGCACGATGAGGAAATAGTTTCAGAAGACCAACTAATAAAATTTGAGAATCAAAACTGAGTCTGAGAGAGATATCTTACATGTTATAGAAGAAGGAGATGGACTGAACTAGCGGCAGTGGAGCTTCGCGAACGGCAATTGGAAAATTTGTGACCAGCTGTGTTGGTGTTGGAGAGTGAGAGAGTGAAAATGAAATTAGGGGTCGGTTGAACGAATGGTTTGGGGCTTTGGACGGGTTTGTTTTCGTAATTTGTCGTACTATTTTTTTTTCTTAAAAAATTTACTTCGGTACTTTAGGCTGAAATATTTAAATGGTATTTTAATTTTATAATTTTTATACTCTATTCCTCTTATTTTTTAGATTGTAGTTTTTTTATTTTAATAAACAAAACTATTTTTTATTTTTTATAAATATAGTTCATTTACGTTTTATTTTTCATATTTAATTTCTTTATAATACTTTATATTTTATATAAAAATCCGATTAAAATTAAATTATAATTCTGATTTTTTAACAAATCATCAAAATAATTAAAATTTCACTTGCATTATATGGTCCAATGAATTTGGGCCAATGACCCAATAGTTAACAAGAGGCCCAGTACTAAGACGCATTTCACAAACACGCAGTCGTTGTAAAATCAGCAGAAAACACGATATTATAGAGGGAGGGAGCATTAACTCCACCACCAGTACCCCATTTTCCGAGAAAATATTTTCCTGGAAAATGCCGACTGCCGAGGACGTCCGCAATCTCCCCATCGACATCACTTTTTCTCGTCTCGGAGGTAATACACATACTCTCTCTCTCTCTTATTTAGTCTCAGTGAATTCAAATCAACTGGTGGCTGATGCCCGATTTTTGTTCGAATTCTGCGTTATCTGTGTGTGTTTGTTTTTTTTATCCTGCTTCGAATGTTTTTATTTGATTGAATTAATTTTATTTCGGGATTTTGATTGAATTATAAGAATGGTTGGTCGATCGGAAGAGAATACCAGCTGATTGGCGAAAGCGATTGGCTGCAATAAGAGCTCGAATAGCCAAGGAGTTCGCATCGCTTCCTAAGGATATTGATCCCTATTTTCATAACTTAGACCCTGAAGGTTAGTAGTCTGTATCTATTTTAATTATTACTATGTTTGATGTCAGGTTTTCAAGATGTCTGAATGGTTCATTATAGAGTCCGAAACTGTTAAGTTCTTCATTGAACTTGAACTTAGTTATCCATTTGTTTTCGATGCGTGTGAGTGAATTGACGTGAACTCAATATCTTATCTACTGCGTTCTACTGGTCCTTGCTGGAATCCGATATCTTCATTCGACTGTGAAGAAAATACAAAATTATAAAATATAATTGTTTCATTTTTGTTTTTTTAGTTTCATGGGGACTGACAAGGGGCTAGGGGGCTTTTTGCGTATAATCAGTAATATAGTTATATCATTGTAATGATTAACGTGTATTAAACTTTGTAAATAAGCGACAATATGGACTATCCTTTTCCCACTCGATCGGTAATCTTAAGATTGATTTGAAAAGAAGATTGCAATTTGAAGATAACTTCTATCATAATGAGGCAAGTCTAGGCCAACATTCAATAGGAGCACGTTTGGGTTTACTACTATAAAAAGTTGTTTTAGTATCAGTGTTTTAAGAAGTGATTTATTTATTTATTTTTAAGCTATCCCCCTTTAAAAGAAACACTTCTATTGTTTTAAAAGTGTGCTCATATGCATCGAATGTGCTTTCTATTTTACTGTTTACACCTACATCTCTAAAAGCACTTTATCTTCGTGCCTCCAAGTGCACACTTAATCCTTAAATAAATTATTGCGGAAAAAATTTAATGGGTCCAAAATATAATACCGTGATTGACTTCTTGGACTTGGGAATTTAGTATTCAATAATTAGTCATGTCAAGTAATCAGTATTTTTAAGAATTTAGTGATTAATATGTTTTGCTAAGCGCAAAAATCAAGGAAATCACACTGGAGGTGGCTACATTTTATCTTGTTTGGCATGTGGAGAAAGCAACAATGGTAACTTATCTAAAAGGCTGAATTTTTACAATGAATATTAATGATGCTATAAGTCTTCCATCCTTTTAGGCTCCTTTGTTATTGAAAAGTTATAAAGTTGTGCCTTTCTTGTAACATGTAGCCTATTATTATAAAAAGGTAAGCATAGCTGGTTGTACAGCCTTGTCATATTAGTATAAAAAGTGAATATAATAAGGCAATATGACTGATGAACTTGGGAATCTGAATATGTGGAACCACTTCAAAAAGGAAGATGCTAAGGTGAGCCAGTGGAACAAATAGTTTGAAAATACAAACTTATGTAAGAATTTTTTTTTGGTTTTGAGCTTCGATATATGTCTGTAAAAGGACTTCAGCTGCTCTAGCTTTACCATTTATTTTTGGTTATAGGATCCAACAATGTTTGTTTTAGTTTATGATCATAAACTTTGGGTATTCTACTCCAAATGTGTTGAGTATTTTACTATTATTCTTTCTTTTGATCATAAGAGTACTTTATTGTTTTCAGGAATCAATTACTTAGAAGCTAAACAGACATACGATATTCTTTTAAAGTCAACTCCAGAAAGCCGGAATATATTTGGCCGGCTATCAGGTGCTTCTGTAAGTTTTCCTCCCTCCCCCATCTTTTCTCCATCTACTCTTAAGACCATTTATCATTCACATACTTTTATAACAATTTGGCAGGGTGCTTGGGAGACAATTGTTCGTTCTTTTGAGAAAGATTATGTTTACCTTGGCGAGGCTGCTCAGATAATGGTCGTAAATGTAAACTATGAGATGTAAGTGTATTATTGCAGTCTGCTGCATAGTAATTGTCATGCTGATGAAATTAAAAGGCATGTCTTTAATTTCTAATATGTTCCTATTCATCACCCTTTTTTCTACCATGAAGCCCATATCAAAAAAAGCAAGTTCAGAAGATTCAGCAACAGCTAGCAGAACTGGAGCGCAAGGAAGCTGATATTAAAAGAAATGCAGCTCTATCAGCGGCCAAATATGCTGAGGCTTGTCAAGAGCTTGGTTTACAGGTCTTGATTAAAGAACCTCCACTGGTGGTTTGCTGACATAGTTTGATCTTTATATTTTCTGTTACAATCGGTAATTCGAATGACTTTTTGCTTAATGCAGGGAAATAATGTGAGGCTTGAACTTTTAGAGACTGCAAAATCACTTCCAAGCACATTTAGCAGAATTTTGGTAGTACTTAATAGTGATTCTGTCTCACAAGCCATGGAGTATTATTCCAACTTTGTCAGAGAAGCTCATACTGAAAAGGACGTAAGTCCATAATGGCTACTAAGTCCATAATGGCTACAATGTCTTGTTGGATCCTAGCTTGCGTTCATAATTTTCATATGCTAATTAATGTTGAGAGTAGAGAAATTTACTTTTTACTTAATGGAGATATTTAAACACTAATGCAGAAAGTCTTGACCATCATACCAAACTTGAGAGACATTCGGGAACATCCTCCATCTGTGAATGTTTCTGTGGGCTCTGAGATTGTTGATTCTTTAAATTTTCAAACTAGCCATTCTGAATCAAAGAATGTGATGGACACAAACATCAATGCAAATAATATTGATTGGGACATCTCTGTGGAATGCTCTCAAATTGATTGGGATATTGGTACTGTAGAAGATACTGAAGATTACGAAATAATCAATGCCAATGAGATCTTTCAGAATTCTGCAACAAATGACAATGCAGAGTCTCATCAAAACCCATCGAATGAAGGCACACATGGCCTGCTTCCACAGATGTCTTGGGATGTTAGTGTTGAAACTCCAAAAATTGATATGATTGATGATGCCAGCTTGCCAAATGTAGGCTCAGACGACCAAATACATGTTTTTCAGAATTCCATGGAAACTAGAACCAAGGAAGATAGAAGTCGGCTTTTGGAGACCGAGTATAGGAATAAGATCCTCGATGATCTGTTCGAGGTACATGCTACTTTATATTATGAAAATATCTGGTTCAATCTTTCCTTTCTTTATTCTAAGTTTATTCTTTGCAGAGAAAATTTTCTGATGTGGTTCTGTGCATTGCTATTAGTTTGGTGTACATTTTATCATCATGACACATCAATACATCATTTGTTTTTAGCAAAATAAAAGACTGAAGAAAAATTAATGTTGATGCATGGTACACTTGATATGTCATCAGATCAAATCATTTTTGAATCAGCGGATAATGGAGTTGAAGAATGAAGAAACAATATCCTTGCAACATCAAGTACAGGCAGTTGCTCCCTTTGTACTACAGCAATATCCCCCTGATGCCACTCAGACAATGTTGTCTGATGTTTCCTTAGCCATTTCATTGCTTACAAACAGGAAAACACGGGATATGATCATGATTCTCAACTCCAAAAGGTAAAATTAAATATTTAGACCAGATCCATTCTCTGCCAATGTTGTCCAATTTTTCATCCTTTTAAATTTTTAGCAGAAGTCATACTTTGTTTTCTTAAGTAGAAAAAACAGCTCTAATGAGTTATTTTAAATTGAATTCTCATGTAAGTTTGTCACAAAGATATACTATTTTACCATATTATTTTCTGATGGGTAACTTTTTCTCTGGTATAAGAACCAGTTAATATAAAGCGATGCACATTTTTAATTTTATGTACTTTTGCCTTTTCAGAACAGGTTTGCTATTTGGCTTGTTATGTCTTTCTTTTTTCCTTCGTTTGCTTTTCTTTTCCCGTTTCCATTCTTGCAACTTTTGCTAAGTGTTGCAATCTTATTATTGCTTTAGCCACTTTAGCATGTTGACTCCTTTTTTCTTATTAGTTTTTGGCTTTCAGTTTCATAAATGGCTTAATTTCTCTCCTTTATCAATGTACTGTTTTACATGCCAACGCTACAATTAGAGTATATGTTTTCTTGTTCTTCCATATAATAAGTTGTGATGCTTAAGGTTTTCATACTTTAATAAATTAAAATGCTTATTTAACCGTGAGTATACCATAATTTCAGATTTCTAGATAGGCTTGTAAGCATGTTAGAGGAAAAAAAGCGTCATGAAATAAAGCTGAAAGAGAGTCTGAAGGACTTGGCTTCTAAGCGCATGGAGCTGCACAATTCATTATCTTCGTCCTGGCCAAAGCAGGTCATTTTGTGATATCAATATATATTGGCTTCTGACTTATACTATTTAGAAATTAATTTTAATATTAGTTATCATCCGGTCTTTTTTTTTCTCCCTTCTCCTTTCCTAAGTTCTTAGTGCTTACAACTCCTAAAATCTGTTTGATGTAGCATTTAATCATTTATTGTTAACTTGATAAGTAGCTACACAGAGCTTTATTTACTTTTCTAGAACTTATATTAACATCTTTTCGATGAACTCAGTTGATTGTTTGCGGAAGCATACTGTAGTCCACTTATGATTGTTGATCTTATTGACATAACTAGTGCCTGTTATATTCACAGGAAGCTGCTCTTGCAAAAACCAAGGAGCTGAAAAAGCTGTGTGAAAGTACCCTTTCATCTATGTTTGATGGCAGACCCGTTAATATTATTGGGGAGATAAATACTCTCTTAACTAGTGGGCTTGGTGCATGAGATCAATTAGGACAGCCAAAGCTTTCACAGTAAGTTGGCTTTTTTTCGTAGGTGAGCCTCTTCTAATTCATACTCATCCTGTAAATCTTCGCTCATTCGATGTGCTCAAAATTCCAGATAGCAGTCATACAAGGAAAGGCAAATTTCGTTTTCTTCCCTCCATAAATGCTGGTTCAAATCTAAATTATAACATATGTTATGTTACCAGATAACAGGCTTTTGAATTGTTTAAGACTATAAATGTTTTGACCGATGATCAAAGACACATGAATTAGGGATTTATTTTGTTTTCTTTTCCCCCCGAGCATAAGTGCAGGAAATTTTAATTGCAATGTGATGAAAATTTCCTTCATTTGATTCCTATATTGATGACTTAGGAAGCATTAGATTGAGCCATTGCAAAGTACTACGAAGAACAGAGGAAATATGATGCGGAATTGCATCTTCTTTAGAACCATTGTGGTACTTAGATCAAACGAGTACATACTGTGATTAATAAGACTTGAAGTACCCCATTTTGGTACTAACCTACTCCTATGAAAGCGATGGGTACAATGGTAAAATAGATGTATGATTGAGAAGAGGAGTGAGGTTTAGTAACACACGGTTGTGAAGGAAGAGTAATAGTAAGAATACTATTAAAGGCATTGGTGTTTTTCCAACAACAAAAAAATGGTAAGAATACGTGCTTAATTGCTTTGTTTAAAGGTATTGGTTTACGTTTTTCTTCTTCTTTTTTTTTTTTTTTAAGAAACAACTCAATACTATACATACAAAAGAGTACCGGACAGAAGTAAAAAAAAAAAATTAAAGAAACAACACGACACACACGAACGAGGTTCTAAGCACACACTTCAAAAAGCTAGCTGATTTTTAGAAGTGTTTACACATATATTCTCTCACAGCATTGGTTTAGATTAAGATAGCAAAATTAGTGAGTAGAAATATAAGGAAAGTTTAAGAGGACAAAGATAAATCTTTTTTTAGACTTCAAAACAAGGTAAGACATATTAGTGCTACTTCACTTTCCCAGATTCTCTTCAGCTTTTATAAATTGTTAAATTTTGTAAAACTTCATAAAGAAAGTACACAACTTTCCCTTCATATAATAAAAATGCGGGTGCTCAAACAATCCAATTAATTCTTATAAAAAATTTTGGATTTAGTTCGGATAGATTGATAAATTTTATAAGCAAATTAAATTTAAATTAAAAAATATATAATTGATTTATATTCGATTCGAATTTAGATTCATAGTTTTATAATTCGATTAAAATCGAACTACTATTAAAATTATAAATAAATATATATTTTATTTTGTAATGTATTATATTTAAATATTATATATATCACAATTACATTAAATTATTATTTTATTTAAATAAAAAAATAAATTTTTTAAATTTTTATAATAATTTAATAGGTCTCTAAGTATACTTCTTATTCTTATTTTCTCTTAATTTAACTATAAATATTAATTTTGCTAAAAATTTAAATGTATATATTATATTTTTTATATAACAATAATTCATAAATAAGTTCAAACTCTGACCTTTTTCGATAAAAAAAAAAAAACTTGATCTTTCAGAATTTGAAATTCGTTTCAATTGATGAGTGCATAGTTTTAAATTCGTTGAAATTAATGGTTTAAAATTGCATGTGTGTTACAATTTATAATTGTTTACAATTAATTGTTTTAAAATAGGGGTGGTAATTTCTGATACGATACGATAATACGATCTGAATACGACACGACACGAATTTTTTTTAATAACAATTGATCAATAATTTTTTTATGTTCTTAAAGATTTTGTTATTTCTTACTATTATAAATAAGTAACATAAAAAAAATTCAAATAAATTTTTTAAAGTACCAACCAATACGAAAGCACGACACGAATAACACAAACAAACACAACACGAACACAACTAACACGACACAATTAAAATCCCTATTTCAAAGTCAAGTACGTACTTATTTTCCTTTTCTCTCCCCACCTTACAAACTACAGCAAATTCTAACCAATGGATCACAAAACACACACACATGTGTTATATATATATATATATATATATATATATATATATATATATATATAAGTACGTATTTATTTTCTTTTTCTCTCACCACCTTGCAAACTACAGCAAATTCTAACTAATGGATATATATATATATATATATAAGTACGTATTTATTTTCTTTTTCTCTCACCACCTTGCAAACTACAGCAAATTCTAACTAATGGATCACAACATACATGCATATATATATATAATACGTACCTCAGTACTCACTACCCTACCGAGCCAAAAAAAAATAATAATAATTAAGAAATTGAATTTTTTTTATACAAAATAAAAAAATAGTAAAAATTATAGTAGCTTATACTCAATTTAATACTAAATTTTTTATGTCATATTATAATAAAAACATAAAATTAGAGCTCAAAAAATATAAAGTTATCACATTATAATTAACTTATAACAAAAATATAATAAGTTAATAATTATTAGTATTATTCATAAATAAAATAAATGCATTAACTAAAAAATTTAAACAAATAGAAAGCTCAGTTAAACACACCAAAATTTATAGTTGTTAAAACTAAAATAAACATATGAAAATATAAACCGTAAAATATGATTTAGAATTTTAAACTTGAGACTATATTTAAAAATATATGTTTATAAATAATATAACACTGACTAATAATAATAAAAATAAGAAATTTTTTATATAAAAAAATTTCAAATAAATTCTAAAATATTATTAAAATAAAATGTCAAATAATATAATATTAAATAAAGTTAAAATTTTGGTCGAAATAAAACATGATAAATATAAACTTAAAATTTTTAAATATAAATTAATTATATTATTGCCAAAACATTTAAATAAGTTTACATAAACTAAAAAAGTATACATAAGCTCATCACTTAAATTTTTTTAATTTTTTTTATCTTAATTTTTTTCTTAAAAACTAATTTAAACATTAGAGCATATATAACTTTCACCGATTTTATCATTTCTAATATTTTTTTTTAATAATTTGCATATTGATGGATCTAAGAAATATAACACCACATAACATAACTTGCCCCATTAAAAAGTAGTAATTTGAATAATATTATGAAATTTAATCATCAAATTAAGTCAAAATCACTAGTTAAATCAAATTATGAAGTTTGAGTACTTACTCAAAACTATATTTTAAAATTTTAAATAAGTTCAAATGTTAGGGACCCCAACTATATATATATATATATACACACATTATAATGCAACACGTTCCGTTTACTTTACTTGATATTTTAGTCACCATTAGATTAAATTATATACCCACCCTTAATCCTCTTTTATTTATTGATATATAACTTCAAGCATAGTTTGGATTGAAAAAAAAAAAAAAGTTGGATTATTCTTCACGGCTTGATATTTCTAGCTAGTTGTTTTTTTTTCATATATATATATATATATATAGAGCCCCTCATCTTTGAATACTGCCAACTCATAGTTGTCAATTAAAACGATAGTGTGTCAAACACATATGAAACTCCTTTACAAGTAAAGTAATATTAATCATTATCTATTCTCATATTATTTTTAAATAATGCTGTATATATTAAATATTATATACATTAAATATTATTAATTGGATATTAAATTAAAAATATTAAATATTAAATAATTACATGGGATCAATTATATTATTATTTGTAACTAAATTGTGATAAAAAAAAATTTATTTTTTATTTTAGGATATTAAATTAAGAATGTAAAGTACATGGGATCAATTATACAGGGTTTGTATTGCTTGCTGTCCTCCGTTTTGTTTCACAAAAAACACAAAAATGGGAAAGAAAGAAAAAATATATCATACCACATTTGACCTGCATGTTATATCTTCCGTCGGTCTCTACATCATCTCAAATCTTCTACAAATTATTTTTTTTGGTAAAAAAAAAAAAAAAAACTTCTACACGTATAGCTACATAAAAATGTCTCAAAATTGCAATGATAGTTATACAGTCCTCACATAAAGAATTTAGAATCTTAACTCGAATACATTACTACAAGCAAACACTTGAATTTTTTTTTTTTTAACAGAAAAAATCTCTCCAAAAGAAAATATGAGAACAGATAATGATTAATATTACTTGTAAAGGTGTTTCATATGTGTTTGACACATTATCGTTTTAATTGACAACTATGAGTTAGCTGTAGTCAAATATATATATTATATATATTATTATATATATATTATAACTTGCTAGAAACATCAAGGTGAAAAGTAATCCAACACTTTTTTTTTTTATCCCAAACTATGCTTAAAGATATATATCAATAAATAAAAGATGATTAAGGGTGGGTATATAATTTAATGTAATAGTGATACTAACAATGATTAGCATTTAATGATGTCGTTAGCAGTGACGGATCTATGTTGTGATTTTACCGGGCTTCAGCCCGGATGGCTTTCAATTTTTTTTTTTAAATTTTTATAAATATTACTAATATTTTTGTAAAATTCAATATATTATTTATATTTAAAATTCTATAAATAAAATCAAAACAATACACTACTTTATAGTCATATATTTTATATAAATTTACTCCTTTTTTGTTCTATCATTCTGTTCTCTGTTGCATCAAGTTAAAACATAGTATTTTTTTTTTTTAAATTATTAAAATTATTTATATTCTTTTTAAAGCTAAATATTTAAATTTATACTCAAATCAATAAATATGTGCTATATATACTTTTAAAAATTATAACTTTTAAACTTTTTATCCATAAATATCATATAATTATTAATTTGAATGATATTGTAAGTATAAATTTGATATATTTAGTAGTCTTCTTTCTTCATAATAATTTACCATCGTTTGATGAATTGTTAAGTTTTATGTCCTAAAGTATCATCATGCTTAAACTTAAATAAAAAATTTTGTTTACATTTAAAAAAAATATATATTTTTAATATTAATTATAAATAAATTAAGATTGAAAATACAGAAGCATTTCTTAATTTTTTTAAAAATATATATTAGCCCACCTCGAAGAATATTTTTGGTTCCGTCCCTGGTCGTTAGAGTGATCTTTATGTACAATTATGACTATTTTACTCTTTAAATTTATGATTTTATGCATGTAATTCAATTAAATTATCCCACGGGGATAAAAAAAAAACACTTAGAATTTTGTAAGAACAATAAATGGAAAACCTTTACCGACAATTCTAAACCCTTATCACTTATGTATTATATTTTTAAATTCGTCTGTATTTTAATAAAATTTTATTAATAATTAGATGTATAATCACTTATATTTAAATAATATTTTTCTTAAATGTACCATATAAAATTGCTTAATTTATAAAGAGTAATGATATTACCATTAAAAAAATTTATTAAATTTTTAGTTTATCTTTATAATTAATCGACCATAGATTTATAACCACAGCCAACAATTTTCATCGTCTCAAATAATCATGGTGGTCTTTTTTAATATGAGTTCAAATTCCTTTTCTCTAGATGTCGAAATGATTCATTGATGAGGTTGTACTTTAAAATAAATTTTACTTATCAAAAATAATTATTTTTATCATATTTAATATATATCATATTTATATAATATAATATAATTTATTTATGTTAATAAATTATAAATTTTTTTATTTTTTATTTTTAGCTTTATATTTAATTACTTAGTGGATATAGAGTACCCAAAAAAAAATCTTGCATCTCCTATCTCACCCTCTCTTGTCCAAAATACAACCCCATATAAATCCTACTACATATTCACGTCTAATTCATTCATATTTTTTCAAACAAACCAAAAATGAAGAATACTCCATCACTATTCTCAACCTCAACAATCCTCATCACCCTTGCTCTCTTCACTACACTTTTCAACCCAACCATCTCAGAACTCTGCAACCCAAATGACAAAAAAGTCCTCCTACAAATCAAACAAGCTTTCAAAAACCCATATGTCCTAGCCTCATGGAATCCAAACACAGACTGTTGTGACTGGTATTGTATCACATGTGATCCCAAAACACACCGCATTAACTCTCTCACAATCTTCTCCGGTCAAGTCTCCGGCCAAATCCCTCCACAAGTCGGCGACCTCCCTTATCTCCAAACCCTCCAATTCCATAAACAACCAAACCTCACCGGCCCCAATTCAACCCACCATTTCTAAACTCAAAAGCCTCAAAGAGCTTCGTCTTAGTTGGACTAATCTCTCTGGCTCTGTTCCGAACTTTCTCAGTCAACTCAAGAACTTAACTTTAATCGAACTCTCTTTTAACAACCTCACTGGCTCAATACCCAGTTCACTGTCTCAACTTTCGAATCTGAATTCTATGGATTTAAGCCGTAACAAGCTTACAGGTTCAATCCCAGATTCGTTTGGTGAATTCAAAGGGTCTGTTCCTGCTCTGGATTTATCACATAATCAACTCTCTGGTAAAATACCAACTTCTTTGGGCAAATTGGACTTCAATTTCAAAATAAATTTGTCACGTAACAAGCTTGAAGGCGATGGTTCAATGTTATTTGGAGTGAATAAGACAACCCAGACCGTGGATTTGTCTAGGAACTTGTTAGAGTTTGATTTATCGAAGGTTGAGTTTTCAACAAACTTGATAGCGTTGGATCTTAATCATAATAAGATCACGGGGAGTCTTCCGGTCGGGCTGACTGCACTGAATAATTTGCAGTCTTTTAATGTGAGTTATAACAGATTGTGTGGTCAAATTCCAGTTGGTGGAAAGTTACAGAGCTTCGACGTCACGTCGTATTTCCACAACCAGTGCTTGTGCGGTGCTCCACTTCAAAGCTGCAAGTAGATGAAGATTATAGGCAACTGAAAAGTGTACTAAATAGTGGATTTGGAATTTTTTTTTTAAATTAAATATATCAGTTATGTTTTTAAAATATTGGTGCATATCTATTACTTTAATTTTTAATAATTAGTATAATTAAGTTATTTTCATAAATTTTAATCATATAAATAAAATAAAATGTACCATTTATTAAAATTAAGGTTATAAATGTGTGTCAATTTTAAATAAAATAACAAATATATTTAATTTATAAAAAATAAATAACTAATAGAGCGTTTTTTCCACCTTACATAAATTCTCTTTTTAATAGTTATAAAAAAAAAATTCTCTTTTTAATAATCTGTTATTCGTTAGAATTTCATATTTTTTAAAAATAAAATAAAAATAATGCATCTTCATACTAATTTATTGAAGAGAGATTAATAAATTCCTATATCTACTCCCATTCATAATTGACAAAGGAAATACGGATGTTGCATGTTATTTTTTTCATTAAATTAAACCATGAAAACGATTTGATTGCTCAAATTTATATATATAATTAGTCAAATTAAAATGAATAAGAATACTCCACCTTTTTTCTTCTTTCATAAAGGAATTTAAATTAATTATTATTTATTTATTTGTTTTGAATAAATATTATAGAAGTAACTCTGTTATTTATTCCCAAAAATTATACTGGTTCAAAAATTAAAGAATTATCAAAGATCAAATTTGTTGACATATCCCTATTGAGAAGATCTAAGCTTAAATAGATACTAAAAAGAGATAAAATAAAAATTTTGAATCGACAGATTTATTGCTAAAATTTTTATGTTTAAAACTTTATATATTATTGATGTATTTTTATTTTGAATGAATAAAACTTCTTTCTCAAAAGGATATTAAAATAAACAAATTAAATTGGTCGGTGGAAATTTTTTTACCAAATTGATACCCCACCCTATGTATATATATTTAAGAATCATTGAGGGAAAAAAAAGAGAGCTTACATATTTATTTATTTAGTTCTTAAAATATTTTAATTCATATAATTTAATCTTTATTTTTTATAAATTTAATTAAAATTTTAATTTTCGTTAAATTGATTTAATAATATTATTCTTAACTATCATATTATTGAATAGTTAACAACTTTGTTATATATTTTCAAATAAATTGAAGATCAAATGAGTTATGAAATTTTATAATATTTTAAGTATAATGTCGTTAAATAATTTAACGAAAATTATAAATTTGACTAAATTTTATGAATTGAAAGATTATGAATTAAATTATAAAATTTTAAATAAGTTAGAGACTAAACGAATAGATTATCCCAAAAAAAAAAAAATTTAACAGCTCTATGAATTTTACCAGACAAGCAACATCAAAATACAAAAAAGGTATTTTTTTAAATAAATAATTTACACACTAACAAACTTTCATAGGGTTCAAACACACGATCACTTTTTTTTTTTTTTTGAAACAAAAGAGACTCTCGAGGGGAGATGGGATAACAGCTTTTTCATCCCTCGAACGAACGAACCAGTGCATGTAGCCCAATGGCGTTACCCACTGGGCTATCTCACTGTAGGTTATGAGCACAAGATATTGACAACAGTATTTACTTCTGTAATCACAATTATGTGAAACTCAGCTATAAATCCCACATGATTGTGTCTATATAAGAGTACCTATGGTGTTTTCTGGCTTAGCAGTTGTTTGACCTTAACAAGCTGTTGGCAGTTAGTTTAAGGTGTGAATCTTTCCTCCAATTTTTTTCAGTCTCCAAGAAACAATATTAAAATTCAGGAAGAAAGTGAGCCTTGCAAAACATGCAGGGGCTAGGATTATGAGATTGTATCTCCCTTGACATCTAAAAATTTTCCTCCATAGCACGAACTGGAAACGAACTACTGGTCCGCTAAGCTAAATTTATGGAAAAAATTCCCAACTCTAAAAAAGTTTATTAGTGGTAGAACATTCACAATACTTCATCATTGTTCCAACAAAACAATGTACACATTTGTTTTCACTCCCTAAACCTTTGATAATATAAATAAAGATAAAACCTAAAACCCTTTATTCTGTTCCTTCTCTGAGGGGTGTTCCTTGTTGTTTACAAAGACACCCAATTGTATATGTGAGTGAGAGGTGAAGAAGGTTACCATGAATATACTATTATATGTGCATGTATCTTCTTCACAGATTAATGTTATACTGTCACAATGGAGACTCTTTCCAATTTAATCTGCTAAGCCCGTCAACAATGGCCCTGCGGAACTCACCGTTGTGGAGAATGAAAGATGAGACGTGCCCTCCAGTTACCCATCTTACTTCTGAGCCTGGCCAAGCCTTTTCAAGCTCCAGTACTGAGTGCTTTGGTATGTAACCATCATCCTGAATCGTCATTTCAATTAGATTACAAGTTTGCATGCACGGACTAAAAATTGCAAGGAATTCAATTAAACAATTAAATAGTACATGAAAACATCCAATCCAAGCAAAACATTCCAACAAGAGAAGCTAGCCGGGTAATCAAAATAACAAGTTAGAGGCAGGCTCAAGGCAAGAGTAGACACATTCAGTTTTTCAAACCATGTTACTCCCACAAGAAACCATTGAACAATCAGAGTTAACCTTACAGGGAAAATGCAATAAGACCATAAAACGGGACAATGATACGGGGACTGCAGTGCAGAATATAACAGCATTAACAGAACAAGTTTAAGATGTATATACTTACAGTGGCAGCAACAAATATTACAGCATTAGGATTTTTGGGAATGGGAAACCGTGTGACATCTGTGAGAGACAAGACATTTCTCATTCGTTCTCTAACCTCCTCGAGAGTCATTACAGCCTTCTGAGCTGCAAGATCCTCTCTCAGTGCCTCCCAAGCAGTGGCATGCTTTAGTATACCCTCACAGAATGCCACTACAGCAGAATGTGGAGAGAGAAAAGGAAGGGTTGCAATGGGTGTCGGGTGCAGTGACCCAACCATAGCAGCATGTACTCCTCCTAGATTACATAAAATAATTAATTTTTGCACCAAAGAAAAAGAGATAAAATCAAGGCATATATTTTCTGTTTTGGAAAGTAACAGTATGAAAAATTAAGAAGATATCTTTATTGTAACAATATCTCCAAAATATCGAAACTTTTTGATAAAAATGGACAAAATATTCAAAAATCTTGTGTTATATGATATCATGGATTTTAAATTTATTAAAATTTTATATGTTTTACATATTTTTTTGTTGTATATCTTCGATATTTCGGTAAATTATGAGTGCCAATATTTTTATAAATATTGAAATTTTAATCCTTGAATCAAGGCTTGATTGTGTTATTCTGCAATTACGCACTGTCTGATATTTTATTTTCAAAATCTGAAATTTAAAGTAAATGCATATTGTGACTTTGAAGGACAAAAAAAAATTAATGTGGAGTGACAACCTTAATGCCCTAATTGGGAAGCAGTTGTTCCTAATATCTAAAGATATTACACAAGACTTCCAGTCAGCTCTTACCCATGCTAAGCCCACAAACACCCATCTTGCCAAAACCTTCTTCATTGTCTAGCCAATGCAAAAGACTACGAGCTTCTTCAATCGTTGCCCTTCCTAATAAAAGCAAGTCACTAACGCATAAGAGTTTGGCACCACGTTGAAGCACCGGACGCCTTTGTCCATAGAAAGGACTGCAATAAGAAGTTTAAACCATAAACCCATAAATGTCATGAAATATAAACATGCAAGTATGTTTATGGGAAACTAGTGTGGCCCACTGGGTAGATATGACATACCTCTCAAGCACCATAGTTGCAATGTTTTCTTTCAATAATGGTCCTCCAAGACGCAGTCGCCTTTCAAATGTGTGGTCCCCAGTGCCTGTAAAAAGAGTTGTAATCCAAATGGCAGAGGTGTTAAATGTCAACTAAACTCTAAATCTAAATTCAGTTCTAATCATAAGTTAACTTCATATCCATATACCATCTTATAGAAAATGAAATTTATACAACAATTACCCAAACATTACAGAAAAATATCGAAAAGTGGTCAATGAAAAATTGGATCATTTCCAAGATAGAAAATCATATGCTCTGTCCAAATTCTCACATCAAGAGGCAATAATAATTAAACTATTACCTCATTGAAGACTCACAGAAACATTCCCCAACCTGCCATCCTTGCGAATGTCACATTTATGATTTAACCAGCAAAATAGCAAAATGATCACTTTCAAGCAATGATATATGTTGAGGGGATAGCATTTATGCATGCCAATTCAATCTTTCAAGTAGATCAAAAATTGTTCACAATATAGATCTATAATCTAGTCATTTCTACATATATATAATACTAGACTTGATAAGAAAGACAAGTGAACCGAAGACAAGATCGGGTATGCGATGGAGCCTCAAAAATTTCTAGACTTTAATTGAAGTACATAAGTAACAGTAACACTTCTGATTAGCATAGAATTGACAATTCAACCAACTATAAAGCCCAAGTCATGAATATTAGAAGCCAATAAATAATCTGACTTTCAAAGTTAAAGTTGATCTTTCATGCGGCAAATAAACTGAAACAAAAACTTGATTCAAATAACAATTGGAGAAATGCTTAAATGCTGTGATGAATGTTGGATTCCTATTAACTAAAGAAATTTCAATCAATTTATCTACTGAAGTGAAGACCAAAACGATCATCAAGTAGGAAAAAGATTTTGAGAAACACAAATCCAATAAGAAAACTCAACAAACAAATTCATCAAACCTCAAGAAGCATATAATAACTCCAATCTTTATTGGGGATAATAAGAAAACATAAAACAAAAAATATCAACCCATCAAATGTATTCAATCACAATAACCATATAATCACCTCCAATCCAAACTATATTAGGGAAAATAAGCAAACATAAAACAAGAAAAATCAACCCATGAAATGTATTAAATCTAAATAAGCATATCATAACCTCCAATCCAACCTTTATTAGGGAAAATAAGAAAACATAATCCAGCTTCATGACATAAACTAAATCAATATAAAACAAACCCAATTTTGATCCATGTAGAGTTAAAAGATATACCATGTCAATGAGATACCTGCAAGATGAACAACACAAGCCATGCTCTGTGGAGGCACACCTTTTGGGGTGAGAAAGGCAACTCTTGCACTGTGACTCTCAGGTGGCAATGCGCTAAGAAGCTCTTCATCACAAGGGGTCCTGAAGACCCCTTCTCTAAGACAAGCTGTCTTGCTTTCCCAAATTGTTTTCCAAAGGGGTTGAATCAATGTGGGTTTCCAGTTCTGGCCAACTACTTCTGGAAATAATTGCTTGATCATCCTTTCAAGCAAATCAAGTTTTGTACCACCCCATCCTCCTGAAAAAAATGGCGGGCTTATCTTCGATCTGTGCACAAATGCACCATACACATGGTCCAACACATAATGGAGCAGTCCAATATTAACTGTGACCATCTTGATGTAATCCCAGGTATTCACACAAATCAATTATCAAATCTAATTTTGTAAAGTTCGTCAACTTTCGGACGATCCCAGAACTAACGATTTGTGATTTGATGATTTCACTATATAAACATAAATATCATGAACGACAAAAACCCATTACCCAGATACCAGAATAAAAAATTACAAAGAAATTTCCATCAGATATTAAACCAAATTTCTATTGAAAGATTATGTAAAAAAGAGAATAAAACTATGAAGAAATCAAAAATCAAAAATCAATGGCCATTGTCACTGGAGGTTTATGCAGATAAAAGGAGTCAAAACAATAGAAAACGATAAGGAAGCGAACGGAGGACAGAGACGAAGAGATCTACGACCCACCGCTTGAAAACTAGGGGCGGAGAGACAGAATAACCTGTCAAGTAAGAGGACACCGTGGACTGGGGCCCACTTACCAACTAATGTTTATCCTTTTCATTTTTTTTTTTTAAGTTTCAAGTTGAAATTGGAAAAAATATATATATATATTGAAATTGTTGCTTTGTCGAGTGAATTGATTTATGAAAATTACATTCGTTACAAATTATTTGGCTAGACATGATTATTTCACATCAAAATTATTATACATTATAATTAACATGGATAACGTTATTAAATTATATGTATTAAATTATAAATTTAAAAAATAAAAAAATTGTAATTATACATAAAATTTTAGCAATTATTAGTACTTATAAAAAAACGTTATCTGGATGAATGAATTATAACGAACACTATCCAATTTTTTTTTTTTCCGAAGAGCTGACTTTTGTTAAAAAAAAATTATTATACATCATAAATTGTAAGATATAATGTTTATAAGTCAACAATAAATAAAAAGTTTAATATTAATATTATTTATATCGAACATTAGCCAGTCACAGTGAATCGGTGGATTGGCGTTTTGATTGTCGGTGCAATATTAATATTCAATTCTCAACTTTCACTTATATCGCATAACTTAAATAAATATTCATCATTTAAAAATAATAATAATCAATGTAGCACAAAAATATAATTTGAAACAAAGAGAACAATTTTATTTACCAAACCATCACTAGAAATCTAGAATAACACTTAAATTATGAAACTTCGAAAAAAAAAAAAATCATAGTTTTTTATTTGCAAATATGAATTTTTTTTATTGAATTTGTAAATATGAAATAAGCAATAGAAATTCATATTCAAGAATTCAATTAATTGTGGCCCCATATTCGATCCTTTCTTATAATTTAAAGTAATTGTTGAGTGTATTCGATCATACAAATTAAAAAAGAGTAATCGATTAATTATAGAAGGGGGAAAAAATAATGATAAGAACAATGAATATTACTTTCGGTTTTGACTTCTTTTTTTTTTTTTGGAAAAAATTACCCTATAAA
Source organism: Elaeagnus macrophylla (assembly GCA_029378325.1). NCBI lineage: Eukaryota > Viridiplantae > Streptophyta > Magnoliopsida > Rosales > Elaeagnaceae > Elaeagnus > Elaeagnus macrophylla. The sequence continues at coordinate 25,409,822 of CM055648.1, read as the reverse complement.
TCACTTTTTATTTCTAAAAGCTAAAACTTATTTTTAGAGCAACCTATACAAATGATTTACATATTTTACACTTTAATCTTCTTATTAATTTTTCTTATGATTTAATTCTTTTACTTTTTTATGTTCATACTTGGATCCCTTTTTTCGTTACAACTTAGACCCATTATTTTATTTTATTTTCTAATTTTTATAGTTTGATCTCTTACTTTTTTATACTTTTAAATTAAATTTCCTTGGTCCAAATTTTAGACTAAACAAGTTATAAAAATAAAAGGTGTAAAGGGTGAAAATTAAAAAAATACAAGAATCATATCAAAACAAAAATTAATAAATATAACAAACTATAGAATATAGAACAAATATAATGATCATTAATGAAGTTAAACTTATTTTTATGATAACAGCCAGACAAAGCCTAAACAATAAGCATCAGTTATTATCATTCATTAAGCTTATTGATACAGCATTTCATATCAATAATCAGTCTATGGCAATTATAGCAGAAATTCCAATGAATCTAATAGAGTAAACAACCATTTGATAAAACCAATGTTTCCTCGTCAATACTTGAAGAGTTTTCATACATGAAAAAAGACCTAAAGAGCATAGTAGTAGAGATGAATACTTGTACTTGGTCTTTATGTACATCAGTCCAACAAAATACCTGTTAGTCCTATCAAACAGCATCAAAGAATGATGGTAATAGGAATCAAGTAGATTCTCTTACAAAGAGACCTTACACAGCAAAGTTATGAGGCAAAGTCACAACTAGTCCTATACAAATACTTCCAGCCAGAAATTGATTGCAAACAAATATATGAAACTCTCGAGCTATATATCAACTTCAAGAGGTATCACCAGATGGTGATGGAAAATTACCGTAATGGGCTCTTTTAATGTTCAAAATCCAGTCAGATAATCCTTCCTGTTAATAATGTTTCCTTAATCAATTTATAGTATCAACGCATTGACATCAAAGTTCTTACTCTTTTTTGTCTCTCAGCCTTCTTAGCAGTTGGGGTCTTCTTCAGTTTCTCCAATTCTTCCATAACAGCTTTCTCAACAGTGTCAATGGAATTCAACAGCTTCTTCTGGGGTGTCAAACAATCTTCTTCTCCATTATTCTGGTTAGTGACGCCAAGCAAAATTTTTGGAACTTTTCCTACAGATGGTGGGCAATGCTTGATTTTGACAATTGAACTTGGGGTCTTCATTGTAGTATCATGCTCGAGCTGAACAACAGATGCTGAAAGTAAAGGATCAGTAGCAGCTTCATCCTGGGGGGAAAGAAGGTCGATTTGTGGACCTTCCTCATCTCTCAAGCGAGCTCTTCTTCTTTCAATTGCCTAATAGCAAAGTTAAGTCTTAATCAGACTTGCATGTATATTAAACTCCAAAAAAAAAAAAAAAAACCAAAGTGCGTAAGGTTTTAAAACTAAATGCATCTAATAGGCACTTAGGCAGCATTAGGTTATGTTTGCTTTTCTTATTAGAGCCTGTAAAAGCATTCATAAACTAAATGGAAAACCTATCAGAAGTGCTTGATAGGCTCAAAAAGCATATTTCGTTATGTGTTTCTTCATGAAAACAATTTCTTACTCATTAAAAATAATATTGCTACAACACCTTTAGTTTCAGTTGTGTAACTTGTGTCACTGTCAATATCGCAAAAAAAAAAATCTCCAAAATAGGATGCCAAAAACCATATATCCGTAAATGCAACCAAATTTTATGTTAAATATCCAGTACTATCAAAGACAACAAAATCAAAGCAGTACCAATGACTTTAGCGAGACACCAAATGTCAAACCCAAAGTCACTCTCAACTACAACTTTATTTCCAACAGAACAGAGACGACAACACATTAAATTCCAAATAAATTTTATGCAATAAATTTAGATTCGCATCTAGATCACTTTTGGCTGTGGATAAATGCTAGGTGAACACTAACCCTCATTTTTGCACTCAGTCCAATTTATGCAAATCATGTGCAATGATGAACTAAATCAAAATAAATGCAACAAAACAAAACTCCAAAGATAATGATAATTCATACCCTCACAACCACAGTGATATCACCAAGAGGTCTTCTCGGGTACCAAGAAGGCAACACACTGTCAGTGCCACGGCGTCTTCGCCTTCTGATAATGCCCACCGGCGTATTTTCGATTCCCACTGACAGTGTTCTGTTCACATTCCGGGCAAGCAAACCTCTGGAACTGCCCCTACTGATTGTGCCAGCTCGTGTAGCTCGAAGTCCAAGAGGGGTCGAAGGTGTAGTCCTCTGAGCGCGTGGTGTCCCAAAAAGATCCGAACCAGTGGGGGATGACTCGTCTAGAATGCCAAGAATACCAGCTCGCCGGCGAGCGAACACTGCTGCAACATCAACTGGCCTTGGTAGCCTGTCCCTTGCTTCTGGCATCGCTATGCTCCTGAACTACAAAACCAGGACCAGTATCAAAACTATAATTACTAAACAAAAAATGAAAAGGATTGATACAAGAATATCAAGAAATATAAAGCGACACATTTTGTTGTCGGTATTTTTCATTCCGTAACCACACAAATACAACAAAAGATGAGATTATAGAGCCTACCCAGATCATAAAAATGCTGTATTTCAGCAACCCATTTGCGATTTTAGATGGCTAATCGACTAAGATTACTAAAATTAAGAAACTCAAATGTAAAAACTAGGAAGAAATATTAGCATATGGGTTTTTGTGTACCTTGAAAACTCTAAGTTACGATCTTGGACGATTTGACAAAGGCATGAGATGAGGGTTCTCTCTTTCGCTCCCTCTCCGTGTGATAATAATAAAGAAAAGGGGGGTGAGACTTGAGGGAGAAAGAGCTTCCGTTGAATTGTCAATATTTTCAAAATGAAAAATGGGCGGTATTTCATCAAGATGTCAACACGTGTCCTTTTCTTTTTATTGTTTTTAAATTTTTGCTGCCCCAAATTTCAAATTTGCCCAAAGTTGCGGAGGGTGGGATTATTTACTCTAAATACTCTTTTTTTTTTCATCTCTAACTTACTACATAAATATCATATAAAATTTATATTTTTTAGAATATTATTTTTAATTTTTTTAGTACAACTTTTTAATTAAAATAATGTAAAAATTGCACTATTTTTTTTTATCTCCAATTCACTATATTATATATCATACTAAAAATTATATTTAAAAAAAAAAAACTAAATTGTTTATTGTGTTCTTTTAGTACAAAAATTGTACTAAAATATAATTTTTGGTTGGAGATAAGGGTAACTCATTCTTTAACCAATGATGCAGTCGTCTTAGGCTCCTGATTAAATAAGACTCTCATTTTTTTTGTAATACATATTATATTTTTAAAAATAAAAAATTTTATCTTGAATCATCTCTACAAACTCTGAAAAATAATAATCAAAATAAAATTTAAGAATATATTAATTTGAAAAAATTATTATACTTAATTTAATATTATTATGGTAAATATATTGACACATATTTTTATTGCTATAAAATAATACATGAGTTATTTATTTTGTACTTATAAATAGTTAATCTTTATTAATAATATTATTAGATGAATTTACCATTAATGAATAATATACATGTTATTAATTAATAATAAAAAAATAAACAATTATTCACTCTTAATTTATTATATAAAGAACAAAAAAAATCTTATATTTCTTAAATCACTATATGTATTTTAGTTTCTTAATAATCTTTAATTTTTCTCAATTGATTATGCAAAACAAGAACAAGAACAAAAAAGTATTGTAAGAATATCGTCGTCTTCTTCTTTTTTACCTTTTATTATAAGCATGTCTTCTTCTATTTCTTAAGTGTCTTTTCTTATCCTAAAGTTCAAAACTTATATTGTTTGTATGTTTATTTTATTCAAATTTTAAATATAAATATTTAATTTTATAGACAATTTTAGACTTTTTTATTTTATTCTAAAGTTTTAATACTCTCAATTGTGTTCTATTATAATCAAAATAAATTTAATTCTTGGTCAAATAAATACACAAAAAAATAACATTTAAATACACATTTATTAATTTAATTTTTATTATTGATTGTTTATATTCAACACAAAAAATATTTTAATATTATTAATCAATTATTATCTTTCAATAAAATTTAATTTATAAAAATATTTAAAACCTTATTTTTATGTTTCACTTTAGGCCACAAATGTTCTTGAGCAGGGAGCAGAGATGTCTAAGGCAACCAAATATATCAATGTTACGATAATTGATATTTAAGTAGGGTTATGACAAATGTTGGTTCTTTATTTTTCTTACTAATATATTTGCATAATTTCAAAATTTTCCTCCCCTAAAATCAAATACAAACATATTTGCTATATGAGTTTATAATGCATTATATTTCTGTAAATATTTCTTAACATTGCTTACACACATAGGAAGACGTAAGTAGATGTCATGAGAGCACCGGCCCCTCTCCTTTCTAGATGATAAAATTTGTAGAGATAATATTTATGAACTTGTTGGAAAAATATATGCATAAATAATATATTTTTTTCGTATGCATAATATTATTTTGGTGTATTATTTTTAAATTAATATTTATTTCTCATTTTAGTGTTCTTTATTCATTTTTTTTTTTTTTACTATGTCCATGTTATCCAATAATTTAAAAACTTTCATTATGTTAAAAGGAAAAAAAATATTGTAATTTTAATTAAGTAAAAAAGCTGTTTTAGTGATTTTCCTTTTCTCCATTTTTATACCACCTGAATATGTTTTTATATTATTGGTGATACAAGCAATGGTATTAATTGTATTTTATGTGTTTGTTTGTGTTTTCGATCCAAACTCATATGTTGTTAGTGTTATGAAAAAAAAAAACTAAATTATTTTTAACTTAGTTATTTATTTATAATGATAAGAAAATTTAATATCTTTACAAATTTAAAATAATAATAATAGTTAATTATAATTAAAAATAATAATTAATCTTATGAGTTGTAATCCTAACAATGTCACACTAAGTAGCATTTGGGATATTGAGAATTATTTGACTAAAAAACATGTAATATATTTCGTGTGAAGACACAAAAATTCCTAAGATAAGCTTTGTACAAATGGTCCTATACTTGTCTACTAAGCAAATAGATTTGGCACTGCAAAACAATTTTTTTAAAAGTATTATTATATATCATTATTATAATTAATATGACAATTTTTTATTCGATATTATTATTATGTAGACTTAATTGTACTTATCAATAATAATGCATAACTTCATTTATAATACATCTCAAACTTGAAATATTTAAATTTTTCCTTATTTATAAAATATCATATTCAAAGAATTAATCTTGAACACTAATTAAAAACATTAATCTCTGAAAACAACATGAAATTGATGTATAGCACATTACAAACATCAATCAAATTTTATGACATAATACCAATATTTTAAGACATTGAGAATTATAAAACTTTTGGATATGTATTTGGGTATTAGAAGCACTAATTTCTCTAAATTTTTTGTAAATTTACACCAAATTGAAGTATCTAAGCACTCAATTCCATATTTATTACATATTGCTTGGACACGAGTACTTCACATAAAATGAAGAGTTAAAATAAAATACTACCTTCAAAATAATGAACAAATATTCTAAAAAAAAATAACTCATTTTCTAAGTACGAAAATTTCGAGATTCTTAATAAAAAAGAGTAATCAAAATAAATTAAGAAGCTGCAAAGCAACAACCTTTCTTTTTACCAGAATCAGTTGGACCAGGAACAATAATTCTAGTTCCTTTTAAAAGTGATTGAGTCCCATTGGCATCTTGGTCACCAATGGCCAAACTTTTCTTACTAATAATCCTATAAATCTCAGTTAAGACTGTGAAAAAAGCAGTTTCAACATTTGTGGAATCTAAAGCTGATGTCTCCATGAAAAACAAGTTCTCTCTTTGTGCAAACTCTTGAGCATCTTCTGTTGGGACTGCTCTAAGACTCCCTAAGTCACATTTGTTTCCAATAAGCATAATAACAATGTTTTTATCAGCATGTCCTCTCAATTCCTCTAACCACCTTGCCATATGATCAAATGATTGACGTTTTGTCATGTCATATACTAACATTGCCCCAACTGCTCCTCTATAGTATGCACTTGTCACTGCCCTATACCTGAAGAGGTCAAAATAAATACTCATGCAACAAGGCATGTTTCATTCCTAAGCTGTAAAAAGCGCATCTAACAGTAAAAAAAAAACCCTATTTTATTACAAAACAAAAAAAAAAAAAATTTGTCACAAATATTTACAGGATTGCTTAAAAAACACATCCTATAGTAGCACGAATTAATGTGTTTATTCTTAAAAATACTTTATTCTAAAACCACAAATTTATGTATCACATAGATCAAAAGACAATGTTATATAAAAATGTCATGCTTGCACCCCAAATTTTTCTTATTTTTCTTCTTAAATTCGGATTTTTTTTAATATTACAAAACATTTAAATTATTTAACAAAAATCGATATATTTACAAATACAAAAGAATTAGCATCTACTTACAAATAAGTTTTGTCATGTTATTAGTGTTATGTTAATGGTCCAAATTACCATTCATACCTTCAAGACAAGTGTGTTTCCTCATGAGGAAACGATCTATGTATTTATAATTTAAATAAAAAAAAAAAAACACTAAATTCTAAAAATTATGTGATCTGAATTTTAAACTCATAAATTATTGATCCATTTGATTGGTCTTCTAGACAAAATCTTAAAAAGTATCTCAATTTGTATAGAGTATTAGAATCTTAAATTAGATAATTTGAATTTATTTTTATCAATGATATTTTTTACTGCCTATATCAATTAATTCGTATGAACAAGCATAAAACAAGATCAGGATAATTTCACAATAACATACGTACCTTTCTTGACCAGCAGTGTCCCAAATTTGTGCCTTGACAGTTTTTGAATCAATAACCAAAGTTTTTGTTTGAAATTCAACCCCAATAGTAGCTTTTGAATCGAGACTAAATTCATTCCTAGAAAACCTTGCCAACAATTGAGTTTTACCAACAGCAGAATCTCCAATCAAAACAACTTTGAATACATAGTCAATCTTTTGATTGTAATCTCCATACAAATTTGACATTTCTCACACCCTTTTCAATCCTATCAAACCCTAACCCTAAATTCCACAAATTAATTGAACCAAAAAAAAAAAAAAAACATATAATAAACGAATATATAATAAGTCACAAATCTACATATTTCTTTGATAATAAATCATCCCTTAATTTTCATTCTATATATGTAGATCTGAGAAGGAATAGTTCATTAAAATCAAGGGTTTGAGAAATCAAATTATGATGTTTGGAATAATGGAATTGTAAGAAATTAAATTCGAATTAGGCTTCAAAAGGAAGAAGATCTGAATTGGAGATGATTAATGATTTGTTTCAACATGTGTGGATCAGAAGAAAGAATGAGAGGAGTTAGGAGATGACCAACGGCTACTGCGGTATCTCTTAACGGTTTTATGGGATGAATCATGTTACTTAAATTAATTTTTTTTAAAGAAAAAACTTTATGTTTATTATTTTTTTCAATAATAAAATTTAATCTAACAAAAACAAAATATATTGTATATTAATCCTGCACCAAATTATTTTATTTTTTAAAGTCTATTATGTACCAAATTATATGATTATTTTCTGTACTCTCCAAACTACCATATAATTTTTTGGGAAATAGTCTAACATAATATTATTTTAATATGGACATTTCATTTGTAATTTTTATACATATAAAAGTCCTCTTAAAATAATAGTAGTAAAGATATGTTAACCAATTCATAAAAAAAAATTATGGGATGACTAAGGCCTGCTATTTTGTTATATTTTGGCAAGTTTTATTTATTTATTTATATTATATCTAAATCTATATACATGTTATTCTTGTTCAAAGTTTTTATATCTCAAGTTATCGAAAGTTAAATTTTGTAAAGAATTTATCATATTCAATTAGAAAAGTCAAATCTAGATGGAGACTAAAAAAAGCTTTAAGAATAATGCTCATTTTTTTTTTTTACTCGTTAGGCTACAAATATGTTATTATAGTTATTGTAATGATTTAGTGTATTTTCGATTTTTAATTTAGATGTTATTGGTGTGCTTGAAAGTGAATAACTTAATCGTAAATTGTAATTATAATCAAATAGTAAACTACAGTTATAAATTTATTAGTATTTAACCTATTTAAAGGAAATACGAAAGCCTAAATACCTTGCATTTAACGAAAAGTGTACTTTAATCTCATATTTATTAAGTAGAGTAGCACAAATTTTATAAGTTCACAAAATTGGTCATAAAAGTTCTTTTTAACCAAAAAAAAATGTGAGCAACATAAGTTTATTTCATTTACAAAATATATTTTTTTTTGACCATTTTTATAAAATTAGTGAACTTTTATGTCTCATCTAATAAATATAAATCTAAAATGCATTTTTGTTAAAATTAAGCAGATTTAGGCTATCCTTGTCTTTTTATTAATATATCTTTGTGTTATTATGCCTTACATACTCCCGTAAAATCCAGCAATTATTAGCCTTTAAATTTCTTAAATCAATCTTGTTCACATAATTTATTTATTTTAAAAAAAATGTTATATACATATATATATATATATATATATATATATTAATAATCACCTAGCAATAGACAAAAAATAAGATAAAATTTTTCTATAACTATAATAAGAACAAAAAATTATAAACTTTTTAAAAAAAAATAAATCTTTAAATAAAATATAGTAGTCACTTTACAAAGGACAACAATAATACATATAGCAATAATATATGAGTATTTTTGTGGAGAAAATTTTAAAATTTGATTCATAATCTATATAGTATAGATTTGAGTAAATATTGTACCTTTAATTTATTTTAAAAATTATATTTTTTTAGTTTAGTCCATAAATACCCATTTTTAGAATTTGAAATCACTTGTGCTATTTTTTATTGGTCAATCTAGGTATCATCAATAAGTCGTAGACATATAGCCAAAATGACATTTTTTTTTTATACAACAAATGCCCACCCCCGCATTCTTAGTCATTTGTCATGTATCTACTATTCTACTGCATATTTTTTCAAACACATTGACACACTAAAAATAAACACATGAATTTTAGAGTACTCTATTTTATTTTGGTGTGAGAAAGGGAATTTCATATATTATTTGCCACTTTTAATGTAAATGGCAAACACTTGAAGAAAAAAAATCCACTTTTTAAAACCATTTATGATAATATGTATGACATGCATCGGTAGCAAATACAAAATTTCATAATATTGGGGCACGGGAAAAGTGATATATGAAATTTCATTAGGCTTAGATGAGGGTATATTTAAACAACAAAAATTACTATCTTTTTGCTAAAAAAAAAAATTACTATCTATTCCTCTATAGAATAATATTAATGAACAATGACAAATTTATAAACATATTTATATATTTTTTTTGTCCACAAAAAATTTCACCAAGAAAAAAAAACTCATTAGAAAGGAGGATAGTGACTACTTTTCGAAAATTATTGGCTATAACCAAAACAAAGTACTTACCAAATTGAGTATGTAAGTTATACCATATAATTATTGTAAGGTTTATTTTGTATTGGCAATTTTCGTGGACAAAATGTTTGACTGTAATCTAGAATAGGAATTCACCGATTAATCAGACGATACATGATGATGGATTCACCAAGCTTGCAACGCCCATATGACAGGTAAAATATTCTATCATGCATACATCTTCACACATTTGTGCACTACACTTAGTATGGATCGTAACGAAAAATAAATTGTGCACATGTTGGTCGATCGATCGAGTGTATAGTTCGATCGATCGAGTGATCGATCGATCGAGTGTGGAACGACATCGATCTAGGTGCTCTCGGGTTGAGCTAGATCGATCGATCAATCTGGTCGATCGATCGAGCATTGGATCGATCGATCGAACCAGTCGTTAGATCGATCGAAACAGTTTTTCACTTCTACTAGAATTCCTTTTTAATTTGACCCATATGTTACTTTTACCAATTTGACTCATTTAATATTGAAGGCAAAATCCTTATATGAGTAGAATTGTTGTGAAAGTTAGAATCATTGTATGAGTAGAATTGTTGTGAAAGTTGGAATCATTGTATGAGTAGAATTCTTGTAAAAACAAAATTCTTATATGAGTAGAATTGTTGTGAGAGTGAAATCCTTGTATAAATAGAATTCTTGTGAGAACTAAATCCTGATTTGAGTAGAGTTTCAGTCCATTGCAAATCCTCTTTCAAGTTAAATTGGACTCTATTTAAGTGAGACTAGTTTGTGCATAATTCATATACACATTTGATCTAATATTTTCATTCATTTGTATTGTGCTTTTAACTTCTTGTCCTCATCTATCATACTTAAGCGTTTTCATCTTTTAATTGTTTAAACATATTTTATGGTTATGTTTGAATGTTTCATATGCCTATTTGATTTTCATGATATTGAGCTTTATATGATTGTTCTAGATTTTGCTAGCTGATTTAGATTTTACATCGTATGCTGTTGAATTTGCTAGTTAGGATTGTTCATTGTTTAAATCCGCTCTAGGACACACTTTGCACTTGTGTTATTGTGCTAACGTTTCAGGTGAGGTGTTCGGTATTTCGTGTGACTCGAAATTACCGAAGGTGACGGGTTCGATTGATCTTGTGTGGCTCAAGTAGATCGGAACGTTGGTCTGGATCCAGACATCTAGCTATTGGAGGCTGTGAAAGGAGCGACGGCTCGTAAGTAAATTACAGAAAGGGGGATCTATCTGCGACGGGTAGTTCTGGACTCTATGGTTGTAATTGAACATTGATTTTCATAGTGGATAGTTAGGTGGTCCGGTGGACCGGTGGTTTTCCTCTTAGGTCATTGTTGTGGCCTAGGTTGTTTCCACCTAAAAATATCGTGTGTTGTTTTTTATTCCGCATTTATCTTTACACGCGATTGCATGTCTGGCCGTTGTGATTAGATTACACATTTAATATTTGTTAAAAATTGAAAATAACCTATTCACCCCTCTCTAGGCTTATTTGATCCGTGATTAAAAACTTTTAATTATAATCTTTTTTTATCTCTTTTTTTCAATTTCAAATTAAATATAATCCATAAAAATAATTTCAAATGTACTTTGTCATTTTTGGGTGTCACAATATATGTTATCAATTTACAATATATACATAAATAAAAATAATTAAAAATATTATATTTTTGTTATATAAGAAGTGCAAATTTTGTGCATATGTTTATTTATTACTAGTGGCACGTAAGGTTATCTTGATGTAAATACAAAATCAACTATATATAATTTTTCATTCAACGATGTGTTATAAAACTCACGTAAAATTGTTTTAAAATACTAGTTATTAATGGTATAATTTTTTTTTAAAAAATAATATATAAAATTTTCTATAAAATGAAAATTAGATAAAATTTTCTATTTTTTATTTTCATTCATGTGGATAATTATATATATTTAATTACGAAATTTTTTTGCTAGAAGTATATTAACTATGATTAAAGTCCACAAAGGCTAATAATTTTTGGATGGATACTTAAATTCCAAAAATTATTAAAAAGAAATTACAAATTCAAAATAAAATTATTAAAATTTTATATACGTGACGTATAATAAGTAAAGACACGTAAATAAATTTTAACATATTTAGAAGTTTTAGATACTAATATATTTTTTAATAGTTATTAAATTTTAATATTTTACACAAAAATTAATAAATTTTTATGTTCTTTTTTTTTTTTATTATAGTTAGTTGATTAGCAACCCTTCACCCTTTAATTATTATATAGCATTTTTTAAGATCATTATTATAAAGCATCAACAGTTGCACAAGTGGGTAAACATTCTTGGGAGTATACCACTCTTCTGAGTGTTCCATCTAACGTAAGCATTTGGATAATCTAAAATGCTTTTTGGGAGATTGAATATTCGGATCCAATTAGAGTTCTAAATCTTGTGAATTATAAAGATCTACATGGTATTTTACTAAAGAAGTGGCAAATCATTTTGTTAAAAAGATGAGTGAAAGACAGGCAGAGACTGATGAATATCTCTTTTGGATTACTTTTTTTCTTCGTGAGAAGGGATAGAAGTTGTATCACTCTTGTCTTCAATGAAATTTGCTCTAGTTCTTTTTTATTAACTTTGCCATTCTTAGGTGACATAAACAACCCAAAATTATGTATTGGAACATTTTAATTAATAATTTTTTTAAATAGTACATTTATATAATACTTAAAAAAAAAAATTTAAGTCATATTTTAAAAATTTAAGTATCTTATTTAAATAAAATTTAAAATTTAAAATATTTCTTAATAAAGTTTAATAATTAAAGTAAAAAAAAAACAACTTAGACACATATTTTTATACAAAATGTCATAAATTTAGTGACATAGTTTTTCCTATTTAAGAGTCGTACTACATTTTTTTCCCTTCCAAACATGAAAGCAATCATTTGACCTTTTTTTTCATTCGGTTTCATTTCTCTTCGTGTCAGGCCGGCGGTTAAGAATCCCCCATTGTTGCTGGTCGTTAAGTCCATTGCTGCCAATCACTAAACCAATAGTCTCCACTGTCCACTTTCTTGCCGTTCGCCGTTCTTGAGTTCATCTCCCTCTTATTTTGTAATATGTAAGATTCCTATCTCTCTCAGTTTTTGATTCTCAAATTTGGATTATTATTTGGTCGATTCAAACGAATTCTTAGTCGTTTACTGAAGATCGGTTTCATGATTATAACCAATCATTAGAAAACCTTTCTCAGTTTGAATTAGGGTTTTTCACTTTACGAAAGTATTATTCGATTCAGATTTCAGACTAACTCGAGAGCATGAATACTATGAATTTGATAGTTTTATGCTTCTTTTTTGATGGACTGGATTATTATATTTTAGTGAAAAATAAAAAGATAGACTGGATCGTTGTAGTTTTCTGATTATTATGTTAATTGGTTTCCATATTGTTGTCGTTGGATAAATACAATGAATGTTTATAATGTGAAGCTTATTTGTTATAGACTGGTTCATGATAGATTTCAAATGTGAGGTTAATTAGTTTGATGGTTTCCCTGTTGTTGTAGCTCTACTTATTAACCAGGCATTTCCGGTTGAGTGTTGGTCTTCTAAGTGCTAAGTGTGAGAGTCTAATGGGATTGAATGGTTTAAAAATTGGTGAAAATTAACAGAACATTGGAGGGGGAAAATTTTAAATTATATAAATTATTACATTCTACTAGAAGGATTTTCCATTCGTCTATTATTAAAGAATCACTGACCACATTAGTTGTGAAAATGAACACCTCAAAAAATAAGTAAATAGATTCGAAACATATAAAATGCAGTTAATCCTGCTGTGGACCAAGCTATTATTGCAAAAATCGGTGAATACAACCAACTATCGTTAAGAATTTCATCTTTGGACCAAAAACAGGCAAGGGGGGGAATACCAGAAAGAGAAAGTGTCCCTAATAAAAAAGCGGTTTATATTCTACTAATGTAATTTCCATTAGAGATGAACGAATATTCTTATCCGCCAATTTATTCAATGCTGGAGTTAGACCTGCTATTAATGTGGGTATTTCTGTTTCTAGAGTAGGATCTGCAGTGCTTCTTTTTTGGTTTCAAACTTTGCAGATAGAGGGAAAGAAAAAAAAAAAAAAAAAAACGGGGACAAGTTCCAACTATATGGTTGGCATCTTAGGTTTGCAAAAAGCCTCTTAATTTGGTAACTTTCATCCTGTAAATGCAATAAAATTAAATTTTTGACACATGGAACAAGAATTAATATCCCAGTAATTGTATGATCCATCTTAATAATTTGATTGTTTGTTAAATCTTAACTCCTTGTATTACTTTTCTTCCTTCAAAGTATCCTATCCATTGTCACCTTCTCTGTTCTGTGTCTTCTGTGGAGCTGCATAGTTCTATGCTATTTTATAAAATATTCAATTTTTTCTTTCACATGAATTCTGTCTGCATCTGGATCTTGCCATAAAATATCACCTCGCCATGAAAGAAATATCGGTTCTGTTAACATGTATCTGCTTGATTGTAATTTGTTTGCTTTAATAGAGAACTGGACAATTATATACTCAACTTGAGGTACAAGAAGGGTAAAATAATGGCGAATCTCCCCCAATCACTCTCAATGAATGTACCATTTGGAAATCCAAGTATGTATGCACCAAACATGGCAGGATCTCAAGCAAACATGGACAGGAAAATTGCATCAGCTGAGCAGTTGGTGCTTGACCTCAGTAACCCTGACCTGCGAGAGAATGCTCTTCTGGAACTTTCTAAGGTAACTGTGCAACCAATTCATTTCTTACACTGACTATTTTACATGTAATTTTCTGTCTTTTGATGTGTTGCATTTTCCTTTTCATGTAGGATTCAAACTGTCATAGATGGTACGTCTAGTGTGTTTTGGTATTATGAAATGTATGCTCATTAGAATACTGGCTTGTTTTGCCCAGTCTTTGTGTGGTTGAAAAAGTGGTGGAAACAAAGGATAGGTTCCCTCCCTGGTGGGCGCAGTTATTGGTGGAGAACTTTCATTCAATTTATTTGTCAGGCCCTATTATGTGCCCATTGCATGTGGTACTTCTCGTCCCCTATACAGAAAAAGGAAAAAAGAACTATAGTTTAAATGCTTGATTAGAAAAAATAGAGCAAAATTTGGGATGTGTCAAGCATATTATTAGAACTCCCTACAATTTGATGAAAAAAATACCCCTGCTAGCCTACTTGGATTAGTTGCATTTTGTTTATTGTATCGACTCTTTTTGCAATTTGCATCATCACCAATTATTGTCCTTTGATCTTAAAATTATTTATTTGTCATTTTCCCTTCTGTAGCAAAGTTGCTTGAGTACTTGACGCATTCTATTTTTCAAATGCTGCACTAGGTTGGTTTGATGAAGCTTTTATTTTGTCTCCTTTTATTTTAGAGGAGAGACCTATTTCAGGATTTGGCCCCTTTACTGTGGAATTCTTTCGGTACTATTGCTGCACTCTTACAGGTATGTTCTTGAGGACTGCCATTAATTTTTTTTCAATTTTCCCTGGAGTTGTGAGATTTCTATGCTTTATTTCATTCCATAGCTCTGAGAAGAAGGTTTTCGGAGAAGAAGGTTTTGTGGACTGGGTCAATTATGGTAGAGTGGAAGGTGGAATCCATTTTGTTTAGGTTCAAGTATGGTAGTCTAGGGAAAAAGATGAATTTTTGGCCAATTTTTAGGTGCTATGGACAGATCAGAATAGAATGATCTTTAGAGAAGAGAGTAAATGTAGTATTCTGTGAGATACCACGTTAATTTTCATTTTTTCTTTGTTTCAATTGTGATGCTTGTCTAGTTAAACTTTGATGACTAAACTGAAAAATGCATACTTAAATGTAAACTTGAGTTGGATACATGAACTTTAAATGAAGACTAAGATGCAACTTAGACTCTTGGACCATTGACTGGATTTCATTGGTATATTCTCTGTATCAAGAATACTTATGATAGTAATAAAATATTGGGTTGACTTGTGCTATATTTTTTGCTATCCATTGGCTTAGTATGTATGGAATGCTTTTGGTGGTTCGTCAATTAATTATCTATCCTGGGTATTTCTTTTGGTTGAACTTTCTCTGTGCATGATGGAGTTGTATTTAAGAGGGCTTGTTCACTTATTTTAATTGCATTTCTATGTGCAGGAGATAGTATCAATATACCCTGTTCTATCTCCACCAAATCTTACTGCTGCGCAGTCAAATAGAGTTTGCAATGCTCTTGCTCTTCTTCAGGTCACATGTTTCCCTTTTCTACTTGTTTTCTTTTTCAGGCTTCTTTTGTCAACTTCATATTTTTCATTTTCAGGTTATATTTATTGTTGAATCAATTGAGAAGCACATTAGCTTGTTTATACTTTTAAACAATGTAGCATATGTTGCTTCGATTTTGGTACTTTCTGCAACTGTTTAGCAAGGAGACTTATAATCTTGATTGCCAAAAGAAATGGCTTGCTTCTTGTTGTTAATTGTCACATAACCATGTTATTTATTGATGGAAGGATAGAAAAATTATCTAATTTACATTAAAAGTACAGTGAAAAAGCTTAGGATATTGAAACAAATGGGATGAAAGGGAAAATAAATGGATGAAAGGAAATATGGCTACCTTTTTCCCTATTTTATGCACACATACTCAATCAAGGATCCTTTTAATTGATTCTATTATGCTTTTATGGTGTTTTTACTCTTTATAATTTTGTGAATGATTATTCAACATAATGGTTGACTCATTATAGGTTTTAATTTTATTGGGAACGGGTTCTGCTTATTTATTCTATTCTCATGACAGATGAGCAATATGAGGTAGTTATAAGTTGATTTTGTAACTAATTATAATCAGATTAAACTTACTACTTGTTTTGTTCTTCCTTTTTGGGATTTTTTTTTTTTTGGCAGTGTGTGGCATCTCATCCAGATACAAGAATGCTATTCCTTAAAGGTAATATTTGTTGATTGTTAGCATGTTATATTTTGTTACTTGTGTTTATTAATTTATATTTGGGTGTTAGAATACAAAAGATATGGAGTCATTGTGGACACTCTCAAGAACTGTTTATTAGTATCTTGAACCTCACCACGCACTTGTTTAATCTTTTGGGACTGGCCCTGTAACTTTGGACTCTGCAAAATTAAAGATGCTATCTGACCTCTAAGTTTCATAGATTCAAACCTACAGCCTTCTACAAAAAAAATTCAATTATATGGGCCTTGGGAAAAAAAAAGGCGACCCAAAGAAAGCACCCAAGTAGATGGACCATGCAAATGAAAGAAAAGTATCCACACTGAAGAAAAAATAAATTATTAAATTCAAGTTTTTGGCCTTTAACTAAGGGCCCACAATTTAGGGGGTTGTTGGAGTAGAACTTGTAAGGAGTCTGACATTGACTTTGAAGACTCTCCTTATAAGTACCATTTGCTTTGCCACCCATTGCTACCTTATATTTTTGTGATTGAGCAAGTCGAGGAACTTTGGACTCTACAAAATTCAACACCTGGTTTTATTGCATACTGTTTGAGAAGTATACTTTATCATCTTGAATGTGTTATTCAATATGTTTTCAGTGTCTTTTTTCCCTTCTCTTCTTCTGTAATCTTTTATCCATTTGTATAATTGATTCCGTTGCATTATGCAAGTTCAATGTCAGGAAGAATCTAGTAAATAATAGAATGCAAGTAGGGATCAGTTACTGTGAAAGACTGGTGGATCTAGTTCATAAGATGAAACTAAGAACTATTGTCTCCTCTATTATGATGTTCTTGCATTATCAACCTATCAAATAATAGTACTAGCTTCTCTGATTCTTACTGCCAGATTATTAAAGAGTATCAACTGATTGATCGATTTATTGCTCCTATATCATGGATGTAAATGGGGATACAAGTGATTGATAGAACGGATGTGATTTCGCATGGAAGTAGAATATGATGCCAGGCAATTTTCCTGATTCAGAAATGAGTACTATGTGTTCTGTGGTCTTGAATTATTGGGAATGTTTTGTATGAATCATGTAATGCTATATTCTCAAGGGATAATTTTACGAGGCAAAGGTTCTCTTTTCTATGCATAGTCAACACGCTTGGAAACTTTTCTTATGTTACTAATGGTTTTGATTTTATATTGGAGAATGTTCTGTTGGATTAGAAATGCATTTGAGACTAGGGCAGGGATGGTCAAAATCTCTCCTCTATCCTTAGCTACTTTCTTGATTTGCTTTAAATTCTTAAGCAACATTATGCCTTCTGTATTTCTGCTGCTTAGGAACTTGATCTCATGATTATAAGTTCCTTTTTTACTTTGAAATCAATTGCTCATCTGTAAATGGTCAATGTATAGAAGAAGAGTTCCTGGATGCATGGAGTGATGGAGGTGCATTTTTTTTGCATTATTCTAAATAAATTATCAATTTTGTTTACAGCTCATATACCTTTATATCTGTATCCTTTCCTCAATACAACGAGCAGGACAAGACCTTTTGAGTATCTAAGGCTTACTAGTTTAGGTGTCATTGGTGCTCTAGTGAAGGTATATATCCTGAAACATTCTGTTGTAAAGTTCACTGAATTTTTTTTCCCTTTTAATTCAATTGCTAGTCTCTTTCACTTCTTTTGACTTAAGCTTATTTATATTCATATATTCAGCATAGCAAATGATTATTGTAGCTAGAAGGTCTAGAATTTGTATTGTAGAATGCACATGTGATCTGAGATGAGAATATGGCATCTCTGGTCTAGTGGTTCTCTAATAATGTGATAGTGTTAATGAAGTTACCCTATTTATCTGTTGGAAATCTTTGGAATAATCTTCACACAAGTATTTACTTTTGAAGTTCTGCTGAGGATATTGGGTTCCAGATATATTGCTGAGCTTGTCATGTTTTTCATGTGTTTAGTGTCTAAATACCCATCGTTTTTTATGTAATTTGCTTGTAGAAGTTTTCATAGCTGCTGTTCGTGATGGGAAGTGTCTATGCAAAATATTAATATTCCTTATGGAACTTCATAGTTCTTTAGGTTATGTTAAAACAATGATATATTTCCTATAATATCATCCATTTTATCCTTGTTTTCTCAACTATCAAACTTTCCCTCCCTTTTACACCTTTCATGCACAATCAAGAGAATAAAGAGACAATGCTGGTGCACTTTCTAATTAAATTATTTTGAACTATATATATTTTTCATATAAATTCCTAGTCAACTTGTTTCTTTTTCTTTTACCAGGTTGATGATACAAATGTCATTAATTTCCTTCTCCAAACAGAAATTATTCCCTTATGCCTTCGTACTATGGAAATGGGCAGCGAATTGTCAAAAACGGTTCACTCTCTTGATTGCATTACTCTTTTATGTTCATTGCTCATTATCCATGCACGTATTTTGTGTTGTATTTATGTATAGCGTGGATGTGCAAGTACTTAAATGATGAAATGATATAATGTTCTCACTGTTCCTCAATTATGAGTTATTACTTTTGAATTGCTTCTGTTGCACTTGGTAAGAGTTGAATGAAATGATACAATGTTTCGTCTGTCGCTCCATTTAGTGCTCGAGATGCTATTGGTTGATTAGATGTTGAAAACAATTCTCATGCTGCCATTATGAGTGATTTTGTTCCCTAAATTGTCTCTTGTTGTTTCTGTGCTTAGTTTGGCTTCTTTTAGTTTTGTTGTCTGCATGACCATAAATGCACAAGGAAATTAAAAGAGAAAATAACAAATATAACACTCCCTATAACTCATATCAACAGAAATAGCACCTCTAGCATTAGCCAAACACTAACTCATATCCCTCAAAGTTTAGGATAATTCTGCTATTTTTGTTATTATGAGTTTTAAGGGGAGTTATTTTAGGTAATTTCTTTTTAATTAATTTATCAAACATATTATAACTTAAAATGACCAAATGCGTATCAAAAACTGTTCAAAATGTAAAACATTCTGATTTTGAAATTTTTTCTCTGGAACTTTCTATGGCTTTGTCTTGTATCTTCTGGATTTGATGCTCTTGATTATCCTGACGTTTTCTCTATGTTTTGTCAGGTTGCGACATTTATAGTTCAAAAGATTTTGTTGGATGATGTTGGCTTGAACTATATTTGTACCAAGCCAGAGCGGTTTTTTGCAGTAGGTCAAATTTTGGGAAACATGGTAACGCAACTTGCAGAGCAACCGTCATCACGTCTTCTTAAACATATAATTAGATGTTACCTTCGGTTGTCAGATAATCCAAGGTTTAAAACTTCCAAGTATACAGTGTCATGTCTGCAGAAGCTGTCATTCTTTTCCCGTTTAGCATTCTGATAGATTGTCTTTGCGTCGTCATTATGTAGTGCATGTGAAGCATTAAGAAATTGCCTCCCTGACGTGCTAAGAGATGCTACCTTCAGTAGTTGCCTGCATGTAAGTATATGGATACACTGTATTTACTTTTTAAGACTTTTGGGTTATAAGTTTTTTAGATAAAAAAATATTTGGTTTGACTTGAAACGAGAAACAGTGAGTTTTACTGCTAGAACATTAGGCGAACCTTCTGAGTTATAAGTTGAGTGTGATATTTTATGGCTTCAATTGAATCTTCCTTTTCCTGTCTCATTGTCTTAACCAGGAAGATCCAACCACTAAGAGGTGGCTACAACAATTACTGCACAATGTTGGAGTGGCTCGCATTCCACAACTTCAAGGTGGAGGAGGGTATGATCATTTGCTATTTAAATAGGTTAAATGTATGCTCTAGTCAAAAAAGAAAAGTAGTTATTTACCGTTTTGTAACGTTTCTTAGGGTGCTATTTTTCATCGTCCAGATTGATCAGCACAGGCCTTGTGTAAATGTCTTTTATGTCCAATATAATGTTATATTTAAATTGATTGTAGTCTGCGTTGACTGTTGATAGCTAACTTTTTTTTTTTTTTTTTTAATTTATGATGATAGTAATATTTCTGAAGTTTCAGACTTGAGCACTTAATTTTTCAGTTTTGTGATGTAGTTAAGGTGCATTATCAACAATCATGCACGAGTATGCCACCATATTCTAAATGTGGCTGAATTATGACAACTTAGTTTTGTTATTGTTATAACAATAATGTATGAATTATCTTTTTTATCTATATAATTAATTGAACTTTGTCATTAATTCATTATCATTAATTAGATGCGGCAATGACGGGACCCTATTCTAAGGGTTAGTATATCTTGACTTGATGTATCATAATTTACTTTCCACAATATAATTGCTCTGTTCTACGGGAAAGTCTTAAATGGTCACTTAAAAGTTTCAAGTTTGGACCAAAGATGAGTTTTTTTTTTTTGGTTAAAAGAGGACATGGTAGAATCCAGTAGGCGGTTCTCTCTTATTGAAGGTTGAAATGATAAAAAATAAATAAATGAAAAATGCAAGGCCAAATAGAAATTGAAATGTGGCGATTTGTTAGAGCCAATTACGATACCCTCTTGAATTGAGGCTAAGCGTGAGGAAGACACCAAACCAAAACAATGCTAAAGTTCCGAGGGTTCATGATCCAATACCCGTGGTCTACCTGAACCATTTCGACGTCCTTTCTCCCGCCGTTGCAGTGGCCTCAACTCCACAGCCAAGAGCTTCTTCTCGCCATTGAAGAGTCGAGCATAAGCATAATGATGTCAGAAAAACTAACAGCCACCCGGTGGTGATTGGAAGATACTACTACCGACAACGACACAGAAGATATTGATTATGATGCTGACAATGCAGAGGAATCTGTGGGTGACGGAGAAGGAAGCTAGTTGAAACTTTAAAATTCTGGGCTCCCTTCAGAAGCAAGTTAACTTTGCATGTTAGTTTTTAATTCGTTAGTACTTGATTTTTTATTAGTTCATATAATGTTATAGACGAAATGTTCCTACATATGGTCTGGTATTTTTACCCCAAAAAAGAAAATACGATGTCCACTATTAAGAAAATAAATAAATAAAAAAAGGTTCCATATTTGCACTGTTAAATTTGACACATAGAAAACGGTTGACAAAAGAGTGCCTTGAATTGAATTTTTTTTGGGGTAATTCGTAATTTAGAGCCGGTTCCTTTGTACAAAATAAAATAATGGTTTCAGCTTCAAAAAGCAGCACGTGGAACTACAAAAATGTGTGTAGTGATTTTTTTTTTTTGGAATTTTGGGTTAAAATTGTCCTGTAATTTTAAGAAGATGACACATTAATCATACAACTTTTAGATTGACCTATTTTAATCATGTAATTTTAAAATTTACCAATCAAGTTCAAACTATCAAAATTTGATATTTTTCCTCGGGTAAAAAAGTTGCAATTCTCCATTATATAATAATAATAAAAAAGACGGAGCAAAAAAAACCTTACAAAGAACACCGTCCTCTTGATAGTACCACCACCCATTTTCTTTTCGTTAGCTGCCGACCACCTTGTGAGTCCTCTTCACCAACAATGGTGATGTGTCATCGCAAAAAGGAAAAAAAAAAAAAACTAGTAGAAAATGAAAAGCCAAAGACAAGTAGTAGTACCTTCGCCGGTTGCCAACTTGCCACCGATTGTGGCATCCTCAAATCGTAATGGACTGAGCGCTAGTGATGTGCAAATAATTCAATCAATTAGATTAAATTAAAAAATTTGATCCGATCTTGTCGAATTTAGATCGATTAAATTGACAGATTTTATAGTCAGATTAGATTCGAATTGTAAAGTGTACAATCTGTTTGGATTCGAATTGACAGATTTTATAATCTGCTGCAATTCGATCCGGACCGAATTACTATGAAAATTATAAATAAATGCATATTTTATTCTTAATATGTTATATTTAAATATTATATATACTATGATTATATTAAATTACTATTTTAGTTTAAATAAAAATAAATGATAAATCCTCAATAATAATTTAATAATATTAAACATCATACTTTTTATTATTTTAATTCTCTTATTTATAATTATAAATAAATAATTTTTTTTAATGGTGTACCAATTTAAAATTTAAATGTTAATATATATTGTGTTTTATATATAACAATAATTTAAAAATAAGTTATAATCTCAATTTACTTATCCAATTTACTCAAATTCGGATTGAATATCTTCAAATTTATTTCAGAACGAATCGAATTCAGATTGATAAAAAATAGGCGATAAGTTGTAGTGTTTTGTGGTCAAAATCGCTGGATTTAGCTATGGAAGGGAGAGGGTGTTTTTTTTGGGTTTTCTGTTTTTTATTTTTATTTTTATTATAGTAAAATAAAAAAGTCTTAACTTTACATTAGGACAAAATTTTAAAAATTTGAAGTTAATGGACCAATTTTTTACATTATAGGATTAAAATATTTAACTTTAAAATTATAAAACTATTATATCACTTACTTAAAATTAAAATCATTTTTACCGATTTTGAAATTACTTTTAATAAATTTTTTTATGCATGGTCTTAAAACATTATTTTGCTATCATGGTCTTAAAAAAATAAATTTGGGAACAAGAAAATAAACACAACAATCATGAATTTTTTAAGAATTTTTTTTTTCTTTTTGGCTAACATGAAATTTGTAACAATTGCTTTGTACTATAGGTTGCTTGTTGAAAAACACTTTAGCATCCTTATTTTCAACATTAACACACAGTCCTCAGTAATGCAAAAATGGCACAACATTGTTAAATTTTATCTTAAACTGTAGTGTTTTATTCCTTAAATTTTAAGAAAATGTCAATCATGTTGTACTCGCCGACTGAAATATTTTTAAAAAATTACAAAAAAATTATATAAATTCACACAAAATAGTGAAATGTTTAGTAAATGCAAATATTTTGATCAATAAGCTATTTATAATGGGTACTTCAAATATTTGAAATAATTATTAGTATTGATATTGCCACAATTATTTTTATTAATACCACAATAAAAATATATAACATAACCTTTTTAATCCTATAATTAAACAGTTTTTTTACGACAATAAAATTGTCATTAATACAAGACAATTGTTTAATAACAGTTTAAGTTGTGATAATATTACCCGTAATTATCCAAACTAATATTTTAAAAAAGAGCAGAGTTGGCTATAACAAGTATGTCATTTTAGGAGATGGAAAATAAGGTCTTAAAAGAAGTTGAATATGAGTGCATCACCTAATACCATACAATGAAAAACCTAAAGTTGGAGAGACGAATTGAGACAACAAATTTTATTGACAAAATAAAAAAAATTCTAAAACCAAAAATAATATATATATATTTTTAATTTCAAAGGAAATAATGAAGAAACAAACAGATATTTAATAGTTGTAAGAAGCCTTTAATTCTGTCGCGACCATGAACGTAATGTTGCTACTTTTTAATTAAATAAATGGCCTTGGAAACCCTTTAGCAAAAAAAAAAATTGCATGACCTTGTAAATAGCAATGTGTATAAATCATAAAACTATTATTGATTTGCAAATGATAAAGAAAAAGGATAAACAGAGAACATACAAAGAGTTGATGAAGCAGTAGCAAAAATGAACATCATCCGAGTTGCATTGTTATCACTAATGATATCAATCCTCTCCAACCAATCAAGAGATGAATACATACAAGTCCAATAAGGTATTATAATACCCCTTTTCAATTTCCTCATCTTTAACCTTATGAAGTAGAAGTAATTCAATAATTAAATCTTCCCAGTCAAGACCATTAACTTGTGATCTTTTCCCCTTCTTCCTAGGGTTTACGTGGTCCGATGAAGAAACGATACTGCTATTATCTGGATCAACACTTGATGGATGCATTATTTTATGGATCCGATGCTTTGCAGCATTTATCTTCTCTCTCCTTCTGTTATAAGTCATGCAAGCAGAAATGAAGGATGGAGGCATTGTATCCAATCCAACATCCTTCTCTAATATTTGCTTAAGTAGAAGTTTTTTGCTCATTTCTGAATTCCCACTCCACCACTCTACACAGGACTCGAGAACGAAATTCCTCCCCAATCTATTATGAAGCTCTACACTCCCTTCAGGAAGCTTTACACGATCCGCCTCATTTACAAATTTTGTATAGATCATAGATAAGCATTCAGGGGAAAGTTTCATGCTATCCGTATCTTCAATATCTAACAATCCATACTTGCTATAATCTATATTAAAGTATCTGGACTCATCTTCTGCACAAATCATATCCATCCCATAGTTTAATTCTTTGCTCAAACATTGACTAACCACATCTTCCAAATCAAACCCAGTCTGCTCTATACCCTTCCTCTTTACACCAGGCTTTGACATTGACTTCATCTCCATATACTGAATCACAAGTGGTGCATTCTTAACTATGTTTTTCACAGTAACATTCTTTCCCCAAGGCAATGCTTGAGCAACCTTCACAAGTGCTTCTAAGAGCTCCTTATATCTCCGCCTACTTGTTGAAACCACGGCATGAACTTCCTTAGCTACATCCTCAATCCTGACATCAATCTGATTCAATTCTGCCACAAGAACCAATACAGCTGCCACAACAGGTAGTGGTGTCCGTCCGGTGGTCAAGAACCACTTTACAGCACACTGGATCAAAAACATGCCCTGCTTACGAATCGTCTGCTTTGTATCATCCATAAGACCAGCAAAACTACTCAAATCACCCAAATTCATTATTACCCGCTCGAAAGCCACCACTATATCAAATTCAGGGAATTCAGCCTCCTTTAAATTCAAGAATTGCACAACACGAGTAACCATTCTGCCTAACTCATGTACATCACAACTGATCTCTGCAGCCACCCGAGCAATAGGAAATAATTTATTATCTCTCCTCATAACAATATAAGTACAAGCACCAACCAAAATAGTTAACCAGCGACCTTGTCCATATTCACCTTCTGTAACAGCATTCACCATGATTTCAACAGCGTCATATTTGTTTGAAAATCCCAATCGAAACAAAATCTCCTCAATTGTTTTTTGGGCACCGTAGATTTTCCTCTCCTTGTATGTGGAAGCAATTCCTGCTCCGTATCTAACGTTTGTGCCTTGAGGTCCATTAAGACCACCCAACTGGGCATCAAAGTTATCAAATTCTTGAACAAAGCCACAGACCTCACATACTAGACTGCCGCTTGCTTCCTCGCGAACTAAGGATTTGGCTTTGCAATTTGTGCAGCAGCCAGAGGACATTTCTAGAAATTGTATTCTAAGCTTAGGAAATGAAGAAGTTCACCGTTTGTTTGATGACCAAGCCTATATCATAGGCAAGAAAATAGATATTTCAATTTTTGTGCAACAAAAATTTCAAGGTTGAAAATGTTTTTCCTATTCGATTGAGCCTGCTAACCATCAGTTCCTGAAAAAGATAATGTCTAGTGAGTGGAACAGCAAAAGGAAAAGCTTAAATCAAAAGCAGGGTAGCCAAGGTAAGAGAACAAATTGACAAGCTACAAGATCACTGAATCAAAAATAGTAGATAATTTCAAATCAATTTACCAAATGCTTGAGCCTTGAGTAGCACAGATGGGGTGAGGGAACCCCAGAGTATCGAGACTATGAAAGGGTAGAGGTCAGTTAGCAGGCAGGAGGCTACTCACAGCAGCAACCGCAATGAAAGATTGTGATGATAGAGGAAGACGACAATAGAGTGAGAATGAGAAAGTGGGCGGGAGAGGAAAATAATTAAAATATGTTCAATTGGGAACTCCTAAGTTTTGAGATATATGATTAGGTAATAAGCTAATCGAATTTTTGGCTATAATGAAGGCATTTTTTTTTACTATTATTAATAACATGAAACGTATTTAGCAGAATTTAGGTTTCCAGAACAGGTTCAAGCTAACTTCCCTACCCCGATCATTTCAATCAGAAAAACCGATACCTGGCCCAACAAATATCCCCACCAAACTACAAACAACACAATTTTTTTTTTTTATTATCAGCAATGGTGAAAATTAGCAGTGTGCGTTAATAAAACCCAGATTGTTATCAACGCACAAGAAAATCATACATAAGCACTAAAACTGTAGGAAAAAAAATCAGCGAAGTTATAAAGGAACATAAATTACCAAGTGATGAATAACAGCTCTACTGATTCTCCAACAAAATATCCAAAAGCTCAGCGATTAAGACTTGAAAACTGAATCCAATAAATCAACATAAGGCAGCGATTAAGACTTGATGGGCAAGAGAGTCGGAGAGTGAACCGAGGAGGAGAATATTGGCCGGCGGCAATGGATCCGGAGGATACTTGACGGCCAGCGTTGGAGAGGGAAGGGCTACAATGAAATTAGGGTATGTGGATCGTATATATTCAGAACTCAAGGAGGATACTTTTTTCTAGAAATTATGAATATATTATGAAAGAGAAAAGTGTTAAATTTAAAAATAAATAATAAATATATAGAGGATCATAAATTTTAAGCCTCTTCTAAAATATACTCAATAACAAAATTTCGAGACAGAGATTACGATCTGTTCAAGTAAGTGTGCAGTGGAATCGTATATATACATTGCGGCTTTTGCTCGTGTTTAGATTTCAATTATTTTACAATTTAAAATTATGATTTTTTTTTTTTTTTGCAATATACCAATTTTATATCTAATATTTAAAAAATATATTGCCAAATTTAGGTTAGATGATAAAATTATATTTAATTATTTGTTAAAAGTATTTCTAATAAAATAAAAATTATTAAAAATAAAATAATAAATGTGATACATAATTGGTTTGTGTTTTAAATATATATTATAAATTTATAATATTTTGTGCATGGTTTTTCAACTTATTCATATTATATAAAATATATACAGTTAATTTATATTTTTATGCTTAAAATGTATATGTTTATAACAAATATGTCTGAAACCTTTCAAAAGTTATAAATATCTAATAATTAATATTTATACAAGAAATAAAATAGCAAACATAACAAAAAAAGTCAACGAGCTTGTTCAATGGCATCTGCTTCTGTACGTAAAAAGTTTAAGGTTTTAATTTCAGTTATACGTGTGCGACTAATATAATTAAGTTATTTATATTATTTAATTTTTTAAATTAAAAACGATAAAAGTGTAATTTAATATAAAATTAAATTATTTTAATAATTTTTTATTAAAATATCATTATTTTTTATAAAATAATTAAAATATAAATTTTTTTAACAAAAAAGAAAGTGTAATTTAATATGAAATTATTTAAAAAAAAATTAACAATAATAATATTCAAAAAATAAAAAGTTATTTAAATATATATTTTAATTTTTAATAAAAATTTAAAAATTTAAAATAAAACAGTATCAATTAACAAATATTCAAAACAAATATTTATGAATTTTTTTATTAATTATAACTTTACTATTATTAAATACTTGTATTTTAATCGTGTTGAATTAAGAAATAAAAATATTCTAATAAAAAATTCATTAAAATAATATAATTAATTATTAATTGATCATGTTTACAAAATTAAGAAACTAAATAATAATGTTTATAATCTAAAAGATTAAATAACATAAATGACTTAATCTAATAGACTTTTGTATCATTTTTTTCAATAAAAAGATTATCTGCAACAATTTTGCTCTCTATTAGAATAATGAATCATTGATTTAACTTAAGAAGATAAATGATTAGTGAGTAAGATTAAATGAGTATTAAGTACCCAAAATTGTATTTCTCATTCCATAGATAATCAAAAAATGAAAAAAATTCTTCAAGAGTTTAGGGCACAGATGTGTATGATATATGCCAATACTGATTAGAAAATTAAGCTAAGTACTCCATACACAAAGTATGGAAAGGTGCTTATAACTTCCCCCAAACCTACCTGTAGAAGAAAATAATCCCGTACTTTTCACGAGCACAACTCTATACCTTTTACTCTTATTTTAAAGACCAAACCGTATTTAGTGTGATTTGAACTATGTAAACAATGAGTTCTCCATCAGACAAGTCTCACTCACTCAGTCGTCTAAATGAAAATGAGATATATTAGGATTACAAAATACATTATTAGGGAAGTTGCTGTACAATTCTCATTTATTGTTACAAACATTTGTTAGCCAGCTAAATAGGAGTGCAGGAGATTAATTTGGTTTCTATATTCCAAGCAAATCAAATAGCCTGATTTTGAACAGCCTTCTGCATACTTGAACATTTGCACTTAGCTCTACTGTCATTAAGACTCTGCAAAATAAATCAAGTTCATGAAATGAAAATATATGACTAACTTTTAAGTATTGTTGGTCCACAAAATCTCGATTGTGTTTCAATAGACTACTTTTAAAAGCGATTTTGGTAGTAGTAGTTTAAAAGAAATGCTAAAGTTCTCATTTAGATAGAAAGGTGGTCTCAGGAGACAGTGGTTTGAAATGAAAGAATTTGGTTAAAAGTGATTTCAAGGGAAGTGATACCTTTAAAAATGATTTAAAGAGAAGCATTAAGGTATTTGCAATAAAATTAATTTGTTAGCATAAAATCATTAGAAGTCGTTTTATCCGTGACATTTTAGTAAATAACTATTTTAAGAGAGTAGCATGCATACAAAATTACTTCTGTAAATAATGATTATTTACTTCTCTTAGAAGCACTAATATTGCTTCTCAAATTTTAAAAGTACTTCTCATGAAGATTGTAAAATACCCATAAAGTGCTTCAATTTATTTAAAGCAATTTTAATTTTTTGTAGAAGCAATTCTAAATGGACCCTAAAATGGTGCAATGGCAATGAATGCGCTTTCTATTTTGTTGTCAAAAAGCACTTCCCAGCTATGCATCCAACACATACAAAATGTCAGTTTTTAAAAATGCTTACCTTAAACTGTTCCTGGAGGTCTTTAATGTATTCAACAGCCAAGTCCAGCATATCTGCTGTGTTTGTTTGCTGACAAAGAAAATAAGTGTAATGAGTTGCCAAACACAATTAGAAAATATTTGTTTGGAAACTGAAATTGTACCTTGTCCATGTTTGGCACGAGGTCTTGCAGTTTCCTCATTCGTTCACTGATCCGAGTTCGTCTAACCTGAAAGAAACCAGATGAGAACTTGATGCACTCAACCAATATCAAGTAAAAAAGAAGGGAAAAAAAAAATCACCTCTGATGATACTTGAGAATCTAGCTAGAACGTAATTCTCTTATGAACAAAGTTATTTTAAGGACCATTTGAAACCGATTCTTTTTTCAGCTAAAAGTGCAATATTTGACAATGGACCTTTTGAATGAGCTTATTTTAGAAGTAGTGGTTTGAAATAAAGTGATTTAATTAAAAATAGTTTAAAAAAAAATCAAAGTGTTTGGCTTAAAATTACTAGAAATGCACTTTAGTTATTAACAAAGGCAAAGGTGTTTAGTGTTTACCCTTTCAGCAATACTTCGAGGGTGAGTAGCAAAGCCACGCTTAGCTCTAATTTTACAAGGAACAGAGTCTTGAAAATAAAGGAACTTTTCCACAGTACCCTCAACTGAAGCTTTTGGCAAACTCAAGTGATGTGATAACATACGAACCTGATTTCCAAACTCTTCATTCTAACAACAATCATTATATATTCAGATATTAAGAGTTGATCAGCAGCAAACAATTAACAACTACATGAAATTTAACCAAATTAGAAAATTTAATACCTGAGTATTAGAAGGTAACTTTCTAACACTGTCTTGATTTCTAGGGCTAACACCATAATTCTCTATAACATTATTTGCTGAATGACTCCATGAACCATATGGGAATTCATTTCCCAACTTTCCCTCATCAATTAGGTTCTCATTTTCAATCTCAGGAATCCGTGACATTATCTCAAAAGAAGAAAGTCCTGATGAAAAACCAATTTGACCCTTCAATCTTTTTGTAGATGGACTTGGACTTGCTTCATCATGATCAATACCATTTGGTCCATTGTAGTTACTAACACCCTTTAATGTGTCATACCCTGTAATTTACTAAAAATGTTCAGTAATAATCTATTATCTCAGGTAAGCATGCACAAGCATTCTAGTTAACTCGTGTATGCAACTAAGGATCTGTTTGCTTCCGCATTTGGGATCAGGACCAAATATGAAAAAAATTTGTCAAATGCGCTTTCAGGAATTAGAAAGCACAATTTGTGGAACTTTTTTTCTTTGAAAAATCGCTTTTAATAGAAGTATAAGCAAACATATATAAATTAAATTGGGAATGATTAGATATAAATTTCTTTTCATACTATAATTAAAGACCCAGGTATAAAATGTCAAAACAACTCAGTCACACTACAAGAACTATGCTTGATAGATTTATGATAGAAAAACGCAAAAAAATGTATGGCAGATGCCATCCAAGCCTGATTGAAGTTTTACAATTTATAGATTGTGTGTTTAGCATTTTGAACAAAGTAGAAACGCTTCTGAAACTAAAAAAAATCCCTTCTTTGCAAAACAAATTTTTTGTTGTCATAAGTGCTTTCAAGAGCATATATTTTGTACTTTCAGAAAGGCACTTCTTCATGAAAACCTTTTTTTTTTCCTTCATAAAAAAATCCCTTCTTTGCAAAACAAACACTTTTACGAGAGGCAGAAGTAAATGAACCCTATATTTCATGCAGCCTTTAGCTAGAAAAACATTTTTCTGAACTATCTTTTATTATTAACGCTCCAATTTTAATTTCTTTACCTCAGCTTATGAGCTAAGTAGCTAACCCATAATATAACTATGTTCTTAGCACTTCAATGTTCAATCAAATAAAAATAACAACCACCATTTGATCCACAAACTGATATTTATTGTTTAATAAGTTGCAACTATATCCTTATCAGCTTCTTGATAGTTTCAGTATCATGTAATATAAGTCTAATTCAAGGGAAATCAAACATAAGTCATTGGCTTAGAAAACATCAGAGTTAGTACTACAACATTTTCAAAACATGAACGATGAACTTATAAACGATAATGAAATTAAAAAAAAAATTACCATTTTGTACAGAAATGTTGGAGAAAAGCCCAGCAGGAGAGCTACTTTGCCTAACAAGACTCGAGTTAGCTGCCTTGGTGTGAGTATTATGATCCAAACCCATCGAACCCATCAATCCAAACGAACTATTTTCCAAACCAGAAGCACTTGAACTCAAGGTATGTCTAGGATAATAAGGTGGTAATCCAGAATATCTCTGCTGGGTATTCAAAGCTGTAACCATAGATTTATCATCAAAATCTCTAAAGTTTTGGGAAGAAGAATCCGAATCCGTATTCCCAGTATACCCAAATATAGAAAACAATTTATCAGACTCTGAACCCTCAAATGGGCTGCTCTTATTAACCCCAAAATTTTCATTCTCAGTGAAGTTGTGAAGAAGAGAACTCGGAGCAGAACGAAATCTCAATAACCCAGAATTGGGTTGTTGCTGAAAATCGTTATGGGTAGTATTTGAATCCATAAATGCTTCTTCTCTGTTTTTCACTGTTTCTATTGAAGCAACAGAACCATATATTATTATACAGACCCTCTCAAAGTCTCATTCATAGCTATTACACACCCAGAAATAAAAATTCCCAGAATTTTCCTCTCTTTTCCCCTTTCCCTTTCAGAAGAAAATTTTCAGCTTATTTTATAAGCAGAGTGGGATAAGATCTTACAGAAGAAGCAACCAAAGAGAAAAAGGCTAGACCAAAACTCAAGATGCTGAGAAAAAAAACTTGTATGAAGAAAACCCAACCCATAAAAAATGGAACTTTGAGGTCGGCGTAAAATAGAAAATATAGAGAAAGAGATCAAAACAGGTAAAAGGGTAAATAGAGAAAGAGAGAGAACAGAGAAGTGATTAACTTGAGCCTTAAAAATTGCTTCTTATTTATTTTCTCAAAGCACTAAAAGCAAAGAAGATTTTTGAGATAAAGATAGCAGAGAAAAAGAGAAGACAGAAGATTGATTCAGAAAAAAAAGAGGCAAAAATTTATCTTATTCTTCTTCGTTCGTAGTCTCTTTGTAAAGGCGGCCAATGGGAAAGTACAGAAATATAACTAACAAATCTGGTCTCTCTCTCTCTCTCTCTACGCCTAGTCTTTCCATTTTAGACTTTAGAAAAAGTCTCCTTTTTATTTTTATTTTACATTTATTTTTAATTTCGAAAATGGTTCTATAATTTTAACTTTATTAAACCTTACTAGTCACGTGCATAACCCCATTGTTTTGTATAGTTAATTATTTTAACTCAATGAATATGACAATAAAAAAATAAAATAAAAATCTCTCAGGACCAGAAAACAACATTGAGTAACCGGTCCTTCCCAAATAGTCCCAACAGCCAAACAAAAATAATAATAATAGTGTGTCCAAATTTTCTAGCTGCACAACTGCATTTTTCTTTCATGCATAAAAAATCAACTAGTTTATACTTTATACATCTATAAAAGTCACCTCTACTGTCTTGGGTGAGATTTTATCTTTCCTATTGACTATTGTCATCTCTACTGCATTTTCTCTTTTTCCTGATGTACCGAATATCATTTGATTTTATTTGAAAGGCAATACCATTTTATTTAAATCAATAATATATTTTTTAAATTAAACTATGTTTTGATACGATTCAAAACAGTGACTTAAAATGAGATAAATAAGTCTAGACCTACTAGCGAACCATACAAAAAAATCTCAAAATTATATATAATTAATATGACCGGTTTTTTTTTTCCTATCATAGATAGTTTTACAAATATTCCCAAGTATTTGAACTTGACTAATCGCATAAAGGTTTTAGTAAAGTTTAATGTTAATTTGACTAATCGACACATGGGTTTAATGTATAATGAGTTTCTTTGTTTACCGACATGCGTTTTACTCTTAAATTTCTTCAATGATGAACCAAATGTCCTTTAGTTGTTGAAATTAATCTACACCTAAAACTGAAAATTTACTTTGTTGACAAATGTTTATTTTAAATTTATTATTCGCTGTAAATTACATATGTTTATTTTAAAAACTTAAATTAATAGAAAAAATGTAAATATTATTTTATATAATTTTATTTTTTTATTTTTTAAGTATTGATCTATATATTATATAGATTAAACATTTATAATTTAATAATTAGAGTGGCTGTACTTTGAAACACACGACCTTCAATTCTAATATAATGCTAAAAATTATTGAAAATTTAACTCTTTTAAAAATTTAAGTTAGAACAAGAAAAACTAAAATTATTTTTATTCATCTATCTCTCTCCCATTAATATTAGATCTATAAATATAAATTAAGATAAAACAATGATAACAAACTTAAGTGATGAACTCAACTGAGGAGAAAAGCCCCTAGAATCAAAACTAAGAGTGAAAAAGTTCTCTCCTTTTTTATTTTGATATCATGTTAAAAATTATTAAAATATTAATTTTTTTAAAAATTTAAATTAAAATATATGAACATTATTTTTATATATTTATTATATCTCACGTTTGACTTTATGTGATAATTGATCAAAATTTTGTGATGATATAATCTGCATTAAAGGTACGTTTTCAAAAAATTAGTAAACTTTTTGGTACACCTTGTAGAAGTTTATAAGAACCATGAGTACTCTAATCTCAAAAGGTTAACCCAATGAGTAGAGATACTCATCTTTCTTATAAACTCTTTTATAGTACTATATTTTATCAATGTGGGACACAATTCTTCTAACATCCCCCCTCAAAGTGTGGGTCTTTGTCTCTTGCAAAGCCCATCACTTTGTATTTTTAACCTATTTACTACATTATATTCTATTTGGGTCACTTGTTTTTTTTTTTTTTTTTACAAGGCCCATTCATTTTTTTTATAAACTCATTATACTCATCTTTCATTATAAATTCTAAAATTCATTCAAAATTATGGGTCTTAAAATTGTCTCTTGCAAAGCCCAACACTTAAATGTATTTTTAAATCTATTTTCCACTATATTATATTCTAATTATGGGTCAACTTGTTTTAAATTATTACTTTCACAGAGAAAGCCCATATCTAACATATTTTTTTTTCTTTTTTTTTTTCGAGGCGAAGCCCAAAGCATTTGGCCCGTTGACGACTGAAGCTCTGATACCATGTAGAAGTTTAATAAGAACCATGAGTACTCTAATCTCAAATTAGGTTAACTCAATTGAGTTATTGAGATACTCAAATTTTTTATAAACTCTTTCATAATACTATATTTTATCAAATGTGGGACACAATTCTTCTAACACACCTTTGAGTAAATTTAGAATAAAACAATTCACTTAATATATTTTATTTTAATTCTTAGCATATACTCCACTAAAAAGGTTCGAATACGGAGTTAAAACCTATTATAACATGTGGGGTTTAGAGAAACGTATTTGTTTATTTTATGGAGTAATTACTTTTCAGTGCTTCGAAAATAAGTTGCTAACCTAACAAAAAAAAAAAAAAAGGATCGAGAAAGAAAAGCAATGAGCCAATGACCATTGCTAAAAGGGAAAATTATATTATTATTATTTTTTAAATGAGTTAAGTTATATTAATATTTACTATCGAGCTTAGATTTATTTAATTGATCATTATTTATTTATTATTCTTTATTTTTTTTAAAACTACAAATAAATTATAAATGAAATTTTACCGTATTTCTTTTTCATAAATTCTATATTATAAAATTTTCATTTAATTCATATTTTTTTTATAAAATATGCTAAAAGTGGCCCTAAAGGATGATTTCTGTTCTTTTTTAATACAAAGTTTCATTGATACTCTTGAAAATTTTCAAAATAGCGAAAAAGCTAATCAAATTTAGAAAATACGGAATTACATCCACAGAGTTATATATCACAATATTGTCTAAATATCTTAATTTTATAAAATTAATAATTAACACGTTATTTCATGCATCTAATATTACTCTTAATTTTTTATTCCGTTTCTTATACTATGTGTTTACTTTCTGGGAGGACCCTAATTCAACTTTGCTTAAACACTAAACTTTCTTATATTAAGCGATTAACTTATTTCTTTGTGATCTGTGGTCCCCTGCTACCCTCTTTCGTGTTGCCTGCGATAAAAGGAAAAGAAAGGCCTATAAAAAAAAGTCAGAATGAGAGGTACACGACAAAATCCACCATGATCTTCAAGGCTTCAATATTTAAACTCTTATTAAGGGGAAAAAAAAGGCACTGCTTGTCTGGAGGAAATTATAAACACGTGAGTCCCCATTTGCTTCAACGGTTTTTGCCTCTTTAAATAATTCTAACAGATCACAATTGCTTGTACTTCTTCATTAGTTATTTTAATCGAAAGTTGATTTTAAGAAAAAAAAAAAAACGCTTTCATAAAGAAATACATTATTATATTTTTGTTAGGAAGCACAAATGTGCTTCTTTTGACATTTTTTGCATGTGCTTATGAGTCTGATAATTTTATTTATAAAAAAAATTATAAATTGATCATCACAAATTTGTAAGGCATGAATATTATTACAATTATTTTTATTATTGCTATAACAAAAATGTATAAATTTATTATTATATTATTATAATTAATTAAATATAAGTGTCATTTTTGTTAGTAAAGTTATCATTAATAAAAAATAATTGTGACAATAATAATGACAATATCGCCATCCTTGAAAAAAAAATATAGAAGCTTTGAGAGACAATAATAATAAATAGAAGTGCGAATCTGTCAAAAGCGCTTCGTATTTAAGCAAAAGTGGTTGTGATTCTTGTGAATGTGGTGTTAGAAAAAGAGGCGGTGGAATCAAAGTAGCAGAGAACCCATATCAAGTAAGAATCCTCAGGTTTAATTCTCTTTATCAAGTAAGGATGTTTAATTATATGGCATGAATTTTTTATCTATAGTATTTCGTTTTTAACTTTATTAGGAAAAAAAAATTTATTTTTCTTATAAAAATAAGTATATATTTTTTAGTATTAGATAAAAATAAACATTTTCTTTTATTGAGATGATTAAAAATAAAATTATTTAAATAACTAAATCATTTATATTTCGGAAGGAAAGAGAATCTTGAAATCTGTAAGCCTAATTTTGTTCTTCTATTCCTTTGGTTTTTTTTTTTTTTAATGAATAATGAAGAGGTCTCTCATTTTTATTTTATTTTATTTTACTAAGAGGGGCTCATTATTGATAGTTTGATTCTCCTGTCTGTTCCTCACAAGGATCTAATGCAGGTATCCGAGAATCATTTTTATATTATTGGTAGTTTGATGCCAAATTTGTGATGCCTCCTAGACTCCTTTGATTTTTCTTAATATATTTTAGGTTTCTTCTTCTTGAATTAAAGTATATCGAGTGTTAATTCAAACATGTAACTTAAAATAAAAATAAAGTATAAATTTTTTTAAACACTATTCACTAAGAACGTGTTAAATTTTTTGTTTTCTATGTGTAAGTTCATGTTTTTTAATTTATTAATGCTCTGTAAGATTTGTTTTCAATTTTCATTTACTTTTAAAAGGAGTTCCATATTTTAGTATAATATTGGAAGTTGAAAAAAAAAAAACCTTTAAAAATTCATTAATTGTTTTTAGATTCTACTTTTTATAACCACTCTCAATAAATTATAATTATAATTTAGAATATAAATGCATTAAATAGAAATATATATATATATATATATATATATCACAACACAATTTTGAGAAAATGAATTTTCTATATTTACCTTAGAATTTCATAGTTTACTTGATAAAGTTGCGGTGCTTTTAGCTAAAACTAGTTCAAATTCCAACCCTACTTCCATATGCTCATGTAGAAGATTTGAGTATAAATTATGTGCGTGTAAATAATGAAGTTATTTTATAAATAAATAAAAAAGAAAAATGCCATTTTCAAAGGAAAACACTAAAATAACAATTTAATGCTCTAAGATTTTCAAAAATAAAAATATTACTTTTAGTATTAGCAAAAATTGTTTATAGTGAAAACATATATGCAAGTTTTTTTTTTTTTTTCTTTCAAAGCAATATCTGCAAGGTTCTTGAGCTCAGATTTACAATACATTTTCTC
Organism: Elaeagnus macrophylla; assembly: GCA_029378325.1. Lineage (NCBI taxonomy): Eukaryota > Viridiplantae > Streptophyta > Magnoliopsida > Rosales > Elaeagnaceae > Elaeagnus > Elaeagnus macrophylla. The sequence continues at coordinate 25,372,244 of CM055648.1, read as the reverse complement.
ACAGATATACTGAAGTCTCTGATTTCGATAAATAGAATATAGAAAACTGCAACTACTTGATTCAATTATGGCAACAAAATCAGCAACAATTGTTAAACATGTTAGCTTCTAGTTTTTCCAAGGCCAATCTACACATACACTCTTGTGAGCTAATCAAACACGAAAGACTAATTAGATGAAAGACTGCTATATCAAAATTCCTAAACCCAAAAGAGAAGCGAAACCTTAGAGTAAAGCACTTAATAAGTACAATGAGACACCCCTGCAACCAAACGACATAAAGGTTTACATCATTTTCCTTTGTCATTGCAATTTGATGCGATCAAGACTCTCCGAAACAGTCCTCATCCTAGGACGTACCTCGGGGTCAAGTTCTGTGCAATTTAGTGCAATATGAAAGGCCAAATTGAGTTGCTTCGTTGCATGAACTGCATGCAGAAGTGCAGGGTCTAGAATCTCAGACAAAGGTCTTTCCTCTCTAAATATTTTTCTCACAAAACCTTCTAGTCCTTTGCCATCATTCTCTGGCCCCTCATCTGGATGCCTACCAGTTAAGATCTCCAAGAGCATGACGCCGAAAGAATAGACATCACATTTTTGAGTGAACTTGCTTCCAAAGATCCGAGCCGCAGGTGCCAAGTATGTGTTAGAGGGTGATGAAATTTTCAAGCCAGAGGTTATGTTAGAGTTTGATTTTTTGGATGATGAAGTGGACAATTTGGAGAGCCCTAAGGCAAGGCGTGCAATTCCAAAACCAGCTATGTAAGGTTGGAAATCTTCATCAAGAAGAATTTTCGTCGATTTAAGGCTGCCATGAACATGTTTCCGAGGGCTGCATTCGTGAATGTACATTAAACCCCTAGCAGTTCCTTGGGCAATCCTTAACCTCGCTTCCCATGATAGCGATGGTGAGGAAGAGGAAGCTACTCCTGCAATATCAAAGAAGAGCATTCTTATACATCACAAATTTATAATATTCACAGTATATCACAAATTTATAATATTCACAAATCTGTCACGAATAGACTTTTTCATAAGAAAAAGGATGTTCTGATGTTCTCATCATTTATAAACAGTAAACACACATGCAATGAAGCATTAATAATCCAATGTCGTCTTGATAGCTACGATCCAGAAAATGCAGATAGAAGTTCCAAGTAATAGAACACAAAACAAGTTTTTATGAGTTAAAATATAAATTATGATGCCTCTTTTTGAATAAAAAAATCAAATGGGTAAGTTTATTAAGCAAAGTTAAATGCAGTGGCAGTAAAAATAATTAAATACATTAAATAAGGTTAGGTCATGTGTAGATCACAGAGAATCCACAAGACGAAGATTCTTAGCAGATTCAAATAATGTGTTGGATAAAACAAAACAAATATACAAGTTTACCAAGAAAAAAAAATTTATAGCCAAAGCAGTATGGAGACATAAAAGCTCTACAAGGGCCAAGGGATACAGACAAGTAGATCAAGCACAACTTTACCCAAAAGGAGTGAGCAAAAGTTGATACATTGATTAACTATAGCTGTTATAATTCAAATCCTAAGCCCTTTTGATCTTAAACATATGCGCCTTGGCAAAGGAGCCCAAATGGACCCAGAATGTTAAAAAATGAAGTCACATCACATAAAATAATGTTATAATCGTGCACAAAATATTAAATTGATACAAGCATATTAAGGAGTATTCTCAATTTTCTATAAAAAGTTTTGCTTCTGAGTTTTCTTATTTCAATCTTGTTAAAGGTATTGTCTCACATTACTTAAATATAATACTAATTTAAGGTTTATAAGTAATCATGAAGCTTAGCTATGGATGTCTACTTATATACTATATAAAATTTACACACACACACACACACATATATATATGTCTCATTAGCCCATGATACAACCTATAAATTTTATGAGTCTATCCCATCTTGCACGTGATATCTCATTTATCGCTAATGGACCTAAATAGTACATGTAAAATTACAAAAATAATGGAAAAAAAAAAAAAAAACATAATTATATATAATAACATGCGCCTATTAGGAATAACTTTCAATAGGATGTGATGAGATGATATTTAAAAGAAAGGAGACAAATAATTGGAATATAAGATGACGTGGGACAACTATTTGACATGTCTATGGCTTGTGACAAAAACATAGAAAAATCATAATCATACTCAAGAATATTAAATGTCCAAAAGGTATATAATTATATGATGAATATTGTTCACAGCTTTCACCAGGTCATCTTCGCTTGCCGCGTTCATGTCGTATAGTATTCATGTTCACATAATAGACAACTTTTTGTCATACAAATTATTATTTATAAAAGCAAAAGAAAAGCATGACCTGTTAATAAACAAAATAATTAACGGTAAGACTCTAACTCAAATGTGTATAGGTCGTGTCATATTCATATTTGTCTCGTTTAAAAAATTACAACCACTACCTTCACTGCATAATTGTCAACCAAATAATAGATGTTTAAGAAACTAGGCTGACTCAATTAAGCAAAGGTATGAGTTCGAGTCCTAATTATAAATGTGTAAATAATTTAATTCTTAAAAAAAAAAAAAAAAAATTGGGCCACCATAAAAACATAGAACAGAGCTATATATATTCTACATCCAGCTGAATTATTACTGCACAATGCACATGTACTGTTCTGAGACATTTTTCTATTTGTTATCTTTCATCACTAAAGAAAACAAAACAGCATTTATTATGTATATTTCGGTGCATAATTTCTTAATTGTACCAACTCATTCTGCATTCCTTATAAAAGAAAGGTCCCAAAAACACTAGCTTTCCTTTTTTTTTTTTTTTCCCTTTCAAAAACCTCCTCTAGAATTGTAGATATAAGGAATGTGATTCTAATTTTAAAAAATGTATAACTTATTTTCTATTTTTATTTAAATAAAACAAATATTCGAAGATTAATTCATTACTGTTTCATGTCAAAGGTTCTAACTACCATTTGATCTTTGAAAAAAAAGAGAGAGTTTAATTTGCCTGATCTAGTTTGATGCACGTTAAAATATATTAAGAATTTAAGATCTATAGCTCATTAATTAAAAAACACTGATTATAGGACTAAAAAAAGTAATTAGTTCATACAGGTTTTGTGGTCCATGCTAAATAAAATCTCAATTAAATAAATTTTAAATAAAAAAATATTTTCTTTTGCTGAATTAAAAAAAAAAAAAAAAAAGATAAAAGGAGATAGAGAAAGAGAACTACCATGAAGTGCAGAGTACAAGTTGCCATTACGAATATAATCAGTGACCAATAACTTCTCATCGTTCGCATAATAATAAGCACGCAACCGCACGATATTTGGGTGATTAACCTTAGCAATGGCTTCCACTTCAGATTCAAATTCCTTCAAACGCCACGTGGCATCACCTTCACTTAATCTTCTCACAGCTACAACTGTTGGCGTCACACCTAATCCCCTCCCAGCCCCAGCCACCACCTTGTACACGATTCCACTCCTGCTCTTACCAACCACGTACGCTGAGGCCCTCAATAAATCCTCTAATTCTAAATTAAACCCTTCGTCTATCACCATGAATTTACCATCTTGCCCTTCCTCGTTAACCTCCTCCACTACCTCCACTTTTTCTTTTCCCACTTTACCCTCAGCACTACCGGCAGTCCATTTCCTCCGTAACAGCCATACAGATACCGACACGGCTCCGATAACCACCGAAATGCCCGATATTATCGGGACAGTCACCGACCCACCACCCTCCTTTTCTCTTTCTTCATCTCCATTGGGTAAATTTGGGATAACATTCAACGGCTTTTGAGGTTCTTCCGTAGAAGTATTAGACATTGTAGAAGAATTTTGAGCTTCGGGGCATGGAGTTTCCAGTGGAAACCCACAGAGTCCTGGGTTTCCAGAAAATGCTGTTGGACCCTGATTCAAAAGCGAACCCACCTGAGGAATTTTTCCGGTGAGATTGTTGTGCCGGAGATCCAAGCTTACCACAACCGGAAAGTTCCCATAACGAGGCGGAACTTCACCGGCGAATCGGTTATAAGATAAGTTTAGGGTCCCAACGAGACCATCAAGCTCCACAAGAGCTTCAGGAAGAGACCCATTTAGAAGATTGGAAGACAAGTCAATGTGTTTAAGGGTTTTGAGCTCTCTGATCTGGTAAGGAATCGAACCTGAGAGAGAGTTATGAGAAAGGTCAAGGTCAACCAAATTGGTGGCATTAAAGAGCTGAGCTGGAATAAGCTTGGAGAAATTATTGTGAGAGAGAATGATTCGTTTCAGCGAGTCAACTCGACCGATTTCAGATGGAATGTAGCCATTAAAGCCCTTACTGGGAAGGTAAAGCTCTGTGACACGATTACGGATACAAGCAATACCAGCCCAATGACATGGGGTAGAATCAGATTCGGACCAAGAGACAAGAACACCATGTGGGTCAGTTTCAATTGCGGCTTTGAGTGCTAGGAGAGATAGTCCATCGGGGTTTAGAGCAGTTAACAGGGGTGTGAAGACGAAGAATAAGATGAAAAATGAAAGAAGCTTTTGAAGTGAAAGTGACATTTTCATTTTCTTTGTGAAATTTTTGTTGGGATTCAACTGTGATATAACTTCCTATTTTGTTCGTAATTTGGTGAGATCTTGGGTACGCAACGAGAAGTTGCAAACAGAGAAAGGAGTGAGTGAGTGAGTGAGTATGAGAGTATGAAGAAGTCGTTTGAAGAAGAAGAGTATTTTGAGTTTGAATATGGTAGAGGGGGAGTTCTCGAGGTAGCAGTGTTGCAATGTTTATCATGCAGTTTGAATTTGTCTGACCACCATAGCATTATCCCCTAATTATTTATTATTTATTTTTCTAATTTTTTTTATTTTAATTTTTTAACTCAACTGACTTGTAAAGGATTTTGCTAAGAGTAAACTATAGAAAATTAATCACTTTTTTTTTTTAATTATATACATTTGTTACTTTAATTTTAACAAATTGTATATTTTAGTTATCATATTCATATAACTAAAGTATAAAAAAATAACTTAAATATACTATTTATAAAAAAATATAATGTGATAAATGTGTACTAATTTTAGGTAAAATTACTAATATATTTAATTTAAAAAAGAGAGAGCAAGTATCCGATCCTCTTTAGATAGTTCATAACTCTATCTTATATATCAAAATTATTAAATAAAAAAAATAGTAAAAAATTAATTATATATACAAATTAAAGAAAATATTAAGATTATGACCGAAACATCTCTCTAAAATTCTATAGCAATACTCTTCCTAAAAAACTATTAAGAATATTAGTAGATGCAAAAGTAATAGCAATACTATTAAAGAGACAAATATTTTATACTTGTATTTTTTTTTTTATGTCTATCACTTATTAGTATTGTTCAAAAAAATATTTTATTATAATATCTAAAGTAAATATGGCACATAACATGTTATAACAGTTATGCAAAAATAAGTATAAATTTATATATTATTAATATATTTTGCAAAACTAATTATACTCGCATCTATATTCAATACCAATCCTATACTACATTGATCTGGTGATATTTTGTTTAACTCGTTTAAGATGGATGCATGTAAAAGAAATTTTTTTTTTTTTTTTAAAGGTTCTTGTAGAGAAGGACCTTTCTCACAAACAATGAAATGTACCCTTCGAAGCACATTTGGAAAATAAAAAGTAAATTCAAGGTTTTTGTTTGGCAATGTTTACACCAAATACCATCAATTCGGGTTACATTGATTAGGAAGGATGTGAAGGTTCCTATCTTTTGTCCCCTTTGTCGAAAGAAAGAAGATATATAGTGATTCACATATTATTTTTGTGTAGAAGAACTAAGGAAATATTCATGGATCATCGTCTTAAAAATTCCTTTATAAGAGCTTAAAAAGTAGTTAATTTGTGAGAGTTTCGATGCCTTGATTAAAATTTTACAATCCAAGTACAATATTGCTACCTTCAATCTACTTGTTTTTGTGTGGTGGCAGATTTGAAAATGTAAAAATGTCATCACCTTTCGGGACAACTGGATACTGAATTAAGTCCTATTACATCAAGCATTGAGCAATTTTTAACTTAATGTACATTTTTTTTTTTTTCTTAAAACAAGTTCAAAAAAGACGTCACCACATTTTCATACTTAAATTATTGATTATATTTGAACATTTAAGACGTTTTTAGCATTCTAAATACAAATGTATATAAGAAAAAATGCGGTATTTTAGAAAATTTATTGTAACTTAGGTGGTAAAGTTCTTAATTTTTTACTAAAAATTCAAGTTCGAATCTTATTCGAATGTATTAATATGTTTTTTTTTTATTAATAAAAAAATGAAAATTTAGAACTAAAAAAAAAAAAAAAGGATACATCTCACTTATTCCATTGTCTGGTAACTTAAAAAACATGTGGCCGATATTTTATTATAGTTTTAAGTGTTTTATTTCATGATTACAATTTTGAAAGCTAACATAGATGTGACATGTTTAACATTTCAAGTTGTTTGCCAGACATTTGTATTAACCATTACTTTGAATGAAATTGAAGATTTTGAAGGAGTTAGAGTAAATCATTAATATGGGATCCGATGCATTACATGTGTAACACTTCAACTTATAATTATTAATATAAAACTTTTACTTAAGTAAAAATATATATATATTCAAGAACACAATCATATGAAGATGAATAATCTTCTAAAAAAACATAATAGCTAACCTAATGCTCTACATTAATTTTTTTTTCCTGATATTTGTATAATATCTCGAGTTTATAATTTTTTAACTTTTTATTTTATTTTATTTTCTCCCCTTCATTCTATTTTTTCAGTCTCCTTCTTCATTTCTTTCTTTCAGACATAATCAGTGCATAATCAAAGGAGAATCAATTGCTAATAGTCTACTATTGTCTCCAAAAATAAATAATGAAAACTTGGAGCCAATAAATTATGAATTGTGTATATTTATTTAATAAATGAATTATATTTTACCAAATAAATAATAAATAAATAAATTATATGTGTAACCTAAAGGTAGGCAATTTTTGGCCGAATGATCCAAACTCAAAGTAATAAAAATTTACACTTGAGATAAATATATTGAAATAGATTAAATTTACACGTAAACATAAATTTCAAACTACAATGAAAATAAAAGAATGGACAAGGCTCTCATGTGTTACATAATACTGTTAAAATAAATTATTTTAACTATTCACATCAAATTTAATTCTAAAATATAAATTTTTTATATATATTAGAAAAGTTTATTGTAGGAAAAAATTGAAAAAGAAATGATTTATTTTTACCGTGTAATTTTCCTTAACTCAAAGTCAATTATACAGACATAAAAAATTTGCTACAATAATGGCCATTAAAATTGCAAACAAAAGAGCTATAACAAATTTTTTAAGTATATATGGTAAAATCTAGACAGCAAAAACCCCCCATCAAAATTGGACGATTAATAATTTGTACTCCATGTGCAAACACATAGAAATAACCTTCTTATTATACTAACTTATCTTCTTATAAAAAAAGTAAATACTATATAAAATATTACATATGTTATTGATTTTTTCTTACTGTGAAACAATCAAAATATCACATTTTTTTTTTTTAACAATGAGTAAATTTTAATATTTAAATTTTTATTTATTTTAAATATATAAATATTTAATTTTGAATCCCTAACATTAAAAAAAAAGAATTTAAATTAATCACAACCACAAACTTCACTAAATGAATCTTATGTTTAAAAATATCATTTAATCATAAATTAAAATTCTTATAATTTTTTTAAACAATTTCTTAAATAGGTGAAATATGATGTGACGATAGCACACAGTCACTCGAAATTAACACATAAATTAATACTCCGATATTATTTTATCCATTAAATACACGAACTAACCCAATAAATTTAATGAATAATATTTTGATAAATTAACATATTTTTACCAACTTCTTTTGAGTTATGATACGATAAATCGACGTAGCTATAATGACGGTAGGTCAACTATAGATTGGCATCATTTAACCCTCTAAACACACGTATCTATGAGACTAAAATGATTTTACAAATTGTATGTGTAAAAGATAATTAACCTAAACAAATAAATTAATAATTTAATATGTGTTGTAATTTGAATGATGTTGTATTATTATTGAGTTTAAGAACAAAAAAATTAATTGAACTTTAGCTTGTATCCTGTTTGGGTAAAAAAATTGCAAAGACATATATATATATATATATATATATATATATATATATATATATATAAGCTGTATAAAAAATAAGCATAGCTTTATTATTGCCTTCACTCCACAAAATCTGACAAGTATACTGCTGGTGATGTTGTTAAAAATGATTTAGAAAAAAATTAATAATAAAAGTATATAAAATGTATGTTTTTTTAAATTCCAAGAGCCTTTTTGATAATTTTTATATTGATTAATTTTGAATATTTTTAGTATTAAAAGACTTTACAAAATCTCACAAACACTAAAATTTAAAAAGCTAAGGAACAGGGTGGAGTTAGAAAAAAATAAAATTTAAAGGAGATTAAAAATTAATTTTTTTATATAAAATAAAAAATTAATAAAAATTATAGTAGATTATACTTAATTTAATATTAAAATTTTCATGTTATATTATAATAGAGACATAAAGTTAAAGTTTGAAAAATATAGAATTAACATATTATAATTAATTTATAATAAAAATTAAACAAAAATATAATAAGTTAATAAGTATTAGTATTATTCATGAATAAAATAAATATATTAACTATAAATTTAAACAAATAGAAAGTTCAATTAAATATACCAAAATTTATAGTTGTTAAAACTAAAAGAAACATATTAAAATGTAAAAATAAAATATGATTTAGAATTTTAAGCTTGAAACTATATTTAAAAATATATGTTTATAAACAATATAAGACTGACCAATAATAATAAATTTTTTTTAAATAAATTCTAAAAATTATTAAAATAAAATGTCAAATAATATAATATTAGATAAAGTTAAAATTTGAGTCGAAATAATATATGATAAACATAAACTTAAAAGATTTAATATGAAGTTTATCATATACTTATTTTTTTAATTTTATTTTTATAATTTTAAGTTTAAAGTTAAATATTTAAACTTTTTTTAAAATTATGATATTTAAGAAATTTTTTTACATAATATATTACTATAATTTTATTTTTGTTATTAACCGTTACTAAATACATGAAAAAAATATATATATATTTAACCATTTTATTTATAATTTATACCATTTTATAAAATATTATTAATATATTCTAAAATATATATATAATATATTATTATAAATAAAATATTTATTTAATATTAAAAATATATATATAATTAGTTTGTTATAAAAAAAGATTAGTCAGATCCAGCGGTCACTATCCTCCGCCACTGCGAAGGAAGACCTTATAAAAAATAATAATTAATAATAATAAAACATCTGAGGAAGACCTTTCATGTACACACACAAGGGACAAGCGAGAAGCTCAGGAAAAGCCAAAAATCGTAATTAGGTTATGCATGCAGGGATAGCATTGTCATTCGACTGTTATTGTCAGAAAATCATTATTAAAGGAAACAAGCTTGTGATCACTTTTCAGTTTCCATTTTAAATAGTTACATTAATGATGTATTAAAATCCACTATTTTTTTAGGTGGTATTTTAAAAATAATTTAAATTTATTACTTTTGACGAAAAATTATTTTAAATTTAATAAAAATTTATTATTTTTATTAAAAAAATATAGCTGGAGTAAATTATCTTTATAAAATAAAATTTCACTATTTTTTATTTTTTAAAGATAATCAATCTGTATGTTCTAAAATGAGTTTAAAATACATCTGTGTGAAAGATAACGTACTTAGAAACTCGTTCTTTTTTACATTATCTGTTAACTTTCAACGGTAAGTATATGTACTTTATCATGTAAGAGAGGATCATAGTTTTTTTACCTATTAAAAAATAAATTATAATATGATGAGAGTGAAAATCTCAGTTCACAGAGATTTCAACAAGTGTGCCAATCGCTCAACTGTTTTTTTCTCAGTTTTTTTTATTTTACTTTTAATATTTTTTTAATTATTATTAAGTTATTAATTTTATAAATTATCCTTATAATTAGACAATAATAACTACAAAATTAACGAAAATAATGTCAACCATTAGTTTAATTATTTAATTTATATTTTATTTTTTCATTCGGTTTACATTTAGTAATAATATAGAATATAATTTAAAAGTCATGTTCCCTAATGAAAATAAGGCACTTTTAATGTTATAATTATGAAATTGTGGCATTTAAGGCCTTATTAGTCTCATGTAATTTAATTATTATGAGATCTAAGTGCCCTAAATAACAATAACACTCATAAAAATCTTCATTTTTACATAATTATGATATGAATTCTACATCTACACCTAAATATTTGATATAAAATATAGTTACGATATTAAATTCAAGATAAATATAAAATTAAATCTAAAATTAATTCAAAATTATTAAGAGAATAAGTCAATAACATTATAATATTTTATCGACTTTATAAGTTAAATAAATCGAAAAAAAATTGGTAAAAGTCTTAAAGAGTGAGAAATGTACAAAATATAAACGTTATTTAATTTTAATATATGAACCAATCTAAACATATCAGATTGAAAATGTTTTATTTCTATCAAATCAATCATGAATTCAAATCAACTCAAAATTTAATTAATTAAATAAAATTTGTTACATTTATAAAATTATCTAATTTTTCACACCTAAAAGAAAAAAAATTATAACCATTTATATTGAGCCTCTAAGTTTTTTTAAAATTGTAGTCCCATAATAATTATTGGCTGTATTGCACATGGTCAATTCAATATGTGGAGAACTTATATTTTTATCAACTCTTCCATATAGTATTAACTTTTGTTAATGTATGACTTACATTTAACATTATCATAAATTGTAAATCTTTGTTTCTTTTAAATGATAATAAACTTATTGTATTTATATTTTATAACCTGATTTATTATATTTCATTTAAATTTTACTTTTAATCTCTTTATTTAATATATTTCATTTTTAACTTCTTAAATAACTTACATTCAAGGTTAAACATACATAAAAATAAAATTTATTTAAAAATAGATTCAAAAATAATATTCATAACTCAAAATTTTTCTTGAGACATAGCATGATTTATTATTTTTTTTGATGATTATCCGTCTCTAGAGTTGCTAATGCTACAATAATTTTTTGTGTTTTTAAACACATAAAAAGTAAAAAAATTTACGAATATATGTTAAGGATGTGAAAAATGAAAACACCCCTTAAAAGGGAATCATTTTATACAATATTCTTTTAATTTTTTTTTTATTAATATTGCAAACTTATTTTTAAAACACTTAAATGTTTTATAAATCAAGTCATAATTTGTTATATTTTTACAAATAATTAGTCTTAATATACAATTGATAACTTTTTTTTTTTTTAATCAAATGATATTTACTATTTAGGAATGGGAGATTTGAGCCGAAACGTCTTCTAATGAAATGCTAAGTATTAATCAAATATACTGAAAGGTGGCTAGCAACTATTTTATAATTAAAATTTCTATTTTTATATTTCTAAAACAAATTTTAAGCTCCTATATAATTTTTATTTTGTAATGATTAATTTTTTAATATAATTTCGAGCTTCTTACAATGAAAAATTGATGTAACCGCTTCTCACAAAATGCTTTTCATAATTAAGTATATGTTGAATTTGTAGTATTTTATTAAAAAATAATACATACATATATACATAAGTATGTATATAGTCTATTTTTCAGTTTAACTGGTGCGAATATTTTGCAAATTATAAATCTGCAATTTCTTATTCTTTATTACTTGTAATAACTTTTACATGTTTTACATTACTTCAGAACATGGTAGTTATAATTGTGTAACACTTATAATAATAGAGTTATAAGCTGGCTTACATTTTAACATCATTCGTTCAATAATTAAAAAATTATTAAATAATTAAAAAATTTTAATATTAAATAATTAAATTTATCAAATCCAACAAAATTTTAAAGAAGGAAAATATAGTTTATCATCTCCAAAGAAACATACTCTCCTAAATTTCTTAACACTCCTAAATTTTTGTGTAAGACTACATTCCATAGCAGTGAAATAGAGAAAAATGCTATTATGGAGATTAGTCAGATCATTTGTGTCATTTAATTCTTTAGATTATAAATAGTGTCATTTAGTTACTTAATTTTAGAAAAAAAAAATGAGTTAATTAAGAACAAAATACATAATTTTAATAATTTTTTAATTAAAATATTATTTTTTAAGAGATTAATTAATGAAAAATTATATTATTTTAATGTTTTTTGACATTGAAATATTAATTTAAAAAATAATATTTTAATTAAAAAATCATTAAAATTATGTATTTTGTCTTTAATTATTTTTTTTTAAATTAAGGGATCAAATAATACTATTTATAATTATATTCTAAAGATTAAATAACGCAAATAATATAATTTAAGGTACCTTCGTAATCTACTTTCAGTGAAATATTAATGTAGTACCTTTATAGCCTACTATCGACAACCGTTGCCCTCTCTATATTAATTATGAAACAATATTTTCTAAGTAATAAGCTCAAACAAAATTCCACGTACATAGTACAAATAACGAGCTTGTGGAAAAAGAGTATAATATAAGCATAATTAGTTACTTATAGTTTGAGAAATTGTAATTTCAAAAACATTTTTCAAGAGATTATGAAAAAAAAATTGTTGTATATGTTCATCACAATCATGAGCAAACAAATACCAAACATGTTAATATGATGCACTTGCCTTGTATTTTTGTTTTTTTCCAATATGAAGTAACATCAATTAGGTTAATAAATAAATAATTAGAAATAAGAACAATGTTTTTTTAATAAAGAGAAAAAAGGGATAAGAACAGCGTTGATATAACAATTAACAGTAATGGAAACATGAAAGATGGAAAATTCCATAAAGAAAATGAAACCATCGTTGTGGGCGGTCCTGAACCTGAGCATAATGAACTGTAACGATAAGAATTGAGCCTTCCAAGTTGCCAATCTTTCTCTGTCTCTCTCATTTTTGCAATAATACTCTCTCGAGCTAAGCAAGGCACTCAAAAGCTCAAAGCAAAGTCGCTTTTTTCTTCAAATGGATATGAAATTATCTTTCAATCACATAGATAAAGGAACATCATATATCAATTAAAACATATTAAATATTTTAATTATATAATTTATATATAATAATTATAAAATTTATTTATATCATAAAAATAACATAATAATCTAATCATTTAAAAAAAATTTATACGATTAAAATAGGTCTAAATCGAATAATTTTTATATTTTAATTTTTTTTATTTTAAATTAAAAATAATTTATTTTATTTTTAAAAATATAATAAAAAATTATTTTAATAAAAAAATATATAATAAATTTAATTTAATTATATTATACAATTTATTATTAAATATTATATAAATTAATTATAATATAATTTAATTCTATATTATTTAAGAGGATACGTGTTACCTTCTCTCTATATCTATTTATATAAATATATTTATCTAAGCTTCATTTGTACTGATTATCTTCCTAACCACACTGCTTAGAGGATCTCTCTCTGCATTTCTGCTTACTCGAACCTCCTCCATAAATCTACTATTCAAGCTGTTTAATTAGAATTAATCAAGTGGGTGCTTCTTTCCCCCCAAGATTTGAGTTGGGTTTGGTTCTTTTCGTGCTAATTTAATAGTTTTCGAAACGATTGGGGGTAGTTCATGGAGCTAACAGCTGGAAGCTTACTTGGATCGGCGCCGTCCGTACCTGAACTTGAAGAAACCGGCCTTGATTCCCTTCAATTTCGCGAGGAAATCCAGAGACTTATCACCGCGACGCCGGAAAATGCAAGCTCCTTCACGGCGCTTCTGGAACTTCCGGCTACCAAAGTGATGGAGCTTCTCCATAATTCTCCGGAATCCGACGGATCTCTCACTCCGACTAATCTATCCGGTGATACCCTGCAGATACCTTACCTCCAGCCTTTCGATTCCAATTTCACATTCCCTGCAAATCCAACGCTCAAAGAACCTGCTGCCAATTTGGAGAAGGTGAAGAACGAGCCTATGGAAACTGATTCGAACCCTAATTCAACTTCGCATTCTCTCGGCTTAGATTCGATAGGGGAACACAAGAACCAGAAGTCACCGGCGAAGAGGAAGGAGCGAGAGAAGAAGGTAAACTTATTAGAGGAAACGAGGGCAACCAAATTTGGGTTGCTAGGGTTTTCGGTTTAGGTGAAATCTGTACATTTCGTACCCCAAGTGTGAATTAATTCACCGTTTTGTAAAATTCAGGCACAACGGTCGTCATCAAAGAAGAGCAAGAGTGAGAACCGTGAAGACCCTGACAAACTTCCTTACGTTCACGTTCGAGCTCGTCGTGGTCAAGCGACTGATAGCCACAGCTTAGCAGAGCGAGTAATTTTTATAAATCTCAATTACTATTGGCAATAATATTAACACAATTAAAATTATTATTGTCACAATAATAATAATTTATTAATAATAATTACATAAATAGTACGTAGCACGTAACTCTAATTAAGTACAAGGATATAATGAATAATTTATAAATTTTTATTGTAAAAATAAATAATTACAATAATATTGTTATCTTTACTATTTAGTAATTGTTATTTTCATCTGATATATATGATCGAGCTATTTAGTGTTATTTTTAATCTTTAGTAAAAAATATATATATATTTTTTTTTTAACATTAAAAAATTATATATTTATTTATATTATAAAAAATAAACATATATATTTTTAATTAATAAATTCAAAATAAAATTTTAAATATACGAAAGAAATTATGCCGTAAGCCGTAGAATTAAACTTTATTATTTCTTAGTCACAACCATGGCTTTATTAATTAATAATTACACTTTTTTCTGTTTTAGTTAATGTGTGTTGTATTATCTTTTGTGGATTGATTGGTAGGCTAGGAGAGAGAAGATTAATGCTAGGATGAAGTATCTCCAGGACCTGGTCCCCGGCTGCGACAAGGTTGGTTTATTAGTCGTAATTCTTTTGATTTATGGGTTGATTTTGAGAGATTTGTCGAATATATCAAAGTGGAATATATGTCTTAATTGTCTCTGACAAATGAACTTATATTGTTACATGTGAGAGAGGGACATACAACTAGATATTATACAAGTTTTTTTTTTTATCTAACCTTAAAACTCTTAACAAATTAGCACTATTAATATCAATTGAGAAGGGTATGAATCGAGGTTAAGAGTGATATTTTTGTTATTATATATTTGAAGGGCATTAATTTTGTGATTTTCTCAAAAATTTACAATACAATAGTTGGAGTACTCATTTTCTGTCATAATATGTAGACCTTGACATGTGTGACACATAAGATGTTATATGAGAGAAGAATACATACAACTATTGGACTAGAATTGTTGGTAGAAAATGAATTTGTCATTGTCACAATTTTTCACAAAAAGAATGCTTGCATGCTTTTGTACTATAAAAGTGCTTCGCGGGTGCTTTGCAATTTTGCATGTTTTCTTCCTTAATGTTTTCTTTTTTCCTTTTTCCTTGTGGGTTTCCTTTCAGTTTTGTCATTTGAAACCATTGATGATTCCTCTTTACAGTTCCTGTTCACTGTTGTTTAACTTGGATTATGAAGGTTAACCATTTTCTAGTGAACTAAGCTAGCATTTCCCATTTAATTTTAATGTTTGTTCTAGAAGTGCACATCAAAGGAGTAAAAGAAACGTCCTTAAAAAGTAATAATACCGTTACGGTTGTCTATAAATTCTACAATTACCTTTCAATTTTCATTACATGGGCTGGAGATTTTAGTTATGGGTGAATCTGGACTGCTTCTTGGTAAGATTGGGAGATAAATGTAGTGGGAATTGGCATCATCCTCAGTTGGAAGATGGAAAACTATGAATCAAAACAAAGAGAGGAGAAGATAAAGAAAATCTCCTTTATAGGTGTATATACCAAACACGATGAGAAAATCCTTAGTTTACATGTCCAAATTTTATTAAGCTCCTTCATTATCAGGGTTCTCATATCTAGAATTGGATCCAACATCGCTATCAATTCTGCTAATTACTTTTGTCCCAGTAAAATTGGGGTTAGTTCATTACTCAACTTTGCAAGGACATGATTTCATTATTGAATTCATTTTTACTGTTGCAAAGTCCATTGATAGTTTAAGTGATGATAGCAAGTACATGAGTGACATGGTAAGGCTTAAAATAACACCAAATCGTCCTTAGGACAAGATAGCATTCATTGGCAATCAATATTGACTAGGTCTATAAATCATGTTTTTCTGTTAGGCTCAGACATATGACAGAGGCTTGATGGTTAAAGAATTATTGCTACTATTGCTATCAGCGGTACTTTTTCACATGTTAATGTTGTGTACTTCTGGGGTTTGATTTAGGAAAAGTTCAAGTTTTTGCACCAATCAAGCTTGCAAATAATTGTTTTTGTGGTGTGTTTGGTTTAATTGTTTTTGACATGCACCTAACCTATGTGCAAGAACTCACTGTTATCTTGGTCTTCTATGAAATTTCAGTTTCTCTCACTTATATTTTGTCTCAGGTTATTTTTCTTTGTGAAAATATATGCATATTAAAGTTGGCTACCAAAATTTGGATAGTCTCTTTCAATTATTACTATGCTGCCAACATAGTGACTTAAGTCTTAAGCTAAAATCTGAAGCACTTGACCCACATAATCTTGCAACAAAATTCTTGTTTTTAATTTCAAATTTAAGGTTTTGCTTGCTTTACATTTATTTTTCTTTAAGATCAAATGAGTTGTAGTATGATTGAAAACTGAGACTTCAAGAGGAAAAGTAGTGTCATTTGAATCTGGGACTTGGGGTGGGGATATTTTACAATCAGTCTACATGGCCAACCACCTGTTTACTCTGTAATATATGGGAATATTTTTAGTATTCTATTAATTTTCTGAATCCAAAATGTTGAAGGATCATGATCATCCCTTCTGTGTGAGGTAGCACTTGATGAATTAAGCAAGCTTGTATGGTTTAGGTGGTCTGTGTTCTTTGTACTAAAAATGATGAATCCTTTTGGAAGTTTTAAATATTGCAAAGGATTATGCCCCAAGTTTTGAAGTTTTTATTTTTTTTTTCCTTTCAGATTTCAGGTACAGCATTAGTTCTGGATGAAATTATCAACCATGTACAGTCTCTACAACATCAAGTGGAGGTTTGACACGCTCATCCCTTCCGTTCTACTTTTCATCCTAACTTACCCACTTTGTTTCTTTCCCTTTATTTTCACTTATTTTTCGTCTTTTTTTACTTCTATTTTTGTTTATTGGTTCTCGGTTCAAATTTATTAACCAAGTATTGAAAGTCATGTGCAATTTAGGTAGAGTTTTGGGAAGCTCAATCGGTATTTAACACCATCTCAGTGCTTATTTACCTTTACTGACATACTTTAATTCTGGTTGAATTACTTTCTTTTGCAGATTTTGTCAATGAGAGTTGCAGCAGTCAAACCAAAAATTGACTTTAACCTTGACAATATATTTGCTTCTGAAGTAAGTCTCGTTTAATCCTGCTCATATCATACACGATTTAGAACAATGAAACATAAGGTTTTCTTGGCATTTCATTTTTTTTGGACATGATCCATGTGCTTTTGCACTTATTAAGTGGTGGCTATGATACAATTTCTACTCGTCTAGCTGAGACTTAACTAATGAGAGCTATATTCTTATAATACCAGTATACCCCGCTAGCCCTCTAGCAAATTAAACAGGGAATTGGGGTTTTTGATCCCTGTAATACGCCTATTACTAAATGATAGTATTCTTCCATTAATACTTACAGGGTAATGGGTTAGATTTGGACCACGTATTCCATTACCATGTCTATACTGGCACCTTTTGATTGTTCCTGGAATAGTGTTGATCATAATGGTTACTACCAGACAATGTGAATGTCGCTTAGTAGTTATTTCAATGGGCTCTTGTAATGTTTGATTCTTGTAAAGGTCTGTATCAAAGCTATAAACTAAAGAGATGTTTCTGCCCCTCTCTCTTCCCCCCATGCTACATATTATTGCATCATTGATATTTGTGATTATCCTTTAAAACATGCAGCAGAATGAATCTCTGATGGAAAGTAATTTCCCCAATATGGTTACGCCAGTGATTTGGCCAGACACTTCAGTTAATGGGAACATACAACAATATCAACAGCAATGGCATATTGATGTTAGCCGCCAGCCGTTTTGGCAAAGGGAAGAAGACAATCATACTCTCATTTCTCCTGAGAAATCATTTTTGATCTCTGACTCTTCTGCTAATTCAGGTTAATATAGAACTATGTTTCTTTATGCTGCAACTCCATATATTCTCCATGTTTCTTGATTTAAGGATTTCCCACATGCAATTGCCATGCACATCTTCACGTTATACTTCTTAGCATCATCCAATTGACAGTGTGTAATCTTCTTAGCAAACACGCATCATATGGGCGCACGTACGCACATTTAACAGTATCTATGCCCATATATATTATATAACTAGATATCCAAATGCACTTGGAGTCTCTTACCAGTAAGTTGAAACAGAAAAACTAACCTAATTAGTTGTCTGTTGACAGTGTCTCTTCACTCAAGTCAATTGAAGATGGAGCTGCAAAATCATATTTCTACCAGTAGCTAATAGTGTATATATCGGTTATAGTTTTAACAGTTTAGCAGGAAGTAGTAGAGGGAGATTAAATTATCAATGGCAGATTTCCAATTTCTCTAATAGCCAGGATCGACTAATTTCCCTCAAGTTGCGGAGGAAGGACTCGGTATGTGAATTCTTATATAGTATATATTCTTACTATGCATACTAATTTTAAATGGAGTCATTCAATCAAATACCTATTTTATGTGGTGATTGATTGATTCTTATTGTAAAACATCATTGAACCAACTACTAAAAGCCTTTTACGGACGCTGCTTCGTTTGGAGTTGCTACTAAGATATGAAATTGTGTTCTAATATTATTTTGCCGGGACTAAGTACCCGTTGTAAAATGACAAATTGTCATTTGGCCTGACGATTTAGTCATGCTTCTATGGAAAGCATATTGTGATTAAAATTTAAAATCTACGATTTAACTTCCATCTCTGTTCATTTACCAATTCTGCACACATTGCTTTGAATACTGGAATCTGTGAGGCTGTGTGAGTGAAGTTTCTATCTTATTCACTCATGGTTGCTGCAGCTAGAACTGTTAGTAGAACTAGAACTTCAGGTGGTGTTGGGCTTTTATTCCTTTCCCCATCTCTCTATTTATTGGAATGTTTGTTTGTAGGCATTTTTTTATTTATTTTTATAACTCAAGAAATTTGACAATGGATTGAATAGTAACATGCACAGTGTACTTACTACAACCATGAGCATTTTGTCCTAGTCTTTCTCTCTCTCTCAGCTCCCTTCGGTATGACACGATATAATTCAGGTTTATTGCATGATTTCATCCTTCCTCTCATTTACAAAGTTTCATTTTAAACCTTCCTCTAACTCCTCTACATGTGTTTTTCTTTTACAACATAAAAAACATATGATATCCTAAAAAACATGTTTCAGTGAAGAAAAAAAATTCATAATGTAAAAAATATATGTTTTTTTTAGGGATTTAAAAGTAAAACTAATTGAATAATTAGATTATACATGAACCGGATGGTACGAAAACATGACCACAATTGATTTTTAATTTTTTTGAGCTTGTAAATATCTTTATTTTATTTATTATTTTTTCGTTACATGAACTGGATACAAATGATTCGTGTAATAATTGATTGCTAAAGTGCTAATCATAACTCAGCTGGAATATATAATGATGGAACACGATATTGGTCTCCTATAGGTTGAAAATTGTATTCATGTAACAATAAAAGATAGAGAGATTACTCTTGCATATTCTTATTCTTGTACTTGGAGCAAGAATAGGGCCCAATTCTTAAATATTATGGCTATAACTTTGCATAAATTTGAACCAGGCTTGAGCTCGATACAGCTCTCAAATGGCTACGCCAAATTCACAGAGTATCTTAAACCAATGAAATGCACCAATCTTTCTCAGTATTTGTATCGAAAAATTAGAAGGCACTTGAAGCCGTATGTTAAGAGAGGTGTATTCAACCTATTAATCTCAACCTAAAAGATTTTTAAGGATTTATAAGACATTTTATTTTTATTATTCTCTCTATCATTCTTTATTACTAACAAAATCATAAAAGTTCATGAAATAAAATCCATTAAAATCAACAAAATATTAGTAAGATCTACAACAATCTTTAAAGGTTAATAAAAATATTTAAAATTTATAACTTTTCAGAATCATAATTGATTATACCCTCCTAATTATTTAACTCATTTTTGAACTAAAAATAAATTATATTTAATTATATCACATAACATGTTTAATTTTTAATTCCTCCAGGGAAAAAAAAAAGTGTTCATTTTTGTTATAACGTAAATAAATAAATATATATTAAAGAGGTTAAAAATAAAACTAATTAAATAATTGAATTATTTATCCACCAAAAGAAATAAATTATTTAATTCTAATAAATAAATTAATACAAATAAATTTTATAAAATGAATATTAAAAGCATACAAATTTATGTATGTATTTTTATCCATATTAATTATGATGTTGTAGATAACATCATTATTTTAAAATTTTAGAAGTCATTCATTTTTTAATAATTATATTACATAATTACTTTAAATGCACATTTATGTTACATTTTTCTAAATAGAAAGGTGTTAGAATTTGTTTATGATATGATTATTGTTGCTTTTGATATTCTACAAAAGTACTTATAAGAGAAAAAGTGCTTCATCTAACAAGGAAAAAAAAATATTATAAGAGCTCTTTGAGATGAAAAAGTTCCTTTTATGCTTTCTGTCAGAATGTGGTTCTGCTTTCTTCTATAACCGCTTATGTTTACACCAACTTAAAAAAAAAAAAAAAAAATCTTATCATTTTTAAATAATACCACCTAAGTTTCATAATTTCTTGTACACTTGCATAAATATCTAATAAACTTACAACAGAATAAACCTAATGACACAAATTTACACACACACATATATATATATATATATTTGTATCCATATTTATTATAGTGTGTTAAGTTGTAAAATAATTTTTGAAATAAGAAATTATTCATTTTTTAAAAAAATTCTGTGATATTCCATTTAATGGATGTTAGTTTGCTGACAAGTGAGCCTTTGAACAATGGACATGAAGTAGCAATACTTGTGAAATATGATTGGGTGCTATTCTAGCATATTTCATTTGAAAAGCATGTTAGCGATCTAAGTATCACTTAACTTATAAGCACTAAGAGGTTATCAAAAAAGCTTATAATCACTAAGAGCTTTTTCAACAACGACATCGATATGACCATCGAATATGAGGTGTCATTGAAAATCAATGCGAATTTAATAAAAAATAAGCACTATTATATATACATCATGTTATAAGATACATTAAATAATATATTAATTATTAATTAAATATAAAATTAAAAATATAAACAAAGAAAATAATTACATAATTTTTTTATTAACATATAATTAATTAAATTATATCATTTAAATTATTATATGTTTTAATTTATAATAAAAGTATAAAAATATCATTAAAATATTAAATTTAACCATTTAAGCCAAAGGAGTATGAAGTCAAGTAGCTCAATATAATTCCCTAATAAAAGAACAAAAAGACAAGAAGATAAAGAGCAACAGAATCACAATATACAATGGTCAACGTGAAGAACCTTATCACATTCAATCAATCAACAGGGACATAAAGATCAAGCAACGGTAACCGATTTCTCCTATATTTTTTTTTTATAAATATATTAATTTACCTGATTATAATTTAATTAATAATTTATTAATATAAAATTTTACAATTAATTCATCATCTTATATTTATAATCTTATATTTAATTAATAATTAACATATTATTTAATAAATACAATATATAATTATACTTGTTTTTTTTTTCAAGGAAAAAAACCAGCAGTGACCCACTATCAGACCTCATCTACATTACAAACCGACGGAGCAGTAATTCATTTCAATCATAGAGACGGTGACAAATTATTATTTTTTTCCTTGATAGAAAGGACGGTGACAATTTAGTAACGAGAGATGTAAGAACACATAATTTAAACCTAATCAATTTTTTTTTTTTAAATAGATAAATTTTTTAAATAATTTTATCATAATATAATATAATTAATATTAATATAAAAATAAATATAAATTTATGTGATTAAAATATTCCTTATTTGATAATTACACAATGTAAAAATGCTAACAACACATAAATTTATACTTATTTTTTAGCCATTAATAATATTGTGATATATAACAAAATTATTTTGACAAGTAAAAAAATAATTTAATTTTTAAAATAATTTTAATATGCATTATATATATATATATATAAAATTACTAACATTTTTCTCAAGCAATGGCCATAAAAGACCAACGATGGAAGTTTCCGTATTTCAGCAAAAGCTTGCATTTGCCGAAAAACGCGACCACCGACAAATCTCAACAAGTCACCATTCAATTAGTATACAACTCATCAAACACTAGTCAACTTTCTAAAAATATAAAAATAAATAAAAACATTTCGATATTTTTATTAAAAAATTTAAAATAAGAGTACGAATATAAATATAATGTTTTCAAAATACCATCCAAAATATTTAAAAACTTCTCAATATTTTCGTAAAAATAGGAAAAATTGTCAAATTTTTTTAATATTTAAATAAATTGTTATGTAACTTTATAAAATATGATGAGAATTTTGGAAATATAAAAATTATCAATATAAATTTATCACAAAATATTAATTTTTAATTTTTTTAAATTGGAGATACAAATATATAAATTATGGTATTATAAATTAAGTTAATATTTATGTAAAGATAATCGATTTTAATTTTCTATAAATTTTTACATTTACTTAAATAGTAAATATTTAATTATGTTATCACTCATTAAATGTGATTTATTTGTAAAGAATTGGTTATATGATTTTTTAATTATTTTTGTCTCGTGTAATTTTTTATTTCAGTTATACATAATTGTTATTTTTAAAATAGTTTTGTACTTGTAGTATTCACTTTTTATTACATAAATTCTTACATCATCACATTTCAAATTCATAAGGGATATTATTCATTAAATCTCAAAAAGTAAAAAGTCAAACAAAATAATTATCATTTTTAGTACAATAATAATATTAATCATGATACACTTGTATTATATATATATATATGTAAATCTTATGTTATATTTGTGTAACAGGTATAATGTTTAAATGAAATTAGTCAATTTAATTAATTTATTATTATTCTTACAAAGATTATACAAAATTTTAAAAATAATTTTAAATTTCACCATTCAATTACTCATCGATTATACAATCAAAATTTCCGTAAAATTGAAGTTTAAATACTTGACTCCTGATTGATATTTCCATTTACTGTTAACTTAACCTTCGAATTTAGAGAAAATAATAAGTAATAATACCCACAAATCTCATAAAATAAAGGAAAACACTTTACAATTATACCACCAATCACTCATGAGTCATGACCTGACCACTGGTATTATGCATAATAAATACGTTAAATTATTTGTTTGGTTTTCAAATTTTACTTAACTTACACGTAAATTTTTTAAATATATAATTTAATTCTTAAATTTTTAAAATTTTAACAACTATGTTGGCGCCTAGTGAGATTTGAAATACAATGTACATGATATATTATTTTAGGTCACTAAGTTTTTAAATCATTTTATTTATGTTATTAAAATATTTTAGTTTATATAATTTGTACATAATATGCATAAGTTACTTATTTTAAAAACATTAAAACATATAAGTCATTTTTTAAATAATAATATTAATATTTTATTATTAATGAAAGTTTTAGTTACGAACCAAATAAGCCTAGAGGGGGGGGTGAATAGGTTATTTTCAGATTTAATAACTTTTTAATTATTTCACCTAAACACAACGGCTTCACATGCAATCACGTATGAAATTAAAGTGCGGAATTAATAAACGACACACGAGATTTTTAGGTGGAAACAACCTAGGCCACAACAATGACCTAAGAGGAAAACCACCGGTCCACCGGACCACCTAACTATCCACTATGAAAATAATGTTCAATTACAAGGCTAGGTCTTAAACTACCCGTCACAGATAAAAGCCCCCCTATGTAATTTACTTACGAGCCGTCGCTCCTTTCACAGCCTCCAATAGCTAGATGTCTGGATCCGGACCAACGTTCCGATCTTCTTGAGTCACACAAGAACAATCGAACCCGTCAAGTTCGGTAGTTTCGAGTCACACGAAACACCGAACACGTCACCAACAGTACCTGAAAAATTAGCACAAGCAGCACAAATGCAAAACGTGTCCTAGAGCAGAGTCAATAGCAAAAGATGCAAAAACAGATCAGCAGGCAAACTCTAGAACATGTAAAACAGATATCACGAAGAAACAGTTAAGTGCATGAATTATTCAAACATAACCACACTGTATGTTTGAACAATTAAAAAGATCAAAGCGCTTAAAGTTGAAAGATGAAGAGAAGAAGTTTTTTAAAGCGCAATAAGAGTTATAAAAACTTATTTCTGTGTGGTGAAGATTAAGCACAAACACCTCTCGTATATATAGAGTCCAATTCAACCTCAAACAGGATTTGTAACAAGTCATAACTCTACACTAATCAGGATTTACAATTACCACAATTAACCACAACCAAGGATTCAGTTATTGACAATAAATGGGGTCAATTGGGTAAAAATAGCATATGGATCGAATTTACAAAAAAGAGTTTGAGTAGGATTAAAATACCGTCTCGATCGATCGATAGCTTTCTCGATCGATCGAGACCTACTCGATCGATCGATCCACAGATCTCGATCGATCCAATCCAAACAGAGAGGAGGTAGATCGAAGTTGTTCTATACTCGATCGATCGAACCCTGTTCGATCGATCGATCCAATTTCTCGATCGATCCAATCCAAACAGAGAGGAGGTAGATCGAAGTTGTTCTATACTCGATCGATCGAAAGGGGTTCGATCGATCTATCCAATTTCTCGATCGATCCAATCCAAACAGAGAGGAGGTAGATCGAAGTTGATCCAGCCTCGATCGATCGAACATGTCTCGATCGATCTAAGCATATCCTCGATCGATCGAACATAGTGTGCACAATATATTCTTTCGAAACAATCCAAACTAAGTGTAGTGTTCAATTATGTGAGTGTGTATGCATGATGAAATGTTTTACCTGATGAATATTGCACGTTCGATGAGTTCGTTAGTCGTGTATCAATTGATCGAACGGTGACTCTTATGCTAGATTACATTCGATATTTTGTTCACGAAAATTGCCAATAAATAAAAACCTTACAATCTCCCCCTTTGGCATTTTCGTGTGACAAAATTCGTCGCTCACTACATAACTCTCAAAACGCTCATAAATTACATTTTTTACAAAAATTCAATAGTGGAGCTATCTATGATCCGGTGGAGCCATCTTGTATGATTAATACACTGAAAAAGAAACAAAGATAATCAAGCAGCTCAAGGGCCATTGTCAGTATATTAGTTGAGTGTATGTAATGAAAATTTAAGAAAACAAATCTCCCCCTTAATGTGCTCCCCCTAAACATGACATTACCGTTTGTATCATATTCATGTCTCATGTTCTCATGTCTCTTTTTCTCCCCCTTTTTGTCATACGAAAAGAACAAATATCAAAGTGTGTTAGTAAAAATATTCAATCAGAATCCAAAAACATACTTATATTATAAAGCGTCCAGATAAAAAATAAAAAATAAACCTAGTATGATGACTTTCACACTAGTTGTGAGGTAGCCCTCTCCGCTCACTACGGTAGCTGCACACATCACAGTAGGTAGCCCTCTCATAACCAGGTAAATTTTTTTACGATACGAATGTTTTAAAGTTTATCATAGATTTCAAATATAACATGCATGTGTGTTCAGTGAGTGTGTGAATAAGTTCATGCATCATGATCATTATATGGGAATAAAGAAAACGTGTTAACATGTTAGAATAATAGAGTAAAGATAGGTTAATAATTGGTTGTGTGTGTGAGTATTACATGAATCCTTTTTTTTTTTTTTTTTTTTTTTTTTTTTTTTTTGAATGCTAAAAAAATTACTCTATTTGACAAATTCTCAAGGCATTTCTAAGTGTTTCAAATCTTTGTGTGTCAAGTGCCTTAGTGAACATGTCAGCCAATTGTCTTTCAGTGGGGAGAAATTCAAGTGTCAAAACCTTTTCCTCAACAAGTTCTCTAATAAAATGATGTCTGATGTCTATGTGCTTTGTTCGGGAATGAAGTACAGGATTCTTAGATATGCAAATGGCACTCGTGTTATCACAGTATAGAGGAATGATACCTTGCTTAAAACCGTACTCATGTAGTATATTTTTCATCCATAGAAGTTGTGTGCATGAGCTACCTGCTGCGATATATTCGGCCTCAGCAGTGGATAGAGATATTGAGTTTTGTTTCTTGCTGTGCCAGGATACGAGGTTATTGCCAATGTAAAAGCAACCACCTGAGGTGCTTTTTCTTTCATCTTGGCTTCCTGCCCAATCTGCATCTGTGTATCCACTGATCTCACAAGTTGTGTCAGTAGTAAACCATATTCCAAAGTTTTTAGTTCCAGAAACATACCTGATAATCCTTTTAACATGTTCTATGTGAGATTCCTTGGGATCGGATTGATAACGTGCACACACACCAACACTATAACAAATATCTGGTCTACTAGCTGTGAGATATAGTAGACTCCCTATCATGCTCCTATACAGTGTTTGGTCAACGCTTTTACCTGATTCGTCCCTTGAAATTTTTGTGCTTGTACTTATTGGAGTTCTCAGGTGTTTACTTGACTCAAGTCCGAATTTCTTAATCAAGTTACATGCATACTTGGTTTGAGAGATAAAAATTCCATCGTTTGTTTGATTAATTTGCAAACCAAGAAAGTATGTGAGCTCACCCATCATAGACATTTCAAATTCAGAAGACATTACATGAACAAAGTTTTCAACGAGTGATGTGGATGTTGACCCGAACACTATATCGTCCACATATATTTGAGCTATGAAAATATCCTCCTTGGCACTCTTTATAAAGAGAGTTTTATCAACTCCCCCTCGAACAAAATCATTGTCTAAGAGGTAAGTTGTAAGCCTCTCATACCAAGCTCTAGGAGCTTGTTTTAGACCATAGAGTGCCTTATTGAGTTTATAAACATGCTTTGGAAAATTTGGATCGATAAAGCCTTTAGGTTGTTCCACAAAAACCTCTTCATTCAAAAAACCATTTAGAAACGCAGATTTCACATCCATTTGAAAAAGTTTGAATTTCATGTAACAAGCAATGGCAAGTAGGATCCTTATTGATTCTAATCTAGCTACGGGAGCAAAAGTTTCATCAAAATCGATTCCTTCAACTTGTTTGTATCCTTGAGCAACTAACCTAGCTTTGTTTCTAATTACTACATCATGTTCATCAGATTTGTTTTTGAAAACCCATTTGGTTCCTATGATGTTTTTGTCATGTGGTCTAGGCACTAAAGTCCATACATCATTTTTTGTAAATTGCAATAATTCTTCCTGCATGGCATTTATCCAAAACTCATCTTTTAATGCATCATCCACATTCTTAGGCTCTATTTGTGAAATATAACAAAGATAGGTTATCTCACTTACCTGACGTCTTCTAGTTACCATGCTCGCATTAGGGTCACCAATGATGTTTTCAACAGGATGGTTCTTGGAGGTACGTGTTGGTCTTTGTATGGGATCATTTGAAATTGTTTCATCCTTCGAATCAGTGCACTTAATCTCTGTTTTGGTAGTTTCATCTTTTTGTTGGTCATTAGGTACTTCAATATCCAATTCTTCATCCTGCATAGTTTCCAATTGCTTAGTAGTACCTGCATCATCAATAGTCACATTAATAGATTCCATCATTGTGTTAGTTCTCAAGTTAAAGACTCTAAAAGCACGACTAGTCAAAGAGTAACCAAGAAATATACCTTCGTCACTCCTAGTATCGAACTTACCTAATTGTTCACGATCTCTGAGAATGTAACATTTACTACCAAATACATGCAGATGTTTTAAGTTAGGTTTCTTACCTTTCCATATCTCATACGGAGTTTTATTTGTACCTGGGCGTAGATAGACACGATTCATGAGATAGCATGCAGTACTTACTGCTTCAGCCCAGAATTTCTTTGAGATTTTCTTTGCATGTAGAAGAACACAAGCCATCTCTTGTATCACTCTATTCTTTCTTTCAACTACACCATTTTGTTGAGGGGTGATTGGTGCTGAAAATTCGTGATTGATTCCATGATCCTTGCAAAATTCAGCAAATTTGGTATTTTCAAATTCCTTTCCATGATCGGTCCTTAGTCTCATGATGTTGGTTATATGATTTCCTGCTTCAACCTGCACTTTGAGACAAAAGGAACTAAAGACATCAAATGCATCAGATTTTTCTCTAAGAAAATTTACCCAAGTGTAACGTGAATAATCATCAACAGTAACAATGATGTATTTCTTACCACCCAAACTTTCGGTTCTCATAGGACCCATTAAGTCAATATGAATCAACTCAAGTATCCTGCTTGTATTAATTCCTTTAAGTTTCTTATGAGGATTACGAGTCTGTTTGCCAAGTTGGCACGGTCCACAGAATATTTTGTCTTTTTCAGAAAGCTTAGGTATCCCACGCACAATTTCCTTTTTACTCAAATTCACCAAATCACTGAAATTTATGTGTCCCATTTTTTGGTGCCAAACAGTCATAGAATCATTATGAGCAAGATTGCAAGTAACAGTGGGTGATATATCAATGCAGTAACAATTGTCATGAGATCTGGTTCCTCTAAGCAAGCAATTACCATTAAGATCAGTTACAATGCAATGGTTGTTGGTAAACTGCACACTATAGTTTTTATCACAGATTTGACTAATGCTTATTAGGTTTGCCTTAAGTCCATCAACAAATAAAACGTTATCTAGTTCAGGTATGCCATCTACTTGTATTGTTCCTTTTCCCAGAATTTTCGATTTTTTACCATCACCAAAAGTAACTGTTCCTTCATTATAATCCTCAAATGTTTTAAAAAGGGAACGATCACCTGTCATGTGTCTAGAGCATCCACTATCAAAGTACCATGCAGAGGTAGATTTAGCCTTAAATGCTATGTGAGCTACAAAACAGTGTATTTCAGATTTCTTAACCCAACCCTTCTTAATTTTGGCTTGTTTTATTTGGGGGGGTATTGATGTTTCTAATTCACGTATCCTAGAGGGATCAACATGTGTTCTCATATGCTTGGTTTGTGATCTATATAAGTGAGCATAGTTATAATTCCTATAGTATGATCCATGCATGTTATGATAATTCCAATTAGAACTCAACAGTATTCTGCACTTAGGTCTAATGTGTCCCTTTCTACCACAATGATGACATATAGGAATAAATTTAACTGTAGGTGCTTGTGTTATGTGGACATTTTGTGAAGAGGAAGGTTTAGATGATTTAACAAACTCTGTTTTTGATGATGATGGTGTAGTGTTCTCATCCACATAACCTAATCCTCTCTTGTCTCCAAAGGGCTTTCCGAGATCAAGTACTTTGTTTAATCTTTCAGCTCCAATTGTCAGCTTTTTCACAGTTTCTTTTGAGTGCTCTAATTCCTGCACAAGCTGTGAATTTTCTTGTTTGATCCCTGCAAGACTTAAACTCAATTGATTAATATGCTCAGACAGTTCACCTTTCTCTTTTTCCAGAATTGATAAATTAATGTCTTGAGATTTGATTTTGTCATTCAGTTTTGTGACAGATATAAGAAGTTTATCTTTTTCTTTCTTGCAATTAATCAAATCAAGAAATAATTCCTCAAAACTGTTAGCATTAAATTTAGAGAGGATAGAGTTAAATTTACTTCCCTCATTGTCAGAATCAGATTCAGAGTCAGATTTATTGGAGCATCCATCAATAGTTGTAATGAAGGCTCGGTAGTTGGTGTCACCAGCATCTGAATCACTTGCTTGATCACTTTCTGAATCACTAAGAGTAGCATTGAAAGCCTTACCAGATTTCTTCTTTTTATTGGCGCACTCAGCTGCAAAATGACCAATACCATTGCATTCAAAACATTGAGGTCCAGTGAGTTTAGGTTTCTTACCATCAGAATTAATGGGCTTAAATTCTTTTGACTTGTATTCTTTGGTGCGACTGGATTGATTTTTATTTTGCAGATTTCTCCTGTTGAACATCTTTTTGAATTTTCTGGCCAAATAGACAAGTTCTTCATCATCCATGGAACCATCACTGTTATCATCTTTGTTCGTTGTCTTGAATGCCACTCCCTTGTTCCTTTTCGGTGTTCGCAGATTCATCTCAAAGGTTTGGATTGATCCAACAAGTTCCTCAATTTTGATGGTGTCAATGTCTTTGCTTTCCTCAATTGCAGTGACTTTCACTTGGAATCGATCTGGTAGGGAGCACAAGACCTTACGAACCAACCTGCGTTCATCAATTTTCTCTCCAAGATTTGAAGATGAGTTAGCAATATCACATAATTTCGCATAGAATTCAGAAAAGGTTTCATCTTCCTCCATTCTAAGATTTTCTAATTTTGTAGCTAGCATGCGCAGTTTTGTTCGTTTAACTTGGGACGTGCCCTCATGAGCAACCTCTAAAGTGTCCCAAGCAGCCTTAGCAGTTTCAACATCAGAAATACGTCGAAATTCATCAGGGGATACAGCACTAAAAATAGCATTGATCCCCTTTTGATTCCAGCCGCTACCAGTTTTATCTTCAGTGGTCCATTCATTCCTAGGTTTAAGTGTGACTACACTATCCTTGGTAACCCTAGGTGGCTCCCAACCATAAATCACAGAATTCCAAACACATTCATCTAAGGAGCGCAGAAAGGCTCTCATACGAGCCTTCCAATATGGGTAGTTAGACCCATCAAAGTAAGGTGGACGGGTTGTAGAAGAACCCTCTCTCAAATGATCCATAACAAGGTCCTAGGCAAACACTAAGTATATCTAGTGACCCGCTCTGATACCAATTGAAAGTTTTAGTTACGAACCAAATAAGCCTAGAGGGGGGGGTGAATAGGTTATTTTCAGATTTAATAACTTTTTAATTATTTCACCTAAACACAACGGCTTCACATGCAATCACGTATGAAATTAAAGTGCGGAATTAATAAACGACACACGAGATTTTTAGGTGGAAACAACCTAGGCCACAACAATGACCTAAGAGGAAAACCACCGGTCCACCGGACCACCTAACTATCCACTATGAAAATAATGTTCAATTACAAGGCTAGGTCTTAAACTACCCGTCACAGATAAAAGCCCCCCTATGTAATTTACTTACGAGCCGTCGCTCCTTTCACAGCCTCCAATAGCTAGATGTCTGGATCCGGACCAACGTTCCGATCTTCTTGAGTCACACAAGAACAATCGAACCCGTCAAGTTCGGTAGTTTCGAGTCACACGAAACACCGAACACGTCACCAACAGTACCTGAAAAATTAGCACAAGCAGCACAAATGCAAAACGTGTCCTAGAGCAGAGTCAATAGCAAAAGATGCAAAAACAGATCAGCAGGCAAACTCTAGAACATGTAAAACAGATATCACGAAGAAACAGTTAAGTGCATGAATTATTCAAACATAACCACACTGTATGTTTGAACAATTAAAAAGATCAAAGCGCTTAAAGTTGAAAGATGAAGAGAAGAAGTTTTTTAAAGCGCAATAAGAGTTATAAAAACTTATTTCTGTGTGGTGAAGATTAAGCACAAACACCTCTCGTATATATAGAGTCCAATTCAACCTCAAACAGGATTTGTAACAAGTCATAACTCTACACTAATCAGGATTTACAATTACCACAATTAACCACAACCAAGGATTCAGTTATTGACAATAAATGGGGTCAATTGGGTAAAAATAGCATATGGATCGAATTTACAAAAAAGAGTTTGAGTAGGATTAAAATACCGTCTCGATCGATCGATAGCTTTCTCGATCGATCGAGACCTACTCGATCGATCGATCCACAGATCTCGATCGATCCAATCCAAACAGAGAGGAGGTAGATCGAAGTTGTTCTATACTTGATCGATCGAACCCTGTTCGATCGATCGATCCAATTTCTCGATCGATCCAATCCAAACAGAGAGGAGGTAGATCGAAGTTGTTCTATACTCGATCGATCGAAAGGGGTTCGATCGATCTATCCAATTTCTCGATCGATCCAATCCAAACAGAGAGGAGGTAGATCGAAGTTGATCCAGCCTCGATCGATCGAACATGTCTCGATCGATCTAAGCATATCCTCGATCGATCGAACATAGTGTGCACAATATATTCTTTCGAAACAATCCAAACTAAGTGTAGTGTTCAATTATGTGAGTGTGTATGCATGATGAAATGTTTTACCTGATGAATATTGCACGTTCGATGAGTTCGTTAGTCGTGTATCAATTGATCGAACGGTGACTCTTATGCTAGATTACATTCGATATTTTGTTCACGAAAATTGCCAATAAATAAAAACCTTACAATTAAAAGCAACCACCAATTAAGACTCCATTTAATTAGAAGCAAAAATGTCATTGTACGTGTTTTCCTTATTTCTTTGTTGTACTATACTCCTCATTTATTAATTAATTTTTCTACCAAACAAGAAAACTATCAAAATGAAAAGTATATTTTCCTCTTACAAAATAGTAAAAATTTCAACCTATTTTTGGGGGTGTGAAGGAAATGATAATTGATTTTTAGATATCACATTTTCATCTCACTCAAAAAATGTGTGTACAAGACGTGAAGGAAATAGAAAATGTGTGTTGGGGGCATGAAGGAAAAGAAAAATATGTGTGTGGGAGAGGGGAGGCGCGTGAAGGAAACTTAAACTCAAAGGGTTAGTTCATTAATTCAAAATACCTATAACGTCTTTTAAATGTAATATTTTATTAATTTTTAATGAATGTAAGAAGATTAAAGTGACTTATATATTTTAATTTTTAAATACGAGTGACTTATATATATTATATAAAAATTATGTGAATAAAATATTTTATTGACGTAAACAAATCCTCTAAAATATTTAATCCAATTGTTTTTATACAAAACTGATTATACATTGTAAATTTATTATTTAAAAAAAATCATAACATTGTAAGCTTAAAGCAAATAAACCCGTGCAATAAAAAAAATGCGAAATCTTATAATACACGGGCTTTTTATTATTCTTAAAATAATAATAATAATAATAATTTGTTATTGGATAAATATTATTGTTAAAATTATTTTTTTTACTAAAATGTAATTAAGTATATATAGTTTAAAAAATTATTTCATACATTCAACAAAAATATTATAGTCCCTTTTTAATGGCACATTCACTTCTTCACGTACACAGGGCATAGTCAGAAAAGGAAAGATTATAGCTTCTTAAGACTCCACCCCATATCTCTACATTTATAGTGAGAGACACTGAGTGAGAAAGAAAGAGTGAGAGAGTGCCTGAAGATTGTCTTCTAGCATTGTACTGTATGAATATGAAGCAGTAGACCAAAAATTAGCTTCGGTAAATTCAATTCAATTTCAACCTTTCTAACTTTTTCATTTTATTGTTTTCAAGTTTGTGTCAGTTGTGGCTTTGAATTTTAAACTTCTATTCTTTGTCTTTTGCATGCAGTTAGAAATCGAAATTAGACTTTCGATTTGAAACTTCTCTGTTTCTTTTTCGCCTCTGCTCTAATCGAAATTCCTTCGTATTGATTGCATGTGGTTGATTTAATATGTGTATAATTTAATTGAAATGAAGTTAAAGATTTGTGGATCAAGAAGTAGAATTGTTTCTTTCAAAAATTAAAGGGAGAGTCTCTTTCTTTTCCAGTGAATGTATGTCATTGATCTGTGTCTTCTTTCTAGTTCTGTTCTGATTGTAATTGATTTGTAGTTTTAATTTTTAAAGCTATGTGGATGAAGAAGTAGAATTGTGGCGTTCTCTCAAGTGTAAAGAGAGAGGTAAAATTCGGAGATCTTATGGAGGTAGTTTTGTTTCGTCGGCACCAACCGACATAGTCCCTTCGGATTCTGTTAGATCGATTTTGTGTTTTTCTTTTTTATTTTATTTTTAACCTTCTTTTGTCTATTTTGTATTTTTTTTAATTAATTCAGTCAAACATATAAAGTGTACAAATGACTACTGAAGATTGTAAATGGCTGGCCTTTTGCTAGGTTGAAGTATTGATTGCGAATATTTTTTTTATTGAGCAGTATTATACAATAATATAATATTAAGTAATAATATTAAGTTATTATATATATTAAATAATGTATTAATTATTAATTAAATATATTAAATAAAAAATAAAAAAAAATGTGTAAATTTTTTTATTAATAAGATGATAATTAAATTGTTTCAGGTGTATTATAACGATAATAATAGCTGGGTTTTTTTTTTTGTTATAGAACTAAATGTGATAGTGTTTGTGGGCCCCCTTTCTCTGCCCTGAATTAAATTTCATATTAGTGGTTAATATTTCTCATCGCAATTAAATAATAATAAATTGCGGTCGCTATCTTTCTTTATTCTTTGTTCTTTATTTTTTGGTGTGCATTTGGCTCAAAATATTCACACCGAGCAGCCCAAGTGCATAATCTTTTCAGAGTAGGTCTGTATTCTGATAAACGTGTTTATTATATTTTATATTCTTTAGGAACTGACCTGGACGTGGCTAATGAATAATGATACTGACAGATCGGATTTTTTTTTACCGTTGTATTGAAATTTGTCGTCCTTGAAGTGTTTAACAAATTTTTTTTTTTTTTTCTTTTTATGCTGAAACATGAATTCTTGAACATGGTCATGAGAAAATTGGGCTATGAAATGGTATGAATCTGATATTTAGTTCAATCAAATTATTTGTTAGTACGGAGTAAGGATATGATGTTTAAGCATATGCATTGTATACAAGCTTTGTTTGTACTATGTTCACTGCTACTTTGTTGGTTGAACATGCTTTGATGTGTACTCTTGTTAATGACTTATTGATTTCTTACAGCAGATTAACTGAATAAGCAAAGGGAAAACTTGGATGATTTTGAGTTTGGAGGAAATCACTTTATGAGAGGTATGTGTTAGATCATGTTCTCATGTGTCTAATTTTGACTCTCTCTTTTTCTTTTCTTTTTTCTTTTTTCCTTTCATGTTTGTTACTATTGAGAATGCTTAACTAGGTTGTTGGTTTCAATCTTTCTTCATTGAAGTGATTTCATTTTATTTTATTGTGGGCTGCATAAAATAGATCTGGTTAATCATGAAAGAAGTTGACCAAAAGAAAGCTACAAAGAATATCCAGACAAAGCGCTCTGAAAGGGCAGAAAAGAAAGACCCTAAGCTTAGCCAAGGAAGTCCCCGCAGAACTTTGAATGAGAAAGAAACTAAACCTAAGACCTCAAGTACTAAACCAGACTCGAGTGCTTTAGTAAGTGGTTCAAACGTGGCCAAGGAGCCCTCTGAAGTTTATGAAAGCGTGGTTGTACATTATGTGGATGATGTCAACAGGTCTGAAGAGGGAACTCAGGATCTGAAAGATAATAAAATGGTTCCTGAAGAATGTACTGGTGGGGTTCTAGATGATCATTGTAGTGATATGGAAAAAGAAACCAAGAATGAAAAAGAAGAGCTGTCAGATTCTGAGACTATTAAGGATTCAGTATCATCTCAAGCAGAGTCAGTGGCAACTGAGGATGAGAAAATAGAAAGACTTGCTAGTGATTCAAAAAGTATATTGAAGAAGAGTTTCATGGAAAGCAGTTCTAAGGAATCCAAAGAGAGATCTGATAGTGAAAGTACTAGATCAAAATCCAAGCCTAATAATCACACTCCGAAGAAACCTAGTAGCTCAAGTAGAAGGCCTTCTAGTGCTGCTGCCAATAATGCCTCTTTTAATAATTCAAAAAATTCAGAAGCACCTCCTAAACCTTCATCAGAATGTTCTGATGGTGTTGATGATAAGCCTGGTGAAGAGACTAAGGAAAATGACACCTTGGATGAGACTTCAAACGGTGTACAAAGTATTAGGAGTGATGATGATACAGAAGACAATGGTGAAAATGAGGACAAAACAGCAGCTCTGGAACAAAAAATTGAGGAAATGGAAAGAAAAATTGAGAAATTTGAAGAAGAGTTGCGAGAAGTTGCTACTCTTGAGATTTCTCTCTATTCTGTTGTACCACAGCATGGGAGCTCTGCACATAAAGTGCACACACCTGCTCGCCGACTTTCTAGGCTTTACATTCATGCTTGCAAGCATTGGACACTAGAAAAGCGAGGCAGAATTGCTAAAAATACTGTATCAGGGCTTTTTTTGATTGCAAAGTCATGTGCTAATGATGTCCCGAGGTAAATTGATTCTTATGTTATTTAGCGTGTTTTGCAAAAATCATTTGAAACTTACTGATGTTCTGTTCCCTTCTTATGTTAAGGTTGACATTCTGGTTGTCGAACACTGTTATGCTAAGGGAGATTATTTCTCAATCCTTTGGCAAGTCATGTCACTCAAGTCCATTGACGAGATTTGCTGAGTCTAATGGAAATGGGAGCTCTGTACTTAAACAAATAAATAGTTATATGCAACATTTTGATGATTGGCGGGAGGCAGGAACCTTCACAGCTGCGCTAAAGAATGTTGAGTCCTGGATATTTTGTCGGATACTTGAGTCAGTTTGGTGGCAGGTAAACTTGCATAAAATTTGGTGATGCACACAACTATTGTTGATTCATATTCGTATAAATTAAAACATAGCATTCAAGAAACAGCATGATTAGCTTTCGTTATCATGTTTATTGTTAATTATTTAAATCTAACATTTAAAGAGAGATACAAGAGAAGAGAAGAGAAGAGAGAGGAGGTTAGGGCAACCTTGCTCTATTACAATGTTAAATGGGTTAGGTCTCACTCCTAAAAGGGTGCTCCAACCACATATAAACATTATAACAGCCAAACAAATTGGCAATGTGGGACAAATACAAATACTAATTCAATACCCACCCTCACACTCAGTGTGGACCTGGGTCCATTCACACATTGCCTGCAAATTAACAACCTTGTTTTGATATCATGTTAATTATTCAAATCTAACATTTTTTTTAAGAGAGATACAAGAAAAGAGAGAAGGGAGAAGATGAGAGGAGGTTAGGATAACCTTGTTTTGTTACAATGTTAAATGGGTTGGATCTCACTCTCAAAAGCTAGGTCAAAGGAGGAAGGTGTCCAACCACATATAAACATTATAAAAGCCAAACAAATTGACAATGTGGAACAAACGTAAATACTAATTCAATATTTATCACTCCTAAGGTATAATTGACTCCTTGATGGTTGACATATGCATACATCAAAAGTTAAGCTGCAATGTATTATGAGCTTAATAGTTTTTTCATTCCTTGATTAACTGTAAAACATCAACCGTGGATTGAATGTGCCATTTCCTTTTTTCTGTATTGGATTTTACTTTTCTCAGGCTTTTACACCATATATGCAATCTCCAGTTGAGGATCTGTCCAAAAGTAGGAACATGGGGAAGTTATTGAGACCAACCCTGGGTGATCAGCATCAAGGCAGCTTTTCTGTGAACTTATGGAGAAATTCTTTCCAGAATGCCTTTCAACTACTCTGTCCTGTTCGAGCTGGGGAGCACGAGTGTGGTTGCTTGCCTTTATTGGCAAGAATGGTATCCGAACTCTATTATCCATTTCAGTTTTCCCAATTGTTTCCTTTCCTTTATTATGAACATTATAATATAAGCCTATGCATCAGAGTGTTTGATCGTCAATACTTCTTACTTGGTATGCTTGGATTACTTCCCTTTGCTTGGTAGAGTTCATAACTAGTCATTTCTCTGATTAGGTAATGGAGCAATGTGTTTCAAGACTTGATGTGGCAATGTTTAATGCGATTCTGCGTGAGTCAGCCCATGAGATCCCAACTGATCCCGTGTCAGATCCTATCATTGAGCCCAAGGTCCTGCCAATCCCTGCTGGTGATTTGAGTTTTGGTTCTGGAGCTCAACTTAAAAATTCTGTGAGTATACTGATTTATCCTCTTGGTTACGTGTACTGTCAAGTGCATTTTCCAAGTAGAAAATTGTTTGTAGAGCTATAGCATAATGGAGGTACTTGTAATGCAGGTTGGCAATTGGTCTAGATGGCTTACTGATATGTTTGGCATAGATGCCGACAGTGCCTTACGAGAAGATCAGCATTGTGGTGAGGAAAATGATAGATCGGATGGAGATGGTGAACCTAAACCCTTCCTTCTTCTTAATGACTTGAGTGATCTTCTAATGCTTCCAAAGGATATGCTTATTGACAGATCAATCAGAAATGAGGTTGATTCTATAATTGCAATTCACTTCTACTAAAAAATAAACATATAAACTAACTGGCTTGTTTTTAGTCACCGCAGCTTTTTCCTTCACTTAACTCGTTTTGTTTTTCTTCCATGTCCTCTAGGTTTGTCCCTCTATTAGTCTTCCATTAGTTAAGCGTATACTTTGTAACTTCACTCCAGATGAGTTCTGTCCAGATCCAGTCCCAGGAGCTGTACTGGAGGCACTAAATGCTGAGGTATGATTTTGGTTTTTCACCAGACAACATATATCTTTTCATTGTCATCTTATCAGGTTCGTTATAGTTGAATTGTCTTTTCATTTTTTATTCTGTATAGAGTATTGTTGAGCGGAGATTGTCGGGAGATTCCATGAGAAGCTTCCCTTATGTAGCTGCTCCAGTTTTTTATAACCCTCCTGCTATTGTGGTAGAAAAGATTGCAGCAGAAGCAGGATCTATCATACAGAGAAAGGGGTATACAAGTGATGAGGAACTGGAAGAACTGGATTGTCCCCTTTCGTCTATGGTCGATCAATCTCCGTCATCCTCAAATGCAGTTGTTGCCAATGGAAATGGAAAATACAAGGTGAATGGAAGTCATGCCTGCATAAATGCAAGGTATGAACTCCTCCGTGAGGTTTGGTCTGTTTGATTGTTAAAAGAGAGAGAGAGTCCTATGGTATATCTCTGGTTTCTGTATCAAATAATACTTCAACTACAACTTGTCAATACATAGATGAAATAGCCGAGTTAATTAAGTGCCATTAGGAAATGCTAAAAATAGCAACTTTCTTGTATAATGACAATCATTGAAAGGAATATTTGACGTGTGGACATGCATGATCTTCTAAGGCTTCCGGTCTCAGACACAAGTTAATGTTTTATAATGCGTGCCTTTTGGCTTACATTCAACGTTTGTACCAATGAATAATGTGGTTAATACTTAATAGTATGGTGGAAGAAGATATATATATATATATATATATATATATATATATATAATGGGTCGGTTTGGATTTAGATTAAAACCAAAACCCACCTAATATGATCGGTTCTTGAAAATGAAAATCAAATCAAACCAATAAAAATGAAAATGAAAAATCAATTCAATCTGAACCAATTTTATTGGGTTGGTTTGGGTTGTGTCAAGGAAAATTTCCCCTTTTTTTGCTAATGAAATTTATTTATTAATTTTTTTTAACTCTTGAATTATTAGAATAATCAAATAATAATGTAGTCTGAAATTAAGAGAACTGTAGTTGAATGAGTTGTTCCATTCAACAACAGCTTATAAAATGTTAGTAAGCCTTAATTGTTTCAATTAAAAAAAAAATAGAAGCGATAAAATTGTCAAATGTATAATGTCATATTACTAATAAATAAAAAAATAAAGCAACAGCAGAATTATTCTGATAGTGATTAGGAAACGTCTGATAAGATTAATAAGGAAAATTTAATGAAAATATTAAAATTTTTAAAAATAATTATATAAATAAAAAATATTAAGAAAATATTAAATGAATTAGGTTAATTCAATTCTTAAAAAGTAAAAAAAAAATGAAAATTAAATCAACCAAATATTAATTAATTTTTTAAAATTATGATCTAATTCAAACTCATACAATCACAAAACAGAATATTTTGAGTTGGTTGGTTTTCGGAAAGTTTTGAACACGCCTAATGGTGAGATAGAGTTGTTTAATAAAAAATTACTGATATATTATAAATCCGCTGTTTTTATTCCTGAAAGACACGAAACACTATACAAAACACATGCAATATAACATGATTAGATTAGAATTATCATTAGTTATTTTATTCCTTAGTATTTTATTGCGTTAATCAATATGCAAACACGGTACAACCCCAGCATGAGAATCTTAACGATTAGCACATACCAAATTATATAGTAATTACACTAAATGTCAATATATAAATACGTTTGGGCAACAAGTAAAATGAAGTGAGTCAAACAAATTAAAGTTGCAAAAAGACTTTACCATAGAAAGAATAAAAACCACCAAAATAATGCAGAAGAAGAGAATTTTTTTTTTTTTTTTGTGTGGGTTGCGATCTTGTGGCGTTTTTGAAAGGTCAATATTAAAAACCGTTCAATACTCCCTTAGAACATGCATGACCAAAC
The DNA here is from genome assembly GCA_029378325.1 of Elaeagnus macrophylla. Classification (NCBI taxonomy): domain Eukaryota; kingdom Viridiplantae; phylum Streptophyta; class Magnoliopsida; order Rosales; family Elaeagnaceae; genus Elaeagnus; species Elaeagnus macrophylla. The sequence continues at coordinate 25,331,380 of CM055648.1, read as the reverse complement.
AAGTTAAACCAATACTTTACTAAAAATAGCCTTATTCTCTTACAATCATGCAAAAGATAGCTTTATACTTCTATAAATTTACATTAATCCAATTCTTTTCATCAGTGTCCTGTGAAAAACAAAAAGCCAAGAAGATCAAACAAAAGGAATTCCATTTTTCAAGTCAATACATCTTTCTTTAAGGCAATACCCGGGGACTCATTTTTCATAAATTTTCATCCTTTTATCTCACTTCATTTGATTCATCACCACCATCATCATGGACATGAAGAAGATCATCTTTGCTATAATTATTGTTGCTGCCACCATGAGCTTTACTATGGCTACCGGACCCGCTGACAAGCCCGCAGTTGGTGGTGCTGCTGCTGGTGGTGCCGCTGCTGGTGCAGGTGGTGCTGCTGCAGGTGGTACCGCTGCTGCCCATGCACCTTCTCCTGCTACTACTACTACTACTACTGCTACTGCTCCTGCACCAGGCCCTGCTAGTGCTGCTGTCTATTCTGCATTGCCTGCTTTTGGATCTTTGTTTGGTGCCTCCCTTGTTACTTTATTTGCCTACTACTTCCAGTAAATTAATTAATCCCAAAAAATAATAATAATAAATTAATAATAAATGGATTTATAGGTAAAGAAAAAATAATTATATATAATTATATGTGCTAATTGATTTCATTGAGAGAATGGAACATTAATAAAAGGATACAATATACATTCAACAAGGTTGAATAGTACTTCATGTGATATTTTAATCTAAACATTATTGGATTTTTGTTTTACAACTCTTTAACTTTGTTGATTGTATTTCCAGCTTATTATTACACATTGGGAGTGTAGATTTGAGAATTTTGTTACTGTGTAACCAATTTGTATTCCTTTTATTCCATTTGTAATTTGAGCAATTATTTAATGTCAAAGCTCTTTTATGGTTATGTTTAAACTCATTGTTCTTCTCTCATTACAACTGTCAAGTTCAAATCACTCATGTTTGATATGAAAATTAAGGGTGAAAATTTTCAATTTTGACCAAGATTAAAATATATTTAAGTTAAATTTAATCACTAATTTTTATATAAATATAAATATCTTAATATTCCTTAATATAAAAAATAAAAAATACAACATAAAAATTTCTAAATTCTTTTAATCGTCAACAAATACAAAATATATAGGATAATAATATTGCCACAATTACTTTTTTTATTAACATAATAAAAATGTATGAATTTATTATTATATTCATATAAATTAATTACACATTAGGAACATTTTTATCGATAAAGTTATTAATGAAAAATAATTGTGGCAATATCTTCATCTAAAATATATGACAAAATACTAACACAAATATGAAACACGTTTCACCCTTAATAAAAATAAATGAACATATCAATTGAAATTCCATTTGACATATGAGCAGAGGCAGGCAAGTAGGAAAAAAAAAATTTTAAATGAAGAATCGATAAGCATTCTTGCATAAACTTGTCCGAGTCTTCTATATCTGACTATTTGCTCGAGCAAAAATTATTGGATGTGATGTGTTGTAGAAGGGTAGATTTTAATGTAATCTTTGACTACCATGACTTGTTTTAAAAATAATTGCATGGTCATGTCATTTGAAAACTGGACAATAATTTTTGAACCAAATTAAAAACTGTCTACTTATGCTTTTGATATCTTATATAAGCACTTTTGAGAGTAAAAACATAAAACGCATATAACCAAAACCAATTCTTTTTTCACTAGAAGTGCTTTTAGCTCTCCAAAACTCTTTTATTTTTATTTACTTCTCACAAAGCACATAACATATTATACATCCTGAAAGCAAAGTTTTTTTCTTAAACAACACTTTGATAAAAACCAGGAATAACCAAACGAGTAAAATATATGATAAGATAAAGTGGATATACGAATATGGACTCAAATTACAATTGTCTTGAAGCATTGTTGCACAATGTGGATGGGATTATAGCACTCAGCAAACATGAATCAACAACTTGCAACACTCTAAGAGAAACTACAATTCATTTCCTACCCAAGATTTTCAATTACAATCTGCAACAGATTATCAACTCCTAATTTCAATCAAACACCACTCCATAATTAAATGATTAGATCATTAGCAGCATTAATATATTTTACCCTTTTGTGTAAAATGTTGCTAGGTACTTCTTGATTTAGGATCCTCCATTAGGTTTTTGTGCGGACAAGAGGCTCTTTGTCAACCAAATAGCCGTTTCTCTAGACGACACCACCTCTTCCCCAAAGGGTCTAAGCACACCAGCAAGCTCTTCGTGTTTGTTCTGCTTGAGTAGCTGCGCGCATAGCTCCAGAAGAGACTCTAGGGCATTAGCCCTTTGTTGACTTGGACTATTACACTCACCCTTAGATTCATCATCTCGAATTGTAGTTAGGGTGCTCGATAACGAGATGTCACTTTGTGCCTGATTAACCATATGACCATCCTCTTTCTCTGATTGCATAGAGCTACCAACATTATCTACCTTTGATTCTGTTCCTTCTTTCACATCATTGTTACTGTCAGATAACAAAGGGTCATCATGAGGTCCTTCCATACACAAGTTCAAACTTTCTTTTCGTAGACAACTAGGATCTGTATCAAGCTTGGCTGATAATGAACTTTTATTGTCGGGAGTCCCAGCTTTCTCTATATGGTCCCTGGTAGAAATTTCGAGTTCTTTGCGGCTCCCAGCTGCACTGCCCTCTCCATTCTTTACTGCTTCTTCCATAACTTCTTGGTTGAAATGCACCTTTCGTTCTTCAAAATTCACTGTATTGATATCAACCTCCTGCAGTTGTAGAGAACTCTTGGCATTGTCATCGGGTTCTTCACCTTCTTCGAGCTGAGAGTTTGGTGTGCTCTCTGATGTAACTTCAGCTTCAGATTCAGTGCTTTCCTTTTGTGATATACTTGTAACTTCTGCTTGCTTATCTCCATTGCAAACAGATGTTTCAGAATCAGTGGCTCCATCCTTAGAACCATCAGTAGCATTAGATGATTCTCCTATATAACTTGTTGGGTCAACCCTCTTTGTTTCAAGCCTGTCTTCAGCTCTAGTTGTTAACAAGGGTTTCTCGTTTGGTACATTCTTTGCAGTCGCATCTGCTTCACTCTCAAATGAATAAACCTTTTCTAACTGATTTGTTGTCACAGACCTCTTGTCCTTACTTTCTATATCATTGCTAGATCTGTTAGATAATTGTTTTTTTGGCGATTTAGCCTTCAAGCTGTTTACCGGTGATACCGGCAAATATGCAGAAGAAGGATTGCGGCACTGAAGAATGTATGAACGTAAATGGGGATGCCTCAACAACTCTGCAGCCTATATTTATCAACTATTAATATTTTAGAATAGAAAATGGATATCACAAGTCAGTTTTATTCTGCTTTTAGACCTTGTAAAAAAAAATTGATAAAAAAAAAAAAAAAAAGCTTCACAACCAAACAAAGAAAAAAGTTTGTCATAACCAATTTTAGAGCTTAGTTGTATTTCTTCCTGAAAACACTCTCTCCTTAAATCACTTTTGACTGTAACAACTTTTAACAAAAATACAAACAGATCCCACAATAAGACAAGAAGCATGGAATCACTTCTATAAGAAAAACAATTGCAATAAAGTACGGAATCATCTAAACTCACAGTTGGTCTGTGCTCTGGACTCTTTCTCAGCATGCTCTTGATTATTTGTTTCCTGTGATGTTGAAGCCATCCAATCTCAAAATTATATATTTGCATTGTCACATAGGATAACCGATAATAACCAACAAAATTGAAAGCAGTACTTGCAATTCAAACGTTTATAAAAAAAGACTACGATATTTTCCGATGTTTTTCGAGCAATAACTTAGACTTACAATGTAGAAGAATAAACAATTGGAAGGGGAGAAATGGTGGATCTGTTAATTTTATTGATAAGACCAGCCATGTCCTGTTTAATCAAGCCATAAATTCATTTATTTACTCAGTGGTCTTTAATGAAGGCAGGTTTAGATGCATCATGGTAGCCGCACAAATAGCTCAAGTTTTAACTTACAGGAGCTCTAAATGCCGGCTGATGTGCAGCAATTTCAAACATGCAGCAACCTCGAAACCAAAAGGTCAAAAAAATAAAAAAGGGAAAACAAAAGGCTATTTTAGGGTTAAGATCACCAAATGATTAATTTTATCGTTCTTACCAAGTGACCATATATCAGATTTGTAACCATACGGTATATCTGCGAGAAGCTCAGGACACATATAGTTGGGAGTTCCAACAATCTGCATGGACATAAAGTGTACCAAAATTCTCATTAAAAAGAGATTAAGTGCATCTAAAACAGGCTAGTAATACAGGAACTAAGTAGTTTAAACTTTTATGCAAATTCTAAAATCTGAAGACCAACAGTATAAATGGATTATGTTAAAGGGATTGTAGCATTTTCAAAGCTAGGTCCATTTTCTTGTGTTTTTGTTAAAATTAGTTTAAGAAAAAAAGTGCTTTTATGGAGAAGGAATATCACTTAATTTGTGCTTGTGTTAGGAAGCACAAATTGTGTTTTTGGAGCCTTGAAAACACATGGAATTTTTTTTAGTTCATAAGTGTTTTTTAAATTTTAATTAACAAAACATTTTAACAAGATCTCAAAAGCATAACAAACCATTACATTTTTGGAATCCATAATAATAATAATTACTTTTTTATACCATCACATGGTAGATTACATGTTTGATGAAACCTAAAGAACGCATGGCAAGTTAATTGGCTCAGTTCCATTAGAAGATGCATTAGGCAATAAAACGACAAAATAGAAGAGTATACAAGTTGTTACCGAAGAAGTAAGGTCTTCAGCATTGAGTAGTTTTGCAAGTCCAAAGTCACCTATGAAAGTCCACGCATGATACATACTCATTAGGTTAAGACATCAAAACTAGAAACGAAGCTTGATGCAGCAAAAATAAAAAAGAATCATTCTCATAGCAATAACATTCATCTACATACCCAGACGGATGTCTCTGTCCTTTGTCAAGAATATGTTGGAGCACTGCAAAGAATTGATATAAGATTAATAAAGATATTTTCAAGTGATTTCTACAACGTAAGTGCAGGTCTATATCTAATACCTTCAGATCTCTGTGAAGTACACGGTTAGAGTGCAAGTAGTCCAAAGCTAGCAAAAGTTGAGTCAGCCATTTGCAAAGCTTCTAAGTTACAGAAGAGACAAATATCACATGCTTACTACTTCATGTAGTGATGTAGGTAAAAATAAAACACTTGAAGTTAATAAAGTTCACAAACTACCTCCTCTGGGAAAAACACTCCTCTGGCCCTCTTTATCATCTCAGCCCTGTAAAACAAGTGTTTCCCAGTACAGTTATTGGTGGGAACTGTAGTGCTAAATTTGTTAATTTCAAAAGAAAAAATAGATATGTAGAGGGCATGTTCGGAACTGCTTCTCATAAAAGTGGTTTGAAGACAAGCATTTAATTGTTTGGCATAAAATTGATAAAAGTGGTTCTGAGTGGGGCACTTTAGTAATTATTTTATAAAGCATGAATCAAAACCTAAATCTACTCCTCTAAAAATATTACTTCTCCTAGAGGCATTAATAGTGTTCCTTAAATTTTAAAAGCACTTCTCTTAGAGAATGACTACCACCATTAGAAATGCTTTGGCTTTCCGACCAAAAGAAAAACAGTTCCAAATGAACCAAAATTTCATATGCAAAGCTGATCTAAAAAAACATTGGTTTTTCAACACAGATAACATTGTTTGAAAATAATATATTTGAATTGTACACTATTTAACAGCAAAACTAGACCCCCTACCGTTCCCATCTTCCCCTAGGCCCTAACCAAAACGAGATATATTAAACACTTAATAAGATGAAGCAAATGAATTTTACTTACATGTCTCCTCCTTCACAATAGGCAGTCACAATGCATATACAATCTCCCTACAAAAATAAGTTAGAGACATGCACGTATAAGACCACTAAACCACAAACTTGTTAGCGGAATTACAAACTTATCAAAACAACTTCAAGTAACACGCAACAAAACTTGTTATGTTTTTACCTTGTCCACCCAAGCATCTTTAAATTCCACAATATAAGGGTTATTCAACTGTGCAATTAAGTTCATCTGCAGCACAATTAGATTGATACAAAGCATGTCAACTAAAGAAAATCTTTAATTCAGAACATTCTTCTTATAGCTATAAAAAAAAAAAAAAGCATTATGCAACAAGTGAAAAAGGTTTGTTCAGTTAATCTGCATCCTAAACATCCCATATAAGATTCAAAGTAAGGTACCTCCTGGTGGGCAGTCCATTTAAACTTCTCTGTTTGCTTAGCCAAGCGAATCTTCTTCAACACATACCTACAAGCATTATAAAGAAACAATAGAAACAAGTGAACATAAACTATAAGCAAGTTTTACAATGGATGTTTCTTCTTTTTCTCAATAAAATAGCCAACTAGTGATTCTTTCCATATCTATCGTGAAATCTAAACATTATTAAAAAAAAAAAAGGGCCAATAATTATTGGCTTCCATTACCTTGGAATTGACACTTATAACTAAAATCTGTCTCAAAATTGTTGCAATTAACTTACTTCAAAATGAAACTCTTTTTTTTAATAATCAAACATGAAATAATGTTTGGCAGATGTTAATAAAAACAACAAAATTGAAGTCAATGAAGAGAAAACAGGGAAAACCTAACAATATAGGAGATTTGATTTGACTTACTTCTTCTTCGCATTCTTGTGAAGAACAAGAAAAGCAGCACCGAAAGCCCCTCTTCCAATTTGTTCTATTAATTCATAATCTTCCATTTTTGATTTCAAATCACCACCATTATCACTCTCCATACTGACCCAATTCCTTGAATACCCAAAAATTTATACAGCTTTTATACTGAAATAAAAATGCTACCCCAAGCGAATTTGGATTATATCAGAAAGAAACCCACTTTCGAAAACTAAAAAACAAAAGGTGGGTATTCAACAAAAATCCCAACGAAATGTTTACCTTTGAAAAGATCAAATTTTGAAGACAACCCAGATGAGACACTGATCAATTATTTGCAGAGCACCAACTACCAAATAATATTATCCAAATAACGCTTTTTGAGACTACTGAAGCAAAAAATAGGATCTTGTCGATAAGAAACATAAAAATTGGGTAAAGCTACATTCCACAATAATAATAGCACACCACAGTAGGTGAGAGAGAACGAAAGAGCTAGAAGCACAAACTATTTTGTAAAAATAAAGTTAATATTGCACTAATATGATCATTAAAAGAAAACTGGTGGATTTGACAGCTTGCCAAAAAAGAAGAGAAAAGCAATTACAAATAGAGAAACTAAAAAGGGCAAAACTCAAGTAATGGGGTGTATTATGTTGTACCTTCACAACAACAAAAGTATTATGTTATATATTGAAATGGAAAAATTGACCATCTGCTTATTATATCGTAGCCAAAAAAGTTATATACAAAAACTAAAAAGAAAATAATCTTTATCTAAAGTTGAGATATGTACTATTACAATGGTTTTATGTTAATAAGTAATTTATGATTATTTTAACATCATATGCATAATCATTCCAATTATTTAGTAGTAATTATGATGCATTATATCTCCTCTAATAATTTAAAATAATTAAAAAGTTTGTATGTTAAAGTAAATGGTATGGATTAAAAATTTTATCTCTATATTATATTATTTAAATAAAACTACAAAGAAAATCTAATTTATAATATAATGTATCTTAAATAATGCGGCATCACAAAGTAATATTAAATGAAATTTCGTGGGAATAATAACCTACAATTTAAATTGATATTATACACTAACTTTTCATTAATAATAAATTTATTAAATTAAAATTAAAATATAATTAATTATAAAGATAAATGGGTAATATCAATACATGAGTTTTGTTTATGTTAATTCTTTTTTTAGCTAATAGTTGTAAAAAAAAAAAATTGTAATCTACAAATAGCAAACAAATAAAAAATTAGTAAATAAAACGGGTAGATAAAGTTTTTTTTTTTTTAGAGTTAGGAAACGGGTAGTTAGAGTTCTGCAAGCGTAACAGGTATGAATAAAGGGAAAGGTAGAACTTTGCTTCTTTTTTCTTAAATAAAAATTAATATTTTTATTTATTTGCTACGAGAAAGATAGGACTTTGCTTGCACTTTCAGATTCATGGGAAGTTCATTTCTCACACCAGGGAATGTTTGTAGTTATTATGTCGTTTTCTTTACAACTCAAAATTCTTAGATCTATATAAAAGAAGAAATTTCATTTTTTTTTAATCTTTTTCTTATAAAAGGAAAAAAAAAAAGTATTTAGGTCATACCCAAAAGGACCACAATATTATTTAATCTTGATTAATTGTTTAATAAAATTACTCTACTTTAATAACAAGTTTTTTTTTTTTTTTTATCGGGTGAACTTGTGGTTCAACTAGCTATCATCCATTAGAATTTTTTTTTTTTCCTAAATAAATTTTTAGGTGAGTTATATTAATATCTGCCACAATCTTATTAAGGGCACTGATGTAATCCATAGAAATTTTAATTATTAAAAATAATATTCTTAAAATTTATAATAATAAAATTAATACTTCAATAATATTAAATTTTTAATATTAATTTAATCTAAATTATCACAATTTAATTTAAATATAAATAAATATTAAAAAAATATAAAAATTATTTTTTAATTATATAAATATATAATTTAAATATAAAAATATTATTTTTATTATTATAAATTTTCAAAGATACTCATTTTATTATTTTCTCTTACATATTGTTTTATATAGATTTAAATATGAATATTATTTTTCTTTAATTAAACTAATTCACATTTGAGTGTGAGAAGAGGGAGTAAAATTTGTGAAATTCGAGCATTTTTTTTATTTTAAAAATTGTAAACTCAATCAACTAAATTATTAGGAGTGTTTCGTTAACGCATTACTTGAATATTAAACAAATAACATTTGTTTTTTGTCGCTTTTGAAATTATATCTAAGACATAAATTCAAATATATGAACAGCTTTGACACATTGACTGAGGCAGTGGCTGAGGTAATTTGGGCCTCCCCAGTCACGTGATTTTACTCTAATAATTTTTATCCTAATACATAAATAATTTAATTATTTAATTAATTTTATTTTTAAATTTTTTAATAAAAAATATATATTTATTTTATTATAACACTAAAAAATACATATTCATTTACGATATAAAAAAAATAAACATATATTTTTTTATTAAAAAAATTAAAAAACTATATATAAAAAAAAAATTATGCTATACAATTAATCTTACATATTACAACAATATTTTATTTTAACTCGCTCCTTTAATTATACTATTTTAAATATTAAAATCATCTTACTTAAAATTTAAAATTTATATTAAAACAAAGTAAAATAATTTAATCTAAATTTTGAGTTTTTTTAATCTTGTATATTTAATCAATTGATATATTAATCATATAATTATTAAAATAAATTTATTTAACCTATAATTTTAATTTTAAATCAAGTTAATTCAAATTATTAAAATTATATTTTTTTAAAGATCATATTAATTTTTTCTTTTTTTATTTAAAACAAAAACAAATACAAATACAAAAAATTATATCTCCTCATTTATCATCTCAGTTCTCTATCTTAAAATAAGAAATTAATTGGAACCAAATACATTAATTGGACCAAATACACTCACCAGTACCTCTACGTCTTAATGGTAAAAGAAACTTCTTCACAATTAGGAACCAAAAAAATGAGATAATTTTAAAAAATCAAATGTGCATTTTCTGGAATAATTGGAAGTTTAAAATTACGTAAATTTCTCTTCAATTTGTAACACTGAATGATTAATATTTACTTCAGGAAATATGGAGAGGTAAATGTCTCATTTAGAGTGTATTCGAAAATGGGTAAGTAAATTCATGCTTTAAGTTTCTTCTTGCTTCTTAGGAAGCTTATGTATATTCTTGGGTAATTATTTTTTCGTAAGCTCAATATACTTATTTATTTTTCAATCAAAAAGATTTTTGTTTTGGAGGATATAAATTTTTTTGGATTTGTTTTTATTTTTTGTTTTAAATAAAAAAAGAAAAATCTTATATTATTATTGAAAAAAATATTATTTTTAAAAATTTGAACTAATTTAATTCAAAATTAAAATTACATGACTAAATTAACATACTTTAATAGTTACAGGACTAATATATCAATTGAGTAAATAACATGGCTAAATTAGCCAAAAATCCATTCTATCCAATAATAATATTACATGTAAAAATAATATTACCATTCTATCCTAGAAAAATGGGAGCCTTTAGTTAATATTGTAATAAATATATATATATATATATATATATATATTCCATCCCATCAAAGCCTTCCAATATATTTATTAGAAGTGATAAATAATATAATATTAATAACATAGTACAAAGTTCGTTGGTTAATAATAAAATCATGCTACTCAACGGCCGAGAGGGCTTCAAAAAGTGCAGTTGGCTATGTAATTATGGTGAAATTATTGATAGCACTGAAAATAAATGATGATAAAATATTTTAATTAAATTAATAAAATATAAAATTAATGTAATTATTTTTTTTAAATATAATTATTTAATACTTAATAAAAAAATAATTAATATAATTGATGAAATATATACTTTAAAAATAATAAATAAAATCTATATAATCATGGAATAATATTTTGGGTTTGTTGGCATTATTTATTATTTAAGGAGTTTAATTATTAGGATTAATTTTTTTTATAAAAAAAATTGGAAGCTAAAGTTTTCTTCATTTTTATTAATAATAAAAAATACACTCACATATTTTTATGATATTTGAATTTAGATTTTTAGTAAAAAATTTAAAGTCTTATCACTTAAAATACAAAAATTTCCAAAATTACAAGGCATAACTTTTTTATACGTAAGTTTTATTTTTAACACCTTTTATATGCACATATACTCTTTTTTGTTACATTGTAAAAAAAATATTTGTTTCTGTATAAAGTGCATTTTTTTTTTCATAACATAAATAACATATTATTTTAACTCTCAATAAAAAAAAAACACACGTGCCGCACATGCAGAATAAATGCTTCAAATATTACATAAATTATTATTTATTGGGTTTTTTTTTTTTTTCCCATTTATCAAATAATGCAATTTGATTCAGAATGTTTGTACTCTAAAATCCTTTTCATCTTTTCATGTTAATTAAGAAGTGACCCTAGTGTCTTTTGCATGAGGATGTCAATGTTATTTTTTGTTTTTATGAGGACTGCTCCATATTATGTGTATTTGTAGGTATATGAATTTTATCATAATTCTCTCAAAAACTGAATTTTATTTTTGCTGCAAATCTTATTGTTTGTTTGTTCAATATAAGTGGTAATTTTTCAAAGCAAATATTTAATCGTTCCAAGTAATTATATAGGGTAGAGCTTCAAATGATGGTTGTAGAATTGTTGATGGAATTAAAAAATTAAACGATTCAAGTTAAAACTGAACTTTCTCAACAACAAAAATTAAAAACTGAACATAAAATATCACAAATAAATAATATTAATAAGAAGCATAATTGTCTAAGTCTCAATTCTCAACTATTTAATGTAAATAAATTTCCTTCATCTTATCAAACTATTTAATGTACAGATGAAACATAAAAATCATTGAAAACCAGTAGGTAACTCACAAATAGTTTTTACATCTACCCTCTCACCTTAACCATTGTTGTTTTACTTCATTCTTTGATTTTTTTTTTCTCACTACTACAAATTTACCTTTATAAGACGGTCACTGGCCGTCATATAAGTCTTATAGGACAGCCAGTGGTCGTCCTATAAAGTCCCGTCCTAAAAGAATAAAAAAAATAAGACGTTCACGGAGCGTCTTATAAAAAATTTTTATAGGACGGCCACTGGCCGTCCTATAAAATTCTTTTAAGACGGCCACTGACCGTCTTATAAAATTCTTTTAGGACGGCCATAAAATAAAAAAAATAAAAATAAAAATAAAAAAAATCAATTTCTTTTAGGGCGGTCAATAGCCGTCCTATAAAATTCTTTTAGGACAGCTACTGACCGCCCTAAAAGAAATTGGTTTTTTTTTTTTTTTTTTTTTTTTCTGTGTTCGTTCAGTACTGAAATTTATATATAACATGTATAAATTAATTTTATTCTAGAAACACGATTTCAGAATAAATTTCATTCCAAAAATATCCATAATTTACATCACATATACATATATATGGTTCAAAAAAAATTGGTGCGGCTTTCAATTTTTCTTTTCCCGCTTTAGTTTTTCAATTCCCTCTTTCTTTTTAGGACTCAACCTGATAATCAAAATTTAACCCATATAATTCACAATAAGAAACTAACAAGCCAAATATCATTAATACTCTCATAACAGAAATGCAAAGAAAATGGCCAAAGATGGGGGAAAAAATGGCAAACGAAAATCAAGAAAAAGAATGATCAGAGTGAGCAAAAGGAAACAAAGAAATCAAATGTCTAACTATTTAAAGAAAAAAATAATTATTAAAGTCGAGCAAAATACAAATATCAACCCAAAGTGGAGAATAAAATAAATAATAAGTGCAGAATAAATAATCAAAGTCTTCACATGCTACCAGATCTGCTAGCAAAAATAAATTATTGTTAGTGGTGATATTGAAGGGGATGGGGATAAGGATGAGTATCCTGGTGAGAAAGAGGAGGAGAGGAAGGAGTGGTCAGAAAGAGGAGGAGAGGAAGGAGTGGTGAGAAAGAGGAGGATGAGGATGAGGGATTGAAATTTTTTTAACTTAAAATGAGTTAGGTTCACTTGCGAGGAGAAAGATATATAAGTAAAAAAAATTACACTCGTTCTTATAAATTCTTTTAGGACGAACACAGAAAAAAAAAAAAAAAAAAAAAAAATTCTTTTAGGGCGGCCAGTAGCCGTCCTATAAAATTCTTTTGGGTTATATGCTGTCATGACCCCCTATTTATTAAAAATCTGATATGACCCCCTCCACTTAATTTTTTTACATATTATGACAAAAATGCCCTTAATAACTCCTCAGTTGGACGACTGTCCAACTCACCTCAACAGAGTTGGACGACTGTCCAACTGATGAAAATTTGACCGGCCGGCGACCCCACTCGCCGGAGCCGGCGACCCCACTCGCCGGAGTCCAGTTGGACACATGTCCAACTAGACTGCTCAGAATTGGACGACTGTCCAACTAATAGAATTTTGATTTGCCGACGACCCCACTCGCCGGAGCTTAGTTGGACACATGTCCAACTGAGTTGGACGTATGTCCAACTGATCGAATTTTGATTGGCCGATGACCCAACTCGTCGGAGCTCAGTTGGACGCATGTCCAACTAAAAACTAAAAAGTCACGGAGCTCAGTTGGACACATGTCCAACTGATCGAATTTTAATTGGCCGGCGATTCCACTCGTCGGAGCTCAGTTGGACACATGCACAACTCATCCCAACAGAGTTAGACGCATCATTAATAACCATATTAAATAAATATGCCAACAAGACGGACATTAAATAAAATCACACCAGATTAACAATAACAACATCAAACTTATTGAAATCAGTTGTGTCTACATAACCAAACATGACCACGCATTTCATTTGGACGCCACCAGAGTCTCACGTACTCTTTACGCCGTTTCCAAAGCTGAGAAGACCCAGCAATTCCAAACATTTGCTTCAAAGATAGCTCCTCTTTTGCTTGTTCTTCACTTTCTGAACTCGGAATAGGACTGTTGGAAAAAATAGGCGAAGACAATGGCGGCGATGAAATAAGGAGGTTGTGATCCTTCTGATGGAGGGAACGAGCACTCTATTCCCAATCTATAAAACGATGCCAGCAATGAGAAGTAGTGGAGGCACAGAAGATCAGGGAAATCCAAGCGGTTGATGAAATCAACAGTACGGCGACGGCGAAGAAAAAACTTTTGCCACAAATCCAAGCGGCTGTGGAAACACTGCTCCTTCTCCATCTCCGACTTCTGGTTTTAGGAGGCGATCTTGACGGTGGCGCTGGTGGAGCTGGTTCTGCGCGATCAAACCCTCGAAAACACTTAACCAGATGAATTCTCGTTTCACCGCCTTGGCTCGAACACTGAAACCAGATGAATTCTCGTTTCTCCTATTGTGAATCGGACCAAAATGAAGAACTGCGAGTTGTGTATGGATCCGGCTAGGACCTATTGTGAATCGGACCAGGCCAATCTCTGCTGGAATTGCGATGCCTTCGCTTTCCTGTTCTGTTTCAGTTTTTTTATTGTTTCTTGGAATATATAAATTTGCGAGTAAGAGGGGTAAATTAGGAATATATAAATTAGTGTCCATTTAAGATTAAAAACAACAAAATGGGGTCATATTAGCCTATTTCCCAATTCTTTTAGGACGGTCAGTGATCGCCCTAAAAGAATTTTATAGGACGGCTACTGGCCGCCCTAAAAGAATTTTTTTTTTTTTTTTTTTTTTTCCAGTATTGAAACTATATAGGACGGCTAATAGTCGTCTTATATAGTAACATATAGGACGGCTAATAGCCGTCCTAAAAGAATTTTTTTTAAGACGGCTATAAAGTTCCGCCTAATTTTTTCCGTAATAGCCGTCCTATATTTCTTATAGGACGGCCATATACTTGAGACCGTCCTATTTGTTTCTCACTCTAAATTATAAGCCGTCCTATATTGCCCAAATTGTAGTAGTGTCTTTAGATTGTTTTGAGAGAAAATAAGTTTAATTCATTAAAAATAAAAACACATTAATAACATCTAAATAAAAAAATTGAAAAATAAATCAAACTATCTTAAGTCCTTAATTACATATATATATAGTCCAAAGAATGAAAAAAAATAAAATTGAGCATCTAACTTTACTCTTCTTATTAACAATGTAATAAATATTCAACAAAGTATAGTATTTAATGGCTTGAATTTTTTTAAATATCATATCTAGATTTAAATATGGGAAGAAAACTTGCCAAAATATAACCTAAATCAAATTTATTTTCAAGAAAAAAAATACCTATATTAAATTTAAGTGAAAAAAATTACCACAACTATTATAATATTTATTTAAAATAATAAAATAAATAATGATTTATTTGCTAGATGGAAAGCTCCTATTCAAAAGTAACTTCCTCCTGACAAAGAGGAAAAAGTAAATAAAAAAAAAAAAAAAGTGAAGAATAGACTACCGTGCAATATTTGTTATATATTATCAAATATTTTCGCTATAATTTATATATAATTATGTATTTAATTATAAAATTAAATTATATTATATAATATAAATAGTATGATTATAAATAAATTTTATACGATTAAAAAATTTAGATTTAAATGATAATTAACTTAATCTATCTAAATTTTTAATTATAAAATTATATGTCTTAATTTTTTCTTTTATCGTAAATTAAAAATAATATTTTTTTTAAAAATGTAATAAAAATATAAAAAAATAAATTAAATATTAATTTAAATAAATTTTAAAAAATATTTTAAATATAAATTATTTTAGTAAAATATATATAATTAATTTAATTCGACTATATTATACAATTTTTTATCGAATATTGTACAGATTAATTATAATAATACAGTTTAGTCTAATACGATTATACTTAACTATCCGATACGATGCACCAAACATGTTGCTAAGGTTTTAGAAAAGACAAATAGTAGTGTTATATGTATTAAGTCATGGTATGTGTTAAGTGACATATTAGTTATTGATTTGATATAAAATTAAAAATGTAAGATAAAAAAATAATTGTAAGATTTCTTACTAAAAAAAAGTCAATTAAATTATGATATATGAATTATAAAATGCATGATGAAAAGAGTTAATATTCAAGGAGAAAAGAGAGAAGCTAAAGTCTCCGGTAAGTTTTCTTCTGTTACTATTATAATTGAATAAAATCAACTGCAATTAAATTTTTATCACGTAGATTATAAATTTAGGATGACATATTTTGCATACGTTCATTTTAGTACAGTTTAGTCTTGTTTTCATTTTTATTTTGGCTTACTTTATTCTTGTATTGAATCTAAAAAATAAATGTCATTTCATATATTCATTAAAGACGATAATAGTGTTACAACAGATAAACAAACAAACAAAAACCATTAGTACATGAATTTTTCGTGTATCTTCAATGAAATTTCTTACTTAAGAAAACAGTTAGTCAACGACATTTTTTAGCAACAAAAGAAAAGGCAATATTACAACAAATAATTGACCAAAAAATAATATTACAATGAATAACGACATCTAATGACAAAACAGCGAGAATTTTTATATATCATGAATGTATAAAAATTATGAATATAATAGAAAAGAGATGAACATAAATTGAAAATTAAGTGTAGAAAAGAGAAAAATATTAAACTCTAAAAAAATAAGATGTCATAAAATTTAAGTATATTTATTTCTTAAAATATACTCAATTCTCAAAACATAAAAAAATTTCTAACACACCACACACAAACAAAAATACCTAAAATTAAAATATATATGTTTTAATTTTGATCAATCTCATCAATATAGATAAAATCAAATATTAATTGTATAAGATAATAAGAACTACTTTATAAATGAATTAACACCTTTTGTGGCGAACATATGCTTATTATTTTTATAAGGTAAAAATATATATTTTTAAAAGATTAAAAATAAAATCAGTTAAATAATTAAATATAATTTATACAGTCAACCCAATGTCCATTTCCACTTATAGGCATACACCAATATTAAGTTAAAAAAAAAAAAAAAAGAGTAAAAACAATATATAATTTCTCTCGGTTACGTTTGTGTTGTGTGTAAATTATATTGACAGCATAACTACATGGACGGATCCTAACTATTGCAGTCTAGAAACTCCAAGTCCAACCAAACAGAGAATTTTTCCAAGGCCATCATATTTCCATCGTTTCTACAATTAGTACTGGAGCAAAAGTACCACATGTTCTCAGTATATGCTAATCTAATCAACCACGACATCGCTTGAAGCTATCCATAAAAGCAAATAGCTAAAAACAATGACAAGAAAAGATACAAGACTACTACGGGCCCATTCATCAAGATTTGCCCCACTTCCATTGTCTTTAACTGTACTCAAATAAGGGCCATCAATCTTCTTAAAGTCTCAACCAAAATTGTAAGTGAGAAGTACAGTTACCAAGTCTGAAGTCTCGCAACATAATCTTAACAATAACATTATAATGTTCATAGCAGCAAAAACTTTGTACATGGTCAAAATATAGGTGAAAACTATTACTTTCGTTTGGACTTCTTAGAGCGTCTACGACTTTCCAGCTTCTTCTGTGCAGCCTCAAATTCTTCTTCACTAGGTTCTGCAGCAACAGCATCACCTCCGTATTTAGACACAAGAGATGAGAACATAGAATCAAACCCATCCTTCCTTTGGGCACGGCGCTGAGAAATAATTGCATATAGATCTGATTCTGATTGTTTATCAGACCTGTAAAAGGAGGTCAATGCAGCTATATATTTCAGACTTGAGCTACACATTAGAGGGGGAGGGGGGGGAATCAAAATTGAAGGGAATGAACTTACTTGACCCTCCTCCTCAAAGGACTGGTGGGTGGTTTTGTTTCAGATATCTTCTTTGCCCATTTATCATAGGCTTTGGTTGATTTCAGTTCTCCTATGATATAGTAAAAAGGGTGAAGTTAGAAACATGAAAAATACCTTAGTAGTTAGCACAGCAGAAGCCCATTGGTCGAATGATTGGTGTCATATATTGCAAGTTCTAAACCTGGTGTTCATCAATAAACATACAATAATATTTCTTATGAACCACTTAAGTTAACACAACCTCAGCTTGTTCCCCACAGTGGTTACTTTGGTTCACTTCAAATTGAAAATGTCCATTTCTCAACCGAAACATAGAAGGGATATTGATTTTAAGAAAATGAATAATAATGCTTCTGATACTTGAGGTTATGACCTCAATTAAACTGCTAATTAGAACCATCTTTGGTAAGCACCACTTAGAAGACATTCTCCCCAAATAAATCCAGACTTGAGGTGCAAAAAACTCTATATAACATTATAGTTAAAGAATCAATCAGTCAGCAGTCCCATTTCATACCCAACAAATGCTTCTCGATTATATGGACTTAGTCCCACAACACTTTTATGGAATAAGACAGACATACATGCTCGTGGAGAAGATATATTTATCAATTATCAACTTTTTCACCCCTCTAAAGTATAAAGATCCCAACAACAGCAGCAAAAAAGGAAAGCCCGTGAAAATATAGACTAATATGACAAGTTACCTGAAGCTATTGCCTCATCAAGAATATCCTTGAACCGGTGTGAATCAAGCTTTGGATCCGAACAAAGCATTGAACAGAAGAGTCTTAAAGCGACAAAAAAAAAAAAAATTTGTCAAACATGAAAGTAGAAATCCAAGGAATGCAGATAAGACAAAAAAAAAAAAATTACATACCTATTCATTTTACCCTTATATTGCTTGTACAGTACAATTAAATCTTTCCTTTCTGAGTCTGATCCTCTATAGTTTGCTTCAAACTCTTCAATATCAGCTTCAGTGACCTATAATTGATAGAGATATTGGAAGCATACGATAGTTGAAAAAAATGATTCCATAGGACCATAGCAGGAAGATGCTTTAAAACATTTGAGAATGAGAATGGTCTGACCTTTTTATAAATGGCTCGGAAATATTCATGCAAATTCTGAACAACCTCACCAGCAAGGTCCTAATGACAACAGAGATTAAAAGACAAAAAACGTGGCTTCATAGCTTTTTTTTTAACAGTCTTGATGAAAGATAATCAGAATGACTACAATTTTCTTTAAATATTGTAGAATTATAAATATACATGTTCTGTGCACCAAATAAAATCATTTCCTCCCTTGTACATAACCAAGAGCTCTGGATAGTTTTCTTTCATATAAACGTGCAATTGAAAATTTTGAGACAAAACTTACAGCATCATCTACACACCCAGTCTGATCATAGACTGCTCGTTTCTCCTCATCCCCAAGTATCGCTATCACCTTTTGCAACTGCTGAAATTTTTCCTTGGCATTCTACAGCAAGAAAATTGAAATATTAGAAGACACAAAACCCTATTACTGAGAGAACAGTGATAAGGTTTGCATCCAGGAAGATGAACTTTTACCTCGTCTCCAGGGTTCTTATCAGGATGGAGTCGCAATGCTAACTTGTGATATGCTTTCTTTATTTCCTGTTGAGATGCTGATCTCTCCACACCGAGAACCTAGGTGCACAGGATAATTTTGCATTTAGTATGTATTGTACCAATTAATCCAGATACACGTCCAAAAAAATACTAACCCCATTTCGCAATCTAGGGCAAAAACTAAGAAATCAAACAACTCAAATAAACTAAATTCATGAAAAAATTTTAAATTAAATTTCATTTACCTCGTAGAGGCTCTTCTCAACTGAGGATGACGAAGCGTTCTCGACATGGGTTTTGTGCTGATCGTGCTCAGGTACCTGTTCTTCATTTACCCTAGATGTCTTTCTCTTCCCCATTTCTTCGGTATTTTATTTGTCCAATTTACTTTTTTTCATACAAGAGAAGAGAAAACAGAAAAGAGAGATACTCTGAAGCAAAGAATCAGCAAAGACTGTTGAAATTTATATGAAACGCTTCTGAGATTTTCGATTTAATCATATGTTCCCGCCAATTGAGTTTTCGGATTTATTATCTTCCCGCCGTTTGGATCTCATTGTTTAATGATATGTCGGGATTTAAATTCGGACGGTTTGGACGGCTGAAAGCCCGATATTTCGGATTTAGGTTAGTCTTGGGCGGAATTGGTAAACGCCCATTTACTTTTATCTAATCTTTATGCATGATCGAAAATGATATTTTATTTTAAATTATATTGCCATTTTCATTATTATAATATTATTAATGATTATTTTTCATAATTTTTACATTAAAACTGCCTAACTTGAATTGGAAAACAAATCAACATAATTAAATTAAACATTTTCATATTACAATAAAACATCACTTCCTCCTAATGTTTTAGTAACATGTGTGAGAGTGAGAGGAAAAAAAAAACTTATTTATCATTACAGTTATATTTTTAATAGTTTAAATATTATAAATTTATGATAAATTTTAAATAATTTGAAAAAGTTTTTAATTGAATAGAATAGCTTAGATCCTAAAATTCATATTAAATAAATTATATTTATAATATTTTTATGATATACAGTAGTATAATAATGATATTTTTTAGAGTGTATTTGAGAAACATGCTTATTTTATAATAGGCTATTTGTGCCTTGTATTATGATAATACGGATCCAGATGCATAAAATCACATGAATATCACATGAATAAAATAGGAATAAGATAATAAAAATGTATATAATAGTTAATAAAATTTATTAACAATACATATACAGATATACTAGCTTAAGACAATATCCTTTAATAGCCTATAACCTTAACCTTAAGGATGGATAGCTTAAGACAATATCCTTTAATAGCCTATAATGTTAAGGACGGAAGGCAGTAAATCTCTTCTCTTTCCAAGAGAAGTTTATTTTCATTTAGCATTTTTGTATTCTAATTATATTTTTTTACACTAACAAAAATTTAATTTAAAATTCATAACATTGTGTGTGTATATATATATATATTAAATTAAATTTCATAAAACCTTCAACAACTTATCAGAGTTTTAAAGAATGTCATCGACTAACACCAAAGTTTTGGCAATCGTTGTTGATGAATACCAAAGTTTTGGCAACTTATTAGATATAATTTATTATATTCATACGTATATTTATATGTAATATGTTACAACTACTTATAATTTTTTTAACATATTACATACATTTGTATATTTTTATATAACATATTGCATTAATCTCTATAAGTTCATTAATTTAACTTTCACTTACAATTTATAAATTTAAATATATATTTGTATAAAAAATGCAACTTATATTTTTACATTTAGATGTAATATGTTACATATATCACTATTAAGATTAGGATTGTTAGAACTCTAAAAAAAATATCAAATACATATCATTAGAACTCCAAAAAAAATGTAATATGTTAAAATCTAACTATATTTTTGTTACAATCTTCGAAATAAATTGTCCAAAATGTAGTGAGGCTTTACAATTATCACATTTTATTAAAATTATAAAATTAGATTAATTATTATTAGCTCGAAAAAAATTGATTATAATTTATAAAAAATAATGCTTAGGCTAAAAAGTGTGTTAAATGAGTTTGGGTGTTTTGGGACTGGGCTTATTCTGTAGTATTTGATTCTGGGTTCGTAATGAGATAATAACGGCCCAAATTAGGAATGTCAGATAGAGTAATTAAACACGTTTTGAAGGGTAATTTTGTATGGAAGCATCAACTCAGTGGAATTTGTTAGTTGGCATCGAAAAAGAATTCAAAGGGTGGCCGTGGTTTTAAATAGCAACTCAGACCCTACGTACCCAACCCATCTCTCTCTCTCTCTCTCTCTCGGAACTGGGTTTTCCATTTCGTTAACGTTTATTGTATACTTATCTCTTCGATTAGGGTAAAGAAATCTCTTCGTCGTTGTTTTTTTATTTATTTATATTAAAACAGAATTATTTCAGTAATTTTTTTGTTAATATTTTTGCTTTATCTCGTATTTTGAATTCTGAGCCTCTGTTTTTACTTTTTTTATTTTGACGAGACAGGAATCGTCTGGTTTGATTTTGTAATTCAAGATCGGCCAAAATCAAACTGGTGAGCGGTTTCTTGTTTTATTCTTTTATAATTATTTTATTTCCGTTTAGCCCTAAACTTGTAATT
Organism: Elaeagnus macrophylla; assembly: GCA_029378325.1. Classification (NCBI taxonomy): domain Eukaryota; kingdom Viridiplantae; phylum Streptophyta; class Magnoliopsida; order Rosales; family Elaeagnaceae; genus Elaeagnus; species Elaeagnus macrophylla. The sequence continues at coordinate 25,309,455 of CM055648.1, read as the reverse complement.
AATAGTGTTTAGTTTTTTTAATAACTTTTTATTTTGTTAATTTGATTTTCTTTTTTTGGGTTGGATGTTAGGGTTGGGTTTGGCTGTATGGGGTTGAAATTTGTGGTTCCGTTGTAATCTTTTGGAAGCGTCTCTGGGTGGTGGTAATTTATAGTTTTTCTTACATATAACCGAGCCCCTCTCAAATTTTGTCAGGTCTTCTGAAGATTCTGGCGTTCATTGGGGCGGGTTATTCATGTAATGCATTTTTTTTTTGCTTATAGTTGAAATATTGAATTTTGTTTTGATATTTTAATTGTATGTCTTGTTTCAGTTTTTCAGATAGGTGATGGTGTATATATTGTTTAATCTATGGAATCTTTTGAAAAATTAGAACACATTTTGGTGATCCTTGGAGATGTATATATTGTTTAAATCTCTTTAGAAGTTTATGGAATACTTTTAAAGATTTGAATTCAATGTGGTGACTATTGAATATCAAATGAATCGTTGCAATTTTTTTTTTATAATGAAATTAATGCTATTTTTAGGAGGGCATGATTTTTTATGTGCTTTTATATTTTGACAGTGGAGAAAGTTAGGTTTTCGTATCAAATTTGTTTGGACTTGATTGTTAAATACGCTTAATTTTCCTATGTTGGACGCATAAAGGTAATATGTTTGCCACTTGGTTCATTAATTTTTCCCCTTGTGCTAGGAAGCTTGTTTCAACTTGTGAATGCTCGTTCTTGTAGCTTAGGGTTCACGCTTTGTAATGATCACTTATTTATGATGTTTAGTGATATAAAATATTTGCTTGATTGTATACCTACATTGTAGGTCTATATTCTATATGTGATAAACAACTGTGCATCATTAAGAGGTTTAGACATTTCCTTGACTTTTTGGGTGGGTGCCTTAAGCCTATAGTTGGTAAACTGATATCTGCAGGAATTTAGAAAAATGGAATCTCATGATGGAACAGGATGCCAAGCTCCAGAGCGCCCCATCCTTTGCGTCAACAACTGTGGATTCTTTGGGAGGGCAGCCACTATGAATATGTGTTCCAAATGCTACAAGGATATGCTACTAAAACAGGAGCAGGAAAAACTTGCAGTTTCTTCCATTGGTAACATTGTCAATGGCACCACTAGCAGCAACGGAAAAGAGCCTGTGGTTACCACCAATGTCGATATCCAAGCTGGACAAGTGGAGACCAAGGGTCTTGCAATAAAAATATCCAGTGATTCATCCTCAAGCAACTTCTTTGAGAACGTCAAAGAGGGGCCTATGAGATGCACCACATGCCGAAAGCGTGTTGGTTTAACTGGTTTCAATTGCAAGTGTGGGAACCTTTTCTGTTCAGCTCATCGTTATTCTGACAAACATGAATGTCCTTTCGATTATAGGACTGCCGGCCGTGATGCGATTGCTAGAGCCAACCCTGTTGTCAAGGCAGATAAGCTTGATAAAATCTAGGTGTTACTGATTGAAGTGAAGGTTTGATGCATTTGTGTATCCATATGTTTTTATTAAAGTTGGCTGTTTGCTTGTGAGGTGTCCTTTATTGATATATAAAGCTTAATTCATGATAATGAAGACATCTTTAAGGGAACTCTATTCCTATTCTATTGATGAAAATTTCGTTGCTTAGTCCAGTTTACCTTTATATTGTGCTGGTTTTGCAGAACATGCTTGGAGTTACGTTGTAAAGTTTACTTCTCTGCTTGTTATGATCTATATCCATTGGTAAAAATGCTAGTTATTCTAAATATTAGGTTACTATATTTCTTAGTATGTATGCTGCTATTTGTGTGTTCTAAAAATGCTAGTTATTCTAAACATCATTGAGAGCTACCTTTGTGGATTGATTGTCTTCTCTATCGGCTGTTCTTCAGGGTTTTTGTGTTGAAATGTGTAATTAATATTTGAATGCTACAAACAAATTGCAAACAGGCTTAAATTTTACCCTTATTTGAACTTGAGGGACAACCATTAGGTTACATTGTGTAATCCTCTTTAGCGATCGGTTACAAGGTACAATATAGCTCGATTAGATATTACATTTCAGTTTACTAAATTGTATACAGTTAATGTTCATTGTAAAGGAAATTTTTTTCAATACAGTGCTGTATTGAAAAGTGAGTATATTTCAAAAAAATAATAGACTTGTATTGAAAAGTGAGCATATTTCGAGAAAATTATAGATTCAAATTTTTTAACTCCTTGTTTTAAGAGTTTAATATTTTTCTCTCACACGTTCAATTTTTATCTTGTGTCTCTTTTTTTTTCTACTCACAATTTTTTACATATTCATTGTATAGAAAAAATTATCATAGTAAAGGATGGATAATCCTTGATGGATCACAATTAAACTATGAAATGTACGTTTATTTTTTTTAGGAACCTAAATTGTGCGTTTGAGTTTTGGCTGAAAATGTCCAAATTTTTTCTTCGATACCTTGATCATGCTAGACTCAAACTAAAATACAATGTGATTTAAGATTAACTGATGAAAAAAACAAGATTAACAAGTATTAGCTAGGGAGTTGTAAAAATTAAATAATAAATGTATTAGGGAAAATTTAATAGCAAAATAATAAGATAATTATTTAGATGTTGAAAACGTTTAAAAAGATTTATTGTATTTAGGAGAATCAGATGGCTTTTTTGAATGCACACTAATCATAATTTGTAGAAAATGAAAAAACTTTTGAGGAAAAAATGTCTGAAATAATAAGATCACGCTAGGGTAAGAAGTAGTGATAATCAGACAAACTCGATGTATAGGGCTTCATTATAGTATCTCTGATGTTACTCAATTACAAAAGGCATGGGAGCTATAATTTACTGTTGTTTGTCTCGTCTCGACTCTGAAGGCTCCCCACTTTTGTTCTTTGCCGGGGCCACCTTAGCTGGGGTTGATCGCTCTGACTGAGAGAAGCGGATCAAGACCTGCATAAGGGCAGTAACAATAGCCAAACCAAGAGCTGAGAATGTTATACCCTTCCACGAATGCAATAGTGACGACCAGTGAAGAAACTTCAATGTCCCCAAAACAAGTAGACATGCCCAAGATGTAACAACCTGCTCCCAAGAAAAACTTGGTTAGTAAGTCTAATATCACTTTGCACTGTTGAAACAAAGAACCGAGTTAAAGCCTCTATCGTTAAACAAGTATCTCACCAAGAGAGACTTTAATGGTCGACCGGTATCTTGCAAATCTTGATCACCAAAGGTATCTTGAGCTACATGTTTATCCAATAAAGAATCCTGACATCCAGAAGCAAGTTAGCATTAATCTCCAAGGAAACAACAGAAAAAAATGGTGTAAGCATAAGTGGATCGAACTCCCAAGACCAAGAGAGTTGTACCTTTAACCATGAAAAACATATTTATACGGGTGCATGGACATAAAACTTAAGGTTAAAGTGTACTCTTAAAAGCAAACTAAAATGTCCTTCTGACCAAAGCAAAAGGACTCGTAGGGTACGTTTTCTCTATTTATACCAAAGGTAGAAGTGGTAATTTCCAAAGCAATCACCTTTGCCACAAATATATCTTTGCACCATTGCGCAACAGCATCCTCGTTTTTGGGCAATTCCTTCATTAAATGCCGCTTGATGTGAACATGCACCTGTATGAAACCGACCAGAGACGTAGGCATGTAAATCATATATAATATCTATTATTGATCAACATATCCAAACTTATTTGGACATAATGAGAGAAAAAAGTGCACGAAATATAAGAATGTGACCTTTAAAATACCAAGACAGTAGCAGTTTACGTTCATCAACATATCAAAAAAGCATTACAGAGAAGGATATAAAGGGAAGGAGAACATCTCTTGTAAAGTTCGTAAAATTTACAGAAACTCAGACACACAGAGCAAAGACTGACTCCATTAAAAAATAGGACGAGACAGACTGGAGCCAATATTCTTTTTAAGTGCCAGATGTGAATACACGAAGGGGGAAAAAAAACAGCATGCATAGAGAACAAACGTAAACTACACACTGAGATTTCCAGTGATATAACCTTACAGGAAATCTCGAGTACAATAGCATACCACTGATGGTTGCCCCTTGAAGAGTCTCAGCATGGTAGGTGGAGGTGATGTTTTTGGAATAGCCACCGTTACATCATAAATTGCTGGAACAAATGAGCGCATGTTGCTTACAGCCGAAACAAAGCCCTGAAAGCAAAAGGATATGTAACAAGGTAATCAAAAATCATGTTCACAAAAGAAATCCAACAGTACATGCTTCCGTAGTTGTAAATAAAAAAGGTAACCAAAAAAAAAGAACCATGAGATCTTAACCTTTGTACGAGGGATCAGAACATTCCTAGGAACGGGGAGCCCTGTTGAGGCTGCATATTCTTGAGCTGCCAAAAGCTTTGCCTGTGTGAAGCGAGTTCCTTCAACAAAAAGAGCTAACCAAAAGGGCAGTGGGAAGTCCTTCAGCCGCTCGAGACCTGACTGCAGATAGTCCCATAGCATTCAAGTTAAACAATAGTACACATGTGGGCCGTAGGCAGACATGCATAAAAGTAAAGGGTGCATGGACAGACGAGTGAAGCCAAACCTTTAACGTGTTTTCATCCTTTGCCCAGCTTCTTTCCAGAAACAGGTACTCAGAAAACCACATTGACCAGCCGATAACCTGCATATAAAGCACTTAAGCCTCAATATGCATGGAGGAAGAACGCATCCAAAAGCAAAGTGAATGAGAATGCCCATTTTTAATGATACTAAGCATGATTTACATAAAAATGTGATATGACATCCTCAGTTCTCACGACAGTGGAAATAAATCTTTAGTATGAAATATTGGGAAAAGCATTCAATCATATCTCTTCCATAAAACCCTAACTTCTGTCAACAATAGTCATATGGGTGAATTCTTGATTACTGTGTAAAAGCAACAGAAAACCTTGACATTTATTTCCAACATTATACCCAAAATTCTCTTCCTCCACTTTATGAATAGATATAATAAATATAATCAAAACTTTTTGGGAATACAGAGTGGGGAAAAGAGAATACGGTCATTACTAATACATATATAAATATCAGCAAACTGATAAAAAGTCTTAGATAGGCATACTGGAAGGAATTTGGACGATTTCTTCATCACAGCTAATGAGCTTCCAAGGCAACCTGACCGCTGTACAAATAACATAATGGTCTATCAGTAAAATGAACTGAATGCAAAATCAAGATGATGCTAAAGAATAATTCTTCAACACCCAGCAATCATATATAAGTGCATGCAAAAGTTAAGTAGGACAACAGTGTGATTTTAATATATGCAACAGTGTCACTGAAGATAATCAAATAGATGGATGTGTTTTCCACATATCAACCAATGTAGATGGATGTGCTTTCCAAATATCAACCAATGCTTGTATTTAAGCACGTTAAAAATTTTTTACTTGCAATTATGCCCACATGCGTGATTGAACCAGTGATATATGAATTGTGCACCTGAGCCAAAACCCATCCGACAAGCCAGTCAATATCACTTCTGTGATTGCATATGACAAGTGCATGTTCTTTACCTGGAAACCACAATATATACAGACATAAGTAAGCTGCAGGCATATCTTAAACATGAAAATCAACATACTCCTAGACACAAAGAAAAACATCACTACTAGAAGTCGGGATCATAATAAATCAATGTCTTACCCATTACATTAATGGTTTCTCGGTCCGTGTACACTTGGATCTGCAACATGATCAGTTCAGTTAATCAGAGCCTAAATATTATAAATAATAAACGTTCAGCACTTGAGTTATTTGCAAATAACCAAAAATAAATGCTTGTAGTTAAAGGCTGATGAAGAGACAAAGCTTGATCATCATTCAGCATGTGCTAGACACACAAAAAATCAGAAATAAAAACCCTGTAATAGATAAATCAAACTAAAGGCATGTAAGCAATAATAGAATGATGTTGAAATGGAGCTGATTAACACCTTAACGCCTGCCCACCAATCAATAATCCATACAAGCTCCAGCCATAACAATTCTGCAACCACTCTATTGGCCCTTCTGTATATATTCTTCGACAGAGGCCGAATGAGTACAAAGCAAGCAGCCTGAAATAAGGTCAGATAAATTAGAGAAAGTTAAGCCACCTAATGTCTCTTGAAAGATAACATAGCTCATTGTGAACAATTTTAAACCTCAATATTGTCTCCAACGTGAAGATGAAAGTAAAAAACTAGAAAAACATCACCCCCATAATTCCCATACATGTTAAGTCTGAAATCCAAACATGCAAAAATGAAAACTCCTATCCTTTCTCATATTTTTTAATGCCACCAAAGCCCCAGAATAAAGCTGGCGTTCACGTACAGTAAAATGAAACCTAGATTTATCAAGTTCATGAGGAGCCGTACACCAATACCCACTTGAGAAAGCTGAAATATATATTTGTCCTCCATCAAATAAAATCAAAACCCACTAAGCTAAACCTGAACCAAACGCTACTTAACCCTCTAAACGTCAGTTTAAAACATAATAATAGAAACAATAATTGCAGAAAACAAACTCTTCGCTCAAAACATGCCAAAAGTCATACAAATCTAAAAAGGCACAAAAACAGATCCAAAAAAACCCAAGTAAAAGAAGAAAAGAAACTAAGCAAAATTAGAAATTAAAGATCAAATACCTGAATGAGATTGATGATAAGACCTGACATGAAGAAGAACAGGCCCAATGGCACAATGATAACTGCAGCTGCAATCGCCATGGCCCCAAAACTTCCACAACCCAATACACACAAACTAATAAACAAACAAACAAAAAGGTCGAACGATAGATTGTGAGAGATTTGAGGAGGAAAAGGAACAACCCAATTGAAATTTCGGTAAATAAAAAACGAGAGTGATTGAAATGAGTAAGGATTTGATTGAAAATACCAAGAACTATGTGGAAATGGCTTATGGATGCGATGTGAGTAAATAAATGGATTATGGGGTCTATATATAAACACAGTCACTAACTTTCAAGGAAGCAAGAGGAGACCAGTGAGAAAGAATATGAATCTGCCTGCACTGATCTTAAAGGCTGAAGCTTGGTGGCCATTTGCCATTTATATGGTATTGTAATTCACGCCTCGTCAACTGTTAACTACTGGACGTCTATTCTATAGACCCCATTTAGATCACCTAATAAAATCACCTACCATTAAGGAAAATATGTAATCATATTCTACCATGTTACACCTAATTTTGATGTTTCCCTATTTCTTCTCACAATTGATAGTTTAAACTTTAAACTCGATGATTAATATAATTTTGGAATCATTAGCATAGGATAAATTGTTATCAAATTAAATAAGTAATAAAAATATAAATATTTTAGCTGTTTATTTTTTTATTTTATTTTTTGCTTTAACTATTATTGGATTAGGATCAAAATAAGCTGACATAAACAAACTATCTATACATTAATAATTTTACTTAAATGTAATTGCTTACTATTAAAAAGTATAATGATGATTAAAATAAAGGGCCATATTTGCTTCACAATACATGACAATATGTATTTTTTATTACTTCTTAGTTTCAGCAATTACAAAATTTGACATTCTTTAATCAGATGATATTGTACTTTATTTTCAATAATATATAAAATAAGATAATGCAAATTATGTATAGTTATTTTCTATAATTAATATTTTTAATTAATTTATAATTTTAATTATATGAGTTTGAACATGTTTTAAAATATTACTTTTTAAAATAAATAATGAAGTACACTATTTGACATGTAGCTTTTTTCCTTGAATATATCAGAAAAGGCTTATTTTGTATATGGTTATTAAATGCCCCAACTATAAACCTCATATCTTGAACAATTATGAAAGTGGTACCTGCCCCATCTTATCTAAATAAAATACATTGGCCCATTATATTCAATGTGGTTTCAAGTTTATGTAATAATTTAAATTATGAAAGTAGGTGAGTAAAAATTAAAATTAATTATATAATATAATTTTTTTTATATATAAATATAATTTTATTTTTAATTCTTTTTATGCGGTTTGCATTTTTTTTTAGGGTCAAAAAATATGTTTTGGCATATTAAAAAACGCAATGCACATAATTTTTTTTATAATATAAAAAATATATATTTTTAAGAAATTAAAAATAAAATCATGTCAATAAACAGATAATATAAAAACCGTATTAAAATTACCTTAAATATTTACTTTTTTTCATTTTATTTCTCAATATAACGTGTTTTTCGATAATACATAATTTTATAAGTATTGTATATTACATAAAGTAAATTCAAGTATAAGTGAGAAGTTGGCAACACTTGATTATACAAGAATAATACAAGTGGGTCATGTAGCATTTTAGACTCTCTAATATGTACTTAGTCTTTAATACTATTACAATATAGTAGTATGGAAAAAAAATTAGAAAATTATCAAAAATAACACTCTTAAAACTTATAGTAATAAAACTAGCACCCCAATAATATTGAACAGGTCTAAATTATCGTCGTTCAATTCTAATTGGATGGATGTTAAAAAAAAATGACATATTAGTTATTTTTTTAATTGTGAAAATATAAGTTTAAATACAAGAAGTACTAATTTTGTTATTAGCAATTTTGAGGGTCGTTAGTTTTGTTATTTTCCTAAAAAAAAAAATATTCCTTGCTTGGTTCCTAAAGTACACTTTGCATTACTTTAAAAATGAGACTTCATTAGAACATGAGAGCCACACAAGCTGGTTATATGTGCAGATTAAAGAGCTCATAATGAGGATTATTTCAATCCATTGTGTTTGAGGAGGATGACATGAAATGAACGAATGCTCTTTTGGAAAATTTAAAATAATAAACTTATCGAGATAAAAGCTAAAGATAAAATCATTAATATATTAAACTCCAATAAGATCTCAAATAATAGTCAACGTTGAGTTTCCATCCGTATTATTTCAATCATAAAGTGGAATAAATTGTCATATAAACAAAAATTATTCAATGTTATAACCGATGATATGATATTATAGATTAATAAAATGTAAAAGTAGTATAACTTTTTTTTTTTAAAAACACAAATACAAAATACTTAACCGAGAGTGCAATTAATGTAATTGATAGGAGTATATTCCAAGACTAATAAATAACACCTCCTATACGACAAATCTTGTAGAGCTTGTTTGGGAACATAATTTAAAAAATTGTTGGATTAACTATTTTTTTTCCATAATCATTATTCCCACGCAATTGGTGCACACCCACATGTAAATTCTACGACTATTACAAGTTTTTGTAAATTTTTCAAATGAGTACGTAAAAATTCTAAATATTCATGTAACTTGTGTTATTTCACTTTTTACTTAGACAATGAGACCCACATTTTGACGTCACATTATGAAATTCATTTAACTCAAATGTCATTCTAAAGTATACTCTAGTTTAGGTGATTTACATAATTTAAAAGCTTCGTTTCAATTCTTACCACTTTTCAACTATAACAGTTTTAATGTAAACAAAAATCCTTGTATAGCTCATTTTCAACCAAAAAAAATAAAAAATTATTCACATAAAACACTTCAAATTATAGGGATCATTGTGCTCCTTCAAACACTATTATGGGACTACTAATGCACAGTACCCTTTATTTTATGACAATCATCTTATTCAATATTCACATATAAATTATAGGGATTTAACCTGACTTTGCATGACTGGAAAGAATTTTGAACGCATGAAAGAAAAAAATAAACTACAAAAATTGCATCAAATAGCATGAAAAACAAACGGAAAAGTTGTCCCCTTCTACCACATGTGATAATAATTAGAATCAATTGGAGACTAGAACATGCCTCTAAGGAGGTCGTCATGAAGGATCAAGACGGATTTAACTTGATGGTGTCACATTTAACTCCGGAATCGAATTGGATCCATTTTTGTTGTCTTCAGCATTTACAATTTCTGTAATAACTTGAAAGAAAAATAGAGCTTGTCTCTAAGTTTTCTTCAAACACTGACGAGGTAATCCAAACTCCTTTACATGACCTCTTTGCCTCCAAGGTTCATTGTGCAACTTGTAATGCAAAATCTGATCAAGGGCACACAATTCCAAATAAGATATGAGAAACTTATCAAACTAATTTTGCTGATACTGTAATTACCAAACTAAACCTTAATCCATGTAGTCTTCCATCACCTTAAGCAAAAGTCCCATACACAGATGCAAACATAAATATCAACTTCCAACTATTTTCAATAAAATAATCCACCCTTTTCTATTTATTAAAATGTGTAGGAAAATAAAATTTGACTTAGTGAACCAACTTATGGTTGGTTAGCAAGTGATATCATTCAAACAGAAATCACCCTTGTAGATGACACATGAAAATATACATACCTGTATAAACGTAGCAACTGCATCATCTTCAACTAATTGTGAGAACTCAGCTGCCCAATCTTCCATATAGCCAAATGTAACTTTCTGCCTTTCGGCTTCAAGCATAATAGAATCACGATACAAGAACCTCTGCCAGATTTTCTGCACATTTGCTAGCTTAAATTCGATCTCAGTCTCATTAAATGCCTGGAGTGTTAAAGGGACTAGTTAGTAAGAGAAATTAAATCAAATTTTACAAAAATTTCTAAATCAAAACTGAAACTTTACCCGAAGAATGTTCATCAAATTTGGAATTTCATCTTCAGCTATCCGAACAGCAAAGCTATCATAGTTGAGTACATTCTCATATGGCAGGAAAATCCCATCCTAATCACAAAAGAAAAAAATAAAACATTGATCATTCTATTTGTCAATCATGGATCCAATACCCCCTTCCAATAAAGATCAATCTTAAAATTCCATAACTCCTCATTGATTCTCAAACCAAGCCATATTGTAGATGCAACAATAACCAACAAAGAGAACTAGTGCTTTGTTTTTTTTAAGCTGCATTTAAAAATGCCCTGCCAAGTAATCAACACAGAGAAACACTGAGAACAACAGAACGAGTAAGAGACGGACCACAGATCTTTCATTCTGGACTTTACATTTCCTGGTGACATAATATTCGTGGTAGTAAATTAATGCCGACAGAGATTTTACAGACTTCTAATACGGTGCTTAAGAAAAATTCCACCATTTTGAAATGTGCAGGGTCAATTATGAATCCATCCTAGATCCATATGAAAAGATCAAGTGAAATATTTTTGTCCAAAAGGTCTAGTATTTGAGCCCAAAAATATCACCCACATTCTGGTTATCATCTGGATTCTGGACTTATGTTGCAATAGAGAAAAGTAGAAAACCAGCTCATTTCTCAGATTAGCCTAGTCAATATCAATCATAAAATTCATATTGATGTTGTATGTTTTACCCATCTCCTATCACTTAAGCCTTCGGAGGATTGTTCACCAACACACTCTAACGTAATACCATTGTTGAATTTCAAGTGATGGTCATACTAGGTGTTGAATTTCAAGTGATGGTCATACTAGGTGCATAGAACTCACACCTTGACAAGGAGTGTTATACAATATAATATAAATAAAATATGTAGGGCGATCTCCTATCACATCAGCTTAAACTTTTTGGGAGAAATGGTGAGTGATGCTCTAAAAATTGCAAAACATTACGAGTAGAAGTTATGATAGCAAATCAAATTCCATATTCAGAAACTACACTACCTGAATGATAACGGGAATGCACCCTTGCAGAATACTATCTTCCATTCGACCACTCCAACCATCTCCAGGGAACACCCCGCAGAAAATAGAATTGGCTAAATCCCCATGATAATTTTTAGATCGTAGTGGGGTAACCATCACATCTTCTGCATGTTGTTTTCCAAGCTTGCCTTCTCTGTCAGGGCTGGATGCAAATTCCTCTGCCACTTTCTGTCTGATTCCCATGCTATACCTGCATACAAATTCACGTGCACATACATTCATGTATTAGTGTAAGATAATAGAGACCAAACAAGCTGATATGAACAACTTACGGACCACTCTATAAGCAATAACGCTCCTTAACAAGGGATATCGGTACAAAAAATTTGCAGGGTTTACCAGATATGACTTCAAAGCGATTTTTCAACAACAAATATTAAAAAAAAAAAAAAAAAACTGTTTAGTACACTTACGTAGGTTCTGGTCTTCCATTTGGATAAGCTGCTCCTAGATTTCCATTGAAGTAAAATAGAGTCTTCCGCTTCTCACGAGTCCTGAAACAAATATCCATTGTTCTTCGTTATTCCTTCTAAAATTTAATGGATATAATATGTGTTAGTCATGAAAAGTGACAGCAAGAGGATCAAAGCAATGACAATGATGTCACATGTATGTATACCTAGCCCAAAGTTTTGAATTTAAGGAGCTAACGTCAGGAGTTTTCCAGGCAGGAAGCACAAGATCTTTACGAGGATCAAAGCATGGATGATTGCCCCTTCTAGAAGAAGGAATTTGATCCCAGTTGTCAGCCCAATAGGCTGTGGTTGAATGGTTATGGTTTGAGTTTGTATTTCCCCAGTGAACCAACATCATGCTATTCCATATCTCCTTAGGTGCATAGCAAGCACCTTCATCCCATGAAAAAAACTGCCTTGATATGTAGAGATGATATCGTTAGCATGCACAATGCATAAAATAAACATGTTCTAACTAGCTAAGCACAGGAAGAATTTATTCCATTAACTTATCACACTTGCAATATGAATAACACTCATTTTGCATCATACCCAAATATGGTCTCTTCCAGATGAGCGGTTCCAGAAAGGATATTGTTCAACAATGTGAACATATGCTTTTTTATAATATTCCAAAGTGACTGAGCTCCTCAAACCCTTATGTTCCTGAAAATTCAGAAATTGAGATATGTAGAAAAAAAAATTGCATGTATAAGTGAGAAGGATATAAATCAATAAACATGCTTGAAAACAAACATATGTACACAGCATCACTAAATGATCAACTGTTATGTCACACTATCAGCCCCAATCTCGCATGCGAATATGATAGTGACCAAAAAACAAAGCACATAAATGAACAGTTCAAACCATCAAAGTCTGATAAAGAAAGATAAACCGGTTCAATCTGTCAAACACGATCAAGGATAATGATGTAAAATAAAGACATAAGATATACAGTTATTTCCATTCTTTGTTATCTAGAAATATCATGAGCTATATCACCTGCAAAAAACGATCCTTACCTCTATCAGATTAGGATTCTTATGCCATTGGATAGGTTTTAATGTCATTGTTCATTCTGGTTTTTGATAATAGTCATAGTCTTTGAGATGTTCATAGTTTGGGAGCTGTCCTTAACTCATTGTAGTCAGAGAAGCTGAACTAATGAATTGAATAAATTCTGCCTCTTTCCTATTCTTCTTTCTCCATTACCCTTATTATTCTCCCTCTTCTTCTCTCTCTAATCCCTTGTATGTCTATTCTCATTTTTATATCTTCTTCCCTTTTCCTACATAAGTTACTTTAAGAGTTCTTAAACTGCAAGTATTTGGGGATGAAGTAAAGATATCAAATAGGAACAAGCTGAAAAACGAACAAAATTTTCTCTGACTAAACAAGGCCAACAATGCTGCACGTGAAAACCTTCGAGCAAAGCAAAAACAGTTAATTAGTTAAAATCTCCATTTCCTATTTTAAAGGAAAATAGTACTTATAATGATTTAGACAACGACTTAATCACATTGACAGAGATGCAGAAACATATCCTAGAAGGACCAATCATAATATAGGGTGATAACAGATTAACATATATGAAACTTGTTTTGGAATAAAGCATGGTATGCAAAAATTTGTATTTTACACACGTGTTATACAAATATATGTCAAACACAAACACATCACAGCTGCATAAAATATACCTGCAAGCTTATATGAGGAGCATCATCAGCACGAGTTATGATACATGAATCAAGAACAGGAACATAATAGAAATCTGCTTCTTCACCATTTAATGTACGATGTGGACTAGCTAAGATACTCTCGTAAAGTGCTATCTGCATACAGGTAATACTTATTTTATCACATAAGAGAGGAAAACATCTAAGCATTTTATACCTCTGTAATTTTATGAATGGACCAATCATCAGAATTCAAGTTATACCTGGGCACCATATAACTGTTCAATCCAAAATGTGGCATTTTTGGCATTATAGATTCTATTTACGCATTCTCAATTTATAATGGCGCCCCTGCAAGAATACACTGAGAGCAATTAAAAATCCTTGCTCTTGGCAGGTACAGAAAATCATCAATCTAGCTCTCATCCTGACCTCAAGAAGTAAGCTGTTGAATTCAGAGGGCAAGTCATAAACATATATAAGGGGTCTTTTCTTTTTAAGAACAGCATTGAGATTAACAGCCTTTCCCTTGACATGCAAATAATCTGGAACATCAACTTGTGCTGGCCGAAGCCACTTTGGCCACTCTCCGACTGATGAGAAGACAGATGGAATGCTGCAATCTACTCCATACCAGCCATTGTTACACTGGATATCCACACATTAAGCTTAGGCAGTAAATAGAGCAGGAAAAGAACTAAAGAGAAGTTTTTCTTAAAAATGCAAAACTAGATGATAATACTATAACTATCCTAAAACAAAGCCTTAATTTGGTCACTCATGATATAATCACACCAATTCAAAACTTGTCCCCAATATTTGCCTTTATCATTAAGTGAACAAAATACAGATCAACTAAAAAGTTTCTTTACCAAAGTAATCAGAATCTAAAAATTCATGCAGTAAAGATAAAAATCTACCTGACAAAATCCACCGCGGCAATGTCCATGTCCAGAGCATTGATTAATACAAATGCATAGTACAGGCACTTCACAAAAACGCCCCCAAAGGCCATCATACTTACAGTCACATTCCTCTTTGAATCGAACCTTGAGAGCATATGCATCTGATGGATTCGACATTGCACCATCCTGGTTTGCTTCCATTCTTTGAGAATATATTGTCCAGGTCAGCCTTTGTCCAGTCAATCATTTTTGGACCATCTGGTTTAGAAGGCAATCTGATATAGATAATAAGAATTTAAGGTTCAAGTTGTGTTTTCAGATGCTAAATTTAAAATACAAGCAGTTCTAGGAGTAGGAGTCTAGGATTACACTTACTTCACTTGAAAACCACATGCCTCTGCAACAGGCCGATTTGGGTATTTTGTGCCTTCCCCACAGAAGCACATTGCTCTTTTTGTGTCACAATAAGCTGGGCAAATTGAGACGACCCATCTACCATAGGGTTGTTCTGGTGATGCTAGGTGGTTGCAGCTTAAATTCAAACTCTTGGAGCATCCTTCACCTGTTAACTTAAGCAGGTTCTACATAAGCAATAAGATACAAATTTTCATATGGCAGCACATTTGATAACACTCTCATTTATTTTATGCAGAATAACAAAACATAATGAAACTTAGATAAGTGGCCAAGAGCAAGTTTATTTTCTTGTTTAATATAATCAGGGGGTCAATAATGTGAAGTTCTAGATTATGAAAGCAACTCAATGTAAAAATTAAAGAAATGCCTATAAAAATAGCTAGAGAGAGAGAGTCACTCGAGACGAGGGCCTAAGCCCTCTAATAAAGTGTAAAAATTCCATAAAAGTGAAGCAGTGATGCAATGAGGAAAAAATTAACAGAATCCATTAAGGCACAATGATTGATTGGAACCAAGACTTAAACCCTGAAATGAAACTTGTTAGCAAGAAACATATAAAGAAAAGACACCTACATAGTTTCCACAGTCTTACAAAATGGAACCATACTAACCATAATTTCAATTTTCATATTAAGCATTCAGCACTGACCAGTAAATCCATGAAAGCATCGGCATTGTCCCAATTCACGATTACAAACCCCTTTACCACTACAATCGTTCATGCAGCTGCTGCCACCAACTATCTGCCATAAGAGCAATCAATTAGGGAAAGTTAAATACTGCTGTAGTGGAAGGCCAATTTAAGGTCACTCTTGACATTTCTTAATTAGCAGTCCAAAGTTTACAAAGGACAAGCACGTATGTTGGTTTTAATGGAACATATTATATCTTTTTTTCTTTCTTTCTTTTATTGCTCTAATTGAACATATTAAATCGTTACCTCAAGAATGTTGACTTCTTCAGTAATTGAATCACAACCAGAAAGCCATCTCCCAATCTCAGCCTTCCATGGCGCACCACGATAAGCAACTGCATGGTGCAAGTCTGCTGGAAACTGATGATCTAGATCAATATGAGGTTGTAGACTTTCTCTAACATGTCCAGTTGATTCTTCAGCTGATTCATTAGTTTGAATACAATAGTTTCGAGCTTGCTTAAAGTAATCAAAGGTAGGCACCAGGGGGAACAAAAATAGATGAACTATTGAAACCAGTGCTAAAATAGAAGCAATGGTTGCAAATAGAGCCCATGAGAACTTCCATTTCTGAACAGAAAGTATCATCTTAAAAGCTTCTCCAATATGAAACCCAGAATTTTGTCTATTAGTTCAGATGAAGCGGTCCATCTTTTTCACCCTCAAAACAATAACCTTAAAGTTAAGAGCAAGTCAACCTTATGAGAAACACAAATGTATAAAGTAATGTAGGATATAAGCAATGTCATAATTCCGAGACATTTTTATTGATATTCTAATGCCAAAATTGGCCACTACCTTTACATTTTAGAGTCAATAACCAAACACCTTTCTTCTACCACCTTGAAAACATCACACTGAACAAATCATTGAAGAACTAAAAGACCAACATTAAACTCCGATACAAATTTCCTTAAGAAATCCCTCAATATTACAAAAATTTAAATACCCAACAACCCAAAACCTTAAAGTAAATTTCTTAATAGCAATTCAGATAATTTCTCAAAGGTTCTGGTAGGTTGCTATAGAAAACAATAAGAAACACAGGAATAAAAAAATATCAGACCGAGATGAGTACCTTTTGAAAATCAATAACAAGAAAGAACACCATAATCAGCTAAAATTTTGAAGATAAGCCAAAAGAAAAATTTCCATATTAGATCCGCAAGGAGCCAAAAGTATAAGTGAAAAAAGAACGAATTCGGATCTGATACGAAAGATTCTACCACTAAAAGAAACTGGAACATAAAATTAGATTATTACAAACAAGATAAAAATGAAAAAGAAGAAGCCCAAAAAATGCTAAAGAGTAACAAACACATACCAATATTCCAAGAGCTGTTTATGAGTTTCCAGCTAAACCCAGATGCAGATTATTTGAAATTATTCAATGTATTAATCTAGCTTGCCCAAATCCCAATTATATAAAAACAAAACAACGCCATGGAAGACGGTCTGAAAGAGAGAGAGAGAATGCTGAAGCCGCCAAGGCTCTAGCTGAATTTCTGTTAAAATGACTGCAATTACCCCTTCACTCCACTTCCATTATAACGTCATTTGCTAATGATGCTTTTCTTTGTTTTTCCTTCTTATTTTTATTTATTGATGCAAAATGTGTGCATTGTTTAAAAGATGCCAAAAGTAGTGGAATATATATATATATATATATATATATATTTAGTAAAGATAAATATCATAAATTTATTATAATTATAAATTATATATTTGAATTAAACTCGCATAATCTTATTGTTTATTAATTTATTAGAATTAAATTCTTAAAAAATCAATCACAAATCAACACATTGATATCATCACTGTCATTTGAAATTATTTCTCTTTTTGACCTAGGTAGTTTTTTATTAATTCAAAAAATAGCAAATGTTTTTTTCTTCATTAAACCATCATTCTTGTGTGTATTTTTTTTTTTATATAATCATTTAATATTTTGATTATATCACTTATTTATGTGCATTTTCTTACATGGGATGATCTCATCTTTTTATTTTTAACCTTCTCTATTTTTAAATATATATGTAAAGTTTTTTTTTTATATGCATTTAAAAATATAAATTTCGTTAGAATTTCAACTTTCTTAGTGACAAATAATCTTTATATATTGACAAATCATTTTATACTTTAAAAATAATTTTAGACCATAAACAATGTATGTTAAATTAATTTTATAAATTAATTAGTATTAAAAAAATGTAATATAAATATGCAAGTCGTAAATAAAAGGAAAATTTTATTATAAATTTGTGATAAATTAGATGTGATATTGTATAGTAATATTGATAAATAAAATCCCATTTATATAATAATATTAATAAAAAATTATAATATTAATTATAATTATAATAAAATTGTGATATAAAAGTGATCTAAATAAAAACCATTCAATTTTCCATCAACCTATATATAAATCTATTATAACCTGTAAAAATCTGCTAAAACAATTTATTTTTAAATCACCTATAGACAAGTGTTCCACCCCTTAACTCCTCCAATCGAATACCCCAAAAACGTGGCTTCAAATTAGTAATAAGAACGTTGACAAAAAAAAAAATAGTAATAAGAACGTGACAGGAGTTTTTTGTTTATAGACTGTTAGTATGAAAAAACTTAGTATATTTCAAGAGAAATAGATTTATTATTATATAATCTTTACTTTTTTTTTTTTTAATTTTAATTTAAGTTTTTCTCTCTATTAAAATATCATACTCTCTATGTTAATACTAATATATATACTCATGACTTGTTACCTATATAATATAATAATTGCAATAAAAAAAAAAGTGAATTGACAAGGCTGAAAATGATGGTTTTGTGAATTGACAAGGCTGAAAATGATGGTTTCGTCAATGAGCTATAAATATCTATATATTCCCTTATATATTTTTTTAAGTATCGAATTTTTTCTTGATAAAAAAAAAAAAAAAAAAAAAAAGAACATTTTTTTTTTTAATTAAACAAAATTTTAGTATTATTTAAAGAAAAAGAGGAATGCTAAAATATAGAGTGCAGTTAAATTATTGGTATATAAGTTGTATTAAATAATATAATATTGTGCTAAATATATTTTCATATATTTGCATATTTTTACGATTTATTATTTATATTATTTTACATATTAATATTATTTAAAAAATTAAATTTTGCGATCTATTATTTATATTATTTCACATATTAATATTATTTAAAAAATTAAATTATTTTTTTAATTTTTAAAATAATTGATATATGACATCTACATAATATATTATTATAAAAATAATATAAATTTATATATTATTATTAATTTTAAATAAAAATAAACTCTCACAACACATGTTTAAGTAAATTTTGTTTAACACAATTCGATTTTTTTTAGAATATTAATAAATCAACAGCATCAAATTTTAGGAACATACGTCATGGTACAAAACTACAAAAGACATTCTCACATCCTCGTACAACTTTCCTATGCATAAAATAAATTATGTAACAAGGTAGCTCCAATTTCATAAATGAGGCAGTTGCCTTAAATTATAAAATTTTCAATTTTTTTAATACTTATTATATTTTTAAAAAATAAATAATTTATTTCAAATCATTCTCACAATTTCTAAAAAAATTAATTTATTAAAATAATATTTTAAAATATATTAATTTTTAAAAAATATTGCATTTAATTTATTATTATTATTATAATGTAAATATTAACACATAATTTTTTATTTCTATAAAAATAATACCTATATTATTTATTTTATATTTAAAAATAATATTATTGGCTTCATTTGTCGGAATAATATAAATGTTATTAAATAATAATAAGAAAGATGAACAATTATTTATTCTTAACTTTATTATATAAAAAAAATTATATTTCTTATATCACTACATGTATTTAAATTTCTTAATAATCTTTAATTTTTTCTCAATTAATTGAGATCATGCAAAATAAGAATAAATATACATTGTAAAAATCTCTATCTTTCACTCTCTCTCTTTATAATTGTTGTAGGGATATATTTTTCTCTTTTTTATGTGTCTCTTATTATTTTTAAAGTTTAAAATTTATATTTTTTTTATAATTTATTTTGTTCAATTTTCAAACATAAATGTTCAATTTTATAGACAATTTTAAACTTTTTATTTTGTTCCAAAATTTCCTAAAAAAAATTCACAATTTTATTGTAAGAGAATTAAAATACCTATAAAAAAAAGTAAATTTTATATACTATTTATTAATTTAAGTTTTATTATTTTTTATTTAAATTTAACATAAAATATATATATTAATATTATTAATTAATTCTTATAAATTGATAAAAATTTGATTTATAAAAATTATTTAAGGCTTGTATGTTTTGCCTTAAGGGTATAAAAACTTGAGCCGACCATGTTATGTAATGTATTTATTTTGTTTCCATCTATTCGACACGTTAAAAAAATTAAGTGAAATTTTGAGAAAATTAAGTAATTTAATTAATATGTTTAAATTAATAAATTTTATTTAATATATCGAATTAAAAAAATATACATATTTATTTAGACTAACATATTTTTATAATCCGCTACAATTTAATTTGAACTTAACTACTATTAAAATTATAATTTAATAATGTCTAAAAGTATATTTTTTATTATTTTAATTCTTTTAGTTATGAATTTAAATAAATAAACTAAAATATATCAATTTAAAATGAAATATTAGTATATATTATAATAATTTAAAAATAAATTATAATATCAATCTAACCTTATCTGGTCTGAAAAAATCAATTTACTTGGATTTAAATTGGTTCAAACTAATTACATTATCAAATTGGATTCAGATTATAAATTTTCAATTATGGAAAGATCGAATGAAAAACAAGCTGTTTAAATCCGTTATTTATCCCTAGTATTGTCAATTTTCTCTATTGGGGTGAGGTGATCGTAGAGAAAATTTCTTTATGGAATGAGTTAGGAAATCATATTATTCCTTCCATCAAATCTCCAAACTCGAATTCTTTTTTTAATTTATATAATTTTTTTTTGTATATTCTATTTAAAAGAATACAATATTATAATAAAAATACATTTTTTTAACAATCATAAAAATAAATAATTTAATTGTATCTATAATTTATATGTTATATTTAGAGTAATGTTATACGTATTAAATTATAATATGCATCAAGTGATGTACCAGTTATTAAAAATAAATAATTTAATTATATCTATAATTTATACGTTATATTTAGGGTGTGTTTGGTTAGTTGTAATAAAATAGGGAATGTAATTGATTATGCATATTACAATTTTTGGTTGTGTTAAAGAGATGTAATGCAATGTAATTAATTATAAATGAATAAGGAATTGAAATTACATATGGGAGGACAAGTAAACGCTTTTACATTACCGATCCTGTGACTTGTCTTCTCTGTCCAATTTGTGCGCCGACCATGGGGTCGAAGTCGTCGCTCTCCTCTAGCGCCATTCGCGGTCTTCTTGCCGCCGTCTAAGTATGTTCTCGAGTTTTGTCGGACCAGCTCTCCCCCGAGCTTGAATGCTCGAACGGTCGAACCAGAACTCGCGCTTGAACGCTCGAAGTCTCCATCGCTCCAACGCACCAGGACTCGTTGTTGCCTTCGAACGCTCCGTCTCCCCCTACTTGCGTCGTCCAGCCGTCCATGGCGTTGGACCTCTTCATGCGCCGTGCTGGAATGTCGTCCATTTTTTTTTTTTTTTTTTTGAGTGCATTTTTTTGCCAGAAATTTAATTTTTTTTTATTACTAAAATTGTATTTTTTTTTTTTTTTTGCTAAAATTGTATTTTTTTACTGAAATTATTGTAATTAAATTTTATTAATTGTTGTTATGAATTGACTAAAATTGTGATTTTTTTGCTGAAATTATTGTGATTAAATTTTACAAATTGTTGTTATGAATTGCTGAATTTATATATGCTAAATTTTTTGTTGTTGTTATGATTAAATTTTTTTTGCTGAATTGTTGAATTTAAAATAATTATATAATTTTAAAGAATATATTTTATTTGATTTATGAAATAATAGTTTTATTTGAATATGGGGTATTAATGTAATATTATTTTGTTTTTCATTCCATTGCAGTGGTGAAACCAAACACTGTAATACTGATTCATTTTTTGATTACAGTGACTAAATCAAACACTGTAATAATAATATTATTTTCTTTACATTATATTCCATTATGATTACGATTACATTCAATGAACCAAACGTAACCTTAGAGTAATGATATATGTATTAAGTTGTAATATGCATCAAGTAATGTGTCAGTTATTAATTCAATGTAAAGTTAGCGATGTAAGATAAAAAAAAAAATAATTGTGAAATCTCTTACTAATAAAGGGACAATTAGATTGTGCTACTTAAATTGTAATATACATCAAGTTGTAATAAAAAGAGTTATTCTTACATTTAGTATCTATTAAACATAATTTTAAATTTATTTTATTTTTATCTATAAATTTTATTAATTTATAATTTAAAAAAATTATATAATTTTTATCTATAAATTTTATTAATTTATAATTTAAAAAAAAATTATATATATATATATATATCCTTACAAATTCTCCAAAATTTTGGTCGAGATTATATGTCTTACTCTTACGGACAATTAGCGTGAATATAAAGATGTCAAATTCGACCCTGTACCGTTCCTTCCCGTTGAGAAGACTAACCCCTAGTTTGTACGTACAAGTCGTTCTCTACTAGATCATAAAAATTGGTCTTTATCATAGTTTTTCGCTTCAATTATTGTTTTATCCACACAAAAATTTGCATCGCTAAAAGATAAACCATTCTCATCAAATAAAATTAATATTTATGACTGAGTACTGTATAGAACTTTTAACAGGATGCACTGCAATTACATACTTTTAGAGTAAA
Organism: Elaeagnus macrophylla; assembly: GCA_029378325.1. Lineage (NCBI taxonomy): Eukaryota > Viridiplantae > Streptophyta > Magnoliopsida > Rosales > Elaeagnaceae > Elaeagnus > Elaeagnus macrophylla. The sequence continues at coordinate 25,286,688 of CM055648.1, read as the reverse complement.
ATATTACGTTGGTCCAAAATTTTAAAATTGTGAATAATTTTGTATGAAATTAAAAAACATTATAAATTGTTCGAGTATGTGTAACTTAATGACATGTTTTTTAATTATTAAATTGTAGATCGTAAATTATGAATTTAGATAACTAAAATGACTAATAGCTAAAAAATAACGGGTCAAAAATGTAATTAGTAGTTACTGGTCATTATTTTACTTTTTAAAAAAATCCACGGTTTGATGTACTTACCATACAAGTTGGTAATAAGGAGACAGATCTGTCACTTTAAAAATTTAAAAAAAGTTATCAATTGTTTGAAATTTTTTAGGCAGAAAAAATTCGCAAAGTAGACTTGATTTAAGTTAGTTTTATTTTAATATATATTTTGGCCACTATTCAATTATTCATAACTCTAATATTTTTTACTATATTTCAAAAATTTCTCCAATTGTCTTTTATTTCCTAAAATTGCATTATTATTTTTGTCAAAATAAAATTGCATTATTACATACTATAAAATATTACACATCCATGTATATACCGCATATATATGCGAGGTTTCTATATACTCGTCTAACTTATTTTTAAAATTATCTCACGATCTTTAAGAATTTTTAAGATAAATAAACGAAGATCAATTAATTCATTAAAATTTATTATTTTAAAAAATTAATGTATATCTTTCTTTATAAAAAAATAAGGTATTTGGAATTTTGTACTTTAAGAAAACAACTAGGCTGCACGTTGTGACTTGTGAGTTTATAAGATTTCGATGGTAAGCATCCAGCCAATTCTTATTATTAAGTACAATTGTTTTTCAAAGCCTATGACTTTTTAAATTTTCATATATTTTTTGGATGTGAGTTGGAACATTCGTTTTTACAATTTAGAATTAATTAAATAATAAATGTATTAAAAATTACAAAATAAATTATATGATTGAATAGAAGATAAATAATCTCCGAATATTTTTTTTTCTTCTTGAAATAGGATGTTGTCATGATGAGCACATTGGGGAGGAGACGTTGGTGATGACCGATGAACATCAATCATGGAAAGACATATGTTAAATTGTTAATGTAAAAGTATTCATCAAATTACTACATATAATTTGATTATTGCTTTACTTAAACATTTTGATGTTTTGATTTGTTAGAGTCTGATAAAATACCCTCATAATCAAATATAAAGTTATTTTAGACTTTACTAAAACTTGTCTATTTTTTTTTTATGAAATAAAACTTGTATATTTTATTTGTATACTTATATAAAATATAACAAATATGTGATATTTTGAAAGAAAAGGTTTCATATTTTTTGTTGTTGTTGAGAAGTTACTTGATTAACTGTCTCAAATAAATACTATTTAATTATTTATGAAATAAATTGTTAAAGAGTTTGTGATTCCACCATACCTAACTTAGTTAGATATGTAAAATATTTTTCAATCACAAGTGTGAGTAATATAGTTATTTAAAAAAAAAAAAAATCTATTTATGTGAAATAAATTTAATTGTAAATAAATATTTTTTATGTAGATCAATAAGATGCAATATAATTTAGTATCCCAAAAATATTTAAAATAATTAAATTGAAAAAGTATATATCAAGTTGGTTAAGTTGAAAAGGTTGGAATAACAAACTAGTCTAAATAGAGAAATTATAATTATAATTATTATGTTAATTAAATTAATTTTGAGGATTAACTTCCTTAGATTACAAAAATTAGATAAATTGGCCTTTCAATTAATTAGTTATTACATTAAATATTTTTATAGGTTTATTTGTATCATACTCGTAAAGAAAATATAAATAATATTCTTCAATTTTTTTTTCCTAATGATCATATTCTTTAATTTAGAATAAAAAAAATTCATACTCTAAAATTAATAAAATTTTAAGTTTTAATTTTTTCTTAAAAAAGTGAAATACTAATGAAATTTTCATTAAGATGTTTTACATTTGACTTAACATATGTATCCGATTAAACTTAAATTGTTCAATTATTTATTTAAATTATTTTTAAGATTAACTAATGCAAAATTTATGAAAACTTATCATATTTTTAGATTTTAGTAGAAAAAATTTATGAAAACTTATCATATTTTTAGATTTTAGTAGAAAAAATGATGGTGCATATATGTATACATATGACATTGAGTAAGATATATTAATTAACAGAAGAGTTTATAATCAATTTAGTTTCTTAATTTAGCAAAATGATAATTATTTTGGTACTATATTAAGATTTTTTTAACTTCCATTAAAAATTTAATATAAAATTGCTAATTAAAAATAAAATTGACCATGATTAATTAATCATTTTATTATCAAATTTCGTATTTTTTTTTTTACAATTTTGAAATAAAAAATATAAAAAAATTAAAGTTTAATTACCTCTTTCCTTTTTTTTTTTTTTAAATTATATAAAATAACGCTACGTAAAACTTATAATAATAAAAATAATATTTTTATATAAAATAATTAGGATGTTAAATTTTTTACTTAATCAAATAAAATTTATATAATTGAGTAAAAATTCAAGAACAATTTTTAAGTTAGTTTGATACATGATAAGATTATATAAATATAATTTTTTTTTTAATTCTGTTAAAAATAATTTCGAATATAAATGGTTTAAAGGATAATTCAAAGCACCAATTGTATTTTCTATACTATTTAATTAAAAGCACTTTTTCATTTTCTCCAAACATGCATGGACCAAAATATTTTAATAAAAATATTAAAGTTATTATTAATATTAATGAATATTAAAATTTTTATTTTTACATAAATTATAGAAATTATTGTAAATTTTTTTTTGAAATATTTTATAAAATTTCAATAAATATTAAAAATAAAATTAATACACTATTTATTTAATTTTTTATTTATTAAAATAACATGTTTATGATATATATTACACATATATAGACAATATTTATTTAACAAATAAATATAAGTTATATAATACAATCTAAATGCCTTAAATTATATGCAATATAAATATGCATAAATAAATTAAAACAATTTTGTATGAGTAATTCAAATTATAGAACCGTGAAAGTATCAATATCAATAAATATACAATAATGTAATAATAATTTTATTTATAATTATTAAAATGTTATGTATATATTGGTTTATATCGTCTAAAAGTATTTTTATAATCTAATTCTTATAATAATAAAAATATTCATCTTTAAAATAAATGTGAATGCATAATTGGATTTTTATAATTAAATTATTACCAAAATTCAATTAAAAAAAAACTTAGTTTTATATGGTATATTGCTGCATTTAATTTATTTATAAGCTTTCTAATATTATCGATATTTATTAATATTGTTGAAGTTTTGGATAACATCTTAACAAATAATATAGTAAAAAATATCAAAATTGATAATTTTATATTTTTACCAATATTTACTGTACAATAGACGATCTTAATTTATGTTCTATATTAATATCCGTATTAATTTAATAAAAATTTCTAATAAAATATAAGAAAATTTCCAGATTTGTTCACACATATTTGTATGGAAATTTAGTAATTATCATTAATGCAAAATAAATATTCCTTCCTTTTGGACGAAAAGAGTGGCATAGATTCAATGTAACCCTTAGGCCTAAGTGCTATAATTAATAATTAATTTTTTTTTTATAAAATAATTATCAATATATTTAATAAAAAAATACATTTAATAAGTTCTTTTAAAAAAAAATAAAAAAGCTATCCCAAATTAATTAGTAATACTTTAAAATTTTTTTTATTTAAAAAAATTTTAAAAATTTTAAAAAATATTAATTATTGTTTTAATATTTATACATGTAAAAATTATAAACTTGACTTATTATCTAAAAAAAACATTTAATAAAAATTAAAAAAATTAAAAATCACATCGAATTTAAAAATATTACTTTTAAAAATTTATAAATTACCGCATATTTTGATAATAATTTTTTAAAATTATAAAAATTAAAAATTAAAATTATTATCAAACATACTTAATTAAAATATAACTTAAAAAAATAAAAAATAAAATCGTTATCCCTAATTTTCATTTTCACACTGTCGCTCATTTTTCCCACTACAGCTCTACGTATATAATGCCCCTCTTGTTCCCAAGCAAACCCCCTTCTCTTTCTCGCAAACAATAACAACAATGAACATCTCTTCGATCGCAACTCTCGACTCCAACCCACTCGCCATCACACGGCGTCCTTTCGGGACCCACAATGTTCGCTTCAATTCCCTCTCCCTTTCCCGTTCCAGAAACGTCGTCGTTCGTTGCAGTTCCCTCAACACTTCCGCCGCCGCCGCCTCCATAAGTGTAGCGGAGTCGGCCTCTCCCGCTTTGACTCGAATCGACTCGCTGAGTCAGGTATCCGGCGTGTTGGGTTGCCAGTGGGGCGATGAAGGCAAAGGCAAACTCGTCGACATCTTGGCTCAACACTTCGACATTGTTGCTCGTTGTCAGGTTTTTTCTCAAACACGATTGTAGTTTATTATTTTGTAAAATGAGTTTGTTAATTAGAAGTATTTTGAGTAGATTTTGATGGATTGCATTGGATTGAAATGAATATGATAAAATAAAAAAGTAGTGAACTTGAAGTTAAATCAGTGAGAAGAAAAACTCGAACTTAATTACTCTGTTCGATTAATTATTTTGTTTATTCTGCATTGGCTGTATTGTGTGGACGAGGTTTTATTAGAATGACATATATCTAAAAGATTTAAACTAATTTAAAAATATTCAAGGCTAAAACCTTTTGCATTTTTAATATAAAACCCTAACATGACATGCTGACTTAGTGGTTCATTTGAATGATACGAATTTAAGAAGTCTGGGGATATTGTTGGACTTAAAGCGTGTAAATTTTTTTTTTTTTTTTTTGCAATTTTGAGTTTGTAGTCTATAGTGTCTATTGCTGAGAGTACATGGACCATCATAGTGGATTTGTAATATTCTGTGATTCTGTGAACAGCATGTTGACAGGCCTGTGAATCTGCTGCAAATTCTTACATTTGAATGCCACCTGATAGCTCTGGAGTTCTGACTTAAATGGTTATAGTTGAGCCACAATACATTGGCTTCTGATTTCATGATTGCACTTTTATTTGTTAAATTAAATTTGTTTACACTGAATAATTGGGATATTTTTAACTCTAGGGTGGAGCTAACGCTGGACACACCATTTACAATGCAGAGGGAAAGAAGTTTGCCCTTCATCTTGTTCCCTCAGGTATTTTGAATGAGGACACTCTTTGTGTTGTTGGCAATGGAGTTGTGGTGCATCTTCCTGGGTTCTTTAAAGAAATTGATGGCCTTGAGGCTAATGGTGTGTCCTGCAAAGGAAGGATATTAGTTTCTGATCGTGCTCACCTTCTATTTGATTTCCACCAAGCAGTAGATGGGCTCCAAGAATCGGAGCTAGCTAAATCTTTTATTGGCACTACTAAGAGAGGAATTGGACCATGTTACTCTAATAAGGTTATACGGAATGGAATTAGAGTGAGTGACCTGAGGCACATGGATACTTTTCCTCAAAAGCTTGATATTTTATTATCAGATGCTGCTGCAAGGTTCCCTGGTTTTAACTATGATTCAAACATGCTTAGAGAAGAGATTGAAAAATACAAGAGATATGCTGAGAGATTGGAACCCTTCATTGCTGATACAGTGCTAGTCATGAATGATGCCATCTTGGACAAAAAGAAAATTTTGGTCGAAGGTGGTCAGGCAACCATGTTGGATATTGATTTTGGAACGTATCCTTTTGTGACTTCCTCTAGCCCATCAGCTGGTGGGATTTGCACGGGTCTTGGCATTGCGCCAAGAGCTATAGGTGACTTAATTGGAGTGGTAAGAGCATAGTTTATTCTTGTTGGAGTGATTGTTTCTCTTCTCTCTGTAGTCTGTACTCTGACCAATATAATGTGTGCTAAGGTTTTCTGTTCTTCATCTTATCTTTCCTTTTGATGTTACTTTGATTATTTGACTTCCTGATAATGTTTGGCTAATTAAGTGATGATAGTTGGTCTTCAGCATATAATCCTTGTCCATTTTTTTGTGCATGTCTGGTGAACTGAACTAGTTTAGAGGAACATATTTTTAGGATCTAAAAGGTATATTTTATTATGCATGATATGTTGTAAAGGCATATTTTGAATATTAAAACTAAGGATTTGCCAGAATATTTAAAAGTTGGTAGAATATTTACAATGTAACTAAAGATCTACCACATGTTGCACGTCAGGTTGCTAATTCCTTTTCCTCCTCAGGTAAAAGCATACACTACAAGAGTTGGTTCTGGTCCATTTCCTACAGAAATCCTGGGAAAAGGGGGTGACCTCCTCAGGTTTGCTGGCCAGGAATTTGGTACAACCACTGGTAGACCCCGTCGTTGTGGTTGGCTTGATATAGTTGCATTGAAATACTGTTGTCAGATCAATGGCTTTTCCTCTTTGAACCTCACCAAACTTGATGTTTTGTCTGACCTTTCTGAAATTCAATTGGGTGTCTCTTATAAACTCCCTGATGGCACGCCAATAAAATCATTCCCTGCAGATCTTCGTATTCTCGAGCAATTGAAGGCAAGTCTGATTTTCTTATTTATGTTTCTTAATGACTATTATGCTACTGTTGTGATAGTTTTTGCAGTCCCATCACCGCAGACGTCTTTGCAAAAGAGGCATGCGTGATACTGCCCCTGTTTCATGCATTAAAAGACTTTTTTTCTATTGTAATTGTATTCTTTTCTATATATATATTTTTATTTTTTTCGTTACTTTTCTTCTTCTACTTGCCTCTTATTTTCTTCCAGTGTTAAAATTAATGTTGGTAGAATATTTAAAAGTTGGAACTATATATTTCCTTTGTTAAGTAATTTGAAACTTGATCTGCCTACCATGTGGTAGATCTTTGCGTGCTACTTAGCGCCATTAACCTTTCATTTTCTGCATGATCTGCCTACCATGTGGTAGATCTTTGCGTGCTACTTAGCGCCATTAACCTTTCATTTTCTGCATGATCCATATAATTTATGGTCATCATTCATCTTTTTCTTTCTTTCTTCATTAGTTTTGGAGGACTTCCTATTGATGCTTTTATTTTTTGTGTTATGTTTCTGTATCTAGGCGGAATATGAAGTGTTACCTGGATGGAAGTGTGATATATCGTCTATCAGAAACTACTCTGACCTTCCCAAAGCTGCACGTCAATACGTAGAAAGGATAGAGGAACTTGTGGGCGTACCTGTTCATTACATTGGCATCGGCCCTGGACGTGACGCACTCATCTTTAAATAGTTTCACAATTATTTAACTTGGATAGCGGATAATATTTATGATGCTGTTATAGGCTTAAAGCCCTAGAATTAGGATTGAAGCTTCTGGTGTTGGAAGCTTTATTCCCCTTAGTAATGGGGAAATATTTTGGACAAAACTGCACGACAGATTCTGCATTTGTTGTAACAATTGTGTTGGTCATCCATGTTATCCACCTTTTGAAGCTATGTTGTGTTGTTAAGTTGATATTTGAGTTATGATGGCATAATTGCTTTAGTAGAGAACTTTTGGCAATATTATGATCTATTATCTACTTTAAGCTCAGTATTCAATACAATCGTGTTAAATTGTGAGACAAAGGCTTACAGTTTTTTTTATTTTATATTTTACTCTTCTGGGCTACTACGCCCAACAATTGTATTAGATGATAAATGAATTCTATAATAAGTGTTCGATGCGTTTGAAAGAGTTAATTTTGTCATTGTTCCCTATCTTGTTATAAAATAAAAAATTTGTTGGCAAGTTCTAAATCCTTTAATTAGAAGTATTTAATTATTATTTTTTGATGAGTTTACAATTAAGTACAATTTTAAATATCCATTGGAAAATGACATGGTCGTTAATTACCCTAGAACTGTAAGGAAATTTTGTATGGATGGTCTAGGACTCTAGATTGATCCTAAACTTTGGACTTCTACTCTTCTAAGGTTAACAATTTAAATTTGGTGACTAAATTTTATTTTTTTTGAAAACTACGAAACAGTGGTGATTTTATTTTTAAATGGATGTGACCATTATTATTATTATGTTTTTTGATAAATATATTATTTTTTATTGATTCAAGGTTACTACCATATTTTTCAATCATTAAAATTTGATTGAAATTTATCAACTATAAGAATACTTAAAATTGTGTTTAGGCTTAACATTGAGATGTAAGTTTTAAGCTTCAAATCTGTGTCGACCATTATTTGATGCATAAACTTATTAAATTGTAAAATTCAATAAATTCGTTACATTATGAAATTTAAAGTTAAAATTACTAAATTGTAAAATTTGATTATTCCAACTTATATTTATTGCGAGTTTTTTTGTTGCAATCTCATACCTCTACCTATGTTAAATAATTTTGTCTTGGTGATTATTTACGTTGTATCTGTAATTATTGGGGGTAGAATTGGAATTAAAGAATGTGTGTTATTAAAAAGATAAAAATATGCGAGGGATGAGGGATGTTAAAAGTTGTTAGGTGGTGGAATTTAGAATAGAAGCCCATTGTTCAGGGCTTTTAACTAAAGCACTCTTCTACCTCAGAGAGAGACAGAGAGAGTAGAGAAGGAGCACTGTTCTTATTCGTCTGCACTCACTGCACAGTTTCTAGCTTCCTGCAAAGAAGCTGAACAGATACCGTGACAAAGAGCAAAAGCCGACAGCAATGGAGGGAGGGAAGACCAAGAAGAAATCGGCCATTACTCTCGAACAGTTCGTCTCCACCATGACTCCTCTTCTAGACTTGGAAAAGGTTTCTCTCTCTGAATTCAGCTCATAAACGTGCCTCTTCATGCTTTGTTTAACTTTCAATTAGTTTTAGAGAGTATCGATGAATCGACCATAACGTAAAAATAAACTATAATATATTTTGGGCCACTTCTGGATTTCCGGATAATTTAGCATTCTTAATTAAGTTATATGTATGTTTTTTTTTTTTTGCTTTTGATTTTTATCTGTCCTTTTCGGTTGTTTTAGGAAGCTGAGATCTCGGCCTCAATCAATACGGGGGCGTTAAGGAACTTGGATATTGCTCAGAAGAGGGGCTCTACAATCCTCAATTTGAAATGCGTGGATGCTCAGGTAGAATTATTTATTTGAAGCATTTATACTGGTTTTATACGCATTTGACCAAAAACAATATGTAAAAGTACTTATCGGGTAACAACATTATAAAAATTGCTTTTACTTGTTATAATTACTAAAATAGCCATAACTATATTAATAATAATTTCAAAAAATTAATATTAATGAACAATTAACGTATTCTTGTATAATGTAATTATGTTGTGGGTGTGTCTTAGTGGGGTGTTTAAGGTATGACTACTAAATAGGAAGTGGAAATGTTCAAAATTCTGCTACTAATGCTACTTAACTTCTCTAATTTAAGCAACGAAATGGTGCATGATATTATTCAGATTTTCTTACTGTCAACATTGCTGATTTTAATATTGCAACAGACGGGTCTGATGGGGAAAACTCTTCTTGAATTTCAATCTACTAAGGGAGATGTTCTTCCTGCTCACAAGGTGAAGACTTCATCATCTCACAATACATTTGATCTTATAATCATGCAATATTCTTTATTTTTCATCATATTAGTTTCTTCATTTTGTAGTTTCTGTGAGCAAATTCTTATTTTATTTATCAGAAGATCTTTTAAGCACTATTTTCTCTCCCTTACATTGCACTATCCTTTTATATTTCTTTTCCTTTGGCTGCTTGCAGTGTAGCACCCATGATGTGGTTGTTTTAAAACCAAACAAGGCTGATTTAGGGTCCCCTGCTCTTGGACAAGGTGTAGTTTATAGGTTAAAGGTAATGCTCAATATGATAGAAAGTTGGTTGATTAAATATTTCTTTTTCATTTCAAGTTGTGAGTTATCATTCTCTTAAGGCTTCTAAGGTAATGCTGAATATGATAGAAAGTTGGTTGATTAAATATTTCTTTTCGCTTTCAAGTTGTGAGTTATCATTCTCTTATGGTTTCTTGCCGTTGGATTTGGTGTTTCTGACAGGACTCATCAATTACTGTTGCTTTTGATGACATTCCAGAAGAGGGTTTAAATAGTCCCCTACGATTAGAAAAAGTGGCAAATGAGGTGTGATATTTGAATGCTTTTGTCACTTATTCTTTTTATTTTCTCATGTAATACTTTGTTGGGTTTCCATTTCAGGTGACTTATCGGAGGATGAAGGATGCCTTGATACAATTGAGCAAAGGTGTGCAGAAGGGTCCTGCATCTGATTTAATCCCTGTCTTATTTGGAGAGAGAGCACCGGCAATGTCCAAAAAGGATGCTGTATTCAGCCCCTTTAACTCCAATCTTGATCATTCTCAGGTCAGAAATCTTAATAGTACTAAATCTTTCCGGCTTCCCCACTTGACAACTATAGCTCGTACAAATTCTTGAACTGCTACCTCCCAATTTTTGAGTTCGGCCTTTTGATAGGCCACCAATAACTGTTTTATAATCTTTTGAAAGTGGTGGTAACCTAGCATTCGTGGTATTTTCTTCTAGATGTTTCTGCATGTCTGTTGGTAACATCATTGGTGGAAGGATGAAAGAACATGTATCTCATGCATATGCTCATGCCATGTTCAATGTTCAATAAATAACGTTTCAGCATGTAATGAGAAAGTAGGTTAAGTATAGGCGACCTCTTAGCATCTTTTCTGAGAAATGTTGCCACTCATCATCTTTGTCCTTATGATGCACTGTGATTCAACATCAACCTCCTCTAGATACAGTTGTTGGTGCTAGTAAACTCTACATCTACTGTTATTTTGTTATATTTTATTGGAGATGATTAATGATAACTACCTCAATCTCATTGTGCATGTTGTAGTTGAAGCTAAAAAACCTATGGATAAACAGAAATCAACACACCTCAGGTTGGGAAATATTGCTTCATCTGAGAGTATTACAGTCCCAGTTTATTGCAGTTCTCACTTCTCATTACTAACAATATGATGTTATTATATGAGTAAATGCTAATATGATGTACTTTAAACAAAAACCTTATGGATATAGTTTCCCAAAGGTCAGATCAGTAATTTTCATTTGTATGTATCAGTTAAACCTTCCTTTTAGATGGTTTGAATATCGTGCCTTGGAAATGAAGCTCTTCTTATTGTTATTTTCATGTCCATATTTGAGTTCCATATGATCCAAGCTCTGTAAACTTCTGAATCCAATAATGTCCCTCCTCTCTCATAATTTATATATGATTCATTGCCACTAATACTCTAGAGTCCAAAATTCCTTCAAACTACTTTATTTTTCTCTCATACAGAGAGATGCAATTTCAAAAGCGCTGTCAGCAAAGAATGTGTTTTTGCTGCATGGGCCTCCTGGAACTGGAAAAACCACAACGGTGGTGGAGATAATCTTACAGGAAGTCAAACGTGGATCAAAGATTCTAGCATGTGCTGCTTCAAATATTGCTGTTGACAACATTGTTGAGCGACTTGCTTGTCACAGGTAAAGTAATGCTTTGCTTCAAATATAAGGAAGTCTCTCTCTTCATTGACATGTTCCTTGTCGTTATGTAGTTCAAATTCTTTCTAATTTTAGGTTCTTTTGTTAGAGTGAAGTTAGTAAGACTGGGACATCCTGCACGCTTGTTACCTCAAGTATTGGATAGTGCATTGGATGCTCAGGTATATAAAATGTTTTGCTTTGATTTAAAATCTTGTCATGTGTCATTTTATACAATTTTTAGGCTTTTGTTTTATATGTATGCTTCATGCTTCTGTTGTTTCTTTTGTATTGAAAAATCTTACAAATTATAACACTGGTGTGAGCTCCTTAAGACTGGCAATTTTTATTTGCATTATGTAAGGATCATTGTTAGTGATATTTCATTCAAATAGAATGGTTGATTTTATTGTTTTTTGTTTGTTAAAATGGTACATTGTGAGTTGTCTCAAATAAATTTCTTAAGTTTGTTAATTGCATCTATAGAATGGTTTTCAGCAACTCATATATCCATATGTATGTATATACGTACATATGGATAGATTTTACTTATTTAAGTGGTATTATAAGTATCTCCTCCTTCAAAATGGAGCTTTAGCTTTAAAATTAATTTTGTTACTCTTTCCAGCAATAGTAAGATAAGTTTACTTGTATATATCCATATCCTATAAATTTTACCTTACAGTTGCGCTTATTGTTTTAGGTTATGCGAGGGGATAACAGCTCTCTGGCAAATGACATTCGAAAGGAAATGAAGGTAGAGATTTCATTTTATGTTTGTAGCCAAAATTTGCAAAATAGATCTCTGAGTGATTGCAATTTCAGATAGAAGTACTTTTCCTCTACTCGACTCTTGAGGATGATGCTTCCACTAGCTTTAAATCCCATGGCAGTCTCTTATCCCTTTGATTTGGCTTTGAAAAGCCTTTTTCTCTCTCTCTCTCTCTCTCTCAAAGACAACCATATAACTGCCTTGCATTTTTTTTGTCATTTGATAAGTTGATAAAGGGGGTACATTTGTTGTTCATGCTTTTTTCTCTCTCTCTTGCAAGTGTAACTACTTTTGCTCAACTCTAAGCTATTCTTCCCATTTCTAAATATTGCTGTAATTCTTCTCAGACATTTTTTTTTCTCAGGCATTAAATGGGAAACTGTTGAAAACCAGAGATAAAAATACAAGGAGGGACATCCAAAAGGAGCTCAGGACTCTTTCTAAAGAGGAGCGAAAAAGGCAGCAGCTAGCTGTGAAAGATGTTATTAAGAATGCAGATGTAGTTCTTTCAACATTGACTGGAGCATTTTCGCATAAGCTGGATAACACTTCCTTTGATTTAGTAATTATCGATGAAGCAGCTCAGGCCCTTGAGATAGCATGCTGGATAGCTCTGCTAAAGGTAATAATGACGATAAGTAAAAGTGTATGCACTTGAAACAGCCGCTAGGAGTAAAACCATGGTGGCGTCTGCTGATTTAAGATTTGGTTGCTGTAACCTTGGTCATTCATATTGTATACGGTTCTTTGGCAAATGTATTTTTACCTTCCAAAAGACCACATCATCATGTAGATATAGGATTAGTGTTTGTCTGTTGGAATGTTGGTCAGTACAAAGTTTAAGAACATTTCTGGAACATTAAAAATTTCTCTTGGGCTTTATTGAATAGTTTTCCCTAGTTTTTTTTGCTCCCTATAGTTAACTGTTAAGGATTTTTTTATTCTCTCTTTTGGAATTTGTTGACAGAGAGTACTTAAAATCAGATCAATGAAGTTCCACCTGAAAAAGAAAAAAGTTTAATAGGTGACAAAGTTTAAGCATCTGAATTTTTATTATATTTTTTTAGGGTTCAAGGTGTATACTTGCAGGGGACCATCTTCAGCTCCCTCCTACTATCCAAAGTGTTGAAGCTGAGAATAAGGGTTTAGGAAGAACTCTCTTTGAGCGCCTTGCAGACATGTATGGTGATGAAGTTATGTCTATGCTTACAGTCCAGTACCGCATGCATGAGCTTATTATGGACTGGTCATCAAAAGAGCTTTACAACAGTAAGGTGCTCAGATAATATCTGAATGCTGGCTTGCCATGTAATTTTTTTCTTGTTCTGGGAGGAGTTTCATTTCCATTTTGAGAACAAGCATGACGTAGAATGGTGATAATGGGACGAAGAATCAAAAATTAGGGTTTAGGGAAAAGAAGAATAATTGCATGGAAATGATACTCATATTTAATAGGTAAACTAGAAACCCTAATAGTAATCAATTAAGGCAACTCAATAATATGCTTTATTAATATTAGAGATTGTATGTTATCTAGTGTGCCTATAAGTAGCCTATTTGTCATTGTATTCAGGAGAGTTGGATTATGATCACTGAATACTGAGTACTGTTTCTTTCTACCGAAATTGTTCTTATGTCCCCTGATTCTAATCCTTAATTCCCATTCTTCTCTTCTCTCCAATTCTTGCCTTCTCATCAAAGCCTAATGATTTTAATTATGTGATTCGTATGGTTATTTTTACCAGATTAAAGCACATCCAAGTGTTGCTGCTCATATGCTTTTCGATATAGAGAACGTAACAAGGACACCAACGACAGAACCAACGCTTCTTCTCATTGACATAGCTGGGTATGCTTTTTGTTGGTTCCTACGCCAAAATATTTTGTATTTATTACAATACTTGCTTGTGGTTGCAATGAAAAGGAATTTTGAATAAACAAATCCATTTAAAAAATCTACTACCTATTACATATTTTTAAAATTTAAAAATCCTTATGACAATTGAGATTAAAACAAATAAAATTAAAACCTTGTGATAGAGAACTTAAATGCAAGCAATGATTTCTGGTTAGTGATAGTGGTTTTGTATGTTATGAACTTATGACTTATGAGAAGCAGGCTGGTGGTTCATTAATTTCAACATGGAATTTGAAGGCTTTTACTTCACCATGGAAAATGTATTCAAGTATTTTTACAATTCATTTATAATTTTTCTGCTTCAGGTGTGATATGGAAGAAAAAAAGGATGAAGAAGAAAGCACATTGAATGAGGGTGAGGCTGAGGTTGCCATTGCCCATGCGAAGAGGCTTGTTCAAAGTGGGGTCCAAGCTTCTGATATTGGAATCATCACCCCTTATGCTGCACAAGTACGTCTTTTTTCCACCATTCAATGAACTTGGTGAAAAATTATACTCATAATAGGTGTTTTTAGTCATATTTTCAAACTACCTCAGGTTGTCTTACTGAAGATGTTGAAAAGCAATGAAAACAAGTTAAAAGAAATAGAAATTTCAACAGTTGATGGCTTCCAGGGTAGGGAGAAGGAAGCTATCATTATTTCGATGGTCCGATCCAACCCAAAGCAAGAGGTATTCTTGTACCACTTTTACAAATTGATATGATTTTCTTGCATGGTTGAAGCACTCATAACTTAAAAAAAAAAAAAAAAAAAATCAGGTTGGGTTTTTGAGTGACCGTAGGCTAATGAACGTGGCTGTCACACGTGCACGAAGGCAATGCTGTCTTGTCTGTGACACAGAGACAGTCAGTAGTGATGGATTCTTGAAGCGATTGATTGAGTATTTTGAGGAGCATGGGGAGTACCTAAGTGCCTCAGAGTATCAGAATGAATAGCCACCTGGAATATTTTGTTGCTCTGGTGGTAATTATCAATCTATTTTCTGCATATCAGTTTATGGTAATAGGAGAATAGCAATGGAATGTTGTGCCAATTTGGTACTTAGAGCAATGCAAAAACTTTCCAGAAATATGGGTAAAAATCTCATTACTTTGTACTTTGCTCCTTCACAATATTGATACATCTTCATATTGCACCACCTTTTTAAGTGCTTGTTTGTAGCTCATGGTGATTCTGTTTTCCTGGAAAGTTTTGTCTTTTTTGTTTTTTCCCCCTTCTGTTTTGATACAAAAAATAGAATTCTACGAAAGCATCCAACAATTAAAGCCATATTAGGAAACTTGCACATTAACATTGTACCTAATACAAGTATTAGTCTTTGCTTTTATGAGTAGAAAAGTCTCTCTCTCTCACAGTCTACCAAGTGACTGAAACCTAATGGAGGTGACTGAACCATCGAAAGCGTAGCTAAACTAATCTATGGTGCCTATCTCTAACTAGTCTCAATCTCCATAGTAGTAGTAATTTTATTAGAAGTTCCAAACAGAAGTAACAAAAGGAAACTCTTCATAGTAACTAGCATGATCATAAGCAGCTTGGAACATCGCAGCTGATTGCACTGCTTGAACATGATCATCTAAGCCATGCATTTCATTTAACACATCCCAATTATTAAAACTATTGTCAGTAAAGCCTCCAAGTTCAGGGTCATGGAGTTCTGTAAATGAAGACTCCTGTTCAGTAAAATTCTCAATAGGATCAGGTTTTTCTTCTGATTTCTCTACTTTGAGAACACCCAATTGCTGAAGAAACTCATTGAGATCAATCTGTGGCTTCTCTTCTTCTTTTTCTTTCATTAACATCTTATCTGATGAGATAATATCCATGTGATCATCTTTCTCCTTGGTCTCAATCTCTGCTTGGTTTTCTGACGGTATTTTGTGATCACTCACTGCCTCATAAACTTCAGGTTTTGAATCACATGAAGATGAAGTAGGAGTAGTTTGGTTAAGAATCCCATTTTGTTTGAGTTGTTCAAGTCTCTGGTGAATGACATGAACACTAGGCTGAGCATTTATATTGAGCAACCCACATGAAGGAAACATGGAGATAAAGTTTTTAGAAGGAAACCATTTGAACTTTTGCAATTGGTTTGTGCAATATTGTTAAAGGAGTTATTGGGTTGTTGAAGATGAGGAAGATTAAGATAAGCTTCGGGACCGTAAAGTCTTCTTGCAGCTTGATCATAAGCCATGGCAGCTTCTTCAGCTGTGGCAAAAGAGCCTAACCAGAGTCTAGTTCTTTTCTTAGGTTCTCTGATTTCAGCAACCCATTTGCCCCAAGTTCTTTGTCTAACTCCTCTGTATTCGCATGAGGCATTCTGGGGGCCACCTTTACCTCTAGTTGGGCCTTTCTTCCATGGCTTCAATGGAGATGATCTTTTGTAACTGTCCATGTCTAGATAGCTTGAGATTAGAAGACGCTCAGTGATATATCAGAAGAGACTTAGTGAAAGTGAGAGTATGAGAGTTTTGGAGTGTGAAGCATGGGTTTAAAGGAGCGGGATATGTAGAGACTAGAGTATAGAGTGAGAGTTTGGTTTTAATGTGATCACGTTTTTAGGAAATTTTCAAGCCCATGTGACCGTTATTCACTTGGTTTCTAGGTTAAGATAAATTCTCTTGGATTTACCTTCCTTTTCCTACCTCATTTGGTTTTTGCAAGATGGCTTCATAGATGATAGAATACAATATATATCCTTACTGCCAAATAGCCAATTAATTAATTAAATTTTCATTCTTAGCACACAAAAAAAAAAAAAAAAAAAAGTTAAATGAAATTTTCTTTCATATTATGTTATTTATCATACCAAACAAGCTCTCAAAAGAGTTAGAAAAATCAAGTTAAAAGCAGCGATTAAATTGATCAATTGCGAAACAGAACTATCAAATAAAGCCAAATTTTGTTTGAGAAATGTGACCATTACATGAGATGTTAGCTATTAATTTGAAATTATTAGCATTTGTAACGCATGAAATTTTCCTTGTAATTTAAAGCGATAGTGAAATCATAAGAACTTTTATATCACAAGTTGTTGTCTCATTTTACAATTCCAATGTCACATGTGAAGTTCATTTTTGAGTTTTTTTTTAGGGGGTCAGATACATGTGAAGTTCTTTGATGTCTCTATATTTTCACTTGAGATCTCAGTTCCAAACTAGAAGTTCAATAAATTGATTTAAAAAACATGTTTAAACTGTAAACTAAAAGAAGAATAAGTGTTAAAGAATCCACATTCCTATTCTATATCTGAAGCACAATAGCAATATTAATCAGAGGCATGTGTTCTAACAATAGATTATTCTACTTTCTAATTTTTATTAAATAGTATTTATTTAAATATCAGTATAACTATTTCTCAGTAACAAATTATCCGACTTAGTATAAATGATCCTACTAGTACTAGTTTCAAACATGAAATATTACGCCATATCATGTAATGTTCCATTAATTCACATTCACACCATTAAAAGAAATATTATTATATATAACGTTATGATTCACCTAGTGATTTAACAATAAGACTCATGACTTTTTCGTTTCAAGTCAATGCTTGAATCACACAAAATATTATTTTACAAAATATTATTTGATTTAAAAAAAGATCAAACAGATATCATTTGTCTATTTATTACAAGTAACATGGTCAAATACATCAACTATTGTTTGATTAAAAATATATATATAAAATTTCATATGGTTATTTATAAAGTAACATTAACTAAAATCACGGCAATGAGAATTTGGATATGAATAAAAGGAGATGGTGCATTTAATTCACCACTAGCTAATGACACAAGTAGAGCCTTGACTTGGGACTTAGGGGAGTGTACAATAGAATTGCATGTAATTTCTCTCACATAACATTTCATGGGTTCTACATATTAGATGTAAGTCTTACATATTATGTGAGAAAAGTAGTACAATAAAACGTTGTATTGTAGATTTTTTTTTTTTTGAAGTGAATTATGAGGATGAATTTTGAATAAACCGATTAATGTATATGTGCGTGCCAAAGTGCGTAATTATATTCACTTCATAAAATAAAATGAGAATAAGCCTTGGATTCTGTAGAAGTAGTAAGTATTAAGGAGGGTGGCTTTGTATTCTTCTTCTTAAATGTGCTGAGAATATTAAGAGGTTGTTGGTCTCTCAAGAAGACCCACCTCTCTACATTTTTCACTTTCACGAGCCTAAATTCACATGTTTTCCTCCATTTCTCAACCTTATCTTCGGGACACCCTTCACTTTTATCCCATGCTCTCTGAGCTAAACTAAAATAATTAAAATATTGAAATGAAAATAAATAATATATTAAAGGGTATAAATTTTATGTATCATTTATGGTATCAGTAAATGTCTATAATTTGGCACATAATACTTCACATTTTAAATTAACATGTATATAATTGTTAGGACAAACGTTCAACTTTTTATTAAGCGTTTTAAATTATTATCAATTTAGTATTTTATGCTTTAAATAGATAAATGAAAATGTTAAAATGTCATGTGTAACTTAACCCAAATTTTAACATAAATATAAAATTGATAACAAATTCAAAACGTTTGGTAACAAATTAATAGTAAAAAAACATAAAATATTAAATTGATAGTAATTTAAAACGTTTAGTAGAAAATAAAACATTTGCTGTAATTATAATGCTGTAGAAACGAATTTGTCCATGTATTAATAATATTGTTTTTTTTTTTTTGAATAATGGTAATATATTAAAAGGTGTAAATTTCTTTTTGTTAAAAAACAAAACTTTGTAAATGATTCTATTTTTATTCACTAACATGTAATAATGATCTAGAATGGGAAAGATAAGAGAAGTAGCGGAATAGAGAAAAATAGAAAGTAGGGTTATAGATTGAAGAATTGATAGATGAGGGAAGGAAAAAGAGAATTGAGAAAAGAGAATATAAGAGGAAATGATATTTATTCATATACTGGTTTGTTCATAGAGTACAATCATTAGTTCTATTTATAAGACAATTCTAATAATAAGATAAATAATAAAATCTAATTTAAAACTTAAATACATAATTATTATTAGATAAATGAAATCCTAAAAGTACTTAAAATTTTAAAATCATATATATATATATATATATATAAAATTTTGTTTCATTTTTACAACAGTGCTACTAAAATTTCATTTTTTAGAGTCACTTCTTTAAGCAACACTTTCAAATTATTACTTTCATGACAAACACCATTCTCTTGCAACCTTTCCAACAAACAAATCCTATATTTCAGCTCTCTCTCCTACAATTCACATCCCCATATATTTTACCTTTTCCTATCCTTTTTCCATTGATATTTACTAATCACCCCTTAAAACTATACTCCACCTGTCCTGCACCATCTTTTAATATCTTTAGAAAATGTAATGATGATGTAATTAATTTAATTTTACTAAAATCACCAAAATATGATACAATGTAGGTGATATTCACAAATGTATTTGAATTAGGCTAATTTTATAACGTAAAGTTGGGTGAGTAAAATTTTCATACCTGTGTGAAAATTACATACAACCTTGTAAATGTTACTAGTGTATGAAATTTTTATATGGGTACATACAAATTGGACTGTGTGAAAATTACATATAGACTTTTAAAGGTTATGAGTATGAAATTTTGTATGTACCAATCATGTGAGAGTGAAGATTGAGAGAAAAAAAATTGTAAGCAAACATATCCCAAGTCCGCTACCTTTAACGAAAAATGTACTTTAAAATCATACTTATTAAATGAGGAAGTACAAGTTAATTGCCTATAAAAAAAGGGTTGTATAAGTGTAGTTTACAAAAGTAATGAACTTGTAATTCTTCTACAAATCGATTTTTGTTATCATTTACCTACCATTTATATAAAGATAATGGACTTATATAATTTTACCTAATAATTATAAATTTAAAATACACTTTTATTAAAAATAATGGATTTAGAAGATCCTTTGTCCTATAAAATAAAACTAAGTGAACATAGATGGCAAACGTTGATAAAACGATCTCCGAACTGCATCCTATTGTTCGGCTTTAGGCTGCAGAATTGATAATGATTCTATACAAGTCTAACTAAGCCTTTTGACGTAGCACTGCCTACAACCAAATTTCCACATTTGGGGTAAATGAGAATTAGTTTCAGTACCTACATTCTTAGGTACTAGGAGTTCCCAAGTACAGAAAAAGGAAACAAAAACAAAACAAAATAAAATAAAATAATTTTTTTTTAATCTAAAATAACTCCATCTAAATCTCATAACAAAAATAGTACCATTTAAATTGAATGAATATGACTTATGAGTTAGTGTTAGATTGATACTAAAAGTATAGTATCTGCAAGAAGTTGGAGTATTCTAGTGGAAATAACATTATAGCTTAGCGTTATGTTAACTCCCATTTGTTTTGTGTCTGACAAAAAATACTCACATCTCATTCCCGTTTTATCCCATGTTCAAATTACACATGAATCACACCACACCATGTATAATTTGATTTTAAAAAAATAGTTATTTACGATCGAATTGTCTTGGAGTTCCTTGAAAATCTATGCAAGTCATATTATAGTGAATGTTAAAAAGGTTTACAAATTCCAGTGTAGTCTCTAAAAGATCTTCGAAATCCAATAAACCCAAATGTTATACACAAAAAGACAATTCTATTACTGTAAACTATACAATGTTGTTAAAGGGTAATCTTGATCTTGACATGAACTATGCTACCATTGCAACTTTAACTTTCCCTGATTTCAAACAGTAATAAACTGCATTCATATATCTGGAACTAACAATTTCATTTTTACAGTGGAGTTCCACTCCACAAATTTCTCCATTTTTCCTTGAGGTATATTGCCAGAGTTTTACAAGAAACAAAAACGTTAAGGTCCATTGTGGTATAACCTTCTCGGAAATACGCATTCACCATATCTCAAAATCTTATCATGGAATGTTTCTTCCATCAAAACTTAGAAAATTTATGCATCTTCCTGCAGCAGTCTTAGAACAAAGTGCATAACTTATCAGCATTTCAAAAAATACAAAAAATTAACACGTGTTCATAGAAAATACTCGTTATGTTTTCAACAGAAAGCAATGCAAATATACAATGAAAAAAAATCATACCTTTAGCTTTTCTCCTCAGTTGTCCATGGCTTCTTTTTCCTTTTCTTGTTTTCCTCGACTACCAAGTAGGAAGATCATAGCTTGAATCAGGAACCAAAACGTTTATAATCAGTTGATAATAATTACTGCAAGCATATCCTTAGTTTATTGCTTAGTAAGCTATCAAATGCAGAAGTTTAGACAAGACCAAAGTGTTGCTCTACAGAATTAAACAGTAAGTTTTAAGGCATTATTTGACAGTAGAATGAACAAGTAAACATCAATTCTTTAGAAGGCCTGAAGGAAGATCATAAAATTTATAAAAATAATACACAAAATATTACAGCTTAACATTGTTTCTTTTCTCCTCCTTAATTGCATAAAGTACTAGGATCATAATTATCCTCAGAAGGTCCATCTCCAATATTAAGTGCAGCATTTATGCTCTCCATTTATACTTGAGGTGTCGCATGATCTTTTACAAATACAGATCAACCAAACTTTATGGTCCATTCTTAAGTATGGTTGATAGTAATAAGAATTGCAACGGGAAAGATATATGGTGGGTGGCAATAGAATGGAATGGAAATATTCTATGTTTTGGTTTGACATTTAGAAGGGAAAGGAAAGAATTCATTTCCACCATATGAAGGAAAACGCTTTCCATCCACGTCCCAATGGAATAGTCTGGAGTGCTATATATTTTTACTTTTTGTATTGTTTTTTTTTTTTATTTTTTTTTTCTACAAATTTTCATCATTTGAAATATTATTTATGCTATTTTGCACTTTTATCCTGATTAAGACACAACAAAAAACTTATTCCCAATCTTAACCTCATTTTGATTTCATATAGTTCAAACTAAACATAATAATAGTATACTATTTCTGTTCAATTCAATCCACTTATATTCCATTATTTTTTCATTCCACAAACCAAACATAATCTCTTAAGTATTCTTGTTTTTTATTTTACAATTTATCTAGAATTGAATCGAATACATTCCATTCCTCCCACACTTCTCCTCTCCTCTCAAGAATACACTTAATTATTCTATTATTTTCACTTATTGTTTTATCTCATTTTTCCTCATCTATTACACAAAAAAGTTTTATTTTCTAATTTTAACATTATAAGTTGATGTTAATATTAATAATGATTTGATTGAATTCAATTTTTATTCCCATTAGCATTCTCATTACCTTTCTATTTTACGAACCAAATATGACTTCCATTTTTTCCATCAAAACTTTAAATTTTCAAATAACAGTTGTTCCCAACTGAAACTAAATTCATGGATAGATGTGTGGTATATTAGATGTTTAATAGTTATATGACGTTAATAAAATACATTTTTGAAAGAGAAAAACAATGCAAAATATATAAGAATAATAGGTACCTTTAGCTTCTCTTCCTCCTTAGTCGTCCATAGAACTTTTCACCTTAAATAGAAAGGTACAAGCTAGTATCAGGAAAAAGATTTATAACCAGATATACCAATTACAACAAATAAATGATCAGATTATTGCTTTATAAGTTATAAAATACAAAAAATTGAAAAAAAAAAAAAGAGACTAAAGTATTGCTCTCGCCACTCCTGATATAAAGAATAAGCTTTAAAGGCATTATTTGACTATAGAAGAAGCATTAAACATCTAGAAGGCCTCAAGAAATATCAAAATGTTATAAAAAAAAATGCAAAATATGACACCTAACTCATCTGTTGTTTGTCTTATTTGTATAAAGTACTTCGAATGGTCATTATCATCTTCAGAAGTTGCACCTTCATCTCCACCAATATTGAATGCATGCATAGCGCATTCTGGTGCATCATTTTTGCTCTCCTTTGGAAGTTCCAGCTGAATTTCTAGATTAGATGGTCTTTGATCTATGGCAACCATATTTATATCACCATTAGAAACATGATCACCACATGCTAGTACTTGGTTCTGTTCTCTTTCGTGATCTTTAACATAGAAGCACTCTTGAACCCCCAAATCTTCTTCTTTCTCAGCAGCTGGCACATGAAGTGTCGCACTAGTTACAGCTGTCCCCTTTTCTCCACATTCTAAATTGATATTCTGGCAAGATATAGAAGATTCTGCTTGTTGCTTATCAACTACAATGTTAATGGATTGAAAATTGCACAATTCATTTATCTGTTGCTTTTCATGATTGTCTTCTATCTGTCCTAGGCATTCATTCTCTTGGCTTTTAACAATAAAATCGTCACCTGTGTTTGTTCTTGTACCAGTACAGGCTTTCTTATCTACTCTGTCACTAAATTCTTCTTTTCTATTATTTAGATCTCTACAAAATAATATGGCTACTTTTTTCATTGCCAACGAGGCTTCTTTCTTAGCTTCAAGGTATTCTGTAATAGCAAGGGAATAAGTACAGAAGGGGCAATAATAGTCACCTTTGTCGTCAAATCTAGATGAAAATCCCAAGCAGTCCTCATGAAACACTAATGGACAACTACTGACACTACATATCAGCAATTTGCCACCTTTGTTACATTTCATACAAAGATTCTGCCCCGTCCAGTCAGCTAGTGTCAAGGAATCTTGACTGACTGTGCATTGAGAACTCAAGAAGTAATGCTTCTTTTGGCTACATCAATCCTCTCATTTTGGTAATCATCAATGTCACTTAACACCTTTGTTTTACAACGACAACAATCCACATCCTTTTCAACTTCACTATCAATATCCTTCTGCAGAGTTCCACTCGAAGATGAAGAGTTTGGCACTTGAAATTGAAAATAGTGCTCAGACAGACATTTGGATTTGTTGGCAGCAATATCTGGAGAATCACTAACCTCTGACTGAATCTTTTGGGGTTCATTGTGAATTCTATTGACACCATTTTCAAATGAAATTCCACTAATTTCCTTCAGGAAAGCAGCAGCATATGGACAGGTACCATCAACAACTGCATCTTTCAACTGTTCACCACAAAAAAAAAAAAAAAAAAATCAACGAACCAACATAGATGGACCTGGAAAGAATTCCCAAAGAAAATGCCTCTTTAACAATACCTCCAACAGTGTACATTTAGGCATAGAAGCTCTCTTGTGCATAATGAAAGGGTGAACATCCCATTTTGACAGGTTTTCTTCATTTGTTCCCTGATTAGATAACGGTGTCTGAAAAAACAAGCAATTTCCACAACATCACAAATAATTTTTTTTACAAACACCTATAGAGGATAAACAGTAATCACATGATAAGAACATAAAATTTATTCCTTCCAAAATACCAACCCAAATAACAAGAGAGAAAAACAAAAGTAGATCTTACCTCTTGTAGTATGCGTTGAAGAACACTATCACAAGTTTCTGATAAATCAAAAGCAACTTTTGGACCACCGTCACCTGTAATCCCCTTAGAAGAACTAAATAAACCCTCCAAACATCTAAAAGCAATAATCTCCTTTACATTTGATCCCAAACCATCAGGAAATTCTGGAACTACTTGTAACAAATCTGACAAAGGGGTAAAACAAAAGATGTAGAAGAAGCAAACCCAAATAAAAAAAATTATATTTTTGAAGTGAAGTTACTTACCGTGAAGGAGTGATGGATCTACTTCTTTGAAGTTTGCGAGGGCTTCAATGACCCAATGCCAAGACATGTCAGAGTTAGAATCAGGCATACCGTCCATGAAAGACAAAGACGAGAGGGGTTTAATGGAGCGACAAAAATCGTGTTAACTAAACAGCGTGCTTCATCTTCATTCCCATCAAAACTGATCGGTGTAAGCGCATTTGCCTTGAAAGCATAGGAGGGAAAAAACTTCACTTGAGGCTAGTCGTGACTGGTTAAACGTGTGTCGTTCAGGACACACAAGGCATGATAATGCATCCTCACCTTTATCCCACTTATCGTCAATACTCTACTCAGAATTTCAAACTTAAATAAACACGAAGGGTTAAGCTTATTACGGACTTGACCAACATCTTATGGTACACGACAAAAATATGAATAAAAATAAAAATAAAATATAGATTTTTTTTTTCATATATTTACTAATAATTAATAACATATAAAATATTTTTTTTCATACTTTTTTAATCATTTAATTCTTTAAATTATAAATAATATTATTTAATCTCTTAATTTTAAAAAAAATGATCCAATTAAAAACAAAATATATAATTTTAATAATTTTTTAATTAAAATATTATTTTTTAAATTAATATTTTAATATAAAAAACCTTAAAATAATATAATTTATCATTAATTCATCTATTAAAAAATAATATTTTAATTAAAAAATTATTAAAATTATGTATTTTATTTTTAATTGATTTTTTTTAATTAAGAGACCAAATAACACCATTTATAATTTAAATAATTAAATGATATAAATAAATTTATAAATTTTTTTTTATAAAATAACACTACCAAAAATAATACATATAGTGAGCACATGCACCACCTATATCTATGATTCCAAGGCACCCTCTTTTTCAAAAGGATTTGTGACACGTCTATTTTTTTTTATATAAATAATTATACTATTTGTACATATAATTGAAACGAGTCTTAAGTATATTTGGTTGACAGTAATCATAATTATAATAAAAATTATTCAGAATATTACTGTATTTGATTTGACTGTATTTTGTAATAAAATGTAAAAAAATTACAATAATAACAGTAATCTTCATTACGCCTGCAACTTTATGTAATTCTTATTATGTTTTCAGCCCTATCTATTTTTTTTTCACAATTTGTATAATTATTTATGATTTTTTTGTTCATTAGATTTCTTTTAATAATAAAAAAAGGTTTATTTTTTAATTTTATTAATTTATAATTTTATAATTTTTATATTAATATTATTATTTATTTTAATTATACTACTTAAATAAACATTATAATAATAATATTATTTTTTTATTATATTTAATTTTATTATAATTATTATTTTTATTACTATCACATTTATGGTTTAAATTTATTGACGCAACTTGATGGAATTTTACTACTTATGACCTCTTTTAACAAATGCTTCATTTTTATTTATAAACGTAAATTCATGAGTTATTTATGTATTTTACTTGTGCGAAAAGTTAAATATGTTGATGTATTAATTTAGAATATTTAAAATTATAAATTCAAAAGAATAAAAGCAAAAAAAAAAACACGAAATATATTTGTAATCTTTTTATCTCCTCTATATTAATGTTACGCTATTAATCTAAAATACTAGTTCAGATTTCAGAATCAATAAATACTTCCTTTTACTTGTCTATCTGATTTTACCAATTAAATTTCAACAAATAATCATTACTTTTTCTGGTTACTTTATTCCCTTTTAGCCACCATTATTCACATTATATATTACTATAGTTTTACTTCTTTTAGGTTTAAAATTAATATTTATTATAATATGCACGCTGCATACGTTTTTTTAAAATGTATAATTATAATTTTTTTTAATTATTTTATCACATAATATATTATAATTTTATTTTAAATATTATAAATATTATATACGTACCCGTATAAATATACAATGATACAAGTTGAAAGCGACTATTCAATACTAACAAGGAATATTAATCAAAGTCCTGCTGTTATTACTCCAATACCTAAGTTTTAGAAAAATTAATTTTTAACAACTTCAACTTAGAATCAAAATTAAAGATAAATTAATAATTTTAATTATTAAATTGTAAAATTTAATATGTATAGTGCAAGAATCAAAATTAAAGGTAAATTAATAATCTTAATTATTAAATTACAAAATTTAATATATATATATATAATATGAGAGAATTATAAATAAATAGTAATAAAAGGTCAAAATAGACTATTTGATTAATCTTTAAATATCACTTAGTTGATTTAATTTAAAGTAATGTCATTTATGATTTTTGTTTTTGTTTGTTAAAATATGTTTTTTTTTTATTGTTAAAAATATGATAATTAATAACTATCTTTAATGATTTATATAATGTAATCAATAGTTTTTAATAGTAACGTGGCAAAAATAAAAGAAAAATAGTAGATCATTCATTTATTTTTTTGTGCTAAAACATGGCAGGAGAAAATATATGAAAAGTTGAGTAGTAAGTGTTTCAAAAATAATACATTAAATAACCAAATTACTCATTTAATATATCCTATCAATTGCTAAAGTATATAAAACAACTTTGAATCAACATTTTTTATGACTAAAATTATTAAATGACATAATTTATAAATAAAAGATTAATTAACTCTAAATTGATGAACAAAATGATTAAAAGGCACCCACCCAAATAAATAAAAGTGTTAGTTTGTTATTTGTTTTTTTCCCTAACAACTTCAACTTCACACCGAAGCAGATGCTGTACTATTTTTGTCCTACAATACAATAAAAGATGCATCTTTCCTGACAAATAACTTGTTTTCGGAGGTCTGAGAAAACCAAAGAACATGAAAAGAAATTTGTAAAAAAATAATACTTTGGCCTTAGGGAATGGATATAGTAACCTTCGGCATTATAATTGGCATAATCGTACTTTTCTTCGCTATTGTTTGTGTCATCACAATTGAGGGTACTTGTAAACGCAACAGCAATTCCTAATTTCCATCCCTCAATAGGAAATCTATAACTTCGTAGATCCCAAAAGTGCTTTTGGAGAGTTGGGTTTTGTTGGGCAGTGACTAAAGAAGTAAAGATGCTGTTTTGTAAGAGAAATATGCTCACTTTGGTTATGTTGATTTGTTTGGCTTTGGATTGTGTTTGGATCTGAGCTCTGCTTCTGCTTCTGGGATCCATCAGTCCCCTGCTCACCATCACTGTAATCATGGACACGATGGTCATCACCACCACCAGCACAACCACCACCACGGAGAGCATAGCTTTGTCGGTTCGAAGCTTCCCGAGGAATTGGCCGAGGAGGAGGATATGAGATTATACGGATTTGGGTTTCAGACTGATGAATACGACCATGATCACGACATTGTTCATTCAGAACTATTGGGTCTTGGTGAGCCATCAATTTATTTATGTTTTTAGGGTTTTGTAATTTTATTGGGTGATTTAGCTTGTTTTGATAAATTTGGTCTGATTGATAGATTTAATTGGTGTAATGGTGCATTGGGTTATTGTGCATTATAATTGTTTGGATTCCGAGAAAAAACATTGAAATAATGTAATTTAGGCTTCGAATTTGCTTTTGAAGTTTTAGGAACTGGTCCACTAGAAAATTTTTGCTTTTGAAGTTTTAGGCACTGGTCCACTAGTTACTTCTAGTGCTGTTGCAGCTAGAGCTTTCCACTTTAGCAAAGCTGATAATTGGTTAAGCCTTATTATTTGGGAATGGGGAAAATGGACTTTGATAGACAGCATTCATTGGTTTATGTCTCAGTACTGGTAAGACAGCTACTATATACTGTACTTGGCTACTCGATAAATAAATAAAAAATATATCTTTTCACTTCTTCATGATTTCCCAATTCATATTCTCAACAAGGTGTTATGATAATCTGGTCAGTCATGCATAGCAGTTGCCTGAATGAATGATAAAAGCTACTAAAGGGGAATTATAAGAGCAAAGTCAGAGGATAAAGATGGCTGTTAGTTCTTTTGGATTTTATTCTATGTGGACGTCAACCATTTAGCAAAACTTTTGCCGTTGGAGGGGAATCATGTATTATGATCTCAAAATGTTTCTTAAATTCTAGAGTCTGGGATTTTTTTTTTTTGGGTAGTTGTAAGTGATGTAATTCAAGCCATTGAGGGATGCTTGTGTAATTTTCGAGATTAGAGCGTTTAAGTCTTTAATTTACTTGATGGATTTTATGAGAGAGTAAAATATAACAGATGACTTGATCCTGAATGAGAATAAGATTGATCACTGTGGGCAAGCAACTAGATCTTCTAGATTCTGACCTACTATGTACATGACCCTCCACTTCAATGTACCAGATATTGCAGTGATGATGCTTTTGCTGTTTGATACTCTAAATGCTTGGAAATCTTTTGTTTTACATCCTTCAAGCCCTTGTTTGAGTCCATGTTAATTATAGCTTGGTAAAATAGTTATGGTGTGATCAATAAGATAGGTGGCAATACCAACACTAAATATAAGAATGAATATACTTGGGCTTTGAGTACCATCTGAACCCAAGGGGCTGAAGTTTCACTAACTCGCCACAGATTAGAGATCATTGAGGCCACTTATGCATCTAGTGATTTGGTTGGTAAAAACTTTGATTTGGTATGACCATATGAAACTTAAGGATTTTTACAAACTATTTAGCATATGATAGAGGACTATATCCTTGTGCAAGGGAATTAGCAATTAACATTTCTGGAAAAGTGACTTACTATTAACTGTGTTTTTCTTTATCAACTCTGAACAATCATCTCTTTGATATACAAATAACAAAACAGAAAATTTATAGGAATAATTTATTTATAAGTCACTTTCTTACAGGACTCTGGGTGCGTGCATTGGGCTGCTCTCTTTTGGTGAGCATGGCTTCTCTCATTTGCTTAATTATCCTGCCAGTAATGTATGGTGAGTGACTAATACATTATATTCCCATTAAATTATTTTAGCATCTTTAACTTCTACTTAGAAATATTTAGTATGTCGTGTTAGCATGTAAAATTTGTCAAAATGCCATTATTGAAAATGTCAGTTTTCTTGTCCTCCTCTACCAAATCTTCAGTATCCTAACTGAATTTCAACCATCATTCTTCATCAAATTTGACCCCATCTCATTCTGTTGCATTATAAGCTATCCTGAAGTTGGTAACCTTTCTTCAATTTTGCATGCCATAGTGACATTTGATTAAAAGTTCCTTCTCTCTCTGATTAAATACTTTTGGTTTATGGTGTTTAAATTGATAACTGGATACTGAACTCATGAGTTTTTGCAGTACAGGGGAAACCATCCAAGGCAGTTGTTGATTCATTGGCTTTATTTGGGGTCAGGTTTTCGAAACCTGCTTACTTGTTTTGTGAATAATCTCTCTACTTGTCATCAATGCATATTCTTTTAATTAAATGACAAATTCTTTTATTTAAGTGACAATTGACCTGGTTATCTCGTTGTCTCTTATATTAAGCTTGCACACAAGATTATGAATGTGCAATTTGTCGAGAAAACGAAGTAGGTGGAGAGGATAAATGTAAAACTGAAAGATCATTGTACTGTCATTGATATCAACAAGAAAGTATATCATATACTAAGGGAGACTTAAGACACTTCAATCCTCAGTAGTTGCATATTATCTTCGAATTAAAGTGGGCAAGAAACGAGATTCATTGATCCCTATGGATTGCAAGTTAGTTGTACATGATTGAAGAAATTTAAGTGATATTGCATGATGGGCCCACATAAGCAGAGGCTTTCATGGACCTTTTGTTTCTACTTTATTGGTTTCAGTTGAATCTACAAAATGAAATAGCCCAAGAATACAACACTTGTGCTCCACTGACGTTCTGGTTTCATCAGAAATGGAACACTGGAAGTTGTCATTTCCGTTCTGCTGACGGAAAATGTCAATCCTGACCAAAATGGCCAAATATATAGATCAAGAAAACTATTGTATGTGTGTACTAAATCATGAATGTTGCACTGGTGTTTGACTGCATCTATACTGAGTTGAACATATGCATTTTTCGTTTATTCAATTGTTACCCTAAATAATCCTGTTGCTTTTGATTGCAGGCAGGAGCCATGTTAGGTGATGCTTTTCTTCATCAGCTACCTCATGCTTTTGGTATGATATTGATAAGATGCCACTTGTAATTTCTGCACCGAGTTAAAACTGTGATTATTTTTTATCTTCATAGATTAACTGAATGGACTTAATTATGATTAATCTTGAGCTGTTTATTTCTTTCTATTTTTTTGGTATTCTTCTGTCAATTAGAACTATCCAATTAGTGAGTACAAGGACAGGTGTTAGTTGCTTTCTAGAGCTGTGATCCTATATGGGTCTGTTTGGAGCAAGTCCAATTTCTATATTTTTTTCAAAGCAAAACCAGTTTTAGTTAAACTCAAGTTCAATGTTTTATTTTCTAAACTACTTGTGAGTTAGGTTCTTCAAGACTAATTGTGTCGTCACCCAAATGTCATAGCATGTGCCACCCTTAGCTTTTTCATTACCATATTTTGTCCTCTGTATATTGATTTCAACTTAATGCAAATACATTTGTTGCAGGTGGTGGACACTCCCATGAACATCATCATGAAGACCATCTACATGACCATGATAGTCATCATGGAGAGTTGCACTCTCACTTGCCTTCACATTCACACTCTCTGGCAGATCTTAGTGTAGGAATGTCCATCCTGGGTAAGTCCTAACTCTGAATAGTTTTATACTGTATAAACAACATAACTTGAGCCTCTAGTTTGTTTCATTCTGCGCCAGTACCTGTGTTTTTGCATAGTCTTATTTACACTTGTACCTGTGTTTTTGCATAGTCTTATTTACACTTGTACCTGCTCTTTGGTGATTGCACCATATTGTTGGTATGAGGAATGCTAAGGACACATAAATTTACAAACGTTTTTGCACCCATATACTTCATATTATGACGTGTCAGTATTATCTCGACTAATTAACCACCTTTTAAATTTTCTAATAATTTCATAATATAAGAGATATAAGTACAAAATTAGGTGTAAATTTATGTGATATTAGCATTTTTCTTGTTGGTATTTGATACTTTCTGAAATTACTTGATAGAATTTGCTGCTCTATTAAGGGGAAAAATTCAAAATTAAAAAAATAAAATCTTAAGAATGTTTATCCCTTATTCAATGGGAAAATAGTGAGGGCATTCATAGGTTTTATATAGCATAAGTGTATCTACATGCAACCTTGCACGTTGAGGATGTCATGCAAGATACTCTAATGTCGGGCAGGAGATCATTTTCCTATAAACTTGCTTTATGTTTTTTGGTCTTATTTAACTTGCATCATTGGTCACAACATATTAATTGTTATTGCAACTGGTTTTGCAGCTGGAATCGTAGTTTTTCTTCTAGTAGAGAAGATAGTTAGGTACGTTGAAGATAACTCTAAAGGAAGTAGTGCTTGGAGTCATGGTCACCACCACCATCATAATAAGAAAGCTATTAAATTGAAAGATGATGATGACTCTGATTCTTCTGATGATACAAAGTCAAAGTTTTCAGAAAGAAACAATGGAATAAATTTGGAGAAGTCATCTGAAAGCAAAGTGTCAGATACAGTTTCACATGATTTGTTGAAGAATGATAGCCAACAAGAAGCTCACATTCGGAAGGTGAGCTACATTACCACTTCTTTGGAAGGGTCACAATGGCTCTTATGATGACAACCTGTCGTATGCTTTTTATGATGACATATAGAAAGAAACTGTAGTACATAATGTAGTAAAATTGTCTGAGGGAGCCATAATAAAATATATGCCTAGGAATTCCATACGGGTAAAAGTATCGAGTGGTACCTTAGCTTTTTTAAAAGGTATACATGAGTACTATAATTTTTATGGGGTACATGAAAATTCCTGTTACTTTCAAAAGGTACAATTTAGTCTAAAATGATCATAAGATAATAAGGTTGACCAAGATTGACTAATTACGAAGGGGGTATTTATGTCATTTTTATTTTTGGCTCCTATCCTATTAATTTTTTTCAAAAATAGTTATATATGTGTTATTTCTTCCATTACTCCCTCTCACTCCTATTTGGTTCTTATTTTCTTTTCTCACGCCATTTACTTTTTTGTTGTTGCTACTAAAGTTAATTTTTTTCTTCACCATCAGAGGAATCCCAAAACATAAATAGAGAAGCCATTAGTCAACATCGAATCCATTTAATATTTGCAAAGAAATTTCCAACAAAACAGAGCCCCAATTAAAATGAAAAAAAAAAAAAGGTATAAAACAATCCCAAAACAAAAAATTTTAAAAAAATACATGTTCACATCTGCAGTATTGCCTCTTGGGGTTACAACTAGTTTAAGATATGGACTGAACTACAAGTTTTCAACAAAAACAAAAATACCCATGTTCTTTCATTTGATTGTAAAATGGAGTAGTGGAAAAATTGAGCAAAAATCGTTACCGATTTTAATGGAGAAGAAAAATTTTAGTAACAAAACGCTTGAGAGAAGAAAATATGAGGGAGAGGGAGTGGTGAAATAAGTAACACATATATAACTATTTTTGGCTAGAAAATTAATATGATAGGAGCCAAAAATATAAATGACACAAATACCCCCTTCATACTTGGTCAATCTTGTTATCTTATGATCATTTTGGACTAAATTGTACCTTTTTTGATAGCAACAGGACTTTTGATGTACGCCATAAAAAATATATATTACTAATATGCATCTTTGGAGAAAGTTAAGGTACTACTCGTAGCCAACCCCAAAATCATAATGGAGATTTCTCATGGGAACAAGTTAGTTGCGATAGTAAATCTACTGCAGAAAACATTAGTAGATCAAACTGATGCACAGCCTCTTAGTTTTAGCAGTGAAGAATCATGAAATTTAAGATTTTCAGATGACAAGGTAAATTGGGTAATTTAGAACATATCCAGTGTCTGGATGCTCTTTAAAGTTGGTAAGGTCAAGCATCATCTGAGTAGTTTTCTAACATAGTAAGAAAGAGCCTTTCATTTGAAAAGGGTGGCAATAGATGATGCCTATATGCTAAAAGGGCGATGCATTTTCTCTGTTCTTTAGCTTGTCTTCTTTCTTGGATATGCTATGTGACCCAATTGGGAGGCTGCTTATTACAAGCCAGGATATTTAATTTAAGGCTATTAATAAGTCTATGACTTGAAACTAGTGTTATTTAAATGTAGACCAGGAAAATAGGTTTTAAAAATTGAACTCTGAGGGATATTTTAAAATTTAACAATTGTAAAGAAAGTATATTGTTTGAGCAATATAATGCATCGTGTGAAGGGTCAAGAAATATTAGCTCGAACAAAAAAAAGGATTTTCAAACTAGGAAATGGTGGAATTGTTAATAATGACATAAAAGAGCAGCTAGAATGTGAATGTTGTGGGCTAGTTGTTAATGAAATTGATTGGGTCAAGATTGGATATGCTGAAAACTTGTCTGATTATTGCTTGAATTCATTATCAATTCTTGTAAAGTTGAAAGAAATGTAAATGGAAAATGCTCTGAGCCACTCGCTTTGCTTTAAAGGGTAACCAATCTTCGAGATTAAAGTAGTTTGGAGTTTGACCTATTTTGTCGCCTTCACTTAAAAAAAATGCTCAAACTTGAGGAATATCTCCTTCTAATAGTCTAGAGGTACATAAATGTGAAGACTGCCAAATTTTATTTAATTACTTTAATACGACAGATTTTAAATGGAATTCTTGAATGCATATTGAATCTTGTCTCACATTTTGTAATCCTGCAGAGACGTGCTACTGCAGATAAAATGGATGATAAACAAGATGTTGATGCCGCTAAACTCTCAAATGCTGTTGGAAAAGAATCAAATGAAAAGGAGCATGCTCAATCCCCTACAAGTCTTGTGTTTGGTTATCTCAATCTCTTCTCTGATGGTGTTGTAAGTGTTTCTTTTCTATATATACTCTCTGGTTCATGCGGGTTTTTTTTTAACGTTCTAATTTGATTTCAGAAGTAGAGTCAGTCTAAATATTGGCTTAGTCAAAATAACTTAGTGTTCTAAAAATTATCTTTTATTGATATTACAGCACAACTTTACCGATGGGATAGCATTGGGAAGTGCTTTCTTGCTTTATGGTTCAGTTGGTGGGTGGTCTAGAACTTTGTTCTTGCTTGCTCATGAGCTTCCTCAAGAGGTTCAAAACTCACTCTTTACTCATTTAAATTATTATGTTTCTTCAAGAAACTACTCAAATTCATGAACATGATTACAAAGGGGTGTCAATTCGGGCTACAACCCAAAACACAAAACCAATATGACACGAAACAAATTATTTTTTAGTTATAATTAACTATTAAATCTTTTGTGCTTGAAAAGATGTTGATTTTTCTTACCATTATAAATAAATAAATTGACCAAAAATAATTTAATTATTTCACAATGGTATAAAATATGTGCATTTGGGGTGGAAAAACGTACACAAACACGCATGAATTGCCACCCATCTAATAGTACCACACTCCATCCAATTGTGGGGCAAATGTTATATTTCTCTCTACTTTAAATCCCTTAAACACGATGAGCACACACCTAGAAAGAAAAAGAATAAACAGAGAGGTCTTGAAGCTGCAACTTGATTCCATGGTGTCTTAAAAAAGGAGTAGGCTAATGTTCTTTGCTGCTAAGTCCCACTGCTAGCTGGTGTGTTTGTCATGGAATAGCATGGCTCTGTTTAGTGTTTACTCAACCACGGCTGTTCAGTGTCCATCAATTTAACCTTGTAATTGCATTTAATCACATCTCTATATTGCTATTTTTCATTTCATAGCTTGTTTCTCATACGGTGCAGGTTGGTGATTTTGGTATTCTTATAAGGTCTGGTTTCAGTGTACCCAAGGCCCTGTTTTTCAACTTTCTTTCAGCACTTGTGGCACTAGCGGGAACTGCTCTGGTATAGTCTTCTAACATGGTTTTCAAATAATAACTGTATATTTATTTTAGGCATTTGTTTTATGTTTTTTTGTGTAGGCTCTGCTTTTGGGACAAGATCCTGGACAGTCATCTTTGATTGAGGTAACAGTTTTGCTCAAGGATACTCTGATCGATGCTTGCATTAAATGTATAATGATAATCTCAAGCCACATGGCATAAAAACACTGGCCTAGTACGGGTCATATAAGGGGACCCATTGTTGTAGAAAACAGGTCCATGCTGCAGGAAATGGGCGAAAATGGTTTGCTACATGAGTCATGCAAAGAATCCCAACTTGGTTACATAATATATAGTTTTTTCTTTGGTGGTTTTGGTGGATAACACACTTCTAATACACATTTTACAGTATACCAATTATCGTTTGATCTAAAAGAAAGTTTGTTATGTTTTGGATTAAAAATTGCGTTTTGTGGGATCTTTCAGGGGTTTACGGCAGGTGGGTTCATCTACATTGCAGTTGCTGGGGTGCTTGCGGAAATGAATAGCAGTGGGAAGACGACACTGAAATCCACAGCAGCACAATTGACCTCACTCATACTAGGCATGACTGTCGCCCTTTGTATATCACTGGTTGAATGAAATTTACTTCAGAACTATAGTGCTGTATTAATATTCAAAATTATATTTTGCAGTTAAAAAAATCCAAGAACATTTATTTTACGGAATATTAATTATACTATTAGGATAAAAAAAAAAAAAAGGACATTTCTATTGACTCAATGCTTAATAATTGGAAGCGACATTTTTTTCAAAATAAAAAAGAATATGATGCAGTAGGATCAACCCCTTTGCATATAGCAAGGTGGGACCTATTTTACTGGAGAATGTTCGCTTTGGTTCATAATTATAAGTTGAGAGGGTCTACATGACCTGACAATTCATTGAGATTTTAGACTCTACTTTTAAGGAGAAACTGTCGTTTAGAAAGTGCTCGTCTCTTATAAACAGATTACCATTTAGCTTCATAAGCATCAAATTCATTTGGTTGAAGTGTTGTAAATATCACTAAACTTAGAGTTTGTATGCACATTATTGATGAGAAGTGGGTCGATGCTCTCCACCAATTGCATCGTTTGCTTCTTTAACAAAAATATTGGGTAGTTGTATTTAGCTAGTTTTGAAATTTGGATATCGGCTTATTTTAAGTAAAATTTACCGTGAATATAATAATTTAAATTGTAGCAATGTTATGGTTTTTATTAATCTAATTTCTCATATTTAAAAAAATACATGATTAAGTCCCTCCTAATCAAATTTAGAAAATGAATTTGAATAACACTAATTTATTTGTGAAGCATACTGCTGGTGTTCTTACCAACTTAATTATAAAGAAATTAATGGACATAAAAACAATTAATTGCCATCGCTCCACAAGTGAATCCAAGTAAAATATAAGAAAATATGGTAATTAATGATATGTGTGTGTATGAATAGTAAAAAACAAAAAGAAGGCATTGAAAAAATTGGATTACTACCTTGTCATACTCAAGAGCTTACAATGTCCTAAGATTGTTGAATGAGTAAAATACTATTTATCTAATGTCGGGACAAATCACAACTTACGTGACAAAATATTATTAGACGATTTCTCTATATATATTCTTGATTTCTAGGTCTCAATTATCTTAACTAATAATTTCAGGACACGTAAATTCATATTTGTCACAAACTTGTAGCATATTTTGGTGGTTGGTTTTGCTCTAATAACTTTTAAGACTCAAACTTGTCAAATTGTTGTAGCATTTGATAGATGGTAACACACTGAGTTTTAAGAGGAGGAAGTGGAGGCATTCTTGGTAGAGGTGTGATAACATTGTCTCCATGATTGTGATGCCTCTTACGAAATGTTCGAATCGGACGTTCTGTTGCTACTATGCTCTTTGTTGACGAAATTTCTCCTTTATTTTGCAAGCTCTCGGCTAATCTTTTCTCATGCTTTCCTTCATCCTGAATGAGAGTTACACATGAATAGATTTTTCTAAAACAAATATATGTTTTTGAATGTTATGTACAAAGTTTCTAAGCCTAGAGAGAACCATAGAAATGACCTTTGTAGTACGTTCTAAAACCATATAATTAGTTACATTGATGAAAAAAATATATATATCTTTTTATTGAAACAAATATATATGTCTTTCATGCTCCCCTTAATTTTCTCTTTTTCAGCCATTGATGAAATTTTGTGTTTAAAAAAAGTAACTATATGAATAATGAAATAAAGTAAATAAAAAATAGCAAAGGCATTAAACTAAACAACTAATTAGGAACCAAGATGGAAAAACAACAACTTGGAATAAAAAAAGAGTTTGAGGAATGAATTAAACTTACAATATTAATAATAGAAGATTCAGGCATTGGGCATTTAACAGGTCTATCTTCATCTGGAGGCTCCAAAGGATGTTCAAGTACTGGCCACATTTCAAAATCTAACTCAACCCCCTTTGACTCCATTTCCATCCCACTTAACTCTCACCTCTGATAACTAATTGCTCGTCTTCTTCTTCTTCAATCCTATCAACGAAATTAAAATGTTAACTTATAATTAATAATAAATCATATAATGTCACTGACAGACTCGGATCAATATTGTACAAATACTTCAAAAAAAAAAAAAATAATAAACACAACAAGAATTAAAATTTGATATTGCTGATAAATATGAACTCAGAGAAAGATAAGAGATAGAGATAGAGATAGAGAGAGATACTTACAAAACTAACCCCAAAATGAAAATGCCATTAAGAAAATATTGATAATAATGAGAGGAAAGATTCCCCACTATTATAGTCTTTGTCTGGATTTCCACAAGTAACCTTTTTTTTTTTGTTCTTTATTGGGTTTCTGCTCTGTCTCTTTAATTTTTTTTCTCTCTGGGATTAAGAGGAAGGCTTTACTTTTTAGCTTTATGAAATAGTAACAGCTTGCTTTGAAAATATGGTACAATATCTCTCTCTTTTTCTTCTTTTCTTGGTTTTTGCATACTGGTATGCATTTTTATGAGAGAGAATGTATACACATTTTAGACATTAGCATATGCTGCATTTGCTTTTGTCTGTCATGAGATATCCATTAAAGTTGAATAACACTATATATTATAATTATAATTGACGTATAAATTTTTTATTTGATACAATTATATAAATTTAATTGTATTTATTAATAAATTGTATCACGTTTATTTTAAAATTTAGATTTACAGACTTTTCTTTTATTAGTAGACATATTAAAAAATAATAATTAATTAAGCTATTACAGAGAGAGAGAGAGAACTACTTTGGAAACAAAGCAAAGGGTAAAGGCGAAAGCAGGAGATAATGGCAGTCTACCTTTATACAGTTTTTTTTTTGTAGCCGTTTGTTTTTTTCGATGCAAATCCTCCATTGTAAAGTTATGGCTAAAATCTACGTATATGGTCCAATTTTTTGTGGCCAATCAAATTTGGGATACAAACTCTTTATTATAGAACTGGTTTTACATAACCATTAAAGATTGAGGAAGCTACATTCACTGGTTTGAGAAGTTGGTGAAAAATAAAGAGAAAATACAAAGCAAGGTGATGTTATTGCATTACTTTGAAGATTTACAAGACTTGATGTTAAAAAAAAAGGTTCATGTTT
The DNA here is from genome assembly GCA_029378325.1 of Elaeagnus macrophylla. Taxonomy (NCBI): domain Eukaryota; kingdom Viridiplantae; phylum Streptophyta; class Magnoliopsida; order Rosales; family Elaeagnaceae; genus Elaeagnus; species Elaeagnus macrophylla. Next base: position 25,247,135 of record CM055648.1, on the reverse strand, counting down.
TGATGAAGTTACGATTATTCAAAGAAACAAGTGAAAATCTTACCCAAACAAGTGTCACGTGATTCTATAGCTTCAAGTTCATTAGTGCACGACAATCAATGCATCTGGAGCTTAATTTGGCAACCGACAAAAACAATATAAAAGCTCACTCAAACTTTAGTCCTTTGCAGTTCAAACTGAGGGCAAGTGGTGAGAATTTGTTGATCCTTGCAAACGTGGTTTCATGGTTTGGGTAGGACTGAAGTTGGCCTCAACTGCTATAGAATTTGGTGGTTTTGGAAAGATCAAAATAAGCAAAACTACTATGAAAAAGCCTTGTCATGCATTTATATACCTAATTTGGTCAGTTTGGTTTGAAAGAAAAAGTATAATATTTCATGATAAAGAAGAACAAGATATTTGATATCTGGATAATTTATTTTTAAGTAAAAAAGTAAGATAAGGAAATTAATTCCAAGTAAAAAAAAAAAATTCAGATAATTAAAGTGTGAAAATTTAAAAATGATTATTAAATAATTTATAACTATGTTTATATTCATATTAAATATAAAAGTTTATAAATTTATAACAAAATGTCTATATATTTTAGAATAATGGTTATCGTTTTTCTTAATTATTCTATAATAAAAAACTGGACATAGCCACGATTTTATTCTAAAAGGATAACAACGAAAATTGACATTTTACAATAACAAAAATGGATGATTTTCATCATTGAGTTATATCAAAATAATAGAGTTTATATCAAACTAATATTACATGCTTAATGTGAATTTTTTTTATACTTAATTTATACGTAAAATATATAAAATTAAATAAAGTGTCAATAAAGTAAAATAATATTGTTTAATATTTATAAAATGAAATTGAAAGAATTAAATATATTAACTATAATAAACATATAAAAAATTTATTGTGTTAAATAAAAATTGAGACGTGCAAGATTATATATAATTAACAAGGAAGAGTTAAGTTGTAATAGAAAAAAATTATAATCAACGATACTCATCGTGGATGAGGAAACTGAATCAAGAAAGTTTTTGTGCATATATGTAAATCTTAATTGTTCTAATAGATGATGTTTGACAAAAATTCAATATGATTAGAGCAAAAGTAATAAAAAAAAAAAAAAAAAAGGTTATGAAAATGTTAAATAATTACGTGACATTATAGAAGGAAATAAAGTTTAAATGATAAAGTTGAAGTTCACTATTTTTATTGTAAAATGGCAAACTTTAATCATTTTATTAGAAAAAGACTAATAAAAATTGTATATTGGGGCAACAAAAAAAAAATTGTAATGATAAATGAATATATATAGTATCGCAAAAGAAAAAGCACTTCAAACCAATTATAGAATTAAGGGATAATCCTACACTTTTTCGTAGAACATGACAACACATTTGTAACTGCGATACATAAAAATTTTTTCCCAAAAATTAAGGGGGCACTAATACAATTTTTTTTAAAAATTATAAAAATAACACTTTTAAAATTTATAATAATAAAATTAATATTTTAATAATTTTAAACGTTTAATTTAAACCTAAAATACTAAACGTTCAATCTTAAACGAGTCTAAATTGTTGTCGTTTAATTCTAATTAAATATGCGTTAAAAAATATATTAATTATTTTTTAAATTATAAAAATATAAATTTAAATACAAAGAGTACTAATTTTATTATTATAAACTTGGAGTAGAGTTATTTTTATTATTTTTTATTTTTTTTTTATTATTATTACAACACATGAAAAATGTTAGCTCAAAAAATTGAAAAGTGATGTGCCCTCTGATTATAACGTGCCTCGGTTATTGATATAACCGTATTAATTAAAAAATATATATTATTATCTAAAATATTAATAATTTTCTTTTGAAATTAATTAAAATATGTATTTTCTCAATTTTTTGAAATAATAATTAGAAATAAAATTTAATAATAAATTATTTTTAAGATGTTAATAAATTACATGCAATGTAATGTTCTATTTTTTTAATTTTCAATGCTATAATTTTAGCTATAGCTAAATTATTTTTAATATTTAAAAAAAATATGTGCAACGTGTTTATGTATTTTTTTTATTTAGATCTTATTCTAAAGTTTTTTTTTTTTTATATAGATATTAATTTAGGATGATTTTTATTCATTTTGTTTCTATTTTATTAAAAATTTAAATTTTTATTTAAATATATGTATTCAAGATTTTAAATATTATAAAATAATATTATATTTCAATTATTTTTAAAAAATATTTAATATATTAATTAAAATAATTAAAATAAATTATATTAGTTTAATTTAATAAATTTAATTATTGAATTATTTAGATCGGTGAGTTATGACATAGATTATATTTTTTTTATTAATAAAATTTAATTTAATTTTAAAATAAAAAATTATAGTGATAATAAAGAAAAAATTAGAGAGAGAGAAAAAAAAAAAAAAAAAAAAAGAACGAAAAAACTAGGAAATAACCCATAGGCTTTTTGCCTGCGCTGGCCTCTTGATATCTCTCTCTCTCTCCTCGCGGTGGTCCTCTGCGCCCCCTCAAATCGCCAAACCCACACTGCAATTCTATTCCCATGTGAGTTTTTTCCTCTATCTTTTAATCTGTCTTTAAAAGTTTAGAATTTTATGTAGTAGCGAATTCGATCAGTGTTATGTAATGTAATTTTTACGCTTTACGTTGCAAATTCGATGGTTATTTTCTACGATTTGTTGTCTTGGATTTATATAACTTGCAAGGAGTTTTTGGATTTGCATACTGGATTGAAAATCTGGTTTTCATTAAATTTCTGGGTTTAGATAATCTTCTTCCACATATTTGAATTGGTGCTTACATATTTTCTTTCTCTACATTTTTAATTTAAATGTTGTTGTTTATAGCTCAAGAATAACGTTGAAGGAGACATAGTTTTTCATTAAAGCTTAATTGCTGGGTTTACATTCCTCGATCATATTCATACCCATGGGAAGAATTATGAATCTGGTCCAGCTGGAATTTTTAAAAGAACTAGGTGAAATTTGGCATTTTAAGCATTTAGTTGAAGCAAAGATTTATGAAGAAAGTTGTTTGTAATTTTTTTGGGCAACCATTTCATTTGGTGCCAAACTAATTGTTTTAGTTTCAATTTGTTACTAAAAGTAGTTTTTGTGTCAATTTACTAGTATTGTATTCAATATTGTTTCACATAGGTATTTACCGTCCAAATTGAGGTAATATAAACAATTTACTACTATTTAGGGAAAATAATTTATTAGTTTTTTTTGTGTTTAATGTGCACGTGCTCCTTACATGCATATTGGCATGTAAATCCAAAAATACCCTTAAATTTGCATATGTGATCAATTTCATGGGATGACCAGTCAATTTGGATGGTTAGTACTAATTTGAATCAAAATTGAATACTAGTAATAAATTGACACAAAATTACTTTTTAGTAAATTGATACTAAAACAATAGTTTTAGTACCAAATATAAGTTTTGCCATGTTTTTTCAAAATGCTGTGCCTTTGGTTCTCTGTCTTTCTTTTAACGTATTAGGAACTCAAATTCTCTTGGGGTAACTTGATCATTTCAATGTGCTACATTACTTTCTTCATCTTTCTCTGTCTTTCTTTATCATTAATCACCCAGTTATTAACCGCTTGTCAGTTCTTAGGTCCCATGGCATCTTCTGCAGACCCGTGGATGAAGGAGTACAATGAAGCTTCAAAGCTTGCTGATGATATCAATGGCATGATATCAGAACAGAATTCATTACCTTCGACAGGACCAGGAAGCCAGCGCCATGCCTCTGCTATACGAAGGAAAATTACAATCTTAGGGACTAGACTTGATAGCTTGCAATCCCTTTTGTCAAAGCTTCCTGGAAAGCAAACAATGTAAGTTGACTTAGTTGTTCTATGACAATTTATGAAGGAAACTCCTGATATTATCAAGTGTAAAGAGCAACGCTTAAAATATTACTAGTTTGGAATTTGTTAATAGCGTCTAATATATGTGCACAGATCAGAAAAAGAAATGAACCGCCGCAAGGACATGATTGGAAATTTGAGATCAAAAGTTAATCAGACGGCTTCAGCGTTGAACATGTCAAACTTTGCAAACAGGGACAGCTTACTTGGTCCAGAAATAACATCTGATGCAATGAACAAGACGGTTGGCCTGGATAACCATGGACTTGTTGGTTTTCAAAGACAAGTCATGAGAGGCAAGTCACTTAGTTAATTCAAATAGCTCTTCAATTACTGCTCTTTTTTTTTTCTTTTCCTGAATTATGAAACTTTTGAGGTTGTGTTTTCGTAACAGAACAAGATGAAGGCATTGAAAAGTTGGAAGAAACTGTAGTAAGCACAAAACATATTGCACTGGCAGTCAACGAAGAACTTGATCTACACACTAGACTTATTGTATGGTTTTTGCTTTCAATATTCTAGTTTTTCGTTTCCCATCTCAAATTATTATTTGTGGTACACAATATCTTTGTTTCCTGTGCTATTCACAAGCTGTTGTCCTGTTACATAGGATGACTTGGACAACCATGTGGAAGTTACAGACTCGCGTCTACGGGTAAGGGTCTTTCATTTTATTTTTTTGAAGTAAATTTTTTTTTTCTTCTTTCCAGAAGTGCTTTTGGAGTTCATAAAACACAATTTGTGCTTCTTGACTCTCTAAACCACTTTTTGTTAAAATCAATTTTAACAAAAGTAACAAATATACCTTCAATTCGTTTTAGCTACGTATGTATTTAACTTAAAGCACAAGTCTTTATATATTATATTCTGACAGAATTGAGAATTGTACTTGCGCTTTCTTTTTGTTGGCTGGTGTCCCTGATGTTACAAAACAGCGAGTGCAAAAGAACTTGGCAGTCTTGAACAAGCGAACTAAAGGTGGTTGCTCGTGCTTGTGCATGCTTTTATCCGTTATCGGCATTGGGGTTCTGATCGCTGTTATATGGCTGCTGATCAAATACTTGTGAAAGCAAAACTATGACGATACCACCAGTTTGTCTATTATATGTGGTTTTGAGTGCCTTTCTTGTTTGATGTAATATTTGCAAATCTCGTATTCGGCACTGTTATTTTACGTTGATGCTTTGTGAGGTATTTGTAACTTGGAAGGTGTAAAAAGTGAAAATTGTAAGTTTCTACGGCACATAAGCAAGTGTGAAATGAAAAACGAAACAAGATGTGAAATGAAATCTCTTGTTTTATAACCATGGATTAATATATTGATAATATTGTTGATATATCCTTAATATTTCCACTTTGGGAGGATACTGTTATTGAAGTTGTGATGAAGTTAATGTGTTATTTTTTCCCCCTCAATATTTATCCCTTTTGTGCATAAATAATTTGAATTTATTTGCGTCTTTTATAGTAAAAAATATATATTTTTATTTTCTACCGGTGTCAATTTTTTTTATAATTATATTGTAAAAAAAATAAAATAAATAAATGTTGTCTGGTTAAAAATAAAATTTTATTTATAAAGAAGGTTATATTATCTAATTAAATTTAATATTATATGATGATTATATTACACAGTTTTTAATAACTCTCTAAACTTTGCAGAAATTTTTGTCCATATATTTGATATTATATATTTGTTATTTTAATAAAATCATAAATATAAAAAAATTTATATATATTGATGTTTTAATACTCGAATTTCCTTATCATATAAAGAATATATGGAGGAAATGTTTTAAAATACTCCCGAGTATTGAAAAGTGGGCTAGAGAAATATAGACTCAAAATCCCCGACCTTACTAATGCAGTGTTGAGTAGGTTACATATAATCCCGAGCCTTCAATAAGCACTCACGAAACAGTTTTACAACCATTTTTACTAGCCAAGCAACTTTTTCTTTCAATAAAGCTTTTTTAAGTTCAATCAATTAACATTCATTTTTGTAGTGGAGAATATAATGAGATCGATAGAATTTGACCATGATTTTTCGACTTTGAAATGATAAACTCGATCAACAAAACTTATCGATATTCTGCTTTTTGTATGCAATATAGAGAAACAATGCACATAATGGTGGCTAGTGACTCGATATTGGCAGTGGACTACTTAAAATAGGAAGATATTCCTTAGAAAGATCATTCTACTATACTGGATATCCAAGAACTGAACACTCCAACAGGCTGCAAACAACTTTTATTTGAATTCCTACACAAGCTTCTTTTTTCAATCAAGTATTCGAACTTTACAATTTGAAATCAATAACATGCAACACTACTAAAATAAATTACATTTAAGTGCCCATAAAAAAAATAAAAAAAAATAAAAACCTAGTTCAAGTAGTAAATTGAACTAGAAAAAAAATTAAATCAAACAAAACTTTAATCGACAAGTAACGAAGTTTAGAAAGCAAAGAGGCGACCTTTAGGCAAGTGCAAGAAAAGGGTAAAATTTACCTTGTTTATTATTGCATAGTTGAGTGAGACCTATGCCAATTTCAGTATAAACAAGAAGGAACGTCATAAGAAAGTTAGAGATCAATCCATGATTAAAAAAAATACAACATCCAAACAATAAGTTATTTTCAGCAGAAAATATTATCAATGCTATCCATGATGCTCAACATCTCCACCCTCCTTTTCCTTTCGAGAAGCTGCTCTCAATTTACGCTGCTCCTCCTTATAGATGCGATTCCTCCGTTGAAACTGTAATATGTATTGAAAAGAAAACGTGGAAGAAACTGATATTAACCACTATACGTCTCGAACCAAGATGAAGAGATAATTCAGTAAACTGCAAATACATATGCTTGTCATTGGTTAATAATGGAAACTACTGAAGGTTTGTATTCATAAATTCTGATGTCATGATACACAGAACATAATGAAACAGCATTTATTGACAAACTTAGTTACTGAATGACTACAAGAACTCCTGAAAGCTGAAAATCTAGAATGACATACAGAGTGATGCTTTATACTAATCAATAAATAGCAACATAGACTTGCTCTCAATAGCATTGCTCGTCTTCAAGTGAAAAACTTCAGTCCTCTAAACAGTAAGTTAAGCAAATGAAATGGAACAATCAGATCAGTAAATGCTACTTCATTTCTTCCAATAAATTCATACATAAGATTAACTAATCCTTGTCATAATGTTTCCTAAACAAAAACTACAACTTGGCACATTGTTCTCGTTGATCATAGTCAATTTTTATAGTAGAAAATACAGTCTATCTTCATCAGAGGGTGTCACGTGGCAAAATAACATCGAAAATGGAGTTATTCATTTTTCAAGAAAATTTTGTCACATATTACACCATTGGTGCGGGATCAAATATGTGTGCCCTTAGCATTTCTCATGAACCCGTTCAGCTCAATTTGAAATTCTACATGATTTTTTAAGAATTATTGGCTAGAAGCTAGCTTTACTCAAGCCCTTGCAATGCAATCATGGACTTCTACTCAGGACATAGCTTGCAGATGTAATTATCAGGAATTGCTCCATTTAAAAATGACCAACTCAAAACAATGCTTGGTGGCTAGACTCCAAACTCCCAATTCCTCTCAGCATCCACTATGTAGCATCCTTTGAGACTCAGTATTAGCTAGAGTATGAACAAAAGCAGAAGCAGATAATGAATTGTAACTTGTAAGCACAAGTTAAAATTTGACTATTCTATGTTAAAGTAAGCACGAAGCAGCTCCAATAGCATATGTATCCTATGTCAATCTAATGCTGGGTTTGACACATATCAAGAAGTGTCTTAAAGTTCAACATTTTCAAAATCATTTCACATCTAATCGAAACCCAAACCCCAAACCCAACCAATAAATTGCTTGATTAAAGATCAAATCTTTCCTTTCCCTCCTAAATTACGTTCAATCAGCTCCAAATTCTCAAAACACTCATAGCAAAAAGTTTTAAAAAGAAATTATAGAACGATATGAGGAACAAGCATTGATTTTACAACTTAAGAAAAACAAATAAAAAAGGTAAATAAATACATCAATCAATGATTTTTAGGGTTTTTCTTGTAATAATAAACCAATATAAATTCTGAAGATTGAACAAGTAAGGGAGAAGGAAATGGTTTAAAGTTTGAACCTCTTTGGAATGGTGGAGGCACTCGAGGTAGTCCTCGCGAAGGAGAGCACAGTCCTTGGGCTCACGGCAAGTAGACATACACTCGCTGAAATCAATCCAGAAATCGTAGCACCTTCCTTTGTTCCCCGTTATTCCCCACCCAGACGCCATCTCTCTTCAGTCTACACCTTCCACCCTCTGGTTGTTTGCTATTTGCTCGCCTTTGCGAATGTAATGGACGATTCCATTCTGAGTTCTGAGTTCTGACTGTTTTCAGAGATGATGGGTATCAAAACCCGGATCCGAAACTTATGACCAAGTCAGTCTTAACTAGGCCTGTGGGCTTTTCCGAGTTGGCCCGAAACTTATACAGAGTTTGGTTGCATTGCATAGTCCTATTATTTTTATATAAACTTTTGTTTTTCGAACTTGAGCTACCACAATGGCTAACGAAAACAAAATGTCAAATGATTCCTCGATGACTAAAGAAGCAGAGAAGCCTCCGATTGAGCCTATTAGGTTGCCTACTGTTGAGGAAATTCGCGGCTAAGACATTTGGAACCACTGTGCCGTTCGTAGTATCGTTAGTGGAGTCATGGGTATGATACAAGTTTCCTTTTTTTTTGCTTAAATTTTTCGTTTGCTTGTTTATTTTTTGTGTTATTGGTTAAAATTATGGCATATAGCTGGAGCCAATATTTAGCATATTGTGGTAAGGTTGTAATGTTTACTCATGAAAAATTGGTGTACAAGTGATGAAACATTTACATGTGTTTGTGGTACTCAAACTCTCCTGTAAATTTAAAAAAAAAACTAGACAAATGTGGGTACAACATATCCTAAAAGAGTCAGGGTAACTTTTTAAGTATTTATAAAAATTACAGTATAAGATTTTGTGCTTTTGTTATTATTGTGGGCAATGCAAGTATAGTAGGTTAATGCCTCTTCGATTTAGTTACTTTCTTCTAATTATGGTTTGCTAGTATAGTTCAAACTTGTGACTTATGATTTGAAGTGTAGGATATAGATTCTTATTCCACGGCTAGCTGTGTGATCTCATTTGTGGCTTCTTTCAAATTAACATGGTTCGAATCTGGTTTTAGTTATTCTCTTTTACAAGGCTTTGAAGAATGTGCAATATAATGATGTTGATGATTAGTTGTTATTGGATTATGTGGACTTTGAAGGTGGTGGACTTGGATTATTAATGAGTTTGTTTCTTGGGGCATTAGACAATCCTATTATGCAGGAGGAGATCGCTACTAGGCAGCAAATTACTTTTACAGCAAAGCAAATGCGCAGGAGGAGCTGAAGTTCTATGAAAGGATTTGCAGTCATGGGATTGGTTTTCTCGACAGCTGAGTGTGTTGTGGAAAAGGTGCTCTGGAGAATGCACAAACACCGTGTTAAATGATCAAATCTTTAGACTAACCTTGTTTTTTCATTTTTAGGCACGAGCCAAGCATGATACTTCGAATACAGTTGTTGCAGGCAGTGTTACTGGAGGTGCAATATCAACAAAAGGTAAAGATTTTTTATGATGCTGACTCTTTACTCTTTATGATCTTTCTGTCTTCGTTCCACAAAATGTCTATACAATATGCTTTCAAAGTAAAGTGACTAAAATATATTTACTATAGCCTTTCAATTGAAAGTAAAATGACTAAAGTATCCCTCGACATCTCGAGCAAAAGCTTAAGTGATATTGCAATACTGTTATATTAAGACCTCACTGTTTACAGATAAAACCTGTATGGGAATAAAAGGACAGAGATTAGTAGGAATGTTGTACTACTACTCAACCATATAATTGATTCTCTTTAACTTCTTTTTGTTGTAGTTTGCTCTCTGTCTCTGCTTCTTTTTTCCTTCATGTGTTATGTAGAAAAGAAGAAAGTGATATTTCGTTCTGAATATTTCACTGACTTGTATTGCTTTGTACAGATTACATGAATTTATAATAGAAATAAAACGACATAAAAGGATAGTAATTAAATACAAAGATTTCTACCATATTATGAATGATCTTTACCATATTATGATTTTATTTACTTTCCTATTTCAAAATGAATCTCAACACTCCCCCTCAAGTTGGTGCATACATGTCCCACATGCCCAACTTGTCTAAAAACTTTAAGAATACTCGATTTGATAAATGCTTTGGTGAGAATTGCTTTGTTGAAAGCCAAATTCTTTCATAGACTTTGTGAATTTGCTTGCTACTGCAGAAAGTGGGTTTTGGGTTTTCAGGGGTGGCGCGATTTGTGGGTGTGATTTTGGTCTGATTTCTGTTTTGGTCTGTGTCTGCGGTGGTCTGTGGGATCTGTTTTGGCGGATCTGTTTTGGTCTGTGGGATCTGTTTTGGCGGATCTGTTTTGGTCTGTGGTCTGCAGTGGTCTGTGGGATCTGTTTTGGTCTGTGGGATGTGTTTTGGCGGATCTGTTTTGGTCTGTGGTGGCACGACGGAATGTGCCGTTGTGTAAGAAATCTTTTCTCGTTCAGTAATATGCATCTCTATTAATTGAGACCACACATCATAATTTTTTTCAGTAAGTAAAATGCCAGTATTAAAGGGACTTTCAGACTGAACAAAAAAAGAAACTGATTTGGTTTCAGATGATTCAATGGAATCACTCCCTTTTTTTTTTTTCTCCCTTTTTTTTTTTTTTTTTTTTTTGTTTTTTGTTTTTTTAAATAGATATATATATATATGGAATAGAAAGAAACAGAAAACAAAAAAAGGAATTAAAATACGATGAGGCTGAGCTGGGACAAGGCGTTAGTGGCCACGAAGGGGCTGTGCACGGCGCGGCGGGAGGTGCGCGATGGGCGCGAAGCTGATTGGGTGGATCTGGGATGCGGTCTGGTGGATCTGGTGCGGTCTGGTGGATCTGGTGCGCTGCGCCATGCTGATTGGGTGGATCTGGGATGCAGTCTGGTGGTTCTGGTGGCGCGGCGTGATGCTGATTGGGTGGTCCGATTTTCAGATCACTGGAAGTATTGTGATCGAGTTTCTGGGTTGGGAAGGTTGTTTTTAGGTGAATAAATCTGTGTATGGTGGTGGTTTTTGAATGAGTGATGGACGGTGGTCGGTGGGTTTTAGATGGTGGACAGTGGAGGATCTGCGTGTGGTGAGATTTGGAGGTCGGCGGCAAGGGATCTGTTTATGAGAATGAGCAGCGGCAACATGGCGAGTTTGGGTGGTTTTTTTTTTTTTTTTTTTTTTTTTTTTTTTTTCGATTTCCAAAATCCTTAATCGGCTCTGATACCATGTAGAAAAGAAGAAAGTGATATTTCGTTCTGAATATTTCACTGACTTGTATTGCTTTGTACAGATTACATGAATTTATAATAGAAATAAAACGACATAAAAGGATAGTAATTAAATACAAAGATTTCTACCATATTATGAATGATCTTTACCATATTATGATTTTATTTACTTTCCTATTTCAAAATGAATCTCAACATGTTACTCGTTATCTCACTTGTTAAGTTATAGGTGGTCCAAAAGCAGCTTGCGTCGGTTGTGCCGGATTCGCAGCATTTTCGGTAGTCATAGAGAAGTTTTTGGTTAGACATGATTGAACATACATGCATTGATTTCATAAGAATTAGTTATCACAAAAAATAGAGAACATACCTGCACCAATTTTGCAAGCAGCTGGGAAAATAGTAGAAATGTAGGTCACAGTTTATAATACTTGTCTTTAAATTTTTACCCCATTGTTGAAGGGAGATTATGAGGGAGCATACAAGCTAATTTGATTCTGTACTACTAATGTAAAATATTGTAGCCAAGATTTTTGAGGGCTTATGTGTTCTAGTCTCAAGAAATTGAATGATTGAAATATCCACATTGTTGTGGCATTTGAATAGGAACTTGTAATTATTTAATCTAAACAGTTTAGTTCTAAAATTATCACATTAGGTACTAAAGATCCCATAATTTTTGAAAAAAATGTCACAGTAATCTTGTTATTATATACTAATGAGAACTTTAGTCTTATAATTTTTAAGTTTGGTATCTATAATTCATTTATTTATGAAAATTATGTACTACAAGTTTCTAGTTTTAATACTTTTGTTGTACTAAAAATGTTCAATTTAAAAAATTATGACTAAAATTTCTTATTTTTCATAATAACAGAACTTGTAATACCTAATTCATAAATTACAGGACTAAAATAAAGTACTTATTTTAAAAAATTATGAGACCTCTGATACCTAGTCCAATAATTACAAGATTAATGTGCTCCCTATGGAATATTTAAACATTTTTCCCTATATGAATGAACTATTGTGGTAAAAATTAGTTGTACTTCACTTAGTAGTGTAGTGGTCTACTGGATAAGACTCATTAATTTTTGAAAGTCGAGCACTATAAATTTTATAATTTTTTAAATGAACATTTTAATTTTATTATTATTAATTTGAATATTTTAGTATTATAATTATAAAAATGAGTGCTTTTTAATATTGTATTTACAAAAAATTAACGGAAAAAATAGGTACCACAATTTTATAATTAAGAATTTAAGATATTAGAAATGCCTCAATTTTCATGATTATGCAACTGGAAGAGCCTCAGTCTCAATAATTACATGGCTATAAATATCATAAGATTTTTTACTAATTATTTAGAGAGAGAAAATTTTATCTTTAATCTTTAATCTTTAATCTTTATTGACATTGAGACAATGTTTTGTGCGCATAGTACATGTTGAAAATTTTTATGGTATTTTCACATACTAATTCAATAAGTGATATAAATGCTTTACTAAATTATAATTTTTCATAATAAAAACAGAGAAAATGTTATCGTAATCCATAATACAATAATCTTGAGAAGGAAATAACTATAGAGGTCTTTGTCCATGGGCATTTGTCAGCTGCTTCAAGATAAAGTATTCGAGAGGCTAATTGTTCATGAAGAATAAAAAATTATATATATTTAAATACTTTTTTTTTTTGTTGGTAATTTTTTCATTTTAATATTACATTATTTGATTGCATATATTTGACAAAACTGGAATAATGTTGATCGGCCAAATACTCTTCAATGGTATTATCGATTGATTTACAATTTTCCTTTTGTTGTAATCACATCCATAATATTATGTTTTCCTATATAAACACCCTATTTCATCACATAAAATAATATCCAAAAAACTAAATGGCTAAATCTACATTTAATTATGCTACCTTTCTCTTTTTATTGCTTCACATTTCTTCATTTTCACATGGTTATTCTTAATTTTACTTAATAAATGAAGAGGCCTTTTATTTATTTTTATTTATGCTTTATATTAAATAAATGGTTAATATTTGCAGGGATACGAACTCCTTCACTTGAAAGGAACGGTCCAAATAATCCTAAGCCACTGAACTCCTTGAAAGAAAGAGCTAATAATGGTTAGTGTCCAAGACTTTATAGTAAATCTAATTGTGGTAAATATTTTAAATTAATTTAGGACAATATATAATTGTGTCAATTATTGAGTGGATTCTCTTCATAACATATAAAAATAATATTAAATATCATTTACTTAATTAATTTATTAAATGGTAATTAGAATGAATTTAAAAATTAAATATGTAAATAAAAAATTTACAGAATTAATCATAACCAAATAAATTAATTAATTTTATGGATAAAATTTAATGTTTTTTTTTATATGTTATTTGTGTATTTTAATGTTATTTTTATATGTTTAAAGAATCGTACTCATGCTTAAAAAGGTATTAATGTCTCTTGCTACAAATATATGACACGTGGTGAATTTTTTTTATGTTAATAAATATGCAAACAGCACATATCAATTATGTTACTTGTATTGTGTCCTACACTCCTACTAACAATCTCTAGTGTAATAATATAGTTTTTGAATGTAGGTTCAACTCTACCATTATATATGTGCGGATGTAATTATTATTTTAAAAAATTATTAAATATTAAATTCGTTAGTGTATTAGTGATATTGAAAAAACTCTAAACATAATAAAGTTGTAAATTATTATTGCATATGATATAGCATAGTATTATATGACATTATAATTAGATTGGTTGAATTATATCAAATAAATTATTGTCATGTGTTTATGATAAATTTTGTATTGTTGTATTCAAATATATTATACATACATACATACATAAATATATAATTAATTGGCAATCTTTTGCAGAAACACAAGTAGAGTTGGTGAAGGAAAATGAAATTTGTCAAAAAGATAGCTCAACATTTTATAAGGATCATGTGGGATGCCTAAGTGGATATACAGATCATGCCTGTAATGATGCTTGCATTTGGGATGAAGGTTTTGATAGTGGTAAATGTAAGAAAGATGAGGAGGGTTGTGTATGTTACTACACTTGTTGATGACTATCTGTATCAATATACTTATATAAAGAGATAGAATAAGCCATGTCCGTAAATCACTGTTTTTTTTTTTTAATACATTAATAAATATTAAAATATTCTTAGGACAAGCAAATAACTACTTTTTTTTAATACATTAATAAATATTAAAATATTCTTAAGATACGTACATTTCTCATAAAAAGTTACTTTGTTAGTTTTATTTTTTATCGTCTATAACAAATATACTTCTCGTAAATAGTTGTGTTCTTAAGATCTTGTACACAAATAAATATCAAAATGTTCATCAAATAAATACACTTATTCATAACACACAGTTGTTTTGTTAGTTTTATTGTATACCATTTTGAATTATTCTCCACTTTTTAATATATTAATAAATATCAAAATATATTTATAATAAATATATTTATTATAAATAGTTGTTGGGCAGTATTTTCGTTATTCTCTTTCAGTTTTTTAGTTTATGTTAGTTTTTATTATTCATCCATCATTGGTTATTATCTTTTTTTTTTTTTTTTCCTTGTACACCAATAAATATCAAATTTGAATAAATGGCTTTTGCTTATGTTCTTTATAAAAATAATATTAATATTTTAAATTAAGTATTAAAATTAAAGTATTAACACAAAATAAAAAATAAATGTATAATCTAGCAAATTAAATATAAATTAAATATTAATTTAAATAATTATTTTAAAATAAGTAATTTTTACAATACAAGTATATTATATGTAGCAACCCCTGTATACACAGGTCTAAAATTAGTTATATATAAAATTTTAAATTACATGGAGACAAAAATAACTAGTACTTTTAGATAAAAATATAAATTTTCCTATATTTTTATATTCTAATAAATATTTTATCATATATGTTTCTTAGAACTTATTAGAAAAAAAATGTTTGCACACGTAAAAAAAAATTTCAAAATTCCAAGAGTTAATACTTATATCTATTTTTGATATATATATGTATGCTTTTTGCTAAAGAATTTTTATAATAATGAATCTCTAATTGATTTAAAAGCTTATGGTTAACATTTTATTTTTCATTTAATATACATTCTATCAAATATATTATAAAAATTATACAATTTTTTTTAAAGTAATTATTCTTTTAACTAGTAATATACAATATCACAAATAAATAATAAGCTCTATTTGAATATCGCATTAAAAATTGACATTTTCTTCACGAAATCTTATGGTTTAAGTCTACTTAAAAGTAGTTTCATAAAAATCCACGTTGTTGTAGCATGGTGATACTAATCTTCTTTGTGAGGTGTGCAAGCTTAGAGTTATGGGTTTGACTTTTTGTATAAGTGAGTTGTGTAATGATATTTAAAAATTTTAATATAATTTAATAAAATTATTGTAATATAATAAATAGAGAGTTCAACGTTGAATTAGTCTCTCTCATTTTTTTTTTTTAATTATATAGCATAATGAAAGGATAATATCATAATTGCAACAACTCTTATTGGGTTCGAATCATGTTTTGCCTATTGTATAAAATATTTATTCATTAAGCTCGTCTTGTCAAACATGTCTTAACACATGCAAAAGTTATGCAACTTAATTTTTTTTCAAGTATCATTGTATCACAATTATTTAAATGTTGTTAGAAATATACACAAACAAATAAAAATATTTTTTAAAAAGTTAGTCAATTTTGAATATGTATGTAATATTTTAAATCAAACAATTAATAATTTAAATATAAACTAAAAAATATAAATATTGATTAGTGTATTCATTGGATTAGCAAAACAACAAGAGAAATTACCAAAAATAAAATCCCTAAAATTTGTAATAACAAAACTAGTACCCCAATAATATTAAACGTTCAATTTGAACGTGTAATATTAAATGTTCAACATTGAACGTATATAAATTGTTGTCGTTCAATTCCAATTAAATGGTTATTCAAAGAAAAATGATATATCAATAATTTTTTTTAATTATGAAAATATAAATTTAAATACCAAGGGAACTATTTTTGTTATTAAAAATTTTGAAAGATGTTAATTTTGTTGTTTTTGCAACAACAAAAAAAATTGTACTCATTGTGACAACCGAAACGTTTGGCTTGACAAGCATGTGATGTCTTCATGCAACTCTTACATAAAAACAAATAAAAATTTAAAATTATGTTTTAATATTATTTTTAATAAAATTTAAAAATATAAATATAAGAGTAATTACATAAGTACAAATTAGTAATTAGCACATGATAAATTTATAATAAATACGCATATAATTTGGTTTAGTATATTAAAATGGTTGAGCTTAAGTAATTCACTATTTGCAGTTTAATCAAATTATTGAAAAATAAAGTTTATTTAAATTTCAAATTTAATTTAAAAAAAAATTATATATATGAAGAAAAAAGTTTATGTATATATCATTCAATTACTAATCTTCTATTAAAAAGGTTTTTTTTTTTTTTTCCCTTTTTTTGAAATATTATAATTTAGGGTAATAATTTTTAAATGATTGGCGATTTTTTTATCCCTTTTCTCTCGGAGTTTTGGGCCACTTTTTTGAAATTAATTTTTTAATGATTGGAGTTTTTTTTAATCCAAACTAGTATAATAAAAACAGAGAAAATATTAACGTAATCCATAATACAATAATCTTGAGAAGGAAATAACTATAGAGGCCTTTGTCCATGGGCATTTGTCAGCTGCTTCAAGATAAACTATTCGAGAGGCTAATTGTTCATGAAGAATAAAAAATATTTATTTAAACATTTTTTTTTTTGGTAATTTTTTCATTTTAATATTACATTATTTGATTGCATATATTTGACAAAACTAGAATAATATTGATCGGCCAAATACTCTTCAATGGTATTATCGATTGATTTACAATTTTCTTTTTGTTGTAATCACATCCATAATATTATGTTTTCCTATATAAACACCCTATTTCATCACATAAAATAATATCCAAAAAACTAAATGGCTAAATCTACATTTAATTATGCTACCTTTCTCTTTTTATTGCTTCACATTTCTTCATTTTCACATGGTTATTCTTTAATTTTACTTAATAAATGAAGAGGCCTTTTATTTATTTTTATTTATGCTTTATATTAAATAAATGGTTAATATTTGCAGGGATACGAACTCCTTCACTTGAAAAGAATGGTCCAAATAATCATGGATTGAATAGTACTATATTCTCTTACATTCAATCAACTAATCCTAAGCCACTGAACTCCTTGAAAGAAAGAGCTAATAATGGTTAGTGTCCAAGACTTTATAGTAAATCTAATTGTGGTAAATATTTTAAATTAATTTATGATAAATTTAGTATTGTTGTATTCAAATATATTATACATACATACATACATACATAAATATATAATTAATTGGCAATCTTTTGCAGAAACACAAGTAGAGTTGGTGAAGGAAAATGAAATTTGTCAAAAAGATAGCTCAACCTTTTTTAAGAACTATCTGGCATGCTATCCAGAATATACAGATGATTTGTGTGATGATGTTTGCATTTATGAAGAAGGTTTTGATAGCGGAAAATGTAAGCACCATGAGGATGGTTGTGTATGTTACTACACATGTTGATTACTATCTGTATCAATATACGGGAGAGAATAAACGATGCTCGCAAATCACTGTTCTGTTTTTTTTTTTTTTAATATATTAATAAATATCAAAATATTCTTAAGACACATGCATTTCTTATAAAGGGTTACTTTGTTAGTTTTATTTTTTATAGTCTATAACAAACTACAAAATCAAGAACTCTTATGAAAGGACTGTAGTAAACTCTACAGTACACTTAGTAATCTCTTTATTGATATTATAAAGTGAATAATCCTTCTACATATAGTACCGAACTATTTATAGTGCATACAGTTATAACAAACACCAACACACACTATATGAGTAAACTAATTAGTTACACAGATTATATTCCAGTACATGCGCACACACTGTACACTCTATATATTCCAACAGCCCCCCTTCAAACTGATGGTTTTGGTAAAACCAACAGTTTGACCTTTAATGAATGAAACTGCCCAGTAGGAAGCGGTTTGGTGAGGATATCAGCCAACTGTTCAACAGAGGAAACATGCTCAATAACCAGCTGATGTTGCAGAACTTGTTCCCTAACAAAATGCTGATCAAGCTCAATGTGTTTTGTACGTGCATGTAAAACTGGATTGTGTGCCAAACTCTGTGCACTCAAATTATCACAAAGAAGCACAGGAATAGCAGATATAGGGAGGTGCAACTCAGAGAACAGTGATCGTAACCACAACAATTCTGCAGTAGCCGAAGCCATAGTGCTATATTCAGATTCAGTACTACTACGAGACACAACCTTTTGTTTTGAGGTATGCCAAGAGATGAGATTAGTACCAAGAAAGACACAATAAGCACCAGTTGATCTTCTATCATCCACACAGGATGCCCAATCAGCATCACAATAGGCAGTAAGATGAAACTGATGAGATTTAAAGAAGGACAAACCATGATGAATAGTACCCTTCATATATCTTAAGAGCCGTTTGACAGCAAGCCAGTGAACCTCAGAAGGTTTTGACATAAATTGACAGAGTTTATTCACACTAAAAGCTATGTCAGGCCTAGTTAAAGTGCAATATTGAATACCCCCAACCACACTACGAAACATGCTAGGATCTGTCAATAAAACACCATCATCTTTACTAAGCCCTTTACCACACACCATTGGGGTATCACAGTCTTTGGAATCAAGTAGACCACAACGATCCAAAAGTTCATTGACATATTTCTGCTGATTTAGATGCAACACATCACTAGTAATAGTGACCTCAATACCCAGAAAATAATTCAACATTCCAAGATCCTTCAAAGCAAAGGCAGAATGTAGAGTAGAAATAAGTGCATCAACAGCATTTAGAGAACTACCAGTAAGAACGATGTCATCCACATAAACTAGTAGTACTAAATAGCTTTCGGTAGTATCCTTGATAAACAAAGATGTATCAGCTTTAGATGCAATAAAACCCAATGAAAGAAGAAAGGTACTTAACTTGGAAAACCAAGCTCTTGGAGCTTGTTTCAAACCATAAAGTGCTTTAATCAACTTACACACCAGCCCTTCACCTTGTTCAAAGCCAGGAGGTTGCACCATATAAACATCCTCACTGAGATCCCCATTCAGAAAGGCATTATTAATGTCAATCTGACGAAGTGCCCAGCCCTTAGAAAAAGCCAATGTAAGAACAATTCTGATGGTGGTGTGTTTAATGACAGGGGAAAAAGTCTCAAAGAAATCAACTCCAGCAATCTGTAAAAACCCCTTTGCAACTAATCGTGCCTTATATTTATCCAAGGTCCTATCAGCCTTTAGCTTGACCCTAAACACCCACTTGCATCCAATTGCAGTTTTACCAGCAGGCAGATTAACCAACACCCACGTTCCATTATGTAACAAAGCACTAATCTCAGCTTGCATAGCTGTGTGCCATTCAGGAACTTTAAGTGCATCTTTATAAGACCTGGGCTCAGGTAAAATTGGAGTACCATGCACAAAGAACACCTTGGGCTTAATAATGCCTGACTTAGCTCTAGTCACCATTGGGTGAGAGTTTAAAGGAAAAGATGAAACATTGGGATGAAAGGGTAAGTCAACGATAAGATTTAAAGTATTAGTGGGTGAGGGTACAATATGACAAACTGAGGTGTTAGTAGGAGCTTGTAGAGGGGCAGATATAGCTGTACAAGGCACGGGTGAAACATTGACTGGTAAAGGTGAGGAAATTGGGTCAGTAGATAATGATATATCAGTGGAAGCAGATAAAGAAGTAGACGTTACAGGGAAAGGAGTACATGTGGACAAAATAAGAGATAAAGAAGTAGACAAAATAGGAGACAAAGGAGCAGACTGTGGGGGCACAGATAAGGACGTAGAAGTGGGAACACTTGATAAAGTGTTAGACAAGTTAGGAACAAAAGAAGAAAAAGACAACCATGAAGGAATATGTAGAGTACTAGTAGACACCGAATTTGAACTAGAAGAAAAAGAGAGTGGGCCATACTTAGCATAGGGAAAGTCAGACTCTACAAAAGTAACATGTCTACTAATATAGAACTTGGAAGTAGAAATATCAAAACAAAAGAAACCTTTTTCCTTAGATGCATAACCCATGAAAACACACTCAGAGGAGCGTGGTTGTAATTTGTTTTTATTATAGTCTCTCAAGGAAAACACAAACAACCAAAAGGTTTAAGAAGAGACAAATCAAATGGTTTCTGATACAATAAGTCATAAGAAGAATGATCATTGAGGACCTTAGAAGACAACCTGTTCATAAGATACACAGCTGTTCTGAAAGCATAAGGCCAGAACAAAGTAGGAACTTTAGAGTGAAACAATAGTGCCAATCCCTTTTCAGCAATACGTCGATGTCTACTCTCAACAACTCCATTTTGTGGAGATGTGTGAGGACAAGTACACCTATGAAGAACTCCTTGCTCCTCAAGTGTTCTAATCATAGGTTTGAACTCAGTGCCACCATCAGTTTGAACACACTTAACTGAGGTGGAAAACTGCTTCTCAACCATTTTTTGAAAACAAATGAAGACATGAGAAGTTTGATCTTTTGTTTGTAAAGGAAAAAACCAAACAAAGCTGCTAAAATCATCAACAACAGAGAGAAAATATTTCTCATTATTAAAAGAAAGCTGTGGAGAAGTCCACAGATCTAGATACAACAAAGCAAAAGCATTAGATGATCTTTCATGAGTAGAAAGGAAAGGCAATCTATGAGATTTAGAAAGTTGACAAGAAGAACAAAAAACAGACTCAGGAGTTAGACCTTTATGACTAACACCATACAATTTCATGACTCTAATAGTGGTTTGAAAAGAAGGATGACCAATCTTACAGTGCCATTGATGATAAAGAGCAGCTGGTGAAAGAGAGGAAGCCACAAAAGCACAAGGTGTTGTACAGGAATCCAAAGTGCCCACCGAACCATTGATCTTGTATAACCCATTGTCACTAGTTCCCTGTAACACAACTTTCTTGGAAGTTACATCCTTAACAGCAAATGAATCAGAATTAAATTCAACAAGAACAGCATTATCAGCACATAACTTCTGGACTGATAATAAATTTGATGCAGCATAAGGTGTGTGAAGCAAATTTCTAACAGAAAGTAAACACTCATCGTTGGTTTGTAATACTCCTGAACCAATACTAGAAATTGGAATTTTACTACCATTTCCTACAATTATACCTTCAGACCCAACATATGGGTTGGAATTAGGAACTTGAGTAGCATCTGGAGTTAAGTGATGACTCGCACCAAAGTCAAGCAGCCATGTTGGATTAGTGCAACTTCCTTGCTCCTGAACACTAGCTTGCATTGCAGTGGGTGATCCTTGAACATTTGAGACTTTGCCTTGAAGAGCATCTCTTAGCACGAAACAAGAAGCAGCACCATGCCCAACTTTGTCACAAATCTGACATACAGGCTTCTCAGAAATTATCTTCTTGAAGTTTTTGTTGCCAGAAAAATTCTTTTGAGATTCATTCATTCCAACATTTACTCGACCTGAGCTGCTTTGCTTAAGATATTGATGAAAATTCCAATAAGATCTTCCAGACTGAGATGACTTGTTACTTCCATGAAATTGCTTAGCACCTTGTGATTGATTTCCATATCTTGAAAAATTTGCAGCATTTGCTTGAATGACATTTTCTTGATCAAGATTATCAGCAGCTAATAACATTCTTTCATAACTTTCCAATTGACTATGTAAAGATCCAACTGATGGCCTAAATTGAGTCATATTAAAAGTAGTTTTGAAGGAGATATACCTTGGACCAAGACCATTTAGGATGTAAAGTATAAGTTCTCTTTCTGGAACAATCTCACCTGCAGAGGCTAAATGATCTGACAATGTCTTGGCTTTGAGCATATATTCAGAAACTGTAGAACCACCTTTTTTTAACATTTGAAGCTGACCACGTAACTCCATAATTCTTGATTGCGTTGAGTTAGTAAATCTTTCCTCAAGCGCCACCCATTGCTGTCTAGCTGAAGTACACCCTAGAAGCACTGCGTTCATTCCTGAAGTGACAGAGCTATAAATCCAGCTTCTAACTAATGAATCAAATTGAATCCATGTAGGTAATAGTGTATTTGAAACAAGACCTAGTGAAAGGATTGAGTCTTGGCAAAGAGCCATCAACAAAGCATTCCAACCGATAAGCCATTATAAACGTCAAAAGTTGCTCTCTCCACACCAAATAGTTATGATCATCCAAACGAACTGACAAAGAAATGTTGTTTGGAGGAGAGGTAGATGAACCTTGAGCCAAAATTTCAAGAACTGATAATTCACAATTCTTGACAACAGAATTAGTCACTTGATCACCGACCACAGGAATTCTCACGGATGAACCATTCCTTGGTGCACTGACTGAAGGAGTAGGAGAAGACAAAACCTCTCTGTACGAAGACTTAGAAGCCATAACCACAGATCTCTCAGATCAATGGCTCTGATACCATACAAAATCAAGAACTCTTATGAAAGGACTGTAGTAAACTCTACAGTACACTTAGTAATCTCTTTATTGATATTATAAAGTGAATAATCCTTCTACATATAGTACCAAACTATTTATAGTGCATACAGTTATAACAAACACCAACACACACTATATGAGTAAACTAATTAGTTACACAGATTATATTCCAGTACATGCGCACACACTGTACACTCTATATATTCCAACACAAACATATTTCTTATAAAAAATTGTGTTCTTAATTTCTTATACACAAATAAATATCAAAATATTTATAAAATAAATACACTTGTTCATAATATAATTGATTTGTTAGTTTTATTGTGTACTGTTTTGGATTACTATTCACTTTTTAATATACTAATAAATATCAAAATGTATTTATAATAAATAAATTTTATTATGACTTTTTTCGTATAATAATAAATATCAAAATAAATTTATAATAAATACATTTATTATAAATAATTGTTGGGTAGCATAAACAATATATTCGTTATTCTCCTTTATTTTTTTAGTTTATGTTTGTTTTTATTATCCATTAGTCATTGGTTGTTATCTTCTTCTTTTTTCTTGGACATCAATAAATATCAAATTTACTTATCAAATTTGAATTACTGACTTTTGCTTACGTTCTTTGTAAAAATAATAAAATATTTTAAATTAAGTATTAAAATCATAACATTAAATAGAAGATAAAAAATAAATGTATAATCTAACAAATTATATATAAATTATATGTTAATTTAAATAATTATTTTAAAATAATTAATTTTAAAAATGCAATTATATTATATGTAGCAACTTGTATATGCACTAGTTCAAAATTATTTATATATAAAAGTTTAAATCACATGTCGAAAAAAAAGTACCCTATACATTTAGATAAAATATAACTTTTCCGACATTTTTATATTCTAATAAGTATTTTATCCTTTATTTCTTTTAGAACTTAGAAGGGAAAAAAAAAAATGTCTGCACACGTTAAAAATAATTTCAAAATTCAAAGAGTCAATACTTATCATACCTATTTTTGATATATATATATATGTAAACCTTTTGGTTAAAGAATTTTTATAATAAAGAATCTCTAATTAAAAGCTTATGGTTAACATTTTATTTTTTATTTAATATACATTCGATCAAATATATTATAAAAATTCTACAAAATTTTTTTTTTTTTGAAAAGTTAGTATTCTTTTAACTAGTAATATACAATATTACAAATAAATAATAAACTCTATTTGAATAGAGCATTAAAAAATTGAAATAAACTCTATTTGAATAGAGCATTAAAAAATTGACATTTTCTACGCGAAATCTTATGATTTAAATCTTCACTTTAAATTAGTTTTATAAAAGATCATGTCGTTGTCGTACAGTGATACTAAACTTTAAATTTTTTGTGAGGTTTGCAAATTTAAAGTTATGGATTTGATCTCTTGTATATATGAGTTATGTATATTTAAAAAATTTAGTACAATTTGATAAAATTATTGTAATATAATAAATAGAGAGTTCAACGTTGAATTATTCTTTCTCATTTTTTTTTAGCATAATGTAAAGATAATATTAAAGGAAGATGATTTCGTGGTAATTTCATTGACTAATCAGAAATATATACAGAAGTTAATTATGCATTTGCCTAATACAATTATGGAAGCTAATTATGCACCTGCCTAATACAATTATAGAAGCTAATTATGCACTTGCCTAATATAATTATGGAAGCTAATTATGCACTTGCCTAATACAATTATTTACATTAATTCTTACACACCCCCGCAGTTGAAGCGGGAGGTTGCCGTATGCTGAGACTGTCGCGAAAATCTTCAAATAGAACCAATGGAAGCCCTTTCGTGAAAATATCTGCAATTTGATAACGCGACGGGACATGTAAGACACGTACTTGTCCACGAACAACCTTTTCGCGAACAAAATGAATATTCATCTCAATATGTTTAGTGCGCTGGTGTTGAATAGGATTGCCAGAAAGATAAACCGCACTAACATTGTCACAGTAGACCAATGTAGCTTTATGAATAGGACATCGAAGCTCCAGAAGAAGGTTTCGTAACCAACAAGACTTAGAAACTACATTTGTGACCCCTCGGTATTCGGCTTCGGCACTAGAACGAGATAAAGTTGCCTGTCGTTTAGAGGACCAAGAGATCAAATTATCACCAAGGAAAACGCAATAACCAGATGTTGATCGTCTGGTATTTGGACATCCACCCCAATCAGCATCAGTATAAGAAAAAAGAGTGGTTGTTGAGGATGGATAAAGATGCAATCCATAATTCAGAGTGTCCTAAATGTAGCGTATAATTCGATTGAGAGCAAGTATGTGTTCCTCCATCGGATTATGCATGAATAAGCAAATTTGTTGCACAGCATATGATATGTCGGGCCTTGTGAAGGTTAGATATTGGAGGGCACCTGCAAGGTTGCGATAATGTGATGCATCATCATAAGGTGTGCTAGAAGTAGCACTTAGCTTCGGTTTAGTATCAACCGGAGTCGTAGTTGGCTTACAAGAAGACATGCCAGCTCGTTCGATGATTTCTTCTGCATATTTTTTTTGAGATAAAAATAGACCACCTGCATGATGAGTTACAGCTATACCCAAGAAATAATTCAATGGCCCCAAGTCTTTTATGGCAAATTCTGAACTGAGATGTGACATGATAGATTTGCGAAGATCATCAGAGGAGGCAGTTAATATAATATCATCTACATACAGAAGAATGTAAGAATTATGCACTTACCTAATACAATTATTTACATTAGTTCTTACAAATATCATAATAGCAACAACTCTTATTGGGTTCGAATCATGTTTTGCCTAATGTATATAATATTTATTCATTATGCTTATCTTGTCAATCATATCTTAACACATGCAAAAGTCATGCAATTTAATTTTTTTTTAAGTAACACTGTATAACATATTATAAAGACAGTATCTCATTTTCAAAAATTAATTTAAAGAAAGAAGAATGTCTAACTGCATATAAATATTATAACAATTAAGTAAATTAATAATTTAAGATACAAATACAAATACAATATTCATCCTTACGAGCAAATCTAATTTTCATATTGTCTGCAAATTAACATTCTTATTCTGATACCATGTTAAATAGGTTGAGTTTTACTCTTAAAAGCTAGCTCAAATAAGAAAGATTTTCAACCACATATATCATTATAGCAGCTAAATAAATCAATAATATGATATACAAATACAAATACAATATCATAATAATTTAAAATGTTGTGAAAAATATACACAAACAAATAAAGATATTTTTAAAAAGTTAGTCAATTTTGAATTTGTATATAATATTTTAAATCAAACAATTAATAATTTAAATATAAACTAAATATATAAATATTGATTAGTGTATTCATTGGATTAGCAAAAAAAAATTGTACTCATCGTGACAACCAAAACGTTTGGCATGACGATCATGTGATGTCTTCATGCAACTCTTACAAAAAAACAAATAAAAATTATTAGTAAAATTTAAAAATATAAATATAAGCGTAAATACATAAGTGCAAATTATAATTAGCACATGATAAATTTATAATAAATACGCATATAATTTGGTGTAGTATATTAAAATAGTTGAGCTTAAGTAATTCACTATTTACAGTTTAATCAAATTATTAAAAAATAAATTTTATTTTAATTTCAAATTAGTTTTTAAAAAAATTAAATATTTGAAGAAAAAAGTTGATGTATTTATCATTCAATTACTAATTTTCTATTAAAAAGTTTCTTTTTCTTCCTTTTTTGAAATATTATAATTTAGATCAATAATTTTTTAATAATTGGCTGATTTTTTTATTCCCTTTCTCTTGGGCATTTGTACGCTTATAAGGGCTTTTTTATTTATTTATTTTCTTGAACATTTATAAGGGCTTTTGGAGTCTATCTCCTTTTGTAGAAGATTAGTTAAATTCACTTGCTATACAATAAAAGTCATTAACTTTTTTGAAAGAGCATTTTAGTTCTAATTGGGCCACTAAAATTAAACTTTTTTTTTTTATAAAAAATATTTTAGTATTTTTGCTTTTAAATAGAGCATTAAAAATCATCCTACATTATTTTTTTTTATAACAAATTAAGGGTTAATTGACTTATGGTGCTCCTTTTTTAAGAAGTTAAGTGAGTTAGAGTTTGTTAGTTTATGCCTCTAATATATTGTAAAAGCACTTCTAACAATAAAAAATGTTTTAATATCAAACATGAAAAAATTATCAAAAATATTTGCAGCGCTTAGAGAACACAATTTGTGCTTCTAAACATAATTACGTATAATACATTTCTTTTTAAAATTAATTTTTTTAAATCATATCTATTTAAAATCACTTTTAACATATAAATGTAAATACAAATAAATTGAGATTCTAATTGAAAGATAAAACAATTGACAATGTTAATACTTTAAGAGCATAATTTTAAATTTGAAAACATACATGGTCACTTTAATAAATAAATAAATAAAAAATAGACCTACTAAATTATAGATATTACCAACTAAAGAGCTCCACTACTTTTTTATGATAATTTTATGTGACTTATCATTATCTCATCCAAAGGATGAGAAAATAATAATTAGTATGTCACATAAGTGATTTAGACACCCATTATCTACTTTTATTTTAATCAAAATTACTAATAATTTAGTAGGAATAGAAAAAAAAAATTACGGCCGTAACCAGGGCCAGACTTGTGAAGGGGCTGGAGAGGGGGCTTGAGCTCCAACTGATTTTTTTTTTTTAAATTAAAATTACCAATTTATTCCTTAACCTAATATTACCTCACCCCCACCTCACGTCTCCATTCCAGCTTGCCTGCTCGCGCCTCGCGTTTTTCAGTTCTCTTCTCATGCCGCCTCCAATCGCGCTCGCCAATGCCAAGTTTGTGTCTCTCGCTTAGCCCAGCCTCCAGGTGGTCAATGCCTTACGTGCGCCGATTCAAAGCAACAACCTCCTCTAGCCTCTAGCCTTCAACGCCTTACGCCTCCAGCTCCAGCCTTGCCTTCAACTGTTTTCTGTTCAATGCCTCCACTCCAGGCTCCAGCCGTCAACTTGTCACCGCGGCATCGCCCACCAGCAACAGCCAACAGCCACTCCAGTCAAGTCAGTCACGTGACGTCCACGAGCCAGTAACTTATAATTTATGAAATATATTATTTTTTGTCCTGATTAATATGCTTAATATTAATAATATTATTAGATAAATAATTTGCATTTTATATATAGGTTGATTGGTTGAAATAATTTTTATTTAATTATATATTTACATGTTAATGATAATAACATATTGTGATACAACTGTTGAACTGATTTATAATATTTTAAATTTTAAATTTTTGTTATTATATTGTGGTAATAATCAATTAATTAGGTTAATTTATATATGGGCTGATTGACTGAAATAATTTTTATTTAATTATATAATTACATGTTAATAATAATAACATATTGTGATACAACTGTTGAACTAATTTTTAAAATTTTAAATTTACTATTTTTGTTATTATATTATGGTAATAATTAATTAATTAGGTTAATAAAATAAAAAATAAATGTAAGTATAATTGTAAATAATATAATAACATAAATTTAATATTTGAAAGAGTGAATATTTTTTAATATTTAGAGATATATTTTAATAGACTTTGATAAACTAAAGATTAAACAATACTTTAATATTTGTAAATTTTTATTAGGTGATATGTTATAATAGAACATGAACGTGAAAACTCAAAGTTGACCAAAACTCTTCATTCATTTTTTAAGAAAATGGAAACAAATTCAAAAAAATCAAGTGTGTTTATTGATTCTCCAAGTGTTGATGAAACTTATTGTTCTAAATTTCAAAGAACTAAACTTGGAAGAAATGATACTCCTTCTCTTCAACGAGATCCAAGTTTGCGTTGTCCAATTTGGTTATATCATGTTAATGAACAAGATGATATTCGAAGGAAATATATTAACATGGGACTATATCAACTCAAATTGGATTATGTGGACTTTGTGGGTGGTGGACTTGGATTATTTATGGGTTTGTTTCTTGGGGCATTAGACAATCCTATTATGCAGGAGGAGATGACTACTAGGCAGCAAATTGCTTTTACAGAAAAGCAAATGGGCAGGAGAAGCTGGAGTTCTATGAAAGGATTTGCAATCATGGGATTGGTTTTCTCAGCTGTTGAGTGTGTTGTGGAAAAGGTGCTCGATCTGGAGAATGCCCAAACACTGTGTTAGAACTTACATATAAGGTTGAATTATCAAATCTTTAGACTGACCTTGTTTTTTAGTTTTTAGGAGCGAGCCAAGCATGATACTACGAATACAGTTGTTGCAGGCTGTGTTACTAAAGGTGCAATATCAGCAAAAGGTAAAGATTCTTTGTGATGCTGACTCTTTACTCTTTATGATCTCTCTGTCTTCGTTCCACAACATGTCTATACAATATGCTTTCAAAGTAAAGCGACTAAAATATATCTACTATAGCGTTTCAATTGAAAGTAAAATGACTAAAGTTCCCCCGACTTCTCGAGCAAAAACTTAAGTGATATTGATATACTGTTATATTAAGGCCTCACTATTTGCAGATAAAACCTATATGGGAATAAAAGGACAGAGATTAGTAGGAATGTTGTACTACTACTCAGCCATATAGTTGATTATCTTTAATTTTTTTTTTTTTTTGTTGTAGTTTGCTCTCTGCTTCTTTTTCCCTTCATGTGTTATTTGTTACCTCACTTGTGATGTTGTTATAGGTGGTCCAAAAGCTTCATGCGTCGGTTTTTCCAGATTCGCAGCATTTTCGGTAGTCATAGAGAAGCTTTTTGGATGGACATGATTGAACATACATACATTGATTTCACAAGAATTAGTTATAGTAAAAAATAGAGGACATACCTACACCAATTTCGCAAGCAGCCGAGAAAATAGTAGAAATGTAGGTCACAGTTTATAATACTTGTCTTTAAATTTTTACCCATTGTTGAAGGGAGATTATGAGGGAGTATACAAGATAATTTGATTATGTACTACTAATGTAAAATATTGTAGCCAATATATTTGAACGCTTATGTGTTCTAGTCTCAAGAAATTGAATGATTGAAATATCCACTTTGTGTAGCATTTGAATGGAAAGCTGGACAATAAAGGTTCCATAATTATTTAATTTAAGTAGTTTAGTTCTAAAATTATTACATTAAAGTATTAGAAGTCCTATAATTTTTTGAAAAAAAATGTCACAGTAGTCTCGTTATTATGTATCAACGAGAACTTTAGTCCTATAATTTTTAAGTTGAGTATCTATAATTTATTTCTTTATGAAAGTTAGGTACTAAAAGTCTCCAGTTTTAATATTTTTATTATACTAAAAATACTTAATTTAAAAAATTATATGACTAAAATTGTTTATTTTTCATAATAACAGAA
Organism: Elaeagnus macrophylla; assembly: GCA_029378325.1. Lineage (NCBI taxonomy): Eukaryota > Viridiplantae > Streptophyta > Magnoliopsida > Rosales > Elaeagnaceae > Elaeagnus > Elaeagnus macrophylla. The sequence continues at coordinate 25,216,665 of CM055648.1, read as the reverse complement.
TTTATAATGTCTAACTTATAAATTATAGGACTAAAATATCTATTTTAAAAAATTATAAGACCTCTGATACTTAGTCTAATAATTATATGACTAATGTGCTCAAAATTATGAAATATCTACTGACATTTTCCCCATATGAATGGACTATTATGGTAAAAATTAATTGTACTTTACTTATTAGTGCAGTGGTCCGGGATAAAAGTCATTAATTTCTCAAAGTCGAGCATTACAAATTGCATAATTCTTAAAAATAAATACTTTAATATTATTATTATTAGTTTGGATATTTTAGTATTATAATTATGAAAATGAGTACTATTTAATATTGTATTTACAAAAAACTGATGGAAAATAATAGGTGCCACAATTTTCATGATTATGGAGCTGGAAGAGCCTCAGTTTCAATAATTACATGGATATAAATGTCACAAGTTTTTTTACTAATTATTAATTTAGAGAGAGAAATTTTTTTCTTTAATCTTTAATCTTTAATCTTTATTGACATTGAGACAATGTTTGTGCGCATGTAGTACATGTTGAAAATTTTTATGGTATTTTCACATACTAATTCAATAAGTGATATAAATTGCTTTACTAAATTATAATTTTTCATAATAAAAACAGAGAAAATGTTATCGTAATCCATAATACAATAATCTTGAGAAGGAAATAACTATAGAGGTCTTTGTCCATGGGCATTTGTCAGCTGCTTCAAGATAAACTATTCGAGAGGCTAATTGTTCATGAAGAATAAAAAAATATATATTTAAATACTTTTTTTTTTTTTTTGGTAATTTTTTCATTTTAATATTACATTATTTGATTGCATATATTTGACAAAACTGGAATAATGTTGATCGGCCAAATACTCTTCAATGGTATTATCGATTGATTTACAATTTTCCTTTTGTTGTAATCATATCCATAATATTATGTTTTCCTATATAAACACCCTATTTCATCACATAAAATAATATCCAAAAAAACTAAATGGCTAAATCTACATTTAATTATGCTACCTTTCTCGTTGTACATTGCTTTTTATTGCTTCACATTTCTTCATTTTCACATGGTTATTCTTTAATTTTACTTAATAAATGAAGAGGCCTTTAATTTATTTTTATTTATGCTTTATATTAAATAAATGGTTAATATTTGCAGGGATACGAACTCCTTCACTTGAAAGGAATGGTCCAAATAATCATGGATTGAATAGTACTATATTCTCTTACATTCAATCAACTAATCCTAAGCCACTGAACTCCTTGAAAGAAAGAGCTAATAATGGTTAGTGTCCAAGACTTTATAGTAAATCTAATTGTGGTAATTATTTTAAATTAATTTAGGATAATATATAATTGTGACAATTATTGAGTAGATTCTCTTCATAACATATAAAAATAATATTATATATCATTTACTTAATTAATTTTATTAAATGGTAATTAGAATGAATTTAAAAATTAAATATGTAAATCATTTACAGAATTAATCATAACCAAATAAATTAATTAATTTTATGGATAAAATTTAAGGTTATTTTTCTATGTTATTTGTATATGTTAAAAAGGTATTAATATGACACGTGGTAAAAAAAATTTATGTTAATAAATATGCAAACAAGACATGACAAGTATGTTACTTGCATTTCTTATCAAAAAAAAAAAAAGAGTATGTTACTTGCATTGTGTCCTACAAAAAGAGTATATAATTTTTTGTGGATATTGTAAGATTGTACGTTCAACTCTATCAATATATGTGTGTGTGAGTTTAACTATTATTTAAAAAAATATTAAATATTAAATTAGATATTGTATTAATGAATTTGAGAAAAATCTAAACATGATAAATTTATGAATTATTGACATACATGATATAGTATGGTATGATATATTATTATAATTAAATTGGTTGAATTATATCAAATAAATTATTGTCATGTGTTTATGATAAATTTAGTATTGTTGTATTCAAATATATTATACATACATACATAAATATATAATTAATTGACAATCTTTTGCAGAAACACAAGTAGAGTTGGTGAAGGAAAATGAAATTTGTCAAAAAGATAGCTCAACATTTTATAAGAAATTTTTGCAATGCTATCCAGATTATACAGATCATGCGTGTAATGATGTTTGCATTTGGGATGAAGGTTTTGATAGTGGAAAATGTAAGCACCATGAGTATGGTTGTATGTGTTACTACACATGTTGATTACTATATGTATCAATATAAGGGAGAATGCCCGCAAATCACTGTTCTGTTTTTTTTTTTTTTTCATACGTTAATAAATATCAAAATATTCTTAAGACACATGCATTTCTTAGAGTTACTTTATTAGTTTTATTTTTTATAGTCTATAACAAACATATTTCTTATAAAAAATTGTGTTCTTAGTTTCTTGTACACAAATAAATATCAAAATATTTATAAAATAAATACACTTGTTTATAATATAATTAATTTGTTAATTTTATTGTGTACTGTTTTGAATTATTATTCACTTTTTAATATACTAATAAATATCAAAATGTACTTATAATAAATAAATTTTATTATGACTTTTTTCATATAATAATAAATATCAAAATAAATTTATAATAAATATATTTATTATAAATAATTGTTGGGCAGCATAAACAATATATTCGTTATTCTCCTTTATTTTTTTAGTTTATGTTTGTTTTTATTATTTGCATTAGTCATTGGTTATTATCTTCTTCTTTTTCCTTGGACATCAATAAATATCAAATTTACTTATTAAATTTGAATTACTACTTTTGCTTACGTTCATTGTAAAAATAATAAAATATCTTAAATTAAGTATTAAAATCAAAACATTAACACAAAATAGAAGATAAAAAATAAATGTATAATCTAGCAAATTATATATAAATTATATGTTGATTTAAATAATTATTTTAAAATAATTAATTTTAAAAATGTAATTATATTATATGTAATAACTCGTGTATGCACTAATTCAAAATTATTTATATATAAAAGTTTAAATCAGGACAAAAGTACCCTGTACTTTTAGATAAAAATATAACTTTTTCTATATTTTTATATTCTAATAAGTATTTTATCCGATATTTCTTTTAGAACTTAGTAGGAAAAAAAAAAGTCTGCACACGTTAAAAATAATTTCAAAATTCAAAGAGTCAATACTTATCATACCTAACTTTGATATATATGTAAACCTTTTGGTTAAAGAATTTTTATAATAAAGAATCTCTAATTAAAAGCTTATGGTTAACATTTTATTTTTTATTTAATATACATTCTATCAAATATATTATAAAAATTCTACAATTGTTTTTTTCTTTTTTAAAAGTTAGTATTCTTTTAACTAGTAATATACAATATTACAAATAAATAATAAACTCTATTTGAATAGAGCATTAAAAAATTGACATTTTTTACGCGAAATCTTATGATTTAAATCTTCACTTTAAATTAGTTTCATAAAAGATCATGTCGTTGCAGTACAGTGATAATAAACTTTAAATTTTTTGTAAGGTGTGCAAATTTAAAGTTATGGATTTGATCTATTGTATATATGAGTTATGTATATTTAAAAAAATTAGTATAATTTGATAAAATTATTGTAATATAATAAATAGAAAGTTCAACGTTGTAATATAATAATTTGATAAAAAAATTGTACTCATTGTGACAACCAAAACGTTTGGCTTGACAATCATGTGATGTTATCTTCATGCAACTCTTACATAAAAACAAATAAAAATTATTAGTAAAACTTAAAAATATAAATATAAGAGTAAATACATAAGTGCAAATTAGTAATTAGCACATGATAAATTTATAATAAATACGCATATAATTTGGTTTAGTATATTAAAATGGTTGAGCTTAAGTAATTCACTATTTACAGTTTAATGAAATTATTGAAAAATAATTTTTTTTTTTAATTTCAAATTAATTTTTTAAAAAATTAAATATTTGAAGAAAAAAGTTGATGTATATATCATTCAATTACTAATTTTCTATTAAAAAGTTTTTTTTCTTCCTTTTTTTGAAATATTATAATTTAGATCAATAATTTTTTAATGATTGGCTGATCTTTTTATCCCCTTTCTCTTGGGCATTTGTACACTTATAAGGGCTTTTTATTTATTTATTTATTTTCTTGAACATTTATAAGGGCTTTTGGAGTCTATCTCCTTTTGTAGAAGATTAGTTAAATTCACTTGCCATACAATAAAAGTCATTAACTTTTTTAAAAGAGCATTTTAGTTCTAATTGGGCCACTAAAAGTAAACTTTTTTTATAAAAAATATTTTAGTATTTTTGCTTTTAAATAGAGCATTAAAAATTATCGTATATATATATATATATATATATATATATATATATATATTTTATAATAAATTAAGGGTTAATTGACTTATGGTGCTCTTTTTTTAAGAAGTTAAGTGGCTTAGAGTTTTTTAGTTTATGCCTCTAATATATTGTAAAAGCACTTCTAACAATAAAAAAAAAAAAGTTTAATATCAAACATGAAAAAATTATCAAAAATATTTGCAGAGTTTAAAGAACACAATTTGTGCTTCTTAACATAATTACGTATAATATATTTCTTTTTAAAATTATTTTTTTTAAATCACATCTATTTAAAATCACTTTTAACATATAAATATAAATACAAACAAACTGAGATTCTAACTGAAAGATAAAACAATTGACAATGTTAACACTTTAAGAGCATAATTTTAAATTTCAAAACATACATGGTCACTTTAATAAATAAATAACTTAAATTATAGATATTACCAACTAAAGAGCTCCACTACTTTTTTATGTGACTTATCATTATCTCATCCAAAATAATAATTAGTATGTCACATAAGTGATTTAGACACCCGTTATCTACTTTTATTTTAATCAAAATTACTAATAATTAAGTGGGAATAGAAAAAGAAATTTCTACGGCCGTAACTACCCAACATAGATTAGAAATTATTTCTACGGCAAAGATGTTCGAAGAAAGCTGAAGAATCCACAATACCAAGTCGAATAAAAGTATTAATTACCTAAAATAGCATTATTATGTAGCTCACTCATATTTTCCCAATAATTGTGGTACGATTGGGTTTTGCTAGCGTGATATTACCTCTCTTCCTTATTATCTCATGCACGGCGTCATTAAACTTGGCTCAAGATCGTTGATGGCGGACGTTCATATGAAAGAGGTTGAGGCCTTTGCATTTCAGGCCGAGATTAATCAGCTTCTCAGCCTTACTATCAATACCTTCTAAAGCAACAAAGGGATTTTTCTTTGAGAGCTCATCCGTAATTTTTTTGATATACATTTTCTCTTCTCATTTCTTCCAATTAATGCTTCTCTTCAATTGGACTTTTCGTGTTTTGAATAGTCTATCTTTGCAATTAAATATGTTTGGACAACATTAATATGTATTATTTGTTGAATCACATTACTAAAGATATGATGACTTTTGATCTTTGATAAGATTAATTGTTGGAGAGTTTGAAATAGTTATTGTATCTATTGAACTTGCTTTTGCATCATGTTTATTTTATCATATTTTGTTTGTTTATCATGGACTGACAAATATGTAACATAACATGTAATATTTATTTTTATTTTTAAATATAACATTTTACATTCACTCACGTCCAACTTGATCTTTTATGTAAAATATTAAATCCACCTTTAATAATATTGCCAGAGTTTCAATAAAGTCTCCGGGCAAAAATGGTCACCAGCAATGGCCCATGATGTGTGCAAGTATAAATTCTGTTCGGTTAACGTTGGTTTTGGTTAGATTTAGTCAAGGATATTTTCGTAAATTGCACTTTAAATTTGGAAGTGAAGCTGTTTATAGTTTGAGAAAATTGTATTATTTATCTAAAATGGCTATGTAACAATTTGACCATATAATAGAATTGAATATAAAAATAATAATATTACATTTATAATTTATTTAAGCAAAATAATCAAATTAAAAAAATAATATTAAAATAAAGACTATAAAATTTTATATAAAGTAAAATTAAAAAATAATTTTTTTTATTATTAAAAAAATAAAATAAAAAAAAATCATAAATAATTATACAATTTATAAAAAATAAAATAAAACATTACATAGTATTCTTAAAGACTGCAAATATAACAAAGTTTACAATTACTGTTATAATCTTTTTACATTACATTTTAAAATACAATCAAATTAAAGACAGTAATACATTTTATATATATATATATATATATATATATATATATATATGAATAAAAAGCATTAAACAATCGTAAAAATTTATACATACTAGATATTTATGCCTATTTACATGTGTAACTCGGTGTACGGAGGTCCATATTACGACATAGCTTCAATCCTAAACCCAACGGCCCATTTGAAACCACTTCACCACAAGGGTCAAAGGTTCTTTTAATTGAGCCACCCAAAGCAACTTGAGGCCTTTGACAGCCTCCATAAAACTTTAAAAAAAATACTATTATTGTGTTTCAGATACTAATACATGGCACTCAAAACAATTCTTGTCAAACACCCAACAACTCTAAAAACCACATTTATCCAAACGACTTCTAATAAGTACATCCTAATGTACACTTGTATAATTTCACTAGGGAAGCTGATGATAGCATGAGGAATAAACCTTTTCTTAATTTAAATTACACAATCTCAGATTCCACCATTGACTTGAAAGTTGGAATCCACAACAAATACTGTTTTTTTCTTTTGAACAAACAGTACACTGAATGAAACTTTGACTTGAAGCAGAAAAATTAAGAAAATTATGGCCCTACTAGAACTAGGCAATTGATACCCAACTAAACACAGACTAACAGTACATAAAAATAAACAGAAAAAGAAAGATGACCTACATTCAATCAAACCAAAAATAATAGGAGATTTTAAAATATCAATAGCATTAATTAAAATTGAATGTTACATGCAAGGATCACTATTTCCCAAGTATTCCTCTTCATCCCTAGTAAACAAGCACTCAAGTTTCTGAGTACAAAAAGAAATTTTAAATCAACATATCCTCTTAAATCCCCAAAAACGAACAAGAGGTCAAGAACTATCAAGATCTCCCACTAATTTTTTACCAAAGATGATAAAGAATAAAAGAGAGATAATGGAAGCATAACATTTTGAGTTACATAATCATCGAAAACGTTGCTCTAAGCATAGAAGTAAATTTGATAAAATCATGTAAGACCTAAATTTTGAAATATTAGAAGCAAAACGATGCCTAAACTGGGGTTTTTTAAAAATCCATATAACCCAGAGGTATTCTTACCTTTCTAACTTATGTCGTAAGAATAAATGGTAAATTGAATTAACTTCTCTGAGTGATTTCCTCTCTCCAATTAGCTGCCTTGCTCATTCTGTATTACACATTCCTTCACACCCACCCCCAACAAAAATCTGGGAAAAAAAATAGGCATATGTTATTTACCAAAAACATTTTTGTAGTTAGATACCTCAGGGGGGGGACACATTGAAACTGATTTTAGTTTTGTTGAGCCACAAGATTATCAAGTTGCATTTGTTCGAGCCATGCACCCAGCACAGCATGATCAACTGAATCCATCTGAGAAGTGACACTCAAACCCTCTTTGGATGATGCATTAGCTGTAACACTTGTGCCAGAGCTTGATTGCTTTTCTTTCATTTCAGTTGGAGACTCTTTCACAAGTGACTGAACCCATGAGAGATCTGGCTCCTCTCCATTATTCCCAAGCTCAAACGAAGAGGATCTACGAAGCTTACCAAGTTCATCAGCACTAACTGCCCAATCTGCTTTCCCATTGGAGGGACCCCATTTCGACCATGAATTTCCAGGAGAACCAACATTGGAAGCAGAGCTAGATCCTAATTCCCGCGAACTGAGACTACGAAACTGTTGATGCTTCTCATGTTGTGCTAACATAGACATCCGAGCACTCATGGGTGAGATAGGTTCCATACTTCTGGGAGACATCCTACCAGATTGGACCCCAAAAGAAGCCTGCAATAGAGAGTGATCAACATTTTTGGGTGAGAAACTCGTATTGATTGGAGAAAGCATGCTCTGCTGCTGTTGAAACTGATTGAAAACTGCTGATTTGTGGGTTGGGGAGAAAACAGCAGATGCCAATGATTGATCAGAGTATCTAGGCGAGGAGCTCTCTGCAGTAAATAGATCATCAAGATTTGATGGAGTTAGGCTCTTCAGTCGACCAGAGCGATTCAGAGAATTAGAACTCATAGATGGCTGTGAAAGGCAAGAAAAATCCTTTAAAAGCTGCTGTTGCTGCAAATCAAAATCTGCCATTAAATCAAAGTCATCTGCTGGTATGTCTCTAGCATTAAGCGAAGATCTCAACCGACTAGACTGGAGATTGCTGCCTGGGAGATGCAATGCAGGAACGTTTGGTTGGGACCAACCCATATTAGAATTTGATATACCATTTGTAGATGGAGACATAGGTGGAGTGAATGGCGAAGGAGACATGACAGACATGGACGAGGGAGAGCCAGGCAATAGGCTCATAGCAGCAGCAAAATCCATTGCTGCACCACCAGAAGAACCTGTGCGAGGAGAAGGAACAGCAGAACCTGTAGAGACATACAATGGCCTGAGTTCTTCAGCAGTGTGAGCAAAAAAGCAGACTCTCCTTGCACAACTTGTTCCATCCTTGCAGAGACGGGTACGATACTGAGCTGGGTGTAACCAGCACTCAAAAACCCCATGAGCATATTCACACATGTCTCCACGTCTGCAAGCCCCTTTCCGGAAAGCAGGACAGGGGACACAGCTATAATGAAACTTTCTAGGGTCCCTTCTTCGAGCATTTTCTCCGGGATGGACAAAAGGACATTCAGTCCAATCATGGGAGTAGGCACGTGAACAAGGCCTCACCTTGAATGAGTACATTCGAAATTCATCTGTAGAATAGATGCTGTTCTTGATGTCTGGAAGAGAGGGATCAACAGGGTATTCTCTCTTCTCTGATGCAGAAGAAACAGGATGTTCATTGAACCTCGACTTTGTTGGTGAAGAAACAATATCGAAACCAGATGGGGACCCATTTTCTGGGGAAGACGAAAGAGGAGGTGAACTTGTGTTCAAAGCAGGTCTTGTTGAAACAGTCGACGACTGTTTAACAGGAGAACCTTCGGTCTTAAGGAGTTCTTGAAGAGTTGCTTTTACATCATCCAACTTAGGTGAAACAACTATAACATCAAAAGGATGCTGCCCATTTCCATCAACCAAATTTGGATCAGCACCAGCTGCTAAAAGCACTTTTACAACATCAACAGCATTCTCCGCTCCACCAGAGGCAGCACAATGAAGTGCAGTGCTTCTGTCAAGACCACAGGATCGATGCACCTCAACACCCAATGAAAGAATCAGCTTAATCACATCAATGCTGCCATATGTAGCAGCAACCAGCAAAGGAGTTCTCTGCTCATTGACCATCTTGCTTTGAACCCTTCTGGCGAGTATACCATAGACCAATTTCATCAATACATGATGGGTCACGCTCTATTGACCTTTTGAAGGACTCAATGTCGTTGTTTGCAGCAAACTCCAACAAACTGGCAAAAGTATCTTCAGTTTCAACAGTTAAGTGATTCATGGCTATTTAGGGTAGTTATTTTTGTCCAAGATATGATAAAAAAAGAAAAAGAAAAAAGAAGAAGATGGTTCTGAGGAAGAAACGAATCTTAATCACTCCAATCCAGAACGCATGATTTCTTCACAAAAAGCAGCTGAAAAACAGTAAAACCCAATAAACCAATTAGACTCCAAGTAAACATCAATCATTTGTATTAAGCTAAAGTAAAGATGAATAAATAAGGAATCTAACTAATAATAATCCAGTTCTCTTCAAATCATTTGAAAAGGGGAAAGAAAAAAGAAAAAAACTGGAGCCAAATGAATGTAATAAGAAAACACACGACAAATTATGTGCCAATAAAATTTTACAAAAAGTTAAAACATCATACAACATAGCAAGATAAACATACAACACAGTACCAATTTAATCACAGAATTGAATATATTCAATCAACCTATGCTGGTTTCTTGCAAAATAAGAACGATGGAGGCCACCAACTAATTATAATCCCATTGAGCATCTTTTCTTTGCTTGTGTACAGACAAGAAGTAGAAGGATCAAGGATATAAAATATGTCCAACAATAAAAAATAAAAAATAAAAAATATTATTGTATCTTTGGAATCTTATGGAATAATTAGGATATATCACCCAATTTAGGCTCTTCGCGTAGAACACAGAAGGAACACGTCGCCAAAAATAAAGGGCAAAAAAGAGAAGTAAGAACAATATGCTGGTTTGGTCAGGAAAATATAGGAGGCTAAGGAAACTAATACTACGGAATTAGGAATTCTAAGTCTTTGGATAGCTTAACAAACATGAATCAAGACGCTTTCATCTTCGACAAAACAAAAGAAAAAGGAAAGTTCATTTTTTTATGAGGGATTTACTGAACAATTAGCCTTTTTTTTTTTTAACTAACAGTCAAATATCAAAATACCAAAAGCGATCTGCAAGCAAGAGACCAAAGTCAAAATAATTTGAGATTATTTCTTCCACAACGAAGATGGAAAAAATGAGAAAAGTTATTTCATCGCATGGTGATTAATGAAGTGGGAATAATCATAACCCCGATCTTCCTGTAAATTAATCACCTGTATCCTCCAGAGAAAGTTCAAAAGAGATACCGATAATGAAAAATCCTAAAAAAATTACAACATAATAGCTTGAACTAAATATCAATCTTAGTCAAACAACCTAGATGCTTAAAACAAAATACATATAAAAGCTTTCAGCAAACAAAATAATCAAAGAGAAAATCACGGATCGGAACTTACAAACTCCGAATTAAAGCCCAAACCATAACTATTTCTAGCTAAAACAAGTGGGGAAAAATGATCAACAGATTTCAACAGAGAAAAAAGGCATAGTTTTAAAGATCAAGCAAAAAGAAGTAATAACTTGAGACTAAAGTCCACTGCACTGCATGTATAGAGTATCTTCTAATAAAATCACAACAAATCTTACCAAAATCTTCCAGCTAACGAAGGGACACCATCGAAATTCAAGCGAAGTGATAGTGACGCAGATCTCAAAATTACAAAACAACTAAAGATGTTTGGATTCCGAGAAAAACTTCTCTTTCAGAGAGCAACAGAGTCTTCAAGAAGGAAACTGGAGGCTCCTTGTTCTTCCATCTCTAATTCTTATGCTATGCTTTTTTCATTGAAATAAACTAGAAAAAAAAATTAAAATAAATAATTTTTTTTTTATTATTATTATTATTATATTTTTCTGGGTAGAAAAAGAGTAAGCGCACTGACTATGACTCTTTGATTACTGTTCTTATGAGCATGGCAATATTTGTTGTACCAATAATTTAGTGCCACGTAAGAAATAAGTGGACATATACGTCAATGTTGTTAAAGATAAGGCGGTTACAGTAAATTAATAATTATAATTGTAAGCTTGTGATTGGTGTTTGGAACTAGAGTAAAATAATAATAAACAGAGTAAAAAACGCTCTTTGTATCGAACTTAACCTTGTCTTTGTAGTCAAATTCCATAGAAATTCAACCTAAATTCACCTTACATGAAAAGTTAAATTTTGAAGGAAATGATCAACTGTATGTGAAGCTAAAAAAACGAATATATGAAACCACGTGACGTGGCTTAGATCAATGGCTAGGATTTTAGTTCATCACTTTGTTTTAATTTTATTTTTATATTTGAGTGAAAATGACTCATTTATGTTGACCTTTTTATCGTTATTACTTCAAAAAAAAAAAAATCTTTTCAATACTCAAAAATTTTATTTAAATTATTTTTATGTTGATTAATTTAGTTTATAAAATTTTGAACCAATTTAATCAATCATAAGTCAATATTAAGCTCAAACATACTTAAAATTTGATGGAATAATTTATCATCATTTAAAAATATATTAAATCGTTAGTTGAGTGGAAAATAAAATATAAAAATTCATCCAAACATATTAACACAAAATTTGGTATTATTCAAAATAAAAATCCTCTACAGTTATCCCACTAATATTTGTTTAAAGAAGATATTTTATTTATTTATTTATTTAATTAAAACACCATTAATATTATCGGAATAATCCCATTAATTCTTGCCAATTGAATAATTACATATGAGATCGATTGCTAGAACTTGTACCAGACGATATAAATGTTCTCTTAAAAAAGGACGACAAAAAAAGGTCGATTGCGATTCTTGCAAACATATTTTAGAAGTCCTTGGAAGCCGGTAAGGGAAATGAAACAGTAATTTATATATTTTTATCGCTCTTATTTATTATTACATTCTATTAATTAAATTTTTATTTTTTCTCACACTTATTATATATTTATATATTTTTATAAAAATATTTACACTAATTTTATTAATTTTAAATATTATATCATCACTTATTTTAATAATTTTTAAAATATTAATTAATAATTTATCCTCACTTGTATCTATATTGCATTTAACCCAAAAATATATTATATATTATATAAATATATCACTCATTTTCATCGACAAAGTTAATAATATTCAGGCCATAAGAATAAATAAATTTACTCTTGTATAAATGTACCAATTGGACCACTAGTTTAATAACATGTTAATTTTATTTTCATTTTTATATATGAATTGTATTATTAAATTGAGCACTTTTCTTTACATTAAATTAATATAGAATAATAATTAATATAGCAATTATTATTAATTAAAAAATTAAATTTATTTTTAAAAAAATAATAAAAATAACATCACTTAAAATTTATAATAATACAAATAATATTTTTATGTTCAAATTATATATTTTAACAATAAAAAAATAATTTTTACATCATTTTTTAAAAATTCATTTAATTAAACGTTGTTCAAATTAAATTGTGGTAATTTAGATCCGTTCAATATTAAACTTTCGATGTTATTGTTATACTAGTTTTATTATTATAAATTTTAAGGATATTATTTTTAATAATTTTTTTTTATTTTTTTATTTTATTATTATATACGTTATTATTTTATAATAAATTGCTGTGAATTGATTTTTTTATTAAATTATACAAATCAATAAATATTTATAAAATCTAAAATTTATTTGTGAATAAAAATAAAGTGGGAATAGAATTATAGTAAAAATATGTAGAGTTTAAAAAATATAGTATTAGTTCTACTAAGTGATATATTAATTATGAATTAAATATTAAATTATTTATTAAAAAAATCAATTAAATCTCGATGTATTTATAAAATTGCGAGAAAAAGTATTTTTTGTTTACGAAATGATGGAACGGGGAGAGGGGAGTAGCTGATTAGGAAAAATAAGAATTAAACTGGAATTGAATTGATTTTGGTGTTCGCCTATAAAAAAGCTAGAACTACTGGTATTTCAGCGTACGGACATGAACCCAGACAACTAGTCAATTCCAGTTAATTACTGGGTCGATTAAATCAGACGAGATATAAAGCATGCCACACACCCACTTTAAAATGTCTATGTCGACAATACTGTTATTATCGACAAAAAAAAATATTTATAAAAAAAAAGCCATAAGTATTATGAAATTATTAAAAACTTTATAAAATAAAATTATTAATTATTTATATTTTTTTAAAAATAACTTTTGTATTTAAAAGTTTCATGGAAGTCTTCCATGTGTCATAAAAGTTTCTAGGTTATTTATATTATTTAATTATTTAAATTATAAATAATATTATTTAATTATTTAATTTTTAAAAATAATTAATTAATAATAAAATATATAATTTTAATAATTTTTAATTAAAATATTATTTTTAAAAAAATTAATTAAAAATAAAATCTATTATTTTAATATTTTTATTTTAAAATATTAATTTAAAAAATAATATTTTAATTATAAAATTTTGTATTTTTTCTTAATTAATTCATTTTTATAAAATTAAAAAATAAAATAATATTACTTATAATTTAAGTAATTAAATGATAAAAAGAATATAAATTACATAATTTAAGGATTATTTTATTACATTGCACATACACAAATTCATAACAAATAGATAATTTAATCCAAATTTTTTAATGAACTCTTTCCAAAATAAATGTTTCTAATTTATTTATTTTTTCCTATAAGAAACTTGACAAGGATTATAGTTTTAAACAAAATTAAAATTGAAGAATCATTCTAATAAATGCGTACTAACATATTACGTCAAATTCTATTTTGAATTCAACTCTTCTCATACGAAATATTTCTAATTTATTTATTTTTGTTTTATAAGAAATTTACCAGAGGATAGAGAGATATGAATTCACTAATGACATTGGATAAACACTTTCTTTCCCTTGTGTTTTTTAATAAATAAGATGAAACTTATCATCCTAAAGCAAATGATATTTCTATACTCTATTTATTAAATTTAGCATCCGAATATAATAATCTATTAAATACATACAAATAATTAGCAAAAAAAAAAAACTTAAAAATAGGATTTTAAATTGACTAATCCACACCGGTGCAACTTACATTCTCCTTTAAATACAATACTGTGATCATTTAGAGTTATAAAATTTATTTTATTTTATTATTTTTTAAAATAAAACAATAATCTATAAATTGCATTCCTTTTTTATCAAAACTACGTATTCGCAAATGAATGTGATAAATTATCGTTTGAATTAAATTTTATGAATAATTGTATTAAATTTCTTCACAATTAAGTGATAATAAGATTCTTAATTCTTTACCAAAAACTTGAATTTGATTCGCATCAAAGGTGTGGATATATTTTTTCTTGTTTATATATATATAACCGGATGAAATTAATAAACTTCTTTTCTATTTGTGTTATTATGGAAAAAATACGAAGTTTTTATAACAAACTATGTATTGTATAACAAAAAAAAAAAAAAATCGTTACTCAAAATATTTTCATTTTTATTAATCATTTATTTAATTATATCTCTCAATTATCACGTAGATTTAACTAAGTATAACTATAAGTAACTATGATATTTATTTTGATTAATAAATCAATAAATATTAGCTAATATATTTTAAATAATTACTTGAAATATTAGTTTTAATACTATAATATATAATTAAAATATTGAAAAACGAGTTAGGTGACCTAATAAGTTTTATTCTTCAATACAATCTATATATTACAGCATTAAAAGAAATTAAATGAAAAATTGAAAATGCTTATAATGACTAAAACAAGTAGTATAATTTGAATTACAAAAAATTAGTTAAGACCTAGCAAGACCAACGAGATAGCCAAGTAAAACAAATACAAAATATTGTCAAAATTTTTAAAAATTCATGTTTTAATTAAACATACAAAATTATAATAGATAACTTTAATGATAAATTATTTAGAAAAACATTCAAAATAAATAAATTTAGCAAGAAACGACATCTTATCGACATTTCTCAACAACATAATAACAATACCATAATATTAAAAATATTTTTTTTTTCCAAAAAGACAACATTTTTTCCACATTTTTGCCACAAATATATTCCTTCAACAATGTCTCAACATTTTCTCCACAGTGTTGCCAAACAAGATGAACATTGCATATCAACTTCCGTATGTCAAATACCTCGACAATTAATGGTCAGCGACATTTCAAACAACTGATTCAACAAAAATAACTTAATAATGTAATTAATGTAAATTGTATTGTACATCTTATTAATGTTACAAAAACAACTATTCGGTGTTTTGCTAATTATGATGCTACAAGTGCCGCTACTTTCGCTTTCATTTATCAGACATTGACAGAGAGTTCTCACTTGAAGTAGAAGACTCACCAAGAAACTCGGATCTTAACTGCATTAAAAGCCGCCCCAAATAGTTTAAGCCTTCTCCATCTCTGCCCCCACCCCAAAAAAGATCATGGGGGGAAGCCTCTACAAGTATTGATCCAGCAGTTGACAGCAACAACGAATTCAAATGTGGATATATTGAGAATTTGCATTTCAATGCTCCATACATAACATCAATCTTTGCGCTTTCCCAATCGGATCTTACCTGCATTGACAAGCACAAGAAAACATCAAGGACTTTAAGATGTGTTGCTTTTCTTGTTGTAAGAACGTGTAACAAAAATCAAGATATTGCTTCAATGTCCACATTAAGATTGAGTCTGATCAATATCAAAAAATAATACCAGATCAGGGTGTCGCCCCTGCATTGATCTTCCTATTCGTGCTGCTTCTTCTGGACTTCTAGCAGACTTTATGCTTTCAACGCAATCTCGAGCAATTGGATCATTTACTCCAACAAACTTCTGAGCCTGAATATAAATATAAAGTTGACAATATCAAATATCCATTATGGCATCGCAAAACATTGCTGATCAGAAAATGGATTTGGAAAATCGGGGTACCTGATAATAATGCTCTACACTCGGCCAAGTGGTGTAATCACCACTTTCATCTGGCATCTGGATTGAGTGAGGAGAAAAATTTGAAAAAGCTCCATACAGGTCCCACGTTTTATAGAAGAATATCATTCTTGAGTCATATGGGGTGAATGCCGGATCAATTGCACAAGTTTCTTCAAATGACGGGATAACAGGAATCAAATCAGGTATGGGCTGAATGAACCCACTAATTAGCATGTCAGGTCCAACCTGTAACTCAAGCAACATAAGGACATAGCAAACTGATAAGAAGCAAAGACGAAAATGTTCATACCACAAATATTTTCTTCTTCCTTTTTTCCCTTTCTTTTGTTCACTAACAATTTTGAATCCTCAAATAATCATAACAGAATGCATGAAAGCACAAATAAACTTAAAATAGGAAGAAACATCAGTAAGATGAAAGATTGGTAGTCCATAATACATATAGTAAAACAAGTTCACAATTCAAACCAATACTAGAAAGCACACATGGTTAATAGGAAATAATTCTTCAAAATAATAATGTTATATACATCATTAGAGCCAACAGAAAGAAAAAAGAAATACAAAGGATCACTTGGAGCAGAAAAAAAACATCTTGTGCATAAATAACTCAATTATTCGACTAATTGTATTTTTAACACTCTCAAAAAATATGTGTTTATTTACGTTATATAGAAAATGAACATGTATATTTATTTTTTTCTGAGAGATTAAAAATAAAACTTTATATATGAAAAGGGTTATGGCATTATGCCATACAATTAAAAAAAAAAAAAAAAGAGAGAGAGAGAGAGAGAGAGAGTTAATAAGGATCCCTACCAACCTGTTCATAGCAAATATCAGTTAAATCTAAAGCTTGTGACATCTCCACCATCCCAAGTTCACCAACAGGAGATGGTGCGTTTTTACCACCTATAATTTTAGGAGCAACAAAGGCAACAACCTTCCACCAAACAAAAACAAAAATACAGATCAACACTTGGAATCAGGTAGATGATATTTAAATACAAAGGATGTGGTAAAGAAAACAATCAACCACTGGTGTCCCTAAACCAAATCACAGAAAACAAAGGTAAAAGAAAAGAAAAGAAATCTCTATCATGAAGAAAAATGAAACTGATACGTTTGTACTTATCGTATATGACTATAAATAGCAGAACATTAACCATTCACCAGCATGTAGACGATATATACAAATAAGTTAACAATAAAGGGAAAGAGGGAAGAATATAGAAGAATGAAAAAAGAGAGAAACCTTGTGTATGACTCCAGAAGAAATAGCAGATGCTGCTAATGTCCCTCCAGACTCCCATAAAATTGAAAGATATCCACGATCATGAAAATACTCCATTACATCTCTAGGATTTAAAATGTCAAATTCTACTACTTCAATGCCTTTTGATGCAAGAAGTTTCTGAAAACTCCTTCGCGCGCCGCTTTGTGTTACTACTATTGTAGATGCATCACACTGATCCCAAAGATGTGCTTCCTCAGGAAGATCAAGTGTCTGTGTCATAACAATCCTTAGGGGCATATGCCCACCTCCGTGTCTTGCCGTTAATTTTGGATCTAATTTTTTAAAAACAAGATCAGAACACAGTTCACCATCTCCACATCAGAATACATTCTGTGCAATCAGAAAGGCATTAATAATGAAACATGATCATACTCACTATCTCTACGGGCAGTATTTCCTCCAACAACAACAGCATCACTTCTACCTCGCAATTCAAAAACTCGAGTTCTCGACATTTTGCCGCTAACCCATGCCGAGTGACCACTACTAGCAGCAATTTTTCCTGTTTAAGTTCATCTAAAATTTTATTATCATAAATTTCTCAAAGCCTCTAAAAGCTTATCATATTGGAAAATGGAATTCAGACTTTTCTTCTTGATAAGCAAAGAAGAAAGTCGATTACTTTGAGCAAAGCTCACCATCAAGAGTCATAGCATACTTGAGAACAGAGAAGGGGACCCGAGATACAGCTCTACAAATCAAAGGAGCATTTACTAGCAGGCAAATTTTTCGAGCTTCCTACAAAAGTGAAGAACTTTAATGGTTAACATTATGGTACGTTAAAAGTTTTAACTTTCCCATGCCATTGGTATAATTATGGATTGAAACAACCTTTACCATAGCAATGCTGTCCATTGATCTAGTTATTTTGTGCATTTTTTTTTTTTTTTAATTTGACTGTCTACAGCTCCTTTGCATGGTTATCCACATATAAATTTTATTATCTTACATAATGCAATCACATTCAAGCAGTTAAACTTATCAAATTACCTCAATGGCTTTGCTGATGAGGTCCTCACCCAGAACATGTACCTCAATGCCGTGATTCCTCAATTCCCTGATAGCGTTGCCCCTTAGATGCGGCAAAGGATGCCTAATCCCTATCACTGCCCTCCCGATCCCAGCCTAATCCACACCAAACACTTCAATCTATAAAATCCACACCAAACACTTCAATCTATCAAATCCACACTCAAACCCAAAAAACCAAAAACGAATGAAAGAGTTAAACATAGGCAACCTGGATGAGTGCAGAAACAGCAGCGTGTTCACCATGACAGTCGCCGGGCTCCATGTTAAGATAAGCTGTGGATCCACGGGAGTAGTCTCTGGCGGCTTCCAGTGCCAGGACTTCGGCAGGTTTGGTGCCCTGAGCATAGAGGAAGCCCTCACCAGCGACTGTGCCAGAGGGAGTAGCGATAATGCAGCCAAAGTTAGGGTGAGGCGAAGTGAAGCCAGCTGATTTGTCAGCCAGCTCGGCGGCACGCCGGATAAAGCCAGCATCAAAGGAGTGAGAAGTTGAAGCGGTTTTCATATTGTTAGTGTTATGAATGTTGTTGTTAATGGATTTGCAGAGAATAGTGGCAGAGGTTTGAGCTCCTAATAACGATGCCATCAATCCTTAACGCAACCCAAAATGACAACGAAGAAGTAGGCAATGTTGCCTTATCTATCCTTTCTCTTTTACTGCTCGTTAGTTTGGTTTTACTATATTTCGATGCCTGTAAAAATATTCAAAAATTACAACATGATAGCTTGAACTAAATATTAATCTCAGTCAAACAACCTAGATGTACAACACAAAAAACATTTTGTGAAATTAGATAAGCGTTCAGCAAACAAATGTTCAAACAGAAAATCACGTATCTGAACTTATAGACTCCGAATTCAAGCCCAATCTATAACTATTTCTAGCTAAAATCAGTGGGGGGGAAATTACAAATAACAGAGAATTTTACCAAAATCTTCCAGTTAACGAAGGGGAACCATCGCCATTCAAGCAAAGGGACAGTGACAGTGAAGCAGATCTCAAAATTACAATTCCATTGAAGATGTTTGGATTCCGAGAAAATCTGTGAGGAATATTCTCTTTCAGAAAACAACAGAGTCTTCAAGAAAAAAACCCAAGCCTCGTTTCCGTCTCTAATTACCGAAAAAGTTTTGTATAAGCCACGTTTATCTAATTTTAAAAATATATTATAATTTTTTTTATAGAAAAAAATATATTATGATTACCTACGTTAAAATAATTAAATAAATATATTAGTTATTATTATCAAACAGAATAACTCTATTACTATTTACATTACAAAAATTAATTATTATTTTAACTAATTATAATTTATCAGTAATTAATGAAGATAATAAATAAGAATATTTTATATATAAAGAATCATATGATGCAAATTTGACGAAGATATAAAATTTATTATTTAACAAAAATTAAATCTACACTCAAATAATACTTATTATTTGATAAAAAAATTTAATTTTTATTTACAATTTTTTTATGTCATATTAATTACTTAATTTTATTTTATAAATTATAATTTTATAAATAAGTTATTACTGTTATATCAGATAAAACCATCCATACCTAAGCAAATACATTTATATAAAATAAGATGAATATGATGATAATTTTTTATTTTATTAAATTTTAGATATTATTTAGTTTATTTATTTTTAAATAGTATTATTTTAAATTTATTGACTGTGAAAAATATATTATTTAATATTTTTTATTATTAAAAATTGACAAACATTAATATTTTATTATTAAATTTAAATTTAGATCAATAATTATGTGAGAAAAATGTAGGGTTTAATCTAAAATTGTAAATTAGTTTTAAAAAAAACTGAGTGAAAAAAAAAAAAAAAAGATTAAGTTTGTTGTATTTAGAAGAAAATACATAAAATAATAAAAATATATTTTTAATAAATTTAAAAATCTGCTTAAATTATAAAAGTATTAAAAATATTGGTATTTAAATAATATTTTTTTATGTCCTATTTTTTATAATTAAAATGACAATATGATATATTTTATAAACAAAAATACTAATTAATTTTAAAACTACGAGCAAAGAACCAAAATAGCAACGCACCCTACAAAATAATATAAAATTTGCTCGCAGTTTCATGCTTTGCTTTTCGCATTGATATAAACTTAAAGAATTTAATAAATTATTTTTCTGGGTTTAAAATTATAAATTAATGGCCAGGATCTTAGGTCATTTATCAGAATGATTCATGACTTAGTATAGAATAATTATTCTAAAATAATAATAATAATAATTAATGAACTTAAAATTAAATTAATTAAAAAAATATAAATATTATTAGTACTATTTAAATTAATCATGACTATACTTCTTTCCATCATTGTTGCACGTGAAGATGCTATTAATTATTTTAAGTTTATATATATATATATATATATATATATATATATATATATATATAATATATATTTAATTATGACATAAAAAAAATTATATATCATATATTTACACTTTTTTTTTTTAAATTATAACTGAAATTAGTTAATCAATTATGTTATATAAAAATTAGTGGGTTATTTTAGGATAAATGTTTAATTATATGAAATAATATTTTTAATACTTAAAATTTTATTTTTATTTTTAAAAAAATTATATATATTTATTTTTTTATAACGTAAATAAATTTATATTTTTTAATTTAAAAATAAAATAAATATATATATATATTTTTTTTACTAAAAAATTAAAAATAATAATTATATTTATGCACCAAACAGAGTAAAATAAATAATATGGCAACATGTTACTCCACTAATTATATTACTTATTTTTTAATAAAATGTTAAATTGTATTTAAAAAGATATTATATTAATCTTAAATTCTATTAGTATGTAATAGTCTTAACCTTGTTGATTGTTTGTCTTCTTACACTCTCTATTTCACTTGTGAATTCATATCCCAACTTCTTTCATTTCAGCTCCCGAAGCCCCAACATTATACCATTTGCTCTCTCAGAGTTTAAACCTTCATATTTTATTTATTATTATTTTTTTGTTATTTTACTCAATTTGTTCCTGCAGTCTCTGGACCATTGTTCTGACCATTAAGAAACCCCATTCTCAGTATTAACTGTTCAAAGTTTCTTACTTTACGTGTATCTCTTTCAATTTTTCAGAAGAAAGCAGACCCTTGAAATTTTTTCCTACAACAAAAGAGCAAAGAGAACTGAGTACTTCCTTGGGTAGATTTTTGGTATGCGTTTAGTTTTCCCAGAATACTTTAGGTGCATGTTAAGGGTGGTTGTTTAGTGTGTTGCTCACTGTCAATTTTAAAGCTTCATATTTTCAGATCTCACCCTGTTCTTGTTGCTAAGGACAAATTGCCCATTTATTGTTTGCTTAAGTTGAATCGATATCTGGGTTTTATATCCATAAAAGAAGCTTTAGCTTTAGCTATAAATGGGATTTGTTAGTTTTTGTTTTTATTCTCTTAAAAGTTTCTAACTTTCCTTAGTTTATCTGCATTTATGATTTTCCTTTGTTTATCTGCTTTTAACTCACTTTTTCACATCTGGTTCCTGTGCAGTACCATTATCTAGATACATTTAACTTTTATTCCTTGAAAATGATTTCACCTCCCAAAATGATTATTTCATTTACATAATTTCTGGGTCCCGTCTCTGTCTTACTTTGAAATTTGAATTGAATACCCATTTCTTATCCCTTCAAGGATCCATTAGTCTCTCTTGGCAGCGCAGTTGTGTGAAAAATTGTTCATAGACCATTGGCCTTGCTATATCACCAAAGTCAATTTTCTTTGTTTCAAGTCTTATGAATGACTTTTAGTGCCATTTTTGTTAGGATCCCAAGAAGTAAGCATGTGAATGTGACGTTCCTGAGATGGTCTTGATAGCATTCTATAGTGGCTCATTAAACATTTGGGAGTTTGGATTTGGCCCTCTGTTTTAGGTACTGAATTCTGATTACTGAATTCTATTTTGTCTTTTATTTGATACTTTTTAAGATCTATCTTTTCCTTTTTTTTGAAAGAACTCTTGAAACTGAAAATTGGGCACTATGTGTTAGAATATGTGTGTGTGTATTGTCTTTAATCTGCGTGGAATTATCCATGATTGATGCATTCCAATGTTAGAGTTTGTTTATTTGTTCTTATGTTGAGAGTCGTTTTAGTCAAAGTTGGTTTCTGAAGAAATCACCTTCAAGCAGAAGCACATTATTTGTGCATACATAATGTGTTTTCTGTCTGAAAGCACTTTTGATTTTTTTTTTTTTTTTTACTATTTTGTTTAAAAGCTCTATTTTGCTATCAGAAGCACTTCTACAGTGGCAAAGTCTCAGAAGTTGAAACAAACTGCATACTCTCACCTGCAACTTCAAATATTTATTTATGCCATATTTCATGCGCAATCCTGCAAATTTGATATCGATTGTATTGTTCTGTTTTAATCTGTATACTGAGTTCGTGTTTCTTTTCATGCATTTCTGAGCCTATTCAGATATGCTTGAACAGGAGGGATATATACTCAAATGGCTCTTCTTTATTTGCATCTCTGTTAGTTTCTTGCTACATTCTGTTGATTCACTTATTCCCTTGGGTTCTAAACTCTCTGTTCTGGATGATAATCTCTGGGTTTCCCCAAATGGTGATTTTGCATTTGGATTTTATAATCACGTGGATCAGCCAAATCTTTACAGTATTGGAGTCCGTTTCAATTCAAAGACTATTCCGACCGGTCAACGAACTGTTGTCTGGACTGTTGGTTCTGATCTCATGGTTGGTAACAGTTCTTACTTTCAGCTCACCAAAGACGGAGAGCTCATTTTGTTTGATTCATTAAAGGGAGTCCTGATTTGGAAAAGCAGAACAACTGAATTATCTGTTGCTACAGCTTCTCTTTCTGATGATGGAAACCTTGTTCTATTTAATGACAAGAAGGATATAGTTTGGCAAAGTTTTGATATTCCCTCTGACACTCTTCTTCCCCGACAAAACTTGTCTATTTTTCAAACACTAAGGGCTGCTGGCAATAATTCTATTTCGAGTTACTATACTCTCTTTCTCAATGCTTCGGGTCAATTGCAGCTGAGGTGGGACAGCAATATCGTTTACTGGAGTAGTAGTAGCCCATCTAGTTCAAATGTCAAGGCCTTGCTAACCTCTAACGGGGCCCTTCAGCTTCGAGATGAGAAACATATACCAGTGTGGTCAGTATTTGGAGAAGATCATAATGATTCAGTACATTATCGATATCTTAGGCTAGATGCTGATGGTAACCTACGTTTGTACTCGTGGTCAGATGGTTCACAATCTTGGAAAGTGGTCTGGCAAGCTGTTGAGAATCAGTGCAATGTATTTGCAACTTGTGGTCAGCATGGCATCTGTGTCTTTAGTGCTTCGGCATTTCCTGATTGCCAATGCCCTTTTCAGCTTACGAATGGATCCATGCCAAAATGCTTGATTCCTCATGAAGCACAGTGCATGTCTGGTTCAAATATGGTTAAATATGCTCATATGTTTCTATATGGAATGTTCCCTCCAAATGATGATCTAGTTGCTGGTTTAAGTTTACATGAATGTGAAAAACTGTGCCTAAGTGACCAACATTGCACAGCTGCAACTTTTACCAATGATGGAACTGCTCAATGCTTTCTGAAGAAAACTCCTTATGTTAGTGGCCGTGCTTATCCATCTCTAAGTTCAATATCTTTTGTCAAGAAATGCTCTGATCCGCTTGCTGTTGATCCCTCTCTTATCTTGCTCTCCCCGTCACACTTGCCGCACAAAGGTTCTTCAAAATTTTGCATTCCTTGTCTGATTGGAGCAGCATCGGGAACATTTGTTATATTTGTCGCAGTTCAGTTCATACTTGGTTTCTACATCTATATAAGGAGAATCTCACAAAGGAAGAAAGCTTCTTTAGCTTACAAAATCCCAAACTCGAAAGGTCTGGTTGTATTATCCTTATCTGAAATTAAAGAACTTACGAGGAACTTCGAGAACCAAATTGGATCTACATTGTTCAAAGGGAAGCTTCCAAACAACCAACCGGTTGTGGTCAAAGATCTTAAAGCAGCAAACCTAGAAGAAAGAAAATATCGAGTTGCAGTTTCAAAGTTGGGAAGCATTCATCACAAAAACATTGTAAAGCTAGAAGGCTATTGTTGCGAGCTGAGTCAGAGGTTTTTAATTTATGAGTATGTTAAAAATGGTTCTTTACAAAAACATATGGAAGATCCAAAATTGTGTAACAAGCTGAGTTGGGGAAAGAGGGTTGAAATATGCATAAGTGTGGCTAGGGCTATTTGTTACTTGCACACGGGTTGTAGGGAGTTTGTATGCCATGGAAGTTTGAAATGTAAGAATGTACTATTGGATGAGAACTTAGAGGTAAAGGTGGCTGAGTTGGGACTTCGAAGAATGACCGGTGAAACTTCAGGGTTTGGCTCTTCAGCTGAGAGAGATGTAGAGGACTTTGGCAAAATGGTTTTAACATTGGTTAACGGCGGGTTTAAAGAGAATGAAGATATATGTGAGTGGACTTACAATGAGTGGATGGTAGGGTGTGCAAGTAATGTAGTAGACAAAAGGATTAATGGTGAGGTGGATTCGGAAGAGCTTGAACGGGTTTTGAGAATTGCATTTTGGTGTCTTCAAATTGACGAACGAGTGAGACCTTCAATGAAGGAGGTGGTGAAGGTATTAGAGGGCACATTGACTGTTGATTCCCCTCCCCCGCCTTTTGCACGTCCGGGGCTATAGAGATTGAAGAGTCATTGGATTCAGGATCTGAAGGCTGAATTCCAGTTGATTTTGAAGGTTTTAACTTTTCATTTGTGCCTCTCTATTTAGCTAATGTTCAAATTTCATCTGTGTATAGTAGAGAACTAACAATAGGTTGACAAGTTGGGCCATGTTTATTTGATATAGACCTTCAAATGTTTTTTTCCCTCCCATCTGATGGGTGCTCTTGGATGTTGAATTGTCAATTGAGCTTCTTTTCCCATTTCTGTCATATAGTTGTACATTTTTAAAAAAAAGGTGTAAAATTAGGTATGGTCAAAATGACACTTTACCTATTTTTGAAATTAATGTGCATTTGGTATCATCATTTGTACAAAAAAAGCTGTTAAAGTTTGAAATTAGGTTATCTTAGGTTGGTGGTGGATTCATGGTGTCCCATTTTTCAAACTTGTTTGATGGAATAAAGTGTCGAAATGACTTTACCTTTCAAGATCTTGTTATATTTGCTTTTGAGATTAAGTTTCTTAAATTGTCTTTTGTGAAACAAGCGCTAAAAAGACGGAATAAAATGTCTAAATCACCTCAAAAGATGAACATGCATGCACTTTCTTATGAAAATGCTTTTTGATTAAAATCTCTTTTAGAGGAGTACAGGCCATTGTTTGTGGCTCTTTGGAATTGTGGATAATCCATGGAACCTTTATTAAAATTGTTTAGCAAATTTGGAAAAAAATAAAAAAACTTTTGAGCTTGGATTTGATTGAAATCCACTAAAGCTATAGAGTGTAATCCTTGATTACTGAACTCATAAAATTCTTATATATGCCATTCTTAATATTAGCCGTTTATTAAGATGAACATGTTTCACTACATATTAATCTTCGTTATATACAACAAAGAAGTAGAAGAGAATATAAGAAAATGTGTTGGAAGCTCTTGAACAAATATTTCATTAGGCTTATAAGCAATAGCTAGGGCAAGGATACTCTAAATGAGAACTTTATAATGAGTTATGTATATTTCAAACAATTATTATGTGACATCTCATTTGTTCTTATATAATTTGAGATTAATTATGAAATAATAAATATTAATATCACATATTTTTGTACTAACAACCTTTATTTCATGATATACGTCAAAAAAAAAATAAAAATTGAAAAATATATTTATTTTAAAGATAATTTTGACAAGTAGTATAATATAAATGATATGAATATAAAATATATTTAAATTTATGTAATCTCGATACTACTTTGCTTTTTTATTATAAAAATCTAAAGAAATTACTAGCATGTTAAAATAAATTTAAACAATTAATGGGACCCTAATCAAAAAGTTAAAAGTAATTAAAGAAGGATGGACTCTAGGAGTCTATTAATTTCTGAAAAGAAGCATTTGAGTCTTTTTTTTTTTTTTTTTTAAGTGATGCACTAACGATTATTTATTTTTTTAAAAGCATTTTAGTCGTATTGGTTTTTAGATCATTTGTTTTTTTTTTTTTAAATAGAGTGACTTATAATGCTATATTTAAAAACAAAATGACTAAAATATTTTTTTATAAAGAGTTAAAGTAACTTTCGATACACTACCCAAAAACTAAAATACTTATTTAAAAAGGATAACTACTCGATTGTAAAAACAAATGGATTTTCAGAGTCATTCATTCATTCATTAAAGGAAAGAAAAAGGGAATACCATCCTACTAGAGTACACCATTCCACTTGCTTCCCTCTATGGGGGTCTAGACAAAATTGCCGAGTTGCGATGAAATTTACTAGTGTTGGACAAATCGTACTATATTATTCACTCTAGAAGTTTCCCTTTCCACTTTTGTTATGTTTTGTTTTTTTATTAGAACCAAAGCCCCAATTTGGCATATCTATATTACGCGTAGCGACATTGTCTTCACAAAATACATAGTATTTTGAGAATAATTATTGTTCACGCATTTAACTCATAAGCAACCAAAAGATAGTGGTTACTTTAAGCCAACACGCACAATAAGTAGTTGTTTTAATTGATATGGTAAATAAAACTCAATTATTCTCTTTCAAGTGATATTTTCAAATTACTTTGATTGCAAAAAAAAGAGACAAAAAGAAGAGAAGCACATGCACGCACCGACACTACAAGGATTTGCAAGACTTAAACACCTTACCATCCATACCAAAAGGTCTCTCTTACTTTTTTTTTTTCTTCTTGCTTCTCTTCAAAGTGAAGAATTTGGCCCTTTAATCTTACAATGGAGGTGAAGAATTTGTTTTTATCAAAAGATAATTTAGTATGATTTAAACATGTGACATAAAAAGTATAAAAATAAACGATTTTTATTATCAGTGATCGTGTTAACGTAGAATATTGATTTATCAAAAAGTATAATTTGAGTTATTTCATGTATGTAAGTAGTGAATCATAAAGAGAAAATTTTGACAAAATGACAAAAAATGAATTATTTATCTTCATAATTTTTCATTTTGTAAAACTAGTGTTTTAGACATTATTATAAAAATAAGGGAACAATCTTTATGTTTCAGAAAACGTACATTTCTCTAGGGCCCTTCGCCCTAAAAGTTTCCACATTTAGAGTCCCAAGCATCATGCTTATCCTTTTTTTTAATTTTAGGTGTTTGGTTGGTACACCTTTGCTAAACAATAGGGTTGGTAGTTGAATTGGGTTCTCATTTCTCAACTGAATAGTGCATTTAGGGTTTGTTTGATAGTTGTACACTTGTACTGAGATGAGAATATATTCAATAAGCTAATTTTCTAAACTTTAGTGGTTAGCTAACGTCACTTCCAGAAGAAAATGCCACAAGTAGCACCAAATTATGACTACGTGTAAAGAATTTATTTGGTTTTAAATGTGTGGCTGGCAATCCTAAACCCCACATGCAAATAAGACAAACTATGAATACAACACATATACAACGACGAAAATATTTTATATATTTAAATGTCATATTATTTCATTATTATCATTCAACAATAAATTTTCTAAATTTTTTTAGTGTGTCAATTTAAATATAAACAGAGACCAAAATACGACACAATACGTAGAAACAAGATGAGGAAACAGACTTGTATACCGAAACATAACAAGACCAAAACACAAAATTCTCTCTAGTTCTCAAGTAATTGGCCACTTGTCATTATCTTTATCGTCTTTCACTACTTGACAAATTCACCCATACAGCTCAACCTGCTCTCTCACCAAGAAGCCCCACTTGCTCAAAAGGGTTCTCTCATTTCACCTAAAAGGATCCGTCTTTATATGCCTTCTAGAGGTGTTAATTTCATTTTACTTTGAAACTGCCCGTGGTAAAGGCCTAGATAAAAAAAAACCCTAAATTTGATTCCAACGTCTCAATTATGGTTTGGTAAGTGAAAAAAGGTAATCAGATCGAGTTTTAAATATATAACATGATTACATGGATGTGTAAATGATTTGGGAAATCTTGATTGCAAAATATGCCTAATCTCCAAACTTTTACATGCTCTTCAATAATAATGGGATAATTTCAGTTTACTATTTAAAATTTTAAATGGATAAAAAAAATAGATAGAATTACTCCAACTAAAGTTTAAGTAAAACAAGCTTGAGGACAGAGCTAAGGGAAAATAATGATTGAAACTTTAGAAGAAGATGAGTACATGAACATCTAATAATTCTCTATGGTAAACAAACTCCATACTAAAATGTTTCAGATTCTTTTCGCCGCAGCATAGAGTAACCAGCTCTTTAGGCCATATGCCACTGTGATTCTTCTCAACATTGCTCCAACGTGTAATGAATGAAAGTTGGAAAAAATTTAGTCTATTGTGATGATCTCCCATGTGATAGTCCGGAGCTTAAACACTAATTCGACCTTCATTGATGATTCTAAAAATAAAAGAAAAATGAATCAAAGTTGATTATTCTTTTGCAACTCACGAATGTCAGCTAAGCTTATCAATCATCATTCGGACCATCCAATAATGACTCCATGGCATAGATGTTAAGTCCTCTTGTCCGTCCTGGCGCCCCTCCTTTAAGAGCCGATACATCCAACACTATCCTGCTCAGCAAACCATATATGTAATTCAGTTGCAGGACCACATTGTCAATATGAATTAAAATATACCATCGAGTAAGAAGCTTACAGCTTGTTTGAAACTTTTTCAAGCTGAGTTGAGCAGTTTATGATGACACCCTGATCAATTTTTCTTATAGAATGATCCAAGGGAAGATCAATTTTTTCAGGTAGTGAATCTGAATTGGAATTTGAAACACCAAATTTCAATAATTTCCTATAAAATAAGATAAACGGTTCCAAATGGTCAGGGTCCATACCTGTTTTAGCTGAAACGTTGACACACTCATGAAGTCCCAAGAGTGTCTACACCAAATAAGAGTTCTCATCAATTAACAATCTTGAAAAAGATTGGAATTTGATTAAAGGACAATAAGCACCGGTGCAATGCATTGAACTTCGTAGAAATACCTTCAAACTTTCATAGCACTCTTCAAGATTGTCATTACACAAGATACAATCAAAGATGCCTGAGGTTTGCCCTTGTTCCATTTCTGACCGAGCATTTCTTAGTCGATTCAGAATCTGCTCCTCTGTTTCGGTTCCTCTGCAGAATTATTCAAGTTGGAAGACAGTTAGAAAGATTAAAGAATGAGGACAGTTTTTTTAAGATCGTCTAAACTACCTTGCCCGAAGGCGCTCCTCGAGCTCCTCCATTGAGGGTGGACATACAAAAATGAATATAGCTTCAACAGAACTAGTCCTCACAGACCTTGCCCCTTGAACATCTATGTCAAGAATGCATCTCTATATCCAATCCAACAAATATTGAAAACATAGCTATGTTAAATTGACTTTAGGCAACACAAAAGTGCTTGTGATAGAATTTATTAACATTGGTACAACTTTTATTAAAGAAAACAAAACTCAAGCATAAACTCAATGCAACTGGGGATCTTACTCATTAGAATAAGACCTCACAGAAAATAGGATTAAATGCATCGTCCATCCCTATACTATCATTCTCTATTTATTATTCATCCATTTTAGTCCTCAATATATCAAAACTCAACCTATTTAGTCAAAATGCAATTTTGTCATTACATTGAACGGAGATCAACCTTGATGAATAGATACTTGCCAAGTCTCTCGAATTTAAATTTACAAGTCACTTGAAAGGAACTCGATCAATAACAGTGTGAAAGTTTTGATAGATGTTGACCTTATTTCATTCTAACAAAAAAGGGCACTTGAATTAAATAGGTTGTTGAGATTTTGATAGCATGGGGGGACTAAAATGAATGAAATAATTGTATAGGGATGGAAATGTATAGAGAACAATAATATAGGGACAATTGGTGCATTTAATCCCAGATAATAGGAATAAACAATGTTTACCTTTCCTGAATTTGCAACCACTTCGACAGCTTCAACACTAGTTCCATAGATATTTCCATGGACAGAAGCAAACTCAAGGAACTTCCCATCTTTTATCTCTTCTTCCATCACACTTCGAGAGGTGAAATGGTAATGGACACCATCTTTCTCCATGCCCCTTGGAGCACGGGTCGTATGGCTCACAGAGAATCCAAACATGGATGGAAATTCCTTCATAAGCATGGATATCAGTGTACCCTTACCCACTCCAGAAGGACCACTAATAACAATTGGTGTCTCAGCATTACCCCTTTCACCCTTGCTCCAAGCAACAACCTCAGTTCCTAATATCTTCTTCTGTTGCCTAACATATTGGGTGTCCACCTAGCAGCATTCAGAATCAAACTCTTCAGGAAAGGAAAAAAGCTGGAAAAAAGTACTGGATGCCAAAATTAATAAAATAACTGAAATCTCCATTTTAATGAACATAACATAATTAGTAATTATCTTCTCAATATAGTTTTGAAGAAAGTGGATTTCAAATGTTATAAACATTTTTCTTCGAACTCCTTTACCATGTATCATCTGCATTGGCTTGAAAAAAGTTTCCATGCCACCAAATGTTATAAAAGAGCAGAACAATTAATTACAAAATTTTACTATGTTAAAATGCCCATTCCCCACATTGGTACGTGCTTTGCAAGAATAGCTCCAACATCCAATACATGGGTATGGATACGATGGACTATGCCGGGATCATGCCAACCTTTATTTTTGGAAACTTTTTAGACACATGGGAGGAGTAGTAAGGCTTTGAAGGAAAGGGTTGAGGAATTGCAAGGTGGAAGCAATTCTTTAGGTGTTGTGAATGGAGAGATAAAGGAATTTTTTATAGTGAAAATGATAACAATTTTAAGAAGAAAGTTAAGTTTTTTGTGTCATGCATCGGTTCAAAGAATCGACATATTATTCTAAGTTTCTTATAAGCAATCACGTATTTTCTATGGTATACCAAGAGCTTGGTGCTTTCTTTTGTGAGTGGATTCATGGTCACACTTTATACTTTTGTAATTATTGATAATATATAGTATGATGTTTGTTATAAAATAAAAACTATGCTCAAATACCCCTATTGACCGAGTCAAACAGTTGTTAAATGCAAAAACCAACCTCAAGAAACCAAGCAAAATCATCTGATGTTGAACCTTTCTTAAGAATCAATATCCGGTCATCATTCAAAACTACCGCTGAATGGCCTTCGCTCAGTTCGGGTTTCGTCCCCAACACTGTAGGAGTTATCCTGCAATCATGTTTATTCAAACCTTAGTAACAGAAATTTGAAAGGAAGCTCTTTTATTCTCCAGGAAGCTTCGTAAACTTACCATTTATCAATAGACTCGTCAAAAATTCTAACGCCACTTGTCAAAGTGGACTCTTCTGAGATTCCACCAACCACATACTGCCAAAAGGCTCACACAATTTTCAATTTGAAAAAATAAAGTTGACCAGGCAATAACCAAATAAGATAACAGGAACTTCCATTAAACTATCAAAATAGCATATTTGAATCATCTTACAGTTTTTTGACCAATGATGGTGGATGTTTCTAAGCAATTGGATTTGAAATCACAACCATTTGAAAATTCCTTCCGCGGCTTGTCAACAAAGAAGAGTGGTGGTGCTCCCTAATAACCACAAATCAGTAAAAACAAAAATCAGATCAAACCATTTTTTATGATCCATATCCAATACATCAATATGTAATTGCATTTTTAGGATGAATAATATCTTTTTTGCAAACTCAAATGCTAAAAAAGAAGAAAAGCAAATGCAATCAGCTCACCATGGAGATACCAAAAACCTCTGCAATTCGATATTCCCCTGATCAACATACAAGAAGAGACGTAAGAATATAAATCCAAAATTTATGGATCTGATAATTTGAAGAGGCATCAGAAGCAGATATTGCATTTTTTTTTTCCTCCTAAAACTAAGAAAATAAAACAATAATACCATTTTGAAGGTGAAACAAAAGATGCAAAATTTCAACAATCCAATTACCAAATAAACTCAATGAATCAAAACCCAAATGTCCAATTACATTGCTCACAAAAAAGTAACAAAATCTACAACAATACCTCTAAAAACCCGTATATAATACATTGAAAAAAATTAATAAAAAATAAATAGAGCAAAAGAAAGAAAAACAACCACGAGTATATAAAAAACCCAACCTAAACAAGGCCAAAACATTCGGATCAAACACTGAATGAAGAAAATAGCAGAAATTTTTTATCAAGAGATTATGAACACCAATACCTTTGAATATGCAACAACTCAAAAAAACCAAGCTTAATTTTGAGCTGAGGTATATGAATCGAAAACCCAATTAAGGAATCAAAGCTATTTTCCCTCTCTTCTTAAGAAACTCTATTTCAACGTGATTTAGAATCAAAGTAGAACAAACTTATAATAGAAAAAGGCAAAGGAATGGTAGATGAAGTTGCAATAAATTTTGAGAAGCATTCTCGTATTTGTAGAAGTGAGCCAGACAAATTTAGACAGAGAAAATCTTTACTATGAGAGAGAGGCCGCCTGGTCGCATTCAATTCACGAAGCTTGATGAGCGGCTTTCGTTTTCTTGTGAAGTACTTGTAATTGTAAAGTTTCTTTACCTTTTATTCTCTTTTTCAGAAATGTATAATTATTTATTTTATGATAACTCTTCTCAAGGGTAGTAGCAATAGACTATTAAATTGTATAAAAAGTTAAAAACCTATCATTTTTTATTTATCTTTTTGAATAATCTACCGATTGTTAAAAAAACGTTCATAAAAACTCCAAAATTAAAAGGAAAAAAAAAATCAAAATTTTGTCCATATAATATGTGGATTCCATATCAACAAAATTATAACTATTTTTTTTTTTTTTTTAAATTTGAGACTATTAATTTACTTTTTAATAATTAATAAATTTATAATATTTATTAAAAAAATAAATTTTATATATTTTAATCATAATTAATAAATTAATAATTTTTTTTCTTCTTTTGAGGTGGGGATAATTTTAGAGGGACAGTGAGATGGTGGCATTCAAGGATCTAACAAGGAGTGCTAGAGCCAATGTGGGCTTGGCATAGCCATCTGAATGTTAACGAGGTTTATTGTACGTGATAGTATTTTTTGACTAAATTATTTCAAATATTATAATTAATTTATATAATATTTAGTGATAAATTATATAATATAATAATATAAAATTATTTATAAATTTTTTAATAAAATAATTTATCATTTAAAATAATTTTTAATTATAAAATTTATTTACATAAATATAAATTATTTTTTTTTATTTTTTTTTTAGATTTTTTTAAAAACAAAAAAATATTTTTTAATTTGATAAAAAAAAATTAAAATACATAATTTTATAATTAAAAATTCAAACAGACTAAGATAAATATCAAAAATGGTGTAGACCTACACTCCTTAAACGTACAAATTTTTTACATAATTATATTATTTTTATATTGTACGATACGATCTAATTTTTAAATTAAATACATAAATATATAAAAATTATATCATTAAAATTTTTAATATAGAATAATAAATATATCATAAATGTTTACCGGAGGTATTCTCTATTAGAATGTCAGAGAATTTGTCATAATCATGTATATTAGTAAATATATACAAGTTTAATTATCTATTTTATGATTTAAATTAATAAAATTATGTTTAATAATTACTAATTATTGATATAATTAAATTATTTATTTTGATTGTATTTTTAAATATATTGTATTTTTTTAAGTAAATACATATAAAAAAAATTAAGTTGGATAATTTGATAGAGTGAAAAGTATAAATCTTAACTCATTTTATTTAGACATTTTCTTCATTAAATTATATCCATAAAAAAATTGAAATTTATAGATGATTATTTAAAAGAAAATTGAGTCAACTACGGCAACCAGTTGGAAAAGTTGGGATGTAGATGAGTCCCTAGCGATGTGACATTGTTCATTTGTTTGACACGTTGATTTTGTATCGTTTTGTTGAGTGATAAAGGGTTTAAGGGCTGGTGCCAAAATTCTCCAGAATTTCAACGTATATCATGTTATTATTTATATTAAATATGTAATAATTATTAATTAAATATAAATTATAAAATTATAAAATTTTTTATTAATAAAAAAAATTAAATTATAATATATATTAAATTATGAAAATTATTCTTTTTAAATTCAATAAAAATATAATATTTATATTATAATATAAGAATAATGTACGCGTAATAGAATAATCTAAAAAATTTAAAATTATTAAATTTTAAAAAAGAAAAAATCATCGTGCAAACAAAATAATAAATATAAATAAGTATAAAATTAGTGCCTATTTCTCTTTTAAGTCAAATTGTGTCCTTCATGAGTTGAAATTTTAGCCTTATTTTTGTAGGATTATTATATAACTAATTTTGTTGTTTTTATGACATATTTAATAATAATTTTTAAATTAATAAAATTAATTTTTTGTCCTTGTTATATTTCTTTTTTGTGACTTACAAAGATATTTTTGTTAATTTTTAAAATTGATTAAATGTGTTGTGAAAAAAAAAATAGTAATTACCCCAACTTTTTTCTTATAATTTTCCAACTTCACATCGATGCTTATCATTTAAATTAAAAGGAAAAAAGAATTTACATAACGTATTTTATATATTTTATTTCACACACCATCAATTAGTTAATATAATATTAAAGAACAATATAATTAAACTAATTTTACTTAATTTTATATTTTATGTTACTGATTTTCTTAAATCGTTAATAATGCACGATTTGATTCGTGGTACAATAAAATGTACAAAGTGACACCAAAGAATTTCAATCTTTTAAAATATACCTGTCAAATCCGGCTATTTTTTTTATATAAAAAAATATAATATACATGACCAACCTTTAATCTTAATTAGGATAAGGTTATTAGTCTAAACTACATAGTCATAAATTTTAGCAATTAAATAGTCATAATTATAGATAAAATTTTTTTAAATAATAACTCAAAATATTAGCTATTATTAATACTCTTAAAATAAAACGTTAATTCTGATAAATGAAATATAACAAACATTATCTTATCTCTCCTGAAAAACTTACTTTCGGTTAAAAAATAAAAAACCTGTATTGATTTAAATAACGTTTTTAACATTTTAGGTATGGCCCAACAGTTTCAACTACTGTTCATAGTTAATACGTAAGTGGTTATACTTGATTTGTTGTACTTTAGTTGCATAAATAATTTTAACTTATTTATTTTTAATTTTTTAATAAAAAATATATTTTTTATTTAATATTAAAAAAATATACAACTGTTATAATTTTTATTTTTTTTTTAATAAAATTAATATCATACAATTTGCATCCATCAAATCGAATTCATATCTAACCAAAGCCAACCCATAGTCTTATTCAATTCAAATTCAACTTCAAATTATTAAGTTGTTGTCATTGCCGGTCCAAACACGGCTTATTAACGACATAGTTTTTTTTTTTCTTTCCAAACACGGAATTGATA
The DNA here is from genome assembly GCA_029378325.1 of Elaeagnus macrophylla. Lineage (NCBI taxonomy): Eukaryota > Viridiplantae > Streptophyta > Magnoliopsida > Rosales > Elaeagnaceae > Elaeagnus > Elaeagnus macrophylla. The sequence goes on along the minus strand of CM055648.1, from coordinate 25,180,152 downwards.
GCCAATAATTTACGTTTCTAGAAGTCTTATATTCCATATTATAATATATTAGATGAATATTTCGTTTATTACTTTAATTTATATTTTTAAAACAATTTACTATACTATTTTTATTCATTGTAAATAATATTAAAACGTCACTATTTAATTTGATTTATTAGTAAAACAATATTTTAAAAGTAATATAAATTTTATATTTAAAAAGTAACATAAGTGAGATTGTCTAGAGAATATTTTAAATAAAATCATGTAAGTTGAGTATGAAATTAATCAAAAATTAGTTAAAAGTATTAAATTATGACGCTTGAATGGAAAGAATAAAAAAGTTAAAATGTCAGATTGAATAATAAATAAAATAAGATAATTGTATTAGGAACAAGTGATTAGGTTTTTTTATGGATACTAATACATATAAATAAATAAATAACCCACATAAACACGATTTGAATACCTATAAGATTATGTTAATTTATTTATAATTAAATTTATTATGTATATTATTTAGTTAGATTTCATAAATATTGACAAATAATTCCGATAAATTATTTGAATGAATATAAATTTATATTTCTATTTAAAAAAAAAAAAGACAGATTGAATTTTATAAAGATAAAAATCTATACTAACAGAGGGAGGAAGCCTCATGGTGGCACACAGGATAGGCAATTTATGCTAGTTGTATCAGTTAATTAGCCTAATTTAATTTTGTATAATTTTAGCTCTAAGTTAAATTTAATTCAAGTTAATAAAAATAAATTCAAATCAAATACAAATGAATTGATTCAAATAAATTCAAATTATTAATAAACTTTCTACACATACTGCTAGGTACAGATATTTATCGAAAAATGAATAGTTCAAGTAACTTAAAATATCAAATGAAAACACAACTTTAACTATTACATGATAGATGATTATCAAAAAAATAAAGTAGTTGAAAATAGAATAAAATAACACATATTGATAAAATATTTAAAGTTTACTGCAAAGACTAATGCATAATCGATTTAAATATATAAACTTCATAATACTAATTGGAATTAAAGAAAAATATATATATTTTTAGTTTAAAATATGAGTATATTTGAATGCTAAAAGTATTTACATTAAAATATTAAAGAATCTAACATAATAATGTGTCAATATAAATAAATTATAAGTATTTATTTTTTATCTATTTATCTTTTAAATAAAAGAGAAGAAAAATAACTAATATCATAAAAAACAAAGACTTAAAGAGATAGAATGTTATTTAATTTTAACATAGCATTTTCTATTCTTTTATTTTTATTTAAAATTAAATATTATTTTATTTTATTTTAGGCTAATTGGCTAGCTCGAATCAAACTCAATTTCTTTTAAGTTATTTAAATTGAGTCAAATTGAAATTAATTTATGTTCTTTAATTTAAATTTGATTTTGATTAATTAAATTATAGCATAAATTATTACTCCTAATTGCACGTAGAAGGGAGCATTATTTTCTCAAAAATGATTGAATTAGAGAGTAAAAGGAATTTAAATCTTTTTTATAAGTTGCTTGAAAGTTCTAAAATTTAGAAACTTGTTTTAAAATTTAAAAAACTAACTTATTCGAAGTTTTTATTTTATAAAATCAGCAAAAAAAAAAATTTATTTATTTATTATTATAAATATATTTTAATTTTATTACATCTTTTCATATTTATACATATTTTTTAATAACCATATTTATCATATTAATTAATATATTTTAAACTATAATTATTTTATATTTTTCCTAATTTTTAATTTCTAATTAATCCTACTGCAAAATAACTTTTTCTTTCTTTCTTTTTGATTGGGGCAAAAAATAAGCATGTTTTAACAAATTTTTCTTAATATGTCCGCATGAAATTTGTTCACTTGTTTATTTTCAAATTGCAATCACTTGAAAATCTTCATTCTTGTGCCCCATTTCATTAATTTTGGTCTGATATACATTTTAAAATCTTTTTTTAGATAACTTAGTTAAATATAATGTGAATAAAATATTTATTCTTGTATTATTACCTCACAATGAAAGTATATATAGAGAATAAAATACAAGAGTTATAAATAAAATAGAACTATGTATAATTTAAAACTCTATTACAAATAAACACATATACACTAATTACATAACTCACGCTAAAAAACTTTAATTTTTAACAGTTAATTTCTAGTTCTACTGTGCATGCAGAATAATTTTTTTTCTTTAATTTTTCTCTTGCCTCATTTCATTTCATTGATTTGGGTCTTAGGTGCACATTTTAAAATCTTTTTTAAACATATTTAATTTTAACAAAGTTAAATATTTCCATATAGCAATATATATCATGCTAAAATTTCTTCTTTGTTATAAATTATGTTTTGTGGAGTAATTTTTTGATGAAAAAATTATAAATTAAAAATCATTAAATTTACTACTTTCTATTCGACTTCGTAACTAGCAAGGTTTTGGGGTTTCATAAGTATCCAAGGTCGTCAAACTATGATCAACTTGTAAAATATACCAATAATAAACTAAATTGACTATATCTTCCCTACTCACATTCAATTTACTAAACAAGAAGAGCGACTTTTGTTCATTCAATTTATTTTCATTTCAACTTTTTGATTAATGGCCAGCATATCGGAGTGAAAGACTCCTATAATATCTATTTACAAGAAATAATAAAAAGAACAAAAGTATCATATTTAAGAACTAAAAGATATATATTTTACAAAGTAAAGTTATTACTTTACTTAAAATATTTTTTAACTAATTAGGTTTGTACTCGATTCATTCTACTAACCTTAATTAGCAGAGAGATATTTTAAGTAAAATAATGATTTTTTTATTTATTTACAAAATATGTATTTTATATTTTTTTAAACATTTTTTTTATATCTTTTTTATTGTTAAATACAAATATTTCTTATATTGTGTCTTTTATTCTAGCATGTCGTCAATTCTTCCCCACTTGGTCGTAATGGGCATCTATACTTATAATATAATCTGCATAATTCATTCTAACGCTGGGTTTAGTTAGCATGGAGTAAGTTATATGGGCCTGAATTTCGACTTTATAAATGTTGGACCATAAGTGGAAACGATGATAGTGCCTATATTATGGCCCATTCTAAATGCATACCCCCTATTTCCTAAGCACATACCCCTCAAGGGATGTGTGGGATGTGGGGATGTATGTGTAGGGGTATGTGGTTGAAAAAAAGGGGGTATGTTAGTAGAATTTGCCCTATATTATGGGCCTAAATATTAATAATACTAAAAGAGGCCCAAATACTTTTTGGTCAGAAAAAAGGCCCAAACCTTTTGGTATAAACTTATAATGATAATAACTAATAGGAGTCAAATTTTCATCTACCACTATATGCACCATTAATACCCAATAATTATATGGACGAAAGTAATTAGAAAGATATGAGTCGTTGTTGGATTAAAAGTGAAATTGTGATGGTTAAGGTAAATTCAAAACTACAATTAAAAGAAACCAAATATATATGAACATATTTTTATAAAATAAAATTATATTTTAAAATGTATTTAGTATTAAGACATAACATTTGTTAATATGATAAAATATTCATATAGAGTGGTTAAAAAACACTGTCACTTTTATCACCTGGCAAAAACAGAATATAGAAAGTAAAAAGGAAAAAATAAAATAAAATCCTTCATTAGTCTATCAATTTATATATGAAAAAAATTCAATAGTCACTGTCAAAATACGTCAATACCCAGTTCCAATTCTCAAAGTTGAACCAAACTTTGTCTCTTAGTGGCGGTGGTGGACACGTGTTAATTACCACTTTCACACTATTATTATTATTATTTTTCTCTCTCTTTCAAAACTCGCACTCTCGTACTTTCAATTTCATCATAACAAAGCAATTCCAAATATTCCCAAATGGTTGATATCTGATACGCTAATGGAAACCTAGCAAGAAAAAGAAAGAAATGTAATCAATGTAAAGGGCGGCATCATCCAATGGTGTCAAAAGAAGAACACTAGATTTTATCGGAACATTTTTAAAATAAAATAAATCGGAAAATTGTAATTGCTCATTAAAAGGTTGTGACCTTCATGAAACGTTATCCGTTTGCTTATGAAAGATTGCTTCCATGAAGGTAATAAAAAAAAAAAAGACAAGAAGTTCTGAAAACTTTTTTGATAAGTTTTTTAAAAAAGAAAAAGTGTTGTAGATGTTATTTTATTTAAGATAAATGTGTTGTATAGTATTTTAGATAAAAAAAAGTATTTTTAAGCTATTTTATTTGTAAAAAAAATGTGTTAAGTAAGAATAAAATTATTTTTTTTATCAATTTTATGTTAAATTTAACGGAATAATATATATATATATATATATGTATATATATAACATGTATGTTTATACTTTTCGATATATATTTTTGTGAAAAAATTAATGTTTAATTTAAAAGTTACTCAATTTTTTTTTTTTTAAATTTCTTTCAAACTTAAAAAAAAAAAAATTAATTCTCTAATCTTTGACTTGATATTAGACAATAAAAATTTTGTTTAAATTTTATTAAAATTTTTGTTTAAGTTTGAAAGAAAAATTTTCTTAAAAAGTTTGAGTAAATTTTTTAATTAAATAATAATTTTTTTTACGTATATATCTATTTAAAAATATAAACATGCATGCGATACATATCGTATTCAGTTAAATTTAATAGAAAATTTAATGAAAAATTAACTTTGTCATTCCTTTGCACATTTTTTACAAACAAAAAAACTTAAAAACACTTCTTCAAAACTTGAGGACTAAATATCACATTTGCTCTAAACAAATGGACTATTTAAACACTTCACTCTTTAAAAAATTATACAAAATAACAATTCTATTTTAACAATAAAAATAAATTAAAATATTAAATAGCGTCAAATTAAATATAGTTAAATATAGGTTTAAATGAATATAGTTTAATTTTAATAATATTTAATTAAATGACATTAAAAATAAAATGTTTAGTATAAACTTATTTTAAATAGTAAGTGTATGAGTTTGATATAAGAATCATACTTTAGTTACAAGTTTTAATTAAATAGTGCTAATTATTGTTTTTCTTAAAAAAAAAAAAAAAAATTGATGTTTGTTCATCGACCCTTAACCTATTCTATATATTTTTTATAAGGTCATCAAAATTTATGTTACATATTGTTAAGGACGATGTCTAATTAAATTTTTTTTTTTTGTTTTGTTTTATGTTGTTAATGATGATGTCTAAATGATATTTGATATTATGATAAAAAAAAAAAAAATGATATTTGATATGAAAATAGGGTGTACAAGAATTGGTCAAATTAGATTAAATCCAAAAATTAGACTGAATTAAATTGAATCGATTCAAATAATTATATGAGTCAAATAATTCGGTTCATTTTATATTTTTCAAACCATTTCTCAAATGGTTTAGTTCAATTTTCTAAATTTTTTAACAATCAAATTGAACAAGATCGTTATATATATATATATATATATATATAAATTATTTATTTATTTTAAAAAATAAAAATATATTATATTATTTAATATTAAAAATTAAATATTATATTTAAACTCTTTTTTGCAATTTTAATAATTTATCATATAGTTTGCGATTTTTAGTTGCATGTTTATGATGATTTTATCTTTTATAAATTTATCAATTTAATTGTTAGTTTATGTTGGATATTATATGATTTATATTTGTAACATATCTAAAGTAATTTGGCTAAATTTATAGTTTTTTTTTCTTATATTAATTTCAAGTTTTAACAATATAATGTGGAAGAAAAAAAAATTTAAAAATTTAAAATCATGAAAAATCGTTAACTAAATTAGATAAGATCGAATCAGATCGTCCAATTTCAATAATTTTATTAGTCAAACGGTCATATTTGATTTGATTTAAGTGGTTCAATTTAATTTAAAAAAATTGATAAAAATTAGACTAAATTAGGCAATAAATACCATTATATTAAAGTATAAGCATACTATGAGTGTTTTAAAAAGACTAATGTGCTAATTTTAAGTAACAATAAAATACTAGTTGATTAGAAAAAAATTAAATAAAACACTAATAATTGCTTTTTATGAACATTATTTTCTAAGAAGTATTGGTTAGAATGCTTACGATAGGAAGTGTCATTTCAAAAACAAAATCTTTTAATAATTTAAATTAATTTGATTATTTATTGTTGAACCAAATAAATTTTTATAGTTGTTATAAATATACTACTTAAATTTGATTTGATATATTTATATCATTAAAAATTTTGTTTCTTACAAATTTATCAACGTTGTAAAGTTAAACTTTACAACGTAACAGGTTTAATAGTAAGATGCATATGTGACTGCAATATCCCTAATTACTATGCGTTCCTTAAACCCAAATCAGAGGCATGTGTGTCTGTGATACTTCTTTTTCTTGGGTCGTAGTTCATCACCGACGTCCTGATCATCATCACTAAAAGCACCTTTAAAATTGTCACTACCTAACCTGCTTTCATATTCATCGTCCCTCAACCTTCCCATTTTGCTATGAGCTTCATATTCTTAGGCTGAAAAAAAGTACAAGTAATCCCATAAGATATACATTTTAATAGAGAAAGCAAAGGACGAGGTCCCCTTGTCAGTTAATATACCAGTCCACGTGTATTATAATTATAAGAGAAGTAAGGAGTTTGTTGTAACAGAAATCTGTTACTCTGTAAATAAGCAGTTACACGCTTATATATATATATATATATGTATACATGAAACAGAAAGACGATGATGAATAGTATAATTTCATTTACAAAGCTTTCTTATTCATTGTTCTCTTCTTGCATTTTAGACTGTTTCTACACTCTTCTTGAACCTTCCTTTGATCTCTCAGAGTTTAGAATGGTATCAAAGCCAACAGCAATGGAGAGAAGCTCATCTGCAACAGGAGACAATTCTGTTAATTAACATTTTCACGTTTGACACTGCAAGCACCACCTGTTAATATTGCTTTGTCAATCAAGCTCGATCGAGGAAACTATCTCACATGGCGTGAACAGATGTTAAGCTTGATCTCAGCCTATGGACTTGAAGATCACATCAATGGAGTACAACTAGAACCTGAAAGAATGATTGTTGGAACACAAACTGTGAATCTAGATCATAGTGCATGGAGTCGCATAAATGGAGCCTTAAAGAGCTGGATCTTTGCTTCTGTAACTCAATCAATGCTTGTGCATATAGTAGGGAACAATACTGCATATGATCAATGGAAATCACTTGAGAAAATGTTTGCCTCAACCTCGAGGTCACGAGTGATGGAAGTAAAACTTCAACTTCAAACTACTCGGAAAGGCAATCTGAGTATTGATGAATACTTTGACAAAATTAAAGGATTAGCAGATCAACTCTCTGCAACTGGACATACTGTTCAAGAAAGTGATCTAACCATGCTAATTCTTAGTGGACTAGGGCCAGAATACAATGCATGTGTGTGTTCTCTTAACAACCCAGCTGATGATCTTATGATTGAAGAAATCAAGAGTCAACTTCTTTCATTTGAAAATCTACTTGCACAGCAAAGCAAGGTTGATGATAATCAAATAATGCAAGCAAATTTTGTTAATGTCAATGGAAATTTTAGAGGCAATACAACATCTGGAGGTAAGTCTGTCAATTTCTTTCCTGCAAATAATAATAACACTTCAACTTTCAGTAATGGCGGTCAAGGTAGAGGAAGAGAAAAAGGAAATGGACGTGGAACACAATGTCAATTCTGTCATAAAATTGGTCATGTAGCCTCCACTTGTTATACTTTAAAGAACTTAATTGGAAGTGGTTCTCCAAAGACTTTTGAAAGGAATCAACCTTCTGCTTATGTTGCTACTTCATCTGAGAGCAACGGATCTACAAGAAGTGACTCAGCTTGGATTCTTGACAGTGGAGCCAGCCATCATGTGACTGGAGATTTATCGAATGTCAATAATGCATCTCCTTATGGAGGATCAGATGGTATCACAGTAGGTAATGGTGCTCAACTCTCAATTTCTCATGTAGGTAATTCAAACTTGTCTACACATGGTGATCATAAATTGACATTGAAAGAAATATTACATGCTCCTAATGTTACAAGTAACCTACTGTCTATTAGTAGATTGTGTTATGATAATGACATATTTGTGGAACTTCACTCGAATTGTTTCTATATTAAGGACAAACACACGAGGAAAATTCTGCTGGAAGGACTGGCTGATCGAGGATTGTATAGACTATGGAATAAGGAGATGTTTCCACAAGCTGACGGCTTAAGGCGTGCACTTCTAGCTTCTGTTTCTGTCTGGCACAATAGACTAGCTCATGTTTCTGAGCCTATAGTCAATAGAATATTACAGTCTAGTGGAATAAAAACTTCTCATGTAATAAATGATACATGTAAATCTTGTGTTTTAGCTAAATCACATAGATTACCATATGTGTCTAAACATATTTCTGTTGTAGAGCCATATGATTTGATATATATGGATGTATGGGGTCCTCCCCCTAACATTGGCATTAATGGAGAGTGCTATTTCTTTTTCATAGTGGATGATGCAACACGATTTCAGTGGATATATTTTCTCAATGCACGTGATCAAGTAATGTCCATTTTCTTGAAGTTTCGAGCAATGATTTTATGTCAGTTCAATAAGCAAATTAAACAAGTTCAAACTGATGGAGCAGGCGAATTTCATCCTCTTGCTAAACTGTTAATGAACTTAGGTATTAACTATAGATGGACATGTCCGCATTCGTCATCACAAAATGGAATGGTTGAGTGTCGTCACCGACGAGTGGTTGATGCTGGTTTGAGCATGCTGTTACAGGCTGAAGTGCCTCTCAAATATTGGCCTTATGCCTTTCGAAGTGCTGTTTTCACTCTGAATAGAGTACCCAGTAAGGTTCTTAAATTTGCCTCTTCATATACATTACTATATCACATTCAACCTGATTACCAATTCTTAAGAGTGTTTGGATGTCTTTCTTTTCCCTGTATAAGACCTTATGTTCACAATAAATTGCAAGGTCGCTCCACTGTGTGTGTATGTCTTGGGTATGCTCCTAACCATCGAGGATACTTATGCTTGGATGTCAAAACTCAAAGGATCATTACTTCTCGTAATGTGGTGTTTTGTTGAAACTGAATTTCCTTTTTGTTCTAAGACAGCTACTCAGGAACTCTTTTCAAGTCCTCTAGCATCAGTTCATATACCATCTTGGTTTCAACAAATTCCATCAGTACCAGTTTCGTCTCTTGCATCTGATGTGCCTTCTGTTTCAAATACTGATATACCTACAATTCCTAATGACTCTCTTAGAGTTCATGATATTACTTTGTCAAATGATACTGGTGATTTTGCTTATAATGGTCTTTCATTAGCCAGCCCATCTACAGTTGAGGCTGTCACGGTTAAGCCAACTGAAATTGTTCCTACTGAAATTGATGATTTAATTTCCAGTGGTGACCAAGCTCCTGTTATCATTGGTCAGTATAAACGTGCCAGCAAATCTCATATACCAGTCATTCATAAGTTACCTGATTCTAACAATTTTCATCAAATGCAAACAAGGGGTAAAGCTGGAGTCTTTCTCCCTAAGGTGTTTCAAGCTTTCCATAAACCTTTATTGCTTACTCCCTCTACTTTCAATGAAGCTAAGGATGTACCTGAGTGGCAACAGGCAATGCAGGAAGAATACGCTGCTCTTCTAAGAAATGGGACTTGGAGTTTGGTTAATCTGCCACTAGGAACAAAGGTTATAGGTAGCAAATGGTTGTTCAAAACTAAGGAGAAGGCTGATGGCACCTTAGATAAATACAAGTCACGTCTTGTGGCTCAAGGTTTCTTACAGACAGCTAGTCTTGATTTTGCTGAGACTTTTAGTCTAGTAGTTAAAATGACAACAGTCAGAATCATCCTCACTTTAGCTGTGAGTTTTCAGTGGAGTATTCGACAATTGGATGTAAACAATGCCTTCCTTAATGGTGATCTGGAGGAAGCCGTGTATATGCGACAGCCTTTGGGCTTTGTTGACTTGCGTTTTCCTCATAAAGTCTGCAAATTGCACAAAGCCTTGTATGGGCTTAAACAAGCCCCACGGGCTTGGTTTCATAAATTGCAAAAGTGTTTACTCAGTTGGGGATTCACTGGTACTCGCAGTGATCCTAGCTTGTTTGTAAAGTGCTGTGATCGGTCTGTGATATTTGTGTTAGTTTATATGGATGACATTATACTAAACGGTTCTAACTCTACCCATCTGCAGTCATTTGTCTCTCAACTTCATCAACAATTTGCTCTTAAAGACATGAGTTCTTTAAGTTTTTTCTTGGGCTTACAAGTTACTTATTCAAAGGCTGGTTTGCATTTGTCACAATCCAAGTATGTTGCTGGTTTACTTTCAAAATTTGGTTTGTTGCATTCTAAAGCTGCTCTCACTCCAATGGCCTCAGGGGGAGTGTTGAGTAAGGTTGATGGGAGTCCATTGAGTGATCCAACTGAGTATCGCAGTTTAGTAGGAGCCTTACAGTACTGCATGGTTACTAGGCCAGAGATTGCTTTTTCTGTTGTAAGACTATGTCAGTTTCTTAGTAATCCAACTGATTCACACTGGAACGCAGCAAAGAGAGTATTGCGTTATTTGAAAGGGTCTGATACTCATGGACTGATGTTATATAAATCAACTCATATGAATTTAGTAGGATATACAGACTCGGACTGGGCAGGTTGCACAGATGACAAAAGATCTGTAAGTGGATACTGCATGCTGTTTGTAGGAAACGTAATATCTTGGAGCTCAACCAAGCAGAAGGTAGTGTCAAGATCCTCGACTGAATCAGAGCATAGAGCTTTAGCAACAGGTGCAGCAGAAGTAGTATGGATCACAAATTTACTCAGCGAGTTGGGCATGAAGTTTAGACATCCACCAAAGCTACTGTGTGATAATATAAGTGCTCAACATATGGCGAGGAATCCAGTGCAACATGCTAGAGCAAAACATATTGAATTGGATTGCCATTTTATACGTAATTTGGTGTTGAATAAAACTGTAACAGTGGAGTATTGTCACACAAATGATCAATTAGCTGACATTTTAACTAAGCCGCTTGCAGGTGTGAAGTTTTAACAATTTAGAGCCAAACTCATGGCTTCCGAGACCATAAGTTTGAGGGGGAGTGTCAGTTAATATACCAGTCTACGTGTATTATAATTATAGGAGAAGTAAGGAGTTTGTTGTAACAGAAATCTGTTACTCTGTAAATAAGCAATTACACGCTTATATATATATGTATACATGAAACAGAAAGACGATGATGAATAGTATAATTTCATTTACAGAGCTTTCTTGTTCATTGTTCTCTTCTTGCATTCTAGACTGTTTCTTCACTCTTCTTGAACCTTCCTTCGATCTCTCAGAGTTCAGAACCCCTGACCTCTACAAATTTTAATTTCCTTCCGTATTTTCATTTTAAATCTTAAAAGACGATCTAACATTGCAATGTTTTGGTACATTTCTGTTTCCAATTTTTTATTTTCTGGATTTAATTCATTGTTTTGTAATATTTAATGGTTTTGTTTACATTGTTGAATGTATCTATCCATGATCAATTGTAATAGTTTATTTTTGATAAAATTTTATATGGTTGGGTACTTGGGGTTTGTGAATTAATTGAGAAGATCATTCTAAATAAATTTGTAAATTACCAAAAATAGCACATCTAAAACTTATAGTAACAAAACTAACATCCCAATAATATTGAATGTTCAATATTAAACGTTTAATATTCAATTTGAACGTAAAATATTGAACGTTCAATATTAAACGAGTCTAAATTATTGTCGTTCAATTCTAATTGGATGGATGTTAAAAAAAATGACATATTAGTCATTTTTTTAATTATAAAAATATAAAAAAGTGCTAATTTTATTATTAGAAATTTTGAGGGGTGTTAGTTTTATTATTCTCCCAATAAATTTTTACCATTGCCATGGAGTAGTGTTTATCACGAAGTCAGGAAATTGGTAATTTGTTAAGGATTGTGTACTTTTGAGGTTTGAGATCATTTAATTAAAAATTCAAAAGAAAATTGGATCATCAAAAGTGTGATTAACCTCAACGAGTCGGACCAATTTGTTGCGAATTGAGCACCCTTTAACTATTTCCCTTTCCCCTTCATTAAGCACCATCTCTTTCTCTCACAAACACTCTAGATTATGTAACAAATTCTTTAATTCCTTTATTGATATCTATAAATTAGTAGCATTTCAGATTTCGATTTCAATTTTTAATATTTGACTTTATCTAATAATTCTCATATTTATATGAGACTAAAAATTGCATATTTAGTAGGAAGAGAGATGAAAAATTTGCAAATAGAAATATTAGAATTATTAGGAAAAAATCTTGTATATGTTATGTGATAAAATAGACGTATCTTGACCATTGGTTTTTATAAAATAAAAATTAATATTAAACACGTGAATAAATTTAAAGGTCCAAAATTATATAAGACATATAACATATTATATACAATTTTTTTTTTTGAATAATTAGGGCATAATTTGGAAAATTGGGGTATGAAAAACATATATACCGTTAACTTTCATTACGTTTTAGACAATAATGATAAATTTATAATAAATTAAAGTTTAATAATATATTTATAATATTTTAAAATTTGATGGTATAAAAATTTATTTAATTATTATTGTTTATTTCTTAAGAATTAATATTGTACTGTTTATATTTAATTTATCATCCTAGTGTAAATATTTATTAAAAATAACGGTAAAATTCTAAAGTGACCGATTATCCTTAAATTAAATAAATAAATAAAAAAACACAAATTATTATAAAATATAAACCATTAAAACATTACTTTAAGCTTATATGATCTTTCCTTACATGTCAGCTAAAACGAAGATAATCGTAGATTATTCAAAGCAAATTGATTAGATTAATCTTCCTACATGAGACGTGGAGCATTTTCAATTACTTAAAAAAACAAAAATACTTCAAAAAAAATTTACCGTACACGTGTCATTTAGCTGACGGTTTTTCTTTTTGAAGCTTGCATGGAAGGAGCAAACGTACCTGTTATGATGGGCAAGTCTGAAATGCATGTTTGCCACGTGTGATAAGCCTACAAAAGGTTGATTGTCTCTTTGTGAGTGGTGTCCCACACGCCCTTATTCTGGTGGCCTTCCATATAGATATCTTCTGACCGACACATCAGTGTGATTATAATAATTAGAATAAAATCCTTTGCTTTGTACCCATTTATCTTTACTTATTTAAAGTTTTGCCCCAAAGAATCAAAGACTAAAATATTAAGAATTCTTTTCGAAAAAAAAAAAAATCTAAAACTTTAAACAACAAATAATATTAAACATAATTCAATTAAACGAACTGCTGGCAGGTTCAACTAATTGTAGTTTAATTTCAATAAAATTCAATATAAAATAATAAATTAAATTTTTTTAATAATTAAAATATATAAATTAAATATTAAAAAATATTACTATTTGATTATAAATTTTAAAATGTTTATTTTCCCTACATGACTAATGTCTTGGATACGAGAATAGATAATAAACCAAACCGTCAAGTCTATTTTGTAACTAGAAAACTCATAATGCACAGAAATTTATTTGTTAATATAATTAGAGTGGCATTATAATTATTTTTAATAATAAAAAATTTATCTAAAAATAATGACATTAAAATATAATTAATTATAAAAAAAATATAATTAATAATTTATTATTTTTTTGTTGCAATAATAAAAATTATTGTGGCTCGTTACCCTATAATTATTGCAAGTATTTTTTTTTTCTATTCAATTATTCCAAGTTATGCATTAAATCATGACCAAAATACAGAGTAAAAAAATATCATGACAAAAGAAGTATGCATTAATGAAAAAGGTAACAAATCATGAGAATGATTTTAAGATCGGACTTTAAGAACCCGTTCTGATATATATGAGCTTAATGTTCAGTCTAAGCCTAAATTCAAGTACAAAATTTTGAACTTGTGCTAACCTAAGCTGTTCGAAAATACATCTTAAGTCGAAGCAAATATTGTAGTTTTTTTTTTATGGTAAAGTTAGAACATATGACAACTATATTGCCTATAATTGCTCTATTTAAAAAAAAAAAAAAAACATAAAGAAAAAAAGTGGTGATAATATACTGCTAGCTAGTTCAATAAAAAAAAAAGGTTTGTTAAGCTCTGAAAAATTTTCCCACAAAATAATTACTTTGAGGTCCTCGGAGCTATTTGACAGAAGCAAAAGGCAACAAGTTAGACGCAAAACAAATTTGCATTGGGCAAATTAGTAAATTATTGCAGCTAGCAAGCAAACATAAATCAATAGTAAACAAAATATTTATTATATAATATACTGCTTATGAATAGGATTTTACTTCACATGACAATAGGAGCTTTATTGACATTTCACTCTATCCTAGAAAAAGCCTCTTCGTGAAGTCTCTCCTTAAATGTGCGGTTCATATTACTCTCTCTAGTGTCTACCGTTTCTCCATCTCATATCATGCTTAAGGTTAAGCCTTCATCAATATTTTTTCAAGTACTCCTTATAACAACCAGACCCTACTACTACTACTACTTCTACTAGAGCTATGTTGAGTAATATTGATCAAAGTGCTACTACTAGCTATAGAAATCAAGATCAAGATCATAATGATCATCATCAAGAAGAAGAACAAATTCGAGACATCCACGCTCTAACCCCGCCTCATCCGCCAGCATCGCATAATCGTGGTACTGGTGGGAGAGACCATCATCATCATCATAATAATTGGGAAACAGGTCATCAAAGATCTTCAACAACAACATCCATGGCTAGTACAGATGGTGGTTCATCAAGTGAAAATTTCACAACTATGAGTAGGGAATTCAATGCTTTAGTTATAGCTGGATCAACTATTGATCATCATCAAAATAGCCAAAATGGTCAAAATAGTCAAAATCAAAATGTTGACTATGATAATAATAGTCTATTAGCTAGAATAGGAGAAGAAGATCATCATAATCATCATGATTTGGATATGTTAGTGGAAGAAGAGAACAATCCTTTAGCTATTGTACCAGATAGTAATAATTACCCTTTGAACCCTGTTGCTTCTTCTAATACTTCTTTTTCAAGAAGGGTAGAAGGGTCTTCTTCTTCATCTTCATCAGCTCATGCTAATATTGTTGGTGGTGGTGGTGGTGGTCAAGGTCAAAGTGGTCAAAGTAGTAATGATCAGATGGTGTCTGTTCAAAGAGTGAAGAAAGAAGAAGTGGAGTCTAAGATATTAGCTTGGCAAAATGCAAAAGTGTCTAAGATTAATAACAGATTTAAGAGAGAAGATGCTGTTCTTATTGGTTGGGAAAATGAACAAGTTCAAAAAGCTACTTCTTGGATGAAGAAAATTGAGGTATGAGATTGTAATTAAGATTGTTAAATTATTAATTAGTTAATTTTGCTACAGTAAATTGATTATTATATTGTATATATGCTAGTTAGGTTATGTCTGCTCGTATTTTTTCTAAAAGTAGTTCCATCAAAAGTGAATTCAGAACAAAGTACTTTTAGGAGAAAAATTGTTAATTCTTCTTCTATATTCTGAACCCAATTTTTGATCAAAAGTTTTATTTTTTAAGAGGGCCTTAGTTTGTGTTTATTCCTATTTATTTATTTTATAAAAAAAATGATTTAGTTAATTTGTGATGTTTTATTTCCTAATCAAAGAACTAGGACGTAAAAAGTAGTTAAATAGGAATGTAGTCAGTTATTACTTTTATCTTCATGATGAGTAGTGTTGAAAAATAACCATGATTATGATAAATGTTAGTGAGATAATTTTTAAAATTATTTTTAATAATCAGTTATTATTTTTAAATAATGGAGTTACTGATTATATATGACAATGGGTTATACTTTATAGTAAGGATTCAATCATGAAATTCTATTACATTTTCCCTTATGCTAAAATCTTGAACTAATTAAAGTTTGAATTATGTTAAAAGAATATTAATTTACTGAAGAATTGATGAGATTGAGAAATTTATATCACTTTGATAATTAGTTGGTTTTACTTTTCTAAAATCCTAGTCAAGTATTGTACGTATTAGGTCCTGAATTTTCAGTGTGTTGATCATCTTTTTAATTAAAGTTTTTATTTTCTCTTTTTCCTATTAATTTTTTTCTGGTTATCATTGTGTTTGTTGTCGTGTACACATCAGTAAGAAACACATCAGATAACAATATCATATGTTATCTTTTATCTTAGCTAGCTAGTTTGGTCAACAATAAGAAGTTTCTAGCATTTGATTGATTAATTTATTTTTAAGAAGATCTTACTTTGTTTATTTTGTAAATAAAATACAATTATTTATTATAAATATAATGCAAAATTACTAAGGTGTATGGCCTTATATATGAGAGCGAGATCAACTATTGTATGGTCGATGAACTTTTATCGAGATGAAAGATTGCTTTTGCATCATTAATTATGTTGGGATGACATCATCAGTCATATAAATTTAATTTAAATATATGATATAATTTTTTTATATATAAAATTTATTTTTAATATATATATATATAACATAAATAAATATATATTTTTGAAAATTAGAAAAAATATGAACAAATATTTATTTATTAAGATAATTAAAAATAAAAATTAGTTTAATAACTGAGTCATTTATATATGTATAAAGTTAGATTGATATAAAAATTATTTGTGGAATATGAAATGATATAATAAATTTATATTAAATGTTAAAAATTCAAAATATTTAATTAATAATTTAATTTTTATAGAGGAAGTTGGAGGAGAAAAGGGCAAGAGCACTAGAAAAGATGCAAAATGATATAGCAAAAGCACATAGAAAAGCAGAGGAGAAGAGAGCATCATCTGAGGCTAAAAGAGGAACAAAGATTGCTAGGGTTCTTGAAGTAGCCAACTTGATGAGAGCTGTTGGAAGACCTCCTGCCAAACGTTCCTTCTTCTGATCATCATGATCAAGTTAATGCAAAGCAAAGAAGAAGAAGAAGGGAAAAAAAAAACCAGCAAAAATTATTTGTAAAAATAAATTAATGCCCAAGGAAAAATGTACTAGGGTCCTTTTACCTTTTGAACAAAGGATGCCCTTAATATGAAATTGGAGGGCAATAATTAATGAGTGGCAATTAGCATATATAGAATTAATAATTAATATGAAGTAGGATATTTTTGAGTGCTTTTTTTTTTTTTTTTGGGGTTAAATATTTTATGAGTGCTGTTGAAGAGTCTATTTTTATATAATTAATTTAAAGTGTGTTTGGAATTTTGAGGAGGGCTTTCTCAATTATAAGTGATAGATAGTGGTGGAACAACTTATTTTTTGTTGTCAAGTATATATTTCAATTAATATTTCTTGAGCACTATGGTTGGTGCTTATATATATTCAGTCTATAATTGTACCAATCCTTGGATGGTTTTGTTTTGGTGTATCTGCTATTAATAATATTAATGAAAATGAAAGTTGTGTTTTAATTGTTAAACCCAAAATTCATATGCTTTGCATGTAAGAAAGAACTAAACGCCAACTTCGAGAATTGATTTCCATATCTCTCTCTTTCCCACTTATTTATTTCATGAATTGATACAAGAGATTAATTAAACAAAATTCAACCCAAATGGCCCGCAAAAAATGATTTTTTTCGTAAGTAAAAAAACTAAAGGAAATTACAAAAAGCACCCTCATAAAACGACAAAAATAATACTTTAATAATATTAAAACGATAGTTAGATGCAATTTGGGTCTAAATAATCATAATGTAATTTGAAATTGTATTTAATGTAAAATAATGAGCTATATTTTTTTAATAGTAAAGGCATATGAGTTATACATAAGAAATACTAGTTTGTGATTATAAATTTTTTTAATGTGTTATATTTACGATGTAATAACTAAGCATAGAGTATGCAAGCGCACACTAAAAAAGGAGAGTGATAAGGAGTTAGTAGATCGATCGAAATTGAGATATTTTCTTTGATTTGACTAAAATTATAATGTAATTTAATTTATGTAAAATTTGAATTGTAATTAAAAAAGCGGTGGTTACAAAGTAGTTTATTTTTCCTATTGTATAACACATTTAGATTTGTAAAAGAAAAAGATAGATGAAGAAGACACTTCATATCACTTTGTAAGGTTCACTTTGCCTGCCCGCCTTAAAGACTTGGAAAGGAGAGAAAAAGATACCAAAATTATAAAACGAAAGTAAATTACTTTTCAAAATAGCTTGGAAGATCATATAATTAATTCCATTTGTTAAAATACATTTTAGTGGAAGTACCATCTTAGTATTATAAGTTTAAATTTGGGATAAGGAACTTTAACATGAGATCTTGCCTGCTCTTCTTTTAGTAGAAAACTAAGAGTCATTTTCTCTAGTCGTTTTAGAAACTAACCATGTATTGATTTTTGATTGGAAGTTGGAACCCAATAAAATCGATTCCAAATGCAAAAGAGCCATTACTTTAAAACGTTTGAGAAAAAAATAGCAACTTTAAATATATCGACTAAAGTATCATAGACGTGTTGATAATACATTGATTGTGATAATAATGGTAATTTTACTAACATGGGTTATAAGCATAAGATTAAAATATTTGTAATATTCTCGATTCTCAATAAATTTGTTATAATTTCACATATGGGATATATATATATATATATATATATATATATATATCAATATTTTTAATAAAAATTTACAGTAATATATGGTGATATCGATATTTCTTCAATATTTTTATAAAATTGTATTGCGGATATTTTCACAGTTACGAATATTATAATCGTTGGCTATACCTAGTAGAACACTCTTGAATTCAATGCAATTCTGTTAACACTTATAGCATAGTTAAAAAATGCTCATGAAAATTCTAACTACATGTAATAAAATTATTTGCATTCATCATATTAATTAAAGATATTAATAATAGATGTTAATTAAACTATTTATTAATTTATAAATAATTAAATTATGTCATATAAATTAATAAGTATATAAAACTGTAATAAAAAGTTTGATAAATTAAAAAGTTGATTTGCTTTGATTTGTCACATCATATATATTATCTTACCTAACTAGTTTAGACACTAAATTACGCGTTTTTAAAAAATGTGTCCAAAAATTGCATAAATAATCTCTACTTACATGAGCATGTACTTGTACATAAAAAAAAAACTCACGATATTAAGCATTTTTTTAATAAATTAAACGGTAATTAATATGCTACAAACTTGTGATTTGAAACATAAAGATAGGGAATCATATACTATTGTAAACTATCAATTTTAAGCATTTTTTACTCCGACTAAAAACCGGTGATTTAGGGCATCAAATCTTACCTAAGATCCTACAACCCTGCACATCCGTTGTTGAGCAAAATAATATCAAATCGGAGATATTTCTATTGAAGTGAAAGAAAGGTAAGGTCATGCCATTTTTATAGGGTTTGCTAACTTAAAGGCTAGAATTGCGGTCTACTTACAAGTAGGAAGGCAAATTCGTTAATTAATTTTTCACAATAGTAACCATATTACTTTGTTCAATTTTATTTGGTTAGCAACCTACTAATTTTCTAATTGTATGGAAATAAACTTGAATCATGACCTCGTTAGTGTATCACCTAAACCCCAACTTTTATTAATTAATAAACAAAAGGGTAAGTAAGTTTACCTACACATTAATTGTCTCCCAAATGGATACAACAAACATGATATTAACATCTTTTTAGATCACATTTTAACATATGTGATTCGAACATATAATTTAAAATGAGACTCTAATTTAATTAATTAAATGTAAAGATTTCAAACTCTCTCCTTCAAAAGGTGCAATGAAGAATGGATTTCATCTTTGGTACAACTACAATCCAAAAAGAAAGTGAGGAATTTAAAAAACTATAGAGTTGCACGAAAATATACAATCTCCTTAATAAATTACTATAGTTTTTATTTTTATGTATGCTAGACTTTACCTTGTAATTAGGCTTTTTTGGAGGAAGATATTTGAAGTGGAAGTGTTTTAGTGGTGGATTTATAATGAGAAGTTTTTTTTTTTTTAACAAAAAAAAAAGTTTTATGGAGGAAGATGAGGTAACGCCAGCTATGTTCCATTTACCTAAATCAACTCCTTATTTGAGAGTACCAACAGTGACTAGTACCTCAAGCTGTCGTCAAAGGAATCTTTATGCATAATTATAATTGTTTCATCCCTCGAACCTATAATTTAATGTATCTAATCCTGTGGCGTTATCTACTATGCTATTCACTACCAGTTTATAAACGAGAAGTTGAGAACAAAGTGATGAAGACAAAAGAACTTTGCATCAAACATGGGTAAATTTAAAATGGTGGCAATTCCTTCTTATCTATTACGTCCGTGGTTAGGAATTCAAAATTTCATGTGAAACAATTGTAAAAGAATTATTTTTTAAATAAAAAAGCAAATTACACGGTTGTCTCCTTTCAACTTTTAAGCAATACTTTTTTATGTCATGTTGCAACTTTATACCAAACTACGCGACACATTTTTATTCGTTTTAAATCAAATCACACACTAAATCGTATGTTTAGCTTGGGTTATAAAAATCAATTAAATATCATCTTAAATTCGAATTTTAGTAAATACAAAATTTGATTAGTTGTTAGGCTTATTCATTCATATGAGGTGGTATGAGTAGATTATTTAATATTTTTTATTATCCAATTCTGTAGATGAAATTAAGTTCCATTTTGTTGCAACTTTTTAAATTATTAAAATTTTCACTTCTGTCCAAACAGATGTGCATTGCAATCAGATACCTTAATAAGACAACCCAATTTGGTTTAACTACCTTAATATCTGCCATATGAGGTCCATCTTCTAGTAGCTAATCTTTCATTTTGTTTTCATTCCTTATTTGAAATGATTCATATGCCCATCATTTATCATAATCTTGTGTTTCATTTGTTTTATCATTCTTATCAGGGTAGCCAATGTATAAGGTTGAGTTGAATTGGGTTATAGAAAAAATGAAGCTAATTCAGACATCTCGAATTGTAAAATAATTAGGCCGAACCTAGCCAATAAAACACTTGAAACCAGAACAGCTTAACCCAAATATTCGAATTGAGTTGGGTTAATAACTCGGCCCAATTCTTTATATTTTAAAAATTGAATTTGAAAAAAAAAAAAAAATATATATATATATATATATATATAAGTAAATTAAGCCCGTAAATTCATGTCGGGTTTATACCTCCTTATATAACCCATAATATGAGCCCAAGCAGTCATGAAAATCAAAGTAACGAGGTTGCCTCTTATACTATAGAAGAAAGTTATGAGGTAGTGAAATTCTTTAAAAGATGTGAGATTCGAACAAGCGTAAACTTTTCCTTAAGTTTTAGATAACCTTTAAAACTTTAACAACACATTATTATGACAAGCTGAAGTGTGTACCAAAGTTGGGTGCGTTTTATATTTGTCTGGCAAATAACTTGGGTTTGATTCTCACTTGTTGCAAAAAATTTAGGGTATATTAATACTCACGGGTTAACCGGGTTTCATGAAAGAATTTTATCAACCCATTTTCAACTAGAGGTAGACGGATTGCCCGGATTATAACCCGATTTAACCAAAATACATAATGAACCAACCCAATCAGCTTGGTTTGGCTGAGTTTGTATGGATTCAACAGGTTGATTTGGATTTTGTGCGCCCCTACTTATCAAGGCACTCTAACAGAAATTTAACAAGTACATAAACATTCTATGTTTATCTATAAGATAAAGCCTAAAAGCTTTGTTTTTTATTTCAACACTTGTATGACCTGTTGCAAATTATCTTATGAAATCAGGAAAAGTAGGTTTATTAGTTTAACGTACGTCCAAAAAAAAAAATCCTATTAACTTGGTCAACAATATAAACTAAAGGGGCAGAAATGTGGATTTTCTTTACCAAGACTTGCAAGATATACTTCCACCATATATGCTTGGACTTTTCCTTTTGTTACGCATTTTTCAATTTTCGTGAAGTAGAAATGAATATAGATGTGCCCACTTGATACCCTAATTTGCTAGGAATAACTAGAAATTTACAAAAATTGAAAAAAAATAGGTGTCTATAACACCCA
Source organism: Elaeagnus macrophylla (assembly GCA_029378325.1). Taxonomy (NCBI): domain Eukaryota; kingdom Viridiplantae; phylum Streptophyta; class Magnoliopsida; order Rosales; family Elaeagnaceae; genus Elaeagnus; species Elaeagnus macrophylla. Next base: position 25,157,942 of record CM055648.1, on the reverse strand, counting down.
AATACATACAACAGAAACCATACATCATATTCCATAACGAATCTCATCATTAGCGAGAGCAATGAAACAAAACCAAGGATAATCTGCTGAGAAAAAGTCACTCATATAATAGAAAGACACTACAGTTACAAATTCTTTGGGTCTATTTTTAACAGATAACCAGGAATTCTTAAAGGATGAGTAGTCAATTAGTTTATTTGCGGTGTTTTTTATGCTTAGGCTCTTCCGATAGTACTTGACTCACCTCAATGCTCTGAAATGGATTTTGTAGTACGGACATTGGGCTTGATTCCCCTTCAATGGCAGTATCTGATCTGTGCCTCTTACGTTTGCGATCTGATTTTGGTGTAGTTTTAAGCTCATTGTGGAGCTGCTTTAACTCCTTGAACGATGCCAAAGTGCGTCGAAGGTATGCATGAATGGTTTGTGAAGCGCCAGTATCAGTAGCGACAAATGAAGACATAGTTTTAGTTGCCTTAGAGAGAGATATTGGTTTCGATGAAACAACATCCCCTGCAACTGTCTTCATTTTAACCTTTTTCTTTGAACTATGGGTCTAGTATACCTGTGACAGGCAGAATATAGAGAGAATTAGAGAGTATTTGTGTGTGTTGCTATAAAAGTTAATCCAACAATAACAGCTATTATGTAAATTTTATATAGTGTATAGCAACATGAAACATATACTCTAAAAGCATTGTCTAGAAGGTCCAGTGTTCTAGAAGCATTGTCTATCTGAATGTGACTGCATACAAATTCTTTACTGGCATACTAAATAAGTCAAACGAACTAACTCCAGACTTCCTTCACCCAGAAGGTAAGCTCCACATTGGTACAAAACATAACGAAAGAGTAATCAGATATTTTTCACAAAGAAAATTCATTCAACAATTATTGAAACATCATTAGAGAGTAATTAGAATTTAAAATGACGGCTATTTAATGTTTATAATGTTATAAATTAATTTAAAAAATAAAAAATTGGCACCCATATGAATTAACATCAAAACTCAAAAGAATCATAAAATTAAGAAAACAACTCAACTCACGAAGTAAATCAAGTAATATACCAAGCATTCAATAATTCCAGAAAAAAAATTGAAATGCATTGAAAAGTTCATAAGAACACTTTTGAACGATTCAAAGGTACATAAAACATCATATCAGATCACTAAACTAGCTAGCCTAAAATTGTCAAATTCATTATACTTAACAAATTCAGCAACATGATACCAATATAACCTCATAATAAGGAAGCTATAAGCATATAACAATTAAATTCATAGTATTCATGCTCTACAATTAGTCTGAAACCAATCTGAATTAGTTAAAACTTTGGTATACTAAAAAAAATCCCTAATTGAAACTGAGAAAGGTTTTCTGTGATTTTTAGAGTCATGAAACCTATCTTTAGAGCACGACAAAGAAATTGTTTCAAAGGAGCAGCAAATAATCTAAATTTGAGAATCACAAACTGAGTCTGGAGAGGTATCTTACTTGTAACAGAAGACGGAGTATGCAGTGATGGTGAACGGTGAACGGTGAACGGTGAACGGCGAACGGCACAAGAGTGGAGGATTATTGACCGGCGGCGTAGATGTGGGAGAGGGAGAGAATGCAATTAGCTGACACGTAACAACCTGGTTTAGAGAATAATCCCAATCCTAATTCAAATGGAACTCAGAAAGAGGGCCGTTGTGCCCTAAAATTCACTCATCGTTTGCAACAATAAAAGACAAAATAGGGGTATTTATATTTAACAATAAAAAGATAAAAATAAAATGTTTAAAAATATATAAAATATATATTTTAAAAAATAAAATTATTATTTTATATAAAATATCTCTTTATTAATTAAAATTTATAGAATGAATTAATTATAATTTTAATTAATAAAATAATATCCTAATAATTTTACTTTTTAATATATATATATATTATTTTTATATTTTTTATGAATAGGTACAAAGAGTGTCTAAAAATTAAACCAAATCAATTAAAACTAAAAAATTAGACCGGATCGAATTGAATTAAACTGTTTTATAAATCAAAATGTTTGGTTTGATTTTTGTTTTTTCAAATCTTTTTACAAACTGTTTGATCCCCTTATATTAATTTTTAAATTGGACTGTACCGTTGTTTATAATTATTTTTAATATATTATTTTCTTTAAAAAAATCAAAAATATATATATTAAATATATATCTTCTCTAAACTAAATTATGCAATCATAATTTTCTAATTTATTTTTAATATATTATTCATGAATTAATATATTATTATAAAATTTGTAAAAATATTTAGCTTTAGATTATAATTAATTCTATAGTTATTTTTGGGATATTATATAATTTACGTAGGATGTAATATGATTTATATTTTTAGTATATATTAATTAATTATATAAATTTAAAAAAAATAATTATGTTATTTTTAAGTTTTAATAAGTTTAGAGAAAAAAATAAAAATATAAATTTTCAAAAATTATTAACTAAATTAGACTAAGTTAAATTAAAATATTTAATTTTAATAATTTTATGTTTGATTTAATTTAATTTAATTAATCTTTTTTTAATCCGACCGCGACATTCCTGTATCATTCGTTCTTTTACTCCGTTGTTTTGTTAAATCGAATCATCGCATGGATTTAGGCTGGGGTGAGCCGGCTTGGGCTCCTATTAATATTTGGTTTGAGTAATTCTAAAAAAATCAATATTTTCACCTTATATATCCATTTTAATTTGTAATGACACCCATATTAATCATTGCACTTACGATTAATATATCCATATTAAGCTATTATTAATAAATTTTAAGAATTATATTTATAAATTAGTAAATAAATTATATGAATAATAAAATAAATTTGTATTTTTTATTTTAAGTTTTTATTAATTAATATTTTTTTATAAATTTAATAATTTAAAAATATTTATATTCAAATGAGATACATATAATATATTTTTTAATAAAAAAAATAACAATTAAGAGAATTAGTATTATTTTTTATTGTTTATATGGTGTCTTTTTTGAGTTTGAATCTTACAAAGTGTATATTTTTTGAAATTTAATATAATTTTCTTCTATTTTTATGGGTTACTTGAGCGAAAATAAATTTTAATTCTTTTTATTAGTTTTATGGATAACAGTATTTCAAATAAACAATGTTTTAAAAATAAATAAATATTATAAAACGTACTTCAAACTGGAAAATCTAAATATCTAATCAGAGTTTCTTTGAATTAATGTTATACGTATAATACTCTACTCAAGTACTTAACTTTTTAGTTGATGGTAATTTTATGCAAATAGGTTTATTGAGATGTACTCAGATATTTTGTGGGATGTTTACAAACGAGCTAAGCTCACCGTTTTTATTGGATATCCATTTTTTTGGTTGAGTTGAAATATCTCATTTGTGTTTTATTTCTTTGCTTTCGGAGCTCAATTAAGAGCCTCATTTGCCAAATCCTCTCTTTGCTTCTCTCACTCACACAATTCAGAGAGCGAGTGAGCCATGGAGATGGCTATTGGCTTCCAGAGCTCTCACTTCTCAGCTGTCCCAAGCTTTCGTCCTCGGATTTTATCTTCTTCTTCTGGTACCTGTCTATCCAAGCACCTATTCGGTCTCAGCTTTTCTTCAGCCTCACCTTCGTTTCCCTTTTCAACCTCCAAAACTTTGAAGAGTTTGAATTCTGGAAATTTACTTCGCAGAATTCCAATTAAATGTTCTGTTTCAGAAGCTACTGAAACTTCAACAGGTATCTTATACTTATGTTTTCCTTTTCTTTATTAACTGTTTTGATATTTGTCATGTTCTGGTGCTTTTTTAGTGAAGTTATGGTATTTTGATATTGTCTCGGTTCATAATTCGATTGTTTTTTAAGCTCTTTGTCAAAGTATTGAATTTCGAAATCTATTGAACTATGAGAAAAATGCATGTATTTTATTTTGAATGATGAGTATTTATGGCCTTATTTTAAGTGGATTTCGTATTCGTTTAAAGACTAATTTATTGGGAATCCGTTTGAAAATGATGGAATTAACAGCTTCTATGGAACAATTCGTTCTTTTATACTTTTTTATTCTTGTTTTTTGTTAATTCTGTATATTGTCAATTGTTTAGCAAATGACCCATGTAAAAATTATTCATTTTCTCCGTTTACGTGTTATTGGTTGTTTGTTTGTCTATGCATTGGTGTTTGTTAGAGTACTTGAGAGAAGGCTGCATGAAGTATGTAAGAATATGTGTTAATGGTTGAAGGTTTATATTTGTATTGGTTATTTCACGATTCTTGACTCCCAATCCTTATAATGTATTAGAGAAGAAGAGCCAGTTGATGAGGAGAAGAGACGTGAGGAATATAGCAATCGTAGCTCATGTAGATCATGGAAAGACAACTTTGGTTGATGCAATGTTGAGGCAAGCAAAGGTAGAAAAATCTTATCAATTTTATTTCGACTAACTTGCAACATGTTCTTTTACTTTTTACCATAATTTTTTTCAATTGATCTCTTTACCAATGTGAATCAACTTCAAAATTGAAACTCGTTTGAGATTTTGAATGCTATGAATGAGTAAGCATGGGCATGGTTTGAGAAGTGATTAGCAAAACACAGGAATGGACATGGTTGTATGAGTAGGAACAGCAAATCTAAATCCTTGATTTTGCTAACGTTTAATAGTTCAATAATTTCAACAATGAGTGATTTGGTCTTCCATTTTTATCAAAAAAACTATATTTTGCAACCTAAGGATTAAGAAGAATGAAGATTTGGTTGCTGACCAAAATGACACTCCAAATGACCATTTGAAAATTTTCAAATTTTCAGAAAAATTTGCAGCTTCCAGTGGTTGAACCAATTCCATAGTTTTATTAATGGCATAAGATGTAATTTGAAAGTCGTTACTACCATTTATTATTTTGAAATTCGAACTGTTGATTGCAGTTATATCTTCCTTTCCCCTTCCTTCCCAGGCTTAATGACTTGGACAGGATAATGACTGATTAATTATTCCTTGTGCTCTCTTTACAGGTTTTTCGTGACAATCAATTTGTACAGGAGAGGATAATGGATTCGAATGATTTAGAGCGGGAAAGGGGAATTACAATACTGAGCAAAAACACTTCTATCACCTACAAAGATACAAAGATTAATATAATAGATACTCCTGGTCACTCTGACTTTGGAGGTGAAGTGGAGAGAATTCTCAATATGGTTGAGGGGATTCTCCTAGTGGTACTTCTTTGCACCTTAAATGCTTGGAAGACCAAGTACTTTTAGGATCTAATTTTATGCTTCTATCATTAATATATAATTATTATCACGCTTGAACTTTCAATTTGTCCCGGTGATTGCTGATGCCATTTCTAAGAAGAGAGTCCCATAGTCTTGAAAGCAAACTGTTGAAACCAGTTATTACTAATAAAAAAATGTAGAATTGAAAATATTCTGATACAAACACTTTTCGGAACATTTACCACAATCTCAAATCAGTTTAGGTCTCCTTGAAGATAAAGCTTTGGCACTTGTTCCTTATTTTTGCCTCATCTTTGGTGGTTTTCCTTGTGATGCTACATTTATAGATAATATCTACCAAAAGTGACACAGTATCTTTCTTGTAGGTTGACTCTGTTGAGGGTCCAATGCCACAAACAAGATTTGTTTTGAAGAAAGCTCTGGAATACGGTCATGCTGTTGTTGTTGTAGTGAACAAGATAGATAGGCCTTCAGCTCGTCCAGATTTTGTCATTAATGCCACCTTTGAACTCTTTATTGAACTGAATGCAACTGATGAACAGGTAACTTCTTTTAACTGTTCTAGAAATAAACATCCAATTTATAATTTAGATCAAATTTTCAAAAAAAAAAAAAAATTTTTTCATAATTTGATTGGTAATTTCTTGCCATCTTGTGCTTGATAAATTTGATGTTTCAAGTGACCTTTCTGTAATGTTGTTGATTTCTTGTTTCTGTTTTCTTTCTAGTGATTTTTATTTTTGAAAACAAGGGTAAATGCTTCCACCTTCAACTTTTGGTTTCCATTATTTCAGAATACCTGGTCAAAACCTAGCTTGGTGTTGGAACTATATCCTTATAAAAAGCATTTTTCAGGATCAAGTTTCTCTTTTTTTAATGCTATTTTCCTTGACATTTTTGAAGAGAACAAACCAAACCTAACGATGTTTTTTTAGCACAAATGCTATAAGAAAATTGAAAACAGAATTCAAACACCTCTTTTTGTTTAGTTGCATTTAAAATGTTAGCTATCTTTACTTTCTATGTTTGTAAACCATGGTATGGAAGGTCTTATTGAAGATTCCCCATTGAATGCAGTGTGATTTCCAAGCAATATATGCGATTGGTCTTAATGGAAAGGCAGGTTTGTCTCCTGACAATCTGGCTGACGACCTGGGGCCACTTTTTGAGACTATCATCAGATGCATACCTGGGCCACGTATTGAAAAAGATGGTGCACTGCAAATGCTTGTTAGTAATTATTTTTCTATATTCTGTTTTTAAGTCTTTGCTTGATTTTTGTCTTTCTATTTGAATGTGATTAGTGCTTTAGCTTTATATTTCTTTTTTCTGTTTTTGGCTTTAGGAGAAAATTCTTGGGTCAATTCAAAATACCTCTCTCTAGTTTTAAGAAACAGAAAGAAAAAAAAAACATAGGATTGAAAAACAACAATTATATTCCTTTTTGTCACTGTGTCAGATTTTTCTGATGGAGATATTTGCAAAAAAAAATAATAATAATAACGAAACCTAAGAAATTCAGGGATGATATTGTAATAAAAAAAATAACAATTGTTTATGAAAAGCTTGATTTATTCATTAGCCCAATTATACATACACACAAGTCCTATTTAAATTAGGATAAATAATCTTAATTATACTCAAACTAATATGAACCCTAAGAATCCTAGACTATATATAATATAATATAATATACTTACGTGTTAACTAAGGGTGAATGCCTTTGTCTAATTTTAAGGGATGCTTTTGTAACTTTTGAAAATCTCCTTTTCTTTATGTTTAACTTTTTTATGTTCAGAGTTTCACGAACTTGTTTTATTGATTTTATATTAGGTTACCAATATCGATTATGAAGACCATAAAGGACGAATAGCTATTGGACGCTTGCATGCTGGAGAGTTACGAAGAGGGATGGATGTGAGGGTAAGCTTGTGCTACCTTTCTCTTTGCTTTTTTTTTTTCTCAATTACTTGATAATATGGGTTACTCCTTACAGTTTTTATGGTTACTTGCACCACAGAGACTGTTAAACATCGTTGCTAATGTTGTCATATGTACTTTAGCATTATACTATCCTAAATATATTATTTTATATAAAAATTAATCAATGAGTTTATTATTTATAATTTCATGCTTTTTGATTATTTATAATTTCATGCTTGTTTCGTCAACTAGTTAAACTAAATATGCTTTATGATTTATGTTTCAGTCTCTATGTTTATCAATCCCATATAACCTTTTCAATTTTGGTTTCTTGGAGATAATAATTATCTTAGTGATAAGGTCCAAGTTTTTACTAATATTAGGATTCTGATTCCTATTATTTTTGTATGTCTAGCCTATATAAGAGATGTATTATCTCACTTATGTAACCTAAAATAGTTAGTCTTTAATTTTAGGCTTAAGTATCTATTTCATTAATCTCTATACTTTGAGCAAATTTCTAAACTTTTAAAACGTATGATTTAGTTCTCAAACTTTTAAAATTTTATACATAAGTTCCTAAACTTTTAAACCGATATAATTTAGTTATCATACTTTTAAAAATTTACACATAGATACTAACTTGATTAATAAAATAATATTTGTGATTCATTGTTTTGAGACCTATATGTAAAATTTTAAAATTTGAGATTAAATCATACGACTGATATATGTATGTAGTTTTAAAAGTTTGGGGAGTAAATTATATATTTTAAAAGTTTGGAACTTATATGTGAATCTAGTTAAAGGTTGGGGACTAATGATATAATTTAGCCTTAATTATTATTCATATACCTACTTTCTTTGACGTTTATATTTCTAACAGGGTTAATATCAGTTTCCTTGTGGTTAGGATGAAATGTGCTGGAGAGGAACTGATCTATTCCTCCACAGTTTTATTGAATTCATCAAGTATGCAGTGTATTTCTTATGATGATTTAAAATTTGGTAGGTATGCACCTCAGAAGAGTCGTGTAGATATGCGAGAGTTAGTGAGCTTTTTGTGTATGAGAAATTCAATAGGGTTCCAACCCAAACTGTGGAAGCTGGTGACATATGTGCTGTTTGTGGAATTGATGATATTCAGGTATTATTTCATCTGCACCAATCTACTCTTATTCTTACATTGGCATTACTTCATGTTTTATGTCTTTTGTAATTTCTGAAAGATGCCTTTTGTGTTGGACTTGAAATTAAATCACGAATTTTGCTTGGTTTTATATTTATTACTCAGATTGGTGAGACAATTGCTGATAAGTTATCTGGGAAGCCGTTACCTTCAATTAAGGTGGAGGAGCCAACAGTGAAAATGGCTTTCTCCATAAACACTTCACCATTTGTTGGTCGAGAGGTGCGCTGTAAAGTTGTAATTATCAAAAATATATTTCCAAAACATATTACACACAAATAGAGTCTCTCTTTAATCACTTCACCATATTTAATGTGCCTTGAGTATCTGTTTGGCCAAGACAAGTGATGAAAGCGTCGTTATACCATTAGGAGTAACCTGCACTTTAGTGAATCAATTTATAAATTCAACGCAACATTTTTTTTTTTAATTTTTTGGTATTATTTTGATGATAAGAATGATCTAAAATTTCCACAATATTTGAGCTACTACACAAGCATGATGCTTCCATAAAGTGAAAACCTCCTTTCCCGAGGTTTACAAATTGGCAATATAGTTTGTGTCCACGTTTACTTGGTCAGGGTTTCCATACTTATGTTCAACTGAGTATGGTTTCTTACCTTTCAGGGGAAATATGTTACCAGTAGGAACTTGCGTGATCGACTTAACCGTGAACTTGAACGTAATTTGGCTATGAGAGTTGAAGATGGAGAAACGTCAGATACATTTATTGTTAGTGGGCGGGGTACTTTACATATCACCATACTGATAGAAAACATGTAAGTATTCGTTATTTTTTTTTCTTTTTAATAACCTCTACTGTTTTACATGCTTGTTTATTAGAGATCATGTATTTCAGGAGAAGGGAAGGGTTTGAATTCATGGTTGGACCTCCCAAGGTTATAAACAAAAAGGTGGATGACCAGTTGTTGGAACCATTCGAGGTGACTTTCTGATGTACCCTTTACTACCATTTAGAAAAGAAATAAAGAAAATTTATTGACATTAATAAATATCAGTGTACTTTCATGTTTAGTGGTAGAGATTTGGCCTCCGAGGGGAGAATACATTCAGTCACAAATTTAAGTCCTAGTTCTCCTTTTCTTTCAGAGAGTACATGCTAAATTCGTGGGTTTATTATACGCTGTCATTTTTGCAGAGCTTGTCTCTTGAGATTTTTTATAACAAACCTAGAGGAAAACGATTCAAAGAATAGATAGTCCATTCCTCCTACCTCTTGAAAGCAATGCTGATGAAAGATGTATATTCTTACCTTTTGACACTAGAAATCTTTAGTTCCTATTCGATATCTGCACTTCCTTTTCTTCAGCCTGTTTGCAGAGTTATTTATAGTACTTTATGCATACTTCTTACAGAGAAAAGTTGTTATACTTGTATATTCATATAGAGGAAAATGTACTCTCCACTTTGCTCAAACCAATATTTTCTATTATGTGATGTCTTGCAGATTGCCAATGTGGAGGTACCTGAAGAGCACATGGGATCTGTGGTTGAACTTCTTGGCAAAAGGAGAGGGCAAATGTTTGATATGCAAGGGGTTGGGTATGTGGACTGTTTCCTTTTATTGTCTATATCTATCCACAATTGTTGAGAGGAATGGAATTGATTTTAAAAAATAGATTAAATTATCTTGTATGGAGAGGCGGACTGTCTGCAGTACTGGAGCTTTTTATTTTCCCTTTAACATATATAATGTATTGATGAATAATTAATGATCATAATCATAATTTTGCACCGACTAACTACATTTCTGTCCCTTCTCTGTGGTATGTTTAATGGTGATTAGTATTTGAGTCTCTCTACTGTTAATGTGACGTATAATCTATACATTCTGGATTTTATTTGTGTGCTAGGTCAGAGGGCACAAACCAACTTAAATACAAGATTCCAACCCGTGGGCTTCTAGGCCTTCGTAATGCAATTTTAACAGCTTCCCGTGGTACAGCAATACTAACGACAATATTTGATAGCTATGGACGTTGGGCAGGTGATATCACAACCCGTGATCAGGGTTCATTGGTAAGCTCTGAGAAGTCCCATTTCTGTTGAGTAATATTATTATCAATGTAGCCATGTATAATTATGTTTTGAAATTTGAGTTGGTGGAAGATAACCTAGTTTGCTAATTTCTTTTCATATAGTACTAAAAAGGAAGGGAAGAAAAAATGCCCTTTATGCCATAAGCTTTATGTTTTCTTTTCCATCTCTCTCTCCATCTCCACCCTGTGAGTAGTTAACATGACCTGCAGGGGTGGGGTATGAAGAAAACAAAAATTCGTCCTCTTGGTCGATATTTGTTTTGTATGTGGTGTAAATATAGAACTTACGGTTACCACATAAACTGAGTTACACGACATGACATGATTTGCAGGTTGCTTTTGAGGATGGAACAGTAACATCATATGCTCTTTTTAGTGCCCAGGAGAGAGGGCAGATGTTTGTTAGTGCTGGGATGGAAGTCTATAAAGGTCAAATTGTCGGTATTCATCAACGCCCTGGGGACCTATCCCTTAATGTGTGCAAAAAGAAGGCTGCAACAAATGTACGTTCCAACAAAGAAACAACTGGTAAGAAAGATTGTACTGTACGCTCTATCTGGTTCTGTTTGACGTCTTTTCTTTTTTTTTTTTACATTTTACTTTTATTTGTACATATTAGGTTGAATTTTAATAATTTTAGTCCCAAAATGAAACTCTTGTTATCCTCATTAAATTGTCTCAAATTTCAAATACTCCTAAAAAATAACACATAATATGTTAATGTTCATTTAATGAAAAGCAATGATATTATTTATCAATAACTCAAACTTAAAATTACTGGACTAAATAAACCTACCTAATTAGTTACATTATTAAAGTGTCAATTAAATAAAGTTACAGTAAATTGATCATATATTGCCAAATAATTGAGATTTCTAAATCTCCTCCATTCATTTTGTTCTCAATTATTCCTTTGAGATTCAGAAGTTCAATCATCTTCTTCAGAGGCCTCTGATTTATTAACAAACCAAATTATTCTTTTGGCAGTTGTTCTTGATACGCCATTGGATTACAGTCTGGACGACTGCATCGAGTACATACAAGAAGATGAGCTAGTAGAGGTCACTCCCGCAAGTATTCGTATGTGCAAAAACCCCAAAATTGGAAAGAAAACAAGATAAACATTTTTGTAAACATACTACCATGTCAGTCTACACTGACAAGCAAGCTTGCAAAAGTAATGGCAGTCATATTTAAGCCACATAATTACACAGAAGTTAGATTCAAAGCACTTATAGCAGATTATCACCAGTAACAACAGCTTTGATGTTTGATTTTTGTATATCAATTGATGTATGTATCATTGTATTAATCACTTAGGCTTTCACAAGCCACATTTATATCTTGGTTATTTTGTATTCATAAACTGTTGTTACAGTATATGTTGACCTAATGAGGTGACCGATCTTAAAGGTTCTGGTGCAGAAAGTAATTCTCATTATTTATTAGGAAACTGATTATAATTTTCTTCAATTGAGAACTCAAACTTCTATCCTAACCGAAAAGGGGGAAATAGCTGGTAACGAGTGCTTAAAATGCAGCTATCTATCCTTTTCCACTCCCTACATTTTGCTACTGTTTATAGTTGACATTTTGGTCATTTTTGGTAGACTGTAATAGAATCAGTAATGTAATGTAATGTAATTGATTTTATACATCAGGTTGGTACAAACACATGTAATGTAATATAATTGATTACATTAGGAGAAGGAATAAGGATTACATGAGCTGGAACAATGAAAGGGTATTACATTACATGTGTGAGCAGTACCCGTGCAACCAATCGCGTTGTTTTTTCCCATCACGTCCTCCGCCAATCGCGTCGTCGTCGTCGCCGGTTAGCCATCGCATCGTCGTCCCCGTCAGCTCGTGTCGTCTTCGTCGGTCAGCATCGCGTCTTTGTCCCAGCCAGCCATTGCGTCGTCCCTGCAATCGCGTCACCTCCAACCAATCGGGTCGCCGTCCAACTCGCGTCCCGTCCAGCCTCTGTCTAGCTCGCTTCCCGTCTAGCCTCCGTTCGCGTCGTCGCCGTCCAGCTCACGATTGGCTCTCGTTTTTTTTTTAATTGTATTTTTTTTTTCTAAAATTGTTTTTTTTATTAATTATTGTTATAAAATTGTATTTTTTCTGAATATTTTTTTTTCTGAAATTATTTTTTTATTAATTATTGTTATAAAATTATATTGTTTATGAATGTATTTTTTTTTTAAATTGTATTTTTTTTTCTTGAAATTGTATTTTTTTTTTCCCTAAAATTGTATTTTTTTTATTAATTGTTGTTATGAAATTGTATTTTTTCTAAAATTTTATTTTTTGAAATTGTATTTTTAAAATAATTATATAATTTTCTTTTATTCCTTTATATTACAGTAGTTAAACCAAACACTGTAATACTGATTCCTTTTTTGATTACAGTGACTAAACCAAACACTGTAATAGTAATACCGATTCATTTACATCACATTCTATTACGATTACGATTACGATTACATTCAGCGAACTAAACGCCACCTCATAGTTTTTTTTTCCCTTCTGAACTACGCAAATTGGAGTAATGATATTACATTCTACGCTTTTGTTTTTTATTATTTCTTCTTTATTTTTTAATTTTCATATTTTTGTCCGCTTACTTTCTTATAATTTGATCGTTTATTTTTTATTTTCATCTGTTTCCTTCAAAATTTGAGATAAAATTAAGCTTTTTGGTGGTGTTTAGTTCACTGAATGTAATCGTAATCGTAATGGAATGTAATGTAAAAGAAACAGTATTACTATTACAGTGTTTGGTTTAACCACTGTAATGAAACAAGAAATCAGTATTATAGTGTTTGGTTTAACAACTGTAATAGAATAAAAAAAAATACAATAATATTACATTAATAACCCTATTCAATGAATTTTAAATAATTTTATTTTACTATTATTTCTTAAATTAAATAAAATATATTCTTAAAAATTAAATAATTATTTTAAATAATTATTACTAAAATTTTAAACTTATTAATTAAGAAATTAATTAATTAATAATTATTACTGTAATTAGTTTTCTAATTAATTAATAATTAATTAATCAGCGCCATTTTCTAATTCCCTATCTATGTTCGAGAGCGAGACGAGGGCGACGATCGAGAGCGAGCTGGTGCAATGGGAGCGACAGAGATGCGAGCTGGTGCGATGGGGGCGACGGTGCCAAGAAGAGATTTGGTGTGAGGGAGTGACGGAGAGGAGAGCGCGAGACGTGAGCTGGAGCCATGGGGCCGAGCGTGAGGGGAGACCTGGTGAATTGCTGCACAAGGAGAGACTTGGATGGCAGCGATAGGAGCGCGAACGGGGCCAAAGGAGAGCTGCAGATTCAAACAGAGGAACGTCTGAAACGCGTAATGTAATCTCATTTCCTTATTCCAACTAATGTAATCTCAATTCTTTAAAGGGATGTAATTGATTACATTACATTATATCTCTTTAAGGAAACCAAACATTGTAATAAGCTGAATCAATTATATTTTTTATCTTATTATAACCAACCAAACACAACTTTAAAGTGTTAAAAAGAGGACCAAAGCATAGTAATAATAATAATAATAATAAAAGGACCAGATTGTAAGTAAAAAAGTTGGTTGATTAAAATATGAAAATTAACAAGATTTTAGTAGGGGCCAAAGTGTTGAAAGTGGAAAAGTAAGAAGCTTGCAGTTCTTACTCCATAAGAAATTGCAGGAACAGATGTTTTTACTCCACTTATTCTGATTAAATTGTGTGTGAAATTATCAATTCACCCCTAGCCATTCCTCTCCCCAACACAACAAGCGTCCCACCTTCCAACTCTAAGATTTTTACTATTGTCTTAATTCCAAGACATCTTTCTTCCTCAAATCAAACATTACCCACAACCAGAGCCTTCCAAAATCTCAAAATTGAATATACGTTTGTTTTTTTCAAATTACGATGAGTTTGGTAGTGTCACTAAAGCCTACCAAACATGTTCGTTACTAAACATGTCAAGTGTTGAACTTAGTGAAAATGAAGATTTAGTAGTACCAAATTTTTGTTAAGCCTTCGAAACTGAATAAAAGAATGTCTCCAAATTTCCCAAATTCTGTGTAGGAAATCCGCACCCACACTGCAATTCTCATATCTGTTCTTTTGGTGAACTTTAGAACTTGATAAAATGGGCATGCCTCTGATGGTAAAATCAAAAAATGAGTTCCATACGTAGTATTGTGCCTTTTGTCAGTCCCAATCCAATCCAAAAATAGAATTCGTGATAATTGTAAGATAAACAGACAAGAAAGCATAATAAGTATCAAATAATCTGAGAAATCAAAGTTGACGCTTGCTGTATATAACAACTCTATTTTCTGTAGGACAGATCTTCAAATCCATTAATCTACGGACTCTAGTAAAGTAAACTGTGGAATCAAAGTTTTGTTTTCCCAAAGTCATGAATATAGAAATACAACAGGTCGTCAAAGTCCTGTGCATTAATTGCCACCATTAATCCTTTAGAATAAAAAATAAATTTAAAAAGTCAAACAGAAAAATTTATGATAAAATATTATTATTTAACACATATATAAATAAAATATTATTGTTTAAATAAGAACAAAATAGATAGTAAAAAAATAATAAGACAAAAAAAAAAAAATGGAACACTAAGGTGCTGAGTTGGCCCTTATTACTAAAGTACGTATAAGTCACTTGTCAAGGTTAATTAAAAAAAGTTCTCAAAATTTTACTTTGTCCTCCAACAACCATTTTCCTCTTAAGAACAAAGGGATAAAAAAGAAGGCTATTTTTAAACTACATGATTAAACGATCCAAATATTCCAACTTAAAGAGACTATCATACCCTTCATCATGCAAAGAGTCGCAAATAAAAGATCTGAATAATATTAAAGAGAATAAACTACAGTGATAAAAGGCCAAGTGTAAGACACCAGATGAATTAACGTCATGTTCTTTATGATATACCTTTAAATAATTAATTTTTTATAAAAATAACCACCATCGATTTTTTTCAAAAAAAAAACTTTAAATAATTTTTTTTTTTAATTTTAGATTTTACAAATTTTAATTTTTTAATAACCTTCTTTCAATAATTATATGTTTAAAAACTTGTTTTATTTATCTTCCATAAAAAAATGTGTGGGCAAAATTAAAAAATCAAAAATCTCATTTTTTTAAATTTATAAATCACACTATATTTTAGTAGTGATTCTTTAAAATTGTAAAAATTAAAAACAAAAATCGTTACCAAACATACGTAATTACAAAATTATTAAAAAAAAATTATTAACTATGAATCAAAATTGTTAACAAACTAGCTCTATAAAATAATATATAGTAAATTATTGAAATTGAACATTATCAAGGTTTGTTTAAATCTTCAAAATTTTAGGCGCAAAATAACTGTTAGTCCTTCATAGGATCTAAAACACAACGCAGTAACACAAAACTTAACGGTAGCGACGAAGGGAGAGGGTGTTGTTTCTCTTCCAGGTTGCCCTGCGAGAAGGCCTTGCTTTGTGGTATGAATGTCCCTTTCCACGCAAACCCCTGTATTTCTTTCCTGCGGAGGTGAGACCCCGAAGCTCCCTATGCTTGTGTACAGGGTTGCAGATCCAGTTGATTCTTGGGTCATTACGGATGGCATTATGAGCAGGGTCAGCCAGGATTATCTCAAAGTACTTGTAAGTTGAATCCTATATTGATACAAAATGTGCTATTGTAAGAGAAATTGTACGGGAAAAGAATCCAAAAACAAGATAGTAAGCAGCAGTTTAGCCAAAGAAAAATGAGTTGCAAACCTCATTTGTCCAATATGAGTTGACCACCCTTAGGCCTCCCAACTTTCTACCAGCACGCTCCTCGGCAACAGACCTCTTGCTGCGCTGGAATTTCAGTTGAGTAACACCCTGGTTTGTGGGCTTTCCATAGACAATACCCTTGGGCACTGGCCTCTTTCTACCACCACGCCTCACACGGACACGATAAATCACATAACCCTTGAAAAGGAAACAGTTTGTTACACAACCACTGAGGTAAAAAAAACTCCCAAAAAAAACACAAAAGGTAATTAATAATATAATAATAATAATAATAAAAAAATTAGACCATAAAATATTAAGATTCCAAATATGAGGTCACAATAATATAAAACAAAAAAAGCCAAAAACACATATTATCAGAGAAAAAAAATGGTTCTATGACAATCAGACATTAAAAATGCATCTGACTACAAGAAAAGGTAAAATCAGAAAGGGGAATCCGTGCAGACAGCGTTATTGATTGTTAAATATAATTGGTCGAGTGAAGCATCCGTCACTGTACCTATGCAACCTCAGAAGATTGGCGGGAATTAAGATGCCCCCAAACAAACTATAACTAGTCTATGCTGAAAAGAACAGTCATATGTGCATGGACACAATATAATTGAAGTTCACTCATGTATATCCACAACATTTGTACTGCTCTGATTGCAATGAAAATTCACTACATGACTACTAGGTCAAGGTAAAACTGATAACAAACTTCTATAATACAAACGAAGGGTATAGAAAGCATTGACACATCCAATTTATTTGTTAATTTAGTGGAAGGCCTCTGCATACCTGTTTGGCCTTGTAACCTAAACGGCGAGCCTTGTCAGGACGTGTGGGCCTTGTGAGTCGAACAATGGAAGGTTGTTGGCGATACTCCCAACACCTCACCCTTTGTAGGAACCTCATGACGTCAGATTGCTTCTTCCTCCATATCTCCGAAACATACTTGTAAGCCCCTATAGTAAGCATCGCACAATATTCTTACAAAAGTTAAATCCTTCATGACCAATCAAATGGAAGAAACCGCAACACTCCATTTGCATCAGGTCGAACCATTATTAACTAGAGCAAACAATACTTGGACAAAGATATCACCATTACATCAAAAACAACCACCTACCCTAAAATGTTGTCACAAATGCTTCATATGTACATAACTTGGTTAAGAAATGCAAAAAGTTAACTTATAACGGTATGCTAGAGCGACAATTAGAACAACTTTTGATATATATATATATATATAAGCATCCGGCTTCAAAACTTTGGAGTCCAAAAATGAGTTTCATTAACTAAACCAATACAGAATATTAACTTGAAGGACGCAACTGAAAATTTTTCATTTTGATAAATTCATATTCGTAAAAGCAAAACAAGTGTATTTTCACAGTAAACTACATTTTAAGTTCATCTTATTTATGAAGAACAACGTACTAAAATAGGTATAAGTCTAATATCCGTCCACATAGACCAAAGAAACAGCTCGCAAAATCCAGAAACCATAAACAAAATTTGCGAAAATCTTCAGAATTAGAGCGACTAAAAACCATATTAAAAAGAAGTAAATCAATGTGAGGGAGAGAGAGGTACCCATTGAATTGGATCAGAAGACAATAGCTGTGCAGACGCAGTGTTCGGACGGGGTCGTCTTCTCAATTCTAAAAGCCGAAGGTTTTGGGTCAAACCCTAACCCTTATAAATCTAGGGCTGTGTTCCTGAGCTTCAATTAATCAATTGTGGGCCGTCCGGCTACGGCTCGTTTTCACATATGTGCCTCTAAATTGACACATAGTTTCTTTAAGTTAACCACGTTTTCACTAAACAGGTCTTGCAAATATTAGAGTTGGCACAATTCCATAATACTATCTAAATATTACACGACATAAATTTTTTAGTAAAAATTTATCAATAAATTTTTTCATATTTTAAAATTTTTGTAATTTCTCACTATTATAAATATACAATACAAAAAAAAAATTAAATAAATTTTTTCATATATCAACTAACACCAAAACTTAACATAAATAATACGAAACAAATATTATATAAATACAAATAACATAAAATAAATATAACTTAAATATAATTAATATGACACAATTGTCACTCCTAATCTTTGTTAATTGCACAATTGTGAACAAAAACTCGAGCTATTTATTTACTTAAAAGGGCTATAGATAGAAAAAAAAACCACTCTTTTAATATTTTAGGCTAGTAGAATAATGCTTTAATCACTTTATATTATAAATTAAGTATATTAATTACTTTTTTAAAATTTTGTACACTTATTATATTTTTGAACACTTAAATTATTTATTATCAATTTTTGTTTTTTTTAATCAATTTTTTGGCTGAAAAAATAAGTTAGATCAAATTAAAACTTAATAACAAGGGTGGTTAGATGTTAAGAGAAAAATGCCTCACAAAGATAAAAATCAAGAGATTAAAATAACAAAAAAATGGTCTAAAATAATTAAAACATTTATATTTATAATAATTAGTAGATTGTATTAGTGTTGACTAATAAATGAAAAAAAAAATTTAATTTTAATTTTTTAATATATTTAAATAATAATAATAATAATAATAATAATTTAAAAGAGACCAATTGAGTTGATTCTTCTTTGAAGCTGGTGCACTAGGTAGTAGCCTGGATACTCTAGACCTTGGATTTTAGGAAAATAAGTACAATTATATATTACAAATTTATTATTATTAAAATTAATATGTTAGTTTATTATGTGATAAAATTTTGTACATTTTATTATATTTGTCAATAATAATTTACCACATTATTTGAAATATGTTTTAAATTTGTCATAAGTTTTTTAATTTTATTTTTTATGTAATTAAGATAATTAAAATATTAACTAAAAAAATTCAAGGTAAAAAACTAAAACTAAACATAGTTATTTTGGATAAGCCAAGTACACGTGAATTAGGTGTGGGTAGTGAAAGAGACAGAAAGTCAACTAGCAATAACGTTTTGACCAAGTATAACTGTATTTAAAATAATAATAATAATAATTTATAACATAAAGCAATTTGATAGTAACATACTCTATAAAGAGTTTAGAGTAGAATATAACTGGAAACTGTGCGTTTCAGTTGGGCAAGCGCTTAATCGGCCAAAAGCCGACCTGTTAAAGATTTTCAAACTCATTGCATACGAGCAAAAGGTTACCAAATATAAATTGTCTAGTTTGATTGGGCCCTCAAAGCCAAGGTTTAAATATAAATATAATCTAAAATATTAATACTTAAATTTTATGATGCATTAAAAATATTATTATTATTTAAAGAAAAATTAAAAAAAAAATTATGAAAATTATAGACTAACTAAATTATAAAAAAATTAATAAACCAACAAAAATATTAAAATAACAAATTACTAAACTAAGTGTCATATTTAATACATATAAATACGAAAATGCTTTTTTTTTTCAAGATGAGATAAAATTCAACTCATTTTAAATGAAAATTAATTTCAAATAATATGAAAATATTAGCTCTTTTTCTATTTTCCTTGTTCTTATGATCAATTTAGATCTTTTTTATTGAAAATTAATTTTAAATAATATATTTAAAATACATTATAAAAATAACACATAAATAAGATTAAATAAAATCTAATTAATTAGATTTCAACATAAATAAGTTTAATTAATTAAATTAAATTTAAATGATATTTAATATAAATATGAATTATTTTTTATATATATAGATAATAGTCAAACGAAAAAAATGTATAAAAAAAAAAAACCTTAAATATTAGAATTGGTCAAAATATTATGCTTATCATAATGTTATATTCTTTTATATTTTCACTATTTTTCTATTCATTTTTCATTGTAATAATCGAATCTTTATAATTTTTATTAATATTTCACTTTACATGACCCATGGACGGAGAGAATTAAATATGCATTTGAAAAGGTCAATGATGGTGATGAATAAAGGTTATTTGTGTATCAAGTAATCAAATTGTCTCATTATTATTCTCTTTTGACCAAAACATGTGCTCTTCTTGATTAATCACGTTGTCTCTTATTATTTCTTTTGACCAAAGCATATGCTTTGTGGCACTTGTCAGCTAAGTTTCTCAGCATGCTTAAAATGCAATCGCATATTTTTATTATTTTTCAAAATTTTGAATTTATTCTACTTTTATATTTTATTTTTAAAATTTTTTGATATATTTTTCAAAAAAAAATTATTTAAAGTTAATTTTAACTTTTTAAAAAAATTAGAGAACAGTACGCATGTATATTAAAAAAAAAACAATAATGTAAATTTTAATAAATTACGAGATTTATATAGACTCACCAAAATTTACGATATATATATATATATATATATATATATATCAATTTTCTAATTTAATTAATACTCATCATTAAGTGCCATTATAATCATATACAAAATATGAATAGACAGTATAGTTGAAGTTTCGTTACTTATAGGATTGCAGGCGAAATAGATATCGCGTATGGGGTCGGTTGGCTTCTAGAAGGGTACTGTTAATCGTATTAAAGAACCCGTGCCAAGTAAGGAGCCATTTTCGGAATTCGTTTAAATTAAAATTATTCATTTCATTGAACAAAATATTACATTAAAAACACAAAATTTTAATAATAATTTATTACAACCAAAACATCAACAATATAATACAGAGGTACTCCTTATGTAAGTAAATATGTACTTTTAAATTATTTCATGTACTTAGCTATTAAGATAGCAATTAAATTGATATCAAAAGATTAAATTCTTAAAAATTCAATTGTTAAGAGTTTTTTAAATTTACCTATTGATAATCCACTACAATTTAAAAGAGTCATCATAATTAATTTCTTCGTCAACTTATCAAGAAGAGAACAAATAACAGCATGTAAGTTTTCTTCTAAGTGCTTTAAAGAATCAAGCAAAATAGGAGATTGTTGATATGCACGTCTAGAAATTTAACATTTAAAAAATAAATAATTAGCACTTTTTGATCTATTTTGCAAAGAAGGCAAAAAAATGGGATAATGTATTCTATCCGAATCAAATTCTCTCTCACAAAAATTGTATTTTACAAACATAACTAGAGAAAGTTTCTCAACTTGCTTGGAGCTTGCAAGTTCTAAATTCTATTCCAAACATTCGAATAAGAACATCTAGAAGTAGAAGCACTATTAGCATTGCCAAAAAGAGTCCGACTCCTTTTTACATTTACATTTACATTATTTCCCTTTTGATATTCTTGCTTTAGAAAACATATGTATGTCACTTGTATTTATATGGTGATAATTAATGTTTTCAATAGAGTGGGATGGAGGCAAATAGTACCAGAGAACTATTCAAAACATTCGAATAAGATCATCCTGAAGTAAAGGCACAAATAGCATTGCCAAAAAGAATCCTCTAGGTCTCCTTTTTTACATTGTTATATTCTCGCTTCCAAAAACATATGTATATTACTTATATATGGTGATAATTAATATTGTCAACAGGGTGGGGCCATCCTCACTACATGTTAAATATTTAAAGGAATGGGGAGAGAATTTTTCATCAAAATTTGAATATTTGCAACAACTTTCAGATTATCCATTAATTAAAAATATAAGTTTATTTATAGTTTACAAACTCAAAATCAATAAATTTTTTAATAAAATAAAAAAATTAAATTAATATTAATTATTATTAAAATTTATTTTGGATATAAATAATATATAAAATATTTACAAAAAAAACATCTAAATTATACTAACAAAACTAAATTCCCAATAATATTAATATTAATTAATAATATTGAACGTTCAATTCTAATTGAATGAGTGTTAAAAAAAATTACATATTAATCATTTTTTTAATTATGAAAATATAAGTTTGAACACAAATAGTACGTACTAGTTTTGTATTACAGTTTTAATAGATCTCAATATTGGGGTGTTTGGCTTATAGAAGGGTACTGTTAATTCGTTATAAATTAAAGAACAAAAACAACTTCTAAGTTAAACAGCCATTGTATTTTCGGAATTAAGAGCAATCACCAAAAATATATTGTTAAACTATTTCATTTATTTTTTTTTTTAATAGAGGGGATAGGCAAAAGCCTAAGTTATGGATCGAGGCGAGAAGGATGGGGTAAAGTGAATCGTAATAAATTTTGAGGAACAGTTTGATTTTTAAATAGCTCCCATCTTTGATTTAACCAGATTGTGAGACAAAAATTCAGATGACGAAGGGCATCGAAATTGAAATTAAAGCAAGAACGGTAAAGCTGCTTTAGATATAAAAATAAATACTGCTGTTAGTGTTAAAAAGGATAATCTTCCATTAGAGTAGGATTGTATATATTTGCATCTCCTTCAACGTAGACAGCTTTATTTGGTATTTATTAATGCATGGGTAATCGCTGCTTCCAAAGCTAAATAGGACATCACACTAGCAGTGTAAATTTATCCGGCCATGCTTAAACTATGTTGCCATTCTTGTCAGAAATAACAAAACCGATTATTGCATTTCCATGAGACCATGATGCATCAAAAAAAGCAACTAAATTGATTCTTAAAAACTCAATTACTACGAGTTTTTTTTTAAATTTGCCTATTGATAATCCACTAGAATTGAAAAGAGTCGTCATAATTGAAAAGAGTCGTCATAATTAATTTCTTCGTGTAACTTGTTAAGAAGAGAACAAATAATAACATGTAAATTTTCTTCTAATTGTTGATATGTATATCTGGTAACCAGTGGCGGAGCTACGTTGGAATTGGAGGGGCTGTAGTTTTGGTCAATTTTTTTATAAAAAATTAATTATGTGTATATTTTTAACATTAAATAAATATTTTATTTATAATGAATATAATTATTTCTAATTTTTATTTGCATATTTTAATATATATTAACAATATTTAACAAATATGTGAATAAAAATGATATAAATTGTAAATAAAGTACTTAAGTATATACTTTTTTTTATATATATTTAATAACTATTAGTAACATAAATAAAATTATAATCGTATACTATGTAAAAATTCTTTATATTAAAGTTTTTAAATTTATGTGTGTCATATTTTATTTCAATCCAAATTTTAATTTTATCTAATATTATATTATTTGGCATTTTATTTTAATAATCTTCTAGAATTCATTTGAAATTGTTTTATATATAAAATTTATTATTTTTATTATTATTGGTCATTCTTATATTGTTATAAACATTTATTTTTAAATATACTCTCAAACTTTAAAATTTTTAATCATATTTTACCTTTTTACATTTTCATATATTTATTTTAGTTTTAGTTTCAACAACTACAAATTTTTATGGATTTGATTGAGCTTTTTATTTGCTTAGATTTCTTAGTTAATAATTTTATTTTATTCATAAATGATACTAATATTTATTAATTTATTATATTTTTATTTAATTTTTATTATAAGTTAATTATAATGTATTAACTCTATATTTTTTTTGCTAACTCTATGTCTTTATTATATTATGACATGAATTTAGTGTTCAATTAAGTACAATTTACTATAATTTTTATTAATTTTTTTATTTTGTATATAAAAAAAAATTTAGCCCCCCCAACCAAAATTTTCTGGCTCCGCCCCTGCTAGTAACTTTACATGCAAAAAAATAAATGATTAACACTTTTTAATTTATGTTTGCAAAGAAGGCAAAAAATGGGATAATGTATTCTATCCAAACCGAATTCTCTCTCACAACAATTACATTTTACAAACATAACTAGAGAAAGTTTCTCAACTTGCTTGGAGCTTGCAAGTTCTAAATTCTAAACATTCGAATAAGATCATCTAGAAGTAGAAGCACTATTAGCAATGCCAAAAATAGTCCTTTAAGACTCCTTTTTACATTTACATTATTACCCTTTTGATATTCTTGCTTTAGAAAACATATGTACGTCACTTTGTATTTATATGGTGATAATTAATGTTGTCAACAGAGCGCGCGCGTGTGTGTATATATATATATATTGTCAACAGGGTGGGGCCATCCTCATTTGCAACATGTTAAATATTTATAGGAATGGGGTGATAATTTTTCATCAAAATTCGAATATTTGCAAGAATTTTGAGATTATCCACTAATTAAAAATATAAGTTTATAAACTCAAAATCAATAAATTTTTTAATAAAATAAAAAAATTATAATTAACATTATTAATTTTTAAATATTATATTTTGGGTATAAATAATATATATTATTATATTTGTTTTATTTCATTATTAAATAGTAAAAAAAATATTTTTAATTAAACATAATTGTATTTATAAGAAAATACATATAAAAAAATTGTATAAGATTGTAACGAATCGATTTTTGGAAGATGAATGAGGGGAATAGTGTGATATTCAACCCCATCCCCATAAAGATATATTATTATATTATTAATTGAATAATGAAATTATTTATGTATTAAAATGATATTTTAAATATAAATTTTAAGGAGAATATTAAAGAAGCAAAAAAAATTCATATTGCTCATCAGAAGTGGCAGTAAATGAAATTAAAGCAATAACTAAAGGCATTTTAGATATAAAAATATATATATTTTGACATTGTTGTTAGTTAAAAAGGAATAAAATTACACTTCATGGAGGTTATTGTATATATTAAAGAGTGAACAAAACTATTAATCTTTTAATTTTTATAAATTCTACGTTTTAGTTTCCTATAGTTAAAATCAAACTTAATTTTAACCCTGTTCTAACCTTTAGTGGATCCTCTGTGGCAAGAACACTAACAACCTTCTTCTTGAACATCTGTCTACACAAATATAAGGCTATTTTTGTTCATTTTTCTTTCCGTTTTAGTTAAAGATTTGATTTATATATATACAGCTTTTTAATTTTCTACCCTTCTTCCTCTTCCTCTTTTTCTTCTTCTTCTTCTACAAAAGCCTGCCCTCTCTCTGTAAACAAAAGACTCCCAACTCCCAAGTCTTGGTTTCTCAAGCTTCAGGTTTGATTTGTTTGAGTATTTATTATGGCTATTTTTAACTATGTTGGACATGAAATATTAGTCTTTTAACTAAAATAACAAGAGGGTTATTTAGCTCTTAATCAAATTTCAAGTCAGAGGCTCTTAAATTGCTTCAAAGCTGGTTTTGTTTTTTCGTTTTTCATCCTTGTACTTATTGCTTGATCTTTGTTAGTTCCTTTTGATATATAGTAAAGCAAATGATTAGGTTTTGACATGTTGGGGGTGTAAATTACTTGTTATGTTTTATGTTTATCAAAATAATTGTTAAGGAAATTAGCCTTTTGATTTCCTTAATGGTGTAATCTTGTATTTATGGGCAAAATTTTAACAGGGGCTGTGTTAAGATAGCCTAGGTTATAAAGCTTGAGCCCTTGTCATTTTTTTCCAAGTCATTATTTGAAAATTCACAATTTTTAATGGATCTCATAACAAATAATAACAACCTAAAAAATAATATTAATTAAAAAGAAAAAAGAAAACATGATTTCAAAGTGTTCTTATTGCTCACAAATTTATAATCAACGAAGAGTACAGTGAATTGAAAGAATAAATCAAATTAAAGAAAAGGAAAAGGTACATTTTTAGAATATAAGATTAAGGTTTGAGGTGAGTTAAATTTAACAATACAGTTAAATTAAACAAATTTTTTTAAAAGTTGATTGATTTTATCAAAATAAAATAATTAGAAAACGAAATATTGAAAAAAAAAGTTAAAAAATTAAGAGACTAATAGTATTATTTAGCCTATATTAGAAGAAGTAATATAGAGATTTTTTTTATTTTATAAAACATATTATTTAGTTTATTAATTTATAAAAGATCTGTTTAAATTTATTTACTTATAAAATGAAAGAATAATTATTTTGTCAATTAATGGGTGAAAGTAAATTTAATATAAAATTGTTTAACGAAAGATTCAACAATAATAATACTCAAATCAATTGTTATTTAAATAATTTTTTTTATTTTTTAAATAAAAATTATGATAATTATTAAATAATAAAACTAATATAATTTTTTAAAAAATTTATATTAACTATCAGTTTATTATTATTATTAAAAAGTTGAGTTTTGAGTTTTAATCATTTGAGATAAAAGATTAAAATTTTAATAAAAAATATTAAAATATTATTATTTGATCTTAATTAGCTTATTTTATTAAAGTTGAGGATTGGAAAAAATATTTTTTATAATTTGAGGAAGTAAATAAAAATTAAATTATAATGTAAGGAATTAAAAAAATACCTTTTATAATATAAGAATTAAATGATTCAAATTTTAAAACCTATATGACTTTATGACCCACTGATTCTAATAAATATTTAATAAAATAATTTTTTTTCTAAATAATATGTTAATTGTTGTAAGTAGCTCTTTACGTACTAAAATAATTTTATTAAAAAAATAATTTAAATTTAAATTTATTTATATTTATATTTTTTTTACATTTTACAAATGTAAAATATTACTATTTTGAGATGAATGAAAAAAAATCAATAAATTTTATAATTAAAAATATAAAGTTTTTATAATTAAATTAAATATTCAATATAATTTAAATATATATTTAATGCGTTAAAAATATACATAATCCTAAAACATTTAGGAACAATAACATTAATAAAACTTCTTTAAACTTATAAATACAAAAAAATCACTCATTGTAACTAACTCATATAAAATATTTTTGTTTGTTTATTTACAAAATAGACATTTAAGTAATCAGGACCCACACTAAAATAAGGAGTTAAATTATTTATTTTTTCAGTAACTTAATTATATTAAAAAAATTGAATTAAATTACATAATCACAAAAAAAAAATTACTATTTTGAGATAAATGAAAAAAAATCAATAAATTTTATAATTAAAAATATAGAATTTTTACAATTAAATTAAATATTTAATATAATTTATACACATATTTAATGTATTAAAAATATATACCTAATCCTAAAACATTTAGGAACAAGATAACACTTTTTTAAACTTATAAATACAAAAATATTACTCATTATAACTAACTTATATAAAATAATTTTGTTTGTTTATTTACAAAATAAATTTTTAAGTAATCAGATTCCCACATAAATATAAGAAATTAAATTATTGATTTTTCAGTAATTTGATTAAGTTAAATTTTTTTTGAATTAAATTAGCACAAATTTTTTTAATCTTACCTTTTCAAATTAACTTATTTAAAAATAATTAATTTTTTATTAAAAAATATATTTTAGTAAAACAATCATTTTTATTCTAATTTTAGAATAAAATAAATAAACACAAATAAAAGTAATTTAATTTTAATTCTTCTTGTTTTCGGTCCATTTTGATTTTGATTTAATTTATTTCAATTCTTTTTAAATTACATTATAGATTAATAAACGTGTCTTAAATATTATTTAAATTGACTACTGCCTATTAAACTTTAGCCAATTAAATTATATTTAATATTATTAAATTATTATTATAAATTTTTATAGTATTATTTTATTGAAAAAATATGTATTCATTATTATGAAAAAAAAGAAGTTATAATTGCCCAGTTATATGCATGTTTGGAAATGGGGCCATTTTTTATGTTTTACATATTTTTTAAAATGTGATTTTGATTTTAAAAAAAAATATTATTTAAGATTTTAGAAAAAATAATTAAATATTTATTTTGAAAAAAATAATTTAAAATTAAGGATGAAATGTTTTATTTTGTTTAAATTAAATGTGCTATTTATTTTTTTAATTTTAAAGAAGTATTTTTAAATTTATTTTTTTTATGAAAAAGGTGCCAAAGAATAATAAATTTAACTTTCTAACCATTTTTTTATTATATATAATTGAATATGAAATATATTGTTAGTGTATTCATGTTTATATTTTTTTATAGATATTTATACAAAATAAATTAATATTTAATTTAAAATTTATTCAATATTTTTAAGAAAATTTTTCATTTAAATTTAAACAAAAATTTAATAAAACTTAAACAAAATTAACTGTCTAATATTTCAAGTTACATATTAGACAATAATTTTTTTTGAATTTTGAAAGAAAAATTTTCTTAAAATTTTTGAGTAATTTTTTACATATGTCTATCAAAAAATATAAATGTACATATAATATATATGTTATTTTGTTATTTTTAAAAAAAGTGAGATGAAAAATTTATTTTTTGTTGGCACAAATTTCATAAAAAAGAATTAAAAATATATTTATTAAGTTAGAAGATTAAATAATATATTTAACTTAAATAAAATAATCTATACCAACATTTTTTTTCATAAATTAAATACTAAAATGTTACTTTAAATTATTTTTAATGATTTTAAAAATATATTTTACATAAAATTATTAATATTTAATTTTTAACTAAAAAAAATCATTTAAAACTATCCTTCTTAAAATTAATTTTAAAAAAGTGATTCACTGATATTTTATTATACTCTCTTTTTCCCTTTCTCTTTTTCCAGACAAATATCCGTGATCTAACAGAGACAAAGAGGGTTAGGAGAGAAGAAGTCAGATAAAGAGGGTAGGACCCTCTCTCTCTTCTTTAATCTTAATAAAATCGCATTTGACAATTTCAGGGTGACTTCACATAAACTCCAAATTCGCATATCTCAGCGTCTTCTTTGTCTCAAACTCTTTATTTGTTCCCCATAAATCACCTCCTCCATTTCAGACGGGTATTTATCCTTCTATTTCCTTATTTAATTTCCAAAAAAGAACCAAATTTCCTTTCAAAGTTGGAATCTTTTGGTGAAATCTCTGATCATATGCATTACAGAATAATTCGGGTCTGAATTTGAAATTACCCTTTTTGTTTTGTCTCTCCAAAAGTTCAGATTTGGGTTTTTAGTGATCTGTAATTTGGTCAAACCTCAGAACCCATTTGATCCAAACAGTGTTATGATCCATGGGTAATTGTTGTGTAACCCCAGTTGACGCACCTGAGAATAGTAAGAAGAAGGGTAAGAAGAAGAAGCCAAACCCATTTTCTGTTGACTATGCTGTTAACCACCATGAAAGTGGTGGTGGACGCAAGCTCTCTGTTTTGAACAACCCGACTGGGAGTGAAATTGAGCAAAGATATGTATTGGGTCGTGAGCTTGGTAGAGGTGAGTTTGGAATTACTTATCTTTGTACTGATAAGACCACTGGTGAGAACTTAGCTTGTAAATCAATATCTAAAAAGAAGTTGAGAACTGCTGTGGATATTGAAGATGTGAGGAGAGAGGTTGAGATTATGAAGCACATGCCTAAACATCCCAACATAGTAAGTTTGAAAGACACTTATGAGGATGATCATGCTGTACATCTTGTCATGGAGCTCTGTGAAGGTGGTGAGTTGTTTGATAGGATTGTAGCCAGAGGACATTACACAGAACGTGCTGCTGCAGCTGTGACTAAGACCATTGTTGAAGTTGTTCAGGTTGTGATTTTTGGACTTTTATTTTTCATCCCATTGGATGACCAGATCTGCCTTTAGATTTTCAGTTTCTGTGTGTTCTAGTTCTAGGGTCAGTTTGTTGCTGCTTTTAAGACCATGCTTTTCTAGGGTCAGCTTCTGCCAGCACAAAAACGATAGCTTATGAACCAAACATAACTTTTTTACCGTCAGCACTGCAGGCTCAGAAGTACTTTCAGAGCTCTTCCCAAAAGAAGCTTTCTTCTGAAAAGTACTTTGGACAGACCCTTGGTTTTACTACTAACATATGAGTTGAACTAGTATTAGGCTTTATGCTTTATATGAAGATTGCAGACGATGGACTGGCCACACATATTTATAACTTATTATGATTAGAACATATTTAGAAATTAATATGATTAGTGACATCCGTTCTTTTAATTAAGTTAATAACGTGAAAGTAATATACACACGTACAAGTACAAGCAATGTATCTGTTCATCTCTATTTTTCACTACTGGAAGTACCAAACATTGAATCTTTTGCTTAAAATATAGATGCAATGTTACCCGCATGTTCAATCTGTTCGCTCGGATGTTTGTTAAATTATTATATTGCAGGCGTGCCACAAGCATGGTGTGATGCATCGTGATCTCAAACCCGAGAACTTCCTATTTGCAAACAAGAAGGAAACAGCAGCTTTAAAAGCTATTGATTTTGGGTTGTCTGTCTTCTTTAAACCAGGTAAGTTGGCGGTGCTATATAATTCAATTTATGTTCCTTTTCTTTGTAGTTTTATCAATTGATTGTATTCTTGTAAGTAACTATATTCACTGAACTATGTCTATTGATGCAGGAGAAAGATTTAATGAGATTGTTGGAAGCCCCTACTACATGGCTCCAGAAGTGCTACGGCGTAACTATGGTCCAGAAGTAGATGTTTGGAGTGCTGGAGTTATTCTTTACATCTTACTTTGTGGTGTTCCACCTTTTTGGGCAGGTTGTTTTTTGAGTTTTATGTGTCGTTTTCTCCTACTTAATGCATAATGTTATTTTCAATTTTATTTTTTTCTCACTTTCTTAAGAGTTGTAGCCTCGCGGGTCACAAAGTAAACAGAAATGCAGTGTATCATGGGTTTGTGCGTGTCTTGGCGCGTGCATGAACATAAACTTTGAAAATTTTCTTGCATTTGAGTGGGCTGAATTTTTCTTTCATCTACAAAACTATTCTCCAATCTCAGTGAAACTAGACGCTAAATTTTGATCAGAAAATAATTTTTTACCCATGTTGTGTCTTATTATTGTTAACCATTGTTCACTTTGACCTATGAACTGTAAATTTTACTCATTGATCTACTTTATTGACTTGTAGAATCACCTGGCAAAGTAAAGTGCTATTTTGTACCCCCCAAAAAAGAAGTTAACTGCCATTAGCATATTGGTCACAGAAATTTAAAAAAAAAAAAAAAGGAAGCTTGGATATAAATTCTTTTGTTATATTATTAACATGGTGATCCTAGCAAATAAATGTTCAGTTTGCAAATTTACACTTAACGATATATGTTCTCTGTTTTATGCATGCGCTTTCTTTTGCAATTGTTCTCGGATTGGTTTTGCTAATAAATCATTTATCTTGCTATGCAGAGACTGAACAGGGAGTTGCACAAGCAATCATACGGTCTGTTATAGATTTTAAGAGGGACCCTTGGCCTAAGGTTTCTGATAATGCAAAGGATCTCGTGAAGAAAATGCTAGATCCTGACCCGAAGCGTAGACTTACTGCTCAGGAAGTGCTAGGTAAGTTTCTGAGTTAAGTTCTAACAGATTTTGGATGATCATGTTTGATGACTTTGAATGTTTTATAGAAACTTCAAGCAAGAAATTAATAATTGTTGCTTTTCTTATAAATGCAGATCATCCTTGGTTACAAAATGCAAAGAGAGCTCCAAATGTTTCTTTAGGTGAAACTGTGAGAGCAAGGCTTAAGCAATTCTCTGTAATGAACAAACTGAAGAAAAGAGCACTGCGGGTAATTTCTTAAAAGAACTAATTTCGAAAGGCTTCTCTTGGAATTTGGCCTGTTTTTGAATGATTTATCTTTAATGGATATGCCCGGTTATATTTTTCCCCCGTTGTTTCCATTCTTTATGGGCTTTAACGACAGGTAATAGCTGAGCATTTGTCAGTAGAGGAAGTTGCTGGTATAAAGGAAGGGTTTAAGCTGATGGATACTGGCAACAGAGGAAAGATTAACTTTGATGAGCTAAAAGTTGGATTGTATAAACTTGGCCATCAGATTCCTGATGGAGATGTTCAAGTTCTAATGGAAGCTGTAAGTGTTGCCCTATATCTCTGGCTATGCGTTCTCGTTATTTCTCTTTGTGTGTATTTTGACTCAAATCAAGTGTGAGTTATGTTAACTTATAATTTTTAAAACGACTTTATATTGGTGCTTTAATATTTAAATGTGATAATAGCTTATTGCAAGTATGCAGCAATATAACATTTTATCTTGATTACTGTATTACAGAGCACTATTTTGATCAAACTCTTTGAGTCTGTGTGCTTGTGCTTCTTTTAGTAGCGTTTTCAGTCAAAAAGTGGTTTTAGGAAGCACAAAATGCGCTTTGCCCTTAGATCACTTACTGACAAATTTTTTGCTGTTTGGTTCATGTCTTTTTACCGTCAAAAACAAACCCTTCTTCTTTTGGCCAGTCATTTAGACAATGAATTAGCACGCATTTGTTGCCTTACAAGCATTTGCTAACTATATGAACTTCCTAGCCACTTCAAGTTTACATATGTTGGTGCACTAAATTTTTTTTTTTTTTAAAAATCAGTGTCATATTATTGTAATTCGTACGGCTAATTTGTGGAATATGTAAGCTCGAAACTAACCTAGGGTTGATTTTCAGGGTGATGTGGATAATGATGGATATATAGAATATGCAGAATTCGTAGCCATTTCAGTGCATCTACGAAGGATGGGAAGTGATGAGGAGCACCTGCACAGAGCTTTTGAGTTCTTTGATCAAAACCAAAGTGGATTCATCGAAATTGAAGAGCTGAGAAATGCGTTGGCCAATGAAGTTGACGAAAA
Organism: Elaeagnus macrophylla; assembly: GCA_029378325.1. NCBI lineage: Eukaryota > Viridiplantae > Streptophyta > Magnoliopsida > Rosales > Elaeagnaceae > Elaeagnus > Elaeagnus macrophylla. The sequence goes on along the minus strand of CM055648.1, from coordinate 25,125,187 downwards.
CAATGAAGAAGTCATTAATGCTATTATGCAAGATGTGGACACAGACAAGGTTTGGCAAATTTGCTACTAATCATGTCTAATATGACCGACCATATCTTATCTTTCCACCTTGATTTTCTGGAGTATATGCTAACGAGTACCTGTTAACTTTGACTTTGTTTTCGTCACATGGAGCATGTGCCATTTTAGAAAGCCATTATGGCAACATGGGCAATGAACAAAACTTTCAAAATTGTGTTCTCTTTATGAAAGATTCCTAGGGATTGTTATTTCGGGGTTAATATATGTTTTCTTATGCTTGCTCTAACCATACTTATCTTTTCCATGAACATTCAGGATGGACGAATAAGCTACGAGGAGTTTGCGACAATGATGAAGGCTGGGACCGATTGGAGAAAAGCATCAAGACAATATTCACGGGAGCGGTTTAACAGTCTAAGTTTGAAACTGATGAAGGATGGATCATTGCAGTTAGACAATGAACGTAAACAACCGTAAAAACACAAGTTACTTGGGGTAGGATGATGCATATTCACAAAGAAATCTGTCATTTTCTATTGCTTCTTCAGTTGTAATCTCATAATTCTTTTTTTCTTTTCTTTTCTTTTCTTAATCATCTTCCTCTTGTTAATCTTTAATCCTTTTCAAGACCGGGGAGATTGGTGGCAGTGTTGACCAAGATATGTGTAAATGTAATGGTACTATATATTTGTTGGAAGTGCTTTATTTGTTTATGGAGAAAAGCGACGAGAAAGAAGTTATGTGGTTGTAAATAGGTTGACATATTTTCATCTAGGTCATCAGATTTCATTTGTGATATAAATTGACTCTTTTTGGTTTCTCCTTGTGCTTTCGATAATCAGGTCGAACTTTATTGGAAAACTATATTTATATAAAGCTTGTAATTACAAAAATAACACATTTAATATTAACATATTTTTTTTAATTGGGATGATATTTTTGTTATTACGAGTTTTTTTTGTGTTATTTGTGGTAATTTTTCAACTTTATTTTGCTCAATTTGGCAGATTTGTTTCTTTTTCTTGGAAAAAATGCTAGATTTTATAGGTGTGTTTGGCTTGCCATATCGAATTTCACCGTACTAAAAAAAAGTGAAAAACAAACAAAAAGAAAAAGATTAAAGATCAGTAAATCAAATTTATGTCATTAGAATTTTGTAATAAACTTATGAAAAACAATTTTCTTAGAAAAAGTTATTTGTATGAGGATAATATGAGTGCTTCTTACAATCCTAACTCACACCATAGACTGACTAAAACTTATACTATCCTTAATATTATACAATACAGCATTACCAAACACGCCATAAGTCGAAATAGTTACCACTATGGCAAAATTCATTCGTATTTTGTATGCAACGGTCTCAGAGAAATAAAAAGTTGGTTCATAACTGTCAAATAGTAGCTTAAAAAAGGGTCAATTGTCCTCCATTCGAGAAGATCTCAACTCATCACTCCTTTTTCCAACGTATCAATCAATAAATAACTATTAGCAACAACAAAAAAAATCAATAAATAAATAAATTAAAAAAAGAAAACACTAAGGTAGCATGATGTTCGTATTAAGCAGTTATAATTTTAACTTGATGAATATAATGTTGAATGTTCAGATATACGTGAAAACGAGCAATAAGCTCACTGACTTCTTAAACACTTGCTTGTTAAGATTACAATATAATGAACAAATTGATACTAACCTGTGGTTATGGATTGTAAAAAAGAATCAATCTAAACTAAGACTTACTGGTCCATTTCCTTCATAGAAAAAATCCTATGAGCTTAACCATAAAGCAGGCATTAACCCTCTAGATGATAGAAATGTTGTTAGCTTCACTTTACCAATCATCATCCTGAAACAGTTTCTTGGAAACAGAGGACTGACTACCACAATAATAGTCTTCTTGTTCTTCTTCATCAGTGTTGCTGCATTGTGAGCATGACCTCTTTTCTGTCATTGGGGTCTCACAAACTGTGTCATTGCTTGGTCTTTCACGGTTCTTCCTTTTTGACATCTTACGAAGAGGGTCTAACTCTGACTTCATTGCCTTAGGCTGCTTTGGTGCCCAAACTCTCTGCAAATCAGGAACCCAACTTGTAAAAGAAGTAAACCTCCTTGACCTCTCTCTCCTCTCTTGAGCTTCAATTAGTCTACGACTATGCTCCTCTTGTGTGATTCTTGGGGTACTTCTATAGACATCTTCTAGTGGTTGATGAGACTCATCTTCTATTGATACTGGTTCACTTTTTCCATGATCATCAATGGATTCATCCCTCTCTGGGTTTCCTCTCCAGGATGGATTGCTATCTTCACTAGCCAGCACTTGACTAGGGGGTTCATCATCAGTAGCAAATAGCAATAAATCCATTCTTGAGTAGATTTTGTGAACTACGTCTGCAAGAGTTTCTGAGTACCTGAAAATTTGGGCATTTTAGTGTCACATAGAATCCATCAATTGATTGTTTTTTCCCCAAGAGTCAAATTAATATAGTGGTTAGTATATGATTTCTGCCTGCTCAGTTATATAATAAGAACCAAGTGACTCTTAAAATTCATTTTTAAAATCAAAATAATCTTCGTCATTTAAAAGGACCCAAAATAGGTCAAAACATAACTTAGCTCCTAAGGTAGTTTTATTTATATATATATATAATAAAATAAAAGCACCACAACCAATTGTATCAACATGTTATAAGCAGTCCAAAATTTTGGAGTAAATTCAATTTTATTTCAACATTCACTTTTGATTATATTATTCAACATTTCGACGGTTTCAACCTTTTTCAGCTTTCGTTCAACCATGAACGAAGTTGTAATAGCCTGTCAAAAATGGCCAGGGACTCCTTTAAGAAGCAGCCACCCATGGGTGATGTTTGAACCCTTTCAGACAAATACACAATAATCTTCCTCTTTTCCAATTTGGGTTTTGAATATTAGACAGGTGCAATGAGAACATGACGAAACAGTGAAATCAAAAGTCAAGGTAAGAGTAAACATCAAGTTTTGAGCACTGAATGGAGCCTTTTGAACAGTAAACAGAATATTATGTGCTAACATTAAGCTTAAAATAAGCTATCACGTATTAATAAGACGCTTAAGCAATAAAGAAAATAGTGTTGTTTCTTAAGGAAGGCGCTTCTATTAACAGAGTTCAGGTATAATTACCTGGCTTTTAATATTTTGTCTACATAGCTTTCTAGGCTCCAATCACCAAAAAACCCTCCCTCTAGGTGACACTGAATGGTTTCCAAGAGGGAACAAATCTGTTTCACAAACTTCTGTTTCAAAGACTCTTCAATGTTTTCTGCAACTTCTGATCGTAGTATCTCCATACGAAATAAGATCTGCAACTCATATCTTTTCAACATTAAGGAAAATGTCAAGAAATTGAGCCAAATGGGCACAATCTACCACACAACAAATAAAAGTCATGTTAGCAATAAATAAGACACAAAAGTTAACCATTGGTAAGTTAAAAAAAATTGAGAAAATAAAGGATACTCTCTAACAGCTTTGTCTGAAGTGGATTTTGGAGATTTTGAATCAGATGCCTGAAGGGATGGATCATTGCTTTTGTGCTTTGCAATCAAGTCCTTGGGATCTCTTAGTAAAAGTTTTACAAGTTCAGCAGTAGTAAGAAAACCAGCTTCTTGTGAGTGCTTTTGACTCTCGATAGTAGTTTCTGTATGAAGTCTTTTATTTAACCAATATATAGATGAATTTACAAGTCTTTGCGCGAAATCTGCTAAATCTACTCCTTCAGATTCAATTCCTTGTTGAATCTTATTGGATAAGTCACTCAGAAAAGCTTCAGAAGTTTCCACCTGAAATTCACAAGCAGCTTCCTCATCCTGTACACCAGAAGCTTCCAGCAAGCAATTTCCTCCACCTGAAGCACATGAAGAAATTGGTTGCTCACTTTTTTCATGCAAATCAGTCAATCTGTGATCTATTTCTTTAAGAATCTCTTGCTTTGGCTTGGATTCCTCTTCTAAAATTATATCAGAACAGCTAGACCTCTTCATCTGCTTCATCCAGCATTTCAGAAATTTCAGCTTTTTTGAGTTTTTGAATCCGCCGCCAAAGTTAACATCTTCAAGTTTCAACTCAGAATGTTCAAATGCTGCCTTACAGAAGGCACTCCATGTGAGGTCCTGAAATAACCCAGAATTCCTTTTGCTAGTTCTCTTCAGTCTATCACCATCAGAAAAATGCTTAATCACATCTTGAGACCCTTGAAGATGATTCGTATCAATCTCATCTGTCTTCTCTCTAGCATATTGAGACATATTTGCTATATCAAACTCATGCATGATCTTATTAGAGAAAAATCCATCACCTATCACAAATAGCAGAGCTGAAGAAATGGTAAAAGGCTTTAAAATTCCAGTGCAAGAGACACTTCCTTCATTTGCAATTGACACTAAAGCCCAGTAACCTTCTCTGTAAAGAAAACTCAACAAAATCTGCCAAATGGGTATGGATTTTCTACGTACAAACTCACCCAAATCCATTGCTAGCATTTCTAGTACCTTATACGCAAAAAAATTCCCAAATACTTCTTTTTGATCTTTCCCAGGTTTTCCTGAAAGTTCTCGGACAAGAATTGGATCAGACAGGTGCCACTTGAATTTCTCAAACTCAGTGTTCCTCCACAAAGCCTTAACCTGAAATTTCTGTGTACTATCATCAAAATGTTCCCACCACTGTTTCTTGAATTTAACTTTTTTTATTTGTGAACCCATTTCAATGTCTTCCACAGCATACAAAATATCACTATCAGATCTAATTCTAGGCTGAACTTTCATATCAACCAATTCAAGATCACAGCACTTGCATTCCAAAGGCTTTTGAGCTACATCTAATATTTCAAGACTTAATTGCACATTGACTTTCTTAAGGCTTTCATCACAACAATAAGTACTAGGAGAAATCACAATTTTAGGATAAATCAACCCAAAAGGAACAAGAGCAGAACCAAGAACAATAGAATCTGTTGAGGAACACCCCCATCCCAAGCTCCTAATTCCAGTCTCAAAAAACCCATTTCTCATTTCAACTTTGCCCTCACAACCTTCAATTTCATACCTAACATCAACCCAACTAATCTGAATATCCCTACTGACAAAAGCCTCATTCAAGTTGGCGAAAAACCTACGAAACCTCTCACAGAACAAATTCAAACTTTCCAAACAATCATCACCAACTTCGACACTTATAAACTGAGACAAAGACTCGGAAGACAACCCACAAAACGGAGAAAGAAGAATAACCAAATTAGACCTCAGAAAAACAGAATCAAAATTATTAAAGAGCGTACCCAAAACAGGAGGATCCCAAGCATAGTCATGCAAGAGCTGGCGGATTGAAGCGGCAAGACACGAAGCCTTTGGATAAGATGAGTCTGATGGTGGTGGGTCGTTGCAGAAAAATGAGGGAAGGGAATTGAGGGTTTTGGAGAGAGAATTGAAAGTGGGATTTGGGAGATTGAAGTAAAGAGAAAGAGCAGAGTTAAGTTTGGAAGAAGAGAGTAAAGGAGAAAGAGAAGAGAAAAAGAGTTTGTAGGCAAAAAGAGAAGAAGAGAGAGGTGGGAAGGAAAGGAGGGTTTTGATGGAGCATAGAACAGAGTTGATATATGGAGATGGGTTTTGGAGATGAAGAAGTGGGTTTAGGTCTATGAGAAGAACTATTCTCTGGGTTTGGTTGTAGTCTGTAATTGGAACGCTAGGGTTAGGATTACCTTCCATTTTAGAGAGCTAGACGAAGGTATTCGAGATCTTCCTTTGTGGAGATTCGATGAGATGAGTCATGAAATATTGAAATTGAGGTTTGGGCGGGAGAGCAAATTGGCGCTAACAGAAAATATAGCGAACTGTGCCTTTTTTTTTTCAACGAGCAGTCAAATATCAAAATACCAAAAGCGATCTGCAAGCAAGAGACCAAAGTCAAAATAATTTGAGATTATTTCTTCCACAACGAAGATGGAAAAAATGAGAAAAGTTATTTCATCGCATGGTGAGAAATGAAGTGGGAATAATCATAATCCCGATCTTCCTGTAAATTAATCACCTGTGTCCTCCAGAGAAAGTTTCAAAAGAGATACCGATAATGAAAAATACTAAAAAAATTACAACATAATAGGTTGAACTAAATATCAATCTTAGTCAAACAACCTAGATGCTTAAAACAAAATACATATAAAAGCTTTCAGCAAACAAAATAATCAAACAGAAAATCACGGATCGGAACTTACAAACTCCAAATTAAAGCCCAAACATAACTATTTCTCGCTAAAACAAGTGGGGAAAAATGATCAACAGATTTCAACGGAGAAAAAAAGCATAGTTTTAAAGATCAAGCAAAAAGAAGTAATAACTTGAGACTAAAGTCCACTGCACTGCATGTATAGAGTATCTTCTAATAAAATCACAACAAATCTTACCCAAATCTTCCAACTAACGAAGGGACACCATCGAAATTCAAGCAAAGTGATAGTGACGCAGATCTCAAAATTACAAAACAATTAAAGATGTTTGGATTCCGAGAAAAACTTCTCTTTCAGAGAGCAACAGAGTCTTCAAGAAGGAAACTAGAGCCTCCTTGTTCTTCCATCTCTAATTCTTATGCTATGCTTTTTTTCATTGAAATAAACTAGAAAAAAAAATTAAAATAAACAATTTATTATTATTATTATTATTGTTATTATATTTTTCTGGGTAGAAAAAGAGTAAGCGCACTGACTATGACTCTTTGATTACTGTTCTTATGAGCATTGCAATATTTGTTGTACCAATAATTAAGTGCCACGTAAGAAATAAGTGGACATACACGTCAATGTTGTTAAAGATAAGGCGGTTACAGTAAATTAATAATTATAATTGTAAGCTTGTGATTGGTGTTTGGAACTAGAGTAAAATAATAATAAACAGAGTAAAAAACGCTCTTTGTATCGAACTTAACCTTGTCTTTGTAGTCGAGGGTTTCTCTACGGCGCGTCTCTGAGTTCTGGCTACCACTCCAAGATGCCGTCACACAAGAGCTTCATGATCAAGAAGAAGTTGGCGAAGTAGATGAGACAAAACAGGTCAATTCCACACTGGATCCGGATGAGGACCGATAATACTATCCGCTACAATGCTAAGCGCAGGCACTGGCGCCGTACAAAGCTTGGGTTTTAAGGTGAATGGCTCTTGATTTTTTACTTTGCGTTTGGCATTTAGTTCCATAGAAATTCAACCTAAATTCACCTTACATGAAAAGTTAAATTTTGAAGGAAATGATCAACTGTATGTTAAGCTAAAAAACGAATATTTGAAACCACGTGACGTGGCTTAGATGAATGGCTAGGATTTTAGTTCATCACTTTGTTTTAATTTTATTTTTATATTTGAGCGAAAATGACTCATTTATGTTGACCTTTTTATCTTTATTACTTCAATTTTTTTTTTCTTTTCAATACTCAATAATTTTATTTAAATTATTTTTATGCTGATTAATTTAGTTTATAAAATTTTGAACTAATTTAATCAATCATAAGTCAATATTAAGTTCAAGCAAACTTAAAAATTTGATGGAATAATTTATCATTATTTAAAAATATATTAAATCGTTATTTGAGTGGAAAATAAAAGATAAAAATTCATCCAAACATATTAACACAAAATTTGGTATTATTCAAAATAAAAATCCTCTACAGTTATCCCACTAATATTTGTTTAAAGAAGATATTTTATTTATTTATTTTATTTTTAATTAATTAAAACACCATTAATATTATCGGAATAATACCATTCATTCTTGCCAATTGAATAATTACACATGAGATCGATTGCTAGAACTTGTACCAGACGATATAAATGTTCACTTAAAAAAGGACGACAAGAAAAGGTCGATTGCGATTCTTGCAAACATATTTTAGAAGTCCTTGGAAGCTGGTAAGGGAAATAAAACAGTAATTTATATCTTTTTATATATTTTTATTTTTTCTCACACTAATTATATATTTATATATTTTTATAAAATAATTACATTAATTTTAAATATTATACAATCACTTACTTCAATAATTTCTCAAACATCAATTAATATTTTCTCCTCACTTGTATCTCTATTGCATTTAACCCAAAAATATATTATATATTATATAAATAAATCACTCATTTTCATTGACAAAGTTAATAAAATTCAGGCCATAAGAATAAATAAATTTACTCTTATATAAATGTACCAATTGGACCACAAATTTAATAACATGCTAATTTTATTTTGATTTTTATATATGAATTATATTATTAAATTGAACACTTTTATTTACATTAAATTATTATAGGATAATAATTAATATATCAATTATTAATTAAAATAATCAATTTTATTTTTAAAAAAATAACAAAAATAAAATTCTTATGTTCAAATCATATATTTTTACAATTAAAAAAATAATTTTTACATCATATTTTTTTAAAATTCATTCAGTTAAACGTCTTTCAAATTAAATTGTAATAATTTGGATCCATTCAATATTATATTGAACGTTCGATGTTATTAAAGTTCTAGTTTTATTATTATAAATTTTAAGGATGTTATTTTTAATAATCTGTTTTTATTTTTTTAACTTGTTATTATATACGCTATTATTTTATAATAAATTATTGTGAATAGATTTTTTTATTAAATTATACAGAATTAATAAATATTTATAAAATCTAAAATTTATTTGTGAATAAAAATAAATAGATTTTTTTTATTAAATTATACAAAATTAATATATATTTATAAAATCTAAAATTTATTTGTGAATAAAAATAAAATGGGAATAGAATTATAGTAAAAATATTTAGAGTTTAAACAATATAGTATTAATTGTATTAAATGATATATTAATTATGAATTAAGTATAAAATTATTTATTAAGAAAATTAATTAAATTTTATCTCGATGTATTTATAAAATTGTGAGAAAAAGTTTTTTATGTTTATGAAATAGAACGGGAAGAACAAGTGAGTTAAAATTTAGTGAGTTAAGCGTTGTGTTAGTCGGGTGTTCTATCCCTTTCGCATCTCTTTCTTCGTGTATATTCATCAAAAAAAAAAAAAAAATGGAACGGGAAGAGGGGAGTAACTGATTAGGAAAAGTAAGAGTTAAATTGGAATTGAATTGATTTTGGTGTCCGCCTATAAAAAAGCTAGAACTATAGGTCTTTCAGCGTACGGATATGAACCCAAACAACTAGTCAATTCCAGTTAACAACTGAGTCGATTAAATCAGACGAGATATAAAACATGCCACACACCCACTTTAAAATGTCGATGTCGACAGTACTGTTATTATCGACAAAAAAAAATATTTATAAAATTATTATTAAATTATTAAAAAACTTTATAAAATAAAATTATTAATTATTTATATTTTTAAAAAAATAATTTTGTATTTGAAAGTGTCATGGAAGTCTCCATGTGTCATTAAACTTTCTAGTTATTTATATTATTTAATTTTTTATAATATATTTAATTATTTAATTTTAAAAAATAATTAATTAAAAATAAAATACATAATTTTAATAATTTTTTAATTAAAATATTATTTTTTATAAAATTAATTAAAAATAAATTATATTATTTTAATATTTTTATTTTAAAATATTAATTTAAAAAATAGTATTTTAATTATAAAATTATGTATTTTATTTTTAATTAACTCATTTTTTTCTAAATTTTTTAATGAAATCTTTCCAAAATAAATGTTTCTAATTTATTTATTTTTTTCTATAAGAAATTTGCCAAAGATTATAGTTTTAAACAAAAGTAAAATTGAAGAATCATTCTAATAAATTCGTACTAACATATTACGTCAAATTCTATTTTGAATTCAACTATTCTCATACGAAATATTTCTAATTTATTTATTTTTGTTTTATAAGAAATTTACCAGAGGATAGGGAGATATGAATTCACTGATGACATTGGATAAACACTTTCTTTCCCTTGTGTTTTTTAATAAAAAGATGAAACTATATAGATAAATTTATTTCCTAAAAAATAGCATCAAAATTGCCGGCAAAAAAGTTTAAATACTTAAAAACCTTATCATCCTAAAGCAAATGATATTTCTATACTCTATTTATTAAATTTAGCATCCGAATATAATAATCTATTAAATACATACAAATAATTAGCAAACAAAAAAAAAAAAAAACTTAAAAATAGGATTTTAAATTGACTAACCCACACCAGTGCAACTTACATTCTCCTTTAAATACAATACTGTGATCATTTAGAGTTATAAAATTTATTTAATTTAATTATTTTTTAAAATAAAACAATAATCTATAAAAATGTTACATTACTTTTTTATCAAAACTATGCATATCCGTATGAAAGTGATAAATTGTCGTTTGAATTAAATTGTATTAAGTTTCTTCATAATTAAGTGGTAATAAGACTCTTCTACTTGTGTTATTATGGAAAAAATACGAAGTTTTTATAACAAACAAACAAGAAGAATTCGTTACTCAAAATATTTTTATTTTTATTAATCATTTATTTAATATTATATCTCTCAATTATCACGTAGATTTAACTAAGTATAACTATAATTACTTATGATATTTATTTTGATTAATAAATCAATAAATATTAGCTAATATATTTTAAATAATTACTTGAAATATTAGTTTTAATACTATAATATATAATTAAAGAATTAAAAAATATCTTTTATAATATAAAAATTAAATGATTCAAATTTTAAAACCTAGATGACTTTTATGACCCACTAATTCTAATAAATATTTAATAAAATAATTTTTATTTTAAATAATATGTTAATTGTTGTATGTAGCTTTTTACGTGCTAAAATAATTTATATTTTTTTTACATTTTAAAAATGTAAAATATTACTATTTTGAGATGAATGAAAAACATCAATAAATTTTAATTAAAAATATAGAAATTTTACAACTAAATTAAATATTCAATATAATTTAGACACATATTTAATGTGTTAAAAAATATACATAGTCCTAAAACATTTAGGAACAAGAACATTGATAAAACTTTTTTAAACTTATAAATACAAAAATATTACTCATTATAACTAACTCATATAAAATAATTTTGTTTGTTTATTTACAAAATAGACATTTAATTAATCAGGACCACACCAATATAAGGAGTTAAATTATTGATTTTTTCAGTAACTTAATTATATTAAAAAAAAAATTGAATTAAATTACATAATTACAAAAAAAAAAAATATTACTATTTTGAGATAAATGAAAAACATAAAAATAAATTTTATAATTAAAAATATAGAGGTTTTTATAATTAAAAATAGCAGAGCAGAAGAAATGGTAAAAGGCTTTAAAATTCCAGTACAAGAGACACTTCCTTCATTTGCAAGTGACACTAAAGCCCAGTAACCTTCTCTGTAAAGAAAACTCAACAAAATCTGCCAAATGGGTATGGATTTTCTACGTACAAACTCACCCAAATCCATTGCTAGCATTTATAGTACCTTATACGCAAAAAATTTCCCAGATACTTCTTTTTGATATTTCCCAGGTTTTCCTGAAAGTTCTCGGACAAGAATTGGATCAGACAGGTGCCACTTGAATTTCTCAAACTCAGTGTTCCTCCACAAAGCCTTAACCTGAAATTTCTGTGTACTATCATCAAAATGTTCCCACCACTGTTTCTTGAATTTAACTTTTTTTATTTGTGAACCCATTTCAATGTCTTCCACAGCATACAAAATATCACTATCAGATCTAATTCTAGGCTGAACTTTCATATCAACCAATTCAAGATCACAGCACTTGCATTCCAAAGGCTTTTGAGCTACATCTAATATTTCAAGACTTAATTGCACATTGACTTTCTTAAGGCTTTCATCACAACAATAAGTACTAGGAGAAATCACAATTTTAGGATAAATCAACCCAAAAGGAACAAGAGCAGAACCAAGAACAATAGAATCTGTTGAGGAACACCCCCATCCCAAGCTCCTAATTCCAGTCTCAAAAAACCCATTTCTCATTTCAACTTTGCCCTCACAACCTTCAATTTCATACCTAACATCAACCCAACTAATCTGAATATCCCTACTGACAAAAGCCTCATTCAAGTTGGCGAAAAACCTACGAAACCTCTCACAGAACAAATTCAAACTTTCCAAACAATCATCACCAACTTCGACACTTATAAACTGAGACAAAGACTTGGAAGACAACCCACAAAACGGAGAAAGAAGAATAACCAAATTAGACCTCAGAAAAACAGAATCAAAATTATTAAAGAGCGTACCCAAAACAGGAGGATCCCAAGCATAGTCATGCAAGAGCTGGCGGATTGAAGCGGCAAGACACGAAGCCTTTGGATAAGATGAGTCTGATGGTGGTGGGTCGTTGCAGAAAAATGAGGGAAGGGAATTGAGGGTTTTGGAGAGAGAATTGAAAGTGGGATTTGGGAGATTGAAGTAAAGAGAAAGAGCAGAGTTAAGTTTGGAAGAAGAGAGTAAAGGAGAAAGAGAAGAGAAAAAGAGTTTGTAGGCAAAAAGAGAAGAAGAGAGAGGTGGGAAGGAAAGGAGGGTTTTGATGGAGCATAGAACAGAGTTGATATATGGAGATGGGTTTTGGAGATGAAGAAGTGGGATTAGGTCTATGAGAAGAACTATTCTCTGGGTTTGGTTGTAGTTTGTAATTGGAACGCTAGGGTTAGGATTACCTTCCATTTTAGAGAGCTAGACGAAGGTCTTCGAGATCTTCCTTTGTGTAGATTCGATGAGATGAGTCATGAAATATTGAAATTGAGGTTTGGGCGGGAGAGCAAATTGGCGCTAAGAGTCAATCGGTCCTTTACTCTGTTCTTCCAATACTCTATTTAAAAAACAATGTTGTTCAGCTAGAGTATTGGTTTTTCTTTATCTTCAAGTATAAAATAGTGATTATATTATTAGCTTGTTAAGCATAATTGATATCAGGGCAAATGTTTCATTTAGTACTAAAACTATTAATTTTGTATCAATTTACTACTAAAACTTTTTTTTGTATCAACTTAATATTAAAACTCTTTAATTTTATTTCATTTTAATATTTTGTTAACTTTTACATCTAAACTAACAGAATGTGGCTCACATGTCTCCCACATGACTCTTTTTAAGGGGTATTTTGGTAAATTCATTATAAAATGTTAAAGAAATATTTAGATAAAAAAAAAATCATTTCATCTGCTCACCAGCAAAGTTAAGCGTTCTTCTTCTTCTTCAGAAAGTTTTTTTCAGTTCTCCCGATACCCATCTACCACCTCTTCGCCACCATGTCTTCGCCAGCCGCCGCCACACCGTAGCAGCCACCCACCCTACAGTACCCAGCACCTCGCGCGATACCCAGCCAAGCATTGAAGACAAAATCCCAGCAGCGAAGGGGCGATTCACAGCCCATCCACCACTGATACCCATTGCCTCGTCCCCTATCATTTTGATTTATCATGTTTATTGTCTGCAGCTCTTGATTTGGAATTTCTAATTTCACGATTGATAATACAAGGTACTTAATCTCTCAATGTTAATATTTTTATGTTTTGAAGTTTTCACATTTTCTTTTATTTTCTTGGATAACTTGTCAATATTTGGTAGCACAATTTCTTTCAGTTGTAGAGTTCCTGCGTGAACTCAGCTAATGATGTGTTATTAACTCAATTTTAACAATAAACTACATCTGTTAATTTGTGTTTTAGCTTTGTGATGCTTGATTGGCGATAATTTTTTTTGGTACTGCATTTTCTTCTCATTGTCATGCTCAATTTCTATTCTGATTTCTATTTTTTTTTTGTTCAGGACATGTGGATATATTTTTCTGAAAGTGAAAAGTTCAATGATTTCGGCAATGAACAAGAACTTGTATCGCATGAGACTAACATCCCATATGCTGTATGGGGATCAGAAAGTACCTGTTCTCTATCTTTGAAGTATTACCTATCTGAGATTCCAAAGGCTCTGATGATGAGGCAGAAAAAATGATCAGAGACATACAAGTTTTCCTAAATTACTGGGATGAGAAAACTATTTATGGAATTGTATCACCTATTTGAAATGACCTTGTATCACCTATTTGAAATTATCACAAATTATAATTATTGCTCCCAGTTGCTTTCTTCTTTTGATTGTTGAGCATGTTTTGTTTTTCTGTTTCACTGCTAATTTTGTCTAGTCATTTTATTAGTTGTAAAATAAGCATCAATTTTTATTAACTATGGAACATTTCCTATTTATGCCCGAGCTGGACAGAGGATAATCTTTGAAAACTTATACTAATGACAGACTTATCATAATCTGTTTCATAGCTAAATTGGTTTTCTCTTGCTATCCTTACTATCACACTTTTGATATCTTTATATACAATTTAAACGATTTGGATTTAGAATATTAAGCCAATGTGCACATCTGGTTGATAAGCAACTAACAAAAAGAAATTTACCAGTTAATGCATGGACTGGTAAATTTACCAAGAAATGCAGAACATAATATTCATTTATGGAAATCAAAACCTGTTTTACTGCAAACTTAATTTAAAAAAGGCAGTATTGTACTATATTCCATTACATATATTTTAACTATGTTAGTCTAAAAATGAAACATGTTTGTGGCTTAAATACACAAAAACAAAACATATTTATAACTTTATTGCACAAAAAGACAACATAGTGGTGGACAAAATAAAAGCTTTACTTAGTTGACATCACTGGGTGGTTCGATCATTTGATATAGATCCACCATCACGTTTGTGATTGCCCTCTTGGGACATGGACTGCACGAAAAAAAAAATAAGTTAATGAAAAACTAAATATATTGGTTTTTTACAAATTATAATCATTTACCTCAAACATGCTATTCTTCAAAGGGCATGTTTTCTTGTTATGTTTGACACTTTTGCAAATAGAACAGTGCATAGGTGTTCCAAATCTTCTCAATTTCATAGGACCACCACCATCTTTGTTACTAGCAACCATTTCATCTGGATCTTTGCTCCTAAAACTATTTTTTTTCCTGCCTGGTTGGTTCTTGAAATTTGGTGGATTTATGTGGTTCAATCCATCCATATGCACCCAATGCTCAACTGATGGGATCGGGTGGATCACCCCAGCATATGTTCTTATGTATGTTGGTTTCTTATAATATTCATCTATGTATTTGATTGGATCTTCATGACCATCAATCATAGCATATAGAGCATGTGAACATGGAATGCCTATCAATATATTAACTAATCATGTTAGTAAGAACCTTACCAGTACATAAACTATAAATTATATGATATATATTAGTAAGGAACAAGGTTGAAAATAAATACCAGTGAGATCCCATTCTTTACATGTGCAAGTTTTTTTCCGCAAATTAACAGCTAATACTTCTCCATCCTTGGTCTTTACTTCACCCTCATGAACATTTGACCATGCAATAGAATAATTTCTTGCCAATAATTTGTTTCTTAATAAAATGTTATGTATTCTCCCACCTATCTCTTCCTTCCAAGCATAGCCTGCTTTCAATTTGTTTAAAAATCGCTCCATAATTATATGTCTGATTGACTCTAACATCATTAGAATAGGCTCTTCTCTATTATATTTTATTCTTGAATTCCAACACTCACATGTGTTGTTCAAGATCATCCCAGATTTTATAGATGGATTGTAATAACATCTAGCCCAATGCTTGGTGTCTTTTTCAGCTAACCACTTGTATGCTATTGCGCTATTGGCTTTAAGCTTTTCCATCTCAATTTTGAAACAATTCACATTCCATGCTTTTGCGGCATTCCATAAACCCAATTTCAAAATCATCCCTGGATTTGTCTTTTTATAGTTGTTATAGAGATGTCTAATGCAAAATCTCTATAAAATTTTAACAAAAAATAAAACACAATAATTGTTAGTGACTGAATACAATAATTTACACAAAAATGAATCCATTGCTAGAAAAAGCAAGTTACTTACATGTTCAGCCCAAGGGCAAACCAACTTGATAGCTTCAACTAAACCTTTTTGCTTATCAGACATGAAAGCAAGGGTCTCACCTTCAATTAAATCTAAATCATCACTTAGAATGCGTAAGAACCACAACCAAGTACTTTTGCTCTCCCCTTCGACTACAGCATATGCTATAGGAAATATACCTTGGTTTCCATCAATTGACACTGCTGAGAGAATTTGGCCAGTTTGTCTCCCCCTCAAATGGCATCCATCAATACCAATAATTGGCCTACATCCTTTCCTAAATCCATCCACACATGCTTTGAAACAAATGTAAATGCGTAAAAATTTTACATTTCCATCTGATTGAGGATCATTAAAAATTTTAACTGTTGAGCCGGGATTTGTCCTCCTAATCATCTCTAATAAAAATATTAACAATTAATATCATATTGACAATTTATTAAGGATTAATAAAAATAAAACAAAATAAATCATAAGTAGATATACCGGCATAGTCCCACAGTAATGCATATTGCTTCTCATCAGACATGATAATCTTCTCCATGGCCAACTTTTTGGCTCGGTGAAACATACTAGTTGTAATTTTAATGTTGAAGTCATCCCTGACTTGGGTAGCCATCTCTGAATAAGTAATTTTATGGTTTCTCTGAAATAAGCTCTCATAATGTTCTGCAATGAACTTACTATTTAAAAATCTTACTTTTTCAGTACCCAAACATGTATGTTGTTCTTCTTTACTTAGGACTGTCACTTTAAATGTTCTTAAATCACCATCTTTTTTGTGACCCACAGGTACACCATAAATCATCCATGGACATGCACCTTTACAACATTTTACCTTGACCCTCTCAGTATCATTCCATTCCCACCCCAAGTCTCGCCTTTGCTGAACTGCATGGTGTCTAACTGCCACCTTGAATTCATGCCTATTTGAGAAAGTTTGACCAATCTCAAATTGAACATTTTTTAGTTGCGATTTTATATCAAACTCAATATTTCTAGCCATAATGAAATGCCTGTCATCGTCACTCTCCCCACAACTAACCAATTTTTCATCGTCATTATAATCAGTGTTGTCCTCTTCTATTGCTTGTTCATGTTGTTCCCCATCTATTTGAACATGTGTCGAAAAATCTTCATTTTCATAATCTAGTAAGTCAACAATGTCATTATGTATGTCATTCTCGAGCATTTCTTTATCATTAACTTCCATCTCATCTTCAGCTTCATATCCAACACCATGAGCATTACCTTTCTCAGCTACAACTTCATCATCTTCTATATTACCTGATAAATTTTGAAAAATGTCGTTATTCCATTAAATAGCTTTACATGAAAATTTTATCAAAACTGTTAAAAAATGAAGCAAAATAAACAGTTTGCTTAGAAACAACCCATGTTTAAGTATTAGAGATTATAAAAAAAATTCAAGAAACAAACTTTTTTGTTTGATGAGAAGCAATATGCATTATTGTGGGATTATGCCGGTATATCTACTTATGAATTTTTATTATAAAAAAATTCAATAAACAAACTTTTTTTTGATAATAGGGATTAGAGATTACTAAAAGAGCACTAACAACATTATTAAACTAAAATAATATTCATTCTACTAAAATATTTAATTTTGGTCCATCAATAAACAATAAACGATATACAATAATAATTCTCAATATTTTCATTAAATAATTTAAAATAATAAATTTCAATATATTCAGTAAACAATATAATAAATTTCAATATATTCGGTAAATAATATAATATTGCAAATCTTCAAAATTATTTCTCTATGAAAGTTCAATAAAAATAGTTACCGGTGGTTGAACTGGTGAATGGCATGGTGGCAAGGCGTGGTGCAAGATTATTAAAAGAGTACTAATAAAAAAAATTCTGAATGATGGTTGCTACTGGGCGTGGTGGCGAGACAAGGCGATGTCTGTGGTGGATGGGTTGGTGAATGGCGCCTTTCGCTGCTGGGATAGTTTCCTCAGTGCTTGGCTAGTTGGGTATCACGAGGGATGATTTCTTGCTAGAGATATGTAGTCGCTGCTGTGCTGTTGCTGGTGAGTAGATGAAGGGTGCTGGGTACTGTAGGGTGGGTGGCGAAGAGCTTGTGGCTGCTACGGTGTGGCGGCGGCTGGCGAAGACATAGTGGCGAAGAGGTGGTAGATGGGTATCGGGAGAACTGAAAAAAACTTTCTGAAGAAGAAGAAGAACGCTTAACTTTGCTGGTGAGCAGATGAAACGATTTTTTTTTATCTAAATATTTCTTTAACATTTTATAATGAATTTACCAAAATACCCCTTAAAAAGAGTCATGTGGGAGACATGTGAGCCACATTCTGTTAGTTTAGATGTAAAAGTTAACAAAATATCAAAATGAAATAAAATTAAAGAGTTTTGATATTAAGTTGATACAAAAAAAAGTTTTAGTAGTAAATTGATACAAAATTAATAGTTTTAGTACTAAATGAAACATTTGCCCTTGATATCATTGTCCAATATCCAATAGATGAAGAAGCCAAGAAGTAGCACAAATCCATCCAAACTACATTTCACTCAGTCAAGGGATGCGTATGAGCCACTCGATTGACTAACATGCCTAGTGGAGTTCACCGTTTGTATTGTAATTTTGTGTCCCAATGGATATATGAGAAATATAAGATGTTTTATCTTGTGCAACCTTCAAAATTTGCTATATACTAATTTTCTAAGTACTATAAAATGATCTCAAGACTCGAGATTGTTTGCCATAAATGAAACGATTTAGTTTTTAGCGTTTTCATTAAAATGAATGCTGATTCATCTACATAACAACTCGATTTGAAACAAGTTATCCTTTTGATTAAAGGTGATCTCAAATGGCTTCAAATACTTTTAAAAATGTTTAGCGATCTTCATTAAAAGTAGTTTTTTTGAGAAATATTGCTTATAAAAAATAGTAAGTAGTCATTACTTTTTGAGATAAATGCTTTAGAATACATACTCATCCCTCAAATTAATTACCAAAGTCCCATCTTATATAAATTCTAACAATTTTATATCAAACAGCTTATTGCTTATCCTTAAATCACTTTTAACCAAACCACTTCATTTTAAATCACTTCTCTTAAAACTACTTTTAAAAGAAACATTTTAAAAAATTCATCAGGTACATGTAGATTGAGACTAATGTTAGAAAATGAAACTCGATTTCGAAACCATTCATATTGTTAGTTCCAACTTTTAAGTAACATGTAATTCAAACTGTTACATTAAACCAATCAAATATTCAAAAGTTCATGTAAAATAGCCATTCGAGACTCATATATACACACTAATACACATATCTGTGGATAATTTTTTTCGATGCAAACAATAATCTAACTAGAGAGAAAATTGATGGTTCTTCACTTAAGACTCAACTATCGCCAAAGATTAACATGAGGCATAAATCATAAGACGTATCCCTTTAAATCAGTAACAAGTAACCTTGTATCACACACAAAATATTAAAAAGTAAATCATTTTGTTCATAATATTAAAAGAAAAAACCATGTAATGCAGTTGTGTTTAGTCTTCACCTAGTAGCTTTGGTCATAAAACTACTCAAGTTACCAAGTAACTTTTGATCTTGAAAAAGAACATAAGAAAACCATTTGTTTATACTTTTGGAGCCTTTAAAAGCGCTTCTGACAAAAAAAAAAAAGTTTTTGAACCAAACAGTGTATATAAGTGCTTTTACAGATAAAATTTTGCTATAAATGCCATCAAGACCCATAAAGCACAAGTTATATATGTGAGAAAGCACTTTCTCCTGTAAAAGAATTTCACTGAAATCACTTTTAACAAATATACATGACATCCTGACATCTACATGGATTCAAAAAGTTGGTTGCAGTCCAAAATTTTAACTTCTTATAGTCATAAAAACCATATTTGAGATGGAAAAGTACGAACTTTAAAGGGATTGAACAATTCCAATATTCAACAAAAACAGAAGCAAAAACTAAATGCGTCTATGATCACTTGGGTTTCATGTATCTGAATTCAACATTCAAAACCTTATTGAACTACAATATCAACACTGATTTATCCCATCCAACCCAATCCATTTTCCCATAACACGTAAAGCACAAAAGAGTTGATCCAGAAACACCATACCCAGATCGAATTTCAATCGGATTCGGAGGAACCAGAAGCGGAGAGACCCATCTGTTCCATCTCAAGGCGTTCTAGGGCCTTCTGATGAGCCCAGGTTTCAATGGTGAGATCAGGCTTGGCGTTGAGACCAACACCAAGGATGACAATGGTGAGGAAGCTGGTGACATAGCAAGGGAGCTCCCAATCTTCCCATTGGCGAGATTGGCCAGGAGATGGTGGGGTTCGGTTGAAGAGGTAACCCTTGGGTCGCTCCTCGTGGCCTGAGCTAGACCACCGGCTCGGACCTGAACCTGAACCACCTCGGGTTCGAATCGCTGCAAGTAAGCGATTGCGGAGCATGTTGAGAGGCGTTCGTGAACGATGACTCCAGAGAGAGAGGGGTGTGCTAAGTGTTAATTTTGAGAGGAAGCGTAAATTTGCAAAAGCCACAAGGGAAGTAGATACGGTGTCGTTTTTTTTGGTGTATAGTATAGATTGATCTCTTTTCTCTATTCTTTTGTGGGGTTAACGAGTAAGTATAGATTTAATTAATTGAGTACTCGCTAATACTCAATATTTAATGAATTTTAAGAAAATTCTTAAAATTTGATCGTAATTTAAGTTAAATGTTCTTTATTTAGATGATATTTAATATAATTTTTCTAATTTAAACTTTTTTAATAATAATAATAAGCATAATTTTTGTAATTATAACTTTTACAAGTTTGAAGATCATTTTTGGGGTTTTTCTTCTTTATTCTACCCATATCATAAAGATTGAAAGTTATGAAAGTTATTTTGGAACACAATTTTTAGAAGATTTTCATGTACATATTTTGAAGGTTTTGGCTCACTATAATCGCCCGTGTTATAGTAGTACAGTAATATTAAAGTGTTATTATGATGGGTTAAATTAAAGGTTAATAATTTGATTATAAATTTGTATAATGTTATTTTCAATTAAAATATTATTAAATAAAAAAATATGACTACATTGTATTGTAAAATATTTTGTTAAATAATATTTACATATTAAATTTAAACTCATATCTTTATAATACTTAATAATAAATATATATCATTCTATTAAAACATAATTACATATTTTAATCTACAATGTAGAAAATGTAAGATACTATCATATAACTAGTTATATGACCTATATCGTCATGACATAAAATGAAACAAAATATCAGTTGGATTGGAATAAAGATATTTTTCTTTAATATTTTTTCATTAATTTTTTCTCAAAATAAAACAAAAATCCATATATCTTAGATTAAGATGTCTCTATATTATTTATAAGTACTTATATTTATTTAATTATAATTGTACTATATTTATTTATAATTTTAAAAGGGTTGTTATATATTTTTTCCTATCAAAATCAAGTTTTACCACACCACTGATGTAGAATTATATTTAATAATTTATTTTATTTGCTTAAACGCAAAAAATTGTTAGTTAGATTAATGATAGCCAAGTAGTTTTGAGAATTTTAAAGATGATAAGATGAGTTTTCGGTTCTAAAATAAAATTTCACCACAAATAATCAAATGAATACCAGTGTCCTCGACCCACAGTTTTTACGAGATGGATCAGATCCAGATGCCCAAAAATCAAAAGAATATCGGAGCCCAATAGCTCCAGAAGATTCCACTGCGGTCACGTATTAATTACCTGATATGTTACGAATTCAAGGAAAACTGAGTTTTAAACAAAAATAGCAAAACGACTGTGTTTTGATAAAAGCATAATGACATTTTTAACCATCCTTGCTTGCCTGACTACCTTCAGTTCTGCGTGAGGAATTTACGTACATATAATCTAGTGTATACAACTTCCTCTCTTCTGCGTGACATTAATGGGACTTAAAAGCTTTGAAGCTGATTTGTTGTGACCAAAGAGGAAGTTATTTTCCAGAATTGAGAAGATTTCGTGGGTGATGAGTTCGTCGGCATCTTGCTTTGATTCAATGTTGAGCATTGGAAATTGAGCAATTGTTGCTGCCATTTTTTCTTCTTTTGAATTTTGATTTAGGAGAGAGGGAGTAATAGAGCAATCACCCACTGGAAGAAGAAGAAGAAGAAGAAGAAGAAGAGCTTATATACATTCACATTTTGTATGTACAGGTTACATACATATTTATTTTGTATGTAACCTGTACATTCACACTTTGTATGTACAGGTTACCTGTACATACGAACTGTTTGACTATGCCTGCCATTTTTTCTTCTTTTGAATTTTGATTTAGGAGAGAGGGAGTAGTAGAGCAATCACCCACTGGAAGAAGAAGAAGAAGAACAGCTTATGTACATTCACATTTTGTATGTACAAGTTACATACACACATTCACATTTTGTATGTACAGGTTACATACACATTTATTTTGTATGTAACCTGTACATTCACATTTTGTATGTACATGTTACCTGTACATACGAACTGTTCTTCCTGCAAAATGTGAACCTGTACATTCACATGAAATGCATTGTATTGTTTGTATGTTATTGTTGTTTTAAACAGCTTACAAAATGTGAATGTACAGGTTACATACAAATTTGTATGTACATGTTACATACAAATTTACATACAAAATAAATTTGTATGTACAGGTTACATAAATTTTGTATGTACAGGTTACATACAAATTTAATTTGTATGTAACCTGTACATTTACATGAAATGCATTGTATTGTTTGTATGTTATTGTTGTTTTAAACAGCTTACAAAATGTGAATGTACAGGTTACATACAAAATGTGAATGTACAGGTTACATACAAATTTGTATGTAAATGTTACATACAAATTTGTATGTACAGGTTACATACAAATTTGTATGTACAGGTTACATACAAATTTACATACAAAATAAATTTGTATGTACAGGTTACATACAAAATAAATTTGTATGTAACCTGTACATTCACATGACCTGTACATACAAAATGTGAATGTACAGGTTACATACAAAATAAATATGTATGTAACCTGTACATACAAAATGTGAATGTACAGAACCATAAGCTTAAAGGAAACACGGAAATGGCGAGGTTTTTACGAATACTGGATATTTTGGTAAAAATCATATATATTATATAAATGAAACTCACCGTTTTAGGTCTAAAAAGTGCTATTTAAGTCTAAAAAGCTTTTTTACTCAAATCTTTGCTATTTGAGTAATTCACTGCTGCGGTCACGGCTTGGCTCGACTTAACACACACAATGCTCTTTAAGAATGCCACTTGTTTGCTTGTTCTCAGTTTTCATTTCACACCAAGAGACTAGTAGTAGCCTCCGTCACTCCTTATTAGTCTATACTTTGCAGTTTGTTCATAATTTATTTTCTCTTCCAGAACAAAAGGTATATCAACAAATTTCCAATTCGTTCCGTCTAGTTCTGATCTTAATTTTTTTTTTTTTTATATTTTATAATTTTGCGGCATTGACTATCTGGGTTGTACTTCTTTTTTAATTCATTATATTTTCTTTGTTTGGTTGCCCAGAAAATGAAGCAAAGATTTTGCGAGTTTAAAGATTGTTTTTATTGTATAAGAACTGAACAACCGAGTTTCATGATAAATTTTATTTGAATTAATGTTTCGGATCTGATTAAAAGTTTCTAATTTTTTTGTCCCGGTTCTGCTATTTTCAGTCAAGTTTGACCATAATTCAATCAGATGGGGGTAGATATGGAAGCTGATAGGAAGATATTCAATGTGGGTATGTTAATAGTGGTCACTCTAATAGTGGGCAAACTTATTTCTCTACTTTTAATGCCTCGATCTAGAAAGCGTTTACCTCCAGTTGTGAAGACTTGGCCTTTGGTTGGAGGATTGATTCGTTTCATGAAAGGTCCAATTGTGATGCTCAGGGAAGAGTACCCAAAACTTGGAAGTGTTTTCACTTTGAATCTTTTGAACAAGAACATTACTTTCTTGATTGGTCCCGAGGTTTCAGCTCATTTTTTTAAAGCCTCTGAGACTGATCTTAGCCAACAGGAGGTGTACAGGTTCAATGTGCCCACTTTTGGACCTGGGGTTGTGTTTGATGTTGATTACTCTGTGAGGCAAGAGCAGTTCCGGTTCTTCACCGAGTCTCTCAGGGTGAATAAACTAAAGGGTTATGTAGATCAGATGGTTGCAGAAGCAGAGGTATGCAAGCAATTGGGTTGAATATATTCTCAGCATTTGAGTCTTTTCATTATTGTGTTGTTGAGTAATTGTCTTCGAACTTTTCTTTATGCATCAAACAGATGGATGCCTAGTAGATTCTATTTTGTTGATGAAATTGTGATTTATCGGATTATAACACTCTTTGATTGGCTAATTCTCACCAGATGATGTCATTATTATCCTGCGGATTGTGATAGTAATACTTGACATAGAAAAATGAGGCAGTTTCACCTAATATGTTGCACAATGTATTGTTTTTCGTTACTAGGAATTAATTCCAGTATACGTCTTTACGGTGATGCAATATGGAAGAAAACTTGAATTTCTAGGCATAAACATTTCTATTGCATATTTTAAGAATGTGAGCTTGACTGAGCCGGGAAAAAAAAACACTTAGGTTCTACATCTTTTTCGTTTCTTTTTATTTTGTGTTTTTGGATAGTCATTTTTTTTTTACTTCAGCTAATTAAGCAGTGAAGGCTATATACCCTTTTGTTTTGAAGTGTGATTTTTCATTGTACAAAAAACTTGTAAGGAGCTTAATAATTGTAGTGAAGTTTTTCTGAGGTAAAGCTCGATCATGCAACCTCTTCAGCGTATCTTAGTAGGTATACCTTTATTAGGACAAAGTTTGATGTTTGGTTTGAGCATGAAAGGAAGCTGCTGGAAATGGCATGTAGCCCACTTGCCCTCTGCTGGTAACTTAATATACAAAAGGGCAGAGACTGTTGTTTTGAAGTCTATATACTTGGTTAAAGAATATGGTTTTTTTTATTGGTTTTTTTTCTTTCTGAATTAAGTGATGGTCTATTCATAAGAATACGTAATTCACTCAATTACTCATAGAAATTAGATATAAAATGAGAAAACTATTGTCTCATTCCTTGCTTTCATTCTTGTACTGAACAGGATTACTTCTCCAAGTGGGGTGAGAGTGGTGAGGTGGACCTGAAGTATGAGCTTGAGCATCTTATTATCTTAACAGCCAGCAGATGTCTCTTGGGCCGAGAAGTTCGTGATAAGCTTTTTGATGATGTTTCTGCATTGTTCCATGACCTTGACAATGGAATGCTACCCATTAGTGTCATTTTCCCATACCTGCCAATCCCTGCTCATCGCCGACGTGACCGGGCACGTAAGAAGCTATCGGAAATCTTTGCAAACATCATTGTTTCACGTAAACAAAGTGGAAAGTCGGAGAATGACATGTTGCAGTGCTTCATTGAATCAAAGTACAAAGATGGTCGTCCAACAACTGAAAGTGAAGTCACTGGTTTGCTCATTGCAGCTCTTTTTGCGGGACAGCACACTAGTTCTATCACGTCCACTTGGACTGGGGCCTATCTTCTCCGCCACAAGGAGTACTTTTCTGCTGTACTGAACGAGCAAAATAACCTCATGAAAAAGCATGGGAAGAAGGTTGATCACGATATCTTGTCTGAGATGGATGTCTTGTACCGTTCTATAAAGGAAGCCCTAAGGCTTCACCCACCATTGATTATGCTTCTGCGCAGCTCACACAGCGATTTTAGCGTGCATACCCGAGAAGGGAAAGAATATGACATTCCGAAGGGCCACATTGTTGCCACATCACCAGCTTTTGCTAACCGTCTTCCGCACATTTTCAAGGACCCAGAAAGATATGATCCTGACAGATTTGCTGCTGGGAGAGACGAAGATAAGGTGGCGGGGCCATTCTCATACATTTCCTTTGGAGGAGGCAGACATGGCTGCCTTGGCGAACCCTTTGCATATCTGCAGATAAAAGCAATTTGGAGCCATTTGCTTAGAAATTTTGAGTTGGAATTGATATCACCCTTTCCTGAAATTGATTGGAATGCAATGGTTGTAGGTGTCAAAGGGAAGGTGATGGTGCGTTACAAGCGACGCGAGCTTTCTGTGGAATAATTCTAATGGTTAGCGAATGATTCGTACGTTCTCAGGTTAATGGTTGGCCTTCATGTATCAGATATTATTTTTTGCTGTGGCCATTATGTCTTTCCTTAGAGGCTCTAGTGCTTTGATTCCTTTTGATGTTATTGCTGTTAGTATGTTTATTGTGCTAGTTTTAGCTGCATCAAGGATTTTTTGTTTTTCTTTTCTGATGCTTCAGTTGTGACTCTACCATGGTCGATTTCTTTCTCATTTTTGTGAATTTTTGGAATCTTGAATTAATCCATTTCCTCCAAATATTTCTTCTGTTGTTATTCATATTTCCCCCAAATATTCTTGGTTCTCTGGAAACTTTTTAAAGCAGCTCAAAAGAAAAACAAAGAATGAGGGTAGACCTTTTGCAACAGGAATTTGAGGTTTTGACCAAGCGTGTTTTTGCACTTTTGTTCTCAAATAGCGTGTTAGCTTGTATGAAGAATAAGTGTACATAAATTAATGTACAGTTGTACCCCCTTGCATGATGTACATCTTACTCTTGGCTAATTAGCTTATGTAAAACCTGTACATACAAGAGTCCAGAATGGCAGTTTGAGGCCTTTTACATTTTTTCCCAATTTGTCAATGCAGTTCTATCGTTTTCTTCTTTGGGTTTCTCCCGTCTTCTTTACTCTTGAAAAATAATTTCAAGAAGTTTGGAATTTTTGGACGTTAATTTATTCTCAAATTATAATTTTACTTACGAAAATTTGAATTTTATGATTATATTATTTGAATTACGTCTAGTTGTCTAGGACCAATGATGATCCGATACACTCCTGGACCTTAGAATGATAAATAAATGTATAAGATATGATCATTTGGGGTCAATCTATAATTTATAAAAGTTGCCATCATCAGTTGCTTTAATTGCGACTTAATTAGTGTAACTGATCTACAGGGTTTACAAACTCTTATGGTCGTCTCCATCATTATTGAATCACTTCCAATCTAAATTCCGAGAAAAGTTTGTAGGACTTAAAAAAATAATAATAATAATAAGTGGATTTGAGTCTCTCTCATAAGAAATATCAACTTTTTCTACTCTGTAGGAAAAAAATTCCCAAATTCCAAGCTACACCACAATAAATAATCGAACCTAAACATTTCACACAACACAACGCGCCCATTTTCAGTGATCAACACAATGACAAAACCTTGGTCAGGGGTGCATTCTGAGGCAAGACTAACGTGATATTTTGGTTATTTTCATTCATTGATACTCTCATGATTGCTAGCAGTTGTTGGGTTAGCCGTAATTAGGTTGAATTATCATGTTATCGTGCAATCGTGTCATGTCCACGTGTTCCAAGTTTTTTTTTTACGAAGATGAAGATTTCATAAGAGATACAAGAACAATTATATCAAAGGAACGAAAATACACGAATTATCGCATGAGTCAACAAACAGGGGTAACATCATAGACCATACTAATAGGATAACGAAACCAGCCCTTATTATAGAACACTCAAAAAATTACATACTACCAAGAACAAAAAATTGACTTCCCAAAGTAAAAACAGACTTCCAGTTGATACGAACTAATAATATTAATGATTGTAACCATTGGCACTTGCAAATTGTAATATGCATGAGATATATGGAAACCATGCCTAATAATAAATTAAATGGAAGTAAAAACCTAAAAACTTTCTGTTATAATTGGTAACTTTAAGCTCACTACCTCCACGAAGAACTAAATTTTCTTCAGTGACCTGGTAACGATGCTAAAGGGAACCATTTCCGGACCCATATTCTATTTCAGATAAATTGCTCTCAAAGAATGATTGGTGGAGAGCCCCAACACACTGCTCTGCTTCATCGTCATTTACGATCAATGAGATATTCACCTGGCCAGTGGCACAATAGAAACTGTCAGCTTCGAGGACAGTAAAACAAACAGAAACAGCCAGCCCTGGGAGTAAAATGCATGCCTATTCCAATCTTCAGCCTTCTACAGGCACCTTATGCATATATGACTAACAATTAGCTCAAAGGAACACAGAAATGCAGGACACCACCAAGGAAATTAAGGGTATGTTTGTTCATGCTTCTGATACCCTACAAAGTGTTTATGCTTGAAGACCAAATAGAATAAAAAAATTTGCCTTACAGAGCTCAGAAAGAATATTTTGTTACTTGAATGACAAGCAAACAAATCCTAAGATATCTTTCAATCAGCACAAAGATTTGATGCACTCAAGATCATTTCAAATACATAACACATAGATGCAGAGTTCAATAAAAGGAAATAAAACATAGTGCGACTAAAACTAACCTTAGATGCACCCTGGGAGATCATCTGAACATTGACTCCATTTTTCCGAAGAACATGAAATGCCTGCCATTATATGTATCATGCAAATGAATACCAAAATCAAATTTAGCTGAACATGATAATTGATAATATAGCTTAACTCAACATACATAGCAGCAATAGCAAGGGTACTAAAATTTCATTTAAATTGAATAAATTAATAAACATTCCTTTATTTCAGATTAAAGATTTGTCACGCCTCACAAGCATTAAATCGATGAAAATATATCGACACACGCACACACATAATACAACATGAAATCAACCAAAACACCAAAACTATTGCAGAAAGCATTTTATAGTAGTAACAAGCAAACACAAGCATAGCACCTTTTCCAGTATAAGTGATGATCTCTGCACGTTACCAATGAGAGATATGATTGATCTGTGCTGAAGAAGATTGACTATAGCAATTTTCTCTAGTTCTTCAACGACATGATC
Source organism: Elaeagnus macrophylla (assembly GCA_029378325.1). Lineage (NCBI taxonomy): Eukaryota > Viridiplantae > Streptophyta > Magnoliopsida > Rosales > Elaeagnaceae > Elaeagnus > Elaeagnus macrophylla. Next base: position 25,096,195 of record CM055648.1, on the reverse strand, counting down.
AAGTTCCTGCATAAGAAGCCCAAGCATTAGATGATTACTTGCAAAAGGTGCAAAATAAGGAACCCTCAGTAGGGAACAAGAAGGTTCTCGCTTTAGAATATAATAATAAACAATACAAGAAAAATGTTATGCTCATTGTATCAAAGCCGTACAAAAAGAAGAAATTAAAATAGAATGATATAAATCTCCAAGGCCCTACTACTCTTTCATTTCAGGCATTCCACATATAATATACAATAACACAAATTAAAATCTTCTTCAGACATGAAATCCATACCCATGTCCCCGAGAATTAAAACTTTAAGAATATGAAGGAATTAATCAAATAATGGTATCATACACTTGCCTGCTGGATTAACTCTCTACTCCAAAGCTTTGAGGGATCCAATGTCAAGGATATACTGACTTCACTAGTGGCTACAACATCCACTGATATGCCCAAATCTTCAAAGATGGAAAAAACCTGCAAAAAAAGATAGAATTGTTATTAGTGTAAACTTGCACCAAGTCCTCTAGGCAACGCACCAGAAGAGATAAGTCATCTGCTTACTTTGGCAAGGAAGCCAAATTGACCAAGCATGCGGGTGCTAACTATATCCAACATGGTTACACTTCGTTTCAAAACTATGCTAGTCAATACTGCCTGCAATTGAGAAAAGGGGGAATAAATAGTCTTCAGCTACCATCAGATTGTTGTGATTTACTTTTGATGACAATCTAGTGTTACAAACCTTACTCATGTCTCTTGTCCTGGTGATAAGGGTACCAGGAGCTTTAGGGTTGTAAGAATTTTTAACTCTAACAGGAATATCACCCTCTCTAGCTGGCCTCATGGATTGTGGATGCAAGACCTGCAATGAAGCCACACAAAAAAATCTTTAGATCAATGCTTATGTATTCTAATTGAATATAAGCACAAACTAAAACACGCTCAACTAGGCTAGAGGAAATAAATAGTGACACCTGGGCACCAAAATTTGCAAGTTCAGCTGCCTCATCAAATGTAAGATAGGGGACAGGTTCTGCGTGTGGATAAATGTTAGGATCACATGTTAAGACACCATCTACATCCTTCCACACCTGTAGAGTGATAATACCACTTATACAAGTTACATTAAATAGTAATAAACAAGACACTTGTGTAATTGTATAATTTTACATAATATTTTGACAAAATGACTAAGCATGTTTGTATTTAGAACCAAGGAAGGAGAACTCTCAAACATGCATCAAGTAGAGATCAGAACACCTGAAGAATCAGAAATTGAAACCCACCTGAATTTCTTGCAACCCCAATGCTTTACCAATGGTTGTTGCTGTTAAATCACTACCACCCCTACCGAGTGTGGTCACTGCACATGACCTCCACCCCTATAACAGCAAAAGTACAATTATAACATTGTTAGTAGTCACTCTACTAAGAAACATATGAAGTTAGGCAGTGGAAATACCTTTCCAAGGAAGCCAGTGACAATTGGAATTGCAGGGTCACGTATCCAATCGCCATGTAACCTCTTCGCAACAGCTGGATAAGTTGCTTCCAAAATGTCCGCATTTGTAAAGTCATCTGTGGTTATAATACCCATTTCAAAAGCATCATACTGCAAAACAATAGAGTTTCTTATGATATGATATTATCAAGATTTACAAATGAGCAACAAGAATGGATTTCCAAAAATCATATTGCAGTTCGCAGAGAAAGAAAACATTGAACATCATAGCTAAGCTATGGCACCTAATCAAAATGAACAAAAATTTCACCGGCTAATTGAACATGTGCAAGCAATTAGGAAACGACATACTTGGCGTGCTTTAACCCCATTCTTATTTAAATAAGCTGCAAAAATCCTTGTGGACATGCACTCCCCAAATGAAACCAAATAGTCTTTTGTTCTTAGAGTCAACTCTTTCATCATAGCAACACCTTTAAGAAGTTGCTCCAGTTCTTCCAAATGTGCTGCAGAGAGGATATCAACAGAACCATCAGAAAGTGCAGATATATTATATTCATATATGTAGCAATTGACGAATGTTAATTAGATAAGCATGAAGGGAATAAGAAAAGGAGAGTATTGATACAAAAGATATTTTAACCGTCTATTTACATTGACAAATAGTTGACTGAATAGGGACAGCTAAACAAAGATAAAACAGGAAGTTTCGAAACTCAGTAGTTTCAATATTTCTTACTGATAAAGGGGGGAAATTCCATTATGGCATAGCTAATAAGAACATTTTTACGAGGAGGCATTGTTCTATGGACTGGCAATTACCAAGCTAAAATGGTATGTACCCTCTTTATTGGATGTACTTTGATCAATAATATTTCGATATAAATAATAAATAAGTGTCATAATATAGCATGCTCTAGAAACTTAAACATAATTAGATTAACATAGAAACAATATTGCAAGCGCACCTAAATAAAAGTACAACCAAAGGAATTGCACTTAAATTCAAAGGAAACAATAAACTATAAAACTAGCTCATAAAGCAGTGTATCAGATTAATGAAACACAAATGGAAAAAAAAGGTACAAGGAGAAGAAAAAATTGAGGGAGAAGGAAAGAAGAGCTCACATTCAATGACTGACTTATCAACTCCAAGCTCACTCACAGTCCTGTATGAATTATTAAACATAACAATCTTTGGTAAGATAAATTTATAAATATGGGGAAGAACAAGAATTGATAAAGGGAAACAGTGGCCTTTCCTGACATGCAATTCTTTGATAAAGTTCAACTCATCAATAGCAGATACATTAGTAACACCACAACTTACAGCCTTTTCACCGGCCTGAAAATGAGAATCAATTTTCGCCCAAGTTATTACTACTTGACAAGCAAAATATCAAATGAATCTGAGGGGAGAGAGAGAAGGTGGAGAAAAATATATGTACCAATAAAAGTTTGTTAGTCGTCTTTCCCATTGCAGAGAGAACAATCACGGATGTCTCCTCCGGAAAGCTAAGTATAAGTTCAGCAACCTCCCTCATTCTCTCAGCAGAGGCAACCGATGAGCCACCGAACTTCATGACAGAAGTGAAGTGTTTCTCATTCTCACCAAAACTTTGCTTTTCACTCTTATTTCTATCCACGACATCCACAACCCCTCCCTCACATCTCAGTCTCAAAACTCTACCTCTACGATTTAATTTCTTCACGTTTGTACAGAACCTAGCCCTGTAAGCCACAGAAGTTGAAAAATGAAGCTGCTGAGAGAACACAGGTAGGGATCTTACAGAAGATACAGCAGTGCTGGGATTTTTAACTCCAGAAAATTGCAATGTAATCTCCATATTTAATCAGTTCAACTAGAACTAGTGTTATTAACAAACTTTAATAGCTTCCTGACAAAAATTCCCAACAGAAAAGTGACTCAGCAGTTTAATCTGCAAATTCAACAAACATAAGGAGAATTAATATATAGCCAAAAAAAAAAACGTTAATGGAGAAAATACACGTACGAAATATAGCATGAGAACCAGAGTATAATCTCGCTCTGTACATTTCACTCACAATAATACTGTTTAAGTACACAACAAAGTAAAATATTTGGCAAAAGTGTGTATGATTTCCCAAAGATCATATTCTCCATCAGAGCTTAAAACCATGTAAGCATTTTCCATTTCGCAGCAGCAACTTGAACAAGCTCAATCTTATACAGATAGAAAAAATTGAAACCAAAATGTCATTAATCTAAAAACCATCAGGGATTACATAATGATCAACCATTTTAAGCACATGTAGCTGATCTATGCAAATCAGATCAATACCAACTAAGTGGAGAGTTGAGTTAGCAATTAAAACTTGAACCAAATGAGTGCAAGACAAAAGGTAGAGCGAGGAGCGACTACCTGATTTCGAAGGCGGAAAAAAAATGCGTGAGAGATGCGTTTGGGAAGCAAACCTGCGAGAGCCGTCTCGGAGACGACACTGCAGCAGCTTCGTGGAAGAAGAAACTCAACTAATTGAAGATGAACAGGATACGAACAAACCCAGTTGTGTTTCTTTCTCTTTATATGTAATTGGGTCCTCTTTTTTGTTTTTGGCTGCTGTGCCTGCGTCTTGTTTTGGTCAAAAAAGGCTTAAAGCGCAATTTGAAAAACTAATTTTTATTCTCCGAACAAAATTTGATATATTAATTTCACGTGGTTGTTTAATACAATCAACATCAGAGGAAATACCAGCAGTCGGGTAGCCAATGGTTGGACTCCTGTCCTGTAGTTAAGTCTCAGGCTTCCGTCCTCACAAAACACGTAAATTTGAAGTTCGTAGAACGTGCTGTTTATTTTTAAAAAATAGACGTAATTTTCTCGTTCTTCGAACATAACAATTTGTTAAGTCGAGTTTCAACCTTTTCAGTAACTTTAATTAGTCTACTATTAATTTAATAGAATATTTGAATAACAAATAGTCGATAACTCATGCTAAAAAAAGTTCAGATTTATTAAAAAAAAAGAGGAAATAGGAAGAATTGTAACAAAAAAAGTTCAGATTTATTATAGAGACAAATCACAGATTTTGCTTAATGGTATCCAAATTAAATAAATAGTATCTATTTTCACCTATATTTTTTAAAAAAATTAATTTAGTACTTATATTTGGTAAATAATACTATCATTGCAAAATTATAAACAGTAAATACATTTAATTTGAAAGATTTTAATATGTGTTATGCACATTATTAAAAATTTAGTAACAATTTTAGCATTTTGTTTTTTTTCATGCCTCCCTTCCTCTCTCTTCTTCTTCTTCTTCTTTTTTTTTTTTTTTTTCTTTCTAGAATTAGTTTTTTTTTTTCTAAGACAACCATTGTAAATTATGGACAATAAACGTATTTAATTTAAGAATTTTAACATGTGTCGTAACAAAATATTTAGAAATAATAAATTATAACCTTTTGAAAATATGATGAATACTACAGTAATACCAAACTCCAAATCTGTTTGGTATTTTTTAGTTATATTAATTAATAATATGATAAATAATTAATTTTATAATTATTTTTGTTTAATTTTAAAGATAATATATAAAATTAATAATTATAAAACGAATAAATTAATTATTTTTTTGTGGTGTTATTTATTAAAAAAAAAATTTACTAAAAGAATAACAAGTAAATTAAACTATTTTTTTTAGTATAACTGTTATCACCTCAGCTATAATATAATACGAGTAGGAAAATTATCGGCCTAGTCTCATTATATTGCATAATATATAATTTACCCATATTATTATTAAATTATATTAATTAGATTTTATAATTTAACAAAAATATTTAAATCGAATTTTATATTAGTTTTATATTATCAGCGTTGCACATAAAGAAAAAATTATTTGAACTAATTAAAGATAATTTAATAATTTTAAATTATAATAATTAATATATATATATATTAAAAAAAGGTTTAAAATCATTTTTTCCAAAGTAAAAAAAAAATACCAAATTTAAGAATATTATAATTTTTTTAGTGTTAAAATATATTCAAAATTTATGAAAAAAAATCACATGTTTCTTACATCTATTTTTTTTTTTTTTTGTCGTACTATAAAAAAAATTAAGATTTAAATTTAATTGGCTATTTATTGAAAAATTTGGAACAAATAAGTCTAACAAAAAATAATATGACTAAACTACTTGTTTTTGAAGAATAATGAAACTAAATTGTTCATTTTCTGAAACAATAGAATTAAATGGATCACTCCATAATATAATTAAAAAATATAAATATATAAATTTTAAGATATATTTTAAATAATGTGGTTCATGGATATATAATTAAGTTCATAAAATAGTACCAAATAAAAAATTATTATATAAATTTTAATCATAATATATTTATAATATAGAATACTATTTTAATATAATATATGCTGTGCTAGATTACGAATAGATCATTTAAATTATTAACAATAGATCATTTAAATGCTGTTAATTATTAACAAATACATGCGTAAAAGATGTTCTTTATTAGCTTTCAGTTTTTTTGCTTACGTATTTATATATTTATCATATATTAATAGCAGATCCAATGATATATCAGAGTGTTACAGAAGTTGAATTGTACTCGGGTCTGGTTGGCCAAATATTCCATATAATTTATATTATATAATCTTCTCTCTTTTGTTTTGTCATTTTTTTATTTTTTTTATTTTTAATGATAAATTAATAATTTGATTTAATATATTTAAATAAACTTTTTACCATATTTTAATTCACACCATATATAAAAATAACCATAAAATTTTCAAGTTACAGCCACGTAATAATTTATTTTACAGTTGTGTCTTCTTATTTCGTTTCCTTTTTCTTATAATAATATATTTATATTATATATAAAGATTGTATCATGCATAATATTTTTTAAATAAAATTATTTATATATTTTAAATTATTAATATTAATTGTTCTTTTAGGATCTATTATCACATTTAATATAGGAAATAATATTATTCATATCCAATCAAAATTATAATCATATATGATTACCACATCCATGAGAACTATAAATATTATTTTATTTTCACAATTAATTTTTTTATGCTTTTTAAAATAAAATAAATAAAATAATTTAGTATTTATTTTAAATATGTAGTATAAATTAATTAAAAAATTAAAATAAATAAAATATTTTATGTGCAAGACAAATATTTTTAATTAGTAAAATAAAATTTTCAATCAATTGGTTTTTATTCATTTATTTTAGTTATTACGTTTTTCATGCATTTATTTTTTAATTTTATATAATATTATTTTTTCGTAAAAGTAAGTTTTATCAATTCAAACTAGTAATATATTAATAACATTTAAATTAAAAAAATTTGTAAATACAACAAATTACTTTAAAAAAAAAAAAAAAACGTAACCACACATCGGTAGCCTAGCCTATGTGCATTATTTTTTTTTTATGAGTCTTTTTGGTATAAAAATAAATATAAAAATAAAGTAAATATAGAAAACAATTATCATTATAAAAAAGAAAAATACAAGAAGAACATACGTAGTGATAATATTTATAAAAATAATAAAAGCTACATTGCATTATTTTGTATATTTGCTGTCCCGTAGAGCAAAGTGTGTAAGCTCCAAACTGGCTCTCTCTAGTTTATGAAATGAATTTGAATTGTAATTAATGAAGCTACTTTCTTTTTCAAACATAATATTTCAAATGTAATAATACATATTCTTTGATACAAAGTAAATAAACAAATAATTTTTTTTTTATTTTGTCCTAATTTATTTTACTATAAAATATGTCTTTCGAAGATGTAACGTTAATTTCTTTTGTTTCTATAAGGGGAATAACGTTAAATTGTAAGTTTCATTGAAAAGAGTAGTAAAAAAATCAGCTTCAAGCTCTCGTGCAGATATCAAGATAAATTTCAAGCATTATTGCATAAAATGTATGTTAAAAAGGTGTAAATAAATTTGGTTAACCTTCAAATATAATATCAAAATTAAAGGAGTTCTTTAACCATAACTAATTCACCAGCCTACTTTAAAAACTTATTTGATTTACAGAATTAAAACATGAGAATAATAATTATAATAAGAATTTAATTTAATTCAATAATAATAATTATAATGATAATATATTTTTTTAGCAATAAAATTTTTAAAATTTTAAATTAATGAATCAAAATTAAAAAATAAATTTTTTTGGATTTTTAAATAAATTATTATAAACAAGTGTGAGAAAAATAAAAAATTCCATCAAATTTCTTAAAGGGGTTGGATGAATGAGCATTACAATATTATTAGAATAAAAATTATTACAAATTAATAATTAAACTCAACACAATAATACCATAAATTATTCACATTAATATTCTTATTATTGTCAACAAAAATAACCCAAGTATCTTCCTGCACTACTACCATGTTAGTATTTAAAGATAATTAAAATCTCACTTTTTTTAAAGACTTTTTTGATTATTTCTTTAAAATAATATATATATTTAGATATAATTGGTGATAAATACAATGATATATTAAAATGAGTTATGAAACCTTTTGTCCTTTTAACTTATAACAAATTAAATTAGACAACATCAGTATTGAAAGCAAAATGAACAAATATAAGGAGTTAAGTGTAAAATCAAGCTCCAAAAGTTAATTTTGAAACATAAATAATACGATCTAATTAACGACAAAGTTTTGAAGTACATCAATTGCAAATAGACCTGTCATAACAAAGGTAAGAGCTATTAAATTTCAACAAGGTTATTTCTGTTATTTAAAAAAAGAACTAAATAGCTTGGTATCAAAACTTTGATTTATTTTATAAAAAATATTTAAACTTTTTTTTTTTTTTTTTCGGTATAAATGTATCTAAACCTTTATTTCATTTACACATAAATTTCTTTTGATGATTAATGTCTGTCAGTCAGTTAACTAATTAAATTTTTTTAACGTTAACTAATTTACACATAACAAATTTTAACTCGCATTGCCTCAATTAATTAGCTAATTAACAATAATTAGTTAACATAATAAAATTTAATCATGTAATTATGTATAAATAAGATAAAGTTTAGATATTTTTGTGTAAAAATATAAAAGTTCAAACATTTTATATAAAATGAACCAAAGTTTTGGTACCTCCTTTAAAAATCCTTCAAGTGGAATGGGTGAAGGGGTGATAATTTATGTTATTTGAGTTGTGTTAGGTCAATCCATTCCAAACATTATAAACTCAAATCCAAACTAGTTTATTATGGGGTTGATCTAATAACCTAAACACATTATGTGTTATTTTTTAAAAACTTTATCCATTGTATTTTATATATTTCCTCAAATTTTTTTCTTCCCATTTTGATGTGTAAATTAAGTTATTTCTTGGCACTACTTGAGATCTTAAAGTTTAGTGTTAGAACATAATTTTACATATTTTCTCACTTTATGACCATGACTGTGCTGCATTTGCTCTACTCAGACTAATAATAATTTGTGGCTGTAGAAAACAGGGAAGCATAACGAATAATCAATTTCAGCTAAAACTTGAGATAAAGATAAAATGGAATAGATAATACAAGCTGGTTCTCCGAGTTTACAATTAGGTTAGTACAAGTCTCTTCTTGTAGGTTTCACTATTACATGTAAAACCATTGTAAATGACACTTTACGAGCTTTTTTAAATTACTTAATCAGTGATAGTGGTGATGCTAAATCATGTATATAACAAAAGCATGACTTTACAGAATGCCAACTTTTATGAAATTTGCTTAAAACAATTCCATCTTCATGTTTCTGGGATTTAGCTTGAAATTATAGATCTATTACAACCTATTAAAGATGAAGACGTTTTTTTGGCTTTAGTATAGCTATCTACTCATGTAGTAGTTATTTCAGAAAGTGAGGCTACCTATTTAAATTTGAAGGTTTTTTTTTTTTTAATTTAAAGGGGTCAAATGGGTTAACTTGTTTTTGATCCGAACCCAAATTTTTTTTAAAAATGAGTTGACCCGTTATTAAATTGAAATCATATAAGACATATTTGAATCAAGTTTTTTTAAGTTGATTTTCGTGTCATGTCGTGTGTCGAAAGTTCTACCCTTATATATGATGATAGAAAAAATAGGTGTGTTACAAAAATTTAGAACTATTACTTAGTTTGGAGTTAATGATCACTGTTTTATACCTAAATACATTTTGCAAAAAATAATATTTTAAAATATTAGTAAAGTAAAGATAATTGGATAATTTTACAAGGCAAGTCTCCTTATAAAATAAAACTATATATTTTGTTGCAAACATTTGCTATATATGTAATTTTATTAATTTTATACATTAACTCACTTGGTTTGCTTTAGTAATCCCATCGTTTAATATGAAAAAGCCCACGACAAATTAATCCATTACAACCCAACTCAATAACATCCAATCCCTATCTTGGATAATACAATCCCATCAACCAAACAAGTCTAAAACCTAGCCACCCAAGTCTCAACCGTTCGTATAAAATCATATTTTCTCTTGTAGGGTTTCTCACTCGTCTCTGTGTAGAACCATTTTCTTATCCCATTTTGTTTAGCCGCAGAACCTTAACATCAACAAACAATGGCGGAAAGAGGAGCTGGAGATCGTGGCGGTTTCGGCCGAGGTTTTGGACGCGGCGGTCGTGGCGGTGACCGTGGACGTGGAGGTAGACGCCGACCTGGTCGCCGTGAAGAAGAGGAAAAGTGGGTTCCAGTAACTAAGCTCGGCCGTCTTGTTAAAGAAGGCAAAATCACATCTCTTGAGCAGATCTATCTTCACTCACTCCCAATCAAAGAACATCAGATTGTGGACACTCTCGTCGGACCAAGCCTTAAAGATGAGGTCATGAAGATCATGCCAGTTCAGAAACAGACTCGTGCCGGTCAACGTACGAGATTCAAGGCTTTTGTGGTCGTCGGAGATGGTAATGGTCATGTTGGGCTCGGGGTTAAGTGTAGCAAAGAAGTTGCTACTGCTATTCGTGGGGCGATTATTTTGGCTAAGCTCTCCGTGATCCCAGTGAGAAGAGGTTATTGGGGTAACAAGATTGGTAAACCACACACTGTCCCTTGTAAGGTTACAGGAAAGTGTGGGTCTGTTACTGTGAGAATGGTTCCTGCTCCTCGTGGTGCTGGTATTGTGGCTGCCAGGGTTCCTAAGAAGGTCTTGCAGTTTGCTGGGATTGATGATGTTTTTACTTCTTCTAGAGGGTCTACAAAGACTCTTGGTAACTTTGTCAAGGTTTGAATCTTCTCATTCTGTCAACTTTTTTAATTATTTATTTTCTCTATTACAGATATTGATTGTTTGGTGTATTTAAGTGATCTTTTTTGATTTATATTGGCTTATGAATGAAAGGTTTGCTTATTATTTTTTGGTATACGCTCTGTATAGTAATGTTATTTATTGCTAATTTTTGTAATACTATGATTGTAACTTGAGGATGAATTTAAAATTTAAAAGCTTAGTTTCAATGCCTAACAGCAAAGTAACATCGTAAAGTCATTTGTAAAATAGTTGTATGCTCTTCTGTGTAGTGATGTATTAAATTTGATCATATATGGTTTATATTAGCTCGTGAATACGGAAATTTTTGGTATCTTATAAGCTTATTTCTGATTGATTTTGTTTTAGTAATTGGTTTTGGATTGTCATGATGGCTTTAGTTTCAATACCCAACTGATCTAAAGTGAAATATTTGTTTGAGAAGGTTCTGATCAAAATATATACAGTTCGATATCTATTACCTTATCGGAAGTGTCTGATTTCACTTTAATGGTTAATATTGAATAAAACCTATAGTGGTGGCATGGATTTCATGTAATTTGAAGATTTCAGAAATCAAGAAGTGTTATTTGAATGCAGTATTAGTAGTGTCGATTTGGTTTTAATATGAAGTTGGTTGGCATCATCCTTTCATTTTATGAGGTATTTGTGTCTGACACGACATTGACATGAGTGGTATGTGGGTAATCCACACTACAATTTGGTGGAAAGTTACCCGATATTGATGCAATAGTCCTGTGACTCCTGTCTAACCCCAGGATCATGCAAAAATGTAATGGACCTGGGTCTTAATGAGCGTCTGTAACATAGGGCATTACTAACAGAAATGTTTTGGTTTCATATTTTTGCTTGTCATAAGTTCATCTTCGAATATGTTGTGTACATAGAAGTATTTGATAATGTGTTGTAAATGCTGCTAGTTTTAACCTGCCATTACTTTCAGGCCACATTTGATTGTCTGCTGAAGACTTATGGATTCCTAACACCTGAATTCTGGAAGGAGACTCGCTTCATGAAGTCACCATTCCAGGAGCACACAGATTTGTTGGCAAAACCCCATGGTAAACTACTCCTGGAGGCTCCTGAGAGGGTTGAGGCTTGAGATACTTGTTTTTGCCTGTTTAAGGATGTTTCCTTTTTCTAGATTTGGCATAGTTTGGTGAACTTTTTTGTTTTTATATCTTTTTATATTAATGGATAATGGATTTTATTAACGTTGGATCGATTATGGTTTAAATTTTTGCCCTCTCTTTTACCTAATTATTCTCAAGATATATACTTAATTCTGCTTGTTTATTATGTTTTCTGGAATGTTTGGTTAAGAGTAATAAAATTTCATTTGCTTTTCTAGATGTGGGTCTCATATTCCTTTATCGTATTATCTATTATTTGGTGTTTGTCGACTTTAGAGAGAGAATAACAATAGACGACGATCATAGTTTTTGGAACAAGTAATTCAGTTTTTAGCGTTTAGGCATGCTTTGTACTTTCAGAGATCATACCATTTAGGTTAGTGGTTCCTTGTTGCCCTTTAAATCTAGCATAGTCTATTATTTCGTGAAAATTTAGTTTGTCATCACTAATATTATTTTCTGAAGTGTTTTGCCCTGTGATATTCTAATTTTAATTTATACCAATTACTATCTCATAAAATAGTTTCATATGAATTTGTTTAGGCAAAACAATAATAATTAAAAATTGAAGCATGACGTTATTTAGGTCTTACAATTATACGTTAAAAATCAGCTACTTGTATATGAAAGTTAATCATTTAATAATATGCAATTAAATGAGGAATAATAGCTGAAATGGCAATAAAGGGTACCATTCTCCTGTTAAAAAAGTGATTTCACGGAGACATAATGTGTCTTTTTAAATATGTTCTCTTGTCCAGAATCGGTTTTAGAGTGTTTTAAAAGTAGGATCAACGGCCTGTAGTTTCTCAAGTCACATTTGAATTGTAATTACGTTAGTGTCTAAAGGGCCATCTCTGCTTTATGCTTAGTATTATGTCTATGGTATTAATTTTTCTGTCATAGAATTTTTGCACCATGGACTGGTTTGAATTCATTTCATAATCTTTAGTCATAAACTTGATATCATAGTAGCTGAGTAATGCTTTTGAGTTGGACTATATTTTGGGAAAAAACATATTCACATGTATCAAAGTTAACAAATCGAAATCACTCGCCCGGAAACATCAGACCAAACATTAATAGCAGGCCTAATTGCTAAACTTGGTAAACATATAAATGGTACTAGCACGCCCAAAAGACCATTGATTTTTTCAGTCCTTTGGTGAACCTGTATCTTATTTGGTAACATTCATCGAAAGGGCTTGGTTATCTTTACCCCTTTCTCAAGAAAGTAAATAACTTCATAACATAAGATAGTTATAGATAACTGAATGAAATACAGTATGGTGTTAAAAATTGGACTAATTCAATATTCAACATTTTCATTTATGACAAAAAGTTTCAAGAGTTTCATGCATTATATGGTTTTATAAAGAGGCTTGGTAATCAATTTTATTTTGAAGAATTGATTATAAAGAGCTTATTTCATTCATTAATCCAATTGGGTATTATGCACATGTACGAGTCCTATTTGATGAAGGGCAATAAATCTTAATTATACACAAAATAAGAATAAAATAAAGATAAAGAGTAGTTTGAATAATTTTGATTACCAATTGAAGGACATGATCATCTAAAATAGCTCTACTTTTCTCTGTGTTCGTGTGTGCTTTTTGGTTTATTAAAATATATATATATATATTTACCATGATGTTAACATGGTGATCAGATCACAAATTCTCTAGAGCAAAGGTGTTAGAAAGAATTGAGAAGTGAGAATTTTCAATCTGCAAAAATTGTATAGTGTGCATTTACGGGAAATTGTTGAGTTCCTGCAAGCAGCAAATGTGAGTGTAACATTATTTCTTTGCTGTATCTTTTATGCCTTCATATTTCAACCCTTGGATGTCTGACTGTTTTCTTCAAGTCTTGACTGAAATTTCTTAACATTATATCATTGGAAAGATAAGCTGAAGGGGCAAATATCATCTATATCCTTGAAATAGCATTGGCATATTTGCAGAAAGATTTAGCATTGTTAATATACATTAGATTAAACATTGTGGTAGTAGCAAAAGTACCAAGTACAGGGTTTCTTCAGTGGAGTACAAGGGTCATAAAAAATTCATGATGAGGTCAAGCAAGCAAAGCAGAAGAAAATGGTGTTCCTAGAGTTAAATCATTCATCCCCTTCTTGGACATGCTGATATTAGACACATGTTTTGGGAACAAAATGGTGGTTTCATTTAAATGCTTATGAGTAGAAGCGCGTGATGTGCTCTCCAAAATTTTCAATTTTTGATGTTCTTTGTAGGTTTGGTTTATGGGTGAAAAGTCTCATATCTCAGTTTAAGTTTGATGATATAAGGGTTCGGAATTGTCACACATTCATAAAAGACAACTCTACCATAGAGTTTATAAGAAGTATGAGTATCTCTACTTATTAGAGTTTATAAGAAGTATGAATATTTTTACTTTTGATTAACTTTTTGAGATTTTTATAAACTTTTACAGTAAGTACGTACTTACTCATGATGTCAACATTAGCAAAGAAGGCTACAACAATAAGGCGTATTTTGGAGTCTTTGTTCCGATACTTTGACGATGGGAATTTGCGGTCTCCAGAGAATGGTCTAGCCTTCTCTTAAGGTGGCGCTCATGTTATAAAGTTATCAAAATGACAACTTATATATAAGTAATAACTAAGACACCTTAAAGGGTAAATAATTTTTTTATTAACTTTTAGGTGTTAATTATTAAAAATATGTTATTTATTCCTTTTGATTCTTAAAAGAGGTGCTGATGAGGAATGAAAATTCATATTTATTAAAAAAAAGAAAAAATGTACTAAGAAAATACATTAATGATAAAATTATTACTTCAATAAATCCAAAATAATACTGAAATATTAAAAATATTAAAATATTCGTGCTACGGTAAAGTTTGTCATTCTATTTTTATATAGAATTAAGTACTCTAAGAGTCATTTTGTACATGCCACTAGAACATTTTAGTTACTTTCTTTCAACACTTAATTTAGTCATTTTTTGAATAATAAAATATTATTTTATTAATAAATTTTTTTGAAATAATAATAAATATAATTTAATAGGACAAAATTGTTATTTTATTTTAACAATTTGAAACTTAGTCAAAAAAAAAAAAATTTAAATTTTAAATTTTATGAATTTTTGTTTTTGTTTTTGTTTTGTAAGCACTTTTTTTGTATTTGTAAGTGTTTATTACATTTTGCTTCCGTTTTTTTATCCTTTGCCAAGGTTGTCATCTTCGATCCTGCTTCATCGACAGTCACCTGAAGTCTTCTTTGTTGTAGATGTGGTATTTCTATTTTGATTCAAGCCATCAATGTATAGAGATGCTTTTAGTTATCACCTGGAGTATAGTCGGTAACAATAGTGTTAATGACTCAATAGCATGTAGCTCATTTGATTGTGTGTCTAAACAACCATTCTTATTGAAGAACATGCACATTTGAAATCCACAACATTTGTGGCTAACAATACAATGTTGAAAAAGTTATATAAAATATCTCTACACACAAATAATCAGTATGGTTCAATCTTTGATAAACATCAATGGCTTAGTATGCCTTCCAAGACAACTTAATAAGTCTTCTTCTCTCTGTACCCTGTAGCAAAAACTATATAAACTAACATATTCAGAAGTCCAAGACCAGCTAAAAGCCAGAAAAAATAATCAAGATGACCTTCATTCAAATTATCTGGTATCCAACCAACCTTCCCATCCTTTGTTGTGATGTAAGTCACGATTGTCAAAAGCAAAGAACTCAAATAATTCCCCAAAGAATTAGTCAAAAGTGACAATGCACTACACAGACTTCTCATAGCATCTGGTGCTTGTTCATAAAAGAACTCATGTTGTCCAATGAATGTAAAAACTTCTGAACAACCCAAGAAAAAGTACTGAGGAATTTGCCAAAGTATACTTAGTGGTATAGCAACATCTACATCAACTAACCCAAGTTCCTTTGCAATTTGCAATCTCTTCATTTCTACTAACCCAGCAGCTACCATGCATAAAACTGATATGAAAAGACCAATTCCCATTCTTTGTAGTTGTGATAAGCCTCTATTGTGACCTGTGTACTTTCTTGCAATTGGGATAATAACTCTGTCATAAATGGGTACCCAAATTATAACACTAATGTAATCAAAAAATGAGAGTGAAGCTGGAGGAATAGTGAAAGAACCAATAGTTTTGTCCATCATTTTTCCTTGTTCTACAAAAAGTGTAGACATTTGAGCAAAAATAGCAGAGAAGACTATTCCTGTTGCCCAAATTGGAATCATCCTGAACAAAATCTTCACTTCTTCTACTTGTGTTACTGTACAAAGTCTCCATGGATTAGAGAAATCCACAGTTTGAACCTCCAGTTTTGCTACAAAGGCCGCTTTATCAAGGCACCTGAGCAAAATATAGTTATAATTTGTTGCTCAGAGTAAAAGGCAAACTAAGTCCCACATTAAAAAAAATAGATATATATAATAAGGAATCTTGGTTTTTTTAAGTTCAGGGAATCTATTGATTTTTTTTTCTTGTCTATAGTTTAGTAGTTACCCTCAACACAATTCCAACTAGGTCATGTTGTAGAAACGGAAAAAAAAAAAAATTTGTTTTCATTTTTAGAGACTTAAACACCTGTTGTATCTGTCTACATGACACCATCTCTTCTTTCTAAGTCATTTTTATCAATTCATTTCCTTTGCCAATGGCTAAATAGACTGGAGGTACCAACTTCCCAAATAAACTCAAGAGGCAAGAAAAGGCAACATCATGGAATATGAAAAGGTGTTGATTACCTTAGTTCTTGTGTGTGCTCCAATTTACGACTCCCTTCAATAGCAGAGCTTCTATCTTGTGTTTCATAGAGGAGATTACCGTCTTCCTCCGGAACTTTTATATTTCTCTTATAAAATGATGCAACCAAGACTTGGCATATTCTAGTGAGAGGGCTTCCTCCTGCTTTGTGGAACCTATATAAAGGTGTGCCTAAAATTAAACTTGCAATAGCAATCCCCATAAGCAATGTTGGGATACCAAATCCTAATCCCCATCCTATGTTGTCTTGTATCCACACCAGTAAACTACTTGCTATTATAGACCCAATGTTTTGAGAAAAGTAAAACCAAGTGAAATAGGATCCCTTTTTTACACTTTCCTTTGGATTAGTATCATCAAATTGGTCTGCTCCAAAAGGCCATATGCATGGTTTGATGCCACCAGTTCCTAGAGCAACCAAGTAAAGCCCTGAAAAGAATATTGCATATTGTCCTGAAGAAGCTGAAGGGCATATAGAGCCTGTACACTCCTTAGGCTTTAGTGCAGCAATAGTTGCAGAGAGTGTTAGAACACACAATCCCTATACCAAAGCAATGTCCAAGATTACAAAGGTTCAATATCCACTAACCATGGCAATGAGTAAAGAGGTTTTTATTAATCAAGCGGTACTTGGTGTGCTCAAAGCTATGACTTGAAACGGGAAAGGGTTAGTCTTATCTCTAGACCTAAGGTGAACCATAATGAGTAAATATATTAAGATAAAGTGAATATGCAAGGCAGGTTGCAATGCAGGATCCTACCCCAAATCATACAAGCAATGTTTAAATGCAATTCAGATAGAAGTAATGAATGAAATTTCATATGGAGAAAATAAAATTAAAGAGAATAAATGTATGGACAAAAATGTTGGGTATGTAAGATTATTACACATTGGAAAAACATGAATATCAAACTAGGTATATAATTGGGATGGTCTACTCTTTCTTATAGTTAAACATTTTGAGTTGGAACTTAGGTCCAACAAGCTAAAGGCCCAAAGCTAATCGTTGAACCATTATCCCAACAAAAATTGAGCTAGGGCAACATTGCCAATCAGCTTGAAGATCATGCATCAAAAGTTAACAAATCTTCTGTTAGTCACCCTGCAACAAAGAGTTTCCACAAAATTTAGGCATACACAAGATGACATATTCGATAGAAAAAAGAGACAGAGATGCAAAGCATCACATATATGAATATGTCAAATGGTACTTGGTGGTGTGATTTGAATCTGTAAAATGAAATGGAAAAAGAGTCTCATCAATCAGATCACAATGCCAAACACAAAAGTAAAAGTGTTTGAAATGAAATTCACAAATAAAATGATAACTGCAACCTGCACTTACGATAAGATAAACTACGGTGAATCCAGCAATTGTCCAATATCTGCCCCAATAAGTATCAGCTAAGATAGCACCAATTAGGGGAGTAAGATAACAAGTGCCTTGCCAAGTAGTAACATTTCTAGCAGCAGAGACATTTCCTTCATGCAGTTTATCAATAAGATAATTGACAAGATTAACTGAAATTCCATAGAAGGCCAAACGTTCACAGAAAAAAGTACCTGTTTTTTTTCATTTTACAACTGTTAGAAATATGAATAAATTAGTTGAATAGGAAAAAGTAAAATAAAAAACAAAAGAGCACCTAGAATGAAGGAACATGCTTTCCATTTTCCAGTTTTATTTTTCAGGACAGGTTTCCCTCTAACGTCAACTGAGCCATCTCCTGTATAGAGTGCACCATCTTCGTTCTGAAGTCGTGAAGAACAATATTACGTTTAGGTATAAATTATGAGATCTGAACTCCATAATTGGATTAAAAAAAATTGCAAAAACAGAAGCCATAACACTGTAATAGACAAGACAGGAAATTTGTGGAAACTTTTTCTTGAACCAAAAAGTTTTTGTTTTATTTCACATATTAGAATCAAATAAAGTTTGGAAAAAAAAAAAGAAACTATATATTTTCAATAATTTTCTTGTATATTAAAGAAGCATGGACAAATATATATATTTGCAGGTACGTACAGTGTTAAAAGTAGAACATACATAAAGAACTTAGAAAGTCTAATGCCATGTCTCCAAAACATGCCCTCGAGCTGAGCTACAAATACCATCTATGTTAGGGTTGCAATCCAGACTCCACCTCTGAACATGACGTAAACATGAACACAAAACGCTATAGTACTCTTGACACGCCTGACTAAAAAACCCATTGGTTTCTCTATGTGTGCTTTGAATGCTTTAAGTGTAAAGTTTAGTAGAAAGGCAGTAGTAGTAGAATTCATCAGATCCACTAGCCATGAAAAGCAATGACAACACTAATAAAAACTCAACAGAGCTGGACCCAAAATTTATTCACCCTCATCATTAGAAATAGATTGGACTATAGTTCAAAAAGTCCTTTTTCACACTATTTCTCCCTTTAGAAATCAGTTTTTAAACAACTTCCGTAAATTACTTAGAACATGAAAAATCACTTGTTGTAAAAAAAAAAAAAAATCAAACCAGAGTTGCTTTAAAAGAGCATGAAAAATATTGTTACTCTTGTAGAAGAGGGTAAAACCAGAACCAGATATACCTGTAAAATGATACCTAACACTCCCCTCCTCCCTCACACGTACCTGGTAACCCTACACCCAAAAAAAAGAAGTAAAAAAAAAAAAAAAAATTAGAGGAGAAGCATATGTCAACCTATCTCTATACAAAGGTCATAACTCATAATTTTAGATCTCATGAGTAAACTCTTTTTTTTTTTTAATAAAACTATACTTGGTGGCTGAAACTTTAACTTGATTATGAAATTAGATTTTTTTAAATCTAATTATAATTTGTGTGATTTGAATTTATAACTTGGTGGTCTCAAAACTTTGATTTGAAACGTAAAATTGGATTTTTTTAATCTAATTATAATTTGTGTGAATAACTTGATGGGCATGAAACATGAAATTAGATTTTTTTTGGTAATTTAATTGTAATTTGTATAATTTGAATCTATCACTTAGTGGGCTCCAAACATGAAATTGAATTTTTCTTTAAATCTAATTGTAATTTGTGTGATTTGAATATATGATTAGAAATGTAGATGAAGTCTTATCCACGTCATGAATTACTACAAGCCTGCATAGTACAACAAATTTTTATTGCATAACTTCATGATCTAGTTCTTTATGTTCATTTTAGGCAAATCCATACTCAGGGAAGAGTGAAGTGGTTTGATCTTCTGCCCTTATACTAAATTCAAGATGGTTTCACTGGTATGAATCTTTGAATTCAAGTCATCAAACTAGATATTAAAGAAGTTTCTATTGAGATTTAAAATATGGAGTATAAATTCACTTCTCTTGTACACTCTTGGACCACGTTGCGCCTCCAAACTCTTTCTACCAAATAATACAAAAGTATCCCAAAAAAAAAAAACACCAGCTAATAGAATTAAAGATAGAAAAACAGATAAAGGAAACAAAAGAAAGCTCAGGAGCAGATAAAGAGTAACAGAACCTGTGAAAGATTATCCTCCAAGAGTAACCTTTCATCTTCTTGAGAAGCCATAAGAGTAATTGCTTTTTTCGTTTTTCTTTTGGGTTCCGTTTGCCAATAACTATGATTACAATAAAAGGGGCAAGTAAATGTATCGTGGTCGTTGCATAACAGAAATGCTATATCTACGTAAATATACTTTATTTTTATTTTCATGCTTATATTAATTATATAATAATATATAATAAAATTATCTAAAAAAAATTAAATAATTTTTTATTTTTAAAATAATTTTGTTACATATGATATGAGTATAAAAATTTATATAAATTTATATATTTTTAATATTTTTGTGTTACATAGAGTGTGATGTACAAGGCTTGATGCCATTGGCTGATGAATCCAAGAGTTGAAATTAACAACGATGGGAATAGTAGGTTAGGACCGTTAGGACCATGAACTAAGCATCCAATAAGTGAAGGAAAAATAAATAATGAAAGAAAATAGTGATGATGTCAACATTGGCAAGATTAAACAAATGACCAATAATAAAAAAGAATAAATAAATAAAAAATTACAGAGGTATATACTCAAAGTTTACCCTTTATCAGAATTGTGCCTTTTAATTTGAAAAATAATTAATTGCATATTATCTCACATACATCATTTTTTTTTTTGATAATGTAAAAAATATACGTTTGATAATAATTTACGTTATTTAATTATTTTAATTTATTTTTATTATTATTGAACTATATTATTTAATTTTATTACAACTTAATTTAATATAATTTTGAGTATTTAATTAAAAAGATAAAAATATGCATTTGACATGTAATTTAGTAATTTAATATTCAAAAGCACTAAAATTTATTAATTTTTGCAACATTTAATATGAATTTGTTACATTATTTTACAATAATTTGATTCAAGAAATCATCTTCTTCTTTTTTTACTATTTTTATTCACATGGTACCAAAATTATATATTTTTTATTTTTAAATTTATGCGTAGTATTTTCCGAACACAAATTCTGGTTATGTCCTTATTGGTGAGTGTCTAGTTTGAAAAATAATTAATTGCATATTTTATTTCACATATGTCGTGCATATATACTTTTTTTTTTTCTTTAATAATATGAAAGATATATGTCTGGCGCATATTAAAAAAAGCAAGTAAATATATCGTGGTCTTTGCATAAGATAAAGCGTGATGTACACGTTACAGAGGCTTAATGCCATTGACTAAAGAATCCAAGAGTTTTTTTTTTTTTCAAACGATACGGTACTGATTTATTAGAAAAGCCACTAGGCAGTTTAACAGTACAAAGAGTACAAATATCAAGATTGCTCACAAAGATAATAAGTAAATAAATTTTGTAAATATTACTAGCACACAATAGCCACTAACAAGTTTACGGTCAAGTCGGCCGCCATGTTAGCTAAAAGCTTTGGTAACCAAACGCCAATAGTATTCAACAACTGCAAGAACACCTCCCGGGTCAAAAACCTTATGATTAAAGATTAAATTATTTCGACTTTTCCATATGCTCCATAAACCAAGTACCACCTTAGCCAACAACTCAGCTCCATTAGTACGAAGTCTTGTCCATTTGAATAGATCTCGATAGAACTCTAAGAAAGATCTATGACCATATTGATGAAAAGGAAAAGAAGAGCATATGGTGGAGAGAACTTGTTGCACTCGAGAACACCCTACTAATAAATGGTTAACCGTTTCTTCTGTAAGGGCGCAAAGTGGACAAGAAGAGACCTCAATAGGGCAGTGAAGTTGAAGAAGCGAGTGACGTACAGCCAGTGCCCCATGCAAACATCTCCAAATGAAATGTCGCACCTTAAATGGCACTTTAATTTTCCAAACTGATTTCCATACCAACCGGTCCAATCTATTTATTGTAGAAGCATTAGACAAGGGACGTCCCACGACTTCACATGCAAGTGGGTACCCAAAACTGACTGAGTACCATCCATTAGGTTCAAAATGCCAACATAAACGATCACTCGACCCAAAACCCAAAACAGGGGTTTCTAAAATGCATCTTGCCTCTGTAGGTGAGAATAATTGATTAACTTTATGAACATCCCAACCTCCTGACCCCGGAAGAAGTAAATCATTCACCCAAGTGACACCTGCACTCCTAGGAGATTGAGGGCAAAAGCTAGGAATACCAGGGACCCATGGATCATCCCAGATGCGGATGAGTAGACCAGAATGAACCTCCCACCGAAGACCCGCGTTAAGAACCTTTCGTGCCTGCAAAAGACCTCTCCATGCCCATGAGGGAGATGAACCCAGACCAGCAGTCAAGAAAGATTTATTTGGAAAGTATTTACTCTTCAAAATACGACCCAGTAAAGAATCTGGATGCTGAATGATCCGCCAGCATTGTTTGGCCACCATAGCCAAATTGAAAGCATGCAAGTCTTTAAAACCTAGACCACCAGCCTCACGAATATCACATAATTTCTTCCAAGCCACCCAATGTATTTTCCTAGAAGGACCTGAGGAGCCCCACCAAAATTTTTTCAAGAGGGACTCAATATCACTACATAACCCAATAGGAAGAACAAAGCATTGCATAGCATAGTTAGGCATGGCGCAAGCAACAGATTTCAAGAGAACCTCTTTGCCCGACAAAGAGAGTGATCTACAAGCCCAGTTTTGTAGTTTGTTATGAACCCTGTCTAGGATAAAATTTATCTGTGACCTTTTATTTCTCCCATACAGTGCTGGAAGGCCCAAATATTTGTCAAATCCAGTAGAGCAACGAATTCCCAGATAGTTTTGAATGGCTTCTCTTGTGTTGGACATAGTGTTTGAACTGTAAAAAATACTTGATTTGTGAAAGTTGACAGATTGACCCGACACTCGTTCATAATATTTAAGAACTGATTTCACTCGCTCCACCTCATTAATGTTACTCTTGCAGAAAATAAGTGCATCATCTGCAAAGAATAAATGAGAAACTGGGGGGCTTGTTCGACTGACTCTGAACCCACTGATTGTCCCTGTAGTTTCTTCTTTTTGCAGCATACAAGACAATCCCTCAGCACAGATCAAGAATAGAAAAGGAGACAGAGGATCACCTTGTCTCAATCCCCGGTATGGCCTAAAAAATCCAAAAGGTTCTCCATTTATTACACAAGAATAAGATACACTAGTGACACAGGCCATAATCAGTTTTACCCATTGATCTGCAAATCCAAGCTTCAACATCATTGCTTGTAAAAAACCCCACTCCATTCTATCATATGCCTTACTTATATCCAATTTCAGAGCCATAAATTGTTGTCGACCCCTTCTTCTCTATTTTAGAGCATGTAATAATTCATGAGCTACAAGAATGTTATCAGTGATAAGGCGCTTGGGAACAAACGCACTTTGAGTATAGCTAATAACATCAGAAATTACCCCACTGAGCCGATTCACAAGAACTTTTGCAATAATCTTGTAAAGAACATTACATAAGCTAATTGGCCTCAGTTGAGACATTTGTCGCGGTGAACCAATTTTTGGCAAGAGAACAATATGAGTGTAATTGATAGCAGAAGAAAGGTTACCATATCGAAAGAAGCATTTAACAGCATGTACAATATCAGCAGATACAATATTCCAATATTTTTGAAAAAATAAAGCAGACATACCGTCCGGTCCCGGAGCTGATGAAGGATCCAGTTGGAACAAAGCTGATTTAATTTCAAAGGAAGTAACTTTCCTCAAGAGTTGCTTGTTTTGCTCACTAGTAACACGTTTTGGGACCAAAGAACCCATTAAATCAATTTCATTAGGAGGTATTGATTTAAAAAGATCCAAGAAGTAATCCTGAGCAATTTTCCCCAAATCTTGTTTACTTGTACACCACTGTCCATCGGCATTTTCCAGTCCTGCAACATGCGCACGACGGCGCTTTTGAGCCACTATGGAGTGAAAGTAGGCAGTATTCTGATCTCCATCTCTCAGCCAACGTATACGAGATTTCTCTCTCCAAAATTTCTCCTCCTCTGCACAAGTTCTTTTAAGGGCTGCTTTGATATTAAAGTATTCATCGGTCCCAATTTTGTCCTGCTGCTCCAGATTGAGCAAGGAATTTCTCAAGGTACAATATTGTTTGTGAGAATTATAATTGGCATTTCTTTTCCAATTAATAAGACCACGCCTACACTCTGCTATTTTCACTTTCAATTGAAACCAGATTGAACCATGAACCACAGTTGTCCACGCCATGCGTACCACATCTTCACAACCCAAAACTTCCACCCATCTCCTTTCAAAAGCAAATCTCTGTTTGACTTTTTTTGTGTGAGTGGTTAACGAAACCAACAAAGCTTTGTGGTCAGCTCCCACTACATCTAAATGTGTGACAGAAGCATTTGGGAAACAATCATGCCACTCCTTGGTTGCTAGTGCTCTATCATTCCGTTGTGAAATACGTTCAGATCCTTGTCTTTTGTTGCTCCAAGTCACAATAGGACCGATAAAACCCAAGTCAATAAGTGAGGCATCAGAGATGAAGTTTCTAAAATCTGCCATAGAAGCTTGTGTTCGGACTCTACCGCCCACCTTTTCAGTATTTGAAACGATGTCATTGAAATCTCCTACCATAATAACCTTGTTACTGAGCTGCGCACGTAACATCAAATTATGTAGTTGATCTCGCCTAGCAATATCATCGTAGCTAGCATAGATTCCAAAACAAACCCATGAAGAATGCTTTTCATGATCTGTAACCAAGAACTCAATAAAGAATGATGCTGATAGTCGAATGGTTACCTCGATTTGATTACTCCATAACAAGCAAATACCTCCCCGTGTGTTAGTAGAATCCACTCCATACAGATTAGGTAGGCCAGAAAGACGCTTCAGGTGCTGTAAGTCTCTTACTTGGTGTTTAGTTTCTATTAAAATGTTGGATAGTAACAACGATGGGAATGGTAGGTTAGTAGTTAGGACCATTAACTAAACATCCAATAAGTGAAGGAAAAATAAATAATGAAGGAAAATAGTGATGATGTTAAGATTGGCAACATTAAGAAGATAACTAATAATAATAATAAGGAAAATTCTCGAAAAATTCTGAAATTTACTACGAGATATCTCATTAAATTATTTAATATTTTAAATATAATAAAATGACAAATTTAACCTTTGACTTAAACTTAAAAAATACACCCCACATTCCCCACACCCACACCCCACATCCCACCTTCTTAAACTAATTTCATACATCCTACTTTGTTAAACTAATTTCATACATCTCATCTCTTTTTCTCCACTCACCTCCACCTCCACCTCCATCTAGCAAAAGGTGAGATGTATGAAATTAGTATTTAGAGTGAATTTAGAGTTATTAATGAATATGGAGATGGAGATGGAGATGGAAATGGAGATGGAGATGGAGATGGAAGTGGAGGTGAGTGAGGAAGAAGAGGTGGGATATATGAAATTAATTTAAAAATGTGGGATGTGAGGGATGTGAGGTGTGGGGTGTGGGGTGTGAGTGTGGGGGATGTGGGGTGTATTTTTTAAGTTTAAGTAAAAGGTTAAATTTGTCATTTTATTATATTTAAAATATTAAATAATTTAACGGAATGTCTCGCAGTAAATTTTGGGATTTTTCGAGAAATTTCTCTAATAATAATAATAATAATAATAATAATAGAGGTTTACTCAAATCTTATCCTTTATTAGAATTGTGTCAAATTTGAAAAATAATTAATTGCATATTTTCTTTCACATGTATGTCCATATATGTTTTCTTAATAATATGAAAAATATATGTTTAATGTATATTCAAAAATATGTTACAATATTTTTTCTTTAATTACATGAAAAATAAATATTTTTTAAGAATAAAAGTGAAATCAATTAAGTAATTAGATCATATAAAATTATTTTTAGTGAGCACTATTATATATCACAATTATAACTAATGTAATACTTTTAAATTACATAAAGTTATTAAATTTTATTGTATTTACAAAAATAATATTCTATCACAACAACAGTTAAAATTTATCTCCAATTTATAATATATAATATTTTTTTTCTTTTCTAGTACCCTTTTCATTAAAAAGAATAAGAATGAGCAAAATGCTTATAAGGAAATATCTTAATGGCATCTTGAAACAAACACATAGGTCCGACTCTTGTAGATTAAACATGTAAAATGGAGTTTGAAAGTAAAAGATTGATGATGTACGTTGTGCAACTTTTCAATAGCTCTTCATAATTATATGTTGAGTTTGTTTTTTGTTTTGAGATAAAACTACACGATAGGTTACAAGTATTCAATGATTCATCCCCTTTACAATGGGGTACTTACATATATACAGATATAAAAAGAGTATACGTGTTATAAAATAATTAGTTTGATAAAATATATGACGTGATTTTTAAAAAATAGAATAATATGTCTAAATAAAACAGAAATGATATGTTGTTAGTGATAATACAAATATCAAACTCTTTCATCCTTAGAAGACTAAGGAAGTGTTAAAGAGTGAACAAATAATTTAATCAATTTATTTAAATTAAAAAATTTAATTTAATTGAATCGAATTATATTAACATATTTTATAGTAAGATTGAATTCGAATTAAAAAGTATACAATTCGTTTGAATTTGAATCGGATTCAAATTGATAAATTTTATAATCTGCTGTAATTCGATCAGAACATAATTACTATTAAAATTATAAATAAATACATATTTATTTTTAATATATTATATTTAAATATTATACATATTGTAATTACATTAAATTATTATTTTAGTTTTAAAAATTTATAAAAATGTTAAATTCTCTATAATAATTTAATAATGTTTAACAATATATTTTATTATCTAAGTTGTGACTATAAATAAATAAATTTTATTAAAAAATGTATCAATTTAAAATTTAAATGTTAGTATATATTGTGTTTTATATTTGATGATAATAATAATAATAATAATAAATTATAATCTCAATCCGACCTTATTTGATCTGAAAAATCTGATATTTAGATTCAGATAAGTTCGGATTGACAATATTATCGGATCAAATTTTGATTAAAAATTTTTAAATCTATTTTAGATCAGATTCAAATAAGTAAAAAATATGCGGTTTTGATTTGCTGCTCAATGATAAAATAACAGACTACATCACGAGGGTTCATGAATGGGTTGGACATAATAAATCAATCATAAACATTAATCATAATAACAAGGTCGTGAACTATAATGGGTGTTTAATATCATGGACAACGTACGAACTAACAATAATTGAAGTAACAGACTCTTATCATCAAAATGTAATCGACTCATGGATATGGGTCGTACTAATGGGCTAAGATATTAATCGGGTGGGCTTATAGCCCATATACCCAAACAGTTCTTAAGGAGAAGTTATTCACAAAAATTTTAAAAATAATTCTTATCCCTTTTTCACTAGCTGTGGGGTATATAATTATATATATGATACATGATATAACTGTGGGAGCAAAATCTTCCTCAACATGAGGGAAATTGAGAGCAGCAAACAGTTTTCAAAGTTGCTCAAGCCTAGTCAGGTCATCTAATATACTTTTCTCATGCTAGCTGCAAAAAAAAAAAAATCCTTTTAGAGAATTAGAACATAAATCAATAGATATTATTATAAAATTAAGAACTATTTTGCGCATTTTCTAGCTAGCTAATACCTGATTTTTCTTTATTTATAAACTAATGTTTAGCGCATGTATGTATAGCAAATTAGCAATAGACATACACTCAGACACATGATATATATATATACAAACACGTAGTTCACAAATTAGCTAGAACTTGATGGTTGTGAAAAGAAGAAAGAAAAATATTTATCATAAACCAGCAATAGTTTTTACTTTTTTTTTTTTTGTAATAAAGAAACAAGAAATATTTTACGCATGCAGTTTATAGTTGAAAGACATATAATCAAATCTTATTTATAAGTGTATAATTAATATGATTTTATAAAAAAGTATTTCATACATGCACAAATTGCACAATGCACAATGCTAGACAACACAAATCTTTTTTTTTTTTTTGAAGATATTTTCCAATCGTTCATCACCGTGAATATTATTATTTTAAGTATTATTTATTAATTTTAAATTAATAATTCAAACAAACAACACATCATTATTATAAAAAGGTAAGAGTGGCAAGAGTTAAACGTGACCACACCTTTATCTTCATCTCTTAAATTTTTTAAAAATTTACTAAAATTAATACCCATTAAATAATAATAAAAATAACATTTAATAATATTAAAAGATATTTAATTGAACAATATTTAAAATTAAACTAATTTAAATTACCGTAATTCAATTTGAACAGCGTCTAATTGAATGACATTCAAAGAAAAATAATATAACAATCATTTTTTTAATTACAAAAATATATGATTTGAATATAAATAATATTAATTTTTTATTATTATAAATTTTGATAATATTATTTTTATTATTATTTTTTAAAAAAATTTATATTATATTATAATGAATCATTGAACCAGCACATTAATATTTATTATAATTTTTAGGGTCATATAATCAGATGTACAAGACGATGTAACATCTAGGTCTTGAATGCACCATGAACCAAAAACATTTAGGGTGTGTTAGGTTGGTTGCAATAGAAAAAGGAATCTAATTGATTCTGTATATTACAATGTTTGGTTGTGTTAAAGAGATATAATGTAATCAATTACAAAACAATAAAAAATTGGGATTACATAAGTGAGAAAAAGGAAAGAGTTTCCTTTACGTGACCTAAACATTCAAACGCTCTTCGTCTCTTCCAGCTATCCTCTTCGTGCGTCGTCCAGAACTTTAAAGCCGCCAGCTCTCCTCTTGGTCCTATCGTCCAACTCTCCGTCTCCCCCTCGCACTAGCTCTCCTCTCGACGCCGTCATCCAACTCTCCGTCTCCCCTCGCACCAGCTCTCCTCCCAGCATCGTCGTTCAGCTTTCCGTCTCCCCCTCTGAATATCAGGTCTGTACGGATTCTTCCAAATTTCATCCCAATTTTGCGATTGTTTGCAAATTTCTCATAAATTCTGGGATTGTTTGATATACTCAAAATTGTCATTTATCACAGGATTTTTAGCTCTTCTATTTAAAGGAAGATGGTCGTGTGTTGGTACTCTGTGTTCATGTATGGTCAAGTATATGCTAGATATCCATATTTTATGCTCAATGAACAACTCGTATTGAAAAAAAGTGAAAACCAAATGAAATTCATATCAGACACAAACTTGGTACTAGATGTTTTGAGTGATCACATGGCACTTGGGAACAAGTTTCTTACTTTGATCCTATTCTTTAATTTTTAGGACATTTTACTTTAGTTTGGAGATATATTCTTTGCCCATTTTTCATGGACCACTATGATCTGTTGCACTTAACAATAATTCCATATTACTTATTCTTACAAAACTTGTGATAAGATTTCATGTGTAGAGATTACTAGAAGTTCTGGCTAATTAGTTAACCTTTTGAGAAGATAAGATGGGTTAAACAAGTTTTCATAATTTTTTATCTGAATGTTAGAAAATCAGTCAAGTTTTGGAAATGAAGAGGAATAACATTATTATATTTATTATATTAACCTACAACTTGTGCTTTGTTAGTTGAATTTAATTGCTCATCTCTATGGTTGTAAATTAAGTATTATTCTAATTGGTATCTCTATGGTATTAATTTGTATTCCCAAATTGGCAAAGAGAAGAATCTTTTGTACATTTGAATAGGAACAAATGAATCAAATGTTTTACAAAATACCAAACTTTATATAAGTACTATTCTAGGAATTTTTTTTAGAATTTGTTTTATGTATTACTTTATCATATTTCTCAATTCTCTTTTTGTTTGTTTTTAAGGTAAAATGGATACACATAACTTCAATGACAAAGAGTTGGATGTTATTGTTATGTACCTGATACAAATAATGACTATTGTGAATTTTTTTGAGGTGATAGTAGATAAAGACATGACAATAACTTTAAGAAGACAATTGTATGAGCTTTATTTTTTTACAAATAGGAAAATTATGCATAGGTTGTGCTATGACAGCGATATTACTAGTATTAATCAACTTAGGATGAGTAAGAGTGCTTTTACAAAATTGTGTGAAATGCTTGAAATTCGAGGAGAATTAAAACAATCAAAGCATTTGTTAGTATATGAGCAAGTAGCCATATTTCTTCATGTAATTGCACACCATGTTAAAAATAGAGTTATAATTGATCGATTTAGAAGATCTGGAGAGACAGTTAGTAAGTACTTCAATAATGTTTTGCATTCCGTCATACGATTGCATCAATACTTACTGATGAGATGAAGAATGTTGGAAACATTTTAAGTCGATCCATATCAAAAGGAGAAGAAGAAAAACAAATGAAATTATGCAACGAATTGCAGAGAACCACATCGTTCTCATATGAAGAATTTGATTTTACTACTATTATACTTGTAGATAAACCTGCAAGAATAAATATTTTCTTCTACGTACCTTATGATAAAAAAGATGGTTGAATTAAAAGTCTCCTTAAAGGTGGTTTCTAAATAATTATGAGAAAGTATAATTAATATATGTATATGGATTTGTATTTCATATATTTGCCTCAATAGCCTATCCTATGTATTTTAGTTTTAAACTTGATATGTATTTTTATGTTTGTAAACATTTGTTATATTTGTTATATGATATTTGGGTTTATGAATTTGATAAATAACCATTGTATGATATTATTAAAATTTTAGTTTTAATATGATTATAAATATTAATTTCTTAATTAACAAGTTTAAAATTTTAAAGTAATAATTATTTAATTTTAAAAAATATATTTTATTTGATTTAAGAAATAATAGTAAAATGAAATTATTTAAAATTTCTTGAACATGAAGGTATTAATGTAATATTATTGTGTTTTCTATTTCATTACAATTATCAAATCAAACACTGTAATATTAATTTTTTTTAATTATAATAATTAAATTAAATATTATAATAATAATATTATTTTCTTTATATTATATTTGATTAAAATTACGATTATAATTATAATTATATTCGGTAAATTAAATTTGTCCATTAGTCTTTAATGCACCATGAACCAATGATAAGTGACGATGACTGAGAGCCACGTGGCAGGTGAAGGGATGACAGATCTCACATTCTGAGTAAATGAGATTAATTATATTAAATAATATATCAATAAGTATAATTAAATTTACAAAATTACATTCAATAAACGCTATATTAGTTAATATTATAATAAATTTATTATATATAAAATGAACGGTATACTTATTATATTGTTTAAATATTCTCGTTATATAATTTATATATATATTTTTATATTTAATTAATAAAATAAATTATATAATATAATATAAAAATAATATAATTATATAAAAAATTTATACTAGTAAATCTATTTATTATATTATTTAAATATAATAATTATATAATTTATATATAATTATACTTTTAATTAATAAATTATATTATATTATAAAATATAAAAATAGTATTATTATTTAAAAAATTTGTACTATCAAAAATATAAATTTAAATCGTACTAACAATCAACTTAATTTATCTACATTTTTAATTATTAAATTATATATCTTAAAATTTTATTTTATATTAAATTAAAAATAATATTTTTTTTATTTTAAAATATAAAAAAATAAATTAAATATAAATTAATTTAATAAAAAATATATAATTAATTTAAATTAAATATAATATAATTTAATATAATACAACCGTCGCAGAGAGCTTTGCGAATGTTGACTTCGGAACTACGATTACCGCTCGACAGGAACTGCAAAATGGCTTCGGCTTGACGCCTTATGTGTGTTGAGCCGATGAGTCTATAGCTCGTGTACCGGCTTGGTGCGCTTGAGACCGAGCTGCTAGAAGTATTACGGCTTGAAAAGGACGAAGCCACTATGGATACCGATCCGGTCGTGGAAGTCGAAGCAAGCTTGCCAGACCTGATTTTCCGGTGTCATGTGCTCCGTTGAATCTTCCAGCAACTCTTTCGTGAAACCTGAGATTATGAACAGCTAGATTTGAATGAGATTCAATACAATCAATTGAAGCGATTTTAGGGAACCAGAAGAAATTAGAATTTGCATTAATCAATTCGACTACACTACACTTGATGTGTATGGCGACTGATGAAGTTAAACAACCAAAAAATTGGTCATCTTTTAAGTTTCTAAAACAATGAATAAATACAAAATTCTATGAAATCAACGATTATCCCGCAGAATTCAAGAGCTTGTAAAACTCGGTGAGAAGTAGAGATAAAGAACGTTTTGTAATCAAATCGAGGTTTTATACTGAAAAAGCAAGCAGCGAAAAAATGCAGAACCGCAATTTCAAACTTAGAGAACTGAAATAGGATCAAAACTGAAGCGAAATCGAGAACAGAAATAGTAACACATAGCCTATCTTCTAAAACTAATACGAAAACGTTTGAATCAGATGGCACAGTACAGAACCAGATCGAGCATTGTTGAGCTTCAATTCAACCAAACCCGAATTCTATTAGAAACAGAGCAAGAAGACAAACAAAAGACATGAAAAAAAAAACTTGCTTACAACATCGTCGATCTCGATCCTCTTCGCTCGAGCCTGAAACTCCTCAAATGAGACATCTATGTCAAGAAACGCAGAGCAGCACTTGGAACAGCTCAATGACAAGCTCATGACACTGCAACACTTGACATTGCTGGTTTCCTCTTCGAACGACTTGTTGTCCTGGAAATCGGACCTGCAGAGGAAAAATTCGAAAAACAGAGGATGAACAAAGCATACAATAATAAAGCAAGCGAATTAATCCAAATGAAAAACGAAATGGAAATTCAATAAACGAAATCGAAAAGCGCGATTTCATTATGAACGAGGAGAGAGGGAAGGAGAAGTTGTGGAGAGGAGAAGCAAGGCAGATGCAACAGTGAGCTCAAGAGAACAAGATTGTGACATTGTTTCCTGAATATCACCTTTTGTTCTGTTTTCTAAAAATGGCGGGTCCTTTTCAAATTTTTTGAATTTTTTCTTTGGTTCGGAGTTATAATTGTCGTTGAGCTAAAAGAATAGTGTTTAGGAAAACCTTTTAAGATACATTAGAGTCTTTGAGAATTGAGATTTGCAAGTACTAGAGACAAGTACTTTTCTTCTTTTACCTCCAAAAATTGATAAATTACAATGTTAAATCAGTTGTAGGGAGGGTAAATTATGTCGTGCTTGTTGGTATTATTCTTTTCAAATTTACATTTTTAATATAGTAAAAATTAAGTTATTTGTTTATTTATAATGATAAAAATTATTCAACTAATATTTTTTTAGAACAATAAATTTTCATTAATATATTTAAATCATAATACTATATCTAATTACAATATATAAATAAATAAAAATTGTCATATATATAATTTACAAGCATTAAGGTGATTGTCAATTGATATTTATTCATGAGGGCGTTTTACAATTGATTATTTTCCTAAATTTACTAGGTGTATATCTAAAGATCTAAAGTTTTAGAATTGATTAAATCAATTGATATTTATTCACGAGGGCCTCTTAGAATTGATTATTTTCCTAAATTTACTAGGTGTACATCTAATGATTTACAAGGGGTAAATCATTTTATGTTTTGTAATTATTAATTTAAAAATATTTTTTTAGCAAAACAATATCATCATTCTTATTTTTTTATTAAATTATTAGTAAATTGGTTCAAATAAAAAAAATTATAACACCATTTATATAATTTAATCTTAAAATTGTAAGTCATCTTCAAATGTATCTTAATTAATTTTATTATGTAATTTTAAAATTTGTAAATAAAGTTAATTTTATACCAAAATAAATAACATCTTGCAAGAATAAGGAACAAAATTGACCATATATACTTATATTTATGTCATTTAGTATTTGTTTTCTATTATGTTTATTGACAACCTAACTCGTCAAAATTTTTTTTTTTTTGCTTATTTGATAATACAATAAATTTTCATTGGTCTTTCAATAAATTTTTTTTTCTCTATGGTGCATGTATGACATATTAGAAGTGTTTCTTATCATTTGCATAAAAAAATTTGAGCTTCAACAAAGATAAAAATTTATTCTTGACCAAATGTTAAATTTAATCACTAATTAACTAATATCATATCTAAAATAGTTACTTATCATTTTAAAAAATAAACATTTTCTTGTAGTTTGTAGCATGACAACTTACCAAATCTTATTCTACTTAGTTTAAATCACATGTTTTTTTCTTCATAATTTATTTTAAAAAACCAAATTTACTCTATAAAATTTGGTGGGGTGTTTTGAAATAACAGATCCAGTGATCCCAACTCCCATAGGTTCCTCCAACATGATCAGCTCATTGCTATAATACTATCCTTACTTATTTAATTACAATTCACGTCAAAATCAATTCAGCCACATGAAACAAATAGATAAATGCATACGCAGATTGGAAGATAGCTAAATGGGTTGTCTACCAAACAAATGGGATTTTGTCTAAAATGGGCAAATCCCATAAGGTAGTTTAGAAATAGGCTGATTTGGTTTAAACTTTAGAAATAGGCATTTTTTAACTGTCCACCTGTTTTATTGGTTTGTAGCCGGTATTTTATTAAAAAAAAAAAACGAAAATTCGCGTGCTTCAAAACATTTGAATTAAATCCAACAGTTTCGAGTCTATTGAACTAAACTCTCCCACTCTCCCACTCTCCCACTTACCTGAGGAACGAAACGACGCAGACTTATCTCGCGAGGAAGACGATTTAGGAACATTTCCAGTCTATTACCGAGGACGAAGACGACGCAGGAAACAAGAATTTCACGGAACTTCATTTGTGAGCTCTGCAACTTTTGGTAAGTTTTGTTGAATCAATGTCTTCTCCGTCCCTTCACGAAAACTTCTTGGGAATGGTTTTTTATTGGGTTTTTGTGGAATATTGGTATTTCTGTATTTGGGATTTTGTGTTTTTATCAGTCTTGCTGGCTGGGTTACTAGTAGCCATTGCCATTGAGATTGAAGGTTCGAGATATGGTACCAGAAAATGGAATTATTCATTGTTACCCTTTCATGTATGATTTATTAAAAAAAAAAAATCTGATTTCTGGTCTTTCTGCGGTGTGGTATATCTCGATATACCTAGATAGATCTTAGGTATATCGATGGTATATCTCGATATACCTAGGTATATCTTAGGTATATCGATGGTATACCTAAGATATACCTAGGTATATCGAGATATACCATCGATATACCATCGATATACCTAAGATATACCGCCCATGTATATCTCGATATACCTAAGATATACCTAGGTATATCTCGATATACCATCGATATACCTAAGATATATCTAGGTATATCTCTGTTTTATCGAGATATACCTAGGTATATCGATGGTATATCGAGATATACCTATGTATATCTCGATATACCTAGGTATATCTCGATAAAACAGAGATATATCTAAGGTATATCTCGATATACCTAGGTATATCTAAGGTATATCTCGATATACCTAGGTATATCTAAGGTATATCGAGATATACCTAGGTATATCTAAGGTATATCGAGATATACCTTAGATATACCTAGGTATATCGAGATATACCTTAGATATACCTAGGTATATCGAGATATACCTTAGATATATCTCTGTTTTATCGAGATATACCTAGGTATATCGAGATATACCTTAGATATACCTAGGTATATCGAGATATACCTTAGATATATCTCTGTTTTATCGAGATATACCTAGGTATATCGAGATATACCTTAGATATACCTAGGTATATCTAAGGTATATCTCGATATACCTAGGTATATCTAAGGTATATCTCGATATACCTAGGTATATCTAAGGTATATCGAGATATACCTAGGTATATCTGTGGTATATCGAGATATACCTAGGTATATCTAAGGTATATCGAGATATACCTAGGTATATCTAAGGTATATCGAGATATACCTTAGATATACCTAGGTATATCTCGATATACCTTAGATATACCTAGGTATATCGAGATATACCTAGGTATATCTAAGGTATATCGAGATATACCTAGGTATATCTGTGGTATATCTCTGGTATATCGATATATACCTAGGTATATCTGTAGTATATCTCGATATACCTAGTTATATCGAGATATACCTAGTTATATCGAGATATACCTAGGTATATCTAAGGTATATCTCTATATACCTAGTTAAATCTCGATATACCTAGGTATATCTCTATATACCACAGATTTACATAGGTATATTTGTGGTATATCTTGGTATATCTTAGATATATGTTGGTATATCTCGGTATATCGAGATATATCTGAGTGTATTGAATTGTATTCATGTTATTTTGAATGTTATTTTCAACAACTTGTCCATAAGTATTAATTATTTTTTTTTCTTACATTGCAGGAAATGGCAGCTGAATCAAGCTATAGTCCTGCAGTCTCCCCCTCTGGATATTATGTTGCTAAAATTACCAACATATCACGCCGCGGCACTTTTAGCACATTGAAGACGACCCTTGAGCGATTTGGGTTACTTCAGAGGTATGAAGAATTATGTTTTGGTTTCATCACAAGGATGAACCATATTGAGTTCACAGGGGGATTGTTGCATCACTTATTGATGATGCAAGACAAAGATCATTCGGGGAAAGAGCTCCGAGTGATTATCAATGGCACACCCCATATTTTTGGATATGGAGAATTTAGTTTAATAACCGGTTTGATGTTTACCGGTTCGGAAGAGTGCCCAGCTCGAAATAATCGGTTACGGAAGACATACTTTAAGACCGACGGTCTCATCAAGAAAGGCGACCTGGAGAAGGTTTTCACAAAGCTTCCTATCTCCACTGACTTGGATGATGTATTGAGGTTGGGTCTTATTTATACCCTGGAAATTATTCTTCTGTCTGATAATAGTCTAAGGTCCATTACTGAAGACTATTTAGAACTGGTTGAAGATTTTGACAAATTTAATAAGTACCCATGGGGTAAAATAGTTTATGACTATTTAATAAGAAGGTTGAAGAGTGTCATTATGCATATTAATGACAGAAAATCTAAAGGCCACAAGGAGGTCGCGTCTGAAGATTCAAACAAACACGCGATCACTTACAGTGTCTACGGATTTTGTTGGGCACTGCAAGTCTGGGCTTATGAGGCCTTACAGGTGGACATTTCTGATTTAGCCACCCAAGTATTCCCCGATCAAATCCCAAGGATACTACGTTGGGAAAATCTAAGAAAGGGACAGACTATTAAATTCTGGGAGTTGAACCAGAATATCTTCAAACGAGAGGATGTAAGTGTTTAGCATATATAATTTGTCTTTAATTACTCTGATATACCTGAAGTTGTTAAAAATAATTATATTGTTTTTTTGGTTATTGTACAGTTTAAT
This sequence comes from Elaeagnus macrophylla, assembly GCA_029378325.1. Lineage (NCBI taxonomy): Eukaryota > Viridiplantae > Streptophyta > Magnoliopsida > Rosales > Elaeagnaceae > Elaeagnus > Elaeagnus macrophylla. Next base: position 25,058,523 of record CM055648.1, on the reverse strand, counting down.
ATGTTGAAGAGACTCGCTCCAAATGAAACTGAGAGACAGAGTCCTTCCTACGTTTCAGCACAAGAATGTGCCAAGGATACAAGCTTCGGTGTGCCGAATGTGTCCATAAACGTTGGTACAATTGATGAATCATTGCCTTCAAAAGGCGATGATATGCATCATCAATCTGGTCACTTTGAACATATTAGTGACCGAATCCCAGAAGTCCAAACTCATCATACCTCAGCTCATTCATCAACTTCCATTATGGAGGTAATGGAACTATCAAGGATAAAATTTCCCCATTCAATGATATATATGATTCTATAGATAACGTATATAATTTCATTGTACCTCAGGTTTTGCAGGAGATTAGGGAGTTGAAAAAAGAGGTGGCAACAATAAAAGATAACCAAATATGGATGATGGATGCTTTGAAGAAGGTTTTAAGATCAGAAAAAACTTCTTCACGACCACGGGACGAATCAATGAAAGCTTCAGGTTCAGTCAAACCGTCCAGGGTTAAATCTGTCCCAACTTTCGACCGACGTAAGGTTGGGGATGAGAATTTATCTAAGGACGAAGAAATTGTGATACCTACAAATGAAGAGCCATTACTGCCACATAATGGTTGCAAAGAAATAGTTGTCTTCGCAGAACAAGTTGCTGAGGAAACAACCTCAGCTACTACATATAAGGAAGATACATTTGTGGGTGTCAGTGAAACTTGTCCCCCTGAAGTAAACATTGAGAAACAGCCAACTGATGTCTTCCAGGAGGAACAGAACTTGTCCAACATTAATTTATCTACTCTGGAAGAGATTTTGGAGGCTGCCCCTATTATAAGTGGTTCATCGTCAATGCGATTAGGATCGCTAGCATCCATGGGCGTAGGATCAATTGGAACGTCCGCACCATCTGCTACGACATACAGTCGTAGGAAGAGAAAGCTTGGTCCCTCGCTCAAATCTCCCTATGTTCATCCAAGGAAGAAATCTGGTATATCAATAAGATCTGAACAATCGGAGGAACATCAAGTGCCAACCCTTTATGACCCAATGAGGATGTTCAGTGAAGATAGATACAGATACTTCTTGGAGTGGCTATATACAAATTACTCAAACAACCAGTACGTATATTCTTTTATATATATTTATTTACATCTTAGATATATTTCTATTAAAATCTCTTATCAATATTAATAGGTTTACCGTATTAATCATATTTTATATTGTTTACCTTTTAGGGAAAACATTAATGTTTGTTGCCCAAGCAAGGGTATGGCAAATTCTTCCTGGTTTCATCGTATTTTCAAACCACATTCATCCTTACTGAACGAGGTATATTTATGTTATGAATTTTAGCTTTTGCTCTCTTATAATGAAATATGATATGAAAAAATGGTATTCTAAGGATAACTGTCATTATTTGAAATGCCTGTGACTCTTGAGAACTAATGTATGCAAATTTTTCTGGTGTTATATCCTGAATTAAATTTATGCAGCACATTGATTGTGGACTATGGTTGTTGAGGAAAAAGGAGGAAATTCACCCGGACTTGTTCCCTAACAATCTCTGGACTACAGTTGACTCAACGTTTTTGGTAAGGACCAATAATATTATACAATATTATTGAAAAATAAATTCTTAACTTATTTTAAATGTATTTGGCCATTATGGAATATTAAAATGTAGGCTTACGTTGAGTCAAGTGCGGCTGAATGGAAGAAACTTAAGAAGAACGACCAAACAAAATTTTGGTCGCTCAACAAAAAGTGGTTGGATTATGTAACAGGTATATTCTCTAGTTATTGTGATTGTTGCATAATTTGTTTAATTTTATTGTCTGATTAACATGGTATATCTATTGTTATACATTTGAACATAACCAGGTGCACGTCCTAAACATGCTAAGCCATGGAATTATGTGCACATTATTTATGGAGTTGTATTGGAGAAGGGCCATTGGATTGCTATCGGAATTGACATAAGACAGCAACATATTGATGTCTACGATTCACTTCCGAAACACATAAGGGATGGAAGTCTTAAGAAAAGACTTCATAACTTATGTGTAATGATCCCAAGCTTAATTAAAAGCTTGGGATTATTTGAATATGAAATCAAAGAACGGTGGCCCTTTTATCGTAATGCCATATCTGTTCCTGAACAGGTTGAAGCGTAAGTTTCTTAAAATACTTTGGTACATTATTTTTTTGTGTTTAATAGAACATCGTATACCATGGATTACCTACAAATTAAGTCTAATATTTTCAAATTGTTTTCATTTCACAGGGGAGACTGTGGCATTTACGCTTTGAAGTTCATCGAGTACTTAGTTAATGAGAAGGCCTTAATTGAAATTAAGGACGAGTCCATTAGTTTTTTTAGGAAGAAACTATGTTTAGAACTTTTCTTTGCTGAAGACGATTACATTATTGTATAACTTAATTGGCACATTGATTTTGGTGTATATCTTCTTTAACATAACCAAAAGTCCGTGTTTAAGTTTATGTTCGGATTGCACCTGTTCTATTATTTATATTGCTAACTATGGTATATTGTGTTATATGTACTTATGTCTCTCGTTAACAAAAGATTATCCTCACATACAATTATTAAAATAAAACTTATATCAACATATTCGTGCATAAAGGTTTATAAAAAAAACATTACCTAGAAAAACATCAATTGTCAAAAGTAAACTACTGTCATATAAATCGAGCTGTAAGGTTTATTTTAATTGGCAACTTTCGTGAACAAAATATCAAATGTAATCTAGCATAGGGGTACCTGTTCGATCAATTGACACACAACTAATGTATTCCTCGAACGTGCAATAATCATCAGGTAAAACACTTCATCATGCATACACACTCACATAATTGAACACTACACTTAGTTTGAATTGTATCGAAAGAACATATTGTGCACATCATGTTCGATCGATCGAGGGTATGGTCGATCGATCTAGACATGTTAGATCGATCGAACCTGGATCAACTTCGATCCAGGTTCTCTCTGTTTGGATTAGATCGATCGAGACATGTTAGATCGATCGACCCTGGATCAACTTCGATCCAGGTTCTCTCTGTTTGGATTAGATCGATCGATAAAATTTGATCGATCGATCGAACCATGTTCGATCGATCGATACTGGATCAACTTCGATCCAGGTTCTCTCTGTTTGGATTAGATCGATATACCTTAGATATACCTAGGTATATCGAGATATACCTTAGATATACCTAGGTATATCGATGGTATATCTCGATATACCTTAGATATACCTAGGTATATCGATGGTATATCTCGATATACCTTAGATATACCTAGGTATATCGAGATATACCTTAGATATACCTTAGGTCGATCGATATACCTTAGATATACCTTAGGTATATCTAAGGTATATCTCGATATACCTAGGTATATCTAAGGTATATCGAGATATACCTAGGTATATCTAAGGTATATCGATATATACCTTAGATATACCTAGGTATATCGAGATATACCTTAGATATACCTAGGTATATCGAGATATACCTAGGTATATCTAAGGTATATCTAGGTATATCGAGATATTTTTTATTATATCTAAGGTATATCTAGGTATATCGAGATATATCTAAGGTATATCTAGGTATATCTAAGGTAAACCTAGGTATATCTAAGGTATATCTCGATATAACTAGGTATATATAAGGTAAACCTAGGTATATATAAGGTATATCTCGATCGAGACTGGATCAACTTCGATCCAGTTTCTTTCTGTTGGGATTAGATCGATCGAGACATGTTAGATCGATCGAGACTGGATCAACTTCGATCTACCTCCTCTCTGTTTGGATTAGATCGATCGACCCTGGATCAACTTCGATCCAGGTTCTCTCTGTTTGGATTAGATCGATCGAGACTGGATCAACTTCGATCTACCTCCTCTCTGTTTGGATTAGATCGATCGAGACTGGATCAACTTCGATCTACCTCCTCTCTGTTTCAGTCAGATCGATCGAGATATGTGGGTCGATTCATCGAGTAGGTCTCGATCGATCGAGACAGTTTACGATCGATCGAGCCGGTATTATATCTCGATATACCTAGGTATATCTAAGGTATATCTCGATATACCTAGGTATATCTAAGGTATATCTAAGGTATATATCGATATACCTTAGATATACCTAGGTATATGTAAGGTATATCTACGTATATCGAGATATTTTTGATTATATCTAAGGTATATCTAGGTATATCGAGATATACCTAGGTATATCTAAGGTATAAGTAGGTATATCTCGATATACCTAGGTATATCTAAGGTATATCTAGGTATATCTCGATATTTTTGGGTATATCTAAGGTAAATCTAGGTATATCGAGATATATCTAAGGTATATCTAGGTATATCTAAGGTAAACCTAGGTATATCTAAGGTATACCTAGGTATATCTAAGGTATATCTCGATATACCTAGGTATATATAAGGTAAACCTAGGTATATCTCGATATACCTAGGTATATATAGTTATACATAGATATATCTCGATATAACTAAGGTATATCTAGTTATACCTAGGTATATCTAAGGAATATCTCTTGGTATACCTCGATATTTTTGATTATTTTAGTCAATATATACCTACATATATGTAGGTAACCCTACCCTACAAATATTGATTTTGATATGTATGCTAAGTCATATGTGTAGTTAAGTGCAAATATCTGGGAGTGTATATGGTAAACATGAAAGTCCAACTTAAAAGTAGAAAGCATTAAAAGATATGTGGATACATCTCTAGTATGACCTGCCATGAATTAACCATATTTGCATTTATAATTAATTAATACAAATCGAAAAATACATAAATAATACATTAAACTCTTAAGGATGACATGGTGCCAACCGTCAATTTAACAACAAATGTTTATCATACAGAAGGTAGGGAAGGTTCTACAATCATCTGACGGAATACATTACAAGTCCTCATATTATGACCACTATTTCCACACCTACTGCATAGTATGACCTTTTTTATTACTTCCCCGCGTGAACGTATGCGTCGCTTTCGCGGTCGCCCACATTGTTTCTTCGTGTTGGGAGGAAGTTCAACTAAATCTATGATCTCTGGTGGAATGTCCCATTCACCAGTATCAGTAGCCGGAAAAATGGATTCTGCATATGCAATGATGTAACAATCTACTGTATATAACTTGTCCACAAGTGTATGAACATCAACATTTTGAAAACGGGCCGCTGCAATGGCATGACAACATGGGATTTTGTGAATATCAAACTCCCTGCAACTACAACTTCTGTTCAGTAGATCAACATCGTGACTAGTGTCACCATGTACAACCTGATTTTGGTAACAATAAACTTGTTACATTAGACAATAAATAAAAATATATAAACATATAATAAACAATCAGATAGTTGTACGAATGGCATACCTGGAAGACATGTGCATTAATTCTAAAAACCCTGTACCTTGTGGACTTATTGTGATTTGCACGCATAATTGATTCCACCACATCGGTTAGATGGCGAGTTCCCCATTTCAACCCAACTTCCCTACGTTCGACAAACCAAGCTTGTATCTTGCTACGGTAGTACTCAGCAAGCATGGTTATGGGTAATTCACGAGCAGATTTCATGACATTATTAAAGGATTCTGAACTATTTGTAGTCATTATACCGTATCTCATACCTGGGAAATGATATCTTGACCACTTCTCAATGCCTGCTTCAACTAAGTACTTTTCTATCTCAGGATCGATCAATCTCAAATCCCCCATGTACTTGTCAAATTCACGCTTTGTATATGCCCTTGAGCAACATCTAAACAAAGGTGTAATATCTGGATTCTTAAACTTGTGGTTTAAATTCATCTCCATGTGAAATGCACAATAACCATGCAATGCATTGGGTAATGCTTTCGGAACAGCTTGAATAATACTTTGGTGCCTATCAGAAACAATTACAAGGTCGTCGATGTGCCCGACTAATTCTGATACTTTTAGCAAAAACCATTCCCAAGCTTCATTATTCTCAGAATCTCCAACCCCAATGGCCAGTGGATATATGTTGTTATTTCCATCAGAAGCATTTGCAATGATATATATGATTCTATAGATAACGTATATAATTTCATTGTACCTCAGGTTTTGCAGGAGATTAGGGAGTTGAAAAAAGAGGTGGCAACAATAAAAGATAACCAAATATGGATGATGGATGCTTTGAAGAAGGTTTTAAGATCAGAAAAAACTTCTTCACGACCACGGGACGAATCAATGAAAGCTTCAGGTTCAGTCAAACCGTCCAGGGTTAAATCTGTCCCAACTTTCGACCGACGTAAGGTTGGGGATGAGAATTTATCTAAGGACGAAGAAATTGTGATACCTACAAATGAAGAGCCATTACTGCCACATAATGGTTGCAAAGAAATAGTTGTCTTCGCAGAACAAGTTGCTGAGGAAACAACCTCAGCTACTACATATAAGGAAGATACATTTGTGGGTGTCAGTGAAACTTGTCCCCCTGAAGTAAACATTGAGAAACAGCCAACTGATGTCTTCCAGGAGGAACAGAACTTGTCCAACATTAATTTATCTACTCTGGAAGAGATTTTGGAGGCTGCCCCTATTATAAGTGATTCATCGTCAATGCGATTAGGATCGCTAGCATCCATGGGCGTAGGATCAATTGGAACGTCCGCACCATCTGCTACGACATACAGTCGTAGGAAGAGAAAGCTTGGTCCCTCGCTCAAATCTCCCTATGTTCATCCAAGGAAGAAATCTGGTATATCAATAAGATCTGAACAATCGGAGGAACATCAAGTGCCAACCCTTTATGACCCAATGAGGATGTTCAGTGAAGATAGATACAGATACTTCTTGGAGTGGCTATATACAAATTACTCAAACAACCAGTACGTATATTCTTTTATATATATTTATTTACATCTTAGATATATTTCTATTAAAATCTCTTATCAATATTAATAGGTTTACCGTATTAATCATATTTTATATTGTTTACCTTTTAGGGAAAACATTAATGTTTGTTGCCCAAGCAAGGGTATGGCAAATTCTTCCTGGTTTCATCGTATTTTCAAACCACATTCATCCTTACTGAACGAGGTATATTTATGTTATGAATTTTAGCTTTTGCTCTCTTATAATGAAATATGATATGAAAAAATGGTATTCTAAGGATAACTGTCATTATTTGAAATGCCTGTGACTCTTGAGAACTAATGTATGCAAATTTTTCTGGTGTTATATCCTGAATTAAATTTATGCAGCACATTGATTGTGGACTATGGTTGTTGAGGAAAAAGGAGGAAATTCACCCGGACTTGTTCCCTAACAATCTCTGGACTACAGTTGACTCAACGTTTTTGGTAAGGACCAATAATATTATACAATATTATTGAAAAATAAATTCTTAACTTATTTTAAATGTATTTGGCCATTATGGAATATTAAAATGTAGGCTTACGTTGAGTCAAGTGCGGCTGAATGGAAGAAACTTAAGAAGAACGACCAAACAAAATTTTGGTCGCTCAACAAAAAGTGGTTGGATTATGTAACAGGTATATTCTCTAGTTATTGTGATTGTTGCATAATTTGTTTAATTTTATTGTCTGATTAACATGGTATATCTATTGTTATACATTTGAACATAACCAGGTGCACGTCCTAAACATGCTAAGCCATGGAATTATGTGCACATTATTTATGGAGTTGTATTGGAGAAGGGCCATTGGATTGCTATCGGAATTGACATAAGACAGCAACATATTGATGTCTACGATTCACTTCCGAAACACATAAGGGATGGAAGTCTTAAGAAAAGACTTCATAACTTATGTGTAATGATCCCAAGCTTAATTAAAAGCTTGGGATTATTTGAATATGAAATCAAAGAACGGTGGCCCTTTTATCGTAATGCCATATCTGTTCCTGAACAGGTTGAAGCGTAAGTTTCTTAAAATACTTTGGTACATTATTTTTTTGTGTTTAATAGAACATCGTATACCATGGATTACCTACAAATTAAGTCTAATATTTTCAAATTGTTTTCATTTCACAGGGGAGACTGTGGCATTTACGCTTTGAAGTTCATCGAGTAATTAGTTAATGAGAAGGCCTTAATTGAAATTAAGGACGAGTCCATTAGTTTTTTTAGGAAGAAACTATGTTTAGAACTTTTCTTTGCTGAAGACGATTACATTATTGTATAACTTAATTGGCACATTGATTTTGGTGTATATCTTCTTTAACATAACCAAAAGTCCGTGTTTAAGTTTATGTTCGGATTGCACCTGTTCTATTATTTATATTGCTAACTATGGTATATTGTGTTATATGTACTTATGTCTCTCGTTAACAAAAGATTATCCTCACATACAATTATTAAAATAAAACTTATATCAACATATTCGTGCATAAAGGTTTATAAAAAAAACATTACCTAGAAAAACATCAATTGTCAAAAGTAAACTACTGTCATATAAATCGAGCTGTAAGGTTTATTTTAATTGGCAACTTTTGTGAACAAAATATCAAATGTAATCTAGCATAGGGGTACCTGTTCGATCAATTGACACACAACTAATGTATTCCTCGAACGTGCAATAATCATCAGGTAAAACACTTCATCATGCATACACACTCACATAATTGAACACTACACTTAGTTTGAATTGTATCGAAAGAACATATTGTGCACATCATGTTCGATCGATCGAGGGTATGGTCGATCGATCTAGACATGTTAGATCGATCGAACCTGGATCAACTTCGATCCAGGTTCTCTCTGTTTGGATTAGATCGATCGAGACATGTTAGATCGATCGACCCTGGATCAACTTCGATCCAGGTTCTCTCTGTTTGGATTAGATCGATCGATAAAATTTGATCGATCGATCGAACCATGTTCGATCGATCGATACTGGATCAACTTCGATCCAGGTTCTCTCTGTTTGGATTAGATCGATATACCTTAGATATACCTAGGTATATCGAGATATACCTTAGATATACCTAGGTATATCGATGGTATATCTCGATATACCTTAGATATACCTAGGTATATCTCGATATACCTTAGATATACCTAGGTATATCGAGATATACCTTAGATATACCTAAGGTATATCTCGATATACCTAGGTATATCTAAGGTATATCTCGATATACCTAGGTATATCTAAGGTATATCGAGATATACCTAGGTATATCTAAGGTATATCGATATATACCTTAGATATACCTAGATATATCGAGATATACCTTAGATATACCTAGGTATATCGAGATATACCTAGGTATATCTAAGGTATATCTAGGTATATCGAGATATTTTTTATTATATCTAAGGTATATCTAGGTATATCGAGATATATCTAAGGTATATCTAGGTATATCTAAGGTAAACCTAGGTATATCTAAGGTATATCTCGATATACCTAGGTATATATAAGGTAAACCTAGGTATATATAAGGTATATCTCGATCGAGACTGGATCAACTTCGATCCAGTTTCTTTCTGTTGGGATTAGATCGATCGAGACATGTTAGATCGATCGAGACTGGATCAACTTCGATCTACCTCCTCTCTGTTTGGATTAGATCGATCGACCCTGGATCAACTTCGATCCAGGTTCTCTCTGTTTGGATTAGATCGATCGAGACTGGATCAACTTCGATCTACCTCCTCTCTGTTTCAGTCAGATCGATCGAGATATGTGGGTCGATTCATCGAGTAGGTCTCGATCGATCGAGCCGGTATTATATCTCGATATACCTAGGTATATCTAAGGTATATCAAGATATACCTTAGATATATCTAAGGTATATCTCGATATACCTAGGTATATCTAAGGTATATCTAAGGTATATATCGATATACCTTAGATATACCTTAGATATACCTAGGTATATCGAGATATACCTTAGATATACCTAGGTATATCGAGATATACCTAGGTATATGTAAGGTATATCTACGTATATCGAGATATTTTTGATTATATCTAAGGTATATCTAGGTATATCGAGATATACCTAGGTATATCTAAGGTATAAGTAGGTATATCTCGATATACCTAGGTATATCTAAGGTATATCTAGGTATATCTCGATATTTTTGGGTATATCTAAGGTAAATCTAGGTATATCGAGATATATCTAAGGTATATCTAGGTATATCTAAGGTAAACCTAGGTATATCTAAGGTATACCTAGGTATATCTAAGGTATATCTCGATATACCTAGGTATATATAAGGTAAACCTAGGTATATCTCGATATACCTAGGTATATATAGTTATACATAGATATATCTCGATATAACTAAGGTATATCTAGTTATACCTAGGTATATCTAAGGAATATCTCTTGGTATACCTCGATATTTTTGATTATTTTAGTCAATATATACCTACATATATGTAGGTAACCCTACCCTACAAATATTGATTTTGATATGTATGCTAAGTCATATGTGTAGTTAAGTGCAAATATCTGGGAGTGTATATGGTAAACATGAAAGTCCAACTTAAAAGTAGAAAGCATTAAAAGATATGTGGATACATCTCTAGTATGACCTGCCATGAATTAACCATATTTGCATTTATAATTAATTAATACAAATCGAAAAATACATAAATAATACATTAAACTCTTAAGGATGACATGGTGCCAACCGTCAATTTAACAACAAATGTTTATCATACAGAAGGTAGGGAAGGTTCTACAATCATCTGACGGAATACATTACAAGTCCTCATATTATGACCACTATTTCCACACCTACTGCATAGTATGACCTTTTTTATTACTTCCCCGCGTGAACGTATGCGTCGCTTTCGCGGTCGCCCACATTGTTTCTTCGTGTTGGGAGGAAGTTCAACTAAATCTATGATCTCTGGTGGAATGTCCCATTCACCAGTATCAGTAGCCGGAAAAATGGATTCTGCATATGCAATGATGTAACAATCTACTGTATATAACTTGTCCACAAGTGTATGAACATCAACATTTTGAAAACGGGCCGCTGCAATGGCATGACAACATGGGATTTTGTGAATATCAAACTCCCTGCAACTACAACTTCTGTTCAGTAGATCAACATCGTGACTAGTGTCACCATGTACAACCTGATTTTGGTAACAATAAACTTGTTACATTAGACAATAAATAAAAATATATAAACATATAATAAACAATCAGATAGTTGTACGAATGGCATACCTGGAAGACATGTGCATTAATTCTAAAAACCCTGTACCTTGTGGACTTATTGTGATTTGCACGCATAATTGATTCCACCACATCGGTTAGATGGCGAGTTCCCCATTTCAACCCAACTTCCCTACGTTCGACAAACCAAGCTTGTATCTTGCTACGGTAGTACTCAGCAAGCATGGTTATGGGTAATTCACGAGCAGATTTCATGACATTATTAAAGGATTCTGAACTATTTGTAGTCATTATACCGTATCTCATACCTGGGAAATGATATCTTGACCACTTCTCAATGCCTGCTTCAACTAAGTACTTTTCTATCTCAGGATCGATCAATCTCAAATCCCCCATGTACTTGTCAAATTCACGCTTTGTATATGCCCTTGAGCAACATCTAAACAAAGGTGTAATATCTGGATTCTTAAACTTGTGGTTTAAATTCATCTCCATGTGAAATGCACAATAACCATGCAATGCATTGGGTAATGCTTTCGGAACAGCTTGAATAATACTTTGGTGCCTATCAGAAACAATTACAAGGTCGTCGATGTGCCCGACTAATTCTGATACTTTTAGCAAAAACCATTCCCAAGCTTCATTATTCTCAGAATCTCCAACCCCAATGGCCAGTGGATATATGTTGTTATTTCCATCAGAAGCATTTGCAACGAATAATGTCCCAGCAAACCTACCTGATAAGAATGCACCATCAACTGTAATTACATGTCTTATACAAGATAAGAATCCTCTGATACATGGACCTAATGCCATGAAGAAATACTTAAATCTTCCGGATAATTGGTCAACTTCAATATGTGTGACGCTATCGGGATTCCTTTCCTTCAGGACGTGACAGTAGGAAGGAAGCAAGAGGAAAGATTCCTCTTCACTTCCACGTAGCAACCTCAGAGCCTTCTCTTTAGACCTGTATGCTGTGGTGTAACCAATTTCAATCCCAAACTCATTCTGACAATCATCAATAATATCTTTCGGCTTATAAATTCTTCCGGGTCGCACCAACTTCATTTTTATGGCATTACCTATGACTCTTGAGGTCGCAGTCCTATTCTTCCTCATGTAATGGTTAGGATCACAAGTATGTTCTGATTGAAAATGCTTTACCTTGAACCTATCTGAGCCCTTGATCCGATTACATCTAATCTTCCAAATACAACTACATTGAATGCAACTTATCACGACACGGTCTTTCCTACTTGTCAGTGTCCTTGTCTCAAATCTATTTCTTATGGCATAAAGGCCGACATGTGTGGTGAAATCTATCTTACTGTCAAACACTTGATCAACTTTCAAATCAACCTCAACATGTGCCATAGAAGAGGAAACGTTACCATTAGAAATAATCTCTGTGGCTGTACTTGATGGACCAAAATGTATTTCATTATTGCCCACAACAACATTTCGTCCTTCAGACTCAGTTAAACCATTTAACAATTCATCTCTTAAAATCAGTCTTTCTTGTTCATCTGATGTCATTTCATTATGATTGCCTTGTAAAGTACCAATTTCGCCCATGTCATTATCAATGTTTTCGTTGACAGTAACAACTTCTAATTGACACTCTCTATTCATATCAACAAACTCATCATCACCCATATGCAGTATATCTAAATAGTTATCTAAATCATCACCAATACCATGAGGTATATTATCGCAATTTCTTATGGGATTTTGAGTTCCTTCCTGCGGATGTGTATCGCTCAAGTCATTTACATGACGCCCTATAGTATTAACAAGTTCTTCACGGCAAATGGAATGACTTGTACCTACTGATCTTATCTCATTTTTTGTTACATATAGAACAGCCTTTCTTTCATTGTCTTAAACATGAAGGTCAAAAAACTCATCCAAATCTTCATCATCGCCAATTAAAACAGAAGGTAATGTCAAATCATTCTTATAGAAGTATCTTACTGAAATTTCATACTTTAACTTATCTATTTTCAACTTCATAAACAACTTTTCTTTAAGTTCATTATACTTATATCCCTTTTTAATCTTCATCACCCAACCTTCACCTCCTCGATATATTTCTTTATCATCTTTCAATAACCACTTACCATTATGAATTATTAGAATACTAAGCCAATCCATTCTGTAAAATGTTTTCAAATAATTAACCAATATTAATTCAAAATTACATTTAATTAAATTGATATATGAAATTATATACCGCAATATACCAGAGATATACCTAAGATATACCTAAGATATACCTAGGTATATCGAGCTATACCTAAGATATACCTAGGATATACCTAAGATATACCTAGGTATATCTTAGGTATATCTTAGGTATATCCTAGGTATATCTGTGGTATATCTCGATATACCTAGGTATATCTTAGGTATATCTGTGGTATATCTCGATATACCTAGGTATATCTTAGGTATATCTCTGGTATATCTCGATATACCTAGGTATATCTTAGGTATATCGAGATATACCTAGGTATATCTTAGGTATATCGAGATATACCAGAGATATACCTAGGTATATCTCGATATACCTAAGATATACCTAGGTATATCGAGATATACCAGAGATATACCTAAGATATACCTAAGATATACCTAGGTATATCGAGATATACCACAGATATACCTAAGATATACCTAGGTATATCGAGATATACCTTAGATATACCTAGGTATATCTAGTTATATCTAAGGTATATCTAGGTATATCGAGATATACCTAAGATATACCTAGGTATATCGAGATATACCTTAGATATACCTAGGTATATCTAGTTATATCTAGGTATATCTAGGTATATCTAAGGTATATCTAGGTATATCTAAAGTATACCAGAGATTTACTCAACGACCTAACGGATAAACCCAAGACAAAAGGGAAAGAAAATAGCAGATTAAAAATGGGGGATAACACGCGAAATACATTAGTTCAAATTGAACACTGAAAATGGCAGATTCATACAACAAATTAAACGGCAAAATAACACCCAAATCACTTTCCAACCAACCAATCACCCAAATGGTTGGCAAATTTTCAAAAAAAAACATTGACCCAAAACGATAAACTGCAAAAATTGTTGGTACAAATGCCGCGGCAAATTTCACCATTTACATGCTATTTAAAACTGAGAAATTTCTACCCAACCAAAATATTTAATATCACTAACCTCAAATTTCAAAGTTTGTAAGGATGAGATGAAAAAATGGAGGGGAGAGTGCGTAGAGAAGGAGAGAGAGGAAGTAAGAAAACTTTGGTGGGAAGGGAGAGTGCGTAGAGAAAGAGAGAGAAGAAGTAAGAAAACTTTGGTGGGAAATAAGGGGTGGAACCGGCAACTGGAAGAGCCAATTTCAATTTGCCTATTTCTAAAGTTTAAACCAAATCAGCCTATTTCTAAACTATCTTATGAGATTTGCCCATTTTAGACAAAATTCCCAAACAAATACAACCGTAAGTAGTTGTTACGTCAGATTCAAGCCTAGACTAAGCAACCCAATCCAACTAATACCCGCAAGGCCACAATCCAATTCTCTTTGCTAAACCTGTCGGCAAAGCAATGAAAAACAAATATTACTGATAAAACAAATGAAACGGAACCTTCTCCAACTTGCCTAAATCGGAAAAACTGAAAGAAACAAAACATAACAAACTTGGCACATCTTGGACAGTGTGTGTCAAACAAACGTAAATTCATAAACACTCTGTTTGGATGTGTCAGAAGCTTATGTCAGTCATAGATTCCAAATTGAAATACCCACAGGTGGAACATTGAGTCTTTTAGTCAAGTTTCTTATGGGGTTCGAGCTCTGAGTCAAGCTTCAAAGAGTGATTTTTTTTTGCTGAGCTTCAAAGAGCGAAGAGAGTTAAAGGGGTTTCAGTTTCAATGTTGGTCCAAGAACGCACAACACCGAAGTCCCCAAAACAAACTCACATCCGAAACTTGCCTACTTTGAACCCAAGTTGATTCTCCAAGCCTGGAAACCTCGACATCACCACATGGGTTTCGGAAAATCTGTACAAAATCGTCACTTGCTAGGGATTGCTACAATAGTTGCTTTCTATTTTCTTCGCGACGTGGGTGATACTGCAGCTCTTCGTTGCTTTCAAATTCAAGCCCAAGCACTCGAGAAGATTCGATTTCCCCAAGTAAATTGGAATTCGATTCCTTTCATTTCAGATAAGTCCACCCCATACTCCAATTTCCGATCCGAGAAGTGGATCTTGGTCTCAGTGTCCAATTACCCAACAGATTCGCTCCGAAAGCTTGTGAAGCTCAAAGGATGGCAGGTCTTAGCCATCGGAAACTCTAAAACGCCGTCGGATTGGAGTCTCAAAGGTGCAATCTTTTTGTCTTTAGGACAGCAATCTAAATTGGGTTTTAGAGTTTTGGATTACCTTCCTTATGATTCATATGTTAGGAAGACTCTTGGGTATTTGTTTGCCATACAACATGGGGCAAAGAAGATCTTTGATGCTGATGATCGTGGGGATGTGATTGATGGTGATTTGGGTAAGCATTTTGATGTTGAGTTGATTGGAGAAAGTGATAGGCAAGAGGCCATTTTGCAGTATAGTCATGAAAATCCAAACAGGACTGTTGTGAACCCATATGTCCATGTTGGGCAAAGATCAGTTTGGCCTAGAGGTCTTCCATTGGAAAATGTTGGCGAGCTTGAGCATGAACAGTTTTACACTCAAGTGTTAGGGTGAAAAACAATTTAATGTTTGGATGTCTCATTCTATTGATGAATGAATTTTTACATATGATGTATGGAAAATTTGTAGTAAATTCACATAGAATATATTGGTGTTAATGTATGTGATATATAACTTATTATTAATAGTATATTGGGCTCTTAGGTTGCTAATTGCGTTTGGTCTTGTTTTATACTTTTTTTATAACTTATTATTAATAGTATATTGGGCTCTTAGGTTGCTAATTGCGTTTGGTCTTGTTTTATACTTTTTTTTTCAAGCCCGAGCAAAACAATTTGCGTGTTGGGCTGATGGGCATTATCGTCATTTCACCAACAATATATTTATACCCATTGCTAGGGTTTTTTGACCTTTCATTTTTCATTTCTTCTTCGAATCTCTTCATCTTCATTCTTCTCTATGTAAAGAAGTATAGCTGTTAGAATCTTGTTCTGTACATGATTTCATTGTTTATTTTCAGTAAAACATTGTTTTATTAATGGATATATTTATCTTTTTTAGTGTATTAGGTCGTATAGTTTTTAGGTGTCAAACCACTTTAATATGTTGTTCTTGTTCTTATATTTTCTTGCTGGTATTTAGATCTGAATGTTTTTATAATTATTTTGTTTGTGCGAAGGGGTGGCAATTTCTGACACGACACGATAGTACGATTCGAACAAGACACGACACGAATTTTTTTTTAGTAAGAATTGATCAATAATTTTTTTATTTTCTTAAAAGTTTTGTTATTTCTTACTATTATAAATAAGTAACACAAAAAGAATTCAAGTAAATTTTTTAATGTACCAACTAACACGAATAACACGACACGAACACGACCAACACGACACGATTGACACCCCTAATAGGTTCGATGAGCATGCTCCTAAAGTGGCATTGCCGCAAGGTATGATGGTCCCTGTTAACTCTTTCAATACAATTTATCATTCTTCAGCATTTTGGGGTTTGATGCTTCCTGTTTCTATTAGCTCAATGGCATCTGATGTATTGAGGGGTTATTGGGGACAGAGACTGCTGTGGGAATTGGGTGGATATGTTGTAGTTTACCCCCCTACAGTTCATAGATATGATAGAATTGAGGCATACCCTTTTTCAGAAGAGAAAGATCTTCAGGTAAATGTAGGTCGTTTAATTAAGTTTTTGGTTGCTTGGAGATCAAACAAACATAGGTTATTTGAGAAGATTCTTGAATTAAGTTTCGCTATGGCCGAAGAGGGATTTTGGACTGAGAAAGATGTAAAATTTACTGCTGCTTGGCTTCAGGACTTGCTTGCTGTTGGTTATCAGCAGCCAAGACTAATGTCCCATGAGTTAGATAGGCCTAGAGCAAGCATTGGTCACGGGGATCGAAAAGAGTTTGTTCCCAGAAAGTTGCCTTCTGTTCATCTTGGTGGTTGAGGAAACAGGAACTATTAATTTTGAGATTGGAAATTTGATTCGATGGAGAAAGAATTTCGGTAATGTTGTGCTTATTATGTTCTGTAGTAACCCCGTAGAGCGTACGGCTCTGGAATGGAGATTGCTTTATGGGAGGATATTCAAAACTGTGGTCATGTTGTCAGAGCAGAAAAACCCGTATCTTGCTGTTGAAGAAGGACAATTGGACCAACTATACAAGTTGACTGATGTGCATTTTACTCTGTCTTGATTCTTGACGTATTTGTTGTCCATATATTGTTGGTTTGGCTTTAGATCTGTGCTTCTTTTACCATTTTACTTCTTAATGTTAAGTTGGGTTTCTGAGGACCAACAATCTTGAAAATGGCGGATAATGTGTAGTAACATTCATTCCAAAGTCTGGACCCATTGTTCAGTAATTTTGAGGATAATGCATGAGAACCCCCAAAAAAGTTATCTTTCACCAAGCAGGAGTTAACTGCACTTCTATATGTTCGTGGCATTCTCAATATTTTGATCATTTCTTCATGTATAAATATATTATGATGTTTCTTACCACACACACAAAAAAAAAAAAAAAAAACCTGCATTTTTGGATGAAAAATTGTAGCCAATATCTTATTACGAATAATTCCGACAACTTCAGGAGAGAAAGAGGCATTCACTTATTACAGGGATGGTGCAATTTGATATTAATTTTTGTTTAAAGGAAGACAAAATCCAACATGAAGCATATCAAAGTAATCTGGCAACTTCTGGATTGTGTCGCATTGCATACTAGCTAGCAGAACCCGTGTGTCCATGCTTTTTTGTTGGTTATCTTTGGCCATACACTGGCTGTTAAATTTTAAAGCCCCCATGCCCGCCCCTCAGTTTAGCTGGCAAGGCAAAGGCAGTGCCCCAAACCAGGAAGTCATGGGTTTGAGCCTCACCTAACGCACAATTTGTCATTTGTCCCACTCTCCCGCCAAAAATGAGATTGTTTGGATGATTAGTTTAGAAATTCTCCTTAGGTAAAAAATGAAAGAAAAAAAAAAAGATGTCTAACTTTGATGCATTTTAACATAGCCTTGGTATATTAGCCTTTTTATGTTATTCTCGGTTCATGCTTTGTAGAAAAAATGGTTGATGGGACTAATGCATGTAATGTATAATATATCAGAGTTTTGTTAAGATGGAGACATCATTCTAATTATTCAATATTTCATTTGCATTTTTCAGGTACCTGCCTAAGATATTTGAACGATATAGTGGCGCTGATGGATTTATAGTCCTTCAGGACAACACCATTCTTAATTACTGGAACCTGCTAGAAACTGACAAAACTAAACTGTGGATTACAAACAAGGTAATGGACCCTTTGCATTTTCTTCTTGAATTATAACATGTTTCTGTATCATTTACGTCACGAAAGTCAATAATATCAAGCGATTAAATATGTAAAAATTAAGGTTCTATTTGCTTCTGCTTTTGAGTAGAGGTAAAAGTACGACCAAATGGGAAAGAAAAAAAAATAGATAACCGGTTTTTTATTGTTAAAAGCTCTTGTAAGATGTCTCAAAAGCATAACCTTAATGTTGAACTTTAGAAGGGAAATGTGAAGGAGAAGTTAATGGCTCCATCTCTCTCTGTTTCTAATAATTTCAATGGGATTCAGGTGTCCAAGTCTTGGACTATGGTCTCGACTAACAAGAACTCGGATCGGTTTTTGAAACAAGCAGACATGGTAAATAAAGTTGTTAAAACAATGCCAGCTCATTTTCAAATGAGTTATAAAGAAACTGTAAGTGGCCACGGCCTTACCATATGCAGTTATGAGGTATTCTACATTCCACGAAATTTCATATCTGATTTCATTGATCTTGTTAACTTGATCGGAGATCTAGAAATCCATCACAAGATTGCGATTCTCATGTTCTTTGTATCCATGGATTCGCCTCAAAATTTCGACTCGGTGCTGAATACTATGATTTATAAGAAAAAACTTCCTAAAAATTCTTCGAGCCGTTATTCGGCCAAAGTTGCTGCTGTTCATCCATTGAATGTGTTGACTGAACAAGATTTCATAAAATTGATCGGACTAATGGCAGTAGGTGATCCTCTTCTATTAGAGTTAGTCTGAAGTTAAATATGTCTTCTGATTATTTTAAAATATTACAGCAAAAGGGAGAAATATACATGTATCACTTGGTTAACCATTATACCAAAACCTTCTTTTTTTCTTCTTTTTTTTCTAGGGGAAGAGGGTGAAACTTGATTTTTTTTTTCCCTTCCCAATTTGTTTCGTTACACCTTTGTAGTTTTTCCTTATATTATTCACGACTGATGAAAAATTCTTCAGAGAAAGGAGGAATTATTTTTATTAACATTTTCTTTTCCAAGCGAATGTATAAAAAAAGAAATCCAACATTTTGCTAGTGTTACTCATTTAAGTGGCTTTATGTTCATAAATGGCAATCTTATTGGAAATTTTATTTCATGATAAAAGGAACTAAACTCCCTACATGTAGCAATAAAACAAAAACGACATTACACTCAATCTCAAGCCAGTCATGCAAATTTGTAAATAGGCATGTGGAGGAAGGGGAGAAGTTTTAGAAGTAACGTGTCATAGTGATTAACTTAATAATAGGGTAGGATTTATAAGAATTATAAATGTTTATATTCATTAGGGTGGTTAATTTTTGGGATCGGATTGTCTGTCATTCTTATAAACTTTAACGATATCATTAGAATTGTAGTTAATTAATGTGGGAAAAAAATATTAGGCCTCCTGTCAAAAGAAAAAAAAATAAAAATAAAAAATAAATAAATAAATATATATATATATATATATATATAACGAAAAGGAAAGAAAAAAAACATAATATTAAAATTATAACTAGTCAAATGAAGGTGCTATAATTTTTTCAATTATAAATATAAATTAATAATATTTATAAATAAAATAATATTATATTAAATAATATATATTGTATTATCGTATAATTAAAATTAAAAATAATATAATAAATAATATTTTAAATTTATTTAAAAATTTTATAAATTAAAAAATTATAGATTAAATAATATTTTTTAAAAAATTAATTTATTTTATTTTATTTAATAAAAAATTATATATTAAATTTATTTTAAAAGAAAAAAAATTTATACCACACAATCTTAAAACCATTAAAGTCAACAATTAGGGCTCGTTTGGTTGGGTGTAATAACACCCGTAATGTAATGGAATGCATTCATTACATTGTTTGTTTTTCTTAAAAAGGTGTAATGTAATGCAATCCATTACATTATTTTCAGTAATGGGGATTACACATTACACAAGCATGAAAACTGATTACATTACAATACGTAATGAATTGATTACTCTGCCCATTATCACCCGCGACTAACCAGGAAAACATTCGCGCTCCCATCGTCGTTCGCGCTCCACCGGCGACGTTGGCGCTCCACCGGCGACGTTCGCGCTCCACCAGCATCGCACCAGGTCTCCTCTCCATCGCATCGTCTTCGTGTCGCGCTCGGCCCATCGCACCAGGTCTTCGTGTCGCGCTCGGCCCATCGCACCAGGGAGCGTCGCGCTTGGTCCCGTCGCACCAGGGAGCGTTGCGCTCGGCCCGTCGCACCAGGGAGCGTCGCACTCAGTCCCGTCGCCTCACTCGGTCCCCGTCGCACTCGTCCCCGTCGCGATTCCTTCTCGAGAACTGATTAATTAGTTTTTTTTTTTTATTAAAAGGAAATTAGTTTTAATTAATTAAAAAACTGATTAATTAGTTAATTAATTATTAAAAAATTGATTAATAATTTCTAAGTTAATTCTGAAATTAATTTGTTTTTTAAATTGCTTTTTTTTTCTTCTGAAATTGCAATTTTTTTTGTTGGATTTATTTTTGTTATTGTTAATTTATGTAATTAATTTAAATTTATTAATTATTGTTATTTTTTTTGTTATAATTAATTTTTATTGTTGTTAATTTATGTAATTAATTAAAATTTATTTATTAAAATTTTTGTAAATTTTTTTTTATTCTATTACATTACAGTTGTCAAACCAAACACTGTAATACTGATTCTTTTTTTGATTACAGTGACTAAACCAAACACTGTAATCGTAATACTGATTCCTTTACATTACATTCCATTACGATTACGATTACGATTACGATTACGATTACATTCCAGCGAACCAAACGCAACCTTAGATCAAATAGAATCATGAAAACCACTAAACCATGATTTTTTTTTTTCACTTTTGACCGATGGACCACAATGTCTGCTATTTTCACATAAAAAGCAAACTTGCTCATTTGTGAAATAAAAAGTAGGAGATGATATATCTGTTCAAAAATTAGATTAAATAAAATTATATATATATATATATATATATATATATTATATTTTATTAATTTAAAAGACACGTAAGGACTACAATTTCTTTGCGTTTTCGTAGAAAGAAGACAAATAGTCACGCGTTTTCAAAGAATTTGAAAGAAGACAAACATTCACGTGTTTTCAAAGACTTTTAAAGAAGATAAATAGTCAGTTGTTGACTACTTTTATTAGATATTTTATTAATAGTTTAATGATAAATAATTAAATTGATTACATTTTTTTTTTTTCAAAATATATTTATTTTCTTATAACATTATGAGGCGGATCTTCTTTATTTTTATGAGTGATTCGTTTTTCCCTCAAAAGAAAAATCCCAGCCATTGAACCAACTTGCTTACAGAGAGAGTGAGTTCATTTCTTCTTATTTTTCTTTTTATTTTCTTTTATTATTTGTTTTTTACGATCTTATTGCTTCTCTTACCAGATTAAAAGAAAAAGACAAAAAAAAGCGGTAGTTGAGTTAGAACGCTCGTTGTTGCTCCTGAGGACTCTTTCCAATTCCGAGAGAGTAAGTATTCGAAGCTTCAGTTAATTCATCTTTTTGTTGTTTGCCTTACAGTTGCTTCTCTACGGAAAGGTTGTTAACTAAGAACTTTATAATTTTAATTTTTCCCTTTGTAGCATGATACAATAATATCAGAACTAGAAGTGTATTTTTAAAAAATAAAAGAAACTCTAGTATTACGCAACCTATTTTTTAATATATATTTTGAATAGTTTTTTTTTATAGGAAAACTAATTCTTTATAAAATAGCAGAGCATTGTTTTCCATGTTTTTTAAAATGTTTATCTAAATTAAATAATTTCTAAATAATAGTTTCTCAAGTTAGTGACAGACACAATTTTGATAAAATTACAAATACAACTCAAGATTTTAAATTATTTTCGGTTCAATCATTGCTCTGATCCTGTTTGTTTTAGTCCTTTAGTTGTTTCGAATCATATCATAATTCTTGTCTTTAGAATATAAGACTTCTGCGACGTTTTGAGTTTGCGAGGGTTTGTGTTCAATTTTAAAGTTGTTTTATTGGTGTCAACTTTCCTTTACCAAACAAGTTATTTCATTTTCGAGAGCTATTTTAATTTCAAAGGATCTCTTATTATTCCAACTTTCTTGCATTTGCGTTATATATGTGTTTATGATGTTGTGGTCTGTATAGTTGTGTTGGGTGGAGGTCGAATGTTTATATGCAAAGTAGAACACTGTAACCACATGTTTTATTTTAGTGAACAAGTCATGAAGTAATCATTTATGTGGAGTGTGTTTAACTGTCTACAAATATTTCTGATTTTTTTCTTTCAAATTGGTTGTTGCGCTTGGGCCACTACTGCAATTTTGTTTTGTCTACTAACAATTAAATTAAAAAGGATATGATTAAAAGCCCCAACTTTTGTGCACTGATTTTTACACCTTCATGTATCAATGGTTAAGATTAAAGGGGTAATTTTGCTTATTTTAAACTTTAACTTAATTCACGTTTTATTATCTAAATTTTCAAATCATTTTTTAAAAATTCATACATAGATCTTATATTGGGTATTAACACATACATTTTTTGAATCAAAATTTTGAGCATTGATGTTATTAAACTCATATTTAGCTGTATAAATTCTTTTTAGTACTTACTTTGTATGTACGGATTAAATTATGAGTTATTTTTTTATTTTTTATAGTCAAAATAATTTATTATTTATATATTTTTATAATCAAAATAATTTAAGTATAATTATTATATTTTAAAAATTTAAGGAAATATATACAAAAATTTTATATTAAAATATTAGTTTTTCTGCAAAATAAGAGAAATTATTTCATAATTCTTGAACAGTACAAAGATAAGTTGCAGTTATGTCCTGTATGTTAATGAATTTATCTAAATTTTATTAAAAATAAATGAAAAAAGATTATTCAAATATTAGATGGAGACTAATATATCATTTTTGAGCTTCCATCATAATTTCCCTCTTTAGCTCTCTATCTTTAGGCATACAAATATGTTTATAAACCTCAAGTTTTCATTTGTAGATAGTTGGAAGTCACTATATTTCTCATTATCAATTCCATCCATGACCTTTTTCAAAAAGTAGTCACTACTCAACTTCTCTTTTATCTTATAATTAATGTAGGTCGTACAACTTCATTGGCAATTAAATTGTGTCACATTTCCTAACAATTTCAAACCCTTAATGCATACTAGTCCCTTAAGATGTGTTTTTGAGCAGATAATAATGATGCCAGGTTCCCAACATACTTTCTACTTAAAGCATCTTCAACAACATTAGCCTTCCTTAGTTAATAGTGCTATTAAAATCCTTTTACTAACTCTTGTCATTTTCTTTACCTCGTGTTCAATACCTCTTGAGTGAAAAAGGTATTTAAGGCACTTGTGATTAGTGAATATCTCACATCCAACTCCATAAAAGTAATATCTAATATCTTCAAAGCAAAAATAACGGCTGCTAGCTCAAATCATGTGTAAGGTAGTTTTGCACGTATTTCTTCAATTGTCTGGAAGTATAAGCCACATTCTTTCCATTTTGTATAGTACACACACCACTATAGATTACATACCCACTTGATAAGAGTTAATAGTTACTATGAGAGTTGACTCCGTCTCCACTTTAGTTCCCTGTTGCTCCTCTCATAACCTTTATTCAATTCAAACATATTAAGAAGTGAGAGCAAACAAGTTTTATATTCATAAATAACAATGAGAGTATGAGTTTATAAGTGCATGAGTCAACATTATTCATTGGGTTAACTTTTTAGAATAAGAGTTCATGACCTTGTGGAAATCTATAGGAGTTATTGCTCCTATCAAATGGTATTAGAGCCAATAGTTGCTGTCTTAGGCCAATTGGTAAAATGTGGGCTTGATGAGCTTTAAATAAAATTCTCTAAACATCATAGTGGTGTAGGCGCGGAACGTGAACTTGGTGGACCTTGAAAAGACCCTAAAACCTTGGAAAAATGAGGTGGGTTAAGGCCAAAGTTTAAAGGGACAAGCTATGAAAGATCGGTTGGATTGACTTAAGTCGAAGTGTAGACCTAGATAGCTAAGTGCTCTTGTTGTGGGGGGAATTGTTAAGAAGTGAGAGCAAACAAGTCTCAAATTGATAAAATAACAATGAGAGCATGGGTTCATAAGTGTATGAGTCAACCCTATCTAATGGGTCAACCTTTTAGTTGGGGAAATTCATGGAGAATTATTGGGCCTATAAAACATGAAACATGACATTCTTTCTAGTCATTTTAGTTAAAGGTGTTGTTATCTTGGAAAGTCTCTCCATGAATCTTCAATAATAAGCTCCTTGCCCTGAATAGCTCATTACTTCTCCAATATTCGCAGGCCTAGGCCAACCTGTCATACCTCAATCTTTGCTTGAGTCTACATATATTTCTTCTCTAGTGTTAACATGTCGTAGGAGTACAAAATTATTAAACCAAAAGTCACACTTCTTGAACTTTGCATACAATTGTTTGTCTTAGCACTTGAAACATCTTTTGAAGTGTTCCTTATGCTTCTCTTGGTTAAACCTTTTTCCAAATAATTCTTGAACTGTTTGTTCATGAGATCCATAAAGGTAGTAATAGCATTAGTCATTCTAAATGACATAACCACAAACTTTTAGTGGCCATATCTTGTTATAAAAGCAGTTGTTAACACGTCTTGCTTCCTAACATTCAATCTTGAAAAATACACTTGCACTTGATTTGATATAGTCAATGCAAAATATCATCGTTCCATCATTCTTCTTTACAAATAAGAATTTTGCTCCGTAAGGAGAAGCATTGGGGTGAATGAAATCCTTACCCAAAAGTTCTTACTATTGTACTTATGATTAATATTTTCACATTAATATTTTCCTAAAATTTTATGATTCCAACAAAAGTCTTACTAATAGTTTCATGTCGAGCAGAAACAGATGTTTTATTTAGGGTCCATATGGTGGCAGAAAATCATGAATTTTTTTACTGTGTTGATAGAAAGATGTAATAAAATGTACATTAAAATTTTGGAAAATTACTTAAAAATTCATTCTTAAAACTCATAATAATCCAATTTTTCATTATAATGGTATAACATATGTGTCATATGTATGTTTATAATTTTCGATAGATATATATCAAATTAAATAATTTTTAATTAAAAAATTACTCAAATTTTTTTTATTAAACTTAAATAAAATTTTCACTGTCTAATTTGTGGTTTTAGATATTATACAATGAAAAATCTATTTAAATTTAATTGAAATTGATCAAATTTAAAAAAAAATTTTATTGTCTACGTTGTGATTTTAGATATTAGATAATGAAAATTTTATTTAATTTTTTTATATATTAAAAAAATTTGAGTAATTTTTTAGTTAAATATTAAATTTGTAAGTATATATCTATAAAAAAATATAAACATGTATGTGACACATGTTTTATTAATTTAAATTTAACGAAAAATTGGATGAAAAATTAACTTTGTATTTGCCTGACACCTTTTTTACAAGTAGAGTGACTTAATTTTTTTTTCCATATAAATAAATAGACTTAAAGACATTTTATAAGTTAGGGGAATAAATGACACTTTTTCTTATTATTTTTGTTATTATAAGTTTTAAATTTTATTATTTATCATAAACTTTTCAATTAAAACATAATTAAGGTTAAATAGATATTTAGTTATAATTCATTTACTTTAAGAAATATCAATGAAATTAACAAACTTGCTATAATTAAATATTTTTATAAAAGTATTGGTGAATCATTTAACTTTTATAACATAGAGAGTTACACTAAAAAAATTTGTTCTATTTTGATAACAAAATTATAGTTAAAAATACATTCAAAATTTGTTCTATTTCTTTTGTGTTTTAAAATATTATTACATTTTTTATAAATAATTTATGTTTTAAAATTCTCTTTATATATTATAGGACACATATTATAACCTAAAAATCTAAGCTAATTTGTACATGTCTTAATACATAATTTATTACTAAACACAAAAAAATAGTTTTTCCTATAATTTCTTGGAGTCAAACTAGATACATGTATATATTTCTGTTAAAAATTTCAAATTCAAATGATAGAAGAATCATATTCAAAACATACTTTAAAAATTTATATTTAAAGTTATTAAAATTTTAAATTAAAATAACTAGGTTAAAGAATCTAAAACTATTTTTATTTCAAATGTTTATACAAAAACCCTACAGACTTTCAGATTTTCAGATTTAATTTTGAAAATTCACAAAAATTAGAAAATATGACATTTTTGAGTGATTCAAAAACATGTCTTCTTTTATCGATAAAAATTTCAAGTCCTAATTCAAAATCTAACTATTTCAAAATTATTAGAACATACATTTGATTCAGAATTTTAGGAGTTATGAGATTTCATTTTAATCCATTTTTTTCCTCTTAATTTTAGTACATAAAAAGCTATAAAAATTGTCAGAAAATTCAGATTATGTAGAGTTGCATCATAAAAATTTAGAATTTTTATTTCCTCCTTAAATCCTTAATAAAAACATATGAAAACTATCAAAAATTGTGCAAAAATTGTGCATTTTGGGACTAGATTCTTATCTTGAAAATACTTCTATGGTTGCTTGAAGACTTAGAATGCTAAAAATTAAAGAGAGGAGGGAAAGAGGAAAAATATTTAACGTAAAAATTTTCACGCTCTTCTTATTTGTTTAGACTTTTGTTTTATTTTGTCTTTTTATTGAACACAAATTCTAATTTATTTAAGTAACTTAATCCCAATTATATTCCAACACAAATATTTTCTTTTTTAAATTAACATTATTTATTTAATTTATGTTTTTTGGTCGTTACAAAAAAAAATGTAAAATGAATCGAGTTACCTAAAAAACTTCAAATGATTTTATAAGGCCATTACTAATGATATAATAGAAGGTTTTGGGGGTAGGTTTATTTAAAAAAAAGTAAATTTTTAATTACTATGCAATAAATGCAATAGTTTGTTGGTAAAAAATATTGTTTATTTTTAAAAATGTTTTTGAAAACTAGATAAAGTCTAAATAATAGTTTTTGAATTTAATTAAAAAAATTAAATTTTTTTTTGCAAATCAATCGAAAATTTTGTTTCTTTGGTATGTAAATGACTCAATTATTTAGCTAGTTTTATTTTGAATCCTTTCAGTGAAAAATATATACATTCATTTTTCTTCTAATCCTAAAAAACATTTGTTTATTTTCATTATTTAAAAAAATAAGTACATGTTTTTTTTAAAGAGATTATGTTATATAATTAAATTAATTTTATTTTATTTTTATATCATGTCATATCATTGATTTTTAAAATGATATGGACGTATATGCCTATTTTTCACATAAATTGACATTTTTCATCTCTCATATTTCTGAAAATCTTTGTGCATTTTCAAAGATTCCACCATATTTTCAAAATTTATGCCGATTCTTTAAAAAGTTTTGTCGTACAACTTACAACAACAGTATAGAAGAAGTCAGTTGTATCCTATATAACTGTACAACATCATACTTTTTTTTATTAGTATAAATGAGTAAAACATGATTGGTTTATACACCAAGAATAATGAAGAAAGAGAGTTCATATTAAGATTGGTTCTGACTATTAAAATCACAGCTAAGGCTATTTAACAAAATATTGAAGCAAACAATTTCATAAAATTTTAATGTTTTTAATTCTATTCAATTTTGTTATTTATTTATTTGAATATATGTGGGTATGTGAAAATTATATGAAAACAAGTGGTATGGAAGATTTATGAAAACAAGGCATAAGCAAAAGTTATATGTATTTATAAAACTAGTATTAGTATATATAAAACATATATAAATAGTATTAGTATATATAAACTATGTTACCTGGACGCGGTACATTCATCCACCACACCCGTGTCGACGCGACACGACACCAACACTGGTGTAAAATACGTGTCCGATACGGTAACTGTAACTCCAGACACTCCAACTATGATCTGGCAGCTTCACTTATAATTTTGGCAGCGAAAGATAAAAAAATAGAAGGAGAACAGTAAGAACAACAAGCTTAAGAGAAAATGAAAAATAGAGATGCAGAAAGTTCGAAAATAGGAGAGAAATATTACCAGTTTACCACCATAGTCCATGCCTCCATGGCCGCCAAGCAAGAGGACGAAGCAGAGAGCCAGAGACAAATGAATAATTAAAGAAAAAGAGGAAGCAGAGACAAACGGGACTGTGGGTTGTTCTTTTCGCTTTTTCTATTCGTTTCTTTTCTTTTTTGTTTTTGTTTTCCTTATTTCTCTTCCCTGTGAGCAGCAGAGCAGGTTATTCTTTACTTTTTTTTTTTTACTTCTTTGTTTCTCTTCCCAATGGGAACGTTTTTCTTCCCAAAGAGCATTTAATGCTCAGATGTATTTTTTTTTTTTGATAAATTTAAAATAAAACTTAATTATTAATATAACTTTATATTATAATTTAGTTATAATTTAATTGAATATTTATTTATCATAAAAAAATTTATGTATATTTCCTTCTTTTTTTAATTATAATTAATACATATTTATTTACATTTTTGTAATTATTATTTTGATATAAACTATAAGCATATAATTTTAGTTTAATATTTGAAGAAAATATATACATATGAATTATGATTCATAATTATATATTATCAAATATAATTCGTAATTATATATTATTTTTGTATTTAAAATTATGATAATATGCCGTGTCTAGTACCCGTATCTAAAAAATATACACTTTATATCCGTGTTCAAGTGTCTTAAAATTTTATCAATAGATAGATCCGACACCTAGACACGTACCCGTATCCGACACTTTTTTCCGAGTCCAGGTAACATAGTATATAAAACATGGCATAAGTAAAAACAAATGTGAAAATTTTGTAAATGAAGACATATTTATCAATTTCTACCAAGTATTTTTTGAATCATAAACAAAATTGATCTTAATATTTTCGGTAGAGTTCATATTTTTCGATTTATTAATGGCCACTTGGTTGCTTTAAATTCTTACTCGCTCATTTAACGTTAACTCGATTGCTTTACCAATACTGTTGGCATTTTAATTTTTTTGTTTTTAACTTTGCACTATTTTTAAATATCTAGAGCCATCACCCATAAAAAGGAAAGAGAAAAAAAAGTGGCAAGAAGGTTCTCAGTTTGTTTTAATCCCTTAGCTAGTTCCCCCGTCATGCTCTATTGTCAGGATTTCTTGATATTGTGCCACATTATAAATCCAAATTCTACTTGTATGTTTTTTTGAGTTTATTTCTTTTGGCTACACTAGGTTTCATAGAACTGAATTAAACAAGTTTTTGCAGGTCATGGATATTCTTTTGGGGATTGGTAACCCAACTCAAAGGATTGCCGAGCTCACGGTTGAACCAATAGGCAGGCAAGTGGGCTACATATTTAAGTATAAACGTAATATTGACTGGCTCAAAAATGAATTTGATGGCTTGAGAGTAGATAGAAATGGAATGCAACAGAAGGTTGATCAGGCCAAAAGAAATGTTGAAGAAATTCTTGATCCTGTTGAGTGTTGGATGAGAGAAGCAAATCGTTTCAATGAGGAAGCGGACAATTTTCTAAGGGATGAGGAAGGACACGCAAAGGCAAAATGTTCCTTTCGATTCTTTCCAAATCTGGTTTTGCGTCATCGACTCAGTAAGAAAGCAAATAAAATGGCTACTTCTATTGCAAAACTCCGTGCAGATGGTCCCAAAGATCCAATTTCTTGTTCTCAAGTTGTACCGAGTAGTGATGAAGTGATTGAAGGATATGAGGCTTTTGAATCAAGAAATTCAACTATGAACCAAATAATGGACGCACTTAGAAATCCTCAAGTGCATGTGGTTGGTTTGCATGGCATGGGTGGTATTGGTAAGACCATGCTTGCTAAAGAAGTGTCTAGGCTAGCCAGGCTTGATAAGTTGTTTGAAATTGATGTTATGGTGAGTGTATCCCAAGACCCAAAGCCCAAAGACATTCAACAGCATATTGCTGAAAAGTTGGGTTTGACACTCCATGAAGAGACAATGTCGGTGAGAGCAGATAAGCTACGACATAGATTGAGACAAGAGAAGAAGATTCTCATAACTTTGGATGACGTTTGGGATAAACTTGACTTGCAAGAGATTGGTGTCTCATTTGGAGATGACCAAAAGGGATGCAAGATATTGCTGACCTCTAGATCTGTTGGTGTCTGCGATATTATGAAAGCTGATAAGAGTACTACTTTCAACCTGCAGGTTTTAACTCGGAGTGAGGCAACAAAGTTGTTTAATCAGAATGTGGGTGAATTAGCTACAAATCCTAATTTTAAAATTTTGGCTAATGAGATAATTGAAGAATGTGCAGGCTTGCCAATTGCAATTGTAATAGTTGCATCTGCTTTGAAGAATGAAGAACAAGAGGTTTGGAAAGATGTTTTGCGAGAATTGAGAACATCTTCTCCTACGAATATAGAAGGAATGGACACGAAAGTCTACTCAAGTGTAAAGCTCAGTTACAATCATTTACCAAATGAAGAAGCAAAGAATTTGTTGTTACTTTGTAGTCTACATGCAGAAGATGAAAATATACTAATTGAAGACTTGATGAAATATGGTATGGGCTTAACCTGGTTTCGCAATATCACAACACTGAAAGATGCAAGAAATAGTGTGTATCATTTAGTTGTTAAATTAAAAGAACGATCTTTGTTATTGGACGGTGAAGAAGAAGGATGGGTTAAATTGCATGATGTTATCCGTGATGCTTGTCTATCTTTTGCCTCCAAAGACAAGTGCATGCATTTTATAAGAGATATTGCACATTTCAAAGAGTTTATTGAGAATAAAATACTAGTTGAAGAAGCAACTGGAATTTCACTGCCATATGAGGCCATTAATCACCTACCTCAAAAGTTGAAATGGCCCCACCTTAAGCTACTTTTGTTGCAAAAAAGGAAAGCTGTTGTGGAAATTTTGGATGAACAATGGTTCAAAGAAATGAAAGACCTTAGAGTTTTGTATTTGGGTAACATACCAGTTAACCAAACATGTTTTTCTTCACTTCAAAAACTACAAACATTGTGTTTGAGAAGTTGCCAGCTAGGAGATGTAGCACCCATTGGAGAACTAAAAAAATTGAAAATTCTGGATCTTTCAAAATCTAACTTCTTGAAGTTGCCAAAAGAAATTGGGCAATTGACTCAGTTACAGTTGTTAGATTTAAATTTGTGTTTCACTCTTCGCTGTATTGAACCTCACGTGTTATCAAATCTAAAAAATTTAGAGCATTTGCGTATGACGAGTGATTTTGGAGAATGGGGTGTTGAAGGAGTGAATAGTAATGAAAATGTTAGTCTTGTAGAGCTAAATGATTTGGATAAACTAACCACTCTATATGTATCTGTGCCTAATGTTAACAGTGTTCCTAAATTTTGGTTAAGCAACAAAATGGATTTAGAGAAATATGAAATAAGTATTGGAGACTGGGATACTTATGATGTTATTGAGATTGAAACATGCAAAACTTCAAAAATTTTGCTACTAAAGCTTGTGAAAAGTCATCAAGTGAAAGCCCATGGTCTTGAAAGGCTTATAGGAACTGCTGAAACGTTGTACTTAGAAGGATTCGGAGATTTGAATGATATTTTCGAATTGGATAACAAAGGATTTCAACATGTGGAGCATTTTTCGTTCAAATGTAATGAGGGAGTACGGTACTTCATCAACTCACTTGATCTTTGTCGTGCCTTTTTAAGATTGAAGTCACTTGTTCTAGTCCAAATGAGGCATTTGGAAAAAATATGCCATGGCAAATTGATATCAGGGACTTTCGGCAAATTAAAAAAAGTCAACGTAAAGAAGTGCGAGAGATTGAAAAGCCTCTTCTCATTCTCTATAGCCAAACATTTTGAGCAAATTGAAGTATCTTTTTGTCCAGAACTACAAGAGCTTGTCACCCATGAAAATGAACATGAATCTCAAAATGCTATTAACGAAAGCATGAACGAGACCAAGTCTTGTGAGTTAGAAACTTTGAAGTTAGTTGACTTGCCGAAGCTTACTCGATTCTTTTGGCCTGAACAAGGGATCAATTCTATATCAGATAAGGGAGATGGATTATTCAACAGCAAGGTATGTTTTCTTTTCTTTTGATAGTACAATGTGATAATTCTTTTTTATATATGTTGAAATTAAAATACTAATGCAATGCGACTATGAAATATGAATTCATAACTTTTCAAAAAATTATTTTTTGTCACAAAACTTCTACTACAATATGATATTGATGGTGTCAAATATTAAGTATTATAACATATCTTTCAACTCTCATAATCAGACCCTAAACATTTTAACATCATCGCATTTCAATTGCAGTTTAATATTTAATGTAAATATGCTAGTTTATTCATGTGTATAAGCTTGAATATTTAGACCGTTGACAAAGAAAAGCTCATAATCATAAAACGATCAAGGGTTCTTATATATATAAATAAAATAAAATAAATATTAAGGGTATCAAAAGTCTGTTTTTTTGATAAAAGTGTTGTTATTTGCTAGGTATTCAATGGAGCGGTATAAGTTACCTTTTTTGAAAATGTCATCAAAGTCCATAGAAATTTTGGAAATTTTTTTTAAGGATAAAAATGGCATTTTGAAAAATATTTAGTTATTTTACCGAAAATGAAGGCAACAATTATTTAAATAATTATGTTTTATTCATAATTACATTGTATTTTACCTTCGAACAAGAAACTTCAATAATATCTTTTAAAATTTAATTTTTGATTTAAATATCATTTTAAACTATAAATTATTCATTTTTGGAAAAACTAATAATTTTGTTTACGGTTTTAACCCTTTACAATATTGGTAAAATATCGCTTATATAAGCGACACTTTTTTTATGCCTTTATTGCGGCCAACATTTGGAAATACATTTATGGTGTTAACTATATAAGTTTTGACACATTTTATGTAATTTGGAATCTCAATGACCCCTACTATATTGCATTTGAATTAGAGTAAAACTCTATAAGAGCAAAATTAATGGCCATAAATTATTCATAATTTTTTTAAATAAATAATTTATTGTTTAAAATAATTAGTAAATAAAAAAATAAATATTAAAAAGAAATTATTGAAAATTGTTAGAAGATAAATTATGGTGTAGATGTGGATAAAAAATCATTATTTAAATATTTATTAACATAAATTTTGGTAAAATAATTAAATATTTTCAAAATTTTAATTTTATTTATCAAAATTTGACCTAAATCTTTAGAATGGGCTTCCTTGATTTGGGGTATATATCGTTACAAGAAAAAACAATTAGTGGTGTAAGGTTAGAATTTGAAAATTTATGTCATGACTTATTTTCTGTGTTTTTTTTCCTATGCAAGTCTTTTTCTAAAGTACACTACTACGATTTCATAAGTCTTCTATGTTTTTTTTAGGAGGGTTAAAAAAACTGTCCTAATGGTTTATATATAGGGCGATAATGACCATCTTATATGTAAATATATAAAAAGGCTACAAGCTGTCTTAGATAGTGTTTTATTTTAATTAGAACTCATCAATGTACAACCTTATTTAGTTCACTATCAGACCTCTCAACTCATTGCTGTCTTCCAAAACAACCACTAATC
This sequence comes from Elaeagnus macrophylla, assembly GCA_029378325.1. Classification (NCBI taxonomy): domain Eukaryota; kingdom Viridiplantae; phylum Streptophyta; class Magnoliopsida; order Rosales; family Elaeagnaceae; genus Elaeagnus; species Elaeagnus macrophylla. Next base: position 25,024,126 of record CM055648.1, on the reverse strand, counting down.
AATTCATCTTTAGTCCTCACACATCTCCTCAATCAGATGCATAAGGTAAATTCTATCTAATAATAATTTTTTTAGGACAAATAGATATATAATAGTCATTGATTGAGTGATCGTCCAATAAGACTATTTTTTCTTTAAAAGGAAAATATTAATGAAACATTTAAATTAAAGTTGATAACAATTTTTTTGGTGTTTATAACTCACAATTAGCAACGTATGAGAGAAATTAAATCATGGTAATTGATTTTAATCATGCAAATTCTATATTGAAATTAAATGTATGATTATTTTGTGTAGTTGTATATATATATATATATATATATATATATAATATATACATGATTTATTATAATTATATTTTAATTATTGCATCAATTTAATAAATCACATAACAAATAATTAAAAGTTTAATTATAATACTTTTTTTAGCACTTTGTTATTTATCAAGCATGAATAAACTTAACTTTTAAAATTTAAAAAACAACATTCACTTTGGAGTAAAATAAATTATTTTATACATTATTCTCATTACTTAAATTTGTCCTACACTATTATTAGTTTAATAAAAAATTGAGAGGTAAGGTTTAGAAAGACAAATCATAAGACCTTTTTTAAGCAAATTTGATACTTTAAACAATTTCAAGCGAAAAATAATCATAAAATAAAACAACCCTAAAAGTAATATTGTATTGAGTCGACATGATAAAATGACGTGATAAACTCAATTATTATTATTTATTTTTTTGAAAATTGATAAACTTTATTATTATTATTATTATTATTGCCATTTTTTATAAAATAATATTTTTGCCAATTTACCATCAATTTTTTTTATCTCTTTCATTTATGTTTCAAGTAATTATATCAATTTTTTTTTTGAGTTATTATTTTTGTGAGTTGTTTTTTAGTTATTTTAGGTTAACAATAATATTAAAGTAAAATTTAGTAAAAAATGAAAATAAATTTGTGGCTTAACAACATATATCACATTTAAATATGTACAAGGTTTGAAGTTCAAGACTCAAATTCAATTACTAATATGCAAGTTATGTAGTTCTTTCAAAAAATATTTGAGAATTTTTTTTTTAAATTTTGTACCTCACACATATACGTAGCTACTAGATGATAAATTTTTAAATTTTATTTAGTTAAAACATGGACAACTTGACTAAAGTCTAAAATTTGATAATAACCGATTAGTCGAGTACATGGACAACTTGACTTCTTGAGACACATGACTGACTTTCACATGTATTAGAAATTTTCCCATGTTACATTCACCTGCGGACTTGCAGATAGTCCTAATGGGCAATATTTGTTGATTTTGCTAATGAAATTAATTTAATGTACACTTTATAATTTTAGAGTTGGATAAGTCTCTTAGATTACGCGTTGGTATTGTTTGACCTCATAGACTAAAATGATCTTGAGGCCATTTAGTTTTGAAAAGAGCATAAAATATTTTATTTTAATGTTTTTTTTTTTACTATCCCATCATTGTAATTCTTTACATCGTTTATATAATTGATGTAAGCCATTACTGGTAAACTCGATAGAACACCATTTCTCTTCAATAGAATTGCACTTCTTGAATACATAAACTTGAATACTTTTAACAGCTCCTGGATGTTTTGTATGCATTTATATTTTAGCCATTGGATAACTCCACTTCAGTCTTTATAAATAGTAACAAGCCTAACACTGTCTGTTTCTACAGGTTGTGTTTTCAAAGTTGAGGGAAATGGAGTTGTCTTATATTAAAGTTGTAAATTTGTGGCCAGATGAACTTCATGGAGCTTCTTTCATGCCAAATTTGACAACGCTAAAAGTTACAGATTGTAGTGGTTTGAATTATCTCTCATCTTTTGATGTTGCCAAAAGCCTTGAATTGCTTGAGAGTCTTGAGTTGAGTAATTTAGAAGCCTTGAAAGTAGTGATTGTTGTAAAGAAACAAATGGACGAAGTCGACAGGATGGAAAAGAAGCTGTTTCCTAAACTTCATACTTTACAGCTCATCAATCTTCAAAACATGGCTGAATTTTGCTCCCAATGTTGTTTCGAGTTCCCATCTCTCACAGTTCTGAGAATAAAAAAGTGCCCAAAGGTGGCAGACCTTGATTTAATTGGAAAGCCGAGTAATCTGGAAGTTCTTGACCTTTCTTATTCTTCATTTGTGGAACTTCCTCGAGGAATAGAACGACTAACTCAATTGAAGAATTTAGATTTGAGTGGTTGCGAGTCTCTCAAGGTGATTCAGCCTGATGTAATATCAGAGTTGATACATCTAGAAGAGCTAAAAATGCTTGAGAGCCATGTCACATGGGGGGCCGAAGGAGTCGGTACTGGTACTAAGAGAAGTAGTGCGAGTCTCTCCGAATTGAAGAATTTGCCTCAGTTGACAGTTTTGGAGTTATCTATACCTGATTTCAGCTTTTTGCCAAAAGATTTTTTTAGTGAGAATTGGAAGAGGTGTAAAATAAAAACAAATAAAGGTTCGTATATGTCCTTCTCTACTTTAAGTTATTTCTACTCAAGTAAGTTGGGACTGATTAGGCTAAAAAAAAGAGAGATTAATGTATGGGAGTGTGGTCTTCAAGTGTTGTTGAAAAGGTCTGAAGAGTTGATGCTCGATGGATTGGAGGACAACATGGATGACATTATTTATGAATTAGACAAAGAGGGGTTTCCACAATTGAGGATGCTCACATTAGGAAACAGCGGTGGTGTTCGATACTTGGTCAATTCAATTCGTCATTCAAGTACTGCTGCCTTCGTTAGCCTGGAGAGATTATATCTGTATAATTTGACCACTCTGGAGAGGATATGTCATGGTGAACTAATAAGAAGATCTTTTGGGAAACTAAGGAGGGTGAGTGTGGTCAATTGTGAAAGATTGAAGAGTCTCTTCCCAATATCTGTTGCTACACAACTAGAGGTGTTTGTGGTGGAGGACTGCGAGGCAATGGAAGCTATATTCACCATTGAAAGAGAAGATGATAATGACCTAGCATTCACTGAACTCCATTGTTTATCTTTGGAAAACTTACCAGGACTGGTACAGTTCTGCTCAAAATTGAAGACAACTTCCACATCTCGTTGGAAAGAAGAACCATCTGAGAAACAGTTGGGGATATCCATGCCTTTATTTGATGCAAAGGTATATCGATCATCTTAACTATTTTTTTCCTACAATTTTCCCTTTTTTTTACTTTTTCAATTTTTTTTAATTATTTTATACACTCATTTCTTTAGTTTGAAAAATGTTTTTAAAAATTTCTTGATATTTGTAATTATAAATAATTGCATCATTGAAAAAATAAAATATATATTTCAATTTTCAAATTTTTTTTTAGGTTAACAAAGATGACCTAATGAGTTTGTGTATATATTGATGAAAATGAATTCTCTATTGACAGATACACATGCCCAATTTAAGTTATTTGAAGCTGGAGAAAATTAGTTGTAAACAAATCTGGCACCATCAACCTTCTCCTATATTTAATAATTTAGTAACATTGCAAGTGGATGATTGTCATAATTTGAAGAGCCTAATGCCATATTCTATGGTTACAAATCTTGAGTCTCTTTCAGCTTTATTGATTAGTAATTGTGAGAACATGGAAGAAGTAATATCCACCGAAAAAGAAGAGGAAAGACAAGATTCAATCTCATTCAATAAACTTCATACTCTCCTCCTCTCCAATCTCCGATCTCTACGAAGGTTCAATGCAGTCGGTGTTGTTAATTTTCCATCCCTATCAGAGATGATTATGGAAAACTGTTTCGAATTAACTACATTTGTTTCAGGTTCTACTAAAGCATCTCAAAGAGAAACTTTGTTTGGTGGAGAGGTAAGCTTCTCTTTATTTTGTTAGGGAACCAAGTTTTTTGTACCATTAATTGATGGTGTTATACTAAATGGAACACAATCACATGTTAGTAACTCTAGTAATTAAGGGGTAGGGAAGAAGTAGTGGTAAAAGAAGTGAAAGAGGGTACTAATTACAACTACAAAAAAATTGGCAATGTGTTTTTGGAGTAAACACGGATAGAGTACATGAATGGTTTGGAGTCGTGTTTTACAAGTAGTAAATAAAATCTATTATAATTTAAAAAATAAGATAAAAACATTTAAAACTAAAACCAAATTAAAAGATTAATTAAAAATGGCACATTTAGAAAAAGAAAGTCTTTTAATTAGACGTATATTTTATTTTTAAATTTTTCATTTTATTTTGAAAATTTTTATGAGATATTTTTGTTTTAGTATCCTAAATCACAATCTTAGAACTTAGTTTAAAATTATTAAAATTTAAAATGTTGATGTCTAAGTATAAAATCATGAGACTCACTAGGATACTATATGTATCCTAATAATAATAATAATAATGTGATTTTTTTATAACCTATTGGCAATTTATTTGCAGAGGAGTCCTCAAATTACAATGTGTTTTTTTTTTTAAGTCACTTACCATTATGCTTAATTAATATTTTGATCATTTATAATTATCATTTTACAGGTGAACCTTCCCAAATTAGAACAGTTGAAAGTATCAGAATGCAATGGATTGATAAATTTATTCTCTTCCTCTACGGTTAAAGGCATGGTATGCCTTCAAAAGATCACCATATCTAAATGTAAAGAAATGACAGAGATAATTGGGAACGATCATGAAAGTGTAGTAGAAAGCGAGATTGTTTTGGAGCAATTGAGAGATCTGAAACTTTGTGATTTACCCAACTTGAGATGCTTCTATTCTGGAAATAGTACCATAACATTTCCATACTTGGATGATGTAGTTGTCAGTCAATGCTTCGAAATGAAGACCTTCTCTCATGGAATTGTGAACTCTCCTTTTCTGGATAGAATATTTACAGAACCAAAAGATGATGGTCATGCAAGCATTGACATAAACATTAAAGAACAGGATTTGGATGGTATTAATATTAATTCCACAATACATAAAATCTATGAAGAGGTAAATAGCCATTCAGTTTCATATTACATCTTTATAAACCACTCAACCTACCTTTCTATATTGTCTCACAAATTCTATTGGTTGGATAACCATGTCTTTTATCTTATGGTCATTTTCTTTGTTATTATTCTTTCTCAAAAGTTACTCATTGCTAGTATTGTTGAGTTGGTAATTTAAGCTAATAAATTGTTAAATTAGTGCAATGATTTATTTTTTTGAAAAGTACAACTATCGAATACTTTGTTAAAAGATCAAGCAATGTGATTGGTAAAAAATATCACCTCATTATTCAATGAGTAATGAACATCTTTCTAATTTCTTTTTTGTTATATATTATTATTCCTCCTTGTCATAAAATAACAATTTTTCTCAAATTTTCAAGTTAAAAAATGTCCATGTCATATAACGTGGAAGATTAGAGGTCCATTGCTAGTAAGGTACTAAGGTTAGTAAGGTAAACTAAAAAAATAAGTTTTTTCTTTAATGTTGTTCTCTCTTCTCTGCCCATTTTTATTGAAATGTTTTCTTTTTGTTGCTTCTTTTCTTTCATTTTTTTAAATTCATTATGTAATGCTTTTTTTTATTTATTTAAGCTAATAAGCTTTTTTTATTCATTTTTTTAAATTCATTATGTAATGCTTTTTATTCATCTTTTCTTTCATTTGTGGGAAAACTGTTGAAATCCAGAACTGTAATAATTAGAGCCAGCTGTTATCCATTTAATTTTACTAGCTGTTATGTTTTTTATCATTAGCTACTAGCTGTTATGTTTATTATGATTAGCTAGCTGTTAGCATTCTTTTATTATTCCAATTTTACTATAAAATGGTGATCAAACATTGTAATAGATACAATGAAATACAGCAGAGAATTATTTAACATTGCTTCTCAATTTACGTCATGGTATCAGAGCTTTAGGCTCAATTCTGGGTTCCCTTCTTCCAGCCTTCATTGCTGTTTTTTTTTTTTGCTCAGTTGCAGCAGATTTTTGCTCTGTTTTTACTGATTTTTTCTCTGTTTTCTAAAGACAAAACGGAGTATTTCACGTGTTCTTTTTACCAGCCTTCATAGCTGATTTTTCCCATCCACTGATAGTCTTTCCTTGCTGTTCGGCCTTCATTGCCACCTTCTCCCTGATTCTAATCAGTTTTTCAGCAAGTTGTGCCTTGTGAAAAATGTCAGAAGTTGCAGAAACAACCACTACAGCCCAATCAGAAGAGGTCATTCGATCTCAACAACCTGGAGAGTTGCAAAATATTCAGGCTGCCTATAAACTGAATGGAAAAAACTATCTCAAATGGTCCCAACTCGTTCGTACTGTTCTAAAAGGAAAGGGAAAACTAAGTCATCTTATGGGTACAGAGCCAAAATTGGGAGACCCTAAGTTTGAAGCATGGGATGAAGAAGATTCGATGATTATGGCATGGCTGTGGAATTCAATGGTTCCTGAGATTAGTGACACATGTATGTTCTTAGCTACTGCAAAAGATGTTTGGGATGCAATACAACAGACATATTCACAGGCAAGAGATGCTGCTCAAGTATATGAGGTGAAGGTGAAAACGATGGCTGCTAAACAAGGCAATAAAACAGTTACTGAGTATGCCAATCAATTGAAAAGTCTATGGCAAGAACTTGATCATTATAGGGTGATAAAAACCAAGTATTCGGAAGATGCTGCTGTTCTAAAAAATTTTATTGAGCAAGATAGAGTCTATGATTTTCTTGTTGGACTTAATCCAGAATTTGATCAAATGAGAGTCCAGATTCTTGGCAAGCAGGAGGTTCCATGCTTTAATGAAGTGGTAGCACTGGTTAGAGGGGAGGAAAGCAGAAGAGGACTCATGCTCGAACCACAAAGCACGGAGAGCTCGGCTATGGTAGCCATTGGTGGCAATAAATCAACCACAAACACGAAAAAAGCACCATTTTTTGAAAGTGGAAAACCTGGACAACCAAAGGACAATTTGTGGTGTACCTTCTGTAAGAAGGCACGCCATACTCGTGAGCGGTGTTGGAAGCTTCATGGCAAACCTCCAAGCCGAGAATGGGGACATAAAGGAGAGCAACCAAGGAACAATGGTCAGACGCATATCGCAACGACACAGCAGAATGAAGCAGCACCAAAGGAGTTGAGTGGTTTCAACCAAGAAGAGGTCGAGAGGTTGAGATCTCTACTTGGAAACCTTGACAAACCTTCAGGTACTTGTTCATTGGCGTACTCTGGTAAGTTTCCATCCCCTATTGGATTAAATGTCTCGAATACAACATTTGTTGACTCCTGGATCATGGATTCAGGAGCTACCGACCATATGACCCATTCACCAAATGTTTTTTCCACATACTCCCCATGTCCAAGCAATAGGAAAATAACTACAGCTGATGGTTCTTTGACTACTATAGCAGGTGTAGATGTTAAAATAAGCCCATCATTGACCTTAAAAAATGTTCTCCATGTCCCTAGATTATCCACAAACCTTGTCTCTATCCAAAAGCTTACTCAAGATTTATGTTGCAATGTGATTTTTCATCATAGTTATTGTGTATTTCAGGACAAGGATTCGGGGAATATGATTGGACATGCTAGAGAACGGGATGAGCTCTACTACCTTGAAGCACCAAGCCAATCAAACATTACTAATGGCAGATTACCTTTTTCTTTTGTTTCAGAACTTTATTCATCCAATAAAGACAAAGTTTGGCTTCACCATCGCCGACTTGGACATCCATCATTTAGAGTCATTAAAATTTTGTTTCCATCTTTATTTCAAGGTCTAGATGTTGAGAACTTTCATTGTGAAGTGTGCGAATTTGCTAAACACAAACGTGTACCTTTTCTAGTAAGTAATAAAAGAAGCTCTCTTCCTTTTTATCTCATTCATAGTGATATTTGGGGTCCTTCTACTATTCCCAATGTTTCTGGGGCAAAATGGTTTGTGTTATTCATTGATGATTGTACTCGTGTTACTTGAATTTTTTTACTTAAACATAAATCTGATGTTAGTACCGTTCTTTCAAATTTTTGCTCCATGATGAAGAACCAATTCGGGGTCAATATCAAAAGATTTAGGTCAGATAATGCTAGGGATTATTTCAATCGAGTCCTAACTCCTTATTTTGAAAAGGAAGGGATAGTACAGAAGTCATCATGTGTCAATACACCACAACAAAACGGAGTCGCAGAAAGGAAAAATGGTCATCTTCTTTAGTCAACCCGAGCCTTCTTATTCCAGAAAAATGTGCCTAAATCTTTTTGGGGGGAAGCAGTTCTTACAGCCACTCATCTTATAAATCGTTTGCCTTCTAGAGTCTTGGGATTCAAGAGTCCAATGGAAACACTCTCAACATTCTATCCAAACATACACACTACAAATAATCTTATCCCTAGGATATTTGGGTGCGTGTCATTTGTCCATGTTCATAGTCAAAATAGAGGAAAGCTAGACCCAAAGGCATTAAAATGTGTATTTGTGGGTTATTCCTCAACTCAAAAAGGGTACAAGTGTTATCATCCTCCATCAAAGAAGTTCTATGTCTCAGTGGACGTTACTTTCAATGAACAAGCACCTTACTTCACCACACCTTATCTTCAGGGGGAGAATTCCATACTTGAAGATAAGGATAGGGATTTCTTGCTTGATTTGTTGTCACTTCCAATGTCTGAACCACTTTCAATATCTAAGTCCATGCCAAATCCTGTGTCTGAATCTGTGCCTGAAATTTCAATAAATCCCAACTCTGCCATTGAGAATGTGAGATTTGGCAAGGTGTACTCAAGGAAGAAGATATCGATTGTCCCTGAATCAGTATAAGTCCAAGAATCCAACTCAGATCCTGAGAATGAGGTAACAATTTCTAATTCTTCATTACAAGTTGAAACTGAATCTCATGTAGGCATTGACCAAGACCTTCCTATTGCTATTAGGAAAGGAACTAGAGAATGCACAAAACGACCTTTATATCCTCTGGCACACTTCCTGTCTTTTAAACATTTATCACCATCACATAGAGCCTTCCTAGTTAACCTGAACACCATTGCCATCCCTACCACCTTATCCGAGGCTTTGTCTAAAGAGAAATGGAAACAAGCCATGAATGTAGAAATTGAGGCATTGGAGAAGAACAAAACATGGGAGTTGATAAAATTGCCAGTAGGAAAGAAACCAGTGGGGTGTAAGTGGGTATATATAGTGAAATATAGAACATATGGATCAATAGAGAGGTATAAGGCAAGGCTGGTAGCCAAGGGCTATACTCAAACCTATGGGATTGACTACCTAGAGACTTTTGCTCCAGTTGCAAAAATGAATAAAGTTAGAATCCTGTTGTCATTAGCAGCTAATTATGGTTGGGAGTTACAGCAGTTTGATGTCAAGAATGCATTTTTGCACGGAGAACTAGAAGAAGAAATTTATATGGAGGTCCCACCAGGTTATGTGAATAATTTGGATGCTCATACTGTGTGCAAATTAAAGAAAGTCTTATATGGACTTAAGCAATCACCACGAGCATGGTTTGGCAGATTTGCGAAAGTTATGAATGCTATGGAATATAAACAAAGCCAAGAGGATCACACACTGTTCATTAAACACTCATCTTCAGGGGGAGTCTTAGTACTCTTAGTATATGTTGATGACATAATAATGACAGGGAATGATGATAAAGAGAGACAACTTCTAAGTCAATGTTTGGCTAAGGAATTTGAGATCAAAGTATTAGGAAGGTTGAAATATTTTCTTGGGATTGAGGTGGCTCACTCTAAGCAGGGCATTTTTATCTCCCAACAAAAGTATGTTACGGATCTCCTCAAAGAAACAGGCAAGATAGCATGCAAACCAGCAAGTACTCCAATAGACCCAAATCTTAGACTTGGAATGGCAGAGGAAGATGTTGCAGTAGATAAGGAAATGTATCAACGCCTGGTAGGAAAACTCATTTATCTGTCTCACACACGACCAGACATAGCATATGCAGTGAGTATGATTAGCCAGTTCATGCATAATCCAAAGGAAGTTCATCTACAAGCAGCTCACCGAGTATTACAGTATCTCAAAGGGACACCAGGAAAGGGTATTTTGTTCAAAAGAAACGGAGGTTTGGTGCTTGAGGTATATACGGATGCCGATTATGCTGGGTCAATGGTTGACAGGAGGTCAACCACAGGATACTGCACCTTTCTTGGCGGTAACCTCGTGACATGGAGGAGTAAGAAACAACATGTCGTTGCACGGTCTAGTGCAGAGGCAGAATTCCGAGCAATGGCTCAAGGGGTGTGTGAACTACTTTGGTTAAAAATCATCTTAGAAGACTTGAAGATTGAGTGGGATGGCCCAATGAGACTTTATTGTGATAATAAGTCTACAATTAGCATAGCTCACAACCCGGTACAACATGATCGAACTAAGCACTTCGAAATTGACAGACACTTCATCAAGGAGAAACTGGAAAGCAAGTTGATTTGTACCCCTTACGTGTCTACACATGGCCAACTTGCAGATGTACTTACCAAAGGGTTAAGTAGCTCAGTGTTTCAGAGTATTATATCCAAGCTGGGAATGGAAAACATTTATTCACCAGCTTGAGGGGGAGTGTGGGAAAACTGTTGAAATCCAGAACTGTAATAATTAGAGCCAGCTGTTATCCATTTAATTTTACTAGTTGTTATGTTTTTTATCATTAGCTACTAGCTGTTATGTTTATTATGATTAGCTAGCTGTTAGCATTCTTTTATTATTCCAATTTTACTATAAAATGGTGATCAAACATTGTAATAGACACAATGAAATACAACAGAGAATTATTTAACATTGCTTCTCAATTTACGTCAATTATGTAATGCTTTTTTATATTTATTATTATTAATCAGATAGTTCATATATATTTAATTTAATTTAATACATGTAGCCTAAAATATCTCATTTTTTAGTGGGGGAAGAAGTATGAATCAAGTTCAAATGAACAAATAACAAGTGAAAAGGATACCATAATGGGGAATAACGAACCATCTAAAGAGTTAACAGAGCTTAGTGGTGGAGATCAAGTTAAGAGAGACAGTTGGAAGGGAAAAGAGCAAGCAACAGTATCCTCATCAAGTTAAGGTTAGTTGACTTGAGAATTTTGATTATGTACAAATACACTTATTAGTAATCTTGTTATTTTATTTATCTCATTAAAACTTATGATTTATAACTTGTAGACGGTCCTCATTTTAGACATTATAATTGTCGTTAAAGCTACTGGCCATCAGTCCATCCTTGTTACCAAGAGCAGATGTCAAACATTTTAATTCGGATCTCTCTCGTTCTTTATGCCAACATGAAGTGGAAGGTGATAACTACCACCTGTTTCAATTTCAACTACATGTAGTAGTAACAAGCTTCATTTGTTAATTTCAAACTCAACTGTTTCTTTAGAATAAAAGACTCTTGCGGTTTTATGGGGTGTTAAATTGTGTCACCTTTTCTTTACCACACAAGTTGTCTCATTTTTAGGATCTATTTTATTTCCAATGGATTTCTTTATGCATTTATGTTGTGATCTGTTTAATTGTATCGTGTTGAGATTGGAGACTCATTGGAGAGCATTCTCTAAATGTTATATGTAAAACTAAAACAATGTACTCACATGTTTTATTTGAGTGAATGAATAATTGAAGTAATGATTTGCTGGAGTGTCTACGGATAATTCTGTTTTATTGTTCTTTCAAATAGGTTGTTGGCCTTAGGGTAATGTAATGTAGGAGCTATCCAAGCTCTCTCTAATTAGTTTGTTTACTTATTTTCATGGTGTACTTAAGAGTTAAGACTTGTGTCGTTTGATAATTTGTTAAGTTTTTGTTTGCAAGCAATCTGATGTGGCAGAAGGATTTGCAAAATACTTCATTTTGTAAAATAAAGGGCCTTAATGCTTGAAATAGCAGCATCCAACACTATTTAAATGAGACTTTAATTTTGTAAGTTTTAACTGATAACTTTCTCTGTATTTTGTAGTAGTATTGCTTGAGGATTGTGATGTTGATTCCTTTCTTTGTCTGGAGTTGCTATTTCTACACCATCATAAGGAAATTTCGGAAAAAATCCACTTTTGGAGCCTTATACGTCCACTTTTACTTTAGTTTTCATATTTTATTTCATAGGAAAATAACTGCATGAATTTTAATAAACCTACGAAACCTTTAAATGTGAATGTAAATCAAATTTTTGGAATTACTTTAGTTTACATCTTGGAACTTCTGATAAAATCATTAAACTTTGAAATGTTTGATGATAGAATCATGTGACTATGCTATATGTATCCTAATAATAATGTGATTTTTTTATAACCTGTTGGTAATTTAATTGTGGAAGAGTCCTCAAATTGCAACTTGATTTTGTTTTAGTCATTTATTGTATGCTTAATTAATATCTTGACCATTCATAATTATTAGTTTGCACGTAATTCTTTTCCTTTAATTCATTTAGATATGCATAACAGTGAAATTAAAGTATTTAATTTGAAGAGTCAATCTTGTTTTGACAAGTTAGGAGAATTTTGATTTAAACGATAAATTAGTTCTTCCTAAGCCATTGCATAAGTTTATTTTATTTTCAAAATATTTATATATTTTTTTACTGAAGATAGGCATTATGTTTGGTTTTGATTTGAGACATACTTTAAAAAAAAAAAAAAAACAAGAAGAAGAAGAAGAAGAAAGAGATAGAATTAGAATATTATTAATAAGTACATAGATTTAGAATATACAGCGGTACACTATTTTGAGTCCTTCAGAAAGAGTAATTTTGCAAAGATCTCATCCTTTTTACTTGTCAACAAATATTATTAATTTAAAGATTAAAATATTATTTTTTTTATTAATAAATTATATATATATATATATATTAGATTTAAAAATGATCAAAACCAAAAGTAGAGGATACTAACTTTTTTTTTTTTTTTTTTTTTTATACAACCCAAACATGCACCTTCGTGATTAAAACTTGGGCATGAAAAAAGTGATAATGTTAGTCCTATTTTTACTATATAAGAATTTAGTCTCTTATTATCACTTTAGTTCTTTTATTTTGTAAAAGTGACAACATTAATCCTTTTTTCACTATATAAGATTTTACAAATCTTTGTTAGATATTTGTAGGATTTTACAACAATAACTTATTATTTATAATATTTTATTAGTTAAATATAATTTCTTTTAATTTTTGGATTTATTTTACTTGTTTGATATTATTTTTATTTTTATTTATTTTTCTTACTAGAGTGTTAATTTTATAAATTATTCGTTATAATGTTTTAGATAATTTATTTCTCTTGTTGTATTAGGTTAGATAAATCTAATTTTAAAATTTATTTAATTTTTTACTGACTTTGATACCAAAATTTTATTCAATATTTTAATTTTAATAATTTACAATATTTAAGCAGATAAATTTTTTAGAACAATTTTTCATTTTTAAACTTGTATTTACATAAAATTTTTAATATGCACAAATAAACTTTTATAATTAATAGATGAAATCTAGATGTATTTTTTATCATGAATATTTTTGATATTAAAAAAAAAAAAAGAACTTGTGCTATCATTTTTTTATAAGAGAATGACTTGTACTATCATTTTTTTTATTAAAAAAAAAAAGGGCTTTAGTGTTGTTAAATATAGGTAGAGAACTAAATTGCTTTTTTTTAAAGATTAAAAGACTTCTAGGATATTTTTCCCTTAAAACTTCAAACCTAAAAACTTGAATAAAGTAAAGGGTGGATGATAGCATAGATTTATTAGTTATATCAAAATGAGCAATTTAATTTCTTTATTATTTTTTTTGGCATTTTAATTCTTTTGCTTTAAAAAAGTGAGGACAAATTATCAACTTTTGTTATTTTATTTTTATTTTTTCATATTTTTTAACTATTACTAAATAATAAATATTATAAATTATCTTTAAAATTAAACAATAATGACTCTAAAATTGATAAAAAAAAATAAAAATTATATTTTGTTCTTGTGCTATGCTTTGCCATAACAAAAGCAATAAACTGCTACAAAAAATAATAAAATGACTAAATTCTCTAAGTAACATTACAAAGAAACTCTAATCGCATTTCACTCTAAATTTAAAAAAAAATAGACATGAGTTAGCCATAAATTCAATGTAGTATGAGATGTTTATGTCAAGTGTAGTTCCTCGTCCATACAAGTGAGTTACATACCCATGAATCGATGCACAGGTGTATAAATATTAAACAAACTTATGTCTTGACTTTTCTAAAAAGAAATGGTTAACAACGTCAATAACTAAGTATTTCTTAAGAAAGAACAGTAAGATTTTACCATCTCTCGTACGTTCAAAAGATTCTTATACAAAAAGACAGATTTCTGACATGTTTAAATTTCTTAATTTGTTAGCTCGCAAGTCAACCCTTGTATGAAATTTGGTATGTGAAATCTAAACTTTTCAGTTTATTTCGGTCTTATTTCATACCAATTTTAATTTTTAATTTTTAATTTTTTTCAAGTAATTTTTCAATTAAGTATGTATGGTAACGATTTTTGATTTTGATTTTTGCATTTTTAAGAAATCACTACCAAAATATGAGGTGATTCATAAATCTTTAAAAATAAGATTTATCAATCAAATTTCTGATTTCTAATTTTTTTCATTTTGACCAAATATTTTTTTTTAAAGAGTAAATAAATTCTGATAACTTTTTTATGATTATATATTGGAATAAAATGATTAGAAACTTCAAATTTATAAAAAAATAACTAAAAAAGTTTCTTTATTTTTAATTTTTTTAAAAAAAATCAAAAAATAGAAATCATTACCAAATAACTTGGAGGTAATTTTTGATTTTTTTTCTTGAAAATCACTAAATAGAAATTGTTATCGAACACATTTGTGATTATTTTTATAAAAGAATAAAAAATTATAAAATTAATTATTTAATCATAAATTATAAATCGTAAATTAAAATCATTATCAAACATGCGCTTAGCAAATAACCTAACCCTAGGATATGGAAGAAATCTTGGTCATTAGATAGGTACCAAACTTGATGGAAGGGTTGTTTACATGTATTAAATTGGATACATAGGAAAAGACTTTGTACACCTTAAAACAATAAATAATCTCTCACTTTCATAAATAGGAATTTTAATGTTCAGGAAAATTAGTCTTTTATTTCTTGCAAAAGTGATGATGTGGTACTCCTGATTAATAAAAATTAAGATTAATGCAAATATTTTTTTTTAAAAAAAAATACAAATATTCAATAAGTAATAGAAAGAGAAATCAATATGACTGTGATAAATAAGGCCTTCACGCAAATAGCGTTTTGGAATCCTTATGTTTTTTGACATTCTTGAGAAAAAGAAACTCTCACTTTACGCATAATAATATTGACACTGTCACTTTTATTATTGTCAAAATAAATGTGTTAAAATTATCTATAATATACAAAAAATTAATAATGATTTAGTGTCAATATAACTATCATCAGTAAAAATAATTATGATATTAATAATTTTGATTAATATTTACTTAAATTATATTAAAATATAACTAAGGGAAAGATTGGAAAAAATAACTTAAAAAAAGACGAGATAAAAAAGATAAATTTAAAAAGAGGGTTAAAAGGAGGAATCACTTCGGAAAAAAAAATTCAGTATTTTTACTTTTATTCAAAAACATTGAAAACACTTTCATCATAATTTATTGGAAAATAGGATAATACAACCCCTTTTTACTATTCTTATTCTATAATATCCTCTTTAGTGTATAAAAATACAAGTGAGGGATACATATTAGATTAAGTTTAGTGAGATGGAATTATGTTAGATTATTTTTCTAATTTATTTTAAAAAATAAAAAAAAAATTAAGTATAGAAAATAGTTTTGAAATTACTTGGCCAAACAAACCCTTCTATTTTTAAAATTTTTTAAAAACATTTTGTTCTTAGAAAATTTTGTAATCTTTCAAATTTTGGAAATTTTTTTATTTTTTGAAATTATGGAAATTTTATATTTTCAAAAAATTTGAAAATCTTAAAATTTTAGAAAACTTTATATTTTACTTTTTTTTTTTTTTTGGAAACGTTTCTATTTTTAAAATTTTTGAAAAATTTTCTATATTTAGAATTTTGTTAACTTTTTGTTTTTAGAAATTTTAGAAAACTTAATGTTTTCAATTTCTTTGAAAACTTACTAGTTTTAGAAATTTTGAAAAACTATCTATTTGTAGAAGTTTTTAAAAATTTTCTATATTTATAAATTTTAATTTTTTTCTATTTTTAAAAATTTTGGAAATTTTAATATTTTAAAAATTTTGGAAAAATTTTTATCTTTAGAAATTTTGGAAAAAAGTAATTTTTTTAAAAAAACTTTCTATTTTTAGAAATGTTGAATAACTTTATATTTTTAGAAATTTTGGATAATTAACTATTTTTAGAAATTTTGAAAACTTTATATTTTTAGAAATTTTCGAAAACCTTTCATTTTTTAGAAATTTTGAAATTTTTTTTTTAGAAATTTTGAAAAATTTAATATTTTTAGAAATTTTGGATAACTTACTCTTTTTAGAAATTTTGGATAACTTATTAATTTTAGAATTTTTTGAATTTTTTTAAAAAAAAAAAATTGGGAAAACTTTCTATTTTAGAAAATTTGGATAACTTTATGTTTTCACAAATTTTTAGAAATTTTTTATTTTAAATATTTTGGATAACTTTTTATTTTTAGAAATTTTGAATACCTCTTTGTTTTTAAAATTTTCGGATAACTTGTGTATTTTATAAATTTAGACAATTTTATTAGAAAATTTGTAAGGACTATATGTTTCTAGAATTTTGGATAAGCTTTCTATTTTATAAATTTTGTTAACTTTTTTCTATTTTGGATAAGGTTTATGTGGAGTAGAAACAAAACTTCGGGTTGAAGTTAAATATCTATATATGTCAATGCATCAGGTTCAGGTATCATTTACTTTGTTTTCAAATTTTTTCTTTCAATTATCTACAAAATAGACATAGTTTAAATACTATAATTCTCACATACACAAACACTCTTCAAATTTTTTTTTTATAACAAAACATTCTTCAAATTATATATACATTAATTTGTTCAATGAATAGGATTTGCATGTATTTGCATGGTTTTATTATTCTTTGAAGGATCATCTTTTTTTTTTTGAGCGTGCTTGTTGTCTTTTCTCCTTAATTTAGGGAAACCTAATTAAAGTTCACAATAATATTTTTTTTTGTATGTATATGTTATATTACGTTAATTTGTATTTAGTGTTATTAATCTAAAGCTTTTTGAATGAGTTTAGAGTTCAAGTATCTTTAATTGTAACACTATCGTCTTTTTAATTTTCATGAAGAATATTTTTGTCACTTTATTTATTCTCCTTTTATTTATTCTTATATTATTTAAAATTGATAAATTTATTTTTCTTTTCATTATATTTGTGACATTATTGGTGAACTTTGTATCTCATTTTTTGGGATAACTTCTTTATGGTAAAAGTTTTTATATATTTTTTTCATATTCAATTGAAGATTCAAAAGCCCTCAAAATCTTGATTTAGGTGTATATATTTTTTTCATATTCAATTGAAGAGTTTTATATTTAAAGGATAGTGGGTTCGAATCTTGACAAGATATAAAATTTGTCATTGGCTAAAAGCCAAAGTTCATATGCAAAGAGTGCCTATTGTTTGATAAAAAAAAAATTGAAGATTCAGCAAAAAAAAGAAGAAGGTCATATAACCATCTTAATGGTAACATAATTACTCCTCTTTCTCTCACCGTCAATTGTATTGTTTTGATGTTTCAACTCCTTAGGCCTCATTCCGAAAAAGGAAAAAAAAAAAAAAAATACTCCTAGGCGTCAGTAATGCTTTGTACTTCACACACATAATTGTCACATCTTTTCAATATATATCATTTTATTTATTGCTTTTTTCTCAAACATATTTAGCTTCAAGTTTTAGGAAAACAAATTTATAGGATCAAGTTGAGGATAAAACAATTGCTTTGTATGATCTCTTAAAAATTCATATTTGTTATAGCAATAAACAGCTATTGAGTTTAGAGGTTTTATTATAAATTATAAGGCTAAATATTAAAAAGTATTGTACTTAAAAAATTCAATCTATTTATTTTATTATGTTAAAATCACAATTTTTAAGAATAATAATATATTTTAGTAAAATAAATGTTAACTTGCAACGCACGTGCTGGTGGTTAGTTTGAGAAATTACTGCAATTATTTTTCAGAAATAAAAACACTCAATGATTAATATTAACGGGATTAATCAATTTGATTGATGAGGACTAAGAACTATACTCTAAAGTAATGAATATTTATTTAGATCACCTTAGGTAATACTTAAGTCCCATTGACAGGATATGATTTTATTTTTATCCCTTTTCATAAATATGTTGTTTTCTTAATATGATTTATTAATCAAATTTTAAATAGCTTGAGAGGAAAAAACATTTTATGTAAATATAACAAAACATTTAACTAAAAACAATACCAATTGAAATCAGGCTTTTTATATGATGTTAGATAATAAATATATTCATGATTATATATATGTAATAATATATTTAGATATATGTAATAGTCATGTGTATCTGTGTGCTAAGACTTTATATTTAGGAAGTCTTACACGCAATGTATAAAATAAATTGTTCTTACAGAAGTGTAATTTTGTAAATTTGTTATTTTTATTTTATTTTATTTTAGTTCAATTCATTATGTTTACTTTAATCATTTTCTTGTTTATTCTTATTCTTGAAAAGGTTAATAGAGATAATGAATTTAGTCATTTTCATTCCCTCTGGTTACGTTAAATAATTGCTACAAAAGTCAAATCAAGTCTTGTAAATTAATGACTCATTAGGGTGGTGAAATTTAAACCACTCACTCAGTGAGTAGCTTTTCTTATTTTCTTAGGAGCATTCACATTTCCCTTAAATGAAAAACCACTGCCATTGAAACAACTTGCTTACAGGGGGAAAATATCGAGAGAAAGGAAAAAAAAAAACATTTTATGTAGTAGGGAGTGAGTTGGATTGTTCTTATTCTTCTTTTCACTTGCTTTTGTTATTTGTTTTTTTACAATCTTCTTGCTTCTCTTACCAAATTAAGAAAAAAAGGTTAAAAAAAAGATAACAATAAATAAGTTAGATCGCTCGTCGCTTTTAAAAAATCGTTATACTTTCTTATTCCTTAATTATGAGAGAGAGAGAGAGGGGTAAGTATTTGGAGTTTCACTTATTTCATCTTTTTGTTGTTTGCTTTACATTTGCTTCTCTGTGAAAGCATGTTTTTTTTATTTTTTATAGCATGGTGATATTTTATTAATATTTAAATTTAAAAAATACAATAAAAATATTATTTAATTAAATAAAATTTACTAAAACATAGTACTAAAAAAACTAATTAAACACAGCTAGAAAAATGAGCTATTTTATCTTGCTTATATGTTTGCTTAGAGTTTTTAACTTATCAAATTTTTGCAGACTTAAAAGTTGTAGAAACATGTATAATACATTTTATTGAAGAAAAATTTCATAAACTCACTAGTTCTGTAAAATAAAAACTATTAAAAATACAGTAACAGGAGGTAAAGGGAAGTAGAGAAAGGATTCATAATAGGGGTACTTAAAGTGTAACGAATTCCCCCGACTTATTTTATATGTTCTATTTCTTATATTATTAAATTATAATATTTCAATATATTTAAAAATTATAAGAAAATTATTTAAAATAATACTCTTTAAAATATTTAACAATAAAAATAATACTCGTATCTTAAATTGAGAGATATATAAATTAATATTAAAAATATTATTTTTATTATTATAAATTTTAAGAACGGTAGTTCTATGATTTTTCAAAATTATAATCAGCTCTTTACATTTATGTCAAACTTTTTTATATTATTTATTTTCTCAAATAATTGACATGACATTATTTGATTGATGATAGACAAAAGAATTTCTCTCAAAAAGTGTCCAATCCAATAATATCAAATCTAAAGTGTATTTTTTTAAAAAAAATATATATGAAACTCTAGTGTTACACATCCTATTTTTTAATATATATTTTGGATAATTTTTTTGAGGAAAACTACATCTTTATAAAATAACAAAACAATGTTTTCCATTTTTTTTTAAAATGTTATCTAAACTGAATAATTTCTAAATAATAGTTTCTGAAGTTAGTAACAAACACAATTTTGAAAAAAATTACAAATATTACAACTCAAGATTTTAAATTATTTTTGGTTCAGTCATTGCTTTGATTCTATTTGTTTTAGTCCCTTAGTTGTTTCATATTATTTCACAATTCTTGCCTTATAGAAGACTTTTGCGATGTTATGAGTTTGCAAGGGTTTGTGTTCAATATTAAAGTTGTTTTATTGGTGTCAACTTTCCTTTACCAAACAAGTTACTCATTTTCAAGTATTTTAATTTCAATGGATCTCTTATTATTCCAAATTTCTTGCATTTGCGTTCTCTATATGTGTTTATATTGTGGTCTGTATAGTTGTGTTGGATGGAGATTGAATGTTTATATGTAAATTAGAACACTGTAGCCACATGTTTTATTTTAGTGAACAAATGAAGTAATCATTTCTTGTGTTTAACTATCTACAAATATTTTTGGTTTATTTTTCTTTCAAATTGGTTGCTGCGCTTGGGCCAGTACTATAGTTTTATTTTGTCTACTAACAATTAAATTAAAAAGGGATATGATTAAAAGTCTCAACTTTGTACACCGATTTTTACACCTTCATATATCAATGTTTGAGATTAAAGGGATAATTTTGCTTAACTACTGCATTAGTTTTCAAATTTTAACTAGAAATTTACCTTCAATTTCTTAAATTTTTAAATTCCACAATTTAGTTCCAAAATTTTCAAATTTCATATATAAGTTCTTAAAATTTTCAATTCTACAATTTAGTTCAAATTTTTTTTTTTAAATTTATGAATCTCCCTATCAAATTTTATTAATGAAATGCTTAAAATTTTATTAATAAAATTCCTCCTGATAATCATAAATAGGGCCTTATAGAATAACGAAGTTCAAAATAATGTTTAAACTCTAAATGACTGAAAGCTAACATCTTAAAGTCGTGCATGCGTTCAACTATTTTGTTGATTAAAATCTAAAAATTATGAGTCTAGGAGACCAACAAACATCCAACTGTATCGTGAAATCTTTCTCATTTGTTCCTTAAAAAGGTAACATGGAGCTTGATGAGTGAAACCATTCAACCAAGCCTACTGTATTTGAAACATTAAGTAAACATAGCGTAAATAAATATTTATAAGAAAAATTTGAGTAGTACATCTTGATGGTAGATTGATACATGTTAACTATAATTTACAGTTTGCATTAATACTTATACATGAATATTCACTTTTATCTTTTATTTATGCAATTAAAGAGCCAAAGTTATGATCAGTATAAGAATCAAGTCTCCAAGCATTTTAAATAAGTGTATCACCAAAAATGAAATACTTGTTATTGTGAGACGCGGGTTCAAGGCTTTAGATTAGCTTCCTCTTATATATGTACAGATATATATTTTACTCTTGATCTTCAACTATCACCAATAATGAAGTTATACTAGTAACTTGTATTTTTATCGATCATATAAAATGTCAAAAATACTCCCAACATCCACTTTCACAATAAGTGGTTCGTAGACTCCTACTGAACCGCTTTATGGAGGTTTAATTTACTTTCACCAAACCAATCGCGGCATTATTGAAATAAAAATAATAACAATAATAAAATAATTATATGGTTTCTTGAAAAACCTTTAAATGTGGATGTCACTTAGTAGTATTTTTAGCATTACATATAGGGCAAATGTTTCATTTAGTACTAAAATTATTAATTTTGTATCAATTTTTTACTAAAATTTTTTTTTGTATCAACTTAATATTAAAACTCTTTAATTTTATTTCATTTTGATATTTTGTTAACTTTTACATCCAAACTAACAGAACGTGGCTCACATGCCTCCCACATGACTATTTTTAAGAGGTATTTTGGTAAATTCATGATCAAATATTAAAGAAATATTTAAATAAAAAAAAAAACTCATTTCATCTACTCACCAGCAAGTTAAGCGTCTTCTTCTTCAGCAAGTTTTTTCAGTTCTCGCGATACCCATCTACCACCTCTTTGCCACCATTTCTTCGCCAGTCGCCACCACACCGTAGCAGCCACAAGCTCTTCGCCACCCACCCTACAGTACCCAGCACCCTTCATCTACTCACCAGCAACAGCACAGCAGCGACTACATATCTCTAGCAAGAAATCATCCCTCGTGATACCCAACCAGCCAAGCATTGAGGAAACTATCCCAGCAGCGAAAGGCGCCATTCACCAACCCATCCACCACAGACACCGCCTTGTCTCGCCACCACGCCCAGTAGCAACCATCATTCAGAATTTTTTTTATTAGTACTCTTTTAATAATCTTGCACCACGCCTTGCCACCATGCCATTCACCAGTTCAACCACCGGTAACTATTTTTATTGAACTTTCATAGAGAAGTAATTTTGAAGATTTGCAATATTATATTGTTTACTGAATATATTGAAATTTATTATATTGTTTACTGAATATATTGAAATTTATTATTTTAAATTATTTAATGAAAATATTGAGAATTATTATTGTATATTGTTTATTATTTATTGATGGACCAAAATTAAATATTTTAGTAGAATGAATATTATTTTAGTTTAATATGTTGTTAGTGCTCTTTTAGTAATCTCTAATCCCTATTGTCAAAAAAAGTTTGTTTATTGAATTTTTTTATAATAAAAATTCATAAGTAGATATACCGGCATAATCCCACAATAATGCATATTGCTTCTCATCAAACAAAAAAGTTTGTTTCTGAAATTTTTTTATAATCTCTAATACTTAAACATGGGTTGTTTATAAGCAAACTGTTTATTTTGCTTCATTTGTTAATAGTTTTGATAAAATTTTCATGTAAAGCTATTTAATGGAATAACGACATTTTTCAAAATTTATCAGTTAATATAGAAGATGATGAAGTTGTAGTTGAGAAGGGTAATGCTCATGGTGTTGGATATGAAGCTCAAGATGAGATGGAAGTTAATGATGAAGAAATGCTCGAGAATGACATACATAATGACATTGTTGACTTAGTAGATTATGAAAATGAAGATTTTTCGACACATGTTCAAATAGATGGGGAACAACATGAACAAGCAATAGAAGAGGACAACACTGATTATAATGATGATGAAAAATTGGTTAGTTGTGGGGAGAGTGACGATGACAGGCATTTCATTATGGCTAGAAATATTGAGTTTAATATAAAATCGCAACTAAAAAATGTTCAATTTGAGATTGGTCAAACTTTCTCAAATAGGCATGAATTCAAGGTGACAGTTAGACACCATGCAGTTCAGCAAAGGCGAGACTTGGGGTGGGAATGGAATGATACTGAGAGGGTCAAGGTAAAATGTTGTAAAGGTGCATGTCCATGGATGATTTATGGTGTACCTGTGGGTCACAAAAAAGATGGTGATTTAAATAGTAAGTTCATTGCAGAACATTATGAGAGCTTATTTCAGAGAAACATAAAATTACTTATTCAGAGATGGTTACCCAAGTCAGGGATGACTTCAACATTAAAATTACAACTAGTATGTTTCACCGAGCTAAAAAGTTGGCCATGGAGAAGATTATCATGTCTGATGAGAAGCAATATGCATTACTGTGGGACTATGCTGGTATATCTACTTATGATTTATTTTGTTTTATTTTTATTAATCCTTAATAAATTGTCAATATGATATTAATTGTTAATATTTTTATTAGACATGATTAGGAGGACAAATCCCGGCTCAACAGTTAAAATTTTTAATGATCCTCAATCAAATGGAAATGTAAATTTTTTACGCATTTACATTTGCTTCAAAGCATGTGTGGATGGATTTAGGAAAGAATATAGGCCAATTATTGGTATTGATGGATGTCATTTGAGGGGGAGACAAACTGGCCAAATTCTTTCAGCAGTGTCAATTGATGGAAACCAAGGTATATTTCCTATAGCATATGCTGTAGTCGAAGGGGAGAGCAAAAGTACTTGGTTGTGGTTCTTACGCATTCTGAGTGATGATTTAGATTTAATTGAAGGTGAGACCCTTGCTTTCATGTCTGATAAGCAAAAAGGTTTAGTTGAAGCTGTCAAGTTGGTTTGCCCTTGGGCTGAACATGTAAGTAACTTGCTTTTTCTAGCAATCGATTCATTTTTGTGTAAATTATTGTATTCAGTCACTAACAATTATTGTGTTTTATTTTTTGTTAAAATTTTATAGAGATTTTGCATTAGACATCTCTATAACAACTATAAAAAGACAAATCCAGGGATGATTTTGAAATTGGGTTTATGGAATGCCGCAAAAGTATGAAATGTGAATTGTTTCAAAATTGAGATGGAAAAGCTTAAAGCCAATAGCGCAACAGCATACAAGTGGTTAGCTGAAAAAGACACCAAGCATTGGGCTAGATGTTATTACAATCCATCTATAAAATCTGGGATGATCTTGAACAACACATGTGAGTGTTGGAATTCAAGAATAAAATATAATACAGAAGAGCCTATTCTAATAATGTTAGAGTCAATCAGACATATAATTATGGAGCGATTTTTAAACAAATTGAAAGCAGCTATGCTTGGAAGGAAGAGATAGGTGGGAGATTATGTTCTGCATTTCCAATAACCAATCCATGCATTGACTGGTAAATTTCTTTTTGTTACTTGCTTATCAACCAGATGTGCACATTGGCTTAATATTCTAAATCCAAATCGTTTAAATTGTATATAAAGATATCAAAAGTGTGATAGTAAGGATAGCAAGAGAAAACAGATTAGCAATTTAGCTATGAAATAGATTATGAGAAGTCTGTCATTGGTATAAGTTTTCAAAGATTATCCTCTGTCCAGCTCGGGCATAAATAGGAAATGTTCCATAGTTAATAAAGATTGATGCTTATTTTACAACTCCTCATGTTTCTATAGAATGTGAATATGTCATTAACATATGTAGTTAAGATAGGATACCTCAAGCTTTGTATTCAATAGCATATTTTTGGGGAATGCCTGAGTCATAATCTCAGGGCCAAAAAGATTGATGCTTATTTTACAACTCCTCATGTTCCCCTCTCGAAGAAGGTAATACAAATGACTAGACAAAATTAGCAGTGAAACAGAAAAACAAAACATAACATGCTTAACAATCAAAAGAAGAAAGCAACTGGGAGCAAGAATTATAATTTGTGATCATTTCAAATAGGTGATACAAGGTCATTTCAAATAGGTGATACAATTCCATAAATAGTTTTCTCATCCCAGTAATTTAGGAAAACTTGTATGTCTCTGATCATTTTTTCTGCCTCATCAGAGCCTTTGGAATCTCAGATAGGTAATACTTCAAAGATAGAGAACGGGTACTTTCTGATCCCCATACAGCATATGGGATGTTAGTCTCATGCGATACAAGTTCTCGTTCATTGCCGAAATCATTGAACTTTTCACTTTCAGAAAAATATATCCACATGTCCTGAACAAAAAAAAATAGAAATCAGAATAGAAATTGAGCATGACAATGAGAAGAAAATGCAGTACCAAAAAATATTATCGCCAATCAAGCATCACAAAGCTAAAACACAAATTAACAGATGTAGTTTATTGTTAAAATTGAGTTAATAACACATCATTAGCTGAGTTCACGCAGGAACTCTACAACTGAAAGAAATTGTGCTACCAAATATTGACAAGTTATCCAAGAAATTAAAAAAAAATGTGAAAACTTCAAAACATAAAAATATTAACATTGAGAGATTAAGTACCTTGTATTATCAATCGTGAAATTAGAAATTCCAAATCAAGAGCAGCAGACAATAAACATGATAAATCAAAATGATAGGGGACGAGGCAATGGGCATCAATCACGACTACTTTTATTACGCTCTCGACATGGCTGGGTTAGGATAGAGTGGGGCGAGGCGGTGGTTGCTATTGGAAGTGGTGGCGAGGCAAGGCAGTGGTGGATGGGCTGTGAATCGCCCCTTCGCTGCTGGGATATTGTCTTCAATGCTTGGCTGGGTATCGCGCGAGGTGCTGGGTACTGTAGGGTGGGTGGCGAAGAGCTTGTGGCTGCGACGGTGCGGTGGCGACTGGTGAAGAGGTGGTAGATGGGTATCGGGAGAACTGAAAAAACTTGCTGAAGAAGAAGAACGCTTAACTTTGCTGGTGAGTAGATGAAATGAGTTTTTTTTTATCTAAATATTTCTTTAACATTTTATAATGAATTTACCAAAATATCCCTTAAAAACAGTCATGTGGGAGACATGTGAGCCACGTTCTGTTAGTTTAGACGTAAAAGTTAACAAAATATTAAAATAAAATAAAATTAAAAAATTTTAATATTAATTAATATAAAAAAAAATTTTAGTAGTAAATTGATATAAAATTAATAGTTTTAGTACTAAATAAATTATTTCTCCGTCATAAATAAATGAATGAATTTTCAGAATAAAATGATAAAAATAAAAATAAATGAAAAATCCAACTAAAATAAGTTCGGGAAACCAACCCAACATGGCTGGTGCAATCAACCGGATCTTTGCCTTAAATAACGACTTTGTCTGACCAAATTCTCTCTCTCGCTCTCTCTCTCTCTCTCTCTCTCTCTCTCACGTTTCTCTGTCTTTCGCTTCTCTCTCTTCTCTTCGTCATCTTATTTTCATTCTTGTTCCAAACTCTATCAGGCTATCAATCTTCTTCTCTTTCCTGCTTTGGTCTCTCTGAATTACAAATCTCAAAAGGCTAAAAAGAAAAAAGTTAGAGAGAGAGAAAACGCTCACACAGAGCAATAATTCACTGCTTTCCTTTTTCCAACTCCCTCTCCTTTTCTTTCTTTATTGCCAGCTGTGTCAGTTTGTCCTTGCCATACCCATTTCTCATCTATCTCTAAGACACAGACCCACTTCCTCATCACCCCTATCATCACATAGAAAGATCCATTTCAGGTACGATAATCTTAATTCCCTCCGTTTTGGTATACTCTGAATCTCTGATCATCTTCAATTAATTTATAACTTGTTTTTTCCCTCTTGTGGCGCGTAGATCTCCTTGTATGTATTGTTGGGTTTTGATTCCTTGCTCTGATCATTGTTACAATGTAGAATTTATCGTTTTTTCTTATCTGGGTATCTACTAAATTGTGAATATTATATTGGGTTCTTGTTGTTCTTCCACTATATTGGGGATTTCATCTGATAGATGACTGTGTGAAAGTTTACTGCAACATTGAGTTTTTCTTTATAGACTGCTTGTTTTCTTCTGATTATTGTCGGATCTTTTTTTATTTATTATTATGGTCGATTTAATTTTTGACTATAAGTTTGATCTCTCCTTTTCTTATATTTGACTGGATTTAAAGATAAGAAAAGCTGGTAGTTCAAGATATAACAAATATTCACAAATCTAGTCGGGAGAATACACTTATGTAATGTTTCCTATGATGATTTAAATATTCACAAATCTTGTGTTACCGACTACCATGATGGGAATTGTGGCGTTGCAATTGTTGGTTATTGCATGTAGTTTAAGGGATGTCAAATGGGCGGGTTGGATTGATCCTTTATTCACATGATACATAGCAACTAACAACCCTACAAAAAAATGTTTGGATATGTTGTGTCTGCTTTTCTTGTATTTATTTGTCAAACCTGCATCATTTAAACATAAAAAATGAATTCAGATATTCACATATATTGTGTTGCAAACTTTCCACCTTCTATTCATAGTGGTTTCTCTTTTTGGGAAGTGGATGGAAGCAAAGAGTTCTATATGAAAACTGTGTTTGTAATGTCAGATGACGGGAAGTTGGATACGGAGTCAGAATCAGGAGAGTTCTGGGTGCTCTTTGGTGGTTTTGCTCCTATTGGCAAGAAGGTTGTCACTGAAGATGATGCTATACCAGAAGTCACGCCTGGTCAACTCTATAGGTATTCTTTTCTTTTTTTATCTGTGTTTTTAACTTTTTTTTTTTAAGAATACATAACAAAGTACAATTGGTATTGATTTTAGAAAAAAAAAAAAAAAAAGGAAAAAGAAAGAAAGAAAGATTAAGGTAGTGTAAAAATAAAGTAAAAAAAAATAAAAAAAAATTTGTTAAATTAAAAGGTTTTGGACTAGATTGGTTGGATTTACAAAGGTTATAGCTAAATTGGTCAAATTAAAAGGTGTGGACTAAATTGGTCGGAAGTGAAAAGGTGAAGCACCATATTGGTACTTCAGCCTTATTTCCAAAACTTATTTTTTTCTTGAGCTGATCATCTGTATCCAAATTGGAACAAATGAAAACAAACCAAGTATAACATAAATGAGCCACTCTAGCCATTCTAAATCTCTAATCCCAGTCTAGTCACTAGGATGAAATTGGAACTTATTTGTCTCACCTTGTTCAGTATAATCACAAACATGTACTGCTCAATTTACCTATTGACAATATTAGTAATGATGCCATGCAATTTGTAATTCTCTTGGGTGCCTTATATAAAAAATGAAAGAAATTAGATATATTTATTGTTGGTTGGCTGTTTGCTCATTTATACTCTGTCACTTAATATATCATTGTTCCTTTTCTTGCTTATTCATATTGGATCATAAAATAGATGCGTTGCTAACTTGCTATCCTTTATTTTAGAATAATTGCTGATGAAGTGAAGATTGTAGAAGGAGATCTATCAAAATCCATGCTGGAAAACTATGCATGCTATTTAATAACATATAATCTATTTTGATTCTTTTCCCTGCGAAAAGATTTTTCACAAATGTTTTTAACAAATAACCTTGTTGAAGTAATGTACCAAAATATTAACTTTTGGGCTTGGGCTTAATCAAAGCCCATTAGGTTAATATATATATATATATGTGTATTCCATCAGAGCCGAGTAGACTTGGGGATTAATTTATTTTGTTATCATCAGCGGCAGCAGTAAGTTGCAGAAGAACTTCCAGCGCACAACTCCAGCAGCAACTGCGGCAACAACACCCCAGCGCCAATAACACTCCAGCAACAGTTTTGAGGTAACAAAGGCAATCAAGAGGAGATCCATTTAATAAACCCATTAAAGAATATTATTCTCTCAATCTATTTGGTAACAGATTTATAGTTACTGTTTTTCTTTAATTTATCTGTTGTTGCTAAACTGGCAAGACAGATTTATTTATTTATTGTTTTTGTGAGAGAGATTAATTTGGGTGTAATTGGGTATTTGGATATTTGAGTGATTTGGCCAATTAACTGTTGGCAAATCTTATTGTACTCCTCTTTGACAAGTATAGTGGAATATTTCGGTGCCGGCCTCAGCAGTGGATTAGGTAGTCGCATTGACTACCGAACCACTTAAATCTTTGTGTCCTTTGTGTTGATTATTTTTCTTTATATTTTGTGGGTGCTCGTTATTATTATTTTATCGCTTCCGCATTATTATCTGATCTTGGGTACAACAAGTGGTATCAGAGCTTGGTTAAAGATGACGAGCACAGAGTCATCCACAAAGGTTGAAAGATTTAATGGAGATAATGATTTCTCGCTATGGCAAATGCGTATGAAAGATGTTTTGATTCAACAGGGAGTTGCAAAGCCATTACAAGGCAAAGATAAAAAGCCCGCTGATATGAAAGATGAAGTATGGGATGAGCTTGATCAAAAGGCAGCAAGTGCAATTCGTCAGGGACTCTCAGATGAGGTAGTTCATAATGTTTTTGATCAGAAAACTGCTTACGATTTATGGAAAACTTTAGAGCAGCTTTATATGGCCAAAAATATGACAAATAAATTATTTTTGAAGAAAGAGTTGTACACTCTTCGTATGTCTGAGAATACAAACTTGTTGACACACATGAATACCTTTAATAGGTTAATTTCTGAACTTGCTCAGTTAGGGGTAACATTTGATGATGAAGATAAAAGTATGTTGTTATTATGTTCTCTACCATTATCTTATGATCATTTGATTACCACCTTATTATATGGAAAAGAGACCATTGTTTTCAAGAGTGTGAAAGAAGCTTTGTTGTCTTACCACAAGAAGAAGAAAGTTGATGGTGAGCAATCACAAGCAGATGGTCTCGTAGTTACTAAGAAAGATAGTAACAATCACAGCTACAGGCGTGGAAGAAGCAAGTCTAAAGACAGAAATTATGATAAAGGTAGAGGAAGATCAAGCTCAAGACCTAGACAGTTTAATAGAGACATGGAGTGTCATTATTGTCACAAAAAAGGTCACATTCGAAAATATTGCAGAATTTTAGCCAAGGAATTGGAGGATAGAAAGAACCAGACACAACCCACTAATTCAGCTAGTGTTGCAGAGGATAAAAGTGAAGACAAAGATGATGATTTGTTATCTGTCTCATCAGGTATTGATTCCTTTGCCAATTCTTGGATTCTTGATTCCGGTTGTTCCTATCATATGTGCCCACATAGAAATTGGTTTGATACTTATACTCCTAAGAGTGGTAATTGTGTGTATATGGGCAACAATGCAAAATGTGAAGTTGTTGGAATAGGAACCATAAAGGTTAGGATGTTTGATGGTGTTGTGAGAACCTTAACAGGTGTAAGACATATCCCTGACCTGAAAAAGAATCTGGTTTCTCTTGGTGGGTTAGATGAGATGGGCTATTCGTATTCTGCAAAAGATGGAGTGCTCAAGGTGTCTAAAGGAGCTTTAATAGTAATTAAGGGTAAGAAATTTGGCAATCTCTACAAGATGATTGGAAATACTGTTGTAGGTGGAGCTGCTTTAATTTCTGAAGATCCCACTTTTGATGATACTATGCTTTGGCATATGAGGCTTGGACACTTGGGTGAGAAGAATATGTTGGAACTCCATAAGAGGAACTTGCTGAAAGGTGTGAAGACCTGCAAGCTCGATTTCTGTGAACATTGTATTTATGGTAAGCAGAAAAGAGTTAGCTTTAAGACAGCAACTCATTCTTGTTCTGGTATTTTGGACTATGTCCATTCTGATGTTTGGGGACCCGTGACTATTGCTTCTCAAAGTGGAGCTTACTATTATGTTACTTTCATCGATGACTACTCCAGAAAAGTTTGGGTCTATTTTATGAGAAGTAAAACTCAGGTATTTGATATCTTTAAGGAATGGAAGGCAGAGGTAGAGAACCAGTCCGGCAGAAAGATAAAGATTTTGAGAACTGATAACGGTACAGAGTACAAGCACAAGGCATTCAGAGAGTTCTGCAAACAAGCTGGTATTATTCGACATTATACAGTGAGGAAGACTCCTCAGCAAAATGGAGTTGCTGAGAGGATGAACAGAACCATTGCAGAGAGAGCAAGGTGTATGAGATTGCAAGCAGGTTTGCCAAAGAATTTTTGGGCAGAGACTGTGAGCACTGTTGTTTTCCTTATTAATCGAAGTCCTCATTCTTCCATCGATTTCAAAATTCCTGAAGAGGTATGGTACTCTAAACCTGTTGATTATTCTATACTAAAAGTTTTTGGTTGTCCTGCTTTTGTTCATATACAGAGCGATGAGAGATCAAAGTTAGATGCCAGATCCAAGAAGTGCATTTTTCTTGGCTACCAGAAAGGTGTCAAAGGTTACAGGTTGTTTGATCCAGAAGCTAAGAAGTTGGTTATTAGCAGAGATGTGATTTTTGACGAGAAGTCTATGCTGAAAAGTGTGACGGTAGAGCCTATGTCAGAAAGTTCTGATGAAAAGGATAAAGCTCCAAAGAAGGTGGAGTTTGCATTTAAAAACTCACAGGACAAGGTTTATCAACCGGTCATTAGAGATGTTCAGCAACAACCACAGGTCCAGGATCAAGAGCAACCACAGGCTCAAGATGAAGAGCAGCAATCAGACCAATATAGTATTGCTACTCATAGAGAGCCACGCATTCGTAGGGCACCACAGAGACTTGGGTTTGAAGACGACACAGTTTCATTTGCTTTGTTCACTGGTAGTGATGACCCTAATTCTTTCCAAGATGCTATGAGAAGAAAAGACAGTGAGAATTGGAAGGCTTCAATGAATGAAGAAATGAAGTCATTACACAAGAACAAGACTTGGGAGTTGGTTCCACTGCCTAAGGGAAAGAAAGCTATTGGTTGCAAATGGGTTTATCGAATAAAAGAACTGAAGCAGTATAAGAGTCGATTGGTAGCAAAAGGATACTCACAGAAAGAAGGAGTTGATTATAATGAGATATTTTCACCTGTTGTGAAGCACACTTCCATTAGAGTTGTTCTTGCCATGGTCAATTTGTATGACCTGGAATTAGAGCAGTTAGATGTCAAAACTGCCTTTCTTCATGGAGATTTGGATGAAGAGATTTACATGCAAGAGCCAGAGGGGTTCATTGAATCCAGTAAAGAAGACTATGTCTGCAGACTGCAGAAGTCATTGTATGGGCTGAAGCAATCACCTCGCCAATGGTATAAACGGTTTGATTCCTTCATTGTTTCTCATGGTTATTGTCGATGTGAGTATGATTGTTGTGTTTACTTTAAGATCTGTGATGACAGAACATTGGTATTGCTTACTTTATATGTTGATGATATGTTAATTGCCGCTCAAAGTAAGGAAAAGATCAATGATTTAAAGAATTTGCTTAAAAGCGAATTTGAGATGAAGGATCTTGGTGTTGCCAGAAAGATCCTTGGAATTGAGATCAATCGTGACAGGAAAGCTGGAAAACTTTGGTTGTCCCAAAAAGGTTACATGGAAAAGATCCTGCATAAGTTTAGCATGATGAATGCTAAGCCTGTGAGCACACCCCTTGCAGCACATTTCAGATTGTCCACGAGTTTATGTCCTAGTATAGAGGATGAGGTAGAGTACATGGCTCAGGTGCCTTATGCCAGTGCAGTTGGATGTCTAATGTATTTGATGATTTGCACTAGACCTGATATTTCTCAAGCAGTAAGTGTTGTGAGTAGATACATGGCAAATCCAGGTAAAGAGCATTGGAATGCTGTTAAATGGATTTTCAGATATTTGGCAGGCACACGTGATTGTGGCATCATGTTTGATAAAAATGGTGCTTCTAATGTTGCCATGGGTTATGTGGATTCTGACTATGCTGGTGATCTTGATACCAGAAGGTCGATGACAGGTTATGTCTTTACTTTTGGTGGTGGCTGTATAAGTTGGAAGTCAAATTTGCAGGATACAGTTGCATTGTCTACGACAGAGGCCGAATATATGGCTATGACTGAGGCAGCAAAAGAAGGCATATGGCTTATGGGTTTGCTGGAACAACTTGGTTTCAAACAAGAGAGTGTACCTCTTCTATGTGACAGTCAGAGTGCTATTCATTTAGCTAAGAATCAAGTTTTTCATGCGAGGACTAAACACATTAGTGTGAGGTATCACAAGATTAGAGAATGGATGAACCAAGGGTTGATCAAGCTATCAAAAGTTCATACAAAAGAGAATGCAGCTGATATGTTGACAAAGTCAGTGCCAAGAGATAAGTTTGAGCATTGCTTGGACTTGATCTATATTAGTTCTTGTTGAGAACCTTGAAGAGGGTGGAGCATTCCTACCCATAAATAGAATGCTGTTTTTGGTACCTATTGAGAGGTACCTTGAGATGATGATATTGGAGGCTCGATGTTTGAAGACTTGGTACGCGTTTTTGGTCCAAGGTGGAGATTGTTGAAGTAATGTACCAAAATATTAACTTTTGGGCTTGGGCTTAATCAAAGCCCATTAGGTTAATATATATATATATATATGTGTGTATTCCATCATAGCCGAGTAGACTTGGGGATTAATTTATTTTGTTATCATCAGCGGCAGCAGTAAGTTGCAGAAGAACTTCCAGCGCACAACTCCAGCAGCAACTGCGGCAACAACACCCCAGCGCCAATAACACTCCAGCAACAGTTTTGAGGTAGCAAAGGCAATCAAGAGGAGATCCATTTAATAAACCCATTAAAGAATATTATTCTCTCAATCTATTTGGTAACAGATTTATAGTTACTGTTTTTCTTTAATTTATCTGTTGTTGCTAAACTGGCAAGACAGATTTATTTATTTATTGTTTTTGTGAGAGAGATTAATTTGGGTGTAATTGGGTATTTGGATATTTGAGTGATTTGGCCAATTAACTGTTGGCAAATCTTATTGTACTCCTCTTTGACAAGTATAGTGGAATATTTCGGTGCCGGCCTCAGCAGTGGATTAGGTAGTCGCATTGACTACCGAACCACTTAAATCTTTGTGTCCTTTGTGTTGATTATTTTTCTTTATATTTTGTGGGTGCTCGTTATTATTATTTTATCGCTTCCGCATTATTATCTGATCTTGGGTACAACAAACCTAGATTGCTCAACCACTTTAGTTCAATGGTGTAGATTATTTCTTATCTTTCAGTATCAAAATTAATCTCCACGACCAAACATACTCTTATCTACCATGTAAAACCTTATGTTTGTAACCAAACACCATCAAAACTCTTCTCCTCCTCCTTCATCTCCATGTAAATTTTCCAAGTTGCAATGCAATCACAAACAAATGAATTGGCGATGTACAAAAATGCAAATGTCAAAGCTAAGCGACACCATATTGATAAACCATTTGAGTATAGAATCTAATAATGACTTGACTTGTTCAATGTTATTCTTATGTTTGAAACAAGTAAACTTTTATATTCAGAACTAAATCAATAAAGGATTTTAATCATAAAAAATATTGGAATATTCGTTTAGGGATTAAAGGAATCTGATATGAGATTGCAATGTCAATATTTGCATACGTGATGCAAATGGGGTGCAGAAATACAGATTGTGATGTTGAAAATTTCTATGGGCAGATGACAACAAGAGAAGGAAAAGGATAAAAAACGAAGTACAGATTGGTTGGCCTTCAGACATGTGATGCTTGCAGAGTAGTTATTGTGCATTAGTTTTTGGATAAAAAATTAAAACTGAGATTTATTAAAATATTGTATTTATTCAATATACTTGGCTTAGAAGCTTTTTGAAAATGCTCTCAAAAAGAGATGGGAATGAAGATGAGTTTAAATGGTGTTTGGTTAATAGGTTTTTAGCTAGATACGGATTTATATTTATTTTTTAATATTTTATAAGACTTTTTGCGGTGATTAAATTTTACACTGAAAGTAAGAAAGCATCTAGACTCTTGAACTAAATTGGTAAGTGGTCTAGATTATTTGTCAAAAGCATTTCGAAAATGCTTTGCAAAGAGAATATGATCCATTTGTTTATTTATTATTATTATTTTTTTGGTAGTTTCTTCATGTTAATTGATTACAAACCTTCAATGTTCAACTTCTAGTTTTATTGTAGGATTTTGTTGCGATTCAAAATAGGTCGAAATTGGTACGTGTAACCCCGAATTATTCAGGGTTACAAGACACATTCATTCAAGTCAAACTTTGACTGTTGGTCCTCAGGAGGATTATCATCTCCTGGTGCTGAGGAAGGAAGAGGAAAAGTAGCAGGTAAAACTTTATATGAAAATATTCCAAATTTATTGCTATGCATCCATGTAATTAAATTCATATTGTTGATTCATCTGTAAAGTAGATACTTCTATATTTTTTATCATACCATTTTAATTACATGTAAATTTATTTTGAGCATGAAACCAGACACAAGTTCTTCATAGAGTTAAACCATCCAGTTTGAAATTATTAACTTGTATGTAATTATCATCTTGGGCCAGATAACACTGGCCTCTTATGCGAGTGGAGGTAATAAGGTGATGGGCTGAACCTTTGGATGCCCTGTAGGGCCTGATTGTTGGTTGCATATTAAGTGGTTCGCCTTGTCCAAGCTGGTTTGAAAGGTTGAAGGATCTTAGTCGGGTTAAGCAAGCTTCATGTCACGTCCCGCTCATCTTCTTCCGAAGAATCCAAAAGAATGGTGCTTGCAAGATCTAGACTTTTCTACAAAGCTATGGAAAGTTCTAGATGGTCTAGAGATTGCTAGAAAATGGCGGAAGACTCTAGAACATTATAGAAGACTCTAGAATGTTCTAGAGTACACTAGAAAGTTCTAGAAGGACCTAGAAGGTGCTAGAAGGTTCTGGAAGATTCTAGAAGACACTAGAAGATTCTAGAAGCTACATGAAGAATGTAGAAGGTCCTAGAACATTCTAGAACCTTGATGAAGAAACTAGACAATCCTAGAGTATTCTAGAGTTGGTTAGAAGGTTCTAGAACAATGTACATACTCTTGTATATTCTAGAAAAGGTAGGATCTAGAATAGAGTAGAAGAAACCAAGGCTTAGAGCCACCATTATAAATAGGCCCATTGGCCTTCATTTGTATACAATCCATACAATCCACCCAATCCAACAATCTAGACACATAAGAGAATCTTGGGAAGTTGTAAGAAAACCTTTCTAACAGCAATACAAAGCATTCTTTCCCAAACTCTAAGTGTTCTCTCTTTGTTCTTGTGCTCCAAGCACTCATAGTCCCTAAACCTCTCTTTAGAGAGTTCGGAAGGCTTACTTAGTACGACGGACTGTGCTAAGTGCCGCACGATTGCTAGCTAAAGTCTAGGGTCGTGACAGTTGGTATCAGAGCCAAGTTCGATACTTGCTCTCGTTGGCTTATTGTCGGAAACCGAGTGAAGAATAAAGACCATGGCTACTTCAAGCAACCCAAGTGTTGAAGGTCGCATCACTGAGGAGCGTGGTCGTGAGGAAACTCGGAAGACCCAATCCAAGGAGTCTCGAGCCAAGTCGAAAGACTTGCTATCTAGCATGGAAGCACGTGTCAGGAACGTGCAAGGCAACCTCGATGTGTTGGCCGAAAGAGTGGAATCCCTAGAGGAACGCTGCCAAGACTTGGAATCGGAGGATGCAGCTATCCATGATGGGGTGAAAGTGTCCCTCAACACGCTAGATGGCGACCTAAGGCAAGAGATTGATGGGGTCAAGACCGAATTAGCCAAGGTACGTGACTTTGTTCAAAGAGAAATTAACACTCTTGCACTTAGAGTCGAGGAAATGTTGGGTGACTTAACCTTGTGCAAGCGGGCTATGGCATCGGGTGTGACAACCACCACCGTTGTGGAAGCAAGGAAGGTGGACGTCCCGAAACCAAAAACCTTCAATGGCACAAGGAATGCCAGGGAAGTCGAAAACTTCCTATGGGGTCTCGAACAATATTTCGAGGCAACCGGCATCACGGACCATGCCGGGATGATCCGCACTGCAGCAATGTACTTAACTGATACTGCCATGCTGTGGTGGAGGCGGAGACATGGAGACGTGCAACGTGGGCTTTGCACGATGAACTCCTTTGATGATTTCAAGCGGGAGTTCAAGAACCAATTCTTCCCCGTTAATGCAGAAGAAGAAGCAAGGGGTCGACTCCGTCGACTCAAGCAAACAAGCAGTGTGAAGGACTACGTAAAGGACTTCACAACCTTACTGCTCGAGGTCCCTGACACATCCGACAAGGATGCCTTGTTCCTATTCATGGACGGACTTCAATCTTGGGCAAAGATCGAACTCAAGCGCCGTGGTGTCCAAGACTTGTCCTCAGCCATTGCGGTTGCCGAAAGCCTCATAGACTTCTCCTCCAACAAGGAAGGCTCAAAAGGTAAAGACAAGAGACCTGGCGGATGGAAAAGTGGGGGAGATTATTCCAAAGGTCAGGGCCACCACTGGAACAACAACCAAAAGACGCCTTACAAGTCGCAAGACAAAAGCAAGGCAAAGGAGGATCGTGAAACTCCTAAACCACGATCACCATGTTTCATATGCGATGGACCTCATTGGGTGCGGGATTGCCCAAAGAGGAAGGCATTGTCTGCTCTCG
Source organism: Elaeagnus macrophylla (assembly GCA_029378325.1). NCBI lineage: Eukaryota > Viridiplantae > Streptophyta > Magnoliopsida > Rosales > Elaeagnaceae > Elaeagnus > Elaeagnus macrophylla. The sequence goes on along the minus strand of CM055648.1, from coordinate 24,986,229 downwards.
TTATCTCCAAGCATGACCAAGAAGGAAGTAAGGATGACGAAGGAGCACAAATGGGTTCGTTGCAGTTACTCACCGCATTGCATACAAAGCCAGAATCCTCTGCCAAGGGATTGTTGTTCGTGAATGCTACGATCAACGGGAAATCAACCAAAGCCTTGGTTGACACAGGTGCGTCTCATAACTTTGTCTCTATAGACGAGGCTAAGAGACTTGGTTTGAACTTTGTTAGTGGAGGTGGCTTCTTGAAGGCGGTTAACTCAACGGCACGTCCTCTCCTGGGCGTTGCTCGTAGTGTCAAGGCTAGTCTCGGCACGTGGACTGGCCAAGTGGATTTCTCGGTAGCACCTATGGATGACTTCTCAGTCGTGCTCGGCATGGAATTTTTGGACCAAGTAAGAGCTTGCCTTGTCCCTTCTTCAAATTCCATGTGCATAATGGATGGTGCAAAGGCTTGTATGGTCCCGACTGAAAGGGCTACCAAATCTAAGTCCCAAATGCTCTCAGCCCTTCAGTTCAAGAAAGGGTTGAAGAGGGAGGAAGAGAGCTATTTGGCCATTCTAAAGGAGTACGATGACGAAGGGATGGTGTCCCAACCGAATGTCCCGACAGAAGTACAAAATGTCCTGGATGAATTCCAAGACGTCATGCCAGAAGCATTGCCCAAGTGCTTGCCGCCAAGAAGGGAAGTTGACCATGCGATCGAGTTGGAACCAGGCACGAGACCACCTGCAATGAATCCCTACTTGAATAAGGCAACCAAAAGGATGAAGAAATGGGCTGACAAGAAAAGGAGGATGGTAGAGTTTCAAGAAGGTGACATGGTCCTGGTCAAATTGTTGCCTCAACAATTCAAGACCTTGCGGAAAGTTCACAAGGGCTTGGTGCGGAAGTACGAAGGACCATTCCCCGTCCTTAAGCGAGTAGGTAAAGTGTCCTATAAGCTTCAACTTCCTCCTAAGCTTAAAATATACCCAGTCTTTCATGTAAGCATGTTAAAGCCTTATCATGGAGATGAGGAAGATGCGAGTCGAGGAGAATCAAAAAGGGTACCTACTACGGTAGTAACCTCCTTTGACAAAAAGGTGGATTCCATTATGGCAGATCGCTTGATTCAGCGAAGGGGCGTACCAAGTTATCGAGAATACTTGGTGAAGTGGAAAAATTCCCCGGACATAGAAGCAAGCTGGGAGCCGGAAGACTCCTTGTGGCAATTCAAAGACCACATCAAGAGGTTTAAACTCGACAGCGCGACGAGGGCGTCGCGAGCTTGAGTGGGGGAGGGTGTCACGTCCCGCTCATCTTCTTCCGAAGAATCCAAAAGGATGGTGCTTGCAAGATCTAGACTTTTCTACAAAGCTATGGAAAGTTCTAGATGGTCTAGAGATTGCTAGAAAATGGCGGAAGACTCTAGAACATTATAGAAGACTCTAGAATGTTCTAGAGTACACTAGAAAGTTCTAGAAGGACCTAGAAGGTGCTAGAAGGTTCTGGAAGATTCTAGAAGACACTAGAAGATTCTAGAAGCTACATGAAGAATGTAGAAGGTCCTAGAACATTCTAGAACCTTGATGAAGAAACTAGACAATCCTAGAGTATTCTAGAGTTGGCTAGAAGGTTCTAGAACAATGTACATACTCTTGTATATTCTAGAAAAGGTAGGATCTAGAATAGAGTAGAAGAAACCAAGGCTTAGAGCCACCATTATAAATAGGCCCATTGGCCTTCATTTGTATACAATCCATACAATCCATACAATCCACCCAATCCAACAATCTAGACACATAAGAGAATCTTGGGAAGTTGTAAGAAAACCTTTCTAACAGCAATACAAAGCATTCTTTCCCAAACTCTAAGTGTTCTCTCTTTGTTCTTGTGCTCCAAGCACTCATAGTCCCTAAACCTCTCTTTAGAGAGTTCGGAAGGCTTACTTAGTACGACGGACTGTGCTAAGTGCCGCACGATTGCTAGCTAAAGTCTAGGGTCGTGACATTCAGCTCTAGAGCTCTGGGCAGATAACGGACAAAGGCTTCCTTGTTCCTGTCCATAGTGCAGAACCCTTCTAACCAGCACTTTTTTTTTTATAAAAATATTGTTCAAACAAGTAAATTAATGCTAACTCATCTAACTTCATAAGAAACCGAACATATGGTTTTACAGGCACACACATATAAATATAATGCTCAGCTATTGGTATTATTGAATTAGTCTATGGATAGAAAGGCATCCATCCCCGCAGACAAAATAAAACCACTTTGTTCTCCCTTACAATAGAGATTATCTTTCACACTTTTTCTCATTTTCTATTTTCTCTTTTAGCTTCTCTCTTCCCCCTTATGCATATGTAGTGGCTCCTCTCGTCTTTCTCTTTCCCATAACTATTTTAACTCATTCTTTAATTTTCATGTTTTAGAAAATAAAACTAAATTATAAATGTTTTCTAGGGTGAGAATGTTTCAGGTTTTCATATCATACATAAAAACTTATGTATACACGGTTTCTAATAATACACAATGATTGTGTGATCAAACTAATACATGGATAGAAAGCCATCCATTTAAAGTATAACCACTTTCTTTTTTCTCATGATATAGGCTCTCTTCACATTCTCTTGTGTTCTGTTATATGGATGAAGTCATTCAATGAATGTGGTTCAATGTCCTAAAATTAATCATCACTCACTTTCAACTTAAGGATTATAAGCACAAAAATTTACTTCTTTTTGTGTGATCAAATCAGCAAAGAAGCAAGTCTGTTAAAACCTTGTGCTTGACTGACCACATGCTCACTCAAAGCAGCTAACTTGTTGACATCACCTTCTCACAGATCAAATGAATAAGATGAAATAATTTTATAATATGAGAACATTAATGACATTACTTAAAAGATAGGTTCCTAGGATGACAATGGATTGAATCTAATTCAGTTGTTTAAAAGATTCAATTTAATTTGATTTATTTTATTCTATGGATTAAATCAATTATTGTTTTGTGGATTATATGAATATTTATGATTTGATCTAATTTGTTGATCTTATACGTAGAACATGATCTAATAGATTAAAAAATAATCCATTTTGATTTTATTTAGAATGAATATGTAACTTATATCTGGTAGATCTTTTGCAATCCTGGATGGGGATAGTATAACCCACGTAACACGTTTATATCTCTAAATAAAGCAAGGAATTTATAAAACAAAAGGAATAACAGCTTTGGTGGAACACGGGAAACTTTACCTCTTTTTTTTTTTAGTTTTGGTATCTCAAAATGATTCATGTTGTTGCTTCACAATGAGATTTTTTTTTTTCAAAATTAGGTATTTGTTGAATTTTTAATATTTTTTTTTTTTTGTAAAATTGATTAATATATATTTTAATATCACACAAAAATATAATAAAAAATAAAAATATAAATGTAAAATATAATACGTGCTAAGTACGTAAATTTTAATATATATATATATTTGAATAACATTTAATATTTTTTAAACAAAATTAACTCTATATTTGAAGTTATTCATATTAGTTGTCATTTAAAATCTATTACCGTATTAAATAATAATTTTAAACAAGATAATGAAATAATAATCATATTTAATAAAAACTCTAATCATATTATGAATACCTTTTCAAATAAAGTTGTAAATATTATTGGAAAAAAAATAGCACCTTCAAAATTTGTAATATCAAAAATAGCACAAATTGCATTTAAATCATATATTTTACAATTAAAAAATGAGTATTACATCAAATTGAACACCTTTTAAATTAAACTGCTGCAATTTAGACCCGTTTAATGTTAAACGTCATTCAATTAGACATCGTTCAATGTTATTGGGTGCTATTTTTGTTATTATAAGTTTTAGAGGTTATTTTGGATAATTTTTCAATATTATTTTAATTTTTTAATTAATTTAAAAGCATAAAAATTATTTTCTAAATTATAGTAAATATTTTGTAGAAATAAATATATATATATATATATATTAAATTAATAAAATATTTATTTGCACTGCAAGTATTTTTAATTAATATATATATATATATATATATATATATATATATAAAGTATAATTTCGTTCACTTGAATTTTGTATTCAAATTTACTAACTTTACATTTAATTGTACAATTTTAAATATAAATAGGAATAAAAGTAAATATATAAAAAGAAATTGAATTCTTATTTAAAAAGTTTGTATATAAGATAATTTTCAAAAAAAAATTAATAATATATTATTATAATTTTCGTGCATGGTGGAGATTCTAAAGAAAGATAGAAAGAAAAGAATTGAGATTTTTTTTTTTTTTTTAAAACAACTCATGGTAGGATTCGAATTTAGGTTCTTAGTGAAAAAAAGGGGAGCCTTATCACTAAACCACCGAAGATTCCCGAAGAAAAGAATTGAGATTACTTGCAAAAGCAAAAGCAAAAGTGAACCCAAGTATTGTAAACTGTAAAGTAACGAAGACTCATCGATTAAAAAGAAAGAAAGGAAAAAAAAAAAAAAAGTAATGAAGACTCGTATGTTGTTTCATTTGCTTTTGGATTATGTTATTTTCAATGAAAAAAAAAATATTAATATCAAAGTAAATTTTATAATTCAAAAAAATTAGAGTGTTATTTTATTAAGTTATATTTTAAATTTACTCTCACAATAACAATTACGTCGCTTTTTTCCTTTAGCGCTCCGCAATGAAATAAGAAATTGAGCGATATTCAGAAAGATTATTTATATAATAATAAAAATATATAATTTTTTTAAAACATAAAACCTAATACCCTTTAAAATTTATAATAATAAAAATAATACTTTTTATTTTCAAATAATATATTTAATAAAAATATATAATTTTTTTAAAAAATAAAACCTAATACCCTTTAAAATTTATAATAATAAAAATAATACTTTTTATTTTCAAATAATATATTTTTACAATTAAAAAATAATTATTACATCATTTTTTTTAAGATATCCATCAAATTGAACGTTGTTTAAATTAAATTGTAAAAATTTAGACCCATTTAATATTAAACGTTCAATATAATACGTTTAATATTATTGGAGTGCTATTTTTATTATTATAAGTTTTAGGGATATTAGTTTTGATAATTTTTTAAATTTTTATTATATTGATTTATAGCTAATTACACATTAATTTTATTTTTGTTAATAAATTTGTAATTAATAAAAAATAATTACGGAGAATAACAAAACTAACACCTCTCAAAATTTCTAATAACAAAACTAGCACCCCTTGTGTTCAAATTTATATTTTCACAATTAAAAAAATGACTAATTTGTCATTTTTCTTTGAACATCCATCCAATTAGAATTGAACGACAATAATTTAAACTCGTTTAATATTGAACGTTCAATATTTTACATTCAAATTAAATATTAAACGTTCAATATTATTAAGGTATTAATTTTATTACTATAAATTTTAAGGGTGCTATTTTTGATAATTTTTCAAATAATTATGATAATAATAATTTTTATTGTAATAATACTATCAGCTCTACATTGCATTTGAGACCAGGAGTGTATAAAAATTTTCCAAATCAACTCAAATAATTCCAAAACTCAATCATTTCAATTTTAAAAGATTAATATAGGTAGGGGTGTCAAACGGACCGGCACGGGGCACGGCACGGTACAGCCCATGGCCCTCGGCCCTTAATGGGCTGGGCCGGGCCGGCATGGCACGACACGCAAAATTTTATTATTTTAAAAATTAATTATAAAAAGGTACCAATAAATAAATAATTTTTTTTACATTTAAATAAAATTGGACATAATCTAATGAATATCTATAAAATAAGAGGTTAAGAGTTCGACTCTTACTTTTAATTTTTTAAAGCATTATTAATAATTTTTAACTAAATAATTAAATAAATATATAAAAAAAATGAAATAAAGGGGTCACGGGCCATGCCGGACCGTTAAGAACAGTCCAACGGGCCGGGCACGGCACGGCCCATATAAGGGCCAAGGGCCGGCACGGCACGCTAATTAACGGGCCAAGGGCCGGCACGACAAGTTAATTTGATGGGCCGGGCCGTACCGTGCCGGGCCGGCCCGTCCTTTTTGACACCTCTAAATATAAGGGTCATTATTTACTATACAATTTTTTATACTATGATATATTGAGGATTGAGATTTATAAGAAATAGGATAGAGAAAATTATTCTCCAAAATCTCAACCATTGATAACTTGTGATAAAATTGTGTAGTAAATTATGTCTTTTGATCCTATCCTTATATATGCATGAATGTGATAAGATTAGTTTCTAAGAGTTAATATTTGTAAGGTTTATTTGTATTGACAATTTTCGTGGACAAAATGTTTAATTGTAATCTAGCATAAGTATTCACCATTCAATCAAATGATACATGATAATGGAGTCACCAAGCTTGCAATGCTCATATGAAAGGTAAAATATTCTCTCATGCATATATCCTCACACAATTAAGTACTACACTTAGTATGAATAGAATTGTGGTGAAAGTAGAATCCTTATATGAGTAGAATTGTTGAGAAAGTAGAATCCTTATGCGAATAGAATTGTTGTGAAAGTAGAGTCCTTGTTTGAGTAGAATTATTGAGAAACCAGAATCCTAGTATGAGTAGAAGTGTTGAGAAAGTAGAATCCTTGTGTGAATAAAAGTGTTGTGAAAGTAGAGTCCTTGTTTGAGTAGAATTGTTATGAAGGCAAAATCCTAGTTTGAATAGAATTCTTGTGAAAGCAAAATCCTGATATGAGTAGAATTGTTTTAAAAGTGGAATCCTTGTATGAGTAGAATTCTTGTGATAACTAAATCCTGATATGAGCAGAGTTGTACTCTATTACTAATCCTCTTTCAAGTCAAATTGGACTCTATATAAGTGATGCTTGTTTGTGCAAAATATCAACCCACACCGAAATAATATTTTCTACATCTGTTGAAGCTTTTAACGAAAAATCTTATTCTCTTCATCTTTAAGCTTAGACACTTTCTTATTTTAATTGTTCAAACATACTGTGTGATTATGTTTGAATAATTCATATGCCTAATTATTTTTCATGATATTTAGATTTGCATGATCGTTCTAGAGTTTACTAGCTGATTTATTTTTTACATCGTATGCTGTTGAATCTGCTAGTTAGGATTTTTCATTATTGAATCTGCTCTAGGACAAACTTTGCACTTGTGCTATTTGTGCTAACGTTTCAGGTGACGTGTTCGATATTTCGTGTGACTCGAAATTACCGAAGTTGACAGGTTCGATTGATCTTGTGTGACTCAAGTAGATCAGAACGTTGGTCCGGATCCAGACATCTAGCTATTGGAGGCTGTGAAAGGAGCGACGGCTCGTAAGTAAATTACAGAAAGGGGGATCTATCTGTGAAGGGTAGTTCTAGGACCTATGGTTGTAATTGAACATTGATTTTCATAGTGGATAGTTAGGTGGTCCGGTGGACCGGTGGTTTTCCTCTTAGGTCATTGGAGTGGCCTAGGTTGTTTTCACCTAAAAATATCGTGTGTTGTTTTTTATTCTGCATTTATCTTTACACGCGATTGTATGTCTGGCCGTTGTGATTAGGTTACATATTTAATATTTGTTAAAATTGAAAATAACCTATTCACCCCCTCTAGGCTTATTTGATCCGTGATTAAAAACTTTTAATATTTAGGGCAATAAATTTACCCTATTTTCTCTTTCCTAATTCTTAACCTTTTAATATCAAACGTCAAAACTTGATGGTGTAAAATTACGTAATAAATAAATGATAGTGATATTTGTTTATTTATTTGATAGCTTCCATTCATTATGTAATTTTTTGCACCTTCACATTAAATCGCTTGAAATTTAGAGAAGATAGGAGATAGAAAACTATTTCCTTAAAACTAAATGTAAAAATTCTATAATAAATTGAATCATAAGATCATATCCTCTATATATAATTTTATTTTTCATTATTCATTCCCTTTTCATTCAAATCTAAATTTAAATTCCTACCTATCATGTTAATCATATAAAGTGCTAGAGTTTTTATTTTATTTTTTTCCTTCTAATGGTATGTATAATATGGATAAAGCCATAAAGGTATTCAAAATAAATTTCCTACCTATCATGTTAATCATATAAAGTGCTAGAGTTTTTATTTTATTTTTTTCCTTCTAATGGTATGTATAATATGGATAAAGCCATAAAGGTATTCAAAATAAATTTCCTACCTATCATGTTAATCATATAAAGTGCTAGAGTTTTTATTTTATTTTTTTCCTTCTAATGGTATGTATAATATGGATAAAGCCATAAAGGTATTCAAAATTATTTTGAAGGAACACAAATTTATATAGCACAATCTTAAAAAAATAAAAATAAAAAGTTAATAAATAGATCAATTTAAATTAAACTAACACAAAAAATTTAGTTCAATTTGAATTAATTTTACACAATTTAATTTGATTTATATTTTTTAAAAAATAACTAAATTATGTTGGCTTGAGTTTTAGTTCCTAGACTAACCGATTAAATTTTGTAGACCGATAGGAAACCACTATGTCTGCTATTTTCAAATAAAATCAAACTTTTTATTTTAAGAAATAAAAAGTAGAGGAATCAATTTAGATGAGATGCATATTTATTTATGGTATACTTTATTAATTTTAATAACTCATTTTATTTTATTTCACTTATTTTTATGAGTTAGGATGATAATAGTGATATTAGTTAGATATTTCACTGTTTTCAAATAGGTTATAATAAAACAAGTAAAAACACAAAAATATTGAGAGATATAAAACATTACTATTTATAATATTAATTAAGTTTAATAAAAGTATGATAAAACATTATTTTTAAAATGAGACATGATTATAATCTAGAGAAATTATTCATTGTTCTTAAAGTAAGTGATGATGTGATATTATAAATTAATGAAATTTAAAATTAGTGCAAATAATTTTTTAAAAAACACAAATATTCAATAATTAATAGAAAGAAAAACTTTGGTAAGGGATAATGAATATTGCCTCCTATAATCTACATGAAATAAGATTATGTTATAATCTAAATTACACAAAGCGAGCAATGTATAGAAGATGTTAATAGACAAATAAATCTATGTAAATGCCTTATTAAATCAGCAAGACATTGACACCAATGGTTTAATCATCATTGTGATGATCTATTCCAAACCCAAGAACACCAGCCTTCTTTGTTTGCATCGATCAAAGAAATTTGTATTACAAGTCTATTTAGAATACACTATTTTTGTTCAATCCTTCTTTCACCAAGAATATGAACTCAGTTTTCTTCTTACTCTTCTCTACAAGCTTTTGATCTCTACATATGTATTTTTAGCACACACCTTTTGTCTAACCAACCCAATATCTCTACCACTAACTCCCTCAATAACTAGCATGCCACTTGTCTTCTTAGTGAGAATATTTGATTGCCTTTTGGTGGAACAATTAACTCCTCCCCAAAACACAAGATTAAATCTTGTGCCTATCATCATGCTGCCCACTTACTAGTGTGCTTGACTCACCACATGCTCACTCAAAGCTAACTTGTTGACATCAATTTCTCACAAATCAAATGAATAAGATGAAATAATTTTATAATATGAGAACATTAAAGACATTACTTGAAAGATAGGTTTCTAGGATGACAATGGTTTGAATCTGATATGTTGTTTAAAAGATCCAATTTAATTTGATTTATTTTGTTCCATGGATTAAATCAATTATTGTTCTGTGAATTATATGAATATTTATGATTGATCTAATTTATTGATCTTATACGCAAAACATGATCTAATACGATTAAAAAATAATCCATTTTGATTTTATTTAGAATGAATATGGAACTTGTATCTGGTAGATCTTTTGCAATCCTGGATGGGGATAGTATAACCCACGTAACACGTTTATATCTCTAAAAAGAAAGTAGGTGGGTTCTAGACTTCTAGTGCGTCCGTAAACCAGATCAAGCAAGGAATTGATAAAACAAAAGGAATAACAGCTTTGGTGGGACACGGGTGACTTTACCTCTTTTTTGGAGATAAACCACGAAGTATTCTCATCTTATTAGGATACATTAAGGTATTTTGAATAATAAAATTAAATATTAAAATATTATCAAAATTAATATGTTCAAATTATATTGCAATGATCAGAAAAGCAATTAAGTAATTTTCATTTTGTTTTATATCACTCTTTCCTTCTTCCCGAAATGTATTTTTTTAGTCACTTAAAGGGGTAAATGAGAATGAAAGAATCACTTAAATCTCTTAAAGGTGTTTTTCCCGTATAATATATATCATATGTTACTTTTGACGGAGTATAATAAATTATTGTTTATTATCGAAATACGATTAAAAAAGGTCCATATAATATTGAGATTATGGGTTCAAGCTCCATTTGAAATGAGGGAGAGCTAGAAAATTTGTTTAGGTGGGGATAGCTCGTGTATGTTTTAATTTATCAAATATTAAATATAAGTACGATCCATAAACTAGAGATAACAAAGTATGATTCAACAACATAAAACTTATTTGAAAATATTAATGGTCTAGAGTTCAAATCTTATTTATGAGAATAAGAGTTGAGTTTATAAAAATTCAAAAAATATTATATGCATGACTCGTAATTATTTAAAGTTCATTCACATTATAATCGATATTTTTAATATAGAATAAATTATTGCTATTATTTTATTCATAATTGTATATTTTATATAATATTTTAATATAATATTCAATAGTCATTTTTACGAAGAAGAATATCATTAATTAATGTTGTAATACATAAGTAAAATTTAGTATTTAATATTTAACAAGTTTTGTAAATTAAAATAATCTAAAAGAAAAATAGAATATGTATTAAAAAAAAGCAATTATATTTAGTTGTATAAGTTCTTTTTAATACGTACTTTGTATTATAAATTATGATTTTTTTAAATCAAAATAATTTAAGAAATATAATTATTATTTTTAAAAATGTAAGAAAAATAAGCAACAATTCTATATTAAAATACTAGTTTTGCTGCAAAATAAGAGAAATTACTTCCTAATCTTTGAATAGTACAAAAATAAGTTGTAGTTATTTTCTACTTGTTAATAAATTTATCTATAGAAAAAAAATGATTTCTATGTGAAATAGATGCTAATATATTATTTTTGACAAAATTTTAGACGGGATTGAAATCCGGTCTAGCCCACAACTTAGTTCTCCCACTGCGTGTATCTGTGCCTCAATGATAAAACATGAATATAAGTATGTATACTCGGCACGTTAAATTGATTGAAATTTGGAGAAATGTGAAGAAAAAAACAAGTGTGTCTAACATACATATTAAAAAATTTAAGACATTTAATATCTTAAAAGAGTCCATATAAGATACCTTCCTTGTATTGGTTTAATGGAATTTGGGATAAAGTTACTTAAAGCCGTAGTTAATTTTCTCTTGATGGGTCTATTATTTAAGACAACTGCCCTTTGCCTAATTCCCAAACTCGCAGACACAATTGCTCTATTATCTCACCCTCCTTTACCAATTCCCAAACTCATAGTTGTTGTGTGATATATTGATACAAGGCTCTTGTTCATTACTTACTTTCCTTCTTCCTTTTTTCACGTTGAATATATATATTTAAAGGTAAGAGTGAGTCATTTCCCCACCCCCCATTTCCTCAAGCTAATCTTTCTTCTTCTTCTTCTTCTTTTCAGTTACTCTTGTTTACCAACTTATTCCTTTTCTTAGCAGATTAAAAAAAAGAAGCAAAAAAAAAAAAAAAAGGTGATAGATAATTAGATTGTCTTGAAGATTCGTTCTACTTCCTGATTCAAGAAACAATCGGTACGTATTCTTAAGAGTTTCACTTATGTCATTTTTTTTTCTTACATTTACATGGATTTGCTTCTCGCTTGAATTGATAACTTAACAATTTTCTCATCTCAAATATTTAATGCATTTGGTAGGGAATGTGAAAAAGATTTTTTATTTTGTTAAAAATAAATAAATGAAATAAGTGTTTGGCTGATGTATTCTTAATATAAATTTTGTATTTTTTTAAAACACCATATTTTAAAAAATAATAATAAAATATAACTGTTCATGTTTTTTAAAAGGGAAAAAAATATTTTTTTTATCACTAAACCATTGCATATATTGCATAGTTGCAATTTTTTTTTTTTTTTCTTTTTTGGTACCATCAAACTTTTTAAGATATTACAAATAAAAAAAATTATTCATTAATTTTGGATTAACACTGGTGTGGTGATACATATCAATAAAAAATTAGTATTACAAATTCAAATTGCAAAAGAAAAAAAAAAGTTGGCCACTTTTAGCTTGCTTTATTTTTTTCATCTTTTAATAATGTCATGTTATTAGTTGCATGGGTAATTCTTCCTACATATTTACCATTATATCAATTTGTCATCAACGGTTTAAAAAGAACTTTGAGAAATTATTAAAAATAATATTTTTAAAATTTATAATAACAAAAATAGTACTATAATAATTGAACAGGAATAAAAAAATGATATAATAATTTTTTTTATTTGTGAAAATATATTATTTGATATGATTTGAATACAAATAGTATTATTTTTATTATAATAAGTTTTAAAATGGCTATTTTTAATGTTTTCAACGAAAATTTTAAGCCATCTCACAAATTTCTCATGGGTAATTAAAAAAAAAAATCCTTTTACCCAAAATTCCTTATTTCATCCTGTTTTTTTCTTCCCAAAAAGTCTTCACTCACACGTGCAGATACACCCACGAGATCCAGCCGAACAGCAGTATAACTTGAACTCCACTAACTAATTTAGGCAATATTCAGTAAAAAATTTAGGCAATATTCAATAATTTTTTTTTGCTGATTTATGATTTATGATTTATGATTTATAATTTATAAATAAATAATAAATTTTGTGACTTATGTTTTCTTATTAAAAAGAATTATTAATGTGTTCGATAATAATGTTTATTTAGTAATTTTCAAGAAAAAAATTATAAATTATTTTCAAGTTGTTTGGTAATACTTTTTTTTTTTTTTTTTCCAAATTTCTTTTTTAAAATAAAGAATATTTTTTGTTATTTTAACAAATTTTAAGTTTTAAATCATTTTCTTTCGATATATATATATATATATATATATATATATATATATATATATATATATATATATATATATATATATAAGACTTAATTTACTCTATGGTCAAAATAATATATATATATCAGATTAAAAAATCTTCTTTTAAAAAAAATTATAAATTACTCTATATTTTGATAATAGTTCTTTAAAAATATAAAAATTAAAATTAAAAATTGGTAATAAAAATACTTGATTGGAAAATTCATTTTAAAAAAATTAGAATACAAATTATTATCAAACAAATTCAACTTGGAGTTTTGTTGCTTTTGTATAAACTTAAAATAGAAAAAATGTATTTTTCCTTCTCTCAAGCTTCACAAAATTCAGATAATAATTTCTTTTTGTATGGAGAAGAAAATCATTTAATGGAAACATTTAACCTTCTTTCTCCTTCCTAGCATTTGTCTCCATCGAAGCGTGAGCACCGCTGCACCGGTGCATCTATATAAGGCCAAGAGGGTACTGACACGGTGACACCCTTTCACCTCCAAATAGCACAAATCTTAGATATTTGAGTTATATGCTGTCATGACCCCTATTTATTAAAAATCTGATATGACCCCCTCCATTTGATTTTTTTACATATTATGACAAAAATGTCCTTAATTTCATTAATCAATTGTGATGAATTTTAATTGGACACATGTCCAACTAGACTACTAAAAAATGGACAACTGTCCAACTGACCGAATTTTGACCGGCCGGCGACCCCACTCGCCGGAGCCGAGTTGGACACATGTCCAACTAGACTGCCCAGAATAACCCCTCAATTGGACGTATGTCCAACTCACCTCAACAGAGTTGGACATGTGTCCAACTGAAAACCAGAGGAGTATATTTTAGAGGACACATATGTCCACTCGCCGGAGCTCAGTTGGACGACTGTCCAACTGATGAAATTTTGACCAGCCGGCGACCCCATTGGCCAGAGCCGAGTTGGACACGTGTCCAACTAGACTGCCCAGAATAACCCCTCAGTTGGACGTATCTCCAACTCACCTCAACAGAGTTGGACATGTGTCCAACTGAAAATCAGAGGAGTATATTTTAGATGACACATATGTCCACTAGCCGGAGCTCAGTTGGACAGTCGTCCAACTGATCAAATTTTGAACGACCAACGACCCCACTCGTTGGAGCTATGTCCAACTAGACTGCCCAGAATAACCCCTCAGTTGGACGTATGTCAAACTCACCTCAACAGAGTTGGACATGTGTCCAACTGAAAAGCATGTCCAACTGAAAAGCAGAGCACCCATCTTTACTGTTAGCCTCTCTAATTTGAAAAAAAAAATTTCACAAACAGAGCACCCATCGTCATCTTCACCCTTGTCTCAAGAAAGTAGGGTGAGAAGCTAAAATTTTCTTTGAAGCTCGTAATCATATTCAATTACTGGATTAACATGTTAAAATAGAAGTGCACCTCGACTTTAGTTTATCCTTAAAGCAAATTTCTCAAACACCACAGACATCAAAATGAAACGAATAAATAAATCGCAGTTGCGAAGCAAAATTATTTTGCTGAAGTAGTAATTGGAAGTGTAAGTAGTAATGGTGAACTTGTGGTCGCCCTGGTAATCCTTGTAAAGGAGATCTAAATAAAAAAATTATTTTCCATAAAAACAATTTCAAAAGTCAGCTAAGCAACGAATAAAAAGATAAAAAATAAGAAGAAAGATGAATAAGCTAAATTAAAAAGAAATGATAATAAAAAAGTTGAAAACCTCTAGCCTTCTTGCCGATGTCGGGGTAGAGACCTGGACCTTTCCCCATGATTTTGAATTTTTTAGAGAAAATGAGAAGAGAATTCGAGAGAAGCTCACTTGTGGGACCTTAGCATTGAGGAAGACCTAGTCTGGATCTAATGTTTTTATTCGTAAAAGATGAACTTATTTAATTAAGGGTATAATAGGAATATTATTAAAATTGTAAGTGAGGGATCTAATGTAAGGAACCAAATATCCTCGAGTACCCAAGGACACCTCCCCCACATAGCTCAAAACAATTACAATATGCTCCCAATTAGAGTCCAATCATAACGATGGTCAAAAGCATTCTATCAAACCATTTTCAAAAATCTGTTTGATTTTTAAAGTCGAAAGTTATAATTCAAAACATTAGTTTTTAACATCAAAAGTTTTGAATGTCATGCATATGAACATGCTTATGCCAATACTACATAACCAATAATCAATTATGCAAACACAAAGCACATATACATACGAAAATGAGATCACGCTATCTATTTAGCCATAACGGTTACAAACAAAACATATATGTAAAAACAACCATGAAAATATTCATACACAAACAAAACAAACAATACTTAATATTACAAGTAGGGTTAGTCTTCTTACCTGATACGAGCAACCAATACTGCTAAAATTACTGACTAATTCAACTGAGTTTAGCCTAAATAAATTATAATTGTATAATTATTAGATACTCATAATGTATTAGGTATCCTTATATATATATATATATATATATATATATATATATATATATATATATATATATATATATATATATATATATATATTAATACTTAGGTCTAACTCTTGTTTTTCCAAAAGTTTCATATTTTTATTCACAAAATTATTAGTTATTTCCACTGTCAGCAGAAACTAAATAATTAATTTCAAACTTAATTTGTGTCATAAGATTACCAAATTTTTCAGAGTTTTCATAGAGGTATAGTAAAATTTTCAATAAATTTTTAGGTAAAATCGAATGCTAAACAATTACAAAAGTGATTTTTATTCGATAACTTTTAAAACTGCCAGTATAAGAAAATCAGCAATACTACTGGACTTAAAAAATTTTAGAAAAATATTGGAAAATCATATCAAATTGAAATTTTAACCGTAGTTTTATAACTTAAATATTATTATATATAAAAATTTACAAATACTTTGGAATCTGTTTTCATAGGTAAAATGGGTTTTGAAACTAGTTCAATAAATCTGCTGTAAAATATTTGAGTAACAAACATATATAAATCAAAAATTTATAACATATATATATCAGATCTAAAAATCATAAAATTTTATCAAGTAATAAATAAGACCCATATAACGTATTATAAAAATTTTCACAAATGTTTAACATTTATAACACCATAACTTATTTCAAACTTTTCGTTTTAATCTGTCAGGTTTCCTGTTTCCAGTATAAAATTTTGACTTCAAAAAAATTATATTAAATTAAATACATAGAGTTTTATAAAGGTTCCAAAGACAAAAGTTTTCTTATTGTGTATAGTTATAAAGACAAAAAATTTATCTTCAAATTGAAATCAAAACCCATATAAAACAACCCTAAAATTCGAGTAGTTCAAAAACTGACAGATTCAAAACACAAACTTCACAAATTCATAACTAATTCAATATAAATGATATTTTGACAAATAAATATTCGTTGAACTATTCAAGAAGTCTAGTTTAATATAAAAATAGTTTAAGATTTTATTGAATAGTATAAGATTTCGAAACTAATTTATTTTCAAAATTCTGCAGAAAATTTGCAAACAATTACTTTATAAAATTTCTTAGAAAATCACTAAACATTAACCATAAACCCTTAAATCATAACTGATAAAGTGATGGAGAAAAATTAACAAACGTACCTAGTTTACTTCATAAACTTCTATTCTCTTATGACTGTTGTTGTGAAAGACATATGTGAGAAGAATAGACGTATGTTTTTGTTTCTCCTTTGGTCTAGTAAAGAATTTATATATTTTGTTCTAATAAAGAGTTTATATGTGAATAAAAACCTATTCTTATTAGGATATTTTAATTATTATTGTCATATTCTTTGAATTAAATAAGAGTCCAATATACCTTAGACAACAAATTCAAACCTACTTTCTGCTTTATTTTTAAAGAGTTTATTTATACTTATAATTTTATTTTAAAATTATAATTTACTCTCAAATAACTCTTTATTTTTAATAATTAATGTTATTTAAAATTTTGAGATATTACAGAAACTATTAAATCCTACTTCTTATTATGTTTTCTGATATAAAAAAAATTACTTTTTGATCACCAACTTTATTCCGAAGCATAGAAGACCTACACTTCTTTTCAGTGATGGACTTATGTTATGGATTATACCGAACTTGATTCCATATAACTTTTTTGATGGTTTTTTTTAATTTTTAATAAATATTACTAATAATTTTTTAAAGCACAATTTATTATTTATTATCAAAATTTTATAAATAAATTTAAATTAATACACTATTTTTCAGTCTTCTCCTTTTATAATCTGCTGTACACTCCCAGAAACACAGTCCTGCAAAGCAATTAATAAAGACGACGTCCTGTCAATGCTATCTACGAGTTTTTAGATTTTTTTTTTTAACTAAAATACGAAAAGACAAAAATTTCATGTTATTATTTATTATTAGAATTGAAAGAGAAAATAGTTATTGCTAAAATCAGTGATGTTTAAATTCACAAAATAAAAAAAAAAATTATCATACATAAATTAGTATACATAATATAATTTAATTTTATTAATAATTTTTATAATAATATTTTATTTTATATTTAAAATTTATATCTAATCAATAATTAACAAATATATCAAAATAACTTTAATAAATTTAAAAAATATATTAAATATTCAAAATATTTGTACTTAAACTTACAATCAAATCAATAAATGTATGTTATGTACTCTTAAAAATTAAAACTTTTAAACTTTTGATCGACAAATATAGTATAATTATTAATTTGAGTGTCTATATAAGTATAAATTTGTATATATTTAGCACTCATCTTTTTTCATAATAGTTGACTATTATTTTCTTAGATTTGTTTAACCTTATTTAATAATCGATGAATTTTATGAAGTGTCGTCAGAACAACTTAAATAAAAAAAATTTGTTTGCTTTTTAAGTTTTTTTTGTTTGCCTTAAAGTTTATATATATTTTTTAAAGTTAGTTATAAATCTTTATATTATAAATAAATTTTTTCTTAAAATGTTTTTATAATATATATTAGTCTTCTTAGAAAAAAATTCTTGAGTGCTTAATAGGGTGTCATCTTGATGGTAGAATGATAAATGTTATTATAGGCAAATTCAACGAGGGTACTTGTTATAAAAGCAGTTTTTAACACATCATCCTTCTTGGGTTAATACTAGAGTATTATTTTTGTTGTTAAAAGTTTTAGGTGGTGTTATTTTTTCTAAAATTTTCAATTAAAACATTATTAAGG
Organism: Elaeagnus macrophylla; assembly: GCA_029378325.1. Lineage (NCBI taxonomy): Eukaryota > Viridiplantae > Streptophyta > Magnoliopsida > Rosales > Elaeagnaceae > Elaeagnus > Elaeagnus macrophylla. The sequence goes on along the minus strand of CM055648.1, from coordinate 24,967,836 downwards.
TTAAGTAGATAATTAATTTTAATTCATTTACTTTCCAAACTGTCAATAAAATTAACAACAAACTGCTGTAATTAAGTATTTTTATTAAAAATATTGGTAAATCATATTGACTTGAAATTTTTACATTTAACTTTTAAAACATACAAAGAATTGTTCTAAAAATGCTGTTCTACTTTGAAAACAAAAATATCGTTAAAAATGCATTCAAAATACGTCGTCTTTTTAGAATTTTTAGTTATAAGCAGCATAAGATTAGTTTTTTAAAATCGACCAAATTTTTTGATACAAAAAATATCGTTAAAGTAAACAAATTAGTCATACAAAAACATAAATCTGACTTCAAAAATCCATAGAAAGTTTGTTAGAATGAGTTTTTCTGCAAAATGAAATTTAAATGAATCATTTTTTGTTCTTATTCTGCACTATATATAAAAGTCTAAATCACAACTTAAATTTTTTTGGACAAAAATATCCTTAAATTTTAAAATAATGAAAATGTTTTGCCCTTCATATTTTATGTTAGTTTGGGGAAAAAAGTTAGATGAGCACGTTAAAAATAATTCGAAACTCTTTTAATTATCTTTATTAAAAAATAGTTTAATTATTTAAAAATAATTTTAGAGTTAAATTTCACATACATGTCTTACGAGTTATGACTCTCATCTTATGATAAATAATTTTATTTTATTTCATCAAAACTTAAGAGTTTTAAGAGGTTAAGGAGTTTAATTTTTAAGACCTCTTTTTTAAGAACAATTTTAATATTTACTTTATTAATAATTTTAAGACTTTTTTCTTCAAGTATTTTAAGACTAATTAGAACTTGATATAATAAAATCCTTAAACAATAGTAACTTAAAATTAAGAATGCAGTAACCTTTGACAAAAAAAAAAAGGAAAAACAACAAAAATAACACCCCTCAAAATTTGTAATAACAAAAATAGTACCCCTTGTGTTCAAACTTAGATTTTTACAATTAAAAAAAAATGATTAATATATCATTTTTTTTTAACATCCGTTCAATTGGAATTGAATAACGACGATTTTGACCCGTTCAAATGTTGAACGTTCAATATTACACGTTCAAATTGAACGTTCAATATTGTTGGGGTGCTAGTTTTGTTATTATAAGTTTTAGGGATGTTATTTTTTGTAATTTCCCAAAAAAAATATATCATAAAGGATTCAAATTAGTGAATAAAATGTTATTAAGGATTATATCTTATTACTATATATATTTGTCTATATTTCGTTTTTCACTTTAATAACAAAATTAACTTTAATTATTATTTATTTAATATTAATGATTAATCTTATTATAAAGATAAGGTGATGATCTACTTAATTTTTACAAAAATTCTTACATAATCTAAAATGTATATTTATATATTTTAATTAATTTTTAATTTTCTTTTAAAATAATTGGTTAAAAAAAACAAAAACAAAAAATAAATTTTTATTTTGGATGATTTTGTATTTAAATTTTTACTTTAATTATAAAATTATCATTACTATTTATTTACATATTTAAGAATAATGATTAAATGTTATTGTTTTTATTTTTCAAATAATAGGTTAAAAATGACACAAACAAATAAATAAGGAAAAATATTTAAAAGAAAAAAGATAATATTATAATATTTTTATTTATAGTTTAATTTCTATAATAATGGTCCTAAATAAAATAAAATACATATTTATTTTCAAAATAATGGCACTATTCAAAATTAATGGAAATTTTGACTAAAGCTTACAAATTTAATTACGAAATTTTCATTATTATTAGTTTTTTTATTTAATATAAAATATTATAAAGTTCTTATTTATTGTTTAATTTTTTTTAAAAGAAGTAATACATAACCTAAAATACAAAATATATGCTTGAATTAATTTCTTTTCTTAAAATAATAGTTAGGGAAAAAAAATTGAAAGATAAAAGATAAGAACATAAAATTTTTATTTATGATTTAATTTTTATATTAGAAGTCTTAGATTAATTAAAATACATATTTAGTTATAAATTAATGACAGTATTATAATTAAAAAAAATTGACTAAATTATTCAAATTTAATTACGAAAATTGTTAATATTATTAATTTTTTTATTCAATCATAATGATTACATTACATTATAATTTTATTACATGAACATTAATTATTTTATAATTGAAACTTATCTTTTTATATTGTAATGCAAATTTTTTCATTCTGCAGATAATTTTTACATTGTGATAATTAATGCTTTACACAATTTTTTATTTCTTTAAAGTTTGTTGCATCTCAAAAATAGTCTTGATGTTGTTGGGCCTCACAATGACTTTTTTTTCTTCTTAATTGAGTAACTAAATTTTTAGTACTTTATTTGTTAAATAAATTAATAAATATATATTTTAATATTACACAAAAATATAACAAAAATGCTAAAAATAAAAGTAAAACATAAACATGCTAAGCATGTGCATTTTACCAGTATGGATATAAATGTGTAAATTTTGTTTACTAATACAATTGGATTAAAAAAAGTTGTTGTTAATTAGAATTGAAGAAGAGTTCTTCATTATTTTAAAGAATAATATTTGTATTTCAAATTTACAAACATTTATCATATACAATGCATATAATATTAGTGTTTCATTACTTTAAAATATAGTGAATGAATTAACGTAGCTTATACAATTTAAAAAAAAATAACATAAAACTTATATTCACTATTTATTTGCTTATTTATATATAACATATATTTAAAATATAGTGAATGAATTATTTAAAAATACATATATAATTAGAATAACAATGTACGTCATAAGTGCAATGCACGTATTCTCAACTAGTACATATAAATTTCGATAAAATATAATATTTAGAGTATAAAAAGAGAAAAATGTCAATTAAGTCTCTAAGACTGTAATATGCGTTTTTTAGTCTCCTATCTAAGAGAAAATGAGCCAATTAAAAATAAATAATATTATTTTTTAATTTTTTATTAAAATGTTATTTTTTTCTTTCAAAGTGTTTAAATACGATTAAACTTGATCCTTTAATAGTGGTAAAATTATGGTTTTTATGAAAAAAAAAAATCACAAAATATTTGTTTTAATATTTGTTGATTGTCATTATTTTATTAATTTTTATTTTTTTGAAAAACAAAAATATATACTTAAATAATTTCATATAAATTTTACTTTTAATCTGGTTTTAATAATTTGATTAAAAAATTATTAAAATAATATTATTTATCTTTAATTTTACACTTTTTAGAAGCCAAAATGATTGTTTTTTACATAACAATAAAATAAATTTTAAAGAGAGACAATAAGAAGGCTTAAAGTCTTTAGATTTAATCATAAAACAAATTATCTTAGTATTTCCTATAAACTTCATATTTTTTTTAATATTTAATAGCCACTTGGTTGTTTTAAATTTTTATTTTTAACTAGATCGTTCTCACATACATTTGGCATTTTAATTGACTTTATTTATTTATTTATATACTTTACATCTATTTTGAAACATCCAAAATTATCGCTCATGAAATAAAGTAAAAAAAGTGGCTAGAAGATGCTTTGTTCCAGTTTTGTTTTAATACCTTATTAGTTCCTCTATCTTGCTCAGTTGTCAGGAATTTCCAAAAAACCATGCCACATCATCATTATATGAGTTATATATCTATATTCTACTTGCATGTTTTCTTTTTTCCTTTTTATGAATTATTTCTTCCCTTTAGTGCATAATTGACCAAGTTATTTAATTAATTTTACTTTTAATTTTTCAATAAAAAAAAATATATGTTAATTTTCTTATAACAATAAAAAATATATGTTAATTTACTTTATAAAAAAATGAATATATATATTTTTTATAAGAAATGTTAAAAATGAAACTTAGGGACTATACTATACAATTATACCTTTTTTCTTTCCTTTTTTGGGGTTTACTTAGTTTCATTTCACACAAAAAAATTAAACATGCTTTTGTAGGCCATGGATTTTCTCTTGGGGATTGCTAGCTCACTTGTTGGAAAGATTATCGAGCTCACTATTAAACCAGTATGTCGTCCAGTGGGATACATATTTAACTATAAAAGTAACATTGCCAGCCTCGAAACTGAAGTTAACAACTTGAGTGTTCTTAAAACTGGAATGCGACAGAAGGCTGATCAGGCCTTAAATAATGTGGAAAAAATTTCTGCTGATGTTGATGATTGGATGAGTAGAGCAGATCATGTTATTGAAGAAGTAGAAAAAATTCTAAAGGATGATGAAGGACACGCAAAGGCAAAATGTTCCTTTCAATCTTTTCCAAATTTGGTTCGACGTCATGGACTCAGTAGGAAAGCAACGAAGATGGCTGCCTCTATTGCATCACTCCGTACAGAAATCCCTCGAGGTTCGATTTCTTATTCTCAAGTCCTACCGAGTAGTGATGAAGTGATTGAAGGATATGAGGCCTTTGAATCTAGAAATTTAATTATGAACCAGATGATTGACGCATTAAGGAATCCTGAAGTGCAGGTGGTTGGTTTGTATGGAATGGGCGGCATTGGTAAGACCATGCTTGCTAAAGAAGTTTCTAGGCGAGCCAGGCTTGATAAGATTTTTGAAATTGATGTTATGGTGACAGTATCTAATGACCCAAAACCCCAAGACATCCAACAACATATTGCTGAAAGGTTGTGTTTGACGCTCAATGACAAGACAGTATCGGAGAGAGCAAATAAGCTACGACTAAGATTGACAAAAGAGAAGAATATTCTCATAATTTTGGATGATGTCTGGAAAGAACTTAACTTGCAAGAGATTGGTGTCTCTTTTAAGACTGATCAAAAGGGATGCAAGATATTGGTTACCTCAAGATTTGCTAATGTCTGCGATTTTATAAAAGCTAAGAAGAGTACTCCTTTCAACCTGCAGGATTTAAATCATAGTGAGGCAAGGCAGTTGTTTAATCAGAATGTGGGTGATTCAACTAGAGAATTTGATTTTGAAATTTTGGCTAATGAGATAATTAAAGAATGTGCAGGCTTGCCAATTGCAATTGTAGTAGTTGCATCTGCTTTGAAGAATGGAAGAGAAGAAGTTTGGAAAGATGTTTTGCGAGAATTGAAATCATCTTCTCCTACGAACATAAAAGGAATGGACGAGAAAGTGTACTCAAGTATAAAGCTCAGTTACAAATGGTTAGCAAATGAAGAAGCAAAGAATTTGTTGTTACTTTGTAGTCTACATGCAGAAGATAAAAATATACTAATTGAAGACTTGGTAAAATATGGTATGGGCTTAAGTTGGTTTCATCATACCACAAAACTAGAAGAGGCAAGGAATAGAGTGCATAATTTGGTTGATACATTAAAAGAACGATCTTTGTTGCTGGACGGTAAAAATGAAGGATTGGTTAAATTACACGATGTTATCCGTGATGTTTGTCTATCTATTGCCTCCCTAGATAAAGGCATGCATTTTATAAGAGACATTGATCATTTAGAAGAGTGTATTCAGAAGGAAAAACTAGTGGAAGAAGCAACTGGAATTTCACTGCCAATTGAGGCCATTAATCACCTACCTCAAAAGTTGAAATGGCCCCACCTTAAGCTGCTTTTGTTGCAAGAAGAGGAAACTGATGAGGAAATTTTGGATGAACAATGTTTCGAAGAAATGAAGGACCTCAGAGTTTTGTCTTTGAGTTACATACTAGTTAACCAAACATGTTTTTCTTCGCTTCAAAAACTACAAACATTGTGTTTGAGAAGTTGTGTGTTGCGAGATATAGCACCCATTGGAGAACTAAACAAATTGAAAATTCTAGATCTTTCAAAATCTCACATATTTAAGTTGCCAAAAAAAGTTGGGCAATTAACTCAGTTACAGTTGTTAGATTTAAATTTTTGTGAGATTCTTTGCTATGTTGAATCTCAAGTGTTATCAAATCTAAAAACTTTAGAGCAGTTGGAGATGATGAGTAGCTCTAATAAATGGGGTGTTGAAGGAGTGTATAGTAAAGGACATGCTAGTCTTGTAGAGGTAAATGATTTGAATAAATTGACCACTCTCTATATAAATGTGCCTAATGTTAACAGTCTTCCTAAATTTTGGTTAAGCAACCAAATGAAATTAGAGAGATATATAATAAGAATAGGACTAGGACACTACAATGCTTTTGATTATAATTATAGTACTGAAACATGCAAAACTCCAAAAATGTTGGCATTGAAGCTTGTGAAAAGTCATCAAGTGAAAGGAGTGGTCTTGAAAGGTTTATAGGAAATGCTAAAACATTGCACTTAGAAGGATTCGTGGATTTGAATGATGTTTTGGAATTGGACAACAAAGGATTTCAACATGTGGAGCATTTTTTGTTCAAATGTAATAAGGGAGCACGATACTTCATCAACCCACCTAATCCTTGTCGTGCTTTTTTAAGCTTGAAGTCACTTGTTCTATACCAAATGATGAATTTGGAAAAAATATGCCATGGAAAATTGAAATTAGAGTCTTTTGGAAAATTAGAAAAAGTCAAAGTATTGGACTGCCAGAGATTGAAGAGTCTCTTCTCATTCTCTATAGCCAGACAGTTTGAGAAAATTGAAGTGTGGGGATGTCTGAAACTACAAGAGATTGGCACCCGTGAAAATGAACATGAATTCCAGAATGCTATTAATGATAGCATGAATGAGACCAAGTCTTGTAAGTTAGAAACTTTGAGATTATTGGAGTTGCCAAAGCTTACTCGATTCTTTTGGCCCGAACAAGAGACCAATTACACATCAGATAGAGGGGAGGGATTATTCAACAGCAAGGTTCGTTTTCTTTTCTTTTGATAACACAATGTGATAATTCTTTTTCTTTTTTAATATATATAGAAATTAAAATGGTAATGCAATGTGACCATGATATATGAACACGTATCTTTTTGAAAAATTGTTTTTTGTCATGAAACTTTGTATACAAAATGACATTGGTGGTGTCAAATATCAAGCATTATAACATATCTTTCAACTCTTATAATCAGACCCCAAACATTTTAATATTATTGCATTTCAATAGTAGTTTAAGATTTAATGTAAATATGTAAGTTTATACCTATGTATAAGCTTGAATATTTAGACTGTCCATTAAGAAAAACCCATAATCATCCGAGGATCAAGGGTTCTTATAAAAAAAGGATCAAGGCCTTAATCATAAAAAGGATAAGGGTCCTTGTAAAAAAGAAAACAGGATCAAGGGTATCAAAAGTATGTTATTTTCACTAAAGTGTACTTTTGTCTGCTAGGTATTTGACAGAACATTACAAGTTCATTACCTATTTTGAAAGGGTCATCGAAGTCAATGAAAATTTTAGACCAATTTTTTAGGGGTAAAATTGGTATTTTAAAAAATATTTATTTTACAGAAAATGAAGGCAATAACTGTTTAAATAATTATTTTTTATTCATAATTACACCGTATTTTATCTTCTTAAAACAAAAAATTCAATAATATGTTTATACACTTTACAATATTTAAAAAAAAACATCGCTTATGTACGTGACCATTTTATGCTTTTATTGTTGCCAACATTTGGAAATATAATCTTTGTATTGTTGATTATATAAGTTTGACACAATTTATGTATTTTGGAATCTTAGTGACCCTTACAATTTTGCATTTGAATTAGAGTAAAATTGTAAGAGACCAAAACAAATAGTCAAATATTCGTGCATTTACATGTGATTTATTATAAATTGTATTTTAATTATTGGATCAATTTAAAAAATCACATAACAAGTAATTAAAATTTTAATTATAATACTTTTATTACTATTATTATTTATCAAGCATAAATAAACTTAACTATTAAAATTTAAAAAGCAACATTCACTTTGGAGTAAGACAAATTATTTTATACATGATTCTCATTACTTAAATTAGTCCTACACTATTATTAGCTGAATAAAAAATTGAGAAAAACTTTCAAGATTACATACTTTGTTATAACAAATTATGCTAATATTTATTTGAATCAATTTTCAAAGACGTTAAGCAATTAAAGACTTAAAAAAAAAAAAATACAAAAACGAACTGAAAGGCTTAGTTAAGAAAGACATGGACAACTTGACTACTTGAGACACATGACTGACTTTCACATGCACGACCTGCAAATTAATAGTCCTAATGGGCAATATTTATTTATTTTGCTAATGAAATTAATTTCATGTTCACTTTTTAATTTTAGAGTTGGATAAGTTCCTTAGATTACGTGTTGGTATTGTTTGACCTCATAGACTAAAATGATCATGAGGCCATTTAGTTTTGAAAAGGGCATAAATTATTTTATTTTAATGTTTTTTATTTTTTATTTTACTATCCCATCATTGTAATTCTTTACATCATTTATATAATTGATGTAAGACATTACTGGTACACTCCATAGAACACCATTTCTCTTCAGCGGAACTGCACTTGAATACATAAAATTGAATGCTTTTAACAGCTGCTGGATCTTTTGTATGCATTTATTGTTTAGCCATTGGATAACTCCACTTCAGTCTTTATATATACTAACAAGGCTAACATTGTTTCTACAGGTTGTGTTTACAAAGTTGAGGGAAATGGAGTTGTCTCGTATTGAAGTTGAAAAATTGTGGCCAGATGAACTTCGTAAAGCTTCTTTCATGAAAAATTTGACAACACTGAAAGTTATAAAATGTAGTGGTTTGAATTATCTCTCATCTTTTGATGTTGCCAAAAGCCTTAAATTGCTTGAGAGTCTTGAGTTGAGTGATTTAGAGGCCTTGAAAGTGGTGATTGTTGTAAAGAAACAAATGGACGAAGTAGAGAGGATGGAAAAGAAGCTGTTTCCTAAACTTCATACTTTACAGCTCAAGAATCTTCAAAACATGGATAAATTTTGCTCCCAATGTTGTTTCGAGTTCCCATCTCTCAAAGTTCTGAGAATAAATGAGTGCCCAAAGGTTGCAGACCTTGATTTAATTGGAAAGCTGAGTAATCTGGAAGTTCTTGACCTTTCTTATTCTTCATTTGTGGAACTGCCTCGAGGAATAGAACGATTAATTCAATTGAAGGGTTTAGATTTGAGTGGTTGCGTGTCTCTCAAGGTGATTCAGCCCAATGTAATAACAGAGTTGATACATCTAGAAAAGCTAAAAATGCTTGAGAGCCATGTCACATGGGGGTCTGAAGGAGTCAGTACTGGTGAGAGAAGTAGTGCGAGTCTCGCCGAATTGAAGAATTTGCCTCAATTGATAGTTTTGGAGTTATCTGTACCTGATTTTAGCTTTTTGCCAAAAGATTTTTTTAGTAAGAAGTGGAAGGAGTGTAAAATAACAACAAATAAAGGTTCGTATATTTCCTTCTGTACTCCTGGTTGGAACTGTTCAAGTAAGTTGGAACTGTTCAAGCTCAAAAAAAGAGAGATTAATGTGGTCTTCAAGTGTGGTCTTCAAGTGTTGTTGAAAAGCTCTGAGGAGTTGGTGCTCGATGGATTGGAGGACGACATGGATGACATTGTTTATGAATTAGACAAAGAGGGGTTTCCACAATTGAGGGAGCTCACATTAAAAAACAGCGGTGGTATTCGATACTTAGTCAATTCAGTTCATCATTCAAGTACTGCTGCCTTTGTTAGCCTAGAGAGACTATGTCTGGATAATTTGACCACTCTAGAAAGGATATGTCATGGTGAACTAATAAGAGGATCTTTTGGGCAACTAACAAGTGTGGAAGTGGCCAAATGTGCAAGATTGAAGAGTCTCTTCCCAATATCTGTTGCTACAAAACTAGAGGTGCTTGGGGTGGACGACTGCGAGGAAATGGAAGCTATATTCACCATTGAAAGAGAAGATGATAATGACCTAGGATTCACTGAACTCTGGAGTTTATCTTTAGAAAACTTACCGAGACTGGTACAGCTATGCTCAAAATTAAAGACAACTTCCACATCTCGTTGGAAAGAAGAACCATTTGAGGAAGAGTTGGGGATATCCATGCCTTTATTTGATGCAAAGGTATATCATCTTAACTATTTTTCTTTTTTTTTTAGGTTCCACCACCCATTTTCCACTTTTTTTCTGCAATTTTCCTTTCTTTTTTTTTTTTTATTACTTTTTCAGTTTTTTTAATTATTTTATACACTCATTTCTTTAGTTTGAAAAATTTTATTTAAAATTTCTGAATATTTGTAATTATAAATAATTGTATAAATTAAGAAATAAAATATATGTTTCAATTTTTAAATATTTTTTTAAGTTAACAAAGATGACCTAATGAGTTCGTGTATATATTGATGAAAATGAATTCTCTATTGATAGGTACAAATGCCCAATTTAAGTTTGTTCCTGCTGGTGGAAATTGGTTGTAAACAAATCTGGCACCATCTACCTTCTCCTACATTTTATAATTTGGAAACTTTGGATGTGTTTGGTTGTCATAATTTCAAGAGCTTGATGTCATATTCTATGGTTACAAATCTTGTGTCTCTTTCAACTTTAAAGGTTAAGGATTGTGAGAACATGGAAGAAGTAATATCCACCGAAAAAGAAGAGGAAAAACTAGATTTAATCTCATTCAATAAACTTGATACTCTCAAGCTCTCCAATCTCCGATCCCTACGAAGGTTCAATGCAGCCGGTGCTGTTAATTTTCCATCCTTATTAAGCATGACTCTGGTAGATTGTTTTCAATTAACTACATTTGTTCCAGGTTCTACAAAAGCACCTCAAAGAGAGACTTTCTTTAGTGGAGAGGTAAGCTTCTCTTTCTTTTGTTAGGAACCAAGTTTTTTGTACCATTAATTGATGGTGTTATACTAAATGGACCACAATTACATGTTAGTACCTCAGTAAGATGAAATGGTAAAAGAAGTGGAGGAGGTTACTAATTACAACTATTAAAAATTTGGCAATGTGTTTTTGTAATAAACACCAAAACTGGGATAGAGTACATCAATGGTTTGGAGTATGAGTTTTACAAGTAGTAAATAAAATTTATTATAATTTTAAAAATAAGATAAAAACATGTTAAACTAAAACCAAATTAAAACATTGATTAAAAATGGCACATTTAGAAAGAGAAAGTCTTTTAATTAGTCATATATTTTTTTTAACTTTTTTCATTTTATTTTGGAAATTTTTATGAGATTTTTTTTTTAGTATCCCAAATCACAATCTTAGAACTTAGGTTAAAATCATTACAATTTAAAATGTTGATGTCTAAGCATAGAATCATGTGACTTACTAGGATACTATATGTATCCTACTAATAATAATAATAATAATAATAATAATAATAATAATAATGTGATTCTTTTATAACCTGTTGGTAATTTGATTGCAGAAGAGTCCTCAAATTGCAATGTGATTTTTTTTAAGTCACTTACCGGTATGCTTAATTAATATCTTGATCATTCATAATTATCATTTTACAGGTGATCGTTCCCAAATTAAATGGCTTGAAAGTGAATAACTGTAAGATTATAAATGAGATATTTAATTTGGAGGGTCAATCTTGTTTTGACAAATTGGAGAATCTTGATTTGGACAATGGTAAAAACCTCCACCTTGGCAAAGGCAAGGCCTTTCAAGATTTGAAATTTCTATCAATCAAAAGATGTTATGGATTGAAGAGCTTAGCAACGCCCTCAGTTTATTTCCAATATCTGATTATATTAGAGGTATCAGAATGCAATGGATTGATAAATTTATTCTCTTCCTCTGTGGTTAAAGGTATGGTATGCCTTCGAGAGATCATCATAGCTAAATGTAAAGGAATCACAGAGATAATTGGGAACGATCATGAAGGTATAGCAGAAAACGAGATTGTTTTTGAGCAATTGAGTGATCTAGAACTACATGATTTACCCAACTTGAGATGCTTCTATTCTGGGAATAGTGCCATAACATTTCCAAACCTGAAAAATCTAATTGTTAGACAGTGCTTCGAAATGCAAACCTTCTCTTATGGAATTGTGAACTCTCCTTTTCTGGATAGAATAATTACAGAAGAAGAAGAAGATGATGATGATGGTCATTCAAGCAATAACATAAACATTAAAGAACAGCATTGGGATGGCAATTTTAATATTAATTCCACAATACAAAAAATCTATGAAGAGGTAAATAGCCACTCAACCTACCTTTCTATATTCTCTCACAAATTCTATTGGTTGGATAACCATGTCTTTTATCTTATGGTCGTTTTCTTTGTTATTATTCTTTCTCAAAAGTTACTCATTGTTAGTATTGTTGAGTTGGTAATTTAAGCTAATAAATTGTAAGATTAGTGCAATGATTTATTTTTTGAAAAATACAACTATTGAATACTTTGTTAAAAGAACAAGCAATGTAATTGGTAAAAAATATCACCTCACTTTATTCAATGAGTAATGAATATCTTTCTAATTTCATTTTTGTTATATATTATTCCTCCTTGTCATAAAATAACAATATTTCTCAAATTTTCAAGTTAAAAAATGTCCATTTCATATAAGTTGGAAGATTAGAGGTCCACTGCTAGTAAGGTAAACTAAAAAAACAAGTTTTTTCTTTAATGTTGTTCTCTCTTCTCTGCCCATTTATATTGAAATGATTTCTTTTTGTTGCTTCTTTTCTTTCATTTTTTTAAAATCATTATGTAATGCTTTTTTTATTTATTATTATTAATCAGATAATTCATATACATTTAATTTAATTTAATACATGTAGACTAAAATATCTCATTTTCCAGAGGAGGAAGAAGTCTGAATCAAGTTCAAATGAACAAACAACAAGTGAATCAAGTTCAAATGAAGATGAACTATCTCCAGAGTTAACAGAGCTTAGTGGTGGAGATCAAGTTAAGAGAGACAGTTGGAAGGGAAAAGAGCAAGCAACAAAATCTTCATCTTCTAGCTCTAATTCTGCATTTTCTAAAAGGTTAGTTGACTTAAGAATTTTGATTATGTACAAATACACTTATTAGTAATATTGTTATTTTATTTATCTCATTAAAACTTATGATTAATAACTTGTAGACGGTCCTCATTTTAGACATTATTGTCTTTAAAGCTAGTGGCCATTAGTCCATCCTTGTTACCAAGAGAAGATGTTAAACAACATTGTGATGCGGATCTCTTGTTCTTTATGCCAACGTGAAGTGGAAGATGATAACCACCATCTGTTTCAATTTCAACTACGTGTAGTAGTAACAATCTTCATTTGTTAATTTCAAACTCTACTGCTGCTTTAAAATAAAAGACTTTTGTGGTTTTGTGGGGGTGTTAAATTGTGTGTCACCTTTTCTTTACCAAACAAATTGTCTCATTTTTAGGAGCTATTTTATTTCCAATGGATCTTTTTATGTATTTATGTTGTGATCTGTTTTGTTTTGTTGTGTTGTGTAGAGATTGGAAACTCACTGAAGAGTATTCTCTAAATGTTATATGTAAAACTAAAACAATGTACTCACGTGTTTTATTTGAGTGAATGAATAATCGAAGTAATCATTTGTTGGAGTGTCTACAAATAATTCTGTTTTTGTTCTTCTTTCAAATAAGTTGTTGGGCTTAGGGTAATGTGATGCAGGAGCTGCCCAAGCTCTCTCTAATTAGTTTGTTTACTTATTTTCATTGTGGTGTACTTAAGAGTTAAGAGTTGTGTCGTTTGATGATTTGATAAGTTTTTGACAGCATGCAATATGACGTGGACTTTAATTTTCTAAGTTTTAACTGATAACCTTCTCTGTATTTTGCTAGCAAGCAATATGTTTCCTTTGGCTGGAGTTGCTATTTCTACACCATCACGTACAATTTTGTCAATTCATGGAATTTATGAAAAAAAATCCACTTTTAGAGCCTTATACATCCACTTTTAATTGACTTGTCATATTTTATTTAATAGGAAAATAATTGCATGAATTTTAATAAAACCTTAAATCATTGAACTTTAAAATGTTAATGTTTGAAAATACTAGCTGTCAGTAAATGTTTCAAAATACAGACCTCTTATGGAATTGTCAACTCTTCTGTTCTGCATAGCACAATTACATGAATAAAGGATCCCTGTGGTCCCACCTATTTTCAAACGGTCAAAGAACAAAAAGCTGTGAGGGCAATATTAATTCCACAATAGTAAAAATCTTTGAAGAGGTAAATACTCAGTTTCATACCATCTCTTTAATTTGTAAAGCACTCATGCTACCTTTCTATATTACCTCATAAAATTTATATATTTTTTTAGCGTTATTTTATTAAGTTTTAAAAACTAGCACAAGAGGTTGCCAATTTCTTTTAAAAAATATTGGATGGTTGAGATTTTTTTTTAATTTAATCAAATGGCTTAAATGTTAAGTTGTACCTTACATTTTAGTTATTGTTATTATTATCTATAAATGCGGTTATTAGAGTTTGAGAAACTATTTATTGCTATTGTAGCAGTGCTCACGTGTTATGAATATCTTCTGAATTGGGAGGATATGTTGTAGTTTACCCCCTGACAGTTCATAGATATGATAGAATTGAGGCATACCCTTTTCAGAAGAGAAAGATGTTCATGTAAATGTAGGCCATGTTACCCAAACTAGATAGTTTTCCTTACCGTACCCATGTTGACAAGACATGATACTGAAACCGATATAAAATATGTGTCATACAATAATGACAAGAATGTATGTAACGAGTTACATACAACAACAAAGTTAGATGAAACATGGAGTACTAAGATAAACACAATACATATACAAGTAAGATAGATCACACCACTTTATGCATAAATTTTGTAAATCATAGTGTGATTTGATTTTGGAGTCTTAAAAATCATACAATTTAAGTCACAAAATGAACCAGGTTTTCAATGTAAATTTAACCGAACCAAGTATGAAAATTAACATCTTTTATAAAATAGAAAACAAATCTTCCCAATTATTTTTATCTATTGTCTTGTTTTTTTTCCTTCCAATGTCAAAAAAATATGCACTAAAGTACATCAAACAGGGAGTTTATGAACTTATGATTTAGAATATGTCTCTAAGAGACAGATTGAAAGAGACAAATTGAAAGGCAGGTTGCATAAATATCTAAAAATGAAGCAAACAATTGCAAAATTGAAGTTGCATTGGAATCAAATATAGATAAATATAGTGATAACAACAAATAAATTGCAGGTTATTGGCTTACGTGAAATCATTGTTAGGTTCCACTGTAACTTGAGAACCAAACTCTTGAGAAAAACTAAAAACTAAAGGGTCTTGGCTGAATAGAACCATTGTAACTTGTGGGGACAAAGCAAGCCAAGAACAAACAACAAAGGCTCTACTATCGAGGCCAACGAGAAGGTGAAGAAGAGCAATGGTTTATAATCACCAAATGATGAGGGTTTTTTTGAGAGACGTTGAGGTCAAGAATCGGTGGGGTTTGTAAGCATATTTAATTAAGGTCTTCGAGTATCGGTGGGGGAAACTTCACGAACGAATATCAAGAATGACAAAGAAACTTTGATAAAAGGGTAAAATGTAATAATAAGTGATGAAAACGATCCCGTGTAGTGATTTCTGTAAAAAAAAAAAAAAAAAAAAGTCATATTATTAAAAGTATTACTATATTTTTATTTCGAAAAAAGAAACTAGGGCAATAATTTTCTTAGGCTTTTGGTTGGACTTCTTTTTTTTTTTTTTTTGTTATTGAAAATGGGCTACAAACTGCATAATATGGGCTTTTAACTGAACTTTTTTTTTTTTTTGTTAACAAACCTTAATATGGGCTTTAAAAATTATAAAAAAATAAATAATATAAATATAAATAAGTACTATTTTAAACATATATATGTGTGTGTGGTCCAATCGACCTAACCTGATATAATAACTTGTATTATTTGTTATATCTTCGGAACCTGTGTTTAAAATTCGAACACTTTATTATCCGTGTTTATGTATCCTAAAATTTAATAAATTAACAATCAGATGTGGTATCGGACTCTTTTTCACAAGTCCATTGTAACATAGAATGTAGGTCATTTAATTAAGTTTTTGGTTGCTTGGAGATCAAACAAACATAGGATATTTGAGAAGATTCTTGAATTAAGTTTCGCTATGACGGAAGAGGGATTCTGGACTGAGAAAGATGTAAAATTTACTGCTGCTTGTCTTCAGGACTTGCTTGCTGTTGGTTATCAGTAGCCAAGACTAATGTCCCATGAGTTAGATAGGCCTAGAGCAAGCATTGGTCATAGGGATCGAAAAGAGTTTGTTCCCAGAAAGTTGCCTTCTGTTCATCTTGGGGTTGAGGAAACAGAAACTATTAATTTTGAGATTGGAAATTTGATTCGATGGAGAAAGAATTTCAGGAATGGTGTGCTTATTATGTTCTGGAGTAACCCCGTAGAGTGTACATCTCTCGAATGAAGATTACTTTATGGGAGGTTATTCAAACCTGTGATCATATTGTCAGAGCAGAAGAACCCGGATCTTGGTGTTGAAGAAGGACAATTGGACCAACTATACAAGTAAGTTGACTAATGTGCATTTTACACTGTCTTGATTCTTGACCCATTTGTTGTCCATATATTGTTGGTTTGGCTTTAGATCTGTGCTTCTTTTACCATTTTACTTCTTAATGTTAAGTTGGGTTTCTGAGGACAACAATCTTGAAAATGGCGGATAATGTGTGGTAACATTCATTACAAAGTCTATAGTAATTTGAGTATAATGCATGATGTTAGATGTGCACCTTAAAGCAGTTGATTACTCTGATTAGTTGATTTTTTCAAAATAAACGTTGGACTTAACTTAAAAGTCTCCACCTAATTAGCATTTCTGTTACAAGTTTAGCATTTCTGTTACAAGTTGTTAGCTAGGATTACTCCTTCCCGTTTGTAACTCTCCTCTATAAAAAGGAGAGACTATTTTCAATAAAAGCAGACTTGAATGTTGAATCTTCATACCTGCGTTCTCTGATCCATTTCCAGCATTGTGGTATCAGAGCCATAAGGTTCAAAACTCGCTTCCACTCAACATTCAATTACTAATTCACATAAAAATAACATGGCATCTTTAAGCAATGGTGTCAATGTTTCACAACCTCAAATTCCATCTTTCAAAGGTGATAATTATGACTATTGGAGCATCAAAATGAAGACTCTTTTCATCTCACAAGACTTATGGGATCTGGTGGAGAAAGGATCTGATCAAGGCACCAGCACAGATGCAGTCTCCAAAGAAACTCTGAAGAAAGATGCAAAGGCCTTGCTGTTCATCCAGCTATCTGTTGATGACAGCATCTTTTCAAGGATATCCGGATGCACCTCAGCCAAGCAAGCCTGGGACACGTTGAAGAAAATATATCAAGGATCAGCAAAGGTAATCTCAGTTAAATTGCAATTTCTGAGAATGAATTTTGAGACTTTGCACATGAAGAATGGAGAAACAGTTGAAGAATATTTTGGAAAGATCACTTCTACAGTCAGTCAAATGAGATCTTATGGAGAAACTATCTCAGATCCTACTGTGGTTACAAAAATTCTAAGAAGCCTCACAACCAAATTTGACCATGTTGTGGCGGCCATAGAAGAATCTAAGGATTTGTCAATTCTATCTGTGGATGAGTTGATGGGCTCCCTTCAAACTCATGAAGCCAGAATTAACAAGACTACAAACAAGGAAGAAGAACAGGCCTTTCAAGTTCAAGGCACGTCAAGGCCCTTTACTCAACAGAGAGGAAGAGGCAGAATTTTTCCAAGAGGCAGAGGTCGTGGCAGGTTTGGTGCAGTACAGTGCACTTACTGTAAAAAACTTGGTCACAAAGAAGACACCTGCTGGCACAAGGCTGATCAGGCTCAATATGTTGAACAATCAAATGAAGAAGAAGAAGAATTCATGTTCATGGCAAATGAAGGGAACCAGAAATCTGAAGTATGGTACATTGACAGTGGTTGTTCAAACCATCTCACTGGAGAGAAGGAAAGGTTCACAGAGCTAGATGAGACTCATAAGTCACATGTGAAATTGGGCAATGATAAGCAAATTAAGATTGAAGGCAGAGGTACAGTTGTGATATATATTAATGGAAAAGAGAAATATATCAGAAATGTTTATTTTGCTCCTGGACTTGCTCATAACTTGATAAGTGTGGGTCAATTAATTGCAAGTGACTTTTCTGTTCTATTTGAGAAAGGATTGTGTATGGTGAAGTCCAGCACAGGAAATTCGGTACTAAGGTCAAAGATGACTGAGAACAAAATGTTCCCAGTAGACTTCTCAGATAAGGAAGAGTGCCTATTGGTGAGCAGCAAGGCTAAAAACAGTGAGATGTGGCACCAGAGGTATGGTCATTTATATGTTAAAGGCCTACAACTCTTAACAAACAAGGAAATGGTGTCAGGACTTCCTACAATAAAGGACATGGATGGCGTATGTGAGGGGTGTTCTCTAGCTAAACTTACCAGGAAGCCATTCCCATATGGGAAGGCCAAAAGAGCAACACAGAAGTTGGAGTTAGTGCACTCAGATCTCTGTGGCCCAATGAAATCCTTATCACATGGTGGCAGTAAGTATTTCTTATTATTTATAGATGATTTTTCAAGAATGTGTTGGGTGTACTTTGTTGAGTTCAAGTCAGAAGCCTTTAAACATTTCAAGAAATTTAAGGCTATGGTTGAAAAGGAAAGTGAGCATAAACTGAAAGCCTTGAGAACAGACAGAGGAGGTGAATTCTGTTCTCAAGAATTCAATGAGTTTTGTGCTGAGCATGGCATCAAAAGGGAGCTAACAGCACCCTACACACCTGAGCAAAATGGGATTGCTGAAAGAAAGAACAGAACAGTGGTTGAAATGGCAAGAGCCATGATGCAAACTAAGGGACTTCCAAATATCTTTTGGGCAGAGGCAGTATCAGTAGCTGTATATCTCCTCAACATTTCCCCTACCAAAGCTGTCATGGATAGGACACCTTATGAGGCCTGGTATGAATCAAAACCCTCAGTAACTCATTTGAAAATATTTGGATGTCTTTGTTATGCCTTAATACCCACTGGTAGAACGAAAATGGATCAAAAATCAAGAAAGTACATTTTTGTTGGGTATAGCAGTAATTCTAAGGCATACAGACTATTTGATCCTGAGGCTAAAAAGATGATTATAAGTAGAGATGTAAAATTTGATGAGGATGCTAGCTGGTATGAAGTTGAGACAGGTGAGAAAAATGCTGTAAACATTGAAGAAGAAGACCATCAACCTGGAGAACAGCAACTTACACCACCAGCCACTCCAGAACAAAATGTTCATCAGCAAGAATCTTCATCAGAAGAGTCTTTTCCAGATTCCAGAGGGAGAAGAAGATCACTCAGTGATATCTATGCTTCTACCTATGCAATGTTTGCAGATGTTCCAGTTACAGCTGAAGAAGCAATGAGGTCAGAGGTCTGGAGACATGCAATGGAGGAAGAAGTTTCTGCTATAGAGAGGAATGGCACTTGGGATCTTCTTCAACTGCCAACAGGAAAGAAAATTGTCACTCTCAAATGGATATTCAAGGTGAAACATCATTCAGATGGTTCAATTCAAAAGTATAAGGCAAGACTTGTGGCTAGAGGCTACACACAAGAATATGGTGTGGATTATGAGGAGACATTCTCTCCTGTGGCTAGGTTTGAAACAGTAAGGATAATCCTTGCCTTGGCAGCAAAATATGGTTGGAAGATCTTCCAACTTGATGTCAAGTCTGCCTTTTTGAATGGGGAGCTCAAAGAGGAAGTGTATGTTCAGCAGCCACCTGGTTTCATCAAAGCAGGAGAAGAAGAAAAAGTGTATAAACTGAAGAAGGCGTTATATGGCTTAAAACAAGCCCCCCGAGCTTGGTATAGTAAAGTGGATGAATTTTTCCTCGAGCAAGGCTTTCAGAAGAGTCCAAATGAACCCACTTTATACTTAAAGAAGGCAGAAGGAGATGAGATTATAATGGTAAGTCTCTATGTTGATGATATGGTTTATACAGGATCCTCTTCTCAACTTGTCTCTGAGTTCAAGGCTGCAATGATGGAGAAATTTGAGATGACTGACCTGGGAAATCTGAAGTATTTCCTAGGACTTGAGGTTGAACAAACGTCAGAAGGGGTATTTTTGTGTCAGCAGAAATATATCAAAGACTTGCTGAGACAATATAACCTTTCCAATTGCAAGATGGTTGGCACACCTATGAATCCTGGTGAAAAGTTGAGGAGTGAAGATGGGACAGGAGATGCCGATCCAACAAGTTTCAGAAGCCTTGTTGGGAGATTAATGTTTCTTGGTCAAAGCAGACCAGATATAGCCTTTGCAGTAAGTTTGGTCTCGAGGTTTATGCAAAAGCCTACAAAACATCACTATGGTGCTGCCAAACGCATTCTGAAGTATGTAGCTGGGACATATGATTGTGGAATTTGGTATCTAAGAGATGCAGAGTTGGTTTTAAAAGCTTTCAGTGATAGTGATTGGGCAGGATCTCTTGAAGATAGAAGAAGTACATCTGGGAGCTGTTTCTTGCTTGGTTCAGGACCAATTTCTTGGTCATCCAAGAAACAAAGCACAGTGGCCTTGTCCACAGCTGAGGCAGAATATGTGGCTGCAAATTCTGCCGCATGCCAAATTGTTTGGCTCAGAAAACTACTATCAGATTTGGGACAGACACAACAAGGTCCTACTACATTAATGTGTGACAGTATCTCAGCCATTACTATGACCAAGAATCCTGTGTTTCATGGGAGGACAAAGCACATTGAAATCAAGTACAATTTTATCCGAGAATTGGTAACTAAAGAAGAAATAAATCTAGAGTTCTGTTCTACTGAAGATCAGTTGGGAGATCTGTTCACCAAAGCTCTATCCAGGGGAAGGTTTGAGTTTCTAAGGGAAATGCTCTACATCAGCAGCTTTGGAGCAAGAGGGAGTGTTAGATGTGCACCTTAAAGCAGCTGATTACTCTGATTAGTTGATTTATTCAAAATAAACGTTGGACTTAACTTAAAAGTCTCCACCTAATTAGCATTTCTGTTACAAGTTTAGCATTTCTGTTACAAGTTGTTAGCTAGGATTACTCCTTCCCGTTTGTAACTCTCCTCTATAAAAAGGAGAGACTATTTTCAATAAAAGCAGACTTGAATGTTGAATCTTCATACCTGCGTTCTCTGATCCATTTCCAGCACATGAGAACCCCCAAAAAAGTTTTCTTTCACCAAGTAGGAGTTAACTGTACTTCTATATGTTCATGGAATTCTCAATATTTTGATCATTTCTTCATATATAAATATATTATGATGTTTCTTAAAAAAAAAAACCCTGCAATTTTCGTTGAAAAATTGTAGCCAATATCTTATTATTACGAATAATTCCGACAACTTCAGGAGAGAAAGAGGCATTCACCTATTACAGGGATGATGCAATTTGATATTAAATTTTTTTAAAGGAAGAAAAAATCCACCATGAAGCATGCTGAAGTAATATGGAAACTTCTGGATTGCGTCACATTGCATACTAGCTAGCAGAACCAGTGTGAGCACGCTTTTTTGTCAGTTAGCTTTGGCCATAAACTGGCTGTTTAATTTTAAAGCCGCCATGCCCACCCCTCAGTTTAGCTGGCAAGGCAAAGGGAGTGCCCCAAACCAGGAAGTCATGGGTTTGAGCCTCACCTAAGGCACAATTTGTTATTTGTCCCACTCTCCTCAAAAAAATGAGATCGTTTGGATGATTACTTTAGAAATTCTCCTTAGGTGAAAAATGCACAAAAAGATGTCTAATAACTTTGATGCGTTTTAAAATGACCTTGGTATGTTAGCCTTTTTATTTTATTCTCGGTTCATGCTTTGTATAAAAAATGGTTCATGGGATGTGAAATTCTAACTGCTTTACCTGTAGACTAATGCATGTAATAATGTATAATAAATCAGAGTTCTTTTTTTTAAGATGGAGACATCATTCTAATTTATTATTCAATATTTCAATTGCATTTTGCAGCACCTGCCTAAGATATTTGATCGATATAGTGGTGCTGATGGATTTACGGTCCTTTAGGACAACATCATTATTGATTACTGGAACCTGCTAGAAGCTGACAAAACTAAACTGTGGATTACAGACAAGGTAATGGCTATGGTATCGACCAACGAGAACTCGGATTGGTTTTCGAAACAAGCAAACATGGTAAATAAAGTTGTTAAAACAATGCCAGCTCATTTTCAAGTGAGTTATAAAGAAACTGTAAGAAGTGGCCACAGCCTTACCATATGCAGTTCTGAGGTATTCTACATTCCACGAAATTTCATATCTGACTTCATTGATCTTGTTAACCTGATCGGAGATCTAGAAATCCATCACAAGATTGTGATTCCCATGTTCTTTGTATCCATGGATTCTCATCAAAATTTCAACTCGGTGCTGAATACAATGATTTATAAGACAAAACTTCCTACAATTCTTCGAGCCTTTATTCGGCCAAAGTTGCTGCTGTTCATCCATTGAATGTGTTGACTGAACAAGATTTCATAAAATTGATCGGACTAATGGCAGTAGGTGATCCTCTTCTATTGGAGTTAGTCTGAAGTTAAATATGTCTTCTGATTATTTTAAAATATTACAGCAAAAGGAAGGAATATACATGTATCACTTGTATGGAGAATAAAATGTATTTATTTCTGATGTATTAGTATATACAATATGAGACTATATATAACAAACCTAATGAATCGTAAGTAAATCAGGAAAAGGAAATAAAATATTTTCTGTTTAACTTCTAACTAACTAACAGGAAAACCTAACAAACTTCCCTATTTCTTCGTGATTTCCACACTCCCCCTCAAGTTGGTGCATAGATATCAATCATGTCCAACTTGTTTATTAAATCATCGAAATTCTGACGCGGAAGCCCTTTAGTAAAAATATCTGCAGTTTGTTCTCGTGTAGGAATGTAGGTCATACAAATAATACCATTCTCAACCTTCTCTTTGATAAAATGTCTATCAACTTCGATATGTTTAGTCCGATCATGTTGGACTGGATTAAGAGAGATGTTGATTGCAGCTTTATTATCACAGTAAACTTTGAGTGGAGCCTCAGTCTCTACTCGTAGTTCTTCTAGAAGTTTTTTTAACCATAGTCCTTCACAAATTCCTTGTGCAACTGCTCTAAACTCTGCTTCAGCACTACTTCTAGCTACTACATTTTGCTTTTTACTTCTCCACGTAACTAGATTTCCCCATACAAAGGTACAATACCCAGTAGTGGATCTTCTGTCTTCAATTGATCCAGCCCAATCAGCATCTGAAAAAACTTCTACTTTTCTTTGATCTGTTCTTCTGAAAAAAAGGCCTTTTCCAGGAGAGCTTTTAAGATATCTCAAAATTCTGTACACTGCTTCTAGATGGCTTTCTTTCGGAGAGTGCATATGTTGACTTACTACACTTACCGCAAATGCAATGTCAGGTCTCGTATGTGATAGATAGATCAGTCTCCCAACCAGTCTCTGGTACCTTTCTTTGTCAACTGATTCTTCATCACGTTCCATTCTCTTTCCTGTTTCAATAGGAGTTTCACTTGGTTTGCTCCCAAGCATACCTGTTTCATTTAGAAGATCCATAACATATTTTCGTTGTGAGACACTAATGCCCTTTTTCGACCTTGCAATTTCCATTCCCAAGAAGTATCGCATCTGTCCCAAGTCTCTGACTTCAAATTCTGTGGCAAGGACCATTTTAAGTCTTTCAATTTCGGGCAGATTATCTCCTGTTAGTATTATGTCATCTACATAAACAATCAGGATTGTTTTTAAACCGTCCGAGGAGTGTTTAAAAAACATTGTATGATCTGATTGACCCTGTTGATAGCCTTGATCCTTTATCACCTTTGCAAATCTATCAAACCATGCCCGTGGTGACTGCTTAAGTCCGTAGAGAGACTTGTTTAGTTTACACACCGCATTTTGTTGACTTCCTTCACAAAATCCTGGAGGTAATGTCATAAAAATTTCCTCGTCTAATATTCCATTGAGGAAGGCATTTTTTATGTCCAACTGTTGAAGAGTCCACTCCAAGTTTGCTGCTAATGACAGTAATACTCTAACAGTGTTCAATTTTGCAACTGGAGCAAATGTCTCGGTGTAGTCGATCCCATAAGTCTGAGTGAATCCTTTAGCCACTAGACGAGCTTTATAACGTTCAACATTTCCATCGGCTTTATACTTCACAGTAAAAACCCACTTGCACCCAACTGGTTTCTTACCTTTAGGTAAGTCCACTATATCCCAAGTTTCATTTTTTTCTAGAGCCTGTAATTCTTCCATTACTGCATTTCTCCACTCGAGAATTTTCCAAGCCTCATCAATATTTTTTGGAATTACAATCCTGTCAAGGTTAGTGGTGAAAGCATGGAATGTGGGAGACAAAGCATTATATGACACAAATTTAGATATAGGGTGAGAAGTACAGGATCGAGGTTGTTTTCTGAGTGCAATAGGTAAATCATCAAAGGAATTAGAGTTACCTGGATTTAGTGAGGGCTCAAGGATAGGATCTATCATCGAGTTGGACTCTTGTAGTGTGTCGAGAGTGAATTTTCCTTTGTACTTTGATTTGGGCCTCCTTGAGTAAACAAATATCTCCTTATCTACTTGTGATTCTGGGTCTCCCCCTGAGTCTAAACCGGTTTCTGTAGATGGCACATTAGAATGATTTGGTGTTACTGGTTCCGGGTGAATTGTAGGGATTGTATTTGGTAAGGAGGTGACATCAAGGCTAGTGAGGACATTTTTGGTGGCGGGATTATAACACCGGTAGCCTTTTTGAGTAGGAGAGTAGCCAATAAAAACACATTTGATGGCTCGCGGGTCTAGTTTTCCACGGTCGTGGGGATGAACATGTACAAATGCTGTACAGCCAAAGATCTTTAGTGGAATATCTGACATAAGGCGGGAAGTTGGAAACCAATGTTTTAGTTTCCCAACGGGTGTTTCATAGGATAGAACACGACTGGGCATTCTGTTTATAAGAAAGGCAGATGTCAAAATGGCATCGCCCCAAAACATTTTTGGCAAATTAGTTGTGAACATGAGTGCTCGGGCCACATCTAAAAGATGTCTGTTTTTTCGTTCGGCTACTCCATTTTGTTGTGGGGTATACACACAGGAGGTTTGGTGAATGATTCCATGAGTTTGGAGATAATCTTTAAGAGAGTGGTTAACATACTCAGTACCGTTATCAGTACGCAAGATTTGAATCTGTTTTGGAATTGTGTGGTTATCATGGTGTGAAAGTTAATAAATACTGTTCGAACATCAGTTTTATTGTTTAATAAATATACCCAACACACACGAGTATGATCATCAATAAAAGTGATAAACCATTTGGCATGCGTGCGACTCGGATGCCGAGATGGTCCCCATAAATCACTGTGAATTAGGGTGAATGGTTTGGAAGGTGTGTATCTGGATTTTGAAAAAGATGTACGATGATGTTTTGCAAGTTCACACGTTTCACATTGTAAATCAGATAATTCTTTATTTTCAATAAAAGACGGGAACAACTGTTTCAAATACTGAAAATTAGGGTGACCCATTCTAAAGTGCCACAACAAAAAATTATTATTCCTAGGGAGAGAAGCAGAATTACAATTTTTAATTTGATTCTGTTCACTCACATTGGCTGTCTCAAAGTAATAAAGGCCTTCACGCTCTCTAGCACTGCCAATCGTCTTCCCCGATGATAGGTCCTGAAAAGTACAAAATGAAGAAACGAATTTAGCAGAGCAATTTGTGTGAGCGGTTAATTTACTGACAGATAATAAGTTGCAAGACAATTTTGGGACATGAAGGACTGACTCAAGGGTAATAGATTCAGAAATTTTAATACTTCCTTTTCCGGCAATTGGAGAGAGAGTACCATCTGCAATTCGCACTTTTAAGTTACCAGCACAAGGTGTATAAGAAGAAAAAAGTTCATGATTGTCTGTCATATGATCTGAAGCCCCAGAGTCAATAATCCAAGGGGTACTTATTTTTGAGAGTAATGCCGTTAAAAAATTACCTTTATGTGCTAGCAAGCCAGAGGGAACATAGGTAGAGGACTGACCCGATGTTTGAAACTTGGACAATAGTTGACAAATTTGTTCCATTTGTTCCGTATTAAATGTTGAACTAGACATTAGTTTGTCGTTGCCATGTTGATTTGTAGAGACCTGATATCCTCGATTTTTGAAATGTTGCCTTGGTTTCCAGTCTGGTGGTTTTCCGTGTAACTCCCAACACGTATCCTTTGTATGGCCCATTTTGCGACAATGATCACACCAAGGTCTTTTTTTATGTTGGGCTTGTCCAGTATTATGTTGTGGCCCACGTGACAAGAGTCCATGAGCTCCTTTTTCATAAACAGGCCCAATTTGGTCATGAGAGATGTTGCAGCCCAAACCCAGCCCACTTGAATTGCTGAGGCCCAGAATAGGCCCACCTGGCCCACGTGAATTGTCTTGAAGTGAGCCCAGCCCATGATTTTGCTGTTTAAGCCCATTGGAGTACGTGTGGGTCATGGACCCGTCGGCCTGCTCTCCACGACCCGAGAAGCCTCTCGGCCCAATTTCCAGTCCACGCACGATATAACCAGAACCAGACCCAGCCTTCTCTTTCATCATCACCATTCGTCGCGATTCCTCACGTCGTACCTCCGAGAAGCATTCCCTCGTCAACGGTAGGGGTAGCCGGCCGAGGATCCTTCCTCGGATTTCGTCGAGTTCATGGTTGAGGCCGGCCAGAAATTCGAATACTCTTTCGTTCTCTAATCTCTTTTTGTACCGAACACTGTCATCAACACAACTCCACTCTTCTTCGCACATCAGGTCCAATTCTTGCCATAGTCCAACCATTTCCATGTAATAATCAGTCACTGAGAGGTTCCCTTGTTGCATTTGCCAGAGGCGAGTCTTAATTTCAAAAGTTCGAGAGGCGTTTCCAGAGTCAGAGTACGTCTCCTTCACGGCGATCCACACTTCTCTTGCCGTGGGGAGGAATAAGTAGGTTTTTCCTACAGATGGTGTCATGGAGTGAACCATCCATGAAATAATCATCGAGTTCTCGGCCGTCCACCTCTGGAGACCGGCTGGATCATCAACGGGTATCTTAGTGTCACCGGTAAGGTAACCCATCTTCCCTTTTCCTTGAATGATGAGCGTGATTGACCGAGCCCACTCTCGGTAATTCTTTCCATTCAGTTTCTCTATGGTGAGATGGAGTGGGGAATTATCGCCACCACCATAATTGGGTGTGGCCGTTTCCTCTGCCTCCTTGTTGGTACGACCAGAGGAGGGAGATTCACTTGTGTGTTCTTCCATGGACGAGCGGTGGCTCTGATACCATATGGAGAATAAAATGTATTTATTTCTGATGTATTAGTATATACAATATGAGACTATATATAACAAACCTAATGAATCGTAAGTAAATCAGGAAAAGGAAATAAAATATTTTCTGTTTAACTTCGAACTAACTAACAGGAAAACCTAACAAACTTCCCTATTTCTTCGTGATTTCCACAACTTGGTTAACCATTATACCAAAACCTTCTTTTTTTCTTCTTCTGTTTTTCTAGGAGAAGAGGGTGAATCGTGATTTTTTTTTCCCTTCCCAATTTGTTTCATTACACCTTTGTAGTTTTTCCTTATATTATTCACCAAGTGGTGACACCACTGATGAAAAATTCTTCAGAAAGGAGGATTTATTTGTATTCACATTTTCTTTTCCAAGCGAATGTATAAAAAGAGAAATCCAACATTTTGCCAGTGTTACTCATTTAAGTGGCTTTATGTTCATAAATGGCAATCTTATTGGAAATTTTATTTCATGATAGAAGGAACTAAACTCCCTACATGTAGCAATAAAACAAAAACGACATTACACTCCTCAATCTAAAGCAAGTCATGCAAATTTGTAAACAGGCATGAGGAAGGGGAGAGAAATATAAGCATAAGGAGCAAGAAGAGGGGGGGAATTGGAAGTTTTAGAAGTAATGTGTCATAGTGATTAGCTTAGTAGAGTTTATAAGAATTATAAATGTTTATATCCATTAGGGTTGTTAATTTTTGGGATTGGATTGTCATTCTTATAAACTTTTGACAATAATATTAGAGTTGTAGTTAATTAACGTGGGAAAAAAAATATTAGGCCTCCTGTCAAATAAAAAAAAAAAAAATATATATATATATATATATATACTCACACTCAAGAAAATGAAAGAAAAAAACATAATATTAAAATTATAACCAGTCAAATGAAGGTGCTATAATTTTTTAAATTATAAATATAAATTAATAATATTTGTAAATAAAATAACATTATATCAAATGATATATATTATATTATCATACAATTAAAATTAAAAATAATATAATAAATAATATTTTTATTTATTTGAAAATTTTAAAAAATTTATGTATTTATTTTATTTAATTAAAAAATTATATATTAAATAATATTTTTTAAAAAGTTAATTTTTTTGTTTTGCTTAATAAAAAATTACAGAATTTAAAATTATATAATTAAATTTATTTTAAAATAAAAAAAAAAAAAAAAAAAAAACTTATACGATACAATCTTAAAAAAACCATTAAAGTCAACAATTAGATCAAATAGAATCATGAAAACCATTAAACCATGAATTTATTTTTTTTCACTTTTGACCGATGGACCACAATGTCTGCCATTTTCATATAAAAAGCAAACTTGCTCATTTGTGAAATAAAAAGTAGAGATGAGTGTTGAAAAATTAGATTATATAACTACGTTAGTTAAATAATTTGGATTAATTTATATTTTTTCAAATGATTTAATTTTATAAATTTTTTAATTATTTAAATTAAATCGTTGTATATTATATATATAAAAATATTTTTATTTTAAATATATTATATTAGTATTTATTTTTAAAATAAAAATTATTATATATATATATGACAAACAGTCACGTGTTTTCAAAGACTTTTTAAGAAGAAGAACAGTCACGTGTTGACTACTTTTATTACAATTGTATTACTACTTTAATGATAAATAATTAAATTGAATAAATTAAACTCTATAATTATATAAAAAATATTATGATGATTAAAAAAAATTTATAGTTTTAATTTTTTAATATATAATTTATAATTTTTAGTTGTATATATATTATGATGATTTAATTTTTTATGAATTTTATCAACTTAATTATTAACTTATATGAGATATTATATAATTTATAGTTGTAGTATATTTAAAATAATTTGGTTAAATTTAAAAAAATTTAGTGTTAATTTTAAGTTTTAAGGATATAATTTTAAGAAAAAAATTTAAAAATAAAAAATTACAAAAAATTATTAATTAAATTAGACCAAATAGTTTAATTTTAATAATTGTATAAGTCAACAGTGAAGTTCAGTTTCATTAAGCTTATAGAAAAGGTTCAATTTGATTTTTTTTTGCAAAAAATTAGAATAAACTGGAATATGAACACATATTTACCGTAGTGCATCTTATTTTTTCGTATCCTACTTAAATTTTTTTTTTATGGAGGGAGATAGTAATATCTAATATTAATTATAATTTTTTAAATAAATTTAAATAAAATAAGTTAAAATATAAAATAATAAATATTATGAAAATTAAATAAAAAATAATAAAATACTATTTTTAAAATTATAATTTAAATAAAATTATGAAATGCAATGATGTTTTGAATCAAGAACAATCATACTCTAATTAAAATATAGAATAGTATTAGATATCATATCTTTTTTATGATATTTATCAATTATATGTTTGAGTTTGAATGACTCTTACACAGAGGAACTTACATAATTTTTTTATTTATTAACATCTAATTTCTAAAAATTTAATTATAAATTAACACATAATTTAAAATTATTATAAATTTACGATAAAAAGTTAAGATGTGATAGTGGGTTCGTCTTAAAAAGGAAGTAGGTGGGTTCCAGTGCTGTCGGATCCCAAATCAATCAAGGAAAAAAAAAAAAAAGTAATAATAGCTTTTGTGGGACACGGCAGAACTTCACCTCTTTTGTAGATAAACCGCGATGTATTCTCATCTTATATTTAGGATACATTAAGGTATTTTGATTAATAAAACTAAATATTAAAATATTATCAAAATAATAAAAAATTATTATGTTAAAATTAAATTGCAATTATCAGAGAAGCAATTAAATAATTTTCATTTTGTTTTAAATCACTCTTTCCTTCTTCCTCAAATGTTTTAAAGATGGTAAAAAACATCACTTAAGGTTCTTAATGGTGTTCTTCCTCTAAAAAGTGGATGTCTAGCCATTTTAACGGGCTATAAAGTATTAAATGTTACTTTTGACGGAATATAGTAAGTTAGTGTTTATGATCGAAATATGATTAACAAAAGGTCCATATTAACATTATAACGGTTATTTACATATAAGAGCCACAATGATAAAAATAACATTATACAAAAATGACTAATGGCAGTAGGTGATCCTCGTCCATTGAAGTTATTCTGAAGTTAAATTTGTCTTCTGATTATAAAATATAACAGTAAAAGGGAGGAAGATACATCTATCACTTGGTTAACCATTATACCAAAACCTTGTATTTTTTTAATTTTGTCTAGGGAAAGAGGGTGAATCTTGATTTTTTTGTCTCAAATTTTTGTTTATTTACACCTTTGTAGATTTTCCTTGTATTATGTTCACTACTGATGAAAAATTCTCCACAAAGGAGGGTGTATTTGTAATTTTTTATTCAAGTTGATGCACGATAAAATTTGAAAAATATTAGAATTTAGAGTTTTATTTTTATATAATTTTTGTTAGATTATGATAAGATTTAGTTGTATCTGAGTTCTTATAGAATTATGATAAACTTTTATTTTACCAATAAATAAGCTTTTTTATAATATAATTGTATATTTTTTTTTTATATTAAATATTATTGTTGATTTTTGAGAAATTAAGTGTTTATTTGTTCAATTTTAGTTGATATCAATTGAAATACTAATTTTTTTTTTCCCCCCTAAATAGGTTCGTTGTTGGAGAATAAGAGAATTAATGGTCATAAATGTGCAGCGCAGAAAGACTTCACAATGGTTATAGAATTTAAAAATAAATACTTATAAAAATTTTCGATTAATCACATAAGAAGAGAGGGGGAATTGGAAGTTTTAGAAGTAATGTGTCATAGTGATTAACTTAATCGTACGGTAGACAGGTTGAGTTTATAAGAATTATAAATGTTTATATCCATTAGAGTTATTAATTTTTGGGATTGGATTGTCATTCTTATAAACTTTTTACAATAATATTAGAATTGTAGTTAATTAACGTCGGAAAAAAAAATATTAGGCCTCCTGTTAAAAGAAAAAAAAAAATATATATATATATATATATATACACACACGAAAAGGAAAGAAAAAAACATAATATTAAAATTATAACCAGTCAAATGAAGGTGCTATAATTTTTTAAATTATAAATATAAATTAATAATATTTGTAAATAAAATAGCATTATATCAAATGATATATATTATATTATAGTATAATTAAAATTGAAAATAATATAATAAATAATATTTTTGATTTATTTGAAAATTTTATAAAATTTATGTATTTATTTTACTTAATTAAAAAAGTATATATTAAATAATATTTTTAAAAAAATAATTTTTTTATTTTGTTTAATAAAAATTTACAGAATTTAAAATTATATAATTAAATTTATTTTAAAAGAAAAAAAATTTATACGATACAATCTTAAAAAAATCATTAAAGTCAACAATTAGATCAAATAGAATCATGAAAACCATTAAACCATGATTTTTTTTTTTTTTTACTTTTGACCGATGGACCACAATGTCTGCCATTTTCATATAAAAAGCAAACTTGCTCATTTGGGAAATAAAAAGTAGAGATGAGTGTTCAAGATTAAATAAAATTAGATTATGTTAAAATAGATTATATAATTATATAATTATGTTAAAGTAGAGATTATGTGGTCTAGTGGTAAGACTCCCCCCTCCCCCCACTAGCAACTTAAGTTCGATTCCCACCACGGGTGTGTGAATATTTTCTCTTTATTAATAAAAAAAAAAAGGCCTTTAGAGCCCTTTTTTTAAAAAAAAAAAAAAAAAAAGATTATATAATTATGTAAGATAAATAATTTAGACTTATTTAAACGATTTAATTTAATTTTATAAATTTTTTAATTATTTAAATTGAATTGTTGTATATTATATATATAGAAATATTTTTATTTTAAATATAATATATTAATATTTATTTTAAAAATAAAAATTATTATATATATATTACATTTTATTAACTTAAAAGACACGTAAGGACTACAATTTCTTTGCGTTTTCATAGAAAGAAGGCAAATAGTCACGCGTTTTCAAAAATTTGATAGAAGACAAACAGTCACGTGTTTTCAAAGACTTTTAAAGAAGAAGAACAGTCACGTGTTGACTACTTTTATTACAATTTTATTACTACTTTAATGATAAATAATTAAATTGAATAAATTAAACTCTATAATTATATAAATTAAATAATTTAAACAAATTTATATTTTTTTTAAATCATTTTTTAAATAATTCAGTTTAATTTTATAAATTTTTTACTATTTAAGTTGAACTGCACCGTTACATATTATATATATATAAATATTTTTATTTTAAATATAATATATTAATATTTATTTAAAAAATATATTATATATTATTATTAAAAATTAAATATTATATTTAAATTATTTTTTACAATTTTAACTTTTTAACATACAATTTACAATTTTAATTGTATTTATATTATGATGATTTTATTTTTTATAAATTTTATCAAATTAATTATTAGCTTATATAATATTATATAATTTATAGTTATAGTATATTAATAAATATTATGAAAATTATAATTTAAATAAAATTATAATTTAAATAAAATTATGAAATGTAATGATGTTTTGAATCAACTTTGAACAATCATACTTTAATTAAAATATAGAATAGTATTAGATGTCATAATTTTTTTATGGTATTTATCAATTATATGTTTGAGTTTGATTGACTCTTACACATAAGAACTCACATAATTATTTTATTTATTAACTTTTAATTTTTAAAAAATTAATTATAAATTAACACATAATTTAAAATTATTATAAATTTACGATAAAAAGTTAAGATGAGATAGTCGGTTCGTCTTAAAAGGGAAGTAGGTGGGTTCCAGTGCTGTCCGATCCGAAATCAATCAAGGAAAAAAAGGAAAAGAAGTAATAATAGCTTTTGTGGGACACGGGAGAACTTCACCTCTTTTGTAGATAAACCACGAAGTATTCTCAACTTATATTTAGGATACATTAAGGTGTTTTGAATAATAAAACTAAATATTAAAATATTATCAAAATAATAAAACTAAATATTAAAATATTATCAAAATAATAAAAAATTATTTTGTTAAAATTAAATTGCAATTATCAGAGAAGCAATTAAGTAATTTTCATTTTGTTTTAAATCACTCTTTCCTTCTTCCTCAAATGTTGTAAAGATAGTAAAAAACATCACTTAAGGTTCTTAATGGTGTTCTTCCTCTAAAAAGTGGATGTCTAGCCATTTTAACGAGCTATAAAGTATTAAATATTACTTTTGACGGAATATAGTAAGTTACTGTTTATGATCGAAATATGATTAACAAAAGGTCCGTATAACATTATTATTTAATTTCTTAACAATTATTATATTAAATTAATTAATTAATTAATAATAATAATTTTAAAAATTAATTCTTAAGAAAAAATTACAAATTCACTAATAAAAATATTATATTTATTATAAGAATTAAACATTACATTTAATTAAAAAAAATTTAAAGTACATATCAATATATAATAATTCTCCAAATTACTATGTTCATCTCACAATTGTTCAATTAATGCTCTAGAGTTGGCACTTCGATTCATTCTTCAATTGTTGCATTAACATCGCGTTCAATGCTTCGAAGAAAGATTTCAAGGTCAAGGCTAAAGATGACAAAATTGCGTAATTTTTTTTGTCAATATTTCAATAATCTTGAAGAATGCAAAAATAATTTGCTCCATTATTTAATTGTTATTTTAGTTTATATTTTTTTTTAGTTATATGTTGTATTTTTTTAAATAATTTTATTTTATATACTTAATTCTAATTTATTATATGTAGTAAAAAATTAAACACTAATTTTATAATTTAAAAAAATGCATGAACAATATTTCCATAATTTCATCTTCATATTTTGTAATTTGTTAAATTTATCTCTTAATTTTTTATTTTATTTTTTAAATCAACTACTTATTTTTATCATTGTCTTAATTTTTTACTAATCACTGTCTCTTTCATGAAGGTCTAGCTGCCTCCTAACTGCATCTTTAACTGTTTTTATTAATATATTATTATTTTTTAAATTAGATTTTATTTAAACTCTATTTTTTTTTTTTTATATATATGATTAAGTTCTCGTGTCATTAAAACTTCCAATCATAAAAGTTTAATTATAATGACCGGTTATTCTATTAAAAAAAAATTTATAATGACTGGTTGTAAAATGAATAATTTCTTGTCAAATGAAATCATAAGGCCAAAATTATACTAAAAAGGTTTTTCTTTATAGGGTGAGAAACCATTATATTTTTGTTATGGGTTATTTTTATTATTTTTAAAATTTTTATTTTAAAAAATTTATTCAATATTTATTAATGTTAAAATTTTATTTTTTAAAAGTATTTAAATAAATTAAAAAAATATTTTTTAAAAAAATATAAAATTAATCATTTCGACTAAACTTTAATTTTTTTTAGTTATATTTAAATTTACTTAACTTAATTGCGATGGTTGATGAACCTTTTTGAGATGGGATTATGGGATCGTCCTTCAATTGAACCCAAGGAGAGCTATATTTTTTTTAGACTAGAGATAGCTTGTGTATGTTTTAATTTTTCAAATATTAAATACATGTAAGACTGATTAACTAGAGATAACAAATTATTATTCCACGTAGTTTATCTAAACATGTTAAAAATTTAGAGTTAAGTTTTATTTACAAGTGTATAAGTTGAGTCGTATAAAATTCAAAAACTACGATAGATAAGTCTTGTAAAGTAATAATTGAGATGAGCTGTCATTTTCGTAGGGCATTCACTCTTCTCTCTTCTTCATTGCCTCAAAAGAAAAGCAACTTGCTATGAGTGATTACATTTTCCCTCAAAAGAAATACCCCAGCCATTGAAACAACTTGCTTGCAGAGAAAATATATTCAAAATAAAAATAAAAATTAAAGGCGAGAGTGAGTTCATTTCTTCTTATTCTTCTTTTCATTTTCTTTTGTTATTTATTTTTTTCGATCTTATTGCTTCTCTTACCAGATTAAAGAAAAAGAAAAAAAAAAAAAGCGGTAGTTAAGTTAGATCGCTCGTCGCTCTTGAGGACTCGTTCCACTTCCTC
This sequence comes from Elaeagnus macrophylla, assembly GCA_029378325.1. Taxonomy (NCBI): domain Eukaryota; kingdom Viridiplantae; phylum Streptophyta; class Magnoliopsida; order Rosales; family Elaeagnaceae; genus Elaeagnus; species Elaeagnus macrophylla. The sequence continues at coordinate 24,932,384 of CM055648.1, read as the reverse complement.
ATTCGAGAGAGAGTAAGTACTCGCATCCTGAAGTTAGTAAGAAACACAATTTTGAAAAAATTACAATTACAACTCAAGATTTTAAATTATTTTCGGGGTTCAGTCATTGTTATGTTCTTGTTTGTTTTAGTCCCTTATTTGTTTCGGATCATATCACAATTCTTGCCTTTAGAATAGAAGACTTCTGCGATGTTCTGAGTTTGCAGGGGTTTGTGTTCTATATTAAAGTTGTTTTATTTGTGTCAACTTTCCTTTACCAAACAAGTTATTTCATTTTCAAGAGCTATTTTAATTTCAATGGATCTCTTATTATTCCAACTCTCTTGCATTTGCGTTGTATATGTGTTTATTTTGTTGTGGTCTGTATAGTTGTGTTGGGTGGAGATCGAATGTTTATATGTAAACTATAACACTGCAGCCACATGTTTTATTTTAGTGAACAAGTGAAGTAATCATTCTCTAGAGTGTGTTTAACTGTCTATAAATATTTCTAGTTTGTTTTTCTTTCAAATTGGTTGCTGCGCTTGGGCCACCTACTACTACAATTTTAATTTGGCAACTAACAATTAAATTAAAAAGGGATATGATTAAAAGCCCCAACTTTGTACGCCAATTTTTACACAGTTAATGGTTGAGATTAAAGGGGTAATTTTGCTTAAATATTAACTAAATTCATATTTAGTTATCTAAATTTTCAAATTCTATTTTTTAAAAATTCATATATAGTTTAGGTTGTGAATATTTTATTTGGAGATTAAGTTACAGAATTTAAAAGTTTGAGATTAAATTATAAAATTTTTAAATTTAAAGCTTTAAATGTAAGTTTAGTTAAAATTTAATGACCACTATTTTGTACTTTAGCAAGATAAAAAAGCTAATTTTTTTTATAAAGAATTTTTAAATTACAATGACCAACTTGTTTTTCTTTCAAATTGGTTGATGGGCTGGAGCATTTATAAAATTTGAACATATAGAGAAAATTAGCATGATATCTGTCCAAGAATGACATGCATAAATCAAAAAATTGATTGATGTGCCCGGGTGTTGATGAAAGTTTTGCATAATTTAGATTCTCTTATCACTTATTTTACAGCCTCTGATCTGCCCCAAGTATAAAAAGTAGACATATAAAAATTTGTATTCTTTATGATAAGTGAGTATATAAATAATGTTTTTTAAAAATTTTATAATGTTATAGTTTTGGTGCATAGTAAAAATTAAATCTTATATCCTCCGAAAATAGGAAAAGTTCATGCCCAATATTTTTTTGCCTTTTATTTTTAAATGAAGGTTCTTGTTTCATTAAAAAACGTTGCGCAAAAAGAAATTTAGTAAAATTTATACTCTTTTTCTTATTTTATTTTAAAACATTAGTATTTAAAAAAAAAAAAAAAAAACTCATTGACTAAATTTCTTCTAGTTTTATTTATAATAAACATAACACAATGGTACAAAAAGACTTTTACTAGCTTTTTATTATTTTCATAAAATCATTGACTTGAGTGATGATGGATTAAATTAGATACAATATTAATAGTTTGATGATTAAATAAATTGTAATTTTGAATGGGATTCAAATTGATTAGAGTTAAATAATATATGAATCATATATGGTGAAGAAACATTTAAATTATACGAGTGTATAAGTTAAGTTGTATAAAAAATTCAAAAACTATAATATGCACAACTCATTTGCTCATTCATATTATAATCGATATTTCATGCGTGTTAATGATTTTATCCAAGTTTTATTAGAAATAAATGAAAAAAGATTATTCATATGTGAGAGAAAGGCTAATATATCTTTTTTGACAAAATTTTAGACTAGACTTCACAACTTAGTTCATTACTTGAACATATTAAACTGTCTCTTTAAAAAAAAAAAGCTCATATTTGTGTCTTAATGGATAAGACATGGATATCGGTGTGATTACTTGATACTCTAAATTTATAGAAATTTAAAAAAATGTGAAAAAACATGTGTCTATTAAAAAATTTAGGACATATAATATCGTAAAAGAATCCCTCCCTCATATTAGTTTAATGGAATTTGGGATGATTAAGATTATAAGCAGAGTCGTAGATGGGCCTATTATTTAAAGACAACTGTTCATTTCCTAATTCCCAAACTTGCAGGCACAGTTGCTCTATTTTCTCATCCTTATTTTACCAATTCCCAAACTCGCAGGTGTTTTGCGTTGTATTGATCTCAAGCTCTTGTTGATTATTTTCTTTCCTTCCTTTTTCCACGTTGAAACAACTTGCTTTTAGATAGGGGAAAAAGAAAAAGAAAAAATTATAAGTAAGAATGAGTCACTTTTTTTTTTCTTTCCATTTCCTCGAGCTGATTTTTCTTCTTCTTTTCAGTTGCTCTTGTCTACCAACTTATTCATTTTCTTAGCAGATTAAAAAAGCAAAAAAAAAAAAAAAAAAGTGGCAGATAATTAGATTGCTATTGAAGATTCGCTCCACTTCCTGATTCAAGTATGTCATTTTTTTTTGCTTGCATTTACTTGGATTTGCTTCTTAAGTGAATTGACAACTTAACATTTTATTGATTTCAAATATTTAATGCATTTGGTATGGAACCTGAAAATATATATATTTTTTTGTTAAAATTAAATAAATGAAATAAGTGTTTGGTTGATGTATTCTTAATATAAATTTTGTGTTCCTTTTTTAAAAACACCATATTTTTAGAAAATTATAAAATATTTCTGTTCATGTTTTTTAAGGAGAAAATGATGCATATATTGCATGGTTGCTACTATTTTTTTTTTTTTGGTACCTCCAAACTTTTTAAGATTCTACAAATAGAAAAATTATTCATTAATTTTGAACCAATACTGATATGGTGATCCAGATAAATGAAAAAATTAATATTGCAAATTTTAATTGCCAAACAGAAAAAGTTGGGCCACTTTTAGCTTTATTTATTTTTATCTCCATAAAAATGTCAAGTTATTGGTTGATTCGATCAATCTTAGACCAATAAATAATTCTTCTTACAAATATACCATTCTATCCATTTTTCATCAACGGCCTTGAAAAAAAAGTTTTAAGCCTTTTCACGTATTTATCATGAATATTTGATAACAATAGAGCAAAGAAAGAGAGAGGCATGAGAAGAAGAAGTAAGATGTATGTGTAATTTCATATACGAACATGTTGCAATACAACATTTTTTATAGTGTTGCCATAGGCCATGTGAAGACAATAAGAGTTGGTTACAAATAGCAAACTCACACTTAACATCATAACAAACTAATACTTTAACTCTTAGCCATATTCCTTGTGCTTCGTGGTCTTTTCCAAAAAGTCTTAATTGACATGTGCAGATACACTCACATGAGCCTGCCCTATAACTTACTTTGTGTTTGATAATAATTCTAATTTATTATTTATGGTTAAATAATTAATTTTGTAATTTCTATATTTTTATATAAAAATAATTATCAAAGTGTTTAATAACAATTCTTATTTAGTAATTTTCACGTGAAAAAGTCATAAATCACTTTCAAGTTTGTTTAATAATGCTTTTTATTTTTTTTCAAAAATGTTAAAAATAAAGAAAATTTTTAGTTATTTTTTTTATTACAAATTTTAAGTTTTTAATTATTGTCTTCCAATGTATATACATACAAAAGTTATAAGACTTGGTCGAAATGAAAAAAATCAAAAATATGAAATCTAATGAAGAAATATATATACATATATATATGAGTCTTCCTATAAAATTTTAATGAAATTCCTCGTGATAATTATAAATAGGGCCTTATAGAATAACAAAGTTCAAAATAATGTTTAAACTCTAAATGACTGAAAACTAACATCTTAAAGTCGTGCATGCGTTCGACTACTTTGCTCATTAAAATCTAAAAATTATGAGTCTAGGGGACCAACAAACATCCAACTGTATGTCATTTTTTGTTGTTGTTGCTTACATTTACTTGACTTTGCTTCTAAAGTGAATTGACGAGTTAACAATTTATTGATCTTAAATATTTAATGCATTTGGTATGGAACTTGAAAATATATATTTTTTGTTAAAATTAAATAAATTAAATAAGTGTTTAGCTGATGTATTCTTAATATAAATTTTGTGTTCCTTTTTTAAAAACACCATATTTTTAGAAAATAATATAATATATTTGTTCATGTTTTTTAAAAGGGAAAACGATAAATTTTATCACCAAACTATTGCATAGTTGCTACTTGCTAACATTTTTGATTTCTTGAAATAAAAATAATAACAATAATAAAATAATTATATGATTTCTTGAAAAATCTTTAAATGTGGATGTCACTTGTTAGTAGTGTTTTTAGCATTACATAAATATAAAAAATAGATGTATAAGATAAAAAAAGTTAGATTTTATTATTATTATTATAGAATTTTCAAGTTTCAATGACCAACTTGTTTTCCTTTCAAATTGGTCGATGGGCCCAGGTGTTAATGAAAGTTTCACATATCAACGAAAGTTTTTCATAATTTATATTAGGCAAATACTAATTGGGGCATGGGTTTAATAAAATGTGGTAGATATATATTAGTTATAATTTTCTTTATTTTATCAATGGTCCCAACTTTGTACACCCTCTTTATCACTTATTTTACAAGCCCCTGATTTTTTTGAAAAGTGAGCAAATAAGATAATTTTTAAAAAAATTAATAATATTATAGTTTGGAAGCATAGTAAAAAATAAATCTTTAGAAATGATGTATCTACAATCCCGTCTTTTTTCTAATTTTGTTATTAAAAATGTTAAATCGCGTTACAATTTTTTTTACAAAAAATGAATAATTGCTTTTTTATAGCCAATATAATAAATGAAATCATAAAAGTCTCTTTAACAAGTGTTTTATTTTTAAAATGCATTGAAATAAATTAAAAAAATAATTTTTTTTTTTGGGAAAATATTAGATTGACTAGTTAAAATAAGCAATAATTTTCTTAGATTATATTTAAATTTAAGTGCTTTAGTTGCGATAGCTAGTGAATCTACTTAGCATTTGTACCTTAGTTAAATTATCATTGTTTTATATTTTACTATCTAAATAATATTGCATATAATTGCGTTTAAAACATATATTTGAAAAATATATAATTAGTACACTGTATTTAAGTTAAAATGGAAAACTATTGATCCTAAAACAAACCTATCCACTGATTTTAACACACGCTTCCTTACCAACCTTAGATAATGCATGCCCCTTCCGGCTACTAAACAACTGTAAAATGATTAGAGTTACCTAAAAAACCTCAAATGATTTTATAACGCCATTATTGATATATTATTAGGTCTGTAACATTTTAAAGTTTTTGGTGGTAGGTTTATTTATAAAAAAATTAAAAAAATTGTAGTTACTATGCAATAAATGCAATAGTTTGTTGGTAAAAAATATTATTTATATTTCAAAAAATAGTTTTCAAAACTAGACAAAGTCTAAGTAATAGTTTTTGAATTTAAATACAAAACACATTTAAAAAAAAAAATTGTAAATCAACTGAAAATTTTAGTCCCTTCGGTGTATAAATTACTCAGTTATTTAAATGGTTTTATTTTGAACCCCTTCTGTGAAAAAATATATATTTATTTATTTTTTTCTAATACTAAAAATCATATATTCATTTACGTTATATAAAAAATGAATTTACGTTTTTTCCTCTTGAGAAGGGATCAAAAATATAATTTTATTTGTATGCTATGTCATATAATTAAATAAATTTTAGTTGATTTTTATATCATGTCATATTATTTAAAAAGAGATGGACGTATATGACTATTAATTTCTGATATTCTTTGTGCATTTTTGAAGATTCCACCAATTTTCGAAATTTATGCCAACCCTTAAAAAAAGTTATGTTGTACAACTTACAACAGTGTACAACAAAGTCAGTTGTATCCTACAACATCGTACTCTTTTTTATTATTATTTGTTATTATGAGCATGAATATTCGATATTTTAAATTGAAAAAAATAAAAAAAATTATAAAAATAAAAAATGTGGTCCATCACTTAAATACTTATTCTAAAAAAGTTCTAGGATAAAAGAGTTCTTATAACATACATAATTCCCTAATTGTTTAACGTAACTTAGGATAATTAAGGTTATGAAATGTTATTTATTATTTTTTTGAGTATATTCTACACCAATTAAATTGCTTTCTCCATTAGTTAAGCATTAATTATTTGTATTTGTTAAAAAATATTTATATTAATTTTTTATTTAATTGATCTAAAATGTCAAATCATTACTTAAGCTATCAGCAATTTCTCCAAAGTTTATACTCATAGTCGTACATTAATTTTTCTCTTGATGGGCGCCTATTATATAATGCAACTGCTGCTTACCTAATTCCCAAACTTGCGAACACAGTTCTATTTTTTCACCCTCCTTTACCGATTCCCAAACTTGCTGTTGAGTGATATATTGATCTAAGGTTCTTGTTCATTACTTGCTTTCCTTCTTCCTTTTTTCCACGTTGAAACAACTTGTTTACAGATAGAATATATATATATATATATATATATATATATATATATATATATATATATATATATATATATATATAGAGAGAGAGAGAGAGAGAGAGAGAGTCACTTTTTTTTTCTTTCTATTTTCTTGAGCTGATCTTTCTACTTCTTCTTTTCGGTTGCTTTTGTTATTGTTTACCAACTTATTCTTTTTCTTAGCATATTAAAAAAGCCAAAAAAACAAAAAAAAAAAAAAAAAAAAAAGTGGTAGGTAGATTGTTCTTGAAGATTCGTTCCACTTCCTAAGACAATTAGTAAGTATTGTTTGAAGTTTCACTTATATTTTTTTTTTACTTAAATTTACTTGGATTTGCTTCTAAAGTGATTTGACAAGAATGGTGACAAGAAACTAATACAAGATTTGTTTGTGTAAACTACAGATCTAACTAATATAGAAAGGTTTCTTTGTTTAAAGGGTGGGTGATCGTGCTGTTTCACTATATTCTTGTTATGGATCAGTAGCTTATTTAAATTATCATCATTTTATATTTTACTATCTAAGTCTCCAAGATTGTAATATGCATTTTTTAGTCTCGCCTAGCTACGAAAAGATGGGTCAATTAAGGATAAATAATATTATTTTATGATTTTTCTATTAGATTAAAATACAATTAAAATTTTATTCTTTAATAATGGTAAAGTTATTTTTTATGAAAAAAATAAACAAAATATTTATTTTAATATTTGCTAATTGTCATTACTTTATTTTAAGATATTTTTATTTTTAGTTTTTGAAAGACAAAAAGATATATTTAAATAATTTTTTGTTAGAAATTTATTATTATTGATTTTTCTTAAATAATTTCATTAAAACTTCACTTTCAATAACATTTTAATATAACTTGACTAAAAATATTATATAAAAAAATATGAAAATTTTAATATTTTTTGTTATTTGTACTCTTTTTCTTAAAGCTAGAAGACTAAAACTATCTTGAAAATTTGAGGGCTAGTAGGGCTCTCTTCCTATTTAAGAAAAATTTGGAAACTTCGTAGCCTATGCATTTTACAGTAGCGTAACAGTGAATTCAAAAACTCCTTAATGAGTAAAATGCTGAAATTTGGCTTCAGAAGCAAAAATGATTGATTTTACATAACAATAAATGTAACACCCCGATATTTTACATATAAATAAGGGCATTATCTAAGCATTTTATTGATTTGAAAGCCTTGATATGATTGATTATGACTTAAATAAAAAAGATCTTATAGTTAAAAACCTTACAAACAAAAACTTGCAAAAGATTTAGCACTTATTAAAGTTTACAATTTATTAATTATAAAAAAAGGAAATTTAAATCCTAGGGAACCAATGACAATCCTCAAACATTGCCAAATCCTCATAATGGTGTTCCTGAAAAAGTGAAGGGAAGCTTGGGATGAGTGAAAATCACTCAGTAAGCAAACTTACCTTACCTGAAACATTAATCACACATAACACATGTACACACTTAAAAACAAGAAAATATGATATGCTTAATTATGAGATACTTATGCTTATGCTTTTGAAATAGTGCTTACAATGCACATGTCTTAGAAAGAAAATACCAAAAACTTATCTTAATTATATAACCTGAACTATCCACTTAAAAACTTATCATAGCAGAGCCTTACATAAGTCACCCGTCGGCGACTGGCACGTGTGAAAGGCATATGCAAGTGAGACTTAACTTATAACTTATCAAAATTGGAATTCCATACATAATTCTCACATGGACACATACGTCCAAACCAACGGTGATGACTCTTTAGTCCCCGGGTACCCTAACTTACACGATAGACACTTCCCGCACACGACCCTTAACTTATTATAGTGCACTTAACTTATCATATTGCTCCAAAACATAAAATTTCACAATGATGGTTCAAGTATCAATAAAAATACCATATAAAACTTATTGTTTTAAACCTTGCATAAAACCCATAATCTCTCAAAAGCTTGGCATAAAAGAAATACTTTCAAAACTTGTATTTGAAATATCATGATTCAATGATGCATATGTCATGCCATTAATGACCATGTAATTGTAAGCATACTTAATCCATTAAAATAAGCATAATATCCTAAATCACATAATCATACAATCCTGACACAATAATATTTACTTAGCATATACCATGTTTACATACAAATAAAATCACACAAACTATTTAATTATACAGCCACCAAACAAGACATATATGTAAAAATAACTATGAAAACATTCAATATTCAACGCGGATGTTTTCTTTTTTCTTTATTTTTATGCCACATAATTAAACATGCTTTTGTAGGCCATGGATTTTCTTTTAGGGATTGCTGGCTCACTTGTTGGAAAGATTATCGAGCTCACTGTTGAACCAGTATGCCATCAAGTGGGATACATATTTAACTATAAAAGTAACATTGCCAGCCTTGAAACTGAAGTTAACAACTTGAGTGGTCTTAAAACTGAAATGCAACAGAAGTCTGAACAAGCCTTGAGAAATCTTGAAACAATTCATGATAATGTCGAGGAATGGAAGAGAAGTGCAGAGAGAGCTATTGAAGATGCGGAAGATTTTCTGAAGAATTATGGAGAACATGCAAAGGTAAAATGTTCCATTTGGCGTCATGGACTCAGTAAGGAAGCAAAAAAGAAGGCTGGCTCTATTACAAAACTCCGTGCAAGTATTCCTCATGATCCGATTTCTTCCGCACAAGTATTCCTACCGAGTAGTGATGAAATGATTGAAGGATACGAGGCTTTTGAATCGAGAAATTCAATTATGAGCCAAATAATGGATGCACTTAGAAATCCTGAAGTGCAAGTGGTTGGTTTGCATGGCATGGGCGGCGTTGGTAAGACCATGCTTGCTAAAGAAGTTTCTAGGCGAGCCAGGCTTGATAAGGTGTTTGATATTGATGTTATGGTGACTGTATCCCATGTTCAAAATACCAAAGACATTCAACAACATATTGCTGAAAAGTTGGGTTTGAAGCTTGATGAAAAGACAATGTCAGTAAGAGCAGAAAAGCTACGACTAAGATTGAGACAAGAGAGGAAGAATATTCTCTTAATTTTCGATGATGTCTGGGATAAACTTGACTTGCAAGAGATTGGTGTCTCGTTTGGGAACAATCAAAATGGATGCAAAATATTGCTTACTTCTAGATCTACTAAAGTCTGCAGTCTTATGAAAGCGAAGAGCACGACTTTCATGCTAGAGGCTTTACCTGAGGAGGAGGCAACAGAGTTGTTTAATAAGAATGTGGGTGATTCAACTAGAGGACCTAATTTTGAAAATTTGGCTAAAGAAATAATTAAAGAATGTGCAGGCTTGCCAATTGCAATTGTAGTAGTTGCATGTGCTTTGAAGAATGAAGGAAAAGAAGTTTGGAAAAATGTTTTGCAAGAATTGAAAACATCTTCTCCTACAACCATAGAAGGAATGGACAAGAAAGTCTACTCAAGTATAAAGCTCAGTTACAATCATTTACCAAATGACAATGCAAAGAAGTTGTTGTTACTTTGCAGTCTACATGCAGAAGATAAAGTTATACTAATTGTAGACTTGGTAAAATATAGTATGGGCTTAAGTTGGTTTGAAAATACCAAAAGACTAGAAGATGTAAGGAATACAGTGTATCATTTAGTTGTTACATTAAAAGAGAGATCTTTGTTGTTGGACAGTATTGAAGGAAGATCGGTTAAATTGCACGATGTTATCCGTGATGTTTGTCTATCTTTTGCTTCCCATGATAATGGCATGCATTTTATAAGAGACATTGATCATTTAGAAGTGTGTATTCAGAATGAAAAACTCAAAAAAGCAACTGGAATTTCACTGCCGCTTGAGGCCATTAATCACTTACCTCAAAAGTTCAAATGGCCCCACCTTAAGCTACTTTTGTTGCGTGAAGGGAAAACTATTGTGAAAATTATGGATGAACATTGTTTCAAAGAAATGAAGAACCTCAGAGTTTTGTATTTGATAAACATTGATGTTAACCCAACATGTTTTTCTTCGCTTCAAAAACTACAAACATTGTGTTTGAGAAATTGCGGTTTTTTGGGAGATATAGCACCCATTGGAGAACTAAACAAATTGAAAATTCTGGATCTTTCAGAATCTGACTTCTTGAAGTTGCCAAAAGAAATTGGAAAATTGACTCAATTACAGTTGTTAGATGTAAGTCTTTGCTCCACTCTTCATTATGTTGAACCTCATGTGTTATCAAATCTAAACAATTTAGAGCATTTGCACATGACGAATGATTTTGGAGAATGGGGTGTTGAAGGAGTGAATAGTAATGAAAATGCTAGTCTTGTAGAGCTAAATGATTTGGATAAACTGACCGCTCTATATGTAACTGTTCCTAATGTTAACAGTCTTCCTAAATTTTGGTTAAGCAACAAAATGCATTTAGAGAGATATCAGATATGGATAGGAGACTGGGATAATTTTGTTCCTATTGAGACTAAAACTTCCAAAGCGTTGCTACTAAAGCTTGTGAAAAGTCATCAAGTGAAAGCCCATGGTCTTGAAAGGTTTATAGGAATTGCTGAAATGTTGCACTTAGAAGGATTCCGGGATTTCAATGATATTCTCGAATTGGACAACGAAGGATTTCAACATGTGGAGAATTTTTCGTTCCAACGTAATGAGGGAGTACGGTACTTCATCAACCGACCTTATCCTTGTCGTGCCTTTTTAAGCTTGAAGTCACTTCATCTAGACCAAATGAGGAATTTGGAAAAAATATGCCATGGAAAATTGATATCAGGGTCTTTCGGCAAATTAAAAAAAGTCACAGTAAAGGAGTGCAAGAGATTGAAAAGCCTCTTCTCATTTTCTATAGCCAGACATTTTGAGCAAATTCAAATGGCTTCTTGTCCAGAACTACAAGAAATTGGCACCCATGAAAATGAACATGAGTCTCAAAATGCTATTAATGAAAGCATGAACAAGACCAAGTCTTGTGAGTTAGAAACTTTGAAGTTAGTTGACTTGCCGAAGCTTACTCGATTCTTTTGGCCTGAACAAGAAATCAATTCTATATCAGATTGGAGAGATGGATTATTCAACAGCAAGGTACGTTTTTTTTTTTTTTTTTGATAATGCAATGTGATAATTCTTATTTATATATGTTGAAATTAAAATACTAATGCAATGCGACTATGAAATATGAATTGTTAACTTTTCAATAAATTTTTTTTTGTCACAAAACTTCTACTATAATATGATATTGATGGTGTCAAATATCAAGTATTATAACATATCTTTCAACTCTTATAATCAAACCCTAAACATTTTAACATCATCGCATTTCATTTGCAGTTTAAGGTTTAATGTAAATATGTTAGTTTATTCCTGTGTATAAGCTTGAATATTTAGACCCTTGACAAAGAAAGCACATAATCATAAAACAATCAAGGTTCTTATTAAAAAAAAAAGGATGAAGGCCATAATCTTAAAACGATCAAGGTTCCTATATATATATATATATATAAATATTAAGGGTATCAAAAGTTTGTTATTTTAATAAAAGTGTATTTTTATTTGCTAGGTATTCAATGGAGTAGTACAAGTTTACTACCTTTTTTGAAAGTGTCATCGAAGTCCATAGAAATTTTGGACAAATTTTTTAGGGATAAAGTTGACATTTTGAAAAATATTTACTTATTTTACCAAAAATGTAGGCAACAATTATTTAAATAATTATGTTTTATTCATAATTACATTGTATGTTACCTTCAAACAAGAACCTTCAATAATATCTGTTAAAATTTAATTTTTGATTTAAATATCATTTTAAACTATAAATTATTCATTTTTGGAAAAACAAATAATTTTGTTTACGGTTTTAAAATATTGCTTATATAAGCGACACTTTCTTTATGCCTTTATTGTGGCCAACATTTGGAAATACATTTATGTTGTTGACTATAAAAGTTTAAATACATTTATGTTGTTGACTATAAAAGTTTGGCACAATTTATGTAATTTGGAGTCTTAGTGAGCCCTATCATATTGCATTTGAATTAGAGTAAAGCTGTATAAGACAAAATTAATGGTCATAAACTATTCATAATTTTTTAAATAAATAATTTATTGTTAAAAATAATTAGTAAATAAAAAAAGAAATTATTGAAAATTGATAGAAGATAAATTATGGGGTAGATGTGAAAATTAGGGTATATATCGTTACAAGAAAAAACAATTAGTGGCGTAATGTTATAATCTGAAAATTTATGTCATGCCTTAGTTTCTGTGTTTTTTTTTTTTTTTTTTTTTTTCATACGTAAGTCTTTTTCTAAGGTACACTAGTACGACTTCACAAGTCTTCTAAGTTTTTTTTTAAGAGGTTTAAAAAAACTGTCCTAATTATTTATATATAAGACGATAGGGACCATCTTCTATGTAAATATATAAAATGGCTACAAGCAAGATGTCTTAGATAGTGTTTTATGTTAATTTGAACTCATTAATATACAACCTTATTTAGTTCACTCTCAGACCTCTCAACTCATTGCTGTCTTCCAAAACAACCACTACTCATCAATTCATCTTTAGTCCTCACACATCTCCTCAATCAGATGCATAAGATAAATTCTATCCAATAATAATTCGTTTAGGATAAATAGTTATAAGATGGTCACTGACTGAGTGACTGTCTTATAAGATTATTTTATCTTTAAAAAGAAAATATTATTAACTTTTAAAATTTAAAAAACAACATTCACTTTGGAGTAAGATAAATTATTTATACATTATTTTCATTACTTAAATTTGTCCTACACCATTATTAGCTGAATAAAAAATTGAGAAAAATTTTCAAGATAACATACTTTGTTATAAAAAATTAAGCTAATAATTATTTGAATCAATTTTCAAAGATGTTAAGCAATTAAAGACATTAAAAAAAAATACAAAAACGAATAACTGAAAGGCTTAGTTATGAAAGACAAATCATAAGACTTTTTTTTAGCAAAATTAAAACTTTAATAAATTTCAAGCGAAAAATAATCATAAAATATAACAGCCCTAAAGGTAATATTGTATTGACTAGACATGATAAAATGGCGTGATGAACTCAATTGTTATTATTTATTTTTTTAAAAATTGATAAACTTTATTATTATTATTATTGCCATTTTTTTATGAAATAATATTTTTTCCAATTTACCATCAACGTTTTTTTCTCTTTCATTTATGTTTCAGGTAATTATATCAATTTTTTTTTTGAGTTATTATTTTTGTGAGTTGTTTTTTAGTTATCTTAGGTTAACAATAATATTAAAGTAAAATTTAGAAAAAAATGAAAATGAATTTGTTGCTTAACAACATATATCCTATTTAAATATGTACAAGGTTTGAAGTTCAAGACTCAAATTTAATTACTAATATGCAAGTAATGTTGTTCTTTCAAAAAATATTTGAGAATTTTTTTTTTAAATTACGTACGTCACATATGTACGTAGCTACTAGATGATAAATTTTTAAATTTTATTTAGTTAAAATATTGACAACTTGAATAAAGTCTAAAATTTAATAATAACCAATTAGTCGATTACATGGACAACTTGACTACTTGAGACACATGACTGATTCTCACATGTATTAGAAATTTTCCCATGTTACATTCACCTACGGACTTGCAAATAGTCCTTATGGGTAATATTTATTTATTTTGCTAATGAAATTAATTTCATGTGCACTTTTTAATTTTAGAGTTGGATAAGTCTGTTAGATTACGCGTCGGTATTGTTTGACCTCATAGACTAAAATGATCATGTGGCCAAAAGAGTATAAATTATTTTATTTTAATGTTTTTTTTAATTTTATTTTACTATCCCGTCATTGTAATTCTTTACATCATTTATATAATTGATGTAAGGCATTATTGGTAAACTCGACAGAACACCATTTCTTTTCAACAGAATTGCACTTCTTGAATACATAAACTTGAATGCTTTTAATAGCTCTTGGATCTTTTGTATGCATTTATAGTTTAACTCAACTTCAGTCTTTATATATACTAACAAGCCTAACACTGTTTCTACAGGTTGTGTTTTCAAAGTTGAGGAAAATGGAGTTGTCTTATATTAAAGTTGTAAATTTGTGGCCAGATGAACTTCATGGAGCTTCTTTCATGCAAAATTTGACAACGCTAAAAGTTACAGATTGTAGAGGTTTGAATTATCTCTCATCTTTTGATGTTGCCAAAAGCCTTGAATTGCTTGAGAGTCTTGAGTTGAGTAATTTAGAGGCCTTGAAAGTGGTGATTGTAGTAAAGAAACAATTGGATGAAGTAGAGAGGATGGAAAAGAAGCTGTTTCCTAAACTTCATACTTTACAACTCATCAATCTTCCAAACATGGAAGAATTTTGCTCCCAATGTTGTTTCGAGTTCCCATCTCTCAAAGTTCTGAGAATAAAAAAGTGCCCAAAGGTGGCAGACGTCCTTGATTTAATTGGAATGCTGAGAAATCTGGAAGTGCTTGACCTTTCTGATTCTTCATTTATGGAATTGCCTTTCATGCAAAATTTGACAACGCTAAAAGTTACAGATTGTAGGGGTTTGAATTATCTCTCATCTTTTGATGTTGCCAAAAGCCTTGAATTGCTTGAGAGTCTTGAGTTAAGAAATTTAGATGCCTTGAAAGTGGTGATTGTTGTAAAGAAACAAATGGACGAAGTAAAGAGGATGGAAAAGAAGCTGTTTCCTAAACTTCATACTTTAGAGCTCATCAATCTTCAAAACATGGTTGAATTTTGCTCTCAATGTTGTTTCGAGTTCCCATCTCTCCAAGTTTTGTTAATAAATAATTGCCCAAAGGTGGCAGACCTTGATTTAATTGGAAAGTCGAGTAATCTGGAAGTTCTTAACCTTTATGATTCTTCATTTATGGAACTGCCTCGAGCAATAGAACGACTAAGTCAATTGAAGAGTTTATATTTGCGTCATTGCAAGTCTCTCACGGTGATTCAGCTTGATGAAATATTAGAGTTGATACATCTAGAAGAACTAATTATGCTTGAGAGCCATGTCACATGGGGGGCCGAAGGAGTCAGTACTGGTACTAAGAGAAGTAGTGTGAGTCTCTCCAAATTGAAGAATTTGCCTCAGTTGACAGCTTTGGAGTTATCTGTACCTGATTTCAGCTTTTTGCCAAAAGATTTTTTCTGTGAGAAGTGGAAGGACTGTAAAATATTAACAAATAAAGGTTCGTATATTTCCTTCTTCGTTGGTTTTTTTTTAGTGAGTTGAAAATCCAGCTAAAAAAAAGAGAGATTATTGTATGGGAATGTGGTCTTCAAGTATTTTTGAAAAGGTCTGAAGAGTTGTTGCTGGATGGATTGGAGGACAACATGGATGACATTGTTTATGAATTAGACAAAGAGGGTTTTCCACAATTGAGGGTGCTCAGATTAAGAAACAACGATGGTGTTCGATACTTGGTCAATTCAATTCGTCATTCAAGTACTACTGCCTTCGTTAGCCTAGAGAGCTTAGATCTGTGTAATTTGACCACTCTGGAAAGGATATGTCATGGTGAACTAATAAGAGGATCTTTTGGGAAACTAACAAGTGTGAAAGTGGCCAACTGTGCAAGATTGAAGAGTCTATTCCCAATATCTGTTGCAACACAACTAGAGGTGCTTCGGGTGGAGAACTGCGAGGCAATGGAAGCTATATTCACCATTGAAAGAGAAGATGATAATGACTTAGCATTCACTAAACTCAAGAATTTATCTTTAGAAAACTTACCGAGATTGGTACAGTTCTGCTCAAAATTGAAGACAACTTCCACATCTCATTGGAAAGAAGAACCGTCTGAGGAAGAGTTAGGGATATCTATGTCTTTATTTGATGCAAAGGTATATCAATCATCTTAACTATTTTTTTCTGCAATTTTCCCATTTTTTTACTTTTTCAATTTTTTTAATTATTTTATACACTCATTTTTTTAGTTTGAAAAATGTTATTAAACATTTCTTAATATTTGTAATTATAAATAATTGCATCATTTAAAAAATAAAATAAATGTTTCAATTTTCAAATATTTTTTTGAGATTAACAAAGATGACCTAATGACTTCATGTATATATTGTTGAAAATGAATTCTCTATTGATAGGTACGAATGCCCAATTTAAGCAAGTTGATGTTGGAGAAAATTGGTTGTAAACAAATCTGGCACCATCAACCTTCTCCTATACTTAATAATTTAATAACATTGGAGGTGAGTGATTGTCATAATTTGAAAAGGCTGATGCCATATTCTATGGTTACAAATCTTAAGTCTCTTAAGGTTCGTAATTGTGAGAACATGCAAGAATTAATATCCATGGAAAAAGAAGAGGAAAATTTAATCTCATTCAATAAACTTGAGACTCTCTGGCTCAAAAATCTCCAATCCCTACGAAGGTTTAATGCAGTCGGTACTGTTAATTTTCCATCCCTATCAGAGATGACTCTGAAAGATTGTTTCAAATTAAATACACTTATTCCAGGTTCTACTAAAGCACCTCAAAGAGAGACTTTCTTTGGTGGAGAGGTAAGCTTCTCTTTATTTTGTTAGAGAACCAAGTTTTATGTACTATTAATTGATGGTGTTATACTAAATGGACCAAGGGATGAGAAGAAGTAGTGGTAAAAGAAGTGGAACAGGGTACTAATTACAACTACTAAAAAATTGGCAATATGTTTTTGGAGTAAACACCAAAACTAGGCTAGGATAGAGTACATGAATGGTTTGGAGTCGCGTTACAAGTAGTAAATAAAATCTATTATAATTTTAAAAATAAGATAAAAACATGTTAAACTAAAACTAAATTAAAAGATTAATTAAAAATGGCACATTTAGAAAAAGAAAGTCTTTTAATTAGACATATATTTTATTTTAACTTTTTCATTTTATTTTGGAAATTTTTATGAGATATTTTTTTTTAGTATCCCAAATCACAATCTTAGGTTAAAATTATTAAAAATTTAAAATGTTGATGTCTAAGTATAAAATCATGAGACTCACTATGATACTATACGTATCTTAATAATAATAATAATGTGAATTTTTTATAACCTATTGGCAATTTATTTGCAGAAGAGTCCTCAAATTGCAATGTGCTTTTTTTTAAGTCACTTACCATTATGCTTAATTAATATTTTGATCATTTATAATTATCATTTTGCAGGTGAACCTTCCCAACTTAGAACGGTTGAGTGTGGATAATTGTGAGATTATAGATGAGATATTTGATTTGAAGGATCAATCTCGTTTTGACAAGTTGGAAAATTTTGATTTGGACAATAAATTAGTTATTCCTAAGCCCATGCATATGTGTGGCAAAAACCTCCACCTAGGCATAGGCAAAGGCAAAGGCAAAGGCAAAGGCAAGGTCTTTCAAGATTTGGTACGTCTATCAATCAATAGATGTAATGGATTGAAGAGCTTAGCAACGCCCTCGGTTTATTTCCACTATCTGATTGAACTGGAAGTATCAGAATGCAATGGATTGATGAAATTATTCTCTTCCTCTACGATTAAAGGCATGGTAAGCCTTCAAAAGATCACCATATCTGCATGTAAAGGAATGACAGAGATAATTGGGAACGATCATGAAGGTATAGTAGAAAGCGAGATTGTTTTGGAGCAATTAAGAGATCTGAAACTTTTTGATTTACCCAACTTGAGATGCTTCTATTCTGGAAATAGTACCATAACATTTCCATACTTGGATGATCTAGTTGTCAGTCGATGCTTCGAAATGAAGACCTTCTCTCATGGAATTGTAAACTCTCCTTTTTTGGATAGTATAATTACATTACCAAAGTCCAAAGAAAAGGAAGAAAAAGATGATGGTCAAGAATAGGATTGGGAGGGCAATATTAATTCCACAATTCAAAAAATATATAAAAAGGTAAATAGCCATTCAGTTTCATACTACATCTTTATAAACCACTCGACCTACCTTTTTATATTTTCTTACAAATTCTTGTGGTTGCTTGGATCCCCATGTCTTGTTTCTTATGGTCCTTTTCTTTGTTATTATTCTCTCTCAAAAGTTACTCATTGCCTTTGTAGTATTGTTAATTTGGTATTTTAAGCTAATAAATTGCAAGATTAGTGCAGTATTTAAAAAAAAAAAAAAAAAAAAAAGTACAACTATCCAATAATTTACTAAAAGAACAAGCAATGTGATTGATAAGAAATGTCACCTCACTTTATTCAATGAGTTATGGATATCTTTTTAAATTCTTTTTTGTTATATATTATTCTTGTCATAAAATAACAATATTTCTCAAATTTTTAAGTTAAAAAATGTCCATGAAAAATTGGAGGTTTTTTCTTTAATGTTGCTCTCCCTTCTCTGCACATTTGTACTCAAATGATTTCTTTCTGTTGCTTCTTTTCTTTCATTTTTTTAGATTTATTATGTAATGTTTTTTTTTTATATATTTTATTTTATTAATCAAGTATTTCATATATATTTAATCTAATACATATAGACTAAAATATGTCATTTTC
Source organism: Elaeagnus macrophylla (assembly GCA_029378325.1). Lineage (NCBI taxonomy): Eukaryota > Viridiplantae > Streptophyta > Magnoliopsida > Rosales > Elaeagnaceae > Elaeagnus > Elaeagnus macrophylla. The sequence continues at coordinate 24,913,348 of CM055648.1, read as the reverse complement.
TAGTGGAGGAAGAAGTCTGAATCAAGTTCAAATGAACAAATAACAAGTGAAAAGGATACCACAATGGGAAATAATGAAGATGAACTATCTACAGAGTTAACAGAGCTTAGTGGTGGAGATCAAGTTAAGAGAGACAGTTGGAAGGGAAAAGAGCAAGCAACAAAATCTTCATCTTCTGGCTCTAATTCTGCATTTTTTAGAAGGTAAGTTGACTAGAGAATTTTGATTGTGTACAAGTACACCTATTAGTAATGTTATTTAATTTATCTCATTAAAGCTTACAATTAATAACTTGTAGATGGTCCTCATTTTAGACATTATTTGTAATATCCTAAAATTTTAAAATAACATTAATTATAAAAATAAGGAGTTATTTGAGAATAAGTTATAATTATAAAATAGAATTATAAGTGTAAACAAATTCTTTAAAGATAAAGCAAAAAGAAAAAAAAAAGAATCAAGACTCTCAATGGGAAGAGTCCTACATAATTACTCTTTTATATTTATTTATTTATTATTTAGTTACATTAGATAATAGGGTATTAGAGTTTAGTCTTCTTTCACTTCTACCCTAGCCGTCTCCCTAGTCCCTCACGACCAAAAAAAAAAAAAAAAAAACACAAACAAAACAACAACAAAAGAATAAAGAAGAAACATTGATCAAGGTAAAAATTCTTCTAGCTACAAAGCTTTTATTAAGGGTAATGTCTACTTTTCGTTTTCGTTTATATTAATATTATAGTTGATTTCTTCTTCATCTCTATTAATTAAGAACATGATCTGAGAATATTATTTTGGGTGATATTAATCACAAAGTTAACATTTGAAATTTATTTTATAAATTTCTATAAAAATTTATAAGACAATTATTTGCAAAATTTATGTTGAAACATGAAAATAAATTATTTATGAACCTTTATATTCATCGAATAATTTTTAATTAATTTTTATAATAAACTAGACTTCTTGAAGGGTCTAAAGAATAATTTTTGTCAAAATATAATTTATATTCAATTTATTATGAATTTATTATGAATTTTCGAAGTTTATATTTTAAATCTGTCAATTTCTGAACAACTCGTGTTTTAGGGTTATTTTATATGGGTTTCATTTTTGATTTGAAGGTGAAATTTTTATATTTGAAACTAGATAGAAAAATAAAACTTTTGGATTTAAAATCATCATAAATTTCTGGGTATTTAATTTTATACATTTTTTTTAATTCGAAATGTTCTGCTGGAAACAAGAAACTTGACAGATTAAAACGAAAAGTTTTGAATTAGTTTATGGCATTATATATGTTAAAATTATATGAAAATTTTTATAGAATGTTATATGTGTATTTTTATTTATTTGGTAAATTTTTATGATTTTTAGATCAGATTTGAATACTTTAAGAAATTTTTATTTAAATATGTTCGCTGCTAAAAACGATTACAGCAGATTTTATGAACTGGATTCAAAACCTGTTTTAACCATGAAAATGATTTCAAAAATATTTAAAAATTTATATGTGTGTTTATATTCAAGTTATAAAGGTACTGTAAAAATTTCAATTTAAGATAGTTTACTGATATTTTTCTAAAATTGTTTAACTTTAATAGGGTCGCTGATTTTTATATAGACAGCTTTAAAAGTTAATGAACAAAAATCGTTTTTATAATTATTAAACATTCATTTTTACCCAAAAAATTTACTGAACGTCTTACTACGTATATATGAAAATCTTGTATAATGATTTTATTTTATGATACCATTTGAGCCTAAAATAAATTATTTAGTTTCCGCTGACGGTGAAAATAACAAATAATTTTGTGATAAAAATACGAAATTTTTAGAAAAGAATATTATGCCTAAAATGAGGGTTAGACTTAAGTATTAAGAAAAGGAAAGTAATTTTATTTAATATGAGAGTCTAATATTTATTTAATTGTGATGTATTTAGGTTAAATTTCAGTTGAATTAGTCGGTGATTTTAGCAGTATTGGTTGCTCGCATCAGGTAAGTAGACTAACCCTACTTGTAATATTAAGTATTGTTTGCTTTGTTTTTGTATGAATATTTTCATGGTTGTTTTTACATATATGTTTTGTTTGTAACCGTTATGGCTAAATAGATAGCGTGATCTCATTTTCGTATGTATATGTGTGCTTTGTGGTTGCATAATTGATTATTGGTTATGTAGTATTGGCATAAGCATGTTCATATGCATGACATTCAAAACTTTTGATGTTAAAAACTCATGTTTTGAATTATAACTTTCGACTTTAAAAATCAAACAGATTTTTGAAAATGGTTTGATAGAATGCTTTTGACCATCGTTATGATTGAACTCTAATTGGGAGCATATTGTAATTGTTTTGAGCCGTGTGGGGGAGGTGTCCTTGGGTACCTGAGGATATTTGGTTCCTTACCATATGGTTTGGACGTATTTTTACATGTGAGCATTTGTTATGGAATTCCAGCCTTGACCCTACGATTTTATGACTCACTTGCACTTACCCTTCACGCGTGCTAATCACCGACGGGTGATTTATTGTTTGGTCACCGACGGGTGATTTATTGTTTGGTCACCGACGGGTGATTTATTGTTTTGGTTGCCGACGGGTGACATTTTGTATTGGCTCCACCATTCATGCGATAGAGTTCATGGCATTCTATAAAATATAGTTTTGAACAGTTTGTTATGAGTCGTGACATATTGAGAAAGATCATTTTTGAACGTTTTGCTATGAGAAGCGACCAATTAAGAAAGATAAGTTTATGTATGTTTTGGATACGAGTCACGACATTATTTGAAATATGGTTTTCAAAGATCATTGTTTAAGTAGAGACCATGCATTACATCGACATTCATATTGAAAACACAAGCATTGACATGTTGTTTGTCTTGAATAAATTGTTTATTACATGTGGTTGCTTAATGTTTCAAGTAAGGTAAGTTTGCTTACTGAGTGATTTTCACTCATCCCAAGCTTCCCTTCACTTTTTCAGGAACACCATGATGAGGATTTGGCAATGTTTGAGGGATTGTCATTGGTTCCCTAGGATTTAAATTTTCTTTTTTTTATAATTAATAAATTGTAAACTTTAATAAGTGCTAAATCTTTTGCAAGTTTTTATTTGTAAGTTTTTTTTTAGCTATAAAATGCTTAGATAATGCCATTATTTATATGTAAAATATCGGGGTGTTACATTATTATTGTCTTTAAAGCTACTGGCCATCAGTCCATCCTTGTTACTAAGAGCAGATGTTAAACAACATTGTGTTACGGATCTTTCTTTCTTGTTCTTTATGCCAACATGAAGTGGAAGATGATAACCACCAGCTGCAGAGCTTAATTTGTTAAATTCAAACAAAACTGTTGCATTCTTTAGATTAAAAGACTCTTGTGGTTTTGTGGGATGTTAAAGACTCTTTGTGTGTTTATGTTGTGATCTGTTTATGTGGAGATTGAAGACTCACTAGAGAGTATTCTCTAAATGTTATATTTAAAACTAAAAGCAATATACTCACATGTTTTATTTGAGTGAATGAATAATTGAAGTAATCGTTGGTTCGAGTGTCTACAAATAATTCTATTTTGTTTTTCTTTCAAGTAGGTTGTTGGTCTTGGGGTAATGTGTTGCAGGAACTTCCCAAGCTCTCTCTAATTAGTTTGTTTTGTTGTTTTTTTTATTTTCATTGTGGTGTACTTTTAGAAGTTAAGATTAGTGTCGTTTGAGATTTTATAAGGTTTTGTTAGCAAGCAATATGATGTGGACTTTAATTTTGTAAGTTTTAACTGATAATTTTCTCTGTATTTTGTAGTAGTATTGCTTGAGAATTGTGATGTGGATTCCTTTCTTTGCTTGGAGTTGCTATTTCTACACTATCATGTACTATTTTGTCCACTTAAGGATATTTCGAAAAATCTCCACTTTTGGAACGTTATACATCCACTTTTACTTTAGTTTTCATAATTTATTTAATAGGAAAATAATTGCATGAATTTTAGTAAACCTACCAAACCTTTAAATATGGATGTAAATCATATTTTTGAAATTGTAAAAATTTAATAAAATAATCTTGAAACTTCGAATAAAATCATTAAATTTTGAAATGTTTGATGTTTAAGGATATAATTATGTGACTCACTAGTATACTATATGTATCCTTATTTGAATGTGTATAATGGTGAGATTATAAATGAAGTATTTAATTTGGAGGGTCGATCTTGTTTTCACAAGTTGAAGAATTTTGATCCGAACGATAAATTAGTTGTTCTTAAGCTATTGCATACGTTTATTTTATTTTTAAAATGTTTATATATATATTACTGAAGATGGGCATCATGTTTGGTTTTGATTTGAGACATGCTTTTAAAAAAAGGATAAACGTGAGATAGGCAAGCCTATGAGTCATGATTGTACAATGTGGTCCTAATAGATGAAAGAGAAACTAAAGGGTTTTTTCTTTTAATTTTTTTTCTTGCTTGCTTGAGTTTTGTTTTGTTTTGTTTTGTTTTTTTTTTTTTTTTTTTTATGAACTAAAGATTATTCATTGAAATAAATAAGCATACAAAAAGAGCTAAAAGTTCTTAAAAATCAAAAATATAATAGTTTTGACAAATCAAACATTATCTCGTACAATAATAATATATAAAACATATTATACAAAAATATAATTGAATTAATAATATGACTTCTTAGCTTGGGTTGATTTGATGGTTGTTTTGTTTTGTAAATATTCTGCCATAAAGTTTGAAACGCATGTCTCTGAAACAAAAAAAATTGATTTAATCATTTTATTTTTATAAATTAAATATATTAATTATTTTTTAAAATTAGTGTACTATATTAATAATTTAATTGTTATAAATGTAAATATTTTAATTATTTTAGTTTAATTTTTATCATTTTAACTATTTTAATTTTAATTTTTTTTAACTTTTTGAAACATAAACTCTTTATGTAAACATATTTTAATTATTATATGTACCAATTCTTAGTAGAAATGTTTATTTTAATCTAATTTAAATTTATTTGTAAAAAATTATCCAAAAATCAAAATTAAAATAAATGACTCATACATTCTTGTTTACAATAATTAAGGAATCAATACATACTAATAAAAAAAATATAATTAATATGTTTAATTTATAAAAATAAAATAATCAAAATATTATATTATTTCATGAAAAAATTATAGATATTTTCTCTGCAACAATTATAGGACCAGCTAACTTAGCTTTCTGCCATGTGCTACACAAACACACATTCGGACATCATAAGAAATGTACATGAATGTATGTAAAGAGAGGTATGTGTTCCACTTTAATTTTTAATAAATAAAGTATTAAATATAATATTTATTAAATTATAGATAAATTATATGCACAATTATAATTATGTCTCATTTAGATTTAAAATTTAAAATTTTTAATATTTAATAACTCATTATAAATTCAATAATTTATACATATTTTATTAAAATGATATACATATAATATATTTTTCAATTAAAAATAAGTATTAATTAAAAAGTATTAAAAATTATTTTTTATTGTGTAAATGACAAGTACATCCTAATTTCACCACTATCGGACACAAATATACTCTCTTTTTATGATATCTTATGTTTCAATATTTTTTTAAAAAAATAAGTAACTTCTCAATTTTTAAAATTATTTGATAACATTGCACACTATAATTAATAAAATATAAATTTATATATTTTTAAATTTAAAATATATCACAAAACATAAATAATATCACTCTTTTTGAGTACTTGAGAAAGGGTAATTTTTCATAGAGCAGAAGGATCTCATCCTTTTTAGAAATTTTGTTAACTTTTTGTTTTTAGAAATCTTAGAAAACTTTACATTTTCAATTTTCTTTGAAAACTTACTAGTTTTAGAAATTTTGAAAAACAATCTATTTTTAGAAATTTAAAAAAAAAAAATCTATATTTAGAAATTTTAATTTTTTCTATTTTTAAAAATTTTGGAAAATTTTAATTTTTTTAAAAAAACTTTCTATTTTTAGAAATTTTGGTTAACTTATTAATTTTAGAATTTTTTGAATTTAAAAAAAAAATTGGAAAAGCTTTCTATTTTAGAAAATTTTGATAGCTTTCTGTTTTCACAAATTTTTAGAAATTTTTTATTTTTAAATATTTTGGATAATTTTTTTTATTTTTAGAAATTTTGAATAATTCTTTGTTTTTAGAAATTTTGGATAACTTGTGTATTTTATAAATTTAGACAATTTTTTATAATATAAGAAATTTTGTAAGGACTTTGTGTTTCTAGAATTTTGGATAAAATTTCTATTTTAAAAATTTTGTTAAACTTTTTCTATTTTGGATAAGGTTTATGTGGAGTAGAAACTAAACTTCGGGTTGAAGTTATATATCTATATATGTCAATGCATCAGGTATCACTTACTTTGTTGTCAAATTTTTTTTCTTTTAATTATCTACAAAGTAGACATAGTTTAAATACTATAATTCTCACGTACACAAACACTCTTCAATTGTGTGTGTGTGTGTTGTTTTTAATGTTCACACATATATATATATATATATATATATATATATATATATATATATATTATATATTTTTTTTTTTTTTTTTTTTTTTTTTTTTTTTTTTTGTGTATGTTCATTCTATGCATGAGAGTTTTATAACGTTAATTTGTATTTAGTGTTATTGATCCAAAGCTTTTTGAATGATTTTAGAGTTCAAGTATCTTTAATTGTAACTCTATTGTCTTTTTAATTTTTAGGAAGAATACTTTTGTCCCTTTTTTTATTCTAATATTATTTAAAATTGATAAATTCATTTTTCTTTTCATTATATTTGTGACATTATTGGTGAACTTTGTATCTCATTTTTTGTGACAACTTCTTTATGGTAGAAGTTTTTATATATTTTTTTCAGATTCAATTGAAGATTTAGAAGCCTCTAACCCTAATTCAGGTGATACAACCATCTTAATGGTAACATAATTACTCCTCTTTCTCTCACCGTCAATTGTATTGTTTTGATGTTTCAACTCCTTAGGCCTCATTGCCAAAAACGAAAAAAAAAAAACTCCTTAGACCTCATGCTTTGTACTTCTCAGTTCTCACACATAATAGTCACATCTTTTCAATATATTTCATTTTATTTATTTATTTATTTTTTCAAATCATATTTAGCTTCAAATTTTAGGAAAATAAATTTATAAGATCAAGTTGAAGGTAAAACAATTACTTTGTATGATCTCTTAAAAGTTCATATTTGTTACAGTAATAAAAAGCTTTCGAGTTTAGAAGTTTTATTATAAATTATAAGACTAAATATTAAAAAGTATTGTACTTAAAAAATTCAATCTATTTATTTTATTATCTTAAAATCACAATTTTTAAGAATAATAATATGTTTTAGTAAAAAAAAATTGTTAACTTGCAATTAAGAGTGTCCAAAAATCGGATCAAACTAATTAAAACCTAAAAATTGGACCGAATCGGATTGAATTGGACAATATTATATGGTCCAATCCAGTTAATATTAACTCAAATCGTTGGTGAAACGGTCCAATTTTGTAAATTTTTTAACCAGTCAAATTGGACCGGACAATTATAAATAATATATTAAAAATTATTTTTAAAAATATATTATATAATTATTTAAAAAAATAAAAAAAAAATTATATATTATATTTTGAGTTGGTGAGCAATTGGAAGCATTATCCTTTTTCATTTACTTCTCTTTTTTCAATGTTCATTCACCCAGTAATCACTAACCATAGTTATCTCTATAAATCTACAAACACTGCTTCCATTGTTTTTCCTCCCTCTTTCATTTCTAAACCTCTTTAGCTTTCCTCGGAGATTGAAAAGGATTCTTATAAAAAATATTAAACAAGAGATGTTCTTAGTGGCCGGTACCTTCGAATCACAGTTTTTATTTTCATATGTAAATTATAATCCCATCGTGCATTTATTATATCTCTCATTATCTTGTATTTATACTAACTTACTTCTCTCTCTCTCTCTTTTTATCAATCCAACTTTCATTCTCATAAATTGTTGTCAGAGTTTAGATGTTTTTTACAGTGACACCTTGACTGAAAGAGAAAATGGGTGAAGAGTTTAAGTAGGTCCGTATTTTTGATATTTGATACTATTATTATGAGCGGTTAATTCTTTTTATTGTGTTTGGGTTTTTGTCTAAAATAAGCATTTTTGTTAAGGTAGTTTAAAAAAGGGCAAAATTGTGTTAAAGTTTAAAAATGGGCAAAATTCTATTTACTCTCCCAGTAGCCGATTTGGTTAGAAAAAGAGCATTAGTTTCCCACCAATTTCTTTCTTCTTCTCCCTCCTTCTCTACGCACTCTCTCTTTTTCTCTTCACTGATTTTCTTCTTTGTTAGCTTTTATCATTCTCGCAAATCAACAAAACCTCTCTAAGTTTCATTCCGTGAATACTTTATGGAATAGATAGAAAGTGCCGACTTCAGTTTAATTATTAGTTGATTGGTTTCGAGACTAGAGTAGAATAAATAGAAAGAAAAATAAGAGATAAATAATTAAACAAAGTGCGCCCATAGATAGATTTATGGAATCAGAGAGAGAATACAGAGATAGATATAATTGAATACTTTTGGTAGACTTCAACGCATTATTAGATAGATTATTAAACAAAAACGATCAAATATATAATTTCACATTAAAATGCTGAGATATATCAGATATACTATGAGATATACCCTGAGATATACCCTGAGATATACCAGATATACCCTGAGATATACCAGATATACCCTGAGATATACCAAATATACCAGATATACCATGAGATATACCAGATATACCCTGAGATATACCAGATATACCATGAGATATACCAGATATACCAGATATACCATAAGATATACCAGATATACCTTGAGATATACCAGATATACCTTGAGATATACCAGATATATCCTGAGATATACCATATATACCTGTTTGATATACCACACTATTCATTTTCTTCCTCAACAATGAGATAATGCAGAGCTTCACAATGAGATAGTAATGGTCGAGTGTTTTGTGCATCCTCACTGTTCGTCTTCTTCTTCAACAAAATTTGTGGGGATTCAATAATAGAGAATGGAGAGGGAGAGGGAGAGTAATGCTCAGAGTCGTGCAAACGTTTGAAACTGTTCGAATTCTTCCAAACTGTTTACAAATAAGTTACCGGCTAGTAAATGAGGTTTTGGGTAGTCGGTTAAAAAAAGCCCATTTTTAAAAAATAATAGAAGTCTGTACTTTTTTAAACTATCTTAAGAATTTTGCCTATTTTAGACAAAATCTCATTGTGTTTTTAGCTAATTTAGGTCTTTAACTGTTTTAAAAATCATTGAAAACTGTTAATTAAATCAAATTAAATTAGACTGAATTTTCAATTATAACATTTTTATTAATCAAATGGTCCAGTCTGATTTAGTTTGAATAATATTAACAATTTAATTTAGTTAAATTTTTTTTACTAAAAATTGGACTAAATAAACCGTAGATATATACCTCTATTTACAACTCAGGTGCTGGTGGTTAGTTTAAGAAATTATTGCAATTATTTTTCTGAAATAAAAACACTCAATGATTAATAAAGAGATGAATCAATTTCATGGATGAGGACTAGGAACTATACTCTAATGTAATGGATAATATCTCTCATTTATTTAGACCTTAGGTGATACTTAGGTCCCTTGGACAACTTATTTATTTATATGGTTTTAATTTTATCTCCTTTTATAAATATGTTTTTTTAATATGATTTAATAATCAAATTTTAAAGAGCTTGAAAGGAAAAAAAAAAAATTTGGGCTGAGCCTATGTTGGCATCAATAAGCTTTATTTTCAAAAGGTAGAGTTTTTTTTTATTTTCAAATTTTAACTTGTTGCATGTAGTCCAGTAACGTTATCTACTGAATTATCTACTACTGGTGTTTAATCTATTTTATTAAAACCTATACTAATAGGAAAAAAAAAACATTTTATGTAAATATAACAAAACATTCAACTAAAAACAATACCAATTGAAATCAGGCTTTTTATATGATTTTAGATAATAAATATATTCATGATTATATATATGTAATAATATATTTAGATATATGTAATAGTCATGTGTATCTGTGTGCTAAAACTTTAAATTTAGGAAGTCTTACACGCATGTATAAAATAAATTGTTCTTACAGAAGTGTAATTTTGTAAATTTGTTATTTTTATTTTATTTTATTTCAATTCAATTCATTATGTTTACTTTAATCATTTTCTTGTTTATTCTTATTTTTGAATAGGTTAATAGAGATAATGAATTTAGTCATTTTCAGTCCCTCTGGTTACGTTAAATACTTGCTACAAAAGTCAAGTCTAAGTCTTGTAAATTAATGACTCATTAGGGTGGTGAAATTTAAACCACTCATTCAGTGAGTAGCTTTTCTTATTTTCTTAGGAGCATTCACATTTCCCTTAAATGAAAAAGCACTGCCATTGAAACAACTTCCTTACAGAGCAAAAATATCGAGAGAGAAAAAAAAAAAAAAAAACATTTTATGTAGTAGGGAGTAGTTGATTTCTTCTTATTCTTCTTTTCATTTGCTTTTATTATTTGTTTTTTTAAGATCTTGTTGCTTCTCTTACCAGATTAAGAAAAAAACGTAAAAGAAAGATACCAGTAGATAAGTTAGATAGCTCATCGCTCTTGAGAAATCGTTCTACTGCCTCATTCGAAAGAGAGTAAGTATTTGGAGTTAAACTTATTTCATCTTTTTGTTGTTTGCTTTACATTTGCTTCTCTGTGAAAGCATGTTTATTTTTTATAGCATGGTGATATTTTATTAATATTTAAATTTAAAAAATACAATAAAAATATTATTTAAGTAAATAAAAATTTACTAATACATAGTACCAAAAAACTAATTAAACAGAGAGAGAAAGAGAAAAATGAGTTATTTTATCTTTGCTTATATGTTTGCATAGAGTTTTTAACTTATCAAATTTTTGCAGACTTTAAAAGTTGTAGAAACATGTATACATTTTATTGAAGAAAAATTTCATAAACTCACTAGTTCTGTAAAATAAAAACTATTAAAAATACAGTGACAGGAGGTAAAGGGAAGTAGAGAAAGGATTATAAGTAATTGGGACCAAAACTGATATTTTTCATAATAGTGGTACTTAAAGTGTAACGAATTCCCCCGACTTATTTTATAATATGTCAATATATTTAAAAATTATAAGAAAATTATTTAAAATAATTCTAGAGTTAACATGTCCTAAGATTATAATTTTATACAACAAAAAGTCACAATTCTTAAACTTTGCATACAATTGTTTTTACCTTAGCATTTGACATATCTTTTGCAAGTGTTCCTTGTGCTTCTCTTGGCTGTATGTGTATACAAAAATAGTATATATGAACACAATTACAAACTTTTCCAAATAATTCTTGAAGTGTTTGTTAATGAGATCCATAAAGGTAGTAGGAGAATTAGTGAGTACAAATGGCATGACCACAAACTTTTAGTGCCCATGTCTTGTTATAAAAGCAATTTTTAACACATTTCTAACCTTTAATCTTGAAAAATACACTTGCACTTGGTTTGATATAGTTAATGCAAAGCATCATGTTCCTTCCTTCTTCTTTACAAATAGGACTTTTGCTCTCTAAAGAGAAGCATAATGATTTCACAATAATATTTTCCTAAAAATTTTATGGTCCCAACCGAAGCCTTACTAATAGTTTCATGTCGAGCATAAACAAATATTTTATTTTCAGTGCATATGGTGTTCTAAAATGGTGAATTTTTTTATTGTGTTGACATAGAGATGTAATAAAATATACATTAAAATTTTCAAAAATTACTTAAAAAACACTCTTTAAACTCATAATAATAAGATTAGTTTTCTAAAGTCTGCCAAATTTTGTATATTTGACATGTTTGCATGAAACTAGTTGGAAAAAACATAATTGGAATGTCTTACTCATCACATAAAAATACAAAATAAAAATAAAAAAAAATTTGCGAAAATATCAGAATAAACGAATTGGCTATACAAAAACATAAATCTAACAACAAAAATTGACAAAAAAGTTTGTTAGAATGAGTTTTTCTGCAAAACATATAAATTCCAACAAAATATGATAATTCAGAGTATAAAAAAAGAAAAAAAAAATTCAATTAGCTCGAAAATGGACCAATTAAGAATAAATAATATTATTTTATGATTTTTCTATGAAATATTATTTTTTTTCTTTCATAGTGATTACATATGACTAAAACTTAAATTTGTAACAACAGTAAAGTTATGGTTTTTGTGGAAAAAAATTTACAAAATACTTGTTTTAATATTTGATGATTATCTTATTTTATTTGAATATTTTATTAACTTTTAATTTTTTGAAAAAAAAATATTTAAATAACTTTTTATTAGAATATTATTATTTTCATTATTCTTTATAATTTTATATACATTTCAATTTTAAACTCATTTTAATAACTTGACTAAAAAAAATTATTAAAATAATATTATTTGTTTTTAATTGTACTCTTTTCTCAAAGCTAGAAAACTAAAGTACACATATTATAATTTTGGAAATTAAATGAGGCTAACCTGAAAATCTGAGAGCTAGTACTGCTGCACTGCCTATTAAAAAAAATGGAAACCTCGTAGTGTATGCATATTTGAATAGCATAAAATTGAATTCATAAATGAATAAATATGCTGAAATTTGACATTATTCCAAAGCCAAAATGATTGTTTTTGGCATAACAATAAAATGAACTTTAAAGAGAAACAATAAGAAGGCTTAATGTCTTCAGCTTTAATTATGAAATAAATTATCTAAAAACTTACTGTAAACTTCATATTTTTCTGATATTATTTAATAGCCACTTGATTGTTTTAAATTCTTATTTTTTTTAATTTATTGTTAACTGGAACAATTTTAATTTGGCATTTATTCTCACAAACATTTGGCATTTGAAACATCCAAAACCATCACTGATGAAAGAAGGCAAGAAGATGCTTTGTTCCAGTTTGTTTTAATACCTTATTAATTCCTCTATCTTGCTCAGTTCAGTTGTCAGGATTTCCTGAAAACCTTGCCACATCGTCAATATTCAACTTGCATGTTTTCTTTTTTCTTTGTTATGATTTCTTTCATTCTTTTTTGGCTTTATTAGGTTTCATTTCACACAACATAATTAAACATGCTTTTGTAGGCCATGGAATTTCTTTTAGGGATTACTGGCTCACTTGTTGGAAAGATTATCGAGCTCACTGTTGAACCAGTATGCCGTCAAGTGGGATACATATTTAACTATAAAAGTAACATTGCCAGCCTCGAAACTGACGTCAACAACTTGAGTGGTCTTAGAACTGAAATGCAACAGAAGTCTGAACGGGCCTCGAGATATCTTGAAACAATTCATGATAATGTCGAGGAATGGATGAGAAGTGCAGAGAGAGCTTTTGAAGATGCGGAAGATTTTCTGAAGAATTATGAAGAACACGCAAAGGCAAAATGTTCCATTTGGTACTTTCCAAATTTGGTTCTGCGTCATGAACTCAGTAAAGAAGCAAAAAAGAAGGCTGACTCTATAGCAAAACTTTGCGCAAGTATTCCTCAAGATCCAATTTCTTCCGCTAAAGTCCTACCGAGTAGTGATGAAATGATTGAAGGATACGAGGCTTTTGAATCGAGAAACTCAATTATGAACCAAATAATGGATGCACTTAGAAATCCTGAAGTGCAGGTGGTTGGTTTGCATGGCATGGGCGGAGTTGGTAAGACCATGCTTGCTAAAGAAGTTTCTAGGCGAGCCAGGCTTGATAAGGTGTTTGATATTGATGTTATGGTGACTGTATCCCATGTTCAAAATCCCAAAGACATTCAACAAGATATTGCTGAAAAGTTGTGTTTGAAGCTTGATGACAAGACACTGTCGGCAAGAGCAGATAAGCTACGACTAAGATTGAGACAAGAGAGGAAGAATATTCTCTTAATTTTCGATGATGTCTGGGATAAACTTGACTTGCAAGAGATTGGTGTCTCGATTGGGAACAATCAAAATGGATGCAAGATATTGCTTACCTCTAGATCTGCTAAAGTCTGCAGTCTTATGAAAGCGGGGAGCACGACTTTCATGCTGGAGGCTTTACCTAAGAAGGAGGCAACAGAGTTGTTTAATAAGAATGTGGGTGATTCAGTTAGAGCACCTAATTTTGAAATTTTGGCTAAAGAAATAATTAAAGAATGTGCAGGCTTGCCAATTGCAATTGTAGTAGTTGCATCTGCTTTGAAGAACAGAGGAGAAGAAGTTTGGGAAGATGTTTTGCTAGAATTGAAAACATCTTCTCCTGCAAACATAGAAGGATTGGACAAGAAAGTTTACTCAAGTATAAAGCTCAGTTACAATCATTTACCAAATGATAATGCAAAGAAGTTGTTGTTACTTTGCAGTCTACATGCAGAAGATGAAGTTATACTAATTGAAGACTTGGTAAAATATGGTATGGGCTTAAGTTGGTTTTACAATACCAAAAGACTGAAAGAGGCAAGGAATAGAGTGTATCATTTAGTTGTTACATTAAAAGAGAGATCTTTGTTGTTGGATGGTATAGAAGGAAGATCGGTTAAATTGCACGATGTTATCCGAGATGTTTGTTTATCTATTGCCTCTCAAGATAAAGACATGCATTTTATAAGAGACATTGATCATTTAGAAGAGTTTATTCAAAATGAAAAACTCGAAGAAGCAACTGGAATTTCACTGCCGAATGAGGCCATTAATCACCTACCTGAAAAGTTCGAATGGCCCCACCTTAAACTACTTTTGTCTCGAAAAGGGAATACTGAAGTGAAAATTATGGATGAACAATGTTTCAAAGAAATGAAGAACCTCAGAGTTTTGTATTTGAGAGACATACAAGTTAACCCAACATGTTTTTCTTTGCTTCACAAACTACAAACATTGTGTTTGAGAGGTTGCCGCTTTTTTGGAGATATAGCACCCATTGCAGAATTAAACCAATTGAAAATTCTAGATCTTTCAAGATCTGGCATCTTGAAGTTGCCGAAAGAAATTGGACAATTGACTCATTTACAGTTTTTAGATTTAGGTTCTTGTTACGATGTCCGCTATGTTGAATCTCAAGTGTTATCAAATCTAAGAAATCTAGAGCAATTGCATATGGAAAGCTTTGAAAAATGGGGTGTTGAAGGAGTGAATAGTAATGAAAATGCCAGCCTTGTAGAGCTAAATAATTTGGATAAACTGATCGCTCTATATGTAAGTGTGCCTAATATTAAGAGTGTTCCTAAATTTTGGTTAAGCAACAAAATGCATTTAGAGAGATATAAAATAAGTATAGGAGATTGGGATCCTAATGATGTTTTTTGGATTGGAAGATGCAAAACTTCAAAAATGTTGCTACTAAAGCTTGTGAAAACTCATCAAGTGAAAACCCATGGTCTTGAAAGGTTTATAGGAACTGCTGAAGCTTTGTACTTAGATGGATTCGGGGATTTGAATGATATTTTTGAATTGGACAACAAAGGATTTCAACATGTGGAGCATTTTTGGTTCAAATGTAATGAGAGAGTACAATACTTCATCAACTCACCTTATCCTTGTCGTGCCTTTTTAAACCTGAAGTCACTTTTTCTAAAAAAAATGATGAATTTGGAAAAAATATGTCATGGCAATTTGATGTCAGAGTCTTTCGGCAAATTAAAAAAAGTGGAAGTAAGAAAGTGCAAGAGATTGAAGAGCCTCTTCTCATTCTCTATAGCCAGACATTTTGAGAAAATTCAAGTGAAAGTTTGTCCAGAAGTAAAAGAGATTGGCACCCAAGAAAATGAACATGAATCTCAAAATGCTATTAACGATAGCATGAACGAGACCAAGTCTTGTAAGTTAGAAACTTTGAAGTTAGTTGACTTGCCGAAGCTTACTCGATTTTTTTGGCCTGAACAAAAGATCAATTCTATATCAAATAGGGGAGATGGATTATTCAATAGCAAGGTACGTTTTCTTTTCTTATGATAATGCAATGTAATAATTCTTATTTATTTATATATATTGAAATTAAAAAAATATTAATGCAATGCGACTATGAAATATGAATGCTTAACTTTTCAAAAAATTGTTTTTTTGTCACGAAACTTCTACTACAATATGATATTGAAGGGGTCAAATATCAAGTATTATAACATATTTTTCAACTCTTATAATCAAACCCTAAACATTTTAACATCATCGCATTTCAATTGCAGTTTAAGATTTAATGTAAATATGTTAGTTTATTCCTGTGTATAAGCTTGATTATTTAGACCGGAAAAGCCCAAAATCATAAAACGCTAAAAGGGTTCTTATAAGAAAAAAAAAAAAGATGAATGCCATAATCATAAAACGATCAAGGTTCTTCTATATATATATATATATATATATATATATATATATATAATATTAAGGGTATCAAAAGTCTGTTATTTTGATAAAAGTGTATTTTTATTTGCTAGGTATTCAATGGAGTGGTATAAGTTCGTTACCTTTTTTGAAAATGTTATCAAAGTCCGTAGAAATTTTGGACAAATTTTTTAGGGATAAAACTGACATTTTGAAAATGTTATCGAAATCCGTAGAAATTTTACCATAAATGAAAGCAACAAATATTTAAATAATTATGTTTTATTTATAATTACATTGTATTTTACCTTCCAACAAGAAACTTCAATAATATCTTTTAAAATTTAATTTTTGATTTAAATATCATTTTAAATTATAAATTATTTATTTTTGGAAAAATAAATAATTTTGTTTACGATTTTAACCCTTTATAATATTGATAAAATATCGCTTATATAAGCTACACTTTTTTATATCTTTATGTTGTTGACCGTATAAGTTTTGACACATTACTTAAATTTGTCCTATTATTAGTTGAATAAAAAATTGTGAAAAACTTTCAAGATAAATATACTTTGTTATAACAAATTATGCTAATATTTATTTGAATCAATTTTCAAAGATGTTAAGCAATTAAAGACGTTAAAAAAAATACAAAAAGGAAGAACTGAAAGGCTTAGTTAAGAAAGAAAAATCATAAGACTTTTTTTAAGCAAATTTAAAACTTTAAACAATTTTAAGCGAAAAATAATCATAAAATAAAATAGCCCTAAAAGTAATATTGTATTGAGTCGACATAATAAAATAACGTGATAAAGTCAATTATTTTGTTTATTTTTTTGAGAATTTTTTTTTAAAAAATTAAGCACGTCACACATATATGTAGCTACTAGATGATAAATTTTTAAATTTTATTTAGTTAAAACATGGATAACTTAACTAAAGTCTAAAATTTGATAATAACCGATTAATCGATTACATGGACAACTTGACTACTCGAGACACATGACTGCCTTTCACTTGTATTAGAAATTTTCCCATGTTACATCCACATGCGGACTTGCAGATAGTCTTAATGGGCAATATTTATTTATTTTGCTAATGAAATTAATTTCATGTACGCTTTTTAATTTTAGAGTTGGATAAGTCTCTTAGTTTACGCGTTAGTATTGTTTGACCTCATAGACTAAAATGATCATAAGGCCATTTAGTTTTGAAAAGAGCATAAATTAATTTATTTTAATGTTTTATTTTATTTTATTTTACTATCCGTCATTGTAATTCTTTACATCATTTATATAATTGATGTAAGGCATTACTGGTAAACTCGATAGAACACCATTTCTCTTCAACTGAATTGCACTTCTTGAATACATGCATAAACTTGAATGCTTTTAACAGCTCCTGGATCTTTTAGATGCATTTATAGTTTATCCATTGGATAACTCCACTTCAATCTTTATATATACTAATAAGGCTAATATTGTTTCTACAGGTTGTGTTTCCAAAGTTGAGGAATATGAAGCTGTCTGGTATTGAAGTTGTAAAATTTTGGCCAAATGAACTTCATGAAGCTTCTTTCATGAAAAATTTGACAACATTGAAAGTTACAAAATGTAGTGGTTTGAAATATCTATCATCTTTTGATGTCGCCAAAAGCTTTGAATTACTTGAGAGTCTTAAGTTGAGTGATTTAGAGGCCTTGAAAGTGGTGATTGTTGTAAAGAAACAAATGAAGGAAGTAGAGAGGATGGAAAAGAAGCTGTTTCCTAAACTTCATACTTTAGAGCTCTTCAATCTTCAAAACATGGTTGAATTTTGCTCCGAATGTTGTTTCGAGTTCCCATCTCTCAAATTTTTGAGAATAGAAAAGTGCCCAAAGGTGACAAACCTTGATTTAATTGGAAATCTGAGTAATCTGGAAGTTCTTTACCTTTCTTATTCTTCATTTGTGGAACTGCCTCGAGGGATAGAAAGACTAACTCAATTAAAGAGTTTAGATTTTAGTAATTGGAAATGTCTCAAGGTGATTCAACCTGATGTAATATCAGAGTTGATACATCTAGAAGAGCTAAAAATGCTTGAGAACCATGTCACATGGGGGGCCGAAGAAGTCAGTACTGGTACTAAGAGAAGTGCGAGTCTCTCCGAATTGAAGAATTTGCCTCAGTTGACAATTTTGGAGTTATCTGTACTTGATTTCAACTTTTTGCCAAAAGATTTTTTTAGTGAGAAGTGGAAGAACTGTCGCATAACAACAAATAAAGGCTCGTATATTTTCTTTACTTCTGGTTGCTTGGCACTCAAGCTCAAAAAAAGAGAGATTAATGTATGGGAGTGTGGTCTTCAAGTGTTGTTGAAAAGGTCTGAAGAGTTGTTGCTCGATGGATTGGAGAAAGACATGGATGGCATGGTTTATGACACAGAGTGGTTTTCAAAATTGAGGAAACTCAAGGGACTAGAGGAGGACATGGATGACATTGTTTATGAATTAGACAAAGACGGGTTTCCACAATTGAGGAAGCTCACATTAAAAAACAATGGTGATGCTCGATACTTGGTCAATTCAATTCGTCATTCAAGTAATACTGCCTTCGTTAGCCTAAAGAGATTATTTTTGTTTAATTTGACCACTCTGGAAAGGATATGTCATGGCGAACTAATTAGAGGATCTTTTGGGAAACTAAGGAGTGTGAGTGTGGTCAAATGTGCAAGATTGAAGAGTCTATTCCCAATATCTGTTGCTACACAACTAACGGAGCTTGTGGTGGACGATTGCAAGGCAATGGAAGCTATATTCACCATTGAAAGAGAAAATGATAATGACCTAGCATTCACTGAACTCCAGATTTTATCTTTAAGAAACTTACCGGGATTGGTACAATTCTGCTCAAAATTGAAGACAACTTCCACATCTCATTGGAAAGAAGAACCATCTGAGGAAGAGTTGGGGATATCCATGCCTTTATTTGATGCAAAGGTATATTGATCATCTTAACTATTTTTTTTTTTTGCCATTTTTCCATTTTTTTAATTATTTTATACACTCATTTCTTTAGTTTGAAAAATGTTTTTAAAAATTTCTTGATATTTGTAATTATAAATAATTGCATCATTTAAAAAATAAAATATATGTTTCAATTTTCAATTTTTTTTAGGTTAACAAAGATGACCTAATGAGTTCGTGTATATATTGATGAAAATGAATTCTCTATTGATAGGTACAAATGCCCAATTTAATGGACGAAGTAGAAAGGATGGAAAAGAAGCTGTTTCCTAAAGTTCATACTTTACAGCTCATTAATCTTCCAAACATGGCTGAATTTTGCTCCCAATGTTGTTTCGAGTTCCCATCTCTCAAAGTTTTGAGAATAAATAATTGCCCAAAGGTGGCAGACCTTGATTTAATTGGAAAGTCGAGTAATTTGGAAGTTCTTGACCTTTCTTATTCTTCATTTTTGGAATTGCCTCAAGGAATAGAACGACTAACTCAATTGAAGACTTTAGATTTGAGTGGTTGCAAGTATCTCAAGGTAATTCAGCATGATGTAATATCAGAGTTGATACATCTTGAAAAGCTAAAAATGCTTAAGAGCCATGTCACATGGGGGGCTGAAGGAGTCAGTAGTGGTACTAAGAGAAGTAGTGTGAGTCTCTCTGAATTGAAGAATTTGCCTCAGTTGACAATTTTGGAGTTATCTGTACCTAATTTCAGCTTTTTGCCAAAAGATTTTTTTATTGAGAAGTGGAAGTCGTGTCGCATAACAACAAATAAAGGTTCAAATATTTCCTTCTCTACTTTTGGTTATTTATACTCAAGTAAGTTGGAAATCAAGCTCAAAAAAAGAGAGATTAATGTATGGGAGTGTGGTCTTCAAGTGTTGTTGAAAAGGTCTGAAGAGTTGTTGCTCGATGGATTGGAAGAGGACATGGATGACATTGTTTATGAATTAGACAAAGAGGGGTTTCCACAATTGAGGGAGCTCACATTAAAAAACAATGGTAGTGTTCGACACTTGGTCAATTCAATTCGTCATTCAAGTAATGTTGCCTTCGTTAGCCTGGAGAGATTATGTCTGTATAATTTGACCACTCTGGAAAGGATATGTCATGGTGAACTAATAAGAGGATCATTTGGGAAACTATGGAGTGGGAATGTGGTCAAATGTGCAAGATTGAAGAGTCTCTTCCCAATATCTATTGCTACACAACTAAAAGAGCTTATAGTGAGCGACTGCAAGGCAATGGAAGCTATAGTTACCATGGAAGGAGAAGATGATAATGACCTAGCATTCACTGAACTCAAGATTTTATCTTTAAGAAACTTACCGAGATTGGTACAGTTTTGCTCAAAATTGAAGACAACTTCCACATCTTGTTGGAAAGAAGAACCATCTGAGGAAGAGTTGGGGATATCCATGCCTTTATTTGATGCAAAGGTATATTGATCATCTTAACTATTTTTTTCTACAATTTTCCCATTTTTTTAATTATTTTATACACTCATTTCTTTAGTTTGAAAAATGTTATTAAAAATTTCTTGATATTTGTAATTATAAATAATTGCATCATTTAAAAAATAAAATATATGCTTCAATTTTCAAATAGTTTTTTTAGGTTACCGTTATGCTTAATTAATATTTGTAATTATAAATAAGTCACTTACCGTTATGCTTAATTTCTATCTTGATCATTCATAATTATCATTTTACAGGTGATCTTTCCCAAATTAGCACGCTTGATTGTGGATAACTGTGAGATTATAAATGAAATATTTGATTTAGAGGGTCAATCTTGTTTTGACAAATTGGAGAATCTTGATTTGGACAATAAATTAGTTATTCCCAAGCCCATGCATAAGTGTGGCAAAAATCTCCACCTAGGCATAGGCAAACGCAAGGCCTTTCAATATTTGAAAGATATAGAAATCAAAAGATGCAATGGATTGATGAAATTATTCTCTTCCTCTACGTTTAAAGGCATGGTATGCCTTCAAAAAATCATCATATCTGAATGTAAAGGAATGACAAAGATAATTGAGAACGATCATAAAGGTGTAGTAGAAAACGAGATTGTTTTGGAGCAATTGATTGATCTGAAACTTTGTGATTTACCCAACTTGAGATGCTTCTATTCTGGAAATAATACCATAACATTTCCATACTTGGATAATCTAGTTGTCAGTCAATGCTTCGAAATGAAGACCTTTTCTCATGGAATTGTAAACTCTCCTCTTTTGGATAGAATAATTACAGAACCAAAGTCCAAAGTAAAGGAAGAACAAGATTGGGAGGGAAATATTAATTCCACAATTCAAAAAATCTATGAAAAGGTAAATAGCCATTCAGTTTCATACTACATCTTTATAAACCACTTAACCTACCTTTCTATATTTTCTTACAAATTCTAATGGTTGGATCCCCATGTCTTTTATCTTATGGTTCTTTTCTTTGTTATTATTCTCTTTCAAAAGTTACTCATTGCCCTCTTAGTATTATTCATTTAGTATTTTAAGATAATAAATTGTAAGATTAGTGCAATAATTTATTTATTTTTATAAAAAAAATACAACTATCCAATAAGTTGTGAAAAGAACAAGCAATGTGATTGATAAGAAATATCACCTCACTTTATTCAATGAGTTATGAATATCTTTATAAATTCTTTTTTGTAATATATTATTCCTCCTTGTCATAAAATAACAATATTTCTCAAATTTTCAAGTTAAAAAAGAGGTCTACTGCTAGTAAGGTACTAAGGTTAGCAAAGTAAACCTAAAAATACAAGTTTGTTCTTTAATGTTGTTCTCTCTTCTCTGCCCATTTATACTCAAATGATTTCCTTTTGTTGCCTCTTTTCTTTCATTTTTTAAAATTCATTATGTAATGTTTTTATTAATAAGATAGTTCACATATATATTTAATTTAATACATGTAGACTAAAATATGTCATTTTCTAGTGGAGGAAGAAGTCTGAATCAAGTTCAAATGAACAAGTAACAAGTGAAAAGGATATCACAATGGGGAATAATGAACCATCTACAGAGTTTAGTGGTGGAGATCAAGTTAAGAGAGACACTTGGAAGGGAAAAGAGCAAGTAACAAAATCTTCATCTTCTGGCTCTAATTCTGCATTTTTTTAAAAGGTTAGTTGAGTTGAGAATTTTGATTGTATACAAATACACTTATTAGTAATGTTGTTATTTTATTTATCTCATTAAAACTTACGATTAATAACTTGTAGATGGTCCTCATTTTAGACATTATTGTTGTCTTTAAAGCTACTGGCCATCAGTCCATCCTTGTTACCAAGAGCATATGTTAAACAACATTGTGATACAGATCTTTCTTTCTTGTTCTTTATGCCAACATGAAGTGGAAGATGATGACCACCAGCAGAAGAGCTTAATTTGTTAATTTCAAACAAAACTGTTGCATGCTTTAGAATAAAAGACTCTTGTGACTTTGTGGGATGTTAAAGACTCTTTGTGTGTTTATGTTGTGATCTGTTTAGTTGTGTTGTGTGGAGATTGGAGACTCACCGGAGAGCATTCTCTAAATGTTATATTTAAAACTAAAAACAACATACTCACATGTTTTATTTGAGTGAATGAACAATGTGTTGCAAGAGCTGCCTAAGCTCTCCCTAATTAGTTTGTTTTTTTGTTTATTTTCATTGTGGTGTACTTTTAATAGTTAAGATTAGTGTCGTTTGATGATTTGATAAGATTTTGTTAGCAAGCAATATGATGTGGACTTTAATTTTGTAAGTTTTAAATAATAATTTTCTAGTATTTTGTAGTGGCATTGCTTGAGGATATATTGTGATGTTGATTCCTTTCTTTGCCTGGTTACACTATCATGTACTATTTTAGTAAACCTTTAAATATGAATGTAAATCATAATTTTGGAATTACAAAAATTTAATAAAATAATCTTAAAATTTTAGATAAAATTATTTAATTTTAAATTATTTAATATCTAAGGATAGAATCATGTGACTCACTATAATATTATATGTATTTTTATTTAAATATATATAACTGTGAGATTATAAATGAAATATTAGAGAATTTTGACTCGGACGTTAAATTAATTATTCCTAAGACATTGTCCATTGCATACGTTTATTTTATTTTTAAAAAATATATATATATATATATATATTACTGAAGATGGGAATCATGTTTGGTTTTGATTTGAGACATGCTTTAAAAAAAAAAAAAAAAAAACAGAGACAGACATGCCTCATAAGTCATGATGTCCTAATGAATGAAAGAGAAACTAAAAGGTTTTTTTTTTTTTTTTTCTTTTAATTTGTTTCTTGCTTGCTTGAGTTTTTTTTTTTTTATTTATTTATTTATTTACAAACTAAAAAATATTCATTAAATAAATACGAAGCTATATATAAATTAGTACCAATAAAAAACATAATTCAATAATAATATATAAAATATATTACATAATATAATTGAACTTATTTAAATACATGTTGAATAATAATATGACTTCTTTGATCTGTTAGCTTACTGGGATTGATTTCATGATTGTTAGGATATGTAAATACTCTCTCAAAGTTTGAATTGCATGTCTCTTGTCATCCAAACAAAAAAGTTAATTTAGTTATTTTATTTTTTAAAATTAAATATATTAATTGGTTTTTAAAATTAATATACCATATTAATTATCTATTTATTATAAATTATTTTAATTATTTTAGATTAATTTTTATCATTTTAATTATTTTATTTTTCAAATTTTTCAACTTTTTGAAACAATTTTTTCTTTAAATATGTACCAACTCCTAATGTTTATTTCAATCTAACTTAAATTTTTTTCATAAAAAATAATCCAAAAATTAAAATTAAAATAAATAACTAATATATCCATATTTACAATAATTAAGTAATCAATATATATTAATAAAAAAATATAATTAATATATTTAATTTATAAAAATAAAATAATCAAAATATAATATTATCTCACAAAAAAAATTATAGATATTTTCTCTACAATAATTATGGACCAACTAATTTAGCTTTCTGCCATGTGCTACACTAAAACAAATTTATTAAGTATAATATTTATTAAAATATAAATAAATTATATACATAATTATAATTGTATCTTATTTAAATTTAAAATTTAAAATTTTTAATATTTAATAATTCATATTTTTATTAAAATGATATACATATAATATCTTTTTCAATTAAAAATAAGTATTAATTGAAAAATATCAAAAATTATTTTTTATTGTATAAATGATACCCTACTAAATATAAATTCTAAATTGATATTGCCAGACACAAATATACTCTCTTTTTATGGTATATTATGTTTCAATATTTTGTTTAAAATAAGTAAGTTCTCTATTTTTAAAATTATTTGAAAACATCGCATACCATAATTAATAAAAATATAAATTTATATATTTTTTAAATTAAAATATATTATAAAATACAAATAATATTATTAATAATTACATAGAATTAGAATATATAGCGGTGCACTCTTTTTGAATCCTTGAGAAAGAGTAATTTTTCATAGCGCAGAAGGATCTCATCCCTTTTACTTGTTAGATGTAAGACAAATATTATTAATTTAAAAATTAAAATACTATTTATTTATTAATAACTTATATATATATAAATAAATAGTTTAGATTTAAAAATAATAAAAAACAAAAGTAAAGGAAACTACGGTGTTTCAACTAAATTTTAAACCTTTATTTTTGTATTTCTTTCTCATATTTAAGGGTGAAGATTGAAACATGACAAAGAAAAAAAAAGTGAAAACCCTTACTTAATATCTACTTATTCGGAGTAAAATTGGAATATGAACAAAAATGTAAGTGGGGAAATAACTTCTTTTTTATATAAATCAAACATGCACCTTCGTCATGAAAATTTCAAACCTAAAAACTTGAATTAAGTAGAGGGTGGGTGATAGGCTGATAGCATGGGTTTATTACTTGTGTCCAAAAAAAAAATTTGTAGCATTTTAATTCCTTTGCTTTTAAAAAAATGAGGATAAATGATCAACTTTTGTTATTTAAATTTATTTTTTCATATTTTTCGATTATTATTGAGTAATCAATATTATAAATTATCTTTAAATTTAAACAATAATGACTCTAAAATTAAACACTGATTGCATTTTTCTCTAAAAATTAAAAAAAAAAAAAACTAATAATATAAACATGAGTTGGCCATAAATTCAATCTAGTATGAGATGTGTATTTCACGTGTATTTCCTCGTCCATGCAATTGAATTACAAATTCATGTGAATCGATGCATAGGTGTATAAATATTGAACAAACTCATGTCTATAATGGATCACTTCTCTACATCAGTAACAAAGTATTTCTTAAGAAAGAACAGTAAGATTTTTCCATTTCTTGTACATTCAAAATATTCTTGTACGAAAGGACAGATCTCAGATATGTTTAAAATATGACTAATGATTGTATATTACATGAACAATGGATAATACTTCCACGCAGATAAATATTTTGTTTGATGTTCTTGAGAAAAAGAAACTCTCACCTTACACAAAACTTCATCGGTGATCTACATCTTTGTACAGAAATGAAGAAACATTTTGCATCCGAAACCAAGATAAGTATAATGATTGAAAGAAAGCTCATAAATCCCAAGCTAACGATTTGTACATGCAGTTCATTTCACACATCAGGCAAAAGAAAAAGAAATGAATACATATGATAAATACAGCTATATGAGAGTTCAATGAGACATTTTGGAAAAGAATTCCTCTAATTGAGTTTCGCTTACGACTACGCCAAGTTTATCAGTAAAAATTGCATTGATTGAATCAGATGCAATATTTGTCAACAGATTTGCACTATGAATCTCCATGTATTCATTCAGGTTGTGCTCAGTTCTATCTGTTGCTCACAATGGTGTATATGATTTAACGCAAGTGCACGTGTCGCAAACAAGTAATATAATGATAAGAAAAATCGTTCCCACGGAGATTGGAATACTAGAAAATATCGTAAAAATTAACTATTAAAATCAATATTTGTGTTTTTGTTTATAAAAATAAATAAATAAAATAAAATAAATAATACTAGAGGACAAGAGTGAAAACACTGAAACAGCAATCAACAAGAAGGATATCAAAAATCGTAAATAGATAAATCAGTTAGGATTGCAAATATGACAAGTGATGTAGACAAACTGCTTTGCTGCAGCTTTGCTGTAGCAATGCTGTAGCAAAGTATACCAGTAACTAGAATTTCAAAAATTCACAAAGGATTCTTCCGAATCTGCAATGTTTATATATTCTATGACTCAATAAAACATATTCCTATGCAAAACTGAATCTAAGAACAACGTTTATGCACAAATTCTTTTGAGTTATGTGAGGTAATTATATATTCCTATATCAATTTCTTCACACTATTCTAGCTTTATCTAACTTAAAATTAACCTTTCCAGATTCAATTTCAGTCTATTATCCTATCAATTGTTGATCAAGCAATCAATAAGAATGAATCAATTAATCAAGCGTAGAATAACTAGCATCCTTTACCAAGCAAAGCACAGTTTTATGAAATTAAAGCACAAAGTCTACATACACTTGCATATCCACAACCCTAACTGAATGAGAATTTAGCCAAGCATGTTTATAAAATTAAACATCAAATTATATATGCTCAAAATCAGATCCATATGGTTTAGAGAATTTAGAAGAATCAAATAATAAAGAAATAATGAAATAAATAAATAAATCCCTTAAATCCACCCTAAACCAATTGGATTATGATCCTTTGTCTCGTTCTTGCTTTCTCTTCAATGAAAGTCCTTGCAAATCAAGCCTCAATTGGTCTCTTTCCAGATTCAAATTGATGCTCTGTTTTGCCTCTCCTTCCTTGCACCAAATCTATCTAGAATTTGGGGCTGCTATTTGTGGTGTTTTTCCTCCTTGCTGCAGCTGATTTGTTCTCTGCTTTCCTGTCGCAATTCTGGTTGTTCCTCCTGCTTCGCTGCTGCCCAGATTTTGCTGTATATGTATTTTATTTTCTGCCGCAGAATGCCTCTCAAATCAGCCCCTGTTTTTGCTCTTTTATATTAGGTTTAATTGGAGACAAATTTTGGTGTGTTAATTTCCAATATTATCCCTCAAAAGGTGAGTTAATGAAAGCCCAAAATTGTCCTTTTCCTTTAGTGTCCAAATCAGCCCTTGAATTCTTGATTCCACATCAGCTATGTTTTGGCTTTGATTTCCTGGTATGGTTTGCTGCAGCAATGCTGCAGCAAAGCTGCAGCAAAGTTGTATTTTTGCATTTTCTTTATTTCCTGCAAGGGCAATGAAAGTATAATGAGTGCACATCAAAATATAATTCTTTTTGACACATTTCATAATTATTTTGAATTTATTATCAAAGAATTCATTTAAATCACAAAATCTACAAATAGTGTATAAATGATTATAATGTGTGGATATTCCCAAATTAACAAGCAAGTATTTATGAATAAGAGCTAATAATACTCTAATAAATTAGAGTTATCAACTCCCCCAAACTTAGCATCTTGCTTGTCCTCAAGCAATAAATTATGTGATGATTGGCAAGTGGCAATTTAAAACAAAGGTTTCAACTCACGATAAGAACATAGTTGTCAACTAATAAATAAACTAAACTTGTTTCAAAATTAGAAAGAAGAAAGCTCAAACTCATGATCCAAATTGATTTTTCTCAAATGTTAGTTTCAATGTCTCAAACTCATTCCAAACAACCCCATGTGTGTGTGTGATGTCTCATAATTTGTTATTTGATACTTCCCCCCAAACTTAGGTAATTTATGTTCCTTAAGCCTAAAATTATGCCTCCATATGTTGGTCTTTTAAATCCCTCTCCACTAATGTAGATGTTCACTAATCAAAGATCAAAAGAACTTAAATAAGCTTGAAATGTAAGGCTAGGGTAAAGGTAAGGTGAAAGTTATATTTAGGTATCATACCCCACAAGCACAAAAACTATTCAAGAACACTTTTGGATTCATTATTTACATTGCTACCCCCAAACTTCTCTTCATTCATTTTTTTGTTTTCTTTTTTCTTTTTTTTTTTTTTTTTTTTTTTTTTTTTTTGGAGTGAATCTGTTTTGCTGCAGCAAAGTTGTTTCCAGATTTCTTTTTTTTTCTTTTTTTTTTTTTTTAATGAAGGATCGATCTCAATATAACCAAACAAGAGTGATTTTCATCATAAACAACACCATTTTCAACACCATAATTTTCTTCCTTCCAAGAGGCATCAACCTTTCTAGCAACAATTCTTAAAGATAGTAATGCACTTGTGAGGTAAAGGTCAAAGGATATGCAAATAAGGAAATGCTAAGTTTTTATGTGGGTGTTGACAAAAAGAATTTTGATCATTCATGGCTCAAATTAGGTGTACAAATGAAATATATTTTTAACCAAGGTTAGCACGAAAAGCACAATCGAATCCAAAGAAGGCCTAAATCATTTCATTGAGTTGTGAACTTTCTAGAATTTCGCTTTGAGAAATTCTCCAAACCAATTCTAGAGGCTCAAACTCTTCCATAAACTACATTTATTCAAAGTTTATATCAAATAGACAAACAAGTTGACCGTGCATTTAGAGTTGTGGGTGTATATTTCAAAATAAGTTTTCAACATTTTCCAACTAACATTTAATGAAATCAATTTTTCTCATAAATCAAGATGTCTTCTCTAATAAATTGACAAGTTAGTTTCTTTTTAGGACCAAGATAACAACATGAAATTAATGACAACCTTAGATCAAGCAAATCATCGTAAAATCACAGCAGATTTCGTATCATAAATTAAAATTCAGCATAGAAATTTTTTTCAATTCCACAGTTTCACAGCTCAACAGCACAAACATTAAACAGTAAGCACAAAGTAATCACATGAATTCCATTAATGCCAGAGTGCAACAGTAGATAAATCAGACAGTAAGCACAGTAAACAAATCAGATAGTAAAAAGCAAATTCATCCCCCAAACTTAAAATAAGCACTGTCCTCAGTGCTCATAACTAAACAGATCAGTCAGCAGGCAAAAATGGCAGAAAGAGAATAAAATAAAAATGACAAAGTAACGAGACTGCCCTGTTATTGCTGCGTAGCTCCCTTCTTCTAGCTGGAAGTGAAATTCGTAAATTCCCCAAACAGAGTAATTACCCAGTTGACTGCGTGAACGAACAATTTGGTGAATATGAACCAATACTGCAACACCCAGTTGTTAGTGGCGTGGGGAGGACCTGAACAACCATGAAAACTACTATTATTGCCGTGTTGGGTGGCGGGTAGTGGTGGAGGTATAAGGAATGGGTATTGGCAGCACCGAAAGGTGGGAAGAAATTGCTGGGGTGTTCGGGGTGGGGAGGTAGTGGGTTGCGACTTGAAGTGTTGCGTGCACGGAGGGGCTTGGGGCTGGTCGGTGTGAGCTTGGGTGGTTGGTATCGGTGTGCGCAGAGAGTTGGGTGCTCGAATGGGTGTTGGTGTTGAGTAGTGGGCGGCGTTCGTGGGAGGCGACGCTGAATTGAAACGAAGTTCCTGGGAGATGCGGGTTGGAGTTGTAGTGCGTGGTGGGTGGTGGCGCTTGGGTAGGGAGGAGGCGAGGGGTGGGCGAGAAGTGTTTGGGTGGGTCGGTTGGTGGTTGTGCTGGGAAGCGCTCGGGTGAGTGGGGTAAAGAAGTGAGTTTGGAGAGGGGCACGAAAAAGGGGGCGAATATGGTGCTGACCCGAAAT
The DNA here is from genome assembly GCA_029378325.1 of Elaeagnus macrophylla. Classification (NCBI taxonomy): domain Eukaryota; kingdom Viridiplantae; phylum Streptophyta; class Magnoliopsida; order Rosales; family Elaeagnaceae; genus Elaeagnus; species Elaeagnus macrophylla. The sequence goes on along the minus strand of CM055648.1, from coordinate 24,883,152 downwards.
GGGGCTGACCCAAAAAACCGGTTCTCTCTTGTTTTTTTTTTATATGCAAAAATGGGTTATGGCCCACTTCCATTGAAGCCCAATTTTGAAGCTGAAATTTTTAAAACATCCATTGAAACCCAATCCACAAAACTGATTATTAATCCATGCCCAGCACGCCTGGTTTGAGATGAAAGAAGACAAACAGAACTTTGCTCTAGCTTTGCTGCAGCATTGCTGCAGCAAAATTTTTCAGTTTTTTAAATCATGATAATTTTTGGTTCTGCTCTCTTCTCCCCTGCTCTCTTCTCCCCCATACCTAAATTTCCATTGAAGCTCAATACTGAAGCACTGAAAATAAGCCCAACCAACGTAGAACTTTGCTCAAAGAATAACAGTGTAGAACTTTGCTATAGCATTGCTGCAGCAAAATTTTCCAGTTTGTTCACACTGTGAGGACATTATTGGTTGTTGGTTTTGCTTTGCTTTGCTCTTGCTCTCACTCCTTGGGATGACCTGAAAATGCAGAAAATAAACTTCTAAGCCAAAGAACTCATACAATTGAATTGAATTAAAAATTAAAAACTAAAAATTAAGAAAAATTAAGAAAAGTGAAGAAACATGGGTTGCCTCCCATGAGCGCTTGTGTTAGAGTCGACAGCCCGACTTTTGGCTTGTAATCATGGGTTTGAGAGTGGAATGGAGGTATACTCCCTGTCAAGAATTTCTCTCCAATAGTGTCTAATGTGTTGGCCATTAGCCTGAAATTTTTTTTTGGACCAACGTTTCCAATATTTTTGACTTAGACCAACATTGCTCTTTAAGATCCTCTTAATTTCTCGATAGGACTGACATTGTTGCAAAATATTCACCATTTCATCCTCGGGAATACACCTTCTAATTTTTTGTTCTATATATCGCTTGAACAAGAATGGCCTATCCCAATAGTAGAACTTCAAATTATGGAAAAATTTCTTCTTTTGATAGGAATTTGAATCTGGTGGCACATCAACTGAAGACTTAGGACGATTGAAGTCCGGAGACAAAAAGTCTGGAAATTGAACTTTATTTTCCGTTTTATCCAACCAAGGTAATTTCTCCTCAATTTCCTCTTCACAATCGGAATCATATTGCGATAAAATTTGTAGAGAATCATTATAGCCACATTTTTCAGGTTCAGTAGATACCACAGAATCCACAACTGAAATGGATGAGCACTCTTCAACATTATTGGGAGATTCCATGGTTTTAAACACGTTGAAAGTGACTTGTTCATCTTGAACTCTCATAGTTAATTCTCCTTTTTGAACGTCAATCAAAGTTCGGCCTGTAGCTAAGAATGGTCTTCCCAAAATAATAGGCACTTCTCTGTCTTCTTCATAATCAAGTACAATAAAATCCGCTGGAAAGATGAATTTGTCCACTTTCACCAAGACATCTTCAATTTTTCCTTCAGGATGAGCAATGGATCGATCCGCTAGTTGTAAGGAGACTGTAGTAGGCCATGCTTCACCAATCCCCAACTTCTTAAAAATTGACAAAGGCATCAAATTAATGCTTGCTCCCAAATCACATAAAGCCTTGCCAAAATATTGATTACTTATAGAGCATGGAATTGTGAAACTCCCAGGATCCTTGAGCTTAGGAGGAAGTTTGTTCTGTAACATAGCACTACTTTCACTTGTTAAGGCAACTGTCTCAAATTCGCCAAATCGTCTCTTTTTGGTCAGGATGTCTTTCATGAATTTGACATAATTTGGCATTTGTTCCAAGGCTTCCACCAATGGAATGTTGATATGAAGTTGCTTAAGAACATCCAAAAATTTCCTGAATTGAAGGTCTTGCTGCTGTTTCTGAAATCTTTGAGGGAATGGTGGAGGTGGTCTGTGCTGCTGGGAACTTTGCTGCAGCAATGCTGTAGCATTTTGGGTACCAGAATTTTCTGAGTTTTTCAGAACTGCTTCAGATTTTTCCAAATCTTTTTCCTCCTTTTCTTGGGTTGAAATGTTCCCCTTTTGACTTATTTTCTATCCACTTGGTCCCTCTAATTCTTTTCCACTCCTTAGAGTAATAGCTTTGTAAAATTCCTTTCTTTCTCTTATTGGAGTTTCAGTATCACTTGGAAGTGCACCTTGTGGACGGTTCCTAAGTTCATTAGCTAGCTGTCCCACTTGATTTTCTAGATTCCTCATTGAAGCGGCTTGACTTTGAAGGATTGCATCATTCTTAGCCATGTATTCTTTGAGTAAAGATTCCAACGAGCTGGATGGTTCATTCGGTTGATTTCTCTGTGGTTGTTGCTGAAATCCTGGTGGGAATGTAGGTCGGTTAGGTATGGTATGGTTAGCTTGACCACCACTTTGATTGTTCCAAGAGAAATTTGGGTGTTGCCTCCACCCTGGGTTATATGTGTTGGAGTACGGATTATGATTCCTGTTTACATCACTCACAAAACAAATTGATTCAGGATTTGAAGGGCAATTATCAAATACATGAGGTCCCGAACAATAGACGCATGAAATTCCTGAATCTTGAATTGAACTCACATTTGCCGTCACATGCTGATTCTTCAACAGATTAACCAAGGATGACACTTGAGCTGTAAGTGCCGTAACATCATTAACCTCATGCACACCAGCTACTCTTTTTGCAGTTGCTACTCTATCCATTGGCCATTGGTAATTATTGCTAGCCATCCTTTCAAGTAGATCATAGGCTTCATTGTAAGTCTTGGCTAAAAGAGCTCCATTAGCAGATGCATCAACAATAGTTCTTGTTTGAGCATTGAGACCATTGTAGAAAGTCTCCATTTGGATCCAATGAGGTATACCATGGTGAGGACATTTCCTTAACAATTCTTTAAATCTTTCACAAGCTTCATATAGAGATTCTCCATCCAATTGTTGATAGGAGGTGATGTCATTCCTCAATTTAGCATTCTTTGTTGGTGGGAAGTATTTCATCAAGAATTTCTCAGCTAAGTCATTCCAAGTTGCAATAGAGTCAGGTGGCAAGGAGTTAAGCCATGCTCTAGCACGATCTCTTAAGGAATACGGGAATAATTTGAGCCTAAATGCTTCCTCGGGTACCCCTGTCCATTTGAATGAGTCACTGACTTCAATAAATAACCTGAGATGCAGATGAGGATCTTCTGTAGGTAACCCACTGAATTGCCCAACTGTTTGTAGCATTTGAAACATCACCGGTTTTAACTCAAAGTGAGTTGCTTGAATGTTTGGTCTTGTGATGCTTGGATTTAACCCCTCTAGCATGGGCAATGCATATTCATTCAAAGCTTTGTCTCTTTCATCCACAGGAGGTATCACATTGATTGCATTGTTTAAATTCTGTTCAAGGCCATTGTTTTCGTTTCCTACTTGTGCCATGTCTTCAATCTGAGCGAAACCTTGTTGTTTTCTTCTTCTTAGTCTGAAAGTACGTTCAATCTCGGGATCGAAGGGTAGGATATCCTTGTCGCGAAATCTGCTCATACAAAAGACACAGAAGAGATATTAGATAACAAAAATTAAATAAAAACAAAAGTTGATTTCTACGAATAATTTCTAACGTTGCCAATCCCCGGCAGCGGCGCCAAAAACTTGTTGCTCACAATGGTGTATATGATTTAACGCAAGTGCACGTGTCGCAAACAAGTAATATAATGATAAGAAAAATCGTTCCCACGGAGATTGGAATACTAGAAAATATCGTAAAAATTAACTATTAAAATCAATATTTGTGTTTTTGTTTATAAAAATAAATAAATAAAATAAAATAAATAATACTAGAGGACAAGAGTGAAAACACTGAAACAGCAATCAACAAGAAGGATATCAAAAATCGTAAATAGATAAATCAGTTAGGATTGCAAATATGACAAGTGATGTAGACAAACTGCTTTGCTGTAGCAATGCTGTAGCAAAGTATACCAGTAACTAGAATTTCAAAAATTCACAAAGGATTCTTCCGAATCTGCAATGTTTATATATTCTATGACTCAATAAAACATATTCCTATGCAAAACTGAATCTAAGAACAACGTTTATGCACAAATTCTTTTGAGTTATGTGAGGTAATTATATATTCCTATATCAATTTCTTCACACTATTCTAGCTTTATCTAACTTAAAATTAACCTTTCCAGATTTAATTTCAGTCTATTATCCTATCAATTGTTAATCAAGCAATCAATAAGAATGAATCAATTAATCAAGCGTAGAATAACTAGCATCCTTTACCAAGCAAAGCACAGTTTTATGAAATTAAAGCACAAAGTCTACATACACTTGCATATCCACAACCCTAACTGAATGAGAATTTAGCCAAGCATGTTTATAAAATTAAACATCAAATTATATATGCTCAAAATCAGATCCATATGGTTTAGAGAATTTAGAAGAATCAAATAATAATGAAATAATGAAATAAATAAATAAATCCCTTAAATCCACCCTAAACCAATTGGATTATGATCCTTTGTCTCGTTCTTGCTTTCTCTTCAATGAAAGTCCTTGCAAATCAAGCCTCAATTGGTCTCTTTCCAGATTCAAATTGATGCTCTGTTTTGCCTCTCCTTCCTTGCACCAAATCTATCTAGAATTTGGGGCTGCTATTTGTGGTGTTTTTCCTCCTTGCTGCAGCTGATTTGTTCTCTGCTTTCCTGTCGCAATTCTGGTTGTTCCTCCTGCTTCGCTGCTGCCCAGATTTTGCTGTATATGTATTTTATTTTCTGCCGCAGAATGCCTCTCAAATCAGCCCCTGTTTTTGCTCTTTTATATTAGGTTTAATTGGAGACAAATTTTGGTGTGTTAATTTCCAATATTATCCCTCAAAAGGTGAGTTAATGAAAGCCCAAAATTGTCCTTTTCCTTTAGTGTCCAAATCAGCCCTTGAATTCTTGATTCCACATCAGCTCTGTTTTGGCGTTGATTTCCTGGTATGGTTTGCTGCAGCAATGCTGTAGCAAAGCTGCAGCAAAGTTGTATTTTTGCATTTTCTTTATTTCCTGCAAGGGCAATGAAAGTATAATGAGTGCACATCAAAATATAATTCTTTTTGACACATTTCATAATTATTTTGAATTTATTATCAAAGAATTCATTTAAATCACAAAATCTACAAATAGTGTATAAATGATTATAATGTGTGGATATTCCCAAATTAACAAGCAAGTATTTATGAATAAGAGCTAATAATACTCTAATAAATTAGAGTTATCACTATCTATAAAAATGGAATGACAAAACACAAAAAATATCATGTAAAAACAGTTATTGAAATTGCACAAACACAAAGACATTATGTTTTGGGTGTACATCCCAATTTTGCTCTCTCTCAAAAAGACACAAGTGAGAATGAATCTGTACACAAGTGAGAATGAATCTGTAGACATATGTAAGGGGATAACATTTTCGTTCAATATAGTATCTTTCGAGAAGATAAATAATCTGCCAGTGTCTATCATGATCACATGAAAATGAGCACTAAGGTCTGAGTTCTGTAATTATGTTTTCTAGCAACGACAATACTAAATAAAAAAGGCTCATAAAAGAGAGAAAATCAGTCAATTGCCTTATAGTACAAAAACAAATAAGCCTTGTGAGCCCTCAAGTTGCATCAGTTCAAACTCTATGTGCGCGTGTGTGAGCATGCAAGTGTATTTTGATAAAATAAAAAGAGAAAGAAAGCAAATAAAAATTCAGTGTATAATAATAATGATAAAAAAAATCAGTGTTTGGTATTTATCTTAGATGCTAATTGACAATTCAAATATGTTGCCTCTCGTGATCTCATCCAAATAGTGATCATCTACAGAAAACTTTCTACAAAACTTGCAAACCATCCAGAAAATTCCAGATTGCATTTCATTTAAATGATTAGTTCTTTTTTGAATTCAAGGCATAAGGAGCTACTCCTATATACAAAAACATCTCATATTACCCATTACCATTCACAATTGATGACTTAAGCAATAAGAGCTCTCTCAAAATCATATATACAAAAACATTTGTTCAACTTTATTGTATTATTGTAGATACCATGTTTTCATACTAAGTATTCAGCAAACTGGTATAAAGTAATAAAATTTGAAAATATTGATCAAATAAAACATTTCTTGCAAATAAATTTGTGGTGTGAACTTGAATGAAATCCATAGCAATATCTTTCATGAGATTGAATTGAAGTTTGATAGGATATTTTTCTCGTCTATGTTTTACATATTGGCCAAAATTCCACGGATCCATTATCATCAATGCCAAAAACAAGTAAAGAACTGAGAAAATCAATCCATCTCAGTTTCTTCCAATTTATAGCTGAATTTTAACATCTAAAAACTTTAGCATCGATTAATGCTCAAACCTACTCACTAACCACAAAGTCTAGAGATTAATGTTAGATATGTTGGATATCAACTCTCTTAAATAAGATAAAACTCAGATTAATCAGTGAATGGAAAGTAAAGGAGTCTTTGTTTGCGTATGTCGAAACTTAAAAATACCAGTAATAAGGAGTGTGATGGAACTGAGAAACGTCATACAACAACGAACCACTGCTTTGATCCAAATTTGAAGTCGTCATCTTTTTCCAGAGTTTCTAAACAAAGTACCCAAGAAACCTTTTCGACTTCGACTTTGTCATTTATATATCCCCATAAATTAAACTCAACCAAACGACATCGCTTTTTCATTACACTCCGTTCTTTTATAAAATCCCATCAACACTTTAAAACAAACAAAACACAAGTTCCCAAAACCCAAAGCCCATTCTTTGAACTCACACAGAGTCACATTCACTCCATGGATGAACTTGAGAGCCTCAACTGCTTAAACCTCTCTGACACCACTACTACCGCTAAACCGCCGTCGCCGTCATCTTCAAGGCGGTCCATATGTCCAAATTGCTCAAGGCCCAATCCAGTCTGTCTATGCAAATCCCTTCCGGGCCCAGCCCATTCCAACAAAAACCCAAATCATAATACTTCACCATCCATAGGAAGCCCAACACAAGCTTTCCACAACCCCAATCCTCACCCAATGCTTAGCCAACTCAACCACCATTATCAACCGTCGTCTAAAACCAGGCCTTTCTTCTCTTCTCGACCAATCACCTCCTGCCATCTACCTCTTCCCACCAACTCATTCTCACCAGCTGTCAACTTATCCCAACTCAATATCACTGACTCACCTTTACTTCCCAAACAAACCCCTTTGGTTCTCATTGTGTTCGATGCGACATGGAAGCATGCGAAGGAGATGGTGAAAGCCAGCGAGGAGTACTTGTCCAAATTTACCAAAAGGGTTTGTTTGGATTTCGATGTAAAGGTGCATGGTGGGAGTATTTATGATTCGGAGTTGATTCTAAGGAAGGAACCCTTTGGTGGGTGTGTGAGTACTATGGAAGCTGTAGCTAGAACTTTGAAGGTGCTAGAGCCTAAAGGGTTTGAGATTGAGAGCAAGATGATTGAGGTTCTGAGAGATATGGTGCGATTACAGGCTAGTTATTTGAAGCCCATGAAATTAAGGCCCAAGTTGGTGAAGAAGAAAGGTAAGGATCAAAAGCAGAGGTCAGAATCGGATGATAAGATTGAGAATGATAGTTCCTAAAAAAGTATAAAGTTACTATCGCTTTTCGTATTTTTCTGCAGATTTGTAACCTTCATTTGGATAAGACCATATCATCATAATTCATTAAGTATGGCCATAAAAGATGTTTATTGGTTTTTAGTTGCTTAATAATATTGTTACAGAATTTGTTATCTCTGTGATACATGTTTTTAAGAATTTCCTCACATTAAAGATCAAAAGAATTTTTTTTTTTATTCAACCCTTTTTAAACGACAAACGCACACATATATATAGGCATTGGAGATTTACAATTGTCCCTTTTTGATAGGTATGAAGTCTGGCACTTCATAACATGTCAGGTTGTCTATTAGGAGTCGCGTCAGTGAGGGTGACTAATTTTGTATCTGTGAAAGCATTTTTGTTGATGATGTTCCACTTTGTACATATGACGTCATATCATTTAGTTCGTATGGCGTTTGATGACTTCATAAGTACGAGGTTGTTTGGTGCGACAGGTGCAACGCCTTATTTTTTATTTTAGGTGAAGAAGACGATGTTGGATCACTTCGTAGGTATGGGATCTTTTGTTCCGGTAGGTCGCTAAACAACCACTTCATCTATACGAGTTTATTTGATTTCCTTCTCACAGTTACCTCGTACGTAAGACGTCAATTCGAATCTTCCCAATTGTGGTGACAATTAGATATGCTATGGTATCCTCTTTGCTCTCAGATTAAATATAGTAATTTTTTTTTTACTAGGACGACTTCAGTTTATATCCTAACAATACATATATGGATTTTTATTATATCTTTTATAAATATTTTACCTTTTAATGTCACTTGTATTTGTTAAATATAATCATCATTCAGTAAAATAATAAATTGAAACAAATATAAGTCTTTTGAAATTATTTTGGATACACGGGCGGAGCTTCTCAGGAAAAAAAAAAAAAAGGATGCTACAGAGCAGCTCTGGTTAACTTTTAATTTTTCTTTTTTAAATATGAATTAAATGTTTGGTTATTACTTGTAAATACTAATTATGTGTTGTAATATTTTTGAGTTTGGTATTAGATTGAATTGTTAACGGGCCTTGTGTATTTGTAGCCCATGAACACCTTGTGATCCATTCCCCAACCTCTTTTCGTCTCAATTTTTTCTTTCCCTGGCTGCCTCTGCGTCGCTCCACCCTTCAAGACTTCATGTTGCTGGTTCTGCTGCAACTATCTTGTCTCCTGTTGTTGTGCCACCTGATTTTTCCCTTGCTCCTACGCCTGCTTGCCTTTGTTTCTGTTTCTCAGCTCCACTTATCAAGCTTTTCTTCTACAATTAAACAAATGAAATTTTGCTTTCTTTCAATTCTCTCGAGATACTAACCATCAATGTTGATATTAATTATATAGTACTTCTTTTCTCCTCTGTTTTTCGCTTGTGTTGTGCTGTGGTTTAAAAAAGATGAAATTTTGATTTAATTATTTTGAATTCATATTGTGGTGATAAATTTCTAACTGTGATAAAACTTAAACTTCAACCCCTCTTACGAAAAATTTATGGCTCCGCCTTTATCCCATACCGCAATATCAATGTTGTTTCGTTTCTTTCGCAAGCTGTTTTTAACTGCATAATCATTCTGCGATGCTGCTTTAGTGACAAGTAAATAAGTAGGTTTGTAGTACATGTGAGTTTTTTATTCTTATTTTAATTTTATGAAAATTGAAGCACTTACAATTTAAAAATTTTTAATTGAAAAGTAAAAATAAAAACATAATTTTTATGGTATGTATAATTCATCTATTATTTAATTACCGAGTCAATTTAAATTTTATTTATTGAAAAAAAAATCTTTATGTTTAAGTATAATTCATTTATTATCTAATTATCGAGAGTTTTTTATTCAAAATGTATCATATTAACCTCATCTTTTCATATTTCAATCGTCATTCCTTTAAACTTATGTTTAATTATTTATTTTTTTAAATTTAAAATTTAGTTAAAGTTTTATCTTAAGCTCCATTAGATAAATTAGATAATAAATGAATTATACTTAAACATAAAGATTTTTTAAATTAGATAAATTTGTCATCTACAAAATGTTATTTTCTTATTAGTCTAATTTGTTTCCTTCTTTTATTAAAAAGACTAATACTAATTATAGTCAATTTGAAATCTTAATTAAAGTCCACAATATTTCTTTTTCTTGTGTGTGTATTTTCATTCTATGCATGAGAGTTTTATTACGTTAATTTGTATGTAGTGTTATTAATCCAAAACTTTTTGAATAATTTTAGAGTGATCAAGAATCTTTAATTGTAACGCTATCATATTTTAATTTTCATGAAGAATAGTTTTGTCCCCTTTTTATTCTCCTTTTATTTATTCTAATATTATTTAAAATTGATAAATTTATTTTTCTTTTCATTATATTTGTGACATTATTGGTGAGCTTTGTATCTCATTTTTTCTTCTTTTTGGTAGAAATTTTTATATATTTTTTTTATATTCAATTGAAGATTTAAAAACTCTCAATCTTAATTCAAGTGGTAAATAAGAGTGTCTCATATCTAAAAGATTATGAGTTTAAATTTTGACAGAGACAAAAAATTTATTATTAACCAAAAGTCAAATTTATATGCAAAGAGTGCCTATTATTTGATAATAAAAAATTGAAAATTCAGAAGAAAAAAAATAAAATCAAGTTTATATGTAAAGAATGCCTCATGCTTTGTACTTCTCACCCATAATTGTCACATCTTTTACATATATATCATTTTTTTTTCTTAAATCATATTTAGAAGGCAAATTTATAGGATCAAGTTGAGGATAAAACAATTGCTTTGTATGATCTCTTAAAAGTTCATATTTGTAATATCAATAAAAAGCTATCGAGTTTAGGGCTTTTATTGTAAATTATAAGGCTAAATCTTGTATATAGGCACACAAAAGTATTGTACTTAAAATATTCAATCTATTTATTTTATTATCTTAAAATCACAATTTTTAAAAATTATAATATGTTTTAGTAAAAAAATGTTAGCTTGCAACGCACGTGCTGGTGGCTAGTTTGAGAAATTATTGCAATTATTTTTCTAAAATACAAACACTTAATGATTAATAAAGAGATGAAGCAATTTCATTAATGGGGCCCTAGGATAAGGGAGTATACTCTTTAGAAAATTATGTAATTAAGTCTATTCGTTTGGGAAAAAAGAATGTCAAGTAATGACAAAGTTAACTTTTCATACGATTTTTGTTAAATATAATTGAATAATACATATAACACATACATTTTTATATTTTTCAATTGACATATTGTAAGAAAAGTAAAATAATAATAATAATTAAAAGTTACCCAAATTTTTTAACAATTTTTCTCTTCCAAACTTAAACAATTTTACGATAAAACTTTAACAAAATTTTCATTATTTAATGCCTACTATTATAATCATGTTTTTTATCATTTTGTTATCTTTTAAATTAGAGTTTGACTAATAAATGTCAAAGTTAAATATTAAACGATGAAAATTTTATTTAAATTTGATTGAAAAAAATGTTAAAATAAATTAGAGTAAATTTTTTTTAATTTAAAATTATTTCATTAAATATATGTTTACGACAAATATAATTGAGAAAATTTTGATTATTGATCCCGTTCTAGCAAAGGCATATTAATTTTGTCAATATAACCGAGGAACACTTTTGAAGATAAGAAAGCACGTATAAAGTTAAGAAATGCCTTGACCTAATTTATCTCAAGAATCAACAATCATACTAAAGTATATTCTTTTATTTTATTTTTATTTATTAATAATAAATCATGTCGTTTTCACTTTTCATTAGTTTTCTTTTTCAGCCTTCGTGCACCGACCGAACCGTCTCTTTTTTCCTTTACTTCATGCATTGTACATGTATGAGCCGGTTTGGGCATTGGGACCAACAAGTGTCAATAATTTCAAGCAAAAATATTCAAGAAAATTATCAGACACGAAAATGGCTGCTAAAAATTATTTCATCATTTGTGAACACAGACAATCTGTCTTTGGACCCCATTATCCATCACACAGTGCCTCACAGCCCATAATCTTTACGCTTTGGGTGGCAATGTTTTGTAAAAGCTCTCTTATTAGTTTTTTTTTTATTTTATTTTTTTAAGTAAATGGGAGATTGGAATCAGTAGGCGCACCAGAATGCCCCATCAGAATGGAAAGCAATTCTTAGCACCCTCTTCCTTTTCCAGCCACCCACAAATTTATTAAATAAATAAAAAGTAACGATTACAGTACAATGCATCAGCATAACCTATAAGAAGGTTTGCCAACCATATCTGAAATAGTAAATTAACGCGCAAAAGATGGTACATCCCACCACCAAGTCGCAGAGCAAAAACTAGAAGATCTAGAAGCTAAGCTATCTGCAGCCGAATTACCTTCTCGATAAATATGAGAGCAGTGGAAGTCCATGCTTGCAATCCTATCCAAACAATCTGTCCAGGGTGAGATCCATCGCCATGGCACCATATGAGATCTATTGTTAAATAAGTTTACAACATACGCAGAGTCAGACTCCAACCAAATTTTTTTCCAGCCAAACCTGTCTGCATATTTTATTGCATGAATAGCCCCTGCTAGTTCAGCCTCATATGCGTAAGAAATTCCTAAAGGAACGCAGAAACATCCTTTGACAAAAGATCTTGAGGTTCGAAAAATTCCCGCACAACCTGAAAGACCAGGTGCTCTGAATGCAGTCCCATCCGTGTTTACCTTTAACCAACCTGGAGGAGGAGGATGCCAGTTAACTTCAATCACTTTTGGCGATCTTGATGGTATACCACAAACTCGCAAACGATTGAGTATCTGCAAGTCATTCATAGTGTTTCGCATTGCACCAGTTTGTATTAAGCCTGCTTCTCTAATAAAATGCCAAACCGTAGAAAGAGATGATAGTAAAGGGATCTCAATTCCATCATAGCAGCGATTATTTCTAGTTGTCCAAATAATCCAAATAACAGAGATAATGCCTGATTTCCATAAATTACGTATTTGATGTCCCAAATCCTTACCCATAGCATCCTTCTACAACTCCAGAAGTGACGTGTCTAAATAACTCGCAAGCGATTATTAGTTTTTTATTGAATTCAAATCACTTTGTGTTATTTTTTACAGTATCTTTATGTATAACATTAATAAATGATAAACTCCACTTTTATTAACACCTTTTAAAGGACTTTACCTATTGCATGTTAGTATTTTACATATTATAATATTAAGTAATGAATTTTCTTAAAGATGAATAATTTATCTAATTTTTAAATTATTTTGCTATGTATTAGACGTATAAATTGGGATCAAATATTTTTTTAACTCATGATACATCCATTACATTTAAGAAACCACCTTGTTTTACTTATTTTTTTATGGGATGGGATAATAATGAGATGATATAATATATGATATCTCATTTGTCTTAAATGTATGTGCACAACAGAACAAGTAAAAATATAAAAATAATGAAAAAAAATAATATAATTATTTATAATAAAAAAATTTAATAGAAAAATGTGATGAGATATAATGTTTAAAATAAAATACATTAAATGAGATGAAATGAGATAACTAGAATGTTATTGGACTTAAAATAGGATGAAACTACTTTAAATCATGAGATGTTTTAAATCTCGTCCCATTTCATTTTATAAAGATTATAATTCTAATATGCATTATTTTAAATATAATGTCTAATTATTTTTCTTTATTTAAATTTTCATATTATAAAAATTGTGTTGCATTTTTCTCCTTCTTTTATTTAGAACAATTTGCAACAAATAAGATATTGTAAATTGTACTATCGTATTATTATATTAAATAAATTAAAAAATAAGCTACAATTAATTCTTAAATTTTAATTAAATTCATGCATAAATGTATAATTTAGTTCTCAAATTTTTAAAATTTCACACAAAAGTTTCTAAATTTTAAAATCATACGGTTTAGTTCAAATGTTTTAAAATTTTACACATAAGTCTTAAATTTTTAATTCACAAATAAGTATTTTAGTAGTTAAGCTAAGATTTATGTGTAAATTTTAAAAAATTTGAACTAAATTGTAGTATTTAAAATTTTAGGAACTTATGTGTAAAATTTTAAAAATTTGAGACTAAATTATATAACTAAAAAATTAAGGAATTTATATATAATTTTACTCAAAATTTAAGGACTAATAGAGTTCTTAAGCTTAAAAAAAAATAAGTTAGACAAAATGTAATTAATTTTTGAATATATCATCCTCATTTATACTTCTATCTTACCATATGATACGTTCAATTCTCAGCAAAAAAAATAGGACACGTTCAATTTTTTTTAAAAGTAAATAATGTTATTGGTGAAATGAATAAAAATATTGAGATTGGATTAAGTTCTCTATAGCATGAGAGAATTATGTTTAATAAAGGAAGTCAAATTTTCCCCATGGTCGAGTTTTCCTTAGAATTTTTATTTTTATTTATTTATTTTTATAAATGTTAATAGTATATAAATTTATATTTATTAATTATAATGTATTTTGTGTAATAAAAGAAATAGTTTGTATTATGTTTAATATATAATTTTTTACATTCTCTTATTTTAATGTTATTTAAATGATTAATTTATCCTCAATATTTTATAAATTACAAAGTAAGAGTGTACAAAATTTGGGCCACTAATACTATCTAATATTTGATATACAAATATTTTTAACGTAACTTGAATTTGACATTATATATTTTTATAAATACATTTAATAAATAACAAATTCTAAAACTAAAACAATTTTATGTTGAAATTTGTAAACTAATAAAATCTAATAAGATATATTTTGGAAGGAAAAAAAAAAGAGTGATTATGTCTTCTTTTTTTTTTTTTTTTTTTTTATATAAATGACAGCAAAGGATTTCATTCAAATAAAATAAGATTATAGAGAAAAATTATGTAACATTATTTCAAATATATCAAAGATTTAAATTGACAATTAAAACTAACAATCAGCAAATAGCTCCAAAATTCTGTAAAGAAAGTATGTGAGCCTTTTATTTTCGCTCTATTTTTTGAATCATTATGATGCTTGAATTGAACAACTTTATCCTAGATAAAAATTTTAAAAAAAGAAAACAATATTTCCTCTAAATCTTAGAATTATAAATCTTAAAATCCTTTAAAATAAAATATTTTAGAACCATTTCAAATCTAAAAAAAGCTCAAATATAAAATATTTATCAGTTACATATCTATTTTACAATTAATAGAACACAACATAGACAAAAATTGCAAGAATAACAAGCATGCTTGATGTTACAACCATACTGGAGGACAGACACGCTCCAGAGGAGGCCCATGGCACCGAAAATCTCATCAATGATACAAAATAGTGATGTTGTTGAATAAATTTCAGACATGTAAATTTCATACAAAATACTTTTCAAACTCAAGTATTTTGGTCCTTGGAGTGTTCTTTCATACGATGCTGTAAACTTTTAGGTATGTTCTTAACATGTTCGGTGAAAATTCCCAAAGGCAATGTTTTTTCAAATGATGTGTAAGCTTTTCTAACTGATTTCCTTGGCTTCCCATTATCTCACATTTTCTCTCACAAAAAAATAAAATAATAACATGAGAACGCCAATCTCGACCCTCTTGTAATCAGTAAGTTTGGTTATATCAGGTTCTAGTGAAAATATATTCTACTTATCCTGGTTATATCTGCAATATGTTATGTAATGTTGTATCAATTAATCTGTTGTTAATATTTATATTTATATAGAATGAAACTTTTAATCTTCGAAAGTCGAAAAACATAAGACTTATTAGTTATTACTGAATCCTACTATCAAATATATTATAACTTTCTTTACCTAGTTTCAGCCTCAATTGAAGGAACTTAATTGCTTTAGATATTAGCGAACAATGGAGGTATCGTGGTCGTTGCATAACAGAAATGCTATAGTTAGGTAAATATATTTTGTACTCACATTAATTATATTATAACATGTAACAAAATTATCTAAAAACTTAAATAATTTTTTTCATTTTTTAAAATAATTTTGTCACATATCATAGTATGATTGATATGAGTATATAAATTTACGTATTTTTAACATTTTGGTGTTACAATATGGTGCGTGATGGACAACTTAGAGAGGCTTAGTGCCATTGGCTTATGAATCCAAGAGTTGAAAGTAACAACGATGGGAATAGTAGGTTAGTATCGTTAGGACCATCAACTAAGCATCCAATAAGTGAAAGAAAAATAAATAATGAAAGAAAGTAGTGACGATGTCAACGTTGGCAAGATTAAAAAAATGAATAATAATAAAAAAGAATAAATAAATAAAAAATTATAGAGATATATGCTCAAAGATTACCCTTTATCAGAATTGTGCCTTTTAATTTGAAAAATAATTAATTGCATATTATCTTTCACATACGTCATTCATATATGTTTTTTAATAATATAAAAACTATATGTTTAATGATAGTTTATGTTGTTTAATTTTTTTTTAACTTTTTTGTCATTTTGTAAAAATATTGAGCTATATTATTTAGTTTTATTACGGTTTAATTTACATAATTTTGAGTTTTTAATTAAAAAGATAAAAATATATATGACATGTAACTTTAGTAATTTAATATTCAAAAGCATTAAAATTTGTTAATTTTTGTAACATTTAATATGAATTTTTTGACATTCTTTTACAATAATTTGATTAAAAAACTAAATTTTTTTTACTATTTTTATTCATATGGTGCCAAAATTATCTATTTTTTACTATTAAATTTAAGCATAGTATTTCCCGTACACAAATCCTAGTTATGCCCTTGTTGGTTCGGATTATATGGATTTAATTTAATCGTGTAAATTTTAAAAATCCTGATCAAAATTGTGCCTATAAAAAGAGTGTTTAGTTTGAAAAATAATTAATTGCATATTTTCTTTCACATATGTCGTCCATATATATATATATTAATAATATGAGAAATATATGTCTAGTGCATATTAAAAAATCAAGTAAATGTATCGTGGTCTTTGCATAAGATAAAGCGTGATGTACACGTTAGAGAGGCTTAATGCCATTGGCTAAAGAATCCAAGAGTTGGATAGTAACAACGATGGGAATGGTAGGTTAGCAGTTAGGACCATCAACTAAGCATCCAATTAGTGAAGGAAAAATAAATAATGAAAGAAAATAGTGATGATGTCAACAATGGCAAGATTAAGAAAATGACTATTAATAAAAATAATAATAATAATAGAGGTTTACTCAAAGCTTACCCTTTATTAGAATTGTGTCTAATTTGAAAAATAATTAATTGTATATTTTCTTTCACATGTATCGTCCATATATGTTTTTTTTAATAATATGCAAAATATATGTTTAATGTATATTCAAAAATGTGTTACAATAATTTTTCTTTAATTACATGAAAAATAAATATTTTTTAAAGGTGAAAGTGAAACCAATTAAGTAATTAGATCATATAAAATTATTTTTAATGTGAACTATTATATATCACAATTACAACTAACGTAATACTTTTTAATACATAAAATTATGCAAATTCTATTATATTTACAGAAATAATATTATATTACATCGGTTAAAATTCATCTTAAATTTATAATATATAATTTTGTTTTTCTTTTCTAGTACCCTTTTAATTATAAAGAATAAGAATGACCAAAATACTTATCAGGAAATATCTTAATAGCATCTTGAAACAAACACATAGGTCCGACTCTTGTAGATTAAAAATGTAAAATGGAATTTGAAGGTAAAAGATTGATGATGTACGTTGTGCAACTTTTCAATAGCTCTTCATAATTACATGTTGAGTTTGGTTCTTGTTTTGAGATAAAACTACAAGATAGATTACAAGTATTCAATGATTCATCCCCTCTACAATGGGGTACTTACATATATACAGATATAAAAGAGCACACGTGTTATAAAATAATTAGTTTGATAAAATATATGACGTGATTTTTAAAAAATAGAATAATATGTCTAAATAAAACAGAAATGATATGTTGTTAGTGATAATACAAATATCAAACTCTTTCATCCTTAGAAGACTAAGGAAGTGTTAAAGAGTGAACAAATAATTTAATCAATTTATTTAAATTAAAAAATTTAATTTAATTGAATCGAATTATATTAACATATTTTATAGTAAGATTGAATTCGAATTAAAAAGTATACAATTCGTTTGAATTTGAATCGGATTCAAATTGATAAATTTTATAATCTGCTGTAATTCGATCAGAACATAATTACTATTAAAATTATAAATAAATACATATTTATTTTTAATATATTATATTTAAATATTATACATATTGTAATTACATTAAATTATTATTTTAGTTTTAAAAATTTATAAAAATGTTAAATTCTCTATAATAATTTAATAATGTTTAACAATATATTTTATTATCTAAGTTGTGACTATAAATAAATAAATTTTATTAAAAAATGTATCAATTTAAAATTTAAATGTTAGTATATATTGTGTTTTATATTTGATGATAATAATAATAATAATAATAAATTATAATCTCAATCCGACCTTATTTGATCTGAAAAATCTGATATTTAGATTCAGATAAGTTCGGATTGACAATATTATCGGATCAAATTTTGATTAAAAATTTTTAAATCTATTTTAGATCAGATTCAAATAAGTAAAAAATATGCGGTTTTGATTTGCTGCTAAATGATAGAATAATAGACTAAATCACGAGGATTCATGAATGGGTTGGACATAATAAATCAATCATAAACATTAATCATAATAACAAGGTCGTGAACTATAATGGGTGTTTAAAATCATGGATTACAATAATTTAAGTAACAGACTCTTATAATCAAATGTAATCCACTCTTCGATATGGGTCGTACTAATGGGCTAAGATTAAAATCGGGTGGGCTTATAGCCCATATACCCAAACAGTTCTTAAGGAGAAGTTTATTCACAAATTTTTTTAAAAAAAATTCTTATCCCCTTTTCACTAGCTGTTACGTATATATTTGATACACGATATAACTGTCAGGGCAAAATCTTCCTCAGCATGAGGGAAATTGAGAGCAGCTAACAGTTTTCAAAGTTGCTCAAGCCTAGTCAGGTCGTCTAATATACTTTTCTCATGCTAGCTGCAAAAAAAAAAAAATCCTTTTAGAGAATTAGAACATAAATCAATAGATATTATTACAAAATTAAGAACTATTTTGCCCATTTTCTAGCTGGCTAATACACAGAAACACGTACTTAGCAAATTAGCTAGAACTTGATGGTTGTGAAAACAAAAAAGAAAGAAGAAGATATTGGTAAGCGACCAAAAATATGGGTTAGGGACTTTGGGTTCACAATCATAACACAATATTTTAAGACATGACATAAACACAATTATGATACGATCAAAACAATAATAATATTTTTTTTTTCAGAAAAAAAAAAAAAAGAATGAATGAATGAATTAGAATTTATCAATATGATATTATATATATATATATTTTTATTGTAATGATATTATAAATTTAAGTTATGTTATTATTTATTATAATAAATTAACTATTGACAAAAATTTGTTTTTCATTTGTCATTTTTTCACCACATCAAAGAATATATGATATACTACTTTTTTTCACCAAACTACTAGTGTGGTGCTACATGATTGCCAACATAATATGGACTAAGAGTAAGAATACCATGTAAACATAAGGATCATAACGCCCTCCTGTGCCAGATCATTTGATCCTTCTTGCTTTAACAACTTGCAATAAAGAAATAAGAAGTTAATACCCATAATCATCATTAACCAGCAATAGTTTTTACTTTTTTTTAATATAAAAAAACAAGAAATATTTTACACATGCAGCTGAAGAGTTTATAGTTGAACCACATATAATCAAATCTTATTTATAATAGTATAATTAATATAATTTTATAAAATAGTATTTCATACGTGCACAATGCTCCAACACAAATCTAGTATTTTTTTTTTAAAGATGTTTTTCAACCGTTCATCATCGTGAATTATTATTATTTTAAAAATTATTTATTAATTTTAAATTAACGATTCAGAAAAAAACAACATATGATTTTTATGATATTATAAAAAGGTATATAAGAGTAGCAAGAGTTAAACGTGACCACACCTTTATTTCATCCCATAAAATTTTTGAAAATTTATTAAAAAGAATACCTATTAAATTTATAATAATAAAAATAATACTTAATAATATTGAACAATATTCAATTGGACAATGTTTAACGTTAAACGAACTTAAATTATCGTATTTTAATTTAAACATCGTTCAATTAAATGATGTTAAAAAATGATGTAATAGTCATTTTTTTAATTATAAAAATATATAATTTAAATATAAATAATATTATTTTTATTATTATAAATTTTGATGATATTATTATTTTTAAATTTTTTAATATTTTATTGTAATAGATCACTTAACCAACACATTAATATTTATTATAATTTTTCGTATCATATTATTGGACATGTAGGACGATGCAACATCTAGGTCTTTAATGTGAATTCAATTCTTTTGTATCATTTTTGGTGTAATATTTTATGCGTTATCAATACTCAACACATTGGCAAAAAAAAAAATTAAAAAAAGTGAACAATTGATATCGTATTGTATAATATAAAAATATTAAGATTATGTAAAAAATTTGTACGATCAAGATTGTGCGTCTAAACCGTACTGAACAATTAATTTAATATGTTTAAATTTTTAATTATAAAATTATATATTCTAAACTTTTTTCTATATCAAATTAAAAATAATATTTTTTTTATTTTTAAAAATATAATAAAAATATAAAAATAAATTAAATAAATTTCATAATAAAAAATATATAATTAATTTAATTAAATTGTACAATTTTTTATTTAAATATTATATAAATTAATTATAATACGATCATGCCGAAAAAGTTTTGCTAGTGTCAGGACCGTCGCCTAGAGCTTGGCAAATTTTGGCTTCGAAGCTACAATAACCGCTCAACAGGAACTGCAAAATGGCTTCAGCTTGGCGCCTTATGTGTGGTAAGCCGATGCGTCTATTGCTTGTGTACCGGCTTGGTGTGCTTGAGACCGAGTTGCTAGAAGTTTTACTGCTTGAAAAGGACGAAGCCACTATGGATACCGATCCGGTTGTGGAAATCGAAGCAAGCTTGCCAGACCTGATTTTCTGGTGACATGTGCTCCGTTGAATCTTCCAACGACTCTTTCATGAAACCTGAGATTATAAACAGCTAGATTTGAATGAGATTCAGTACAATCAATGGAAGCGATTAGGATTGGACTAATGGTTTTAAGGAACTAGAAGAAATTAGAAAAAATATGCACTCGAGTTTTAAGTTTCTAAAACAATGAACAAATATAAAATTCTATGAAAATTGATCAACGATTATCTCGCAGAATTCAAGAACGTTGTGTAATCAAATCGAGGTTTTATACTGAAAAAGCAAGCAGCGAAAAAATGCAGAACCATAACTTCAAACTTAGAGAGCTGAAATAGGATCAAAACTGAAGCAAAATCGAGAACAGAAATAGTAACACATAGCCTATCTTCTAAAACTAATATGAAAACATTTGAATCAGATGACACAGTACAGAACCAGATCGAGCATTGCTGAGCTTCAATTCAACCAAACTCGAATTCTATTAGAAACAGAGCAAGAAGACAAACAAAAGACATGCAAAGGTAAAAAAGAACACTTGCTTACAACATCTTCGATCTCTATTCTCTTCGCTCGAGTCCGAAACTCCTCAAATGAGACATCTATGTCAAGAAACGCAGAGAAGGACTTGGAATAGCTCAATGACAAGCTCATGACATTGCAACACTTGACATTGCTGCTTTCCTCTTCGAACGACTTATTGTCCTGGAAATCGGACTTGCAAAGGAAAAATTCCTAAAATAGAGGATGAACAAATCGTACAATAATAAAGCAAGCGAATTAATCCAAATGAAAAATGAAATGGAAATTCAATAAACGAAATCGAAGAGCACGAACGAGGGGAGAGAGAAGGAGAAGCAAAACATATGCAACTGCAACAGTGAGCTCGAGAGTGTTAGCGTGAATCATGTAATTTAGTGTATAATATATGTGTCTATCTGTAATAGAACTCTAAATTATATAGGATTCTAATTTACTCAAAACTCTTGTAATTTATTTTCTATATACACCTCAATTGTGAGGTAAGAATTAATAAAAAATACTTTTTATTCATGTAATATTTAACTTGGTATCAGAGCGAAGGTTAAAAAAAAAAAGACCGTCTTTTTTTTGTCTCCTGTTAGTGCCATTAACACCATCTGTCAGCGTCGCCGTCTTGTCCACCAGTCAACATTCGCCGCCATCAGCACCATCATCTCCAACGCTGTCTTCCTCATTTTTCGTCTGTCTCTCCCGTGCACGCTCTGTTCGTTGCTACCTCCAACGCTCTCTTCTTGTCCGTCCGCATGGCCTGTCGCACCGCTCCTGCCCCTCCCTCCACCTGTAGCCCCTCGAGCAGCCTATCACGCCGCACCGCTTGTTTCTGCATTGCACATGTTGCCACGCCACCTGTCCAGATCTGCCGCATGTCCTTATCCCTTCCAGCTCTCCTTCAAACTAGCCCACAACCCATCAGCGCTAAGCTGGTAACCTTAAGCCCATCAACCCATCAATCCATTAGCTCATCAGCCCATCAGTCCATCAACCCATCAATCCATCAGCCCAGTCAGCAATTAGCAATCATTAGTCCAATCAGCAATCTAGTCAGTAGTCAACAAACACAGTCAGTAGTCAAGTTAACTGTCCAGTCAACAAATTTTAAAAAAAAACTTTTATTTCGCTTCATATTATTATTATCTTTTTCAATGGAAGATTCGAAAGAAAATCAGGATTTCAAAACAAATGAAATATTTACCCTAGCTATTCAAGCAAAGTCATTAATACCAGATTTTTATAGAGTAGCTACACAAGATGATTATACGACATGTGGACGTAACCCTACAGATTCTATAGCTGGTTGTGGTAAGATTGATATGGTTTCAAACATTTCTCACTCTATTGGATCTGATACTTGGATCTGGTGCACTTGATCATATGATTTATGATAAATCTTATTTTACTGACTTTTCTTCCCCACCAGTATCTTATGTTACGAATGCTAATGGTGAAACTTTTCCTATGTTAGGGATGGGGCCAGTTCGTATTACCTCAACCTTACAGCTCCAAAATATTTTATGTGTATCGAATTTATCTCATCACTTAATATCTGTCCCACAGTTGAATACTGAGTCTAAATATTCTGTAACTTTTTATCCTATGTATGTGATTTTTAAGGATCTTTTTACCAGGAAAATAATTGGTCGAGGGTATCTAAGGAACAGATTGTTTCGTCTGGATCAGAATTACTTAAGGGAGAAACCATGAGCACAGTCCCGCGCCGCTTTGACTTTGAGTTTTGACTAGCTAAGTAAAATTTGGTTATGACATCGTCGCTTAGGGCATCCGTCTTTTAGTCTTATGGAAAAATCTATGCCTACTCTGTTTATTGGTGTGAGTAAATTTACTTTACATTGTAAGACATGTGTGCTTGCCAAGAGTTATCGTACTACTTATTCTCCAAGTATTTCTAATAGAAGTATAATTTCTTTTGAATTAATTCATTCTGATGTTTGGAGATCGCCTAGAGTAGAGAGCCTACTATAACAGGTATGAGGTATTTTGTATCATTTATTGATGATTGTACATGATTGTCATGCGTTGCTCTTCTTAAAAACAAAGATGAAGTTTTTCAAGTTTTTTAAAATTTTCGTACTCATGTTCAAACACAATACAATAGCACTATTAGAGTCTTACGTTCTGACAATGGGGGAGAATATGTTAATCGTGTTTTTCAAGATTTTTTCAAAACACATGAAATTGTTTACCAAACTATTTGCCCACAAACACCAGAACAAAATGAGGTGTCCGAAAGAAAAAATTATCACTTACTTGATATGGCTCCTGCGCTCCTATTTAGCGTTAATATCCCAAAATATCTTTAGGACGATGCTGTACAAGCTTCCGCCCATCTCATCAATCGTCTCCCATCCAGTATCCTTCATGGACAAATCTCGTTTGAGGTTCTCGCATCTCATGTATCCCTTTCATCATTTCATAATCTTCCTGCCCTTGTATTTGGTTGTGTTGCTTTTGTCTATATTCCTAATAATCAGAGGTCTAAATTAGATGCCCGAGCAATTAAGTGTGTATTTGTTGGTTATGGTGGATATTAAAAAGGATACAAGTGCTACTATCCACCTACCAGAAAGTATTTTGTCATTATGATGTCACATTCTTTGAAGATATGAGCTATTTTTCTCATCTGATACTGCTCTTAAGGGAGAAAATTCATATTTTGAAGAGCTGTATCATGGTAAGGGGAAAGAATTAGAAAGAATTGAGGAAGTAACGTAGTAATGAGATATTTCGATGGGTCTAGTTGAGGTTCTTATCCCATTGAATCCAGTAGTTGAAGAAGCAGATGCTTCAAGTATCCAAACACCAGTTTCGTTCACTAAAAATGAAAATGAAGACACAATTGTTCCCTCTCCTACCCTTGATCAACAAATCCCTGGTATTGAAGGTCACTCATCTGAGGTATGTACACCCACTGATACTAATAGTATTGAGTCTAATATTGGACAATATGTGTTACCAAATAGGTCTACTTGGGGTTAACTAGCCAAAAGATATGAACCAAATATTCATGCAAAATGAAAGTATCCAATAGCCAACTACCTATCCACTAAAAGATTGTCTAAGTCATATAAATTATTTGTAAATCAAATATCTGTTGTATTAGTACCTAATAAAGTGCAAGATGCGTTGGGAGATCCAAAGTGAGGAAAGGCAATGGATGAAGAGATGAAGGCGTTACAGAAGAATGATACTTGACAACTTGTGCCTCCACCATAGGACAAGTGATTGAGAATTTATTCTGTGATCAATTTTTTATTTTCATGTCTTAATTTTTTGAATGGAAGCATCATATCATATATATAGACATATTTTACAAAATATCTAATTATATTATATTTAATTATAAAATATCACAAAATATCGACATTATATATTGCATTGAAGGCATGTCTTATTCGACCAATAAGATATAAGAGTAAATTGGTGCCTATTGTGAAAATACGTTTCATTGCATGTGTTTAAAGATAGACAACTATTCATAAGGATATGACACAAATAAAAGGATATGATTTATGCTTTTGAAACTCAATAAATAAGACTGAATTTCACAGTCAAGACTCAAGAGGACATACCAAAAATCGCCGAGTGACAAGTTAATCTCTTTATCTCTGTTTTACTTTATTATTATATTCTCAACTTTTTTAATTTTATTATAAAGTTTGAGTAATTTGTAGAATGTGTAAATATTATAAATTATAATAAATTTTTCGATTTTATTGTAGCTTGAACACATATTGCTTATAATATTATTTGTAGTCACATTGTTATTAAAAGGGTAAAAATTTGTCTTAAGTATTTCATTTCAACACATTGTTCTGAATCCAAATCAATGAAGGAATTGATGATATATATTCACTATTTAAAAAATCTGACATATTATTTGACATCGAATATTATATAATTAGACGTTTTTTAAATATAAATATAATTATTTAAATCAATTTAATATTAAATATTAGTTTAATTAAATATTGTTTAATATTATTATATGTTATTTTTATTATTATAAATTTTAAAATATTATTTTGTAATTTAATTATTTTCTACTATTGCTGTAGGTTGATATAATAATGAAAATGTGGGTTCGTGACCTATTAAAATTCTATATCCCTGACAAAAATTCATATAGTGCTAAACTAAAAGCATCGATAATTTTTTTTAAAATTAATATATATAAATTATTTAATAATTATAAATATTTTAATTATTTTAAGGAATTTGTTTTAAAACATTTTGTGATATTTTCATTTTAAACTTAACTAATAAAGTTTAATTGGATATAATTTTTTATGAAAAAATAATTAAAAAAAATTAAATTATTAAAAATTAACTAAAATATTTAAATTTAAAATAATTAAATAATTAATATACATTAATTAAAAAAAATCAATATTATCAATTTTAAAAGTAAATGTGCAGTATTTATATTGATTTGATAATTTTTATTTAACACAATTTGGTTGATTTATACGAATATCGACACGATATCATACCAACACACGTATAAAATATGTGTGTGATCTGGCAAAATTATCTAGATCAAGCGGTCGAATATGATTGAAGAATAAGAAAGAAGAAGAGGACGATCTGCTCTTGGTTACGCGTTTGCAAAGTTGAAAGAACGACAAGGAGGGGCAGAGTGAATAAGGAAAAAAAAAAAAGCTTTGAAAGAAGCAAACAGTTACGCGTTTGCAAAGACTTTGAAAGAAGCAAACAGTTGTGCATTTTCAAAAAAAGAAACACGTGTTCAAATGACAAACAGTTACGCGATTTCAAAGACTTTTAAATTAGACAAATATTCACATGTTGACTACTTTTATCAGACATTTTATTAATATTTTAATGATAAATGATTTAATTAATATTATTTTAATTTAAAAATAAAAAAAAACTATTAAAAATAATAAATTTAAAAATTATAATAACAAAAAAATATTATAATAATATTAAATATTTAATTGTTTAATTTAAATTGTTTCAAATTGAAAGGGGAAAAAAGGGCTGGGCCTACGTCGGCATCAATGAGCTTTATATTTCAAAAAGTAGAATCTCCTTTAATTTATTTTATTAAAACTTAAACTAATACTTATAGAATATATTTTATATGTACTAAAAAATTTATTAATTACAATTAAAAAATATAAAAATTTATTAATTTTTGAAAAGAATATTAAAAATTTAATAATATTATTAAAAAAGATATTAAAAATTTAAAACTTTTAAAATTATTATAAATTTATTCGTATAATATATAATATGTGACAACAATTAAATTTAAACTTTAATATTATGTTAAAGTTGAACAATATATTATTAACTTAGCTTTTCTTATCATTTTGATTTTAAAATATGCTATTAAACTTATAATTGAGATAAAGAAAATTGTTATAATTACGTAAATTTGTATTTATTTTTTATTTATTTTAATTATATTATAATAAGTAGTAAATTTATTTAAATAATTAAATTATTTTTATTTTTTTAAATAATTTTTATATGAATACAAAAATAAAAATAAATTAATATATTTTTAGTATTTTTATCGGATGAAATGAAAATGCAACATTCAATAATTGAGATGAGCTGCAAAATTAGTCTTTAACAAGTGTATTAACTCGTAACTCATAATTTTACAAGGCAACATTCAATGACACGATTAGTCTTTTTTTTTTTTTTTTGACAAGTATATTAATTTTATTAATTATTTTTTATAATATTTTAAATAATTTATCTTGTTGTATTAAGTTGGATAAATTTAATTTTAAAATTTATTTAATTTTCTTATTGGCTTTGATATCAAGCATTTTGATTTTAATAATTTTTAATATTTAAGTATATAAATTTTTAGTACAATTTTTCATTTTTAAATTTGTACTGACACAAAATTTCTGATATGCACAAATAAATTTTTATAATTAATAAACAAAATTTAGATGTATTTTTTATTAGGAATATTGTTAATTTTTTCTTAAAAAAGTGAATTTGTGCTATTATTATTTTTTATAAGAAGAGAACTTGTCTTATTTTTTTTTATAAGAATATGATTTAAGTGTTATGAAAAATAAGTAGAGGACTATACTGTTTATTTTTATAGAAATATAGGGTCTTTAAGATTTTTTTTCCCCTTTATTTTATATGTTCTATTTATTTTATATATTTTGAATAATTTTTTTAGGGAAACTACGGATCTTTTTGACAGAATAACTTAAAAACTGATTTCTTTATTTAAAAACGAAAAAAAAATTTAAAATTTAAAATTTAAAATGTTTGATCATTATTTTTAAGTTATTATTATTTTTAAATAATTTATTAAAAAAAAAAAAGTAAAATTGAAAATAGCTTGAGCATGTTTTCGCTTCTTTTGAAAAATTTTGTCAACGCGGAGAACTGGCACTCATCAGAACGTTAACTTTTCGGATTTTTTTTTTTTTTTTTTTTTTTTTTTTTTTTTTTTTTTATAGTTTAAATTAACTCCAACACTACGGGATTAACAACGAATTAAAACTATTTATTTTTTATCAATTTAAATTCGATTTGATTTAAAATGAATTTAAAGATTTCTAATCTGAAAATTCAATCGATAATGTAGTCAATCCAAACCAATCTAAATCTAAATAAATCAAATTTTTTGGATTGAATAAGGTCGAATTGAGATTATAATTTATTTTTTATTATTATCACGTATAAAACAAAATATATACTAATATTTAAATTTTAAATTGGTATATTTTTTAGTAAAATTTATTTATTTATAGTCACAAATTAGATAATCAAAATAATAAAAAGTATATTGTTCAACATTATTAAATTATTATAGAGAATTTAACATTTCTATTTATTTTTAAATATAAAATAATAATTTAATGTAATTATAATATGTATAATATTTAAATATAACACATTAAAAATAAATATACATTTATTTATAATTTTAATAGTAATTTGGTCTGAATCGGATTACAACAGATTATAAAATCTGTCAATCCGAATCCGAACGAATTGTATACTTTTCAATTCGAATCCGATCTAACTATAAAATATGTTAATCTGATCTGAATCCAACGAATCGAATCAGATTTTTCAGTTTAAGCTGATTGATCGAATTATTTGCTCAACTTTAACTATATGTACAGTTCTTTTTTTTTTTTTATAGCTTAGTTTTATTTCTTAATTAATTATCATTTAATATTGACTAAATTACCTTATTATTTTATAATTAAATAGATAAAGTACCACGGGTGGAAAAAAATTTACCTATTAGTTCCTAAAAATCATATAAATCCTATCGTGTTCAAATTAAAGTCCTAATTTTTCATTGTGTTTTAATGTGTTTTGAACTTTATTTCATTAAAGTTTAAAAATATATAGTAAAAAAATGAATATTATTATTTTAGGAATTTTAATTCTTTATGAAATTAATTAAGAACCATATTTTTGTATTTTGTCTTAATTAATAAAATCTTCAAATTCTCATCCTTAATAGTTTATTCTTTTCAAATGTTGACAAGTTATTAATATCGTATTTCTCATAGAAGCTAGATAATTTTTGTTTGAATTGAATAAAATATGATATCTGTCATTAAATTGTGTTTCTTTTCATTTTAGTTATATTAATTATGTAAAATTTTGACTATGTAAATTCAATTATAATGTTTGAATTAATATAATTAATAATATTAAATTTAATATAAAAATGTACACAGTGAATATATATATTAAATAATATTTTAAAATAATGATCAAACAATTTATTATTTTTAAAATCTATAAAAAATTATTTTTGAGTTATGTTTTGAAAACAATTTTTGAATGAAGCAACCAAACAAGCCCTACATCTTTATAAAATAACAAAATATTGTTTTTCATGTTTTTAAAAATGTTTATCTAAACTAAATAATTTCTAAATAATAGTTTTTGAGGTTAGTGACTAACAATTTTAAAAAAATTACAAATGCAACTCTAAATTTTAAATTATTTTTGGTTCAGTCATTGGTCTCACTACCACAAAATTGACATATGGTCACGGTTTTTAACCGTGACTGTAGACCTATGGTCACGGTTTTAAAAACCGTGACCTAAGAAGGAGAGACCTTAGACTAGGACCTATGGTCACGGTTAAAAACCGTGACCGTAGATATATGATATGGTCACGGTTATTCATAGACCGTGACCAATTGTTTACTTTAGGTCTCGGTTATTCAAAAAACCGTGACCATATGTAATACCTATGGTCTCGGTTTTTACAAAGACCGAGACCTTATACAATTCTATGGTCTCGATTTTTTTAAAAACCGAGACCATAGGTAATGTTCATTTCGTGATATTTCGGTACTTTTGGTCTCGATTTTTCAAAAATCGTGATTATAGGTAATGTTCATTTCAAAATAATGGCACCTATTTTTAGCATTTTAATAAATTTAAATACCTATTTTTTCAATATTATAAATGCAACATTCATATCCAAAAATATATTATTGAAACTAATATAGCGATTACATTTCATGCGATCCGAATTAGGTTTAAATTATAAATATTAATGCCCATATTGTTTCAAAATTAATGACACATTATAGAGTGTCATATAATAATTACAATACTAATAATTAAACGTACATATATGAAATTAAACTAATTTAAAGTATTAGCTCCCGGCGACGGTTGACCATCAACTCTTGGACGTGGAATGACAACATTGACCAACATACCTGCACAACATATTTCCAAAATCAGCAAACTTTGATTAGAAACCAAACAATATGTTAGGCCCAATTCTTTATAGCAGAATGTGGGACAAGAAAAAAGCTTATAGCACAAAGAAAATTAAAATAAACACAATGAGCTGTAAACTTAAAAGAATTTCAAAGAGGAAAATGAGTATCCTGAAAGATGGTGGATCCATAAAAGTTTTAAAGGAGGGCCAAGCAGTAAATAGTAATAGGTGTAAGAAAATATAAAAATTAAAACTATGAATAAGGAAACTTGATTTTCTCAGCAATGTAACAGAAGAATTATTAAATTGAGACTCTTTTTTTTAACAAATCAAAAGTGCAACAAATTGCTTAGGCTTATTACCATCAACACCAACTGCAGTCGTATTGGCTTTGGTGCAGGACCTCTGGTCATTCGAAGAAACCTTGATCACCACCTTTTGCTGTCCATTTTTCAATATAATCACATTCAAAAATCAACTTGTTAGTTCTCATAAAGGCCAAAGCATAGACTTGGAGACTTTTTTTTTAAATAATTGAATTGTAGCCATATTCTGCATAATTGCATGCATACCTTCATATCTGCTCTGATATAAAAGAAGCCAAAAAGAAAAACATGCAAAAGAAATAAAATAGAGCTAGAAATCAAGGGCGCTGCTTTGCTACTTCAGGAAGAGAAGTTGGCTTCTTAGGAGTGATACTCTCTTCTGCAGTGAATGATATCTGACTTATTCCATTCACGGCTTCCTGAAATTACAAGCATATTGAGTCAAGAGCTGAACTCCTATGATATTACCTGATATGATAATGGAATGGTCTACAGTCTAAACCAAGCATAACCATTACACACATGCATAATATGAATACCTGATACGTGCGCAGCCCTGTTTTGTTAGTGGAACTAGAGCCATCAGATTGTGGAGCACTCTCCCCCGCAAAGATGCCACTCCCAGTAATATCCTTCAATTTATTCCCTGAACAAGGCTTCCTAAGAATAGCACATGGATAAACTTCAGTTCACTTTGTACTCTTTGTTACCACAATGATGCAAATTCATGGTTACCTTTATCAGAGCCTTGGATGCTAAAAAGTTGTAGAAAGAAAGCTTACAAGTTTATAGCGTTGTCACATTGGATTCAATCAGCAGGAAAAAGGGAAATAGTAGAAAATTTTGAAACTCGCGAAAGAACAGGCAGATATTTAAATACCCAGAATCAGCATTGCTTAATATTCGACAGAAACCAGAAGAAGGGAAAAGACATAAAATGGAAGCACTGAAAGTTAAAATGCTTCAGGGTAAAAATTGGCATTTCTTCAAATAGCTAAAAATTGGCAGCCAAATACTTACAGCCTCAGTACATTCAAATAGAAGGCTGATCAGACACTTCCATTGTAGAAATGCTTCCAGTGACTGTCCCATCTGCATCAATTTTTGGTGTACTAAAATTATGATCAGATTCATTAACATAGACATACACAAGAGATAAGTAAAACTATACACTTACCAAAAATGCGATAAATGCAAATTGCAGCTCTCCGAGAAGCAACTCTTCAGAACCTCCATACTCCATCAGTATGCTTTCTAACAATTGTGTCTAAACAGAGCATACAAATTTATTTCAAATAAGAACCAAAGTCATATATATGTGAACCAATGACTTACCATTGACTTCCAAGTTTGCCCTGATCACTGGAGTAACCATCTCTTTTTTCCCATTCAAAGTCCCATTAGTTCGAACTACTGCTGCTGATCTCCTAGAAGGCCCTTTACCAGCAATATCTTCAAGATCAACAACTTGAGACTCCACATTTTCCTCCTCATCAGTCTCATCCCCACTCTCCCAATCACTCTCCCCCCCAACTCCATTGCTCAAAACTTCACCATTTTTAACACCACCATCCATTAAAAACTTAACAAGCTTCGCAGACCAATCATCAAATACCTTATCTACATCACCCCCATCCACATCCCCTTCAATAACCGGTAATATCTCCGACGCACCCAACGCTTTCATCCACTTCGATACATCCCTAGCAACCGCATTGAACGTAACTCCATAAGCTCGGCTTCCGACGACTCCAAAAACATAAAACTTACAATTCTTGAGCAACAACGACCCAACTCTGAAATCCTCGATACTTTCTTCGAGCCAACAG